>OZ010794.1:16526104-17984111 GCA_963932465.1 Maratus speciosus
CACACTGAATTGTTAAATCTTATCATTTACAATTGTTAGTGCTACATAAATATGCAATTGACACTTGTAAAGAAAATAGTATGTGAATATTGTCCCCGACCCAGTCAATTTGGGTCCACAAGCAATTCTAACTCTTCAAACCACTGCAGTAGAATCCCTCTTATTTGAGTTTTGATATCTTGATATTCTTTATAATCAGGTTCGGGACAAACACCGGGCAACTGCTCAGATGTGCTGTTATTGTTCTCTGGGGCCCCACGTTTTCCCAAACAATTCAAAATCATTGGCTCTTTTCAGAATAATAATAGTAATTTTATTCTCATTTTGATCATTTAAATTCTCCTTTGAAGTTTTTTTTTTCAGGAATGAGTTAGTATAAACTAGAGTTTAATGTTTCCGTGAACATACCATCCCCTCAGAGCAACAGTGGGGCATCTAATAATATTAAAAAATGTTATGAATAACTATGTTTGCATCAGGGTTGGCAAGTTCCTTCCAAAGTAGAAAAAAATTGTCCAGAAGAAATAGGTTTCTGCCAAGCGAAATAAACCGTTATTTTTGTTTACCAAATTTAGAATATAAGTTGTAACTTTGTAAAGTATAATAAATGCATTTTTCTTAAAAATAACCTTAAGAAAATTTAATTAAAACTACAAAAAATTAATTATAGGCTAAATTGAAATGTAAAAATAATAACGTTAAAAGCATCAATTTTTTTTTTTTTTTTTTAGCATACCGGTTTCAGTAGCATATAGCATACCTTCCTCAATGCTAACCATGGCGAAAATTTTTTCACATATATAGGAAAGATGGGGATTCAAGTTAAATTTTTATTGACCAATAGGAAAACGTAGGATTGCAGGTAACATCCAATAGGAAAATAGATGCGAAATGGAACCGAAATAGTGAGAAAATGCTTAAAAAAATGAAAAAATACATGAAAAATAAGTTTTTATGTAATATTTCCAACAATCTGATAATGGGGGAGTAGCGAATTCATAATTAACAATATATTTTCAAAATTTTTATAAGTATGAAATGCTTCAAGGAAGTTAAGTTCGTGTATAGATGTAGGTTTACCGAATTGAAGTCAAAAGTATGCTTCGTGTCCCAGCAATGTTTTGCAATAGAGGATTGATTGGTTTCTTGTTTTTTAATATATTGTTGATGTTCTTTAATACAAAATTTTAAGGAGCATTTGGTTTGTCCAATATAGGAAAGGCCGCACTGGCAATTAATACGGTAGATACCCCATGAATTGGATAATTCAATGGAGTCTTTGAGTTTGGAGACGGTCAGTTTATTGCCAGTGCGGTCTTTCCTATATTGGACAAACCAAACTTTGTTTAAAATTTCGTATTAAAAGAACATCAACAATATATCAAAAATCAAGAAACCAATAAATCCTCTATTGCAAAATATTGCTAGGAGATGAATCATACTTTTGATTTTAATTCGGTTAAAATAATCTCTAAACCTGCTTCTATACACGAACTTAACTTCCTTGAAGCATTTCATATTTATAAAAATTTTCACAATATTGTTAATTGTGAATTCGCTATTCCCCCATTATCAGATTGTCGGAAATATTATATAAAAACTTATTTTTCATAATTTTGTTTTAAAGAACTTTCTCATTTACTATTGTAGGATGAAATTTATTTTACAGATTATTTGAATAACAGACAGTGTTTACAAGCATTTTATTAAGGAAACTAATAACAACTAAGGAATTAATAATGAAGAAAAGCATAATATTCTTTAAAGAATAAAGCATTTTGATAGGAAAAATAAATAATTCATAGTTTTTTTTTTCTTTACAGAAATGTTACAAACAATGAAAAAACACCCCCTACCCTTAAAGTTGTAAAAACCATCACCTATAAATACCTGAGGCAGTGTTGAATTCAGACACTTTTCCGGGAAGGATTTCTGTGGCTCCGGGGGGGAGGGGGACATTATTGAGTTTCGGGGGGATTTTGACCATTGAAAACACAAACTATCAAACCTTCCGGTGTGGGGGGACCCGGGCCACCCCCTGAAATCAACACGGTTATTAAAAAATAACTTTTTTGTTCAAAACATATTTCAAATATTAAATTTTCCACTTTAGATTTCACGTAGGTAATACACAGGTACAAAAAATAGGTAAAAGACCTATCTGTTCTTCAACAGCGGGTGGACAGACAGACCCAACTCCACCCTCACTGTTAAAAACTTGCATGTTTCTAAACACGCGTCTATCCTGCAAAGAAACTAGTCAGATGGGTACTTTTCGGTTTGCTGGGCGCCAGTGTTATATATACATGTATATACATACATATATACATGTGTATCCACATATTTGTATATGTATATAGATGTATATTATTACACATCTGTATATACATATGCATGTTTATATAACATTGGCACCCGGCTAACTGAAAAGTACCGTCGGATGTACCAATCCCAAAACTTTCTTCTATTATGTTTCTTCTGGCATCTTAATACTTCAAAATTTGCTACGACACTGTCAAACTTAAATGGCAATAGATGCCCCTCATGAGGATTCTAAATATATGAAATTCCGTGCATTAGTTCTTGAGATAGGACTATTGCTGAAATCGTGTAAACCCAACAAAATGTAGCCTAGCAGCGTCACCTATCAGATTTATACCAAAACCTAATCAGCAACAACTTATGTCAACGTCTGACTGAATCTGAAGTTTGGAGAAAATAAGTGCATTAGTTTTTAAGATAGAGCTATTGCGAAAATCGTGAAAGTTGTAACGTAGCAGCGCCACCTATTGGGCGATTAACACGAAAACTTAACCAGCAACAACTTGTCTCAATGTCTAACTAAATCTGAAGTTAGATGAAAATTCGTACATTAATCTTGAGATAGAATTATTGCGGGAATCATGAAAAATGCAGCACAGCAGCGCCACCTGTTGGGCGATTTACACCAACACGTAATCAGAACTAATTCATATCAAGGACTAACAGAATCTGAAGTATCAAACTTCAGTTTCAGTTAGTCCTTGATATGAGTTCGTGCTGATAACATTTTGGTGTAAATCACCCAACAGGTGGCGCTGCTGAGCTGCATTTTGCAGGATTTACATGATTTCCGCAATAGCTTTATCTCAAGACCTTAGGTCTTAAGATAGAGCTATTGCGTGCATTAGTTCTAGAGCTATTACGTGCATTAGTTCTTGAGATAGAGCGCCCACAAAATTTGTGTCTCATACATACAGACAGACAAGCCGAAAATGTTCACGAATCCAATACTTTCTTCTTGTAAAGATAGAAGAGTCATTCCATGTCATTTCAACCAGACCTTGTAACCCGACCAACAGGGATTTGGATTAAACTTGGTGTATATACTAATTCTATCATGATATGAATACATCAGAAATTTTTCCTTCCTAGACCTCATAGTTTGTGAGATATGGGGGGTCCAATATTTGGATTTTTCTCAAATCGCACATTTCTGAACCTGTGTTTTTAGACTGCAGTTCCATTTTCAAAAAATTGTTTCTCTGGATATAAAATGCGAATCATCTTAAAAATATCACCGTAAGTACATAAAAAGATGCAGATTTTAATAAAAAAATATTTAAAAAATTAATTTTGAATATTTAGGGCAAAAAAATTAAACCAAAGTTGAAAGTTATGGTTATTTTTCCAAATTTTTGTGACTTTACGAAAAAGGCTCTACACAAAAAGGTAAATGAAATTTCCAATTTCTTTTTGTTTTAAATAAAAGTTTAAACTTTGGGCTTTCTATTTATGAAATAAAAATGATGTCTTTCTCATGGCTTATGCAAAAAGTTTGACTTAATTTGGGAATGCTGTACCTATCAAGAGATAAAAATCTTTAACTTTGCTTATGGTACCTAAATAATTGCTGCACATTTTAAATTTAAATTTATTAATCATTTTGATTTATTTTCTAAAATAAATCCTTTAAATCAGACTGATTTATTTATTTTTATAACAGTAGAAAATTTGTATAGTATTGGTACATATAACAGATTATCTGAAATTGTGTTGTTCTCAATCTTATCGCATATGTTTGTCACATAAATGTACATCCATCATTAGATTCAGTTGTCTAGTATTACTATAAATACTTTCACAATCGTAGTATGTAAAGAATATGTACAATATTTAATGGAAGGGGTGTGGATATTGAAATCATAGATTTTTTTCTCATTTTACTCGGAAAAAACAAAGCAAAAACTTTACTTTGTAAAAAATAAATAAATAAATAAAAAGCACTTATATTAAATATATTCAACAAGTCATAGGAACCACGGTAATTATTTAGGTATCACAGTTTAAATTAGACATATTAGAGATATTTGTTTCCCTTGAATGGTGCAATTTCCCAAAACAGGGCAAAATTTTTACATAAGCTAGGAGAAAGACTTCATGTTCATTAAAATTGAAATAATCATTTATTAAATAAAATTGCTTATAAATATTTTTAAATTTTAGATTGTTGTAATTTTTTTATGTAACAAATAAAGAATTTGTTAAATTATATGCAAATTTTTAAAGCTAAAAAATCAGAATAAACATTATATTTAAAAGATTGAAATTCAAAAATATAATTGAGCTAAATATAAATATAGAAATAAATGGCGTACTTTTCAGTATCACTTAGACTTATTTTGCAACATTTTTTCTTTGTGCAATTTAAAATTTATATTTATTATGAATAAGCAACATTTAGAACCTTCTAATATATATTTCAATTTTCCTATCTTACTGCAACTCCAAACATAATAACATAACAAAACATCGGTATATGAGGAAGATCTTCGTGATTTAGTATCTAAAATGTCTTTGTATTTCAAAATCGGTGGCTATCCCCTTCCTTCCCCCCACACCCCCAGAAAAAAAATGTTAAATATCTTAAGGTGAAATTCTCTTCATTTTGGTAAAGGCTTATGAAAATTTCCAATTTTTACATTTGACAGAGCACCCATCACTAAAAATCAAAGACTTTCTTTAAATCAGGAAATATCTATTTTACAATTGATATCACGTCCTTCTGTGTTAAACACACAAGAGTGACATCATGTTGCATATCATACGATAAAATGTGTGTATTGCTTGCTGATAATCTAATACTGAGAGATTGAGTAAACATAACAGTTGGATCAAGAGTGCAGCTTCTTTGGTCCAAAGATAACTTTAAACCTCGTCTTGAATAAGAAAAGTAAAATTTTTGCTGAAATCCAACAAAACGATAGCTTTTTTAGGGCAAAAGTTTGCTTTAGTTTCTTTTAGGGAATTAAATTTAGCTTTAGTTGTAAAAGAGTGGAATAACATTTTCCAAATATTTTACTCAGCTTGTCACAAATTCAATTAAATGAACAGTGCTGCTAATACTGGATTGAATACCTAGAGTTATAATCCTCAAGTTTTTTGGAAATTCCTGTTTAAAAAGAGAATACAGCTCATGTAGATATACATAATATAAATTGCTTTTGTGGATAGTACATTCTTAGCAATGCTAACTACATTTTTTTTTTCCAGTCATGATTCTTCAATATTCATTGCAATTATAAAACTTTTCAATTCGTTCAATTGTTTCTGGAGATGTGGCTTTACCTTTTTGTCATGATGGTCTTGCAGTATAATTAGTTACTTCAAATTCATCTATTATTTTCTTTTGCAGCACAAGGAAAAATAGATCACCCTTCTATTATGAGAAACAGCAGACTAATAATAATTTGATTAAGAGATTCGAAAACACCAGCCTTTACTAAAAAAAAATTATCCTGCCTTTGTCAGAATTTGTTTATACAAGGCAGGTGTAGAAATATGTTTCATCCTGTAGAAATGAACTAGGCTTTGTTAAATATAAGGTACTTAAACTATAAAAAACATATTTAAAATGATTAAAATTATCCAAGATAATAAGATAGAAAGTTTTAAAAAAATGTTAAATACAAATAAATTATTTTAATTCAAACACACATGCACACGCAGAAAAAAAACATATTGAAAATGTGATTGGTAAAAAGTCATTATTGCATTTTCTTATTCTATACCAACAAAAGATTTTTTGTTTACAGTTATACTGTAAAAACAAAATTAAGGGGTTGTTTAAATTAAAAAAAAAATACTTATAATAAACGAAAATATATGAATGAATAAATAAAGGAAACATAAGGATTATACACAAAATTTAATGGAGGGAGGATAGACTGCAGTCATAGGCTTTTTCCCTCCTTTTTACTCAGAAGAAAAAAAAACAAAGCAAAAACTTTACTTTGCAAAATAAAGGAAGAAAGAAACATTGAATAATATATTCAACAAGTCATAGAAACCACAGTAGTTATTTAGGTACCACAGGTAAAATTAAGCAGAGATTTTTTTTTTTTTTATTGATTGGTGCAGTTTCCCAAAACAGGGCAAAATTTGCATAAGTCATGAGAAAGGCATCATTTTTATTTCATAGCAAGAAAGCCCAAAGTGTAAACTGTTATTTAAAACAAAAAGAAATTGGAAATTTACAACAATGTAAATTTTTAAAATATTTATAAGCAATTTTATTTAATGTATTAGATTTAATTAATGATTATTCAAATTTTAATAAAAATGAAGTCTTTCTCCTAGCTTATGTAAAAATTTTACCCTGTTTTGGGAAATTGCACCATGCAAGGAAAAAAAAAAAAAAATCTCTAATATGTCTAATTTAAACTGTGGTACCTAAATAATTACTGTGGTTCTTATGACTCGTTGAATTTATTTAATATAAGTGTTTCTTTTTTTTTAATTTATAAAGTAAAGTTTTTGCTTTGTTTTTTCTGAGTAAAATGAGAAAAAAATCTATGATTTCAATATCCACACCCCTTCCATTAAATATTGTACATATTCTTTACATACTACGATTGTGAAAGTATTTATAGTAATACTAGACCACTGAATCTAATGATAGATGTACATTTATTTGACAAACATATGCGATAAGATTGAGAACAACACAATTTCAGATAATCTGTTATATGTACCAATACTATACAAATTTTCTACTGTTATAAAAATAAATAAATCAGTCTGATTTTAAGGATTCATTTTAGAAAATAAATCAAATTGGTTAATAAATTTAAAATGTGCAGCAATTATTTAGGTACCATAAGCGAAGTTAAAGATTTTTATCTCTTGATAGGTACAGCATCCCAAAATAAATCAAAATTTTTGCATAAGCCATGAGAAAGACATAATTTTTATTTCATAAATAGAAAGCCCAAAGTGTAAACTTTTATTTAAAACAAAAAGAAATTGGAAATTTCATTTGCCTATTTGTGTAGAACCTTTTTCGTAAAGTCACAAAAATTTGGAAAAATAACCATAACTTTCAACTTTGGTTTAATTTTTTGACCCTAAATATTTAAAATTAATTTTTTAATTTTTTTAATTAAAATCTGCATCTTTTGATGCACTTACGGTGATATTTTAAAGAGGATTCGCATTTTAGATCCAGAGAAACAATTTTTTGAAAATGGAACTGCAGTCTAAAGATACAGACTCAGAAATGTGCGATTTGAGAAAAATTTAAAAATTGGAACCCACATATCTCACAAACTATGAGGTCTACTAGGAAGGAAAAATTTCTGATGTATCCATATCATGATAGAGTTAGTATATACACCAAGTTTCATCCAAATCCCTGTCGGTTGGGTTACAAACCATAAAAAAATTGGTTGAATTGACATGGAATGACCCAGAAGAAAGTAAAAACTAAACTATTGTCATTTTAGATATAAAATTTAAGAATTAAAAAGGTAAATAAACCAAACTTTTAAGTGGTCCAAAAATGAACCAATGCCCTTGAAAGGGTTAAATTATATAAATATTGTTGATATACACTTTTTTTCCAAAATTTATTGTGTATTTGCATTTTTTATTTATTGATGAAATATATTTTATTGCATTTAATATGAGCTGCTTTTAGCGCTTGTTATGCAATAATTTTTCATTAATTATATTTGAAATGCATATATACATTACCAAAGAGGGGCTATTTTCAGGTGTCTTCAGAAATTCAACACGTTTCTTCAATCAATCTTCATTCAATCAGACCCCGCAGACTGGCAGATCGAAACTGCAAAGCCTCCCTACGGAGATTTACTCACGGAGTAAAAGAGATGGAGGCGAAACTAATGTTAAAATTTTGCTATGCAGTTTTCCCCCGTTAGGTGGCGACACCATAGAATGTAGGCTATCGGTCGATTGTTCTACAATGCTTTTCAATGGGAAAAGCACTGATTTTTAAAAATTTTTTACTAGAAAATTTGAATTTTAAGAAAGTCGTACAAGTAGAAATCTCATTAATTACAGTTTTCTTCATAAGATACATATTTTTTTAAAGGCACTTGGCTTTTTGATTGCTTCTTAAGACACTTAAAATCAGAGATCATTCTGACAAAAAAAGTGAAGGAAGGCCATTTATAAACATTGAATATCACGGATTATTCTGCAACGAAGAAATAAATAAACTTACGACTTTTAAAAATTAAAAGTATTATTCAATATTTTTGAGTAAATTTTAATCTCGTGTATATTTTATAACCTTTGAATAATTTAATAATTCATAACTTTTGATATCTATGCAATTAATAAATGTAGAATTAAAACAAATTTTTATCTTAATTATTTGGGAAAGAAAACGTGTAAATTATAGATCATTGTTGAGGAACTAATTTTTTCAAACGTCGTTAAGGTTTGATTCTAATATAATCTTACTTATAAGAGGAAGGGGGGGGGGGGGGGGTTAGAGGGCCGGAATTCCCAGACCCGCCCCAAAAGAGAAATAATTAGGCGTGACCCTGACCGGGCGGGTGGAAAAACTAAAAGTTCGGCCCGGCCTGGTCCGTTTGTATTTTCGCAGTTCACGCCCTGGCCCGCCCCATGCAAAAATCAGTGAAAACAGGCCCGGCCCGGCCCTTCCAAAAAAAACAAAAAAAAAACAGACCCGACTCAATTTCTACAAAAAATTCCAATTTTTCTTATATACAATTAAGATTATTTTCCAGAATACTTCATAAATATTTATGGAAAAATGTAACTGTATATTTTAGATTACTATATGTTTTCAAATCAGAGCATACAAAATATCAAATTTTAAAAACCCTTTAGACTCACTCTCATGCAAAAATGCATGAATACAAAATTTATTGCGATTATATACATTAAATTCAGTAATACGAAAATAATAGGACTCCATCTTAAATAGAACACAATCATCATGGCAACCTAAAATCATTAGCTATCACGGGATATCATTGAATTAATTACGTGTGATAGGATTTAATAGAATAATCACCGTGGCAACCTAGAATCATTACCTATCATGGGATATCATTGAATTAATTACGTATGATAGGATTTAATAGAATAATCACTATGGTAACCTAGGATCATTACCTATCATGGGATATCATTGAATTAATTACGTATGATAGGATTTAATAGAATAATCACCATGGCAACCTAGAATCGTTATCTATCATGGGATATCATTGAATTAATTACGTATGATAGGATTTAATAGAATAATCACCATGGCAACCTAGAATCATTACCTATCATGGGATATCATTGAATTAATTACGTATGATAGGATTTAATAGAATAATTACCATGTCAACCTAGAATCATTACCTATCATGGGATATCATTGAATTAATTTCGTATGATAGGATTTAATAGAATGAAGGAAACTTTTATTAATATCTTTTTAAGTTTTGATTCCATTTTTATAGAATTTGACATGACAAAATTCTGCAATTTAAATGGTTTAATCTCAATTTAAATGGTATTTGCCAGATAGGTACCTACCAATTAATTACCCAAAGCAATGTTTAGTGTTCATTAAGTATAACATTTAAAAAACATATACACTAAGATCGATTTAAGACAAAAATTTCTCAATTTAAATATAATTACAAGCAAATAGCTTTATATTAAAGCCTAAAATAATCTCTCACCTGTGGAGCATCGAACAAGCTCAATTTTATTTTCCTTTCTTTTTTTTTTATGTCACTGATATAACCTGTTTTCAATCCAGGAACAAAGCACTTATACCCCATCTTAATTTATTCTTTGTAATATCAATAGTAAAAAATAAGCGAATAACATAAAATATTTTTTTATTCTAACGTACGGCTCTTATACATACAATCATACGATATTCCGCTAAAAGAATGGCCAACATGCGGATTGTAGCGCCCTCATTATTTACCAAAATGCAACTTGCGTTTTCGGCGAGTAATGCCTATTAAGTTTACTAGCCCTTCAATGACAAACTCCCTCCCTATGAGACAGGATCATTCCATTTCTTTGGAAGTTTCCCCTCCACCTCTTTTACTCCGTGGTAGGGAGGCATTGCAGTTTTGATCCACCAGTGACCCGGCAGTTATTTTTTGGACGATAATGACGTCGCAGACCTTTACTTATTGGAAAATCTGCTTTGCATAGAATGGCAGCATCATTTCACAATAATCGAATTTTAATCGATATATTTAATCGAATCACCTATATATATTGTTGGTTTAATTGTTTATTGCTGGTGTGGTGTGTTGCTATCGCCATGTTTCTTGTTTTTATATTATTTAATCTGAAATAACATGATAGTATCGAAAACATAGTAATATTAATGTTTTTATGTACTTATGTTGTATTGTTCACTATATAATCTAATCGATGTTTCGTACAACGGTAACTAGTTGTTTTCAAAGGTATTTTTGCATTAAAAAAAACCTCACTGAATCGAACTACACGAACAAAAGAAAGTCTTTTTTAAAATGAGTACAGTAACATTTTTTTTTTCGTCAGTGATGCATTGTTCCAACATTCTGTGACTAAGCGAGTTACAGTTTAAATATGTTTTTAATTATACCTGTAATAATAATAAAAACAACTATACTGACGTGTTCGTAAGCTCCTACATAGCTTCCATGTGTGGGGCGCTAAAAACAAATGCTTGGAAAGTGCACAAAATAGTTGGAAGTCCCATTCATAGAAGCATTGGGTAGGAAAAAAATTATGTTAACTTACCATGAACAAAAGAATATTCAGCTCATGCTCATACATTTATTCCTTCAGTGTACTTAATTGAATAACCTTTTTCTGATTTTAAGGTCATCCGTCTATTTTTATTTTGTTGTATAGAAGAATATTGCTTTTAATTCGACATTTTAAAAGAAAAATTAAAATTCAGAATTGCATGAATGCTTATTGTTTCATTCTCTTGAACAAATATTTATAGAAGAGATCAATCTGGGTAAAATTTGGGCAATGATCACAAAATTCATCATCATTAAAAAACAGATAAATTCACTTCATTTAATAATAAACTAATCAACTTCCAGTTTCGTTTCTCTCACATCAGTATGACTTGTTTCATGTGGTTTGAAGAATACAATTGCATGCAAGGATACTAGTAATGGACGATTTCGATTTTTTTTAATCCATACTATCCCGTAGCAGAAAATTCTCCAAGTGTCTGCGACAGATACTTCAGGGACAAAAAATAATTGAAACAGATGTTATATATTTCCGCAGCCACCATCTTGGATATTTTCTTGGCGGGAAAACCCCTTTTCCGCCAAGTAAATGTTGCCAAACAGATTTATGCGCATGTTAGGCTTAACAGGGTTACCATAACTTGTCACTCGTTGTGGTTGCCTTAACGATAAAAACCAACAAAACATCGCCGAGAAATCCAAGATGGCACCCACGGGAATATATAACATCTGTCCCGTGTTGGAAGGTATTTTATAAACTTTTATTGATTATAATCTCAACTTTTTGTATTAAGTAATAAAAAGCTAAACATAATATGAAGCAAAATAAAAGTTTGATGAAAAAGAATCTGCAAAACAGAAAAGAAAATCCCAACAAAAAGTTTTTGTTAAAAAAAAAAAAAAAAAAAAAGCGCCAAGTTCTCCTTAATGTTTCGGCCAGAAAAAGTAGTGATATCTGAAGTTCGCACTAGTTAAAAGCCAAACATCCCAAATCTTTCATTGAAAATGGCTTCCTGCGACTTGGCCGTTAATGCCTTCTACAGCATTTCAAAATTAATGATTGGAAATTACGCATTTATGAATTATTTAAATATTAAAAGTAATATTAGAATGCAAAGAAGCAAATTCACATAAAGACATTATAAGTAAAAGATTTCTGATAACTACCATTCAGTTTCAACAAACATTAGATTATATTTTATTGTATAATATTGAAATCTTGTGTATTGACGGAAGAGATTTTTTTCGTTTGAACATTTATTATAGTTTGTTTGCATACATTAAGAGGTATTCGATTTATAAATTGTTAAAAGCTGATACTAATTATGTTTTACCAATTAGGGATATTATCTCCTGAATACAAGTATTTTGTTATTTTTAATTTCTAAGCATTTAAATAGACTGAAGTGGTTTAAATGCTTTTTTAAATGTGTATTTTATTTCTGTACTCTGTGCCACAAAATGCCTAAAATAATCAAAAAATGTAGTTGGCATGTAGCTCATTTGTACATATTTTAAAATTTGAAAAACTCCCTCGAAGGCATTAACGGCCAAGTTGCAGGAAGCCATTTTCAATGAAAGATTTGGGATGTTTGGCTTTTAACTTGTGTGAATTTCAGATAGTACTACTTTTTCTGGCCAAAACATTAAGGAGAACTCGGCGCTTTTTTTTTTTTTTTACCGAAAACTTTTTGTTGGGATATCACTACTTTTTGTATCTTTTTTCAAGTTTGTTATTCTAAACTATATTAATTTAAATTTTGGTACTTTTATGTTAGCCGGGAGCAAATCTCCTCGTTAACCTTTTGTTTTTTCGCCAATAGCTGTTTTCATTTTTCACATGTGTAAATTAGAAACAATATATTTTCAAATAAAATATTTTGGTTTATGTTATTATTTCTTTTTTATTTATTTATTTATTTCTATATTAAATATTCTGTTAAATAAAATGAGGGAAATGCATCTATTTTAAATGAGATGACTGAAAAGTATATATCTTTAAATGAAATGAATGCAATATGAACAATGGAGTTGGGAACAGTATTTGGCGATTTGCCACTTGTGCCCGGCTAACATAAAAATACCTAAATTTATTTTATTGAGCTTTACAAATTTATACTTTCTTTTCATATTAAAGTACTAGCTGCCTCTAGCAAGCAGTATTTACTGTATTAATTCCATGTTAAACGTTGCATCATGTTACTGTTATTCGTAATTTTATTTACTTGCCCATTCTTTCGCCAAGTTGGAAGCTTTTGATAGAGAAATCAAGAACTCTTTACGATCATGGAAGCACATCATATATTTTGTGTTGTTATATATTTCATCTTTCGTGACAAATATCTCTTAACTCACTTATGCATGTTCCCTACAGTTACGATTCGTTCTCTAATGCAGAAATTTTTAATCCTAGTAAGTAATCTTTTCTAATTGAGCTCACTGCCAATTGTTGTATTTTAACTGATACGACTGGGTACAAGTGAAATGGCTCTTATGAAATCCTTTGACAGTATCTGCATTTGCTTTAAACCATATTGATGCTAATATTGTTTTGTTTCACGTTAACCTTTTCAATAGACTCGATTACGGAAGAATAGAAGGTCTACTGGCTCACTGCCATGATCCATTTGAAAATCTATCATTCTTCTCATCTGACCGTGCTGAAGAATTAGTCAATGTGACATGGTTTTAAGATTTTAGCTAATTTTATTCGAAACCTGAAAACTAAAATGCGAGGAACCGGATTATAGAAGATTCATTCTAACGTACATATCGATTAACAGGTTACATATTATAGAATTATAATAATCATAAGGAGAACTGGCAGTTTCAATGCTTTAATAGTTTCCATAAATTCTCTTTATATAATACAGAAGTTTTAGCGGTGTAAAGATTAACAACATAGTCACCGTAAGTATAATAACAATAGCAGAGGTTTTGGGCAGCGACGAAACTATTAGTACTTTGGAAATATTCGTACGTTATATCATTTAACTATTCAGATGATATAAGGAAAAATAAAAATAGATGGCTCACATTAATAATTAACTCATTGAAAAATAGCCACTAACGTCAAATATTCGCCAAGCGTGGCAACATTTAGCAAAGTTTCGCCAAATTTGGTAATATATCATGTCAATTCTCAAATTTGGCGACAAAAAATGTTTTATTTATTCTGACATCATTATGATGCATATGTATTATGTATTATACACATACATATAATATGTATGATGCAAATGTATTACATATTATATGCATAATCATAATATATATGATGCATATGCATAAGTTCAATAACATCACTAAAATGCACTTAAAGGAATAGTGTTCCATAAATAGTAGGGATAATTGCCAGATTGACCAGAGTGCTATTGAGATTAGAATTCTGACATTTATAATAGACCGGAGGTGTCTGTACACACCATCACCTCATCAAGTTTACAGATGAAATTTTAGGATTAGTTAAAGCTAGATTAGCATATTTAAATGCAACTGGTCTGTTAAGTCATACCTTGGTAGAAACCACCTGAAGACCTAATTTTAGTGGTTAACTGATAGGTTTACTATTGTATTTTCCTGCATCCAAAAGTTTGGAAACATGGAGGAATGGATGCAGGAAAACATAATGGAAAATCCACCAATTAACCCGTAAAATCGGGTCTGTAGGTGGTTTCTACAAAGATAAGACTTGGCAGACCAGTTACATTGCAATACGCTAATCGATATTTAACTAATCCTAAAATTTCAGCCGTCAACTCGATGAGGTGATGATTTGTGCAGACGCCTCCCGGTCTTTAATAAAATTCATTTTAAGGAAGTAAGAGATAGAAAGATGGACAACTGAAAGATTTGCCTTATTAAGATATTTGTAAAAGCATATAAAAATTCACTCAGCGACTCAGCTTGAAATCATGTAACACCTTTATAACTCAGGCTAATTTTCTGTAATCGGGTTTTGGCGACCAACATATCTTATCTATAACTATAATCTTTCTTTTACAGGTTTAAAATTAACAATAAATTAACAGTAAGTAGGCATAATACAATATAATAACACTGGCAGCGGACTTCGGACGCCGCATCTGTCGCACATCGTTAAAGACAGTTTATTAGTTACACATTTCATTTAATTAAAAGGAGATTTTTAAACTTTCATATGAGAATTAGGATATTTTTCCACTATAGGGACCTTTGCATTTTTTAAAAATCTTGGTGCAATGTGGGCTTCAGAAACTGAGATATGTTGCCAAATGATATAAACAACTATGAAAAGAAATCTGATGAACTTTTATGTTATTTATATATGCATATGTATACATATAAACATTTTATTTATACATGTATAAAATATTATTTTTTATATACAAATTATTTATGTTGGTATATAAAAATAAATAAACGGGTTCCTTACATTAAATAAATTGTATACATATGGAAAAAATTGCTTGTGTATATGACACAGTAAATAGGTTGCCAGAAAATACATTATTATCAAAATTTCTTTTCTCGTCAAGGCTATTTTCTGTATTTTGCCAAGGCTATTATATCAGAAATGTACCGAATTGCATTTATATTTAGTTAAATGTTTTATTGTTTTAATATCGTAAATATATCATAACCTATACTGATTAAAATTTTTAGGTATATTCATTTTTTCTATTTAACAAACATCTTTGGAAAAGCATATATATAAAATGTTATTCTGCTTGAAATCATGTGACCCCCTTCAAAACTATGTAATCGAGTTTTGGCGACCAACATTGGCACAATTGAATGTGCTAAGGAACTGTTTACGGTGAAATGAACACCCCCTGTTTGAAGGGTTTAGAGGCGGAAATTCTGTGTTTTCAGATTTTTCTGGTTAATTGTGCTACAAACCCGACTTACTTGTGAAATTTCATGATTCTACGACTTTTAGAAGTACCTTAGTTATTTGATGATGCGAAGAGAGTCAGTGACAAAAAAGCACTTTTTCGGAGTTTAATATTTCAAAAACTACTAAATATAGAAACATGAAATCATGGAACCTTAGTTCAGTTTGACCATACGAACATGTGTATAAAAGAAAAAATTCTATATCTCTCCCTAAAACGACGTTATGAGGGGGTGAAAAGTATGCCGAAATGGTTCAGGAAAAGGTAGCTTACGGCTTGTGCGAACTTGGCGGACTCACTGCTGTGCTCCCAGATCTGCAACGACCGTCTCCCGTCTCGAACTTTCTGCTACCGGGCCATACTATGGCTAACTCGATTTAATCGATACTATAAATTTTTCAATCGAAGTCTCTAAAGGTAATATAATTTTCATTTTCCTTCAAAGTTTGAAGGTAAAGTAGTTGGATGTGCCAATCCCAAAACTTTCAATTACTTATCTCATACATGTTAAAACTTCAAAATTCGCTATTGCAGTGTCAAATTTAAATGATAATCTGTGCCCATCATGAGGATTCAAAAAGTAAAAGCTAATGATGAAAAATCCCTTCGAGGGCTACAAGAGAGAACCCTTGCATTTTGGAAATATTAAAGGAAAAAAAATTGTTTTATAACATTGTTTATCGATATGTGATCATCTTTTTCTTTTTTCTTACAGCTGAATTATTAGGGGTTAATTTGGAAGAGACGTGTTTGTGGTCTGCAGAAGAAAGTAAAATGAACCTGCAAAACACTGAATGTGTGTGCAAACCAAATTTTTGACTATCTTTTTGGTAAGTTTATAAAAATTTTCATTCTTGTTCCATTTTTTAACATCCTGTGTGTAGATATTTGGTACTACTTAGTTATCCCATCGACCAAAAATCTATCACCGGACTATAAGATTAAATGCCAATAATGGTTGATCATAAATGTCACATTCACTTGACTTTAAGCAAATTACACGTGTTTATGTCATCCAGTGATTTTTATTTCGACATTTTATTTGTATTTTTATTAATGTTATACTAATTTATTTGTTCTTTCGTTATTTAAAATAAAAATTATGTCAATTTGTATAATTTGGCGAGTGGTTTAGTGATTTATATAATTTGGCAAAATTGGTCAATGGAATAACTAAGTAGTACCAGATATTTTTACATTTGATTCTTTAAAATCAGAATTATTCCATTAAAAAAAGAAAAAAAAATCCGTCACTCATAACTTACTTTAAAAAATTGTTTACATAATATATAAAAGTACTACTTGGTTATCCCGTTGATCAATTTCACCAAATTATACAAATTGATGTAATTTTTATTTTAAATAACGAAAGAACAATTAAATTAGTATAACATTAATAAAAATAATAATAAAACTTGGAAATAAAAATCACTTGATGACATAAACACGTGTAACTTGCTTAAAGTCAAGTGAATGTGACATTTATGATCAACCATTATTGGCATTTAATCTTATGGTCTGGTGATAGATTTTTTGTCGATGGGATAACCAAGTAGTACCTATGTAAGTAATACAGTAGACTCCTTCAAATCTCAACCCTAAAATTCGCACATCATCGCAGAAACAATGAAACCTTCAGTTCAGATGTAACGACAAAATTAGAGACTTATTTATTTTTATATCAATTCTGTATGTATTTTAATATGTAATACGACTGGACTCGTACTTTTTCATGAAGGAAATATAAATTTATTTCTGAAAAAAATCAAGATATTGCTGATATCACTGGTCACTGCTATGTCTTTTCCAAATATATGTATGTATTGATCAAGCTTTTTTTGTTATCAAGTCTGGCTGAACCTGAAATAAAACTTTCTTATTTTATGTTTTTCATATGAAATGTGAACCCTATTAATATAGGGTACCTTTATGGGGCAAGTTTCATTGAATATAATTCAAGAAAATTGTACCATCTTTATTAAGCATATTTAATTAAATTATACACTATTAATTATTTACTTTTAATAATTTAATCATTTTTAAAACTATCTTAATTTTTATTGTTTTAGTTTATTACTTACCGTAAAGTATCAAAACTAAGCCCCCCACCCCTCCCTTTTAGAATACAGGAAATTCTAATGAATTGAAGGGGGCTTATAAATGGAACTTTTGGGAAAAGAATAAGAAAATAAGGAGGGTGGTGTGTGTGGAGGGTATATTTGGAATTTAAGAAATTTTACAGGATTTGTACAATTTGCAAAATAAAATAAAATCAGATTAACATTTTTTGGTTTTAAAATTCCCTTTCGTAGAAGCTAAGTAGTTTCCATTAATAAAAACAATAAAATAAAACAAGTTTACATAATACAACATGTAATATAATTTATTACATAACAAACAAGTAATAATTTAAATGTGAAAGAAATATGAGCAAAAAATATAAATATATTTTACATCTTAGTTCATAAAAATCAAGGAAGACATTTAATAGCATTATACAGTCCACTCCCTGTAATCTGCAACTCTATAATCTGCACTATGTTTCAGATGTAAGCAAACACAAATAGTTAACAAAAAATTTAAGCAAGATAATGTAGTACACTATAATAATAAAAATTGACTGATCTGATGAATTTATTAAATTTTTAATGTATTTCTGCATTCATTAGAAGGAAATATTCTGGGTACCTTGTAAATAACCATCAGACTGAACACATTTGCTGGCTATATAAAAGATAAAATTGCTTTCAAAGAAGGGTTAGCACGTGAGGATAAATATCCTAGTTTTTTAGAAAAACAAACTTTTGTTACTCATCAAAATATCATGACTCTTAAAAGGTTTCAAGATTAAATGCCAGAGCATAATTTAAAAGCTGTAAAGCAAACTACTATCACTGCGATGTTTGATAGATTTAAAAATAAGTAAAAATGATCTCTATTAATTTTGTATTACATCATTTAAATGTATTTAAAATATTGAATATAGTTTTATTTATATATAAAAAAAATTCTTTCATTTCTGTGTCATTTATTTACAATGTGATTACTAATCCAGAAAATCCTTGGTCCCAACCTGTGCAGATTAGAGAAAGTGTGCTGTATAAAGAACATGTGCCATTCTGGTACAATAGATATGTAAAGAGATCCGACAAAAATAAATTGCATAAGATAAATTCATTTAGGTGATAGGGAAACAAAAAACTTTAGGAATGTCCTGAAAAATCATAAAGATTGAAAGCAAGAAAAAATAAAATTTGAAGGGAAGGGTTTATAAAAGGCACTTTTTCAAAAAAGAAAAAATTCATATGTATGAGTGGGAGGGGGGGGGGGGGGGGGGAGGGCTTATATTCAGAGAAGGGCGTACTTTCGGTACTTTACGGTAATTATTTCAATATTTTACTGTACTGTAAGCATTCGTTATAATTTTGATTGCATTATTACATTCAAATGACTGTTTAAAAATGTAAACAAAGCAATGACCATGAATCTGCAAAATTCTAAAATCCACACAACCTGTTTCTTATTTTTGACAGCTGGCGACTAAGACACCGGAAGTGAGTGGCCCCAGCAAAAAATTAAGTCGCCAGGTGGCGACCGTAAATCTGCACCTATACCTCCAGAATGAATATAATATAAATATACTGTATCAATGAATATAAATATGATATATCTATGCTATACATCCTTAAAAATATTAAATAATATATAAAATTTCTAATAATAAGCTCAAAGCTGTGGCAGTTGTACAATAGCTTCAGGGTCCTGAGCAAATTGACAATCTTTAACCGGGCAGATTTAAAAGGATAATTGATTAAATACAGTAGACTCCCTCAAATCTGCAACCTTACAATCCGCACATCATCGCAGATGTAAACAGTGAAAATTTCAGTTCAGATGTGGGAGCAAAATTACAGATTTTTTTTTTTTTTATATCATTCCATATGTATTTTCAGAGGTGTGGAATTTTCAGAAAATCTTACCAGCCATAGGATTTATTTTACCCACCAGCAAAATGCAATGTACAGTTGGAAATTGTTATAATAAAACTTAGGTGATTGCAAAAATAGTTGATTACTATTGCTACAATACATTTTCACATATATATTTTTCCCCCTGAAAAATTAAGAAAAATATACACAAGAGAGAAAACTTTAATAAAGAATAGAACTTAGTACCAAGTTTACAGCGCAGTATTTTGGAAAGTTGTAAAATATAGCTAACTAGTAAAAAAAATAAAGTTCTTGGCATATCTTTTGGCTTGGAGTTTTTTAAATACTGCCTACAAATTCACTCGCCCTGTAAGAAAATACACTCGCCAGTGGCGAGTAATAGGATGTATTTTCCCACCCTTGTGTATTTTAATATGTAATTCTCAATAATATGACTGAACTCATTGCTTTTCATAAAGGAAGTATAAATTTATTTCTGAGAAATTTGAAGATATTGCTGATATTACTGTTAAACAATATCTATTACCAAATATATTTATCTATTAAGCAAGCTTTTTTAGTTATTAAAGACTGGCTAAACCTGAAATAAATATGATTTTGTCGTGAATTAATAGGGCATCTTTATGAGGAAAGTTTCATTGAATAATTCAAGGAAAATGTATCTCATCTTTATTATGCAGGTTTAATTATACATTATTAATTATTTATTTGACTTTTACTTTTAATAATTTAGTCATTTTAAAAATTACCGTACTTATCATCACTTTTATTTTATTACTTTACTTAATTATTTCAATATTTTACTATATTGCAAGCATTCATTATAATTTTGATTGCATTATTACATTCAAATTACCATTAAAAAAATGTAAACAAAGCAATGACCAGAAGTCCACACAACCTCTGGTCCCAGGCTGTGCAGATTTGAGGGAGTCTACTGTAATACTAAACAGCCATTTATTAAATACATAACATTGGCTTTTGGAAATAAAGGCAATTAAAAATGGTACCTGTACAGGATGTGTACATAAATGTAACTCAACTTGACAAGGCTATAAAAGGAAAAGAAAAAAAAAAGTGTACAAGCTTGTTGTTCATTTGAAATACAAAATAAAATTTGAAAGTTAAAATTCAACAGTTATAAGTGTTCAATGTGACCCCTATCCAGAAAAACAAACAATATCAAGGGGATAAGATAACTTATCCCACACTTTCTTCAGCATGTCTGGTGTGACTTTTTGAATGGCTGCACATAGGCGTGTCCTAAGTTCCTCAACATCAGAGCTGGAACTAGCTTTTTTTGCACCCGGGGCAAACATGGATTTTGGCGCTCCCCTCCCCCCCCCCCCCCCTTCCGCAAAGTATATTTACAAAGAGAAGTTTGCTAATTTTCTTATAGCCGACTTATTTAAAAATTTAAAATATGTAATCATAAAATATGCAATACTGAACTACGTAATCTATAATGGTGGATCCAAGGGAGAGGTCACAGGAATCATGATCCTCCTCTGAACACCAACAAAAATATTCTAAAGACCATTTTTAAAATGAAATATACAGTAGAGTCCCGCTTAACCGAGTTATGTTCTTCTGATGCACTGATGGCTTCCATTATTATGAAACAGCCATTATAAATGAATGACTGTTTCATAATAAAGGAAGCCATGAGTCCATCAGGAGAAAATGATCCATTCCAAAGGTCCATTCCAATGATCCATTCCAAATCCTTCATTTGTTCTAGCACCCGGGGCGCATGCCCCCTCTGCCCCCCCCCCCTAGTTTCAGCTCTGGTCAACATCAGTCTGTAGCAGTGGAACAGACACCTGATCTTGGATGAGACCCCCCCTCCCCGCCTCCACAAAAATAATTATGCTGAGAAAAGTGTGGGATGAATTATTGTGTACTGCTTCGATATCATTCGTGTTTCTGGAAGGATTCACATTGTACACTTATAACTGCCTTGAATTTAAACTTTCAATGGTTATTTTTGATTTCCGATGAACAACAAGGTTGTACTTTTTTTTTCTTTTCTTTTAATAGCCCTGTCAAGTTAAGATGTTCATTTATAATCACCCTGTATTTCTAGCGGTTTGTTATGCCCAAAAAAATATAAAATAAATTTTATATAATATAAATATTCTGTGATATCATATTATATATATAGTTACACATATATAAATACTCTTTCCACTGTCTTCAATATGGCAATTGTGGAATATTAGCTATGCGTTAAAAAAAATATATAATAATAATAACTAGCCGACCTTGGTGACCTGTTTGATCTCCCTTAAAATTTATGTTTGGGAAAGCGTGCTAAGCACTGTATCATGTTATTTTTATTCATCATTTAATTGACTAATATTAGTTTTTGCTGCATTAAATATCTCAATGGGTTGATTTTCTGTAAGCAAATAATAGTCCAAGAGCCGACAGCACAAAAACCCATGTCATCAAGCACAAGGAAACAAACCATTATTTTAATGGGAGAGTAGAAGTGGGGGAATCTAAGGATCCATGTCTGTCGGAAGTGAAATGACGCATAAAACAAAAATTAATATCACCAGTGGTTAACTCGTAGGTTTATCATTGTGTTTGCCATACAACTATCCTCCATGTTTTCATATCTTTGTTTGTAGGACAAACACAATGAAAAACCTACGAGTCAACCACTGGTGATATTCATTTTTGGCTTATGCACCACTTCACTTCCGGCAGATATGGATCATTAGATTCCCCCACTTTGACTCTTCCATAAAATAAAGGGGTTTTTTCTTGTGTTTGATAACATAGGTTTTTGTGCTGTCGGCTCTTGGACTATAAACCCTGTTGGTTTACAATGGATGTCTAAGGGAATTTGGCAAAATATTAGAGATCTCGTCAAGTTGGTGTGACTTTAGGAGACTCATTTTGGTCGACAAATTTGGTGATATATCGCCAAGTTGGTGACAAACTTGGAAGCATTTGGCGACAGAACAAGGTCCTCCTTATAGGTATGCCGATGCATTAAATGCTGTTCAATAACCCATGAGATGCATTTCATTCGGGCGTTGCCATTAAACAATTAACAAATAATCATGATTTCTGTGCCACTTACGATAGTGTAATATATATATATTTATAGGTGGTCCCTTAATATTTTTGTTGTCATTGTTGGCCCAGTCAATAGAACCTGGCCCAAATAATAGATAAGTACCAAACTCTAGAGTGCTCATTTTTAGGTGCATTCATAATTATATAAATACATAGCACCTGTAGTCATCGTGTGGTGTGTCCACTTAGAGCACTGCAAAACCTATCCAACCGAATGATTCAAAATTAAATGTGTAGAATTGTTGCAGAATGGTGTCGAGTCCTTTCAAATTTTATGAAAATTGAATCAAAACTTGAAAAGATATTCATAAAAGTTTTCTTCATTCTATTGAATCCTATCCTATGCCATGATTCCATGTTGATGTATTTAAGATGGAGTCCTAATATTTCTGTATGACTGAATTAAATTCATAGATAATTGTCATCAATTTTGTATTCATGCCTTTTTAAATAAGAGTGCAAAAGCTATGATGGCAACCAGATCTAACTATTTATAAAACTAGTTATAGTATGAACGCTCATTTGCTACATTTGATGTACAATTTCCGACTTGTTTTAAAAAATTGTCTTGTCAATGCTGTCTCTGTCTCTACCACTCTCGCAAACACCACAGTGGGTAAAATGGTGTCGAGATCGTTTGTTTACGCTTTGCATTCACAGAGGTTTCTCTGCTATTTCTTTGCGTCACATTCTTTTAATTTTAGTCACACATTTTAATACTCCTACAGATTAGGGTATCATTTTGTGACTGTGTATTACACTTTATTTCTTTAACCATTTTACAAAGATACTTTTATTTTCAGCCCTGTTATGAGAGCATTGCCATAAAACCTTTTAATCACCTTGATGAGGTGGCATCACCCAGTTACAACCTTTGTTCATTCTGCATTAAAAAGAAGTAAGTCAGCATTTCATTTTTTGAAGTCATTCACAGAATCGGTCATTTCTTAAACTGTATAAGAGTCAGAAGAGTGGAGGACTTTATGTTGTAATAGTGAAATTTAATTACGTGGATTTTTTATTCATGTTGCTAACATAAAACCAACAGAGTGAAAAAAGTGTCCAGGCCAGGGTTCAAACCTGGGTCTTTGGTTCAACCACACTCTCCTGGAATGATGCACCTAGCCTGGCACCCTTCACTCTTAAGTGTTGGCAAGTGTGCAACCGCAGCACAAGGTGGGATAACTTCATGAACCACAACACTGCAGCAAACATGAGTCCAAATTAATGCAACATTTATAATATAATTATTAGGAATGCACCGAATATTTGGTATTCGGCCATACTACCAAATATTTGGTTAGGCTGAATATCAAACTATTTGGATGAGCTAAATATTAAACTATTTGGCCATAGTTGAAAAAGATATTTAGAATAATTAGAAATAGTATTATATTTAAATGATAGACCTTTTACATTCTTTATTTGCTTTTTGAAAAGTATCACGTTAGAAAATTAACCAATCATGACAATTTCAGTCCCTTCCTGACAAATAAACAGTGTAGAACAGTAAATTTTTTCTTCCAATTCCTTCAAAACTTCACTTTGATTTAAAAATATTTGTTTTAAAATACAGTAGACTCCCTCAAATCTGCAACCCTAAAATCCACACATCATCACAGATGTAAACAATAAAACTTACAGTTCAGATGTAGGAGCAAAATTACAGAATTTTTTAGTTTTATATCATTCTGTATGTATTTTAATAATGTAATTCTCGATAATATGACTGAACTCATGATCTTTCATGAAGGAAGTATAAATTTATTTCTGAAAAAATTCAAGATATTGCTGATATCACTGGTAATCACAATCCTTTTACCAAATATATTTATGTATTAATCAAACTTTTTGGTTATTAAGAGTGGCTACACCTGAAATAAAACTTTTTTACTTTATGATTTTTAAGTGAATTAATAGGGTACCTTTAAGAGTAAAGTTTCATTGAATATTTTTTTTTTAATGTATCTAATCTATACTGTGCATATTTAATTATACATTATTAATTATTTACTTTTAATAATTTATTCATTTTTTAAATTATCTTACTTTTTATTATTTTCGTTATTATTTTACTTAATTATTTTAATATTTTACTATATTGCAAGCATTTATTTTAATTTCGATTGCATTAATACATTCAAATTACTGTTTAAAAATGTAAACAAAGCAATGACCAGAAATCTGCAAAATTCTAAAATATGCACAACCTCTGGTCCCAATCTGTGTGGATTTGAGGGAGTCTGCTGTATAAGAATTTTATTTATCTGGTTTAATTCAGAGAGGAATCCATGAAATTAAAAATTTTATTAATTAAAGAAGCTTTAAAACTATCCTCTTCTTAAATAAAAATTCAAAGCATAGATTTTTTAAGTGTAAAATTAACTTGTAAAAAGATCTTATTATCAATATGGAAGTATGTGTGTTAACTGTTATGTAAAATTATTTTAAATTAACTTTTTAATGCTTTGAAACTCTGTAATTTAAAAGTATTCGGCAAGCGGCTTGACAGTCACTATTCGGCTAGCTGAATATTCAGTATTCGGTTTACCTGTTGGCTGAATATTCAGTATTCAGCCAAAATCACTATTCTGTGCATCCCTAATAATTCTGAAGTTATCCCATCTTGTTCTGCTGTTGCAGCCTTACCAACATTTAAGAGTGAAGGGGTGATAGTGAAGGTAGGTGTGACGTTTCAGGTGGTTCAGAGGGGAGAGTGTGGGTTTGTTGAACCAAACACCGTGGTTCGAACCCTTGCCTGGATACTTTTTCACTGTGTTGGTTTTACGCCTTGTTAGCAATGTGATTAAAATATTCATGCAATTAAATTTAAATTTCTCGGCTGTAAGTCATTGTTTAAAATTATGTATATAAATTATGTGTATAAATATCGCATAAAATTGGACTTCATAATTTTAAGCTGCAGGGTCACATGATGTTTTCTTTTGATGTTAAATCATTATTTACAAACGGTCCGGTTGAGGGCGCTTTAGATTGCCTCATGAAAAGGCTTTGTGAATTCCATTTCTCTTATTTTGAAATCGAGAAACTTATACTTCTCACTCGCGCTTGCTTTTCGCAAAATACTTTTGTTTTCAATGGTAATTTCTTCCGTATAATTGACGGTTTGGCTATGGGTAACCCTCTTAGTCCAATTTTTATATGCACTATTTTGAGGTCAAACTTTTTGAAATTTTAAAATTTCCGTTCTATGTTCGTTATGTTGATGATGTTTATGTCCTGGTTGAAATGAATTCAGATATTAATCATATTCTCTCTATTATGAATTCCATTGATCCCTGCATTCAATTTACCTCTGAAATTGAGACCAATAACTGTCTTTCTTTCCTCGATGTCCTTGTTATTCGTTGTGAAAATGGCTTTCATACTGCCGTCTTCCGTAAACCTTTTTCTGTCAGTCTCCCACTTCACAGGTATTCTTCTCACCCCCCTAACCAGAAATTCGCTGCTTTCAATACTTTTGTTTTTTGGGCTACCAATATTTGTTCCACTCCACAGTTACTTAGTGCTGAACTTAATTATCTCAAAGCTATTGCTGTTGATCGTAGTTATTCCTCTAATATAATTGATTCTATTTATAAGAAATTGACGAAATCCGTCCATTCTGAAAAGCATTCTAATTCTAACTCTAATACTTCAATTGTGTTACCATTTTTTCCTAAAATCAGTCAGCAAGTTGCCAAAATCTTAAGAAGGTTTGATTTTAATGTTATTTTTTCTTCTGTTAATAAAATCACTTTTTCAAATCTCAAACACCCCATTGATTGCCTAGTTAACTGGGATATTTACCAAATCTCTTGCCAGTATGGCCTTTCTTATATTGGTCAGACTAAACATGCTCTTAGATTTTGTTTAAAAGAGCATGAAGGTTATGTTAAAAATCAAGAGCTTAAACGTTCTTCTATTGCTCAACATTCTTAGTCTTCTTAACATAGGTTCGATTTTTCCTCGGCCATCATTATCCAAAAATGTTCTTCTAACCTTGATCTTGATTTTTGGGAAGCTTACCATATCATTAAAAATTCTCACTGTAAAGAGTGCCAATGACTTATCTAGTACTCGTGATTTTCCAAGTATTTGGAAAGCATTAATTTAATTTCCCCTTTTTTGGTTTCTTTTTTTCCTCTCGTTCCCCAGTAGATGTCGCTACTTGTCCACCCAGTCGTTTCCACTGCTTCTCTCTCATTGGTTGTTTCTGGCGCCTTCGCTACCCGCATAGGGTATATAAGCTAGCACATCTCTGTCTATCATTTTGCTTAGCGTTGCTTTTTCTAGCACGCTGTTCCTTTTTCTCTATCTTGCACTGAAGAAGAATCTCGCTTGTAGATTCGAAATAGTTGTTTGCTGCTTTTCACATATTATTTGAGCATTTTTATACATTGGTTTTTCTGTTTTTTAATATTGTTGCACAAAGACTTTATTTGCTATTTTTATATAAAGAATAGGAGATTCTTTTTTTTTTATTATATTTGATTATCTTAATTTATTTATATATTTTTTATTTTAATTTGCATCTGTAAGATATATATAGAAATAGTTGGTTCTTTTAAAGAGTTTGTGAGATTCCATATTACATAAAAATACAGTACATTAGATATGTGTTTTTATCCCTTCTTTTCTTTCTACTTATGTATTTTTCATTTTAATATTCTATTTATTATTTGATTTTCAAAACAAATTTTGCAGGTGAAGCAAATTAACAATTTATATTTTATTTTATGTTAAAAACTAATTTGTGAGATACACTGACATTCAATTTATTTATACAATTTATAATTTGTAAAATAGCATTACAATTATACTGTATATACTGTCAACTCTGTGAAATCCTCCGATGTATAATCCGCAGGGTGTCTACAGAATCTGGAAATCAGGGAATCATGGTAAAATCAGGGAGGTTTATCAATCTGGGAAAAGTCAGGGAACTTTATAAAAAATACTCAAAAATCAGGGAAATTTGTCTATGTGCGAAATTATTTACATTTTTACCTTGCCAACGAGACTGATTCGTCTATTTTATATACCATATTTTTTTACATGCTGATTAGTCTTTTCCAAGATTTTAAAAAAGATGCGCATTGTATGAGTTTTTCATATTCAACGCAAATTAAGGTGATCAGATGACCTCATTTTCTATAGATAGTGCTTATATAGAAGGCAATTTATCCATTTTTAAAAATTTTAAATGATACATTAGCATAACCTGACCAGGTGGCCAGGCTTAATCAAATTAGCTATCTTGTCAGATGTAGATAAGTCTTAGAATTGAATTGTTTTCAGAAAATGAGGAATTTTTCTGGTCACCCTATATCAATTGGCCACTATATTAAGTTGTTGGACTACATTTTGAGTTCGGATTTATAAAACTGTCAACCAAATAATGAATATTGGCAAATTTTATGTTTTTCTTTTTTTTTCTCCCAAATGAGATATTAGATATATTGAATAAGTGTGGTATACGAGGAATCGGCATACATGAAAAAATACCGTATGTGTATTGTCAATAATAAAAATCAGGGAAGTCTTATAAAGATAGTCAGGGAAATCATGGAAAAATCAGGGAACTTTCTTTTACAATTTCTGTAGACACCCTGATCTGTAAACGTCTATTATCAGCACTACATATTGGAATGTACACAATGAAAATTATCATTAATAGTTAAACTCATAAAGTTAAATTTGGTATTTTTTTTCAGTTATCAATTTTCCAATGAATAAATATTTAAATAAAATTTGGATATAAATGTTTAAATTTCCTTGAGTAACAAATGAGTGTTCATAGACGACAGAAAAAAAATATTGACAACAAACCAAAACTGAAACTACCATTGTGTTGTATCAATTTTTAAAATAATAAATAATCAGTAAAATTTGTATTCTATATAAATTTAATTTTTCTTTAAATTAACTTAGTTATTAAATACATTAAATCAATGTTGTATTATGTTCTCTTCCATTGTAATTATAATTTTTCTGCAGTTGTCCCTCATTTATAGTAAGACGTTAAAGAATAAAATATAAACAAACAGATGATCTATAATCCTGCTAAAATGTATAATCCACAAAACCCTCAGTCCCTAAGTGTGCTGATTTTACAGAGTTCACTATATTGCGTATAAGGGAACAATATATATCATATATATTCGTGTATAAGTCAACGCCCCCAATTCTTAAGTAAAATTTTGGAAAAAATTGAATTTTGAGTATGAGTCGAAACACATTTCTGGTAGTATATTGAAAAGGATTTGTAATCGAAGATATAAAAAAATTAATAAATTTTCATTAAATTAGTAAACTTTTTTTTTATGTTTCTAATCAGACTTTCTGTTTTAATTCATCGTTTTAAAACTGTATAATTATGTAAAACCGAAGAAGCTTAAACTATTTTGAAACCTATTCACATCAATTTAATGATACTTAAAAAGAAAAAATTCTTTCAAAAATCTATTCAAGCCTTATTTACAAGGGTAAACAACTTCTTTTAGACTGCTAAAAGAGAGTACTTCTTTGTATTGCAGGACTTTTGAGAGAGATATATTAGAAGCATTCTCAAGTTGAACTCTTTTTAAAAAGGGGATTAAAATGTTGAAAGGAATGCCCCTGTATTGAAGGGAACTCTATCACAAGAGAAAATGGGTGCAGAACAATTACAGGGACAATATTGTTAAGCCCTTTTTTATCAATCACAGGGAAATGTTTTGTTAAGCTTTTTTTTTTTGTCAATCACAGTGAAATGTCTGCTTTTACATCTCTCTCCAACGTTTATCCATATGTAATTAATTAAAAGACTTGTCCATTCACTAATTATTTGTGATTTTTTTTTTTTTTTTTTTACTAAACTCTTATATGGGGCATTCTCACAATCTTTTGACTTTTATGTCCCTGAATAATAATTTTTATTTTAGTTACATGTTGTGTTTTTTTTTTATTGCATATACTGGGGAACATCCCATTGCATGATTGCATAACAATATTAACAAGATAAATAAGTTTTGGACGATGTTGGGGGTCCAAAAACCAAGAAAACTCCTATACCGTCCCGTGTCCCTGATTTTTAAGTTTGGAGCTGTCTGTATAAAATTGCTTCAATAAAAATAATTTGATGTAATTTTTTTCCGAAACTGGAACTATTGTTTTACATAAATATGAAGCAAAAAATTAACCTGCACACATATTTAGGGTTGTTATTATTTTTTAAATTCTGTCCCTGGGTTTTAGATTCCTTACCATCCCTCTTCTAAAATTATACAGAAAATCGCTTCAGATGCAGCCACAGAATTTTTTTCAAGTTTTTTCTCATGCAGAAGTATGTTAGAGAAAGAATGTCTAAAATTCTTTGACAGGAAATTTACTGCAGAATTTAAATCAGCAGTTAAATATCAATTTCAAACATTATGGCTTTATTGGTAGTCTTGCCGTCCCCAAGGTTTATTTCTGCACTTTTCGAGGTAAATTAAATTTTTCTTTTTATTTAATCCAGTGTAAATAACTGTTTCTAAAAATCAATGAACATTGTGGCTACCACTTAGTCTTAACATGATTTGTCTAAAATAAGTGGTAATTTTCCTTACCGTTTCATCCTAACCGTCCCTTTTTTCCCATTTCGTCCCTTTTTTTACCTTACCGTTCCTTCTTTAACACCCTTTTAAGACAATGTTATACCCAAAATTTTCTACCAAAAATACTACAGTGTTATTTTTCCTTATTTGAATGTCCTGTCCTATGCAAATTCATTATAAGTAAAAATTTAGAAGAAAATAAAAAGTTTTAGTGGTAAAATGGTAGGAAAAATTAAACTCGCAAGTTTAACATAAAAACCTCAGTTAAATAAAAAAAAATTTCGCTGCTGACCATTTTTTCTTTATTTTGAATCATAAAGGCATTCGTCTATAAGTTTGAAATGTTATACTAGCAAGTTTAATTTCACCAGATTTTTATTCCCGAAAGTCAAAAGATTATGAGAATGTCCCATATAAATGGACCCGCCATTTCCAATTCCCAAATTCTGTCGAAAATTCTTCGACTTGTACATGAGTAGTATATACAGGTTTTTTTTTTTTTTTTTTGTATAGTATATAATATATTAATATATAAACAGTGTAGTGTACAATAATGTAATAATAAATATATTATATTTTTAAAAAACCTGATTTTCCGTGGGGAAATTAGGGTTTTTCATTGAAAAAACCCATTTGGGTTTTTTCAAAATAATCTGTTTTTTTTTTTGTGAACAGTGCCTACAGGATCCCATTATCTGGGATTCTGAAATCTGTTAAACTTTTTTATTCGAAAATTTTACATGTTCCTAATTTTTTAAGCCCATTATTTCATTGTGATAAGAACTGAAATGATAAGTTACATCAGTGGCATACACAAGGAACCAAGAGCAAACCCCCTCCTGCCTTTCCCAAAATAAAAATAAAATAATTTTTTCATAATGTCATCGGAATGATTCACACTCTTTTTTTTTGTGTGAAAAATAAGTTACTTTTTTTTTTCTTTTATTAAAAAATGTAATTAAATGTTCTGTTTACGTATTATCTAGGCCATGAGCAGTGGCGTGGCGTGAAGATTTTCGGTGGTCATCGCAATTATTTAAGTTTGTGGTGAAAAATTATTAACTCTAAAATTCAATAGTTGAATGTTCAAAAAAGAAACTTTAAATCTTACCTTCACTTGTACATGAACTCCAAATGTTCTGCTAAAACTGGATCGTAGAGTTTTAAAAGCTTATTAAGAGTTTTAAAATATTGCTTGGTCATCACCGCATCCAGCGATGACCGGACGCCACGCCACTGGCCATGAGATAGATCGCCAAAAATGGTTTGCAATCCTGTTCAAAACAGTCATTTAACATTATTTAATACATAACAATGTTAAAAGTGATAACACCAAAGTCCTCTCTGTAAAAATAATAGTTGATTCTTATATATTTTATTCTGCTAAATAAAAATATGTTAACGAAATTACTGTATCACGTATGATTCTTTAGGTAGGAGTGTTTGCTTTTAAATCAGAGTATTTTATATCTTGCTAAAACATAAGGGAAATTTTGTAAAACCTAAAATGTAGATAATAATGCATCTATTACCTGTAAATAAATGTATAAATATGATTACATGAGTTACAGCGACATAAGGTATGAAAATATATTAGTGGATGGATAGCAAATAGTGAATTCGGACATGGAAAGGGGAGGGGACACAGGAAGAAAAATGCACGATACAAGTATCAACAAACTAGATTTTCAGGCTATATTTTATCAATTTGATATCTAAGCCAGTGAAACCACTTTTTTCCTGATTTCAATTTTATCTAGCATTGCAAATAAATATAAAAATCCTTCACTATTTGTGATTATTATAAAACAGTTTCTCAGAAAAATAGTTTGTGCTGGAGCAATTTGGATAACATATTCAGAAATTGGAATTTTAGAACTGTATGTTTTACGTATTTAGTTTGCAGGAAGGAAAATTTTTAATTTTTTTGCTAATCGGTGTAATTAATGACAAATAAATTAATAAATAAAATATAATAAATGAACTGTAATGCATAAATAAAAAAAACTGTAAACCATAATAAATAAATAAGTTATATTGTATATTATTATTATTATTATATTATAGCTCTTATTATGTATGATGTTATAAAGTTGGTTAAAAAGTAAGGGCTACTGTAATTAGTGTAACTGGCAGCAAGCTTCGTGCAGTTGTATCTGACATATATATATATATATATATATATATATATATATATATTATATATATATATATATATGCAATACATAAGTACCAAAAAAAAAATCTGTACATGGTTTATTTCTGCATAGTGGAAATATAACCACCCAAAGCTAGTTATCCGATTCTGATAATGTTCGACTTTACAGAGTTGAATAAGCAAAACAAACTGCAAATAGCCCTCTCCCTTCTTTATTATTTCTTTTTTTTTTTCAGTTTTTCTGTAGTGTGCTTTTTTGCGGCATTCTCAAATTTTAGGTAGATTTCATAAGAAATACTACCTATTACAATCTCCCTTATATTGGATCTCTTCCAAACTGATATATAAAATAAAGGGCCAGACAAGTTTTTAATAGGATGAACTCTTACAGCAAAAAAAAAAAAAAAAAAAAAGAAGGAGGAGTTGAAGAAGAAAAAAAATCCATAACTTTGTCAATTCATAAGACATCAAATCCACTTAAATTTATTTTGAATCTTCTAAATATTATCTACAACTTTTATATTGACAAGTATTTGATAGGACAAACTCTTACAGCAAAAAACCAAAAAGGGGTTGATTGTAAAAAAACCACACATTTCCGTTAATGCGCCACTAAGGAGATTAAAAAAAGTATCATTGGCAGTGTTGCCAGTGGGCTACTTCTAAAAAAATCAGATTTCTTGATTAGCACCATTTTTTAAAATTGTAAAATTCGCCTTATTTAATGAAATTTTAATTAAGGCGAAAACAAGGGGATTTTCACAATTTAAGAAAAGTGGTGCCAATCAAGAAATCTGAATTAAAAAAGAGTAGCTCACTGGCAACACTGATCATTGGTGTGATGAAAACTTTTAACAACCCTCGGAAATGCTATATATAGGGTTGTATTTTTAAAGGTGCATTGCTCTGAATAAAAAGGTTCTCAGAATTTAAAATAGAGTGTGTGTTCATTTAATGAAACAAAACTTTTGTAGTAACAAGTTTTTGATAAGATGAACTCTAGTAATGAACGATATTACTAAAAATATTCTGAAGGGAAGAAAAAATGGGTATCGATTAACAAATTATTGCATTAAAATGATTCTGATAAAACCAACTCTTGCAAAAAAATGAAATTAAAAACTCATCAAAAGTGGCTGAATAAAATTATTAAACGGGGTGTCTCTAATCTTTATTTAGATTTTGTTGATGAAATTAGTACTTAACTTCGAAATCTATCTCTGCCTGTAGGCCAAGCCGAGATTTTTTTAAAAATAACTTATTGTATTGTAATACAAATTTGTTACACACCCTAATTTACTATTATTGCAACTTGCTGAAAATTGGAACAAAATCTGTCAATGAACAACAACAATATCATTTTTTTTCCTTTTTATAACAGTAAGGAAAAAATATAAGTTTTGCTTTTCAATTTTTTTCTTTTAATCATTTTTTCTGTTTGCTTGCAGCTCAATCATTTCTTTTACCCACCCTCAAACAATGCAAACTTGCTGACACATCCACAATTCCTTTTTATATGTAAAAAATGTAATTTGAATAGTTTCTCTCTTGCTAAACAGGAAACTTTTGCATCGTCACTGCATTTTGCAGGACTACTTCTCTCATATAAAAAACCTGCTCGTTAATGTTAATCCTATAGTTTTTTAAGCCTTTCTTTATACCTTGACGGTATTTTAAAGTATCATTAAAATAACTTTTTATAAAATTCATTTAATGCATAGATTAGTACTAATACAGTTTAGAATGAGTTATACATACTTTACCTTATTCCAAAAGCATTATTGGTTGAAAAATTAAATACAGTTTAAGATCTGTTATCCAGAATGCTTGGGACCTAAGACATTCTGGATAAGGGATTTTTCCGTAATTCAGAGTACTTTACTATAAATTACTATAAATTGTATTAAAAATTGCACAAAACAATGGTAGCAAATGTACAAAGTATGAATAATATATGTAAATACCTAATTAGAAATTTGTTAATTTAGTAACTTATTTAAACAAAATAGAAAACATTCTAAATTACAATAAAATAAAAAAAATTACATTAACATACAGAACTTAGTTTTAGGACTTGAGAGCAGAATCCTTTGATTTGGACTTTTGGAAAAATTTTATTAAGATTGATTGCTTATAGCATGTCTCTTGCACTCACTGCTCCTGTATATTGACATGATTTGCTGTTCATGAAAATAGCTTGTTTGCTACATTATAAAAATCAGCTCTTCAGTTGGAAAATATCAGTTAACTCATTTTAAATTATTTCATGCACCTCATTCTGCTGGTCATCATCATCACTTCCATTAGACATAGCATTTGTCATAATGTCACAAATCTTCAGTCGCCAGTCATCTGATGACTTAGGAGGAGGCTTGCCATCAGCAATTAGTCAATTTTCCACTGGATCCTGATCCAGCAATTGAGCTCCTGAAAATTCTCCTTTAGCTTAGTCCAGCAGATCTGTAATAATTTCCTTCTCTTTGGAAATTTTAAAGTCTTCAACTTCATTCGCATTCACAACATAAAAATTTAAAAAAAAAACATTGCAGATGACCACAAATTGCATCATTCATGGATAAATGTTCATCTCTCTGTTGTATCCCATGCTTGACATAAAATACATCCTTAGTTTTTAAATTTTTTAAATGAAATAAATTATTTTTCAGTTATCATTTTGCATTCTGGTTTTCGGAGCATTCTGAATATGGGGTTTCCGGATAACAGGTCCCATACTGCAATTTTAAAAGGATGATTTCTTTTGCCTTTGCATCTTTTCAGCTTTCTTGACATTGAAAGATTGTGGGTGAAAAGTTTCAGTTTGGAATTATTCCTATATTTCAAACAGCATTCTATTTGTACAGTTAATAATTATATAAAATACTAAAAAAAGATTTTGAATAAAAGATTTGAGTGAAGCTTTAAATATTACACAAAATCCCTATAAATTGAAATTTAATTAATTTTACATCGCAAAATCATTCTGAAATTTGTTAAATGATTGTGTCAATCTTCTAATGTAGTTTCAAAAATTCATGAAAAATGCTTTAGAAGTTGAAATTTTCATGAATTCATAATGCGGGACATGAAAGGTTTTTTTTTAAATCTTGCATTTCAATATTTTTAAATGATTTTTTTTTTTAATTTAATTTGATAGTTGAGGTCGACCTCTGCAAAGACTGTTTTTTATTTTATTGATTTCTTTTCAAATATTTTTTTATGCCAATATTAAAATATTTTCAAAAAAGTTACATTTATGAGCCCCCCTCCTCACTTTTGCCAATATTTCATGGTTTCAAAAGGGGGTGGGATTATTTTTAGAATTTTACGGTATTATGACATTCATAAAATGTATTTATTTTTTTTTTGGATTTGATAAAAATTGAAATAGTTTCAAGAAAAGTTTAAATTTGTTTTAAATTAAAATAGTTTAAATATTATTTAAAACAGCTTAAGATGTTATATGTATGATATACTTAAAATGTCATATATAAGCATCACATAAGATGTTTATCGTATTTAAGATGTAATAAACATTTAAAGTACTCTTAAATGGTGTTAAGAAAATAGCAATTTTTCGGTTAATTTTATACTATTTAAAAAAAAATGAATTTGCTATTTTGTATGTTTATGTCGCATTTTTATGACATTTTTAATAATAATTAGCAATTTAAAATTTTCAAGGTCTGAAAAAAATTGTTCAGAAGGCAGATGCCTTAAATGGAATTTAGCTATTGTTTACGTTTTTAAGATTGTTTTAATTAGAGTTAGAGTTAAAAGGTACAGTCGTAGAAAAAAATAAAAATAAACAACCCGTACTAACATTGCAACAAATTATAGTAGAAGAAAATGATGGATACCAAATGATTGAAAATAAAATCTGCTTTTAAATGATGTGTATAAAATTAGCTTAGGGAGCCATCTACTTATCATAACCAGGCCAAACTTTGTTTTTTTTAATGTTAACACACAATTTTGATACTATATATTAAATCATCAATTCAAACTATGGCTAGAAACAAATTTTCAAGTCATTTGGAAGTCATTTTTTGATTTATAAACATTCAAAATTGAAAGTGTCTTCTTAAATTTCATTTTCATATTTTTATTAATTTCTCCTGAAATTATAATCCTAATATGATCATTTTTTGTGTGGTTACAGTACTACAAAAACCAGACATTGAGTTTTTAATATAAAAAATCTTATAATATGAATTATGAAATTAATATTCGGAAAAAAAAATGAATTGCAACCTACCCTTTTAAAAATGGCAAAATGCACCCTGCTTTTTTAAAAATTGTGAAATTCACCTGCAGTTGTAACCAGAGATTTCTTGTAAAAAAAATTCTCCATTCCACAATATTTCCAAATCCATGTGTCCAAGACCTTACGAAAATCATACAACCGTATTTCTTTAGAAAAAAAAAACAGGATATTATGAAAGCATATTGTTATTTAATTGCAATTTTCAAATAGTAATTCATAAAATTATTAAAAATTGATAACAGTTTATTTATGATACTAAAATATTATATACTTCTTTTTTTTCTTATCGTTACTAACCACATTACTAATATATTTGGTACTTTTCCATTATACGGACACCATGCCAAAATGTATGCTAATGTGCCAATTATTTCAACCCTGATCGTGAAAATGATTTTTTATTGTAAACCATGCGAAACATTGTGATTTGCTATTTATGAAATGTAAATGATTATTACTTAACCTTAAGCTCGGAAAGCTTTTTAATTCGCTATTATTTGAATTAAAAATACTTTTTTTATATATAAAGTTATAATTTAAATGTTATATTTTTATAATACTCGCTTTACTATTGACATTGTTTTGTCTTTTATTTTTCAAATGTTTCAATTCACGTGATTTTCATTTTGCACCAGCTATTATGCTTGGTGACAATGGTGTCCATATGGCGGAAATGAACCATATATTTCCTCATGAAATATGCCCCTTTTTTAAACTAGCATGCTGCCCCTTTTTACTTTCTAGAATGAATACTAAATTATCAATTATCATTTTAGTTATTAAAATTTATCTTATAATTTAAACCAATCTCATTGTGATTGTACAAACTGCTCGAGAAATTTCCTTCTATTAAATAAGCTTTGCAAGATAGTCTTTGAACAAATATATGGCCTCTTTATCAGGAGATAAAGCCTCCCCACATATGATAATATGTCAATACTAAATTGTTTTTTAAAAGGATCTAACCATCCTTCAGTGACAGTAAATATTGAATCTTCCTCCTTCTAATAGTCGGGAAAATCGAAATGCTTGTTCCTGCAATATCGGCCCAATAACAGGCAAGCCCTTTCCTTTTAAGTGTTGATGCCAGAAAAATAAAATTTCCTCAGACATCTTTATGCTTACCTTTCAACATGGCTTTTCTTTTTTTCATTCCACTTCCACTGGTTTAGCCAGCACACCCCTTTCCAATTTCTGCTCAATTTTTCTTTCAGTCACCCACTGTAACTGTACTTTTTTAAACTCCCAACTCCGAAGGTATAGTTTTTGCCATTATCCCAGACTGCAGTCCGTTTATAGTGCGTAGTTTCTCTTCCATAGTCCCAACAACCTTTTTTCATTTATCACCCATTTGATTATTCTTCAATAAATAAACACAAAGCACACCAAAAATCTATACGAATGTAACCAAGAACAACGGCAAATAATTTCCGCATTTGTTAACATACGAAGCAGAACTGATGAAACAGGTTATGAAGTCTTAACCCCATTCCTTGTCTGTCTGTCATTGCTGTGTTATTGCATTCTGCAATTCCTTCTTGTCGAAAGTCAGCACTTTTCCATGGATGGGAACCTTCCTGTCCCGGCCGCTTGCAACATTCCTCACTTTTTTTACTAGGCCGGATAGTACGGTGGGCCAGACCTATTTTTGAATTTTGTGGGCAGTAGTTATCCCAGTTTCATCACAATTATAAACACGTTCTGGAGTGAAACTGTACATTAAAACCTTTTAACTTTTTCAAATATTCACTTTTTTGAAGTGGGTGGACTTCCCTACACTTATGGCTTCAAGTGTTCTTAGTGAAAGAGCTGGATGACGGTCTATGAAACCATAGTACCAGTCATTTCCAGCTCAATTTGTTTTGATCCATGCAGCAGACAATTCTCCTTTTAAGGCATTCCCAAATTCACATGCCAGCAAAAAAACCTGTTTCTTGTTTAGATCCTAGTTCATATAACTCGCAGTAAGTCTTCTAGCTTCTTTTCTTCATCTGTTGAGAAAATCATTCCACATGTTAGATGAGATCTAAATATTAGATCAGCTTTCTTCTAAGATGATTTAAGTTTTATCGTGTTCCTTGCAAGAACTGATTTGGAAATGTTCATAGCTAATTCTATTTCTGTGATGCTTTTCTTTTCTTTCACAACCATCTGCAAAGCCTGTAACATGTGTTCATTGGTAAGCATTCTTCTGCCTTGCTCAACTTTCTTCCATTTTTGCGGCATTTTCTGCAAAATAAAAATTATGTACTTTTACATACCTTCCTAAATAGTGTATTGCCATGTAAAAATAAAAGTTCAATAATTATTTCAAAACAGTATTATTTTATTTGAAAAAAACTAAGGAAATTGATATTTTAGAAATAAATATAAATGTTTACCCATACAACCAAAGACTGCCTCCGGACGTCCTATATGGTCCTATATAGAGCCGAGAGGTCCGATACCCGTCAGATCCTGTACAGAGCCTAATTTGGACGTTCGCAGGACGCCAGAATCCGGACGAACCATCCACGATCGTCCGGTGTTGTCCTGAGAACATCCGTGTCACCTGTACGCATGCGCAAGAAATTCTGACTTCAACTGCTCTGTCCGGTTGTTGTTGAAACGAAAGATTTTTTTTAAACAACTGTGTTCTATTACTTATTTCTTTTAATGAGGATTGAATTTATCCTAAAGGTAAGTAAACTTTCGAATCTTAACTTTTTAGAGTGAACTTTTGAGTTTTGCACTAAAATATAAGGCTTTTGTCGTAATCTATACCATGAGACAGGCAAACTTTCATAGAAAACATATAAACAGTTATAAGCATTTTTCATATAAATACTCGAAGTAATAATGTTGTATGATCGTAAAACAAACCTTTGTTCATTATATTTTTACTGAAATAGTATTATTTTTAAAGATAGATCATTTCGTGAGTCATCAAAACATTGTTTATGACCCATTGTTTGGGTGTTGTGTTAGATATAAAAATACATTAAACATTCATTTTGGTGATGATGAACAAGTAAAAATACTCATAAAGCTTTAAATTCAACTTTTAAATCTATTTAACCATTAAATATATTTATCTTTAAAAAATCTAATAAAAATACTCGTAAAGTATATTTAATTTCAAGAATAACCTGCTTAAATTTTCTAACTAAGCCTACATGTGGCCCAATAGCAAAGATCCAGTTGGGGACCCTGTGTGACACTTTAACAGCTTCAATTTGCCTTCATTTATACATATATACTGTATTAAAAAGTATATATAGCTGGTTTTTAGCTTGCTTTTTTTTGGATGGGGGGAGTTCAGTGAGACACACAGCACCCCTGAAAAAAAGATAAAGTATACGCTGTTTTAATTCTTGATTTTAAAAAATGTGTCACAGTTGCTTTCTATTGGGTTTTTATGTTGCATTTCTGTGTTGTTTGTTGTTTTGATGTGTTTAAAATCTGTCATATTTTCAAAGAAAAGATTTTTAGAATAGCTTATTTCATCTGTTTTTCATTATAAATAACATTTTAGATTTTAGCCTTGTCTGTGTTCCCTCTAAGTCATTATTTAAAGACGCTGCACCTGTCTTTTTAAAATTGGCAAAATACACCTTGCTTTCTTTTTTTAATATAGTGAAATGTACCCCTATTTTTGTAAAAATATCTCATAAAACTCTTCGACGAATCGCAGTATTGCAGTATTTCAAAATCCGTGTGCCCTAGAGCTTTCAAAAATTATAGAACTTCCTTATTTCTTTAGGAAAACAGGTTATTCAATCATCGTAATCCAATTGAATGTTCCAATTGAACGTGATTTTTAAATTTTTAATCCATAAAATCATTTAAAGTTAATGTTTCTTTCTTTACCATACATAAAAATCACATTTTTTTTTTTTTTTTTTTTTTTTTTACAATCACTACTATACTAAACATGTTAATGCAATTTCTCTTGAAAAAATAGTTCAAAATATAAGAAACACTCTATATCTCAAGTTGAAACATCATGTAGGTGCAAATATTTGCACCTGTTTAGTAATAAATGTTTTTGAATCATGTAATAATCACATTGTTTTATTTATTTTATTTAAAGTGTTCTTCCCTGTATTTATTTTCTGTTTACAGTAGTAAACACTAGGCCTGGTAGCAAAATTTTTTCAAATTCTTGCTCCATCCCATATATTTTGTTAGTTCTGCAAGCCCAGTAGCAGAAACAGTGCAGCACGGCAGCGGGCATTGTAGATTATATTAAACTTTGCAGATTAATCCACCAAGTTAAAAAGAAATGCTGGGGTTAAAAAATAGCTGAAATTTGCTTAAGTTGCTAGATTTATTGTATTTATTGTGTCCTTATATTATATTTTCTTTATAAAGGGAAATTTTGATTACTTTAAGTGTTTTTGTCATTTCTTATGATAGTAGGCTTATTGAGTCGCAGATAAATTTTAGTTTGCTGCAGACTGATGCAGAAAATTCTGCTTCTGGGTCTACAAGTGTACATGATCTTAAAACTGAAAGTAAATACAGTGGAACCCGGTTAAGACGCGTTTCAAGGGAGTGGACAAAATTCGCGTATTAAGCGGGATCGCGTATTAAACGTGATTTGTATAATGTTGCAGGAACTGAACTTATTTACATATCTAATAGTCTAAATAAACTTTAGAGCTTTCATATAAATGTTAATGGTTAATCATTGTGTCTTTTACGTACATTTAAATTAAAATTTAATTGTATTCCACTTTAACTCATTGTTTGTTTTTATAGGACCGACTGAAATCATAATCGAAAATAAATATGGATCCCAACGTGGCTTTATTTTCGATTAATACGTTGCAACCAAAAATTAAACAACAACAATAATTTTCTACTAGAGTAATTTTTTAAAAACAAAGATAGGAATGTTCAATTTGTTTTTCACTTTTTAAAATTATCAGTTTTAAAAATCATATTTAGTACTTGTAATAATGAGTACCATTATAATCTAACCATCTTTTTAATATAGGAAAGACAATCCTTATTAATTTTTGTGTAAAAAAATATTGTTAGCATAGCAAACAGTAAAGAAAACATGAAAAAATTATCCAACCGCAGTCGTATGAGTTTAATCTTTACGAGATTCATTTTTGTTGCCCATAATATGTATTATAAAACATAGTACTAATATAACGTACGTTTAAAACCGCACTAACAACATGCATGGTCATCTCTAACCATAATATTTTTTATGACGTAACTGCGTAAGACTGAATTCATCTCCTGAATCTCTCTACTACCGTAAAAACATGCACGAAGGTAGAGACAAAAAATGTGAGGAGGCGGAATCAAAGAAGTATTGCAGTTTTTCTAATTTAGCAGGTTTTTGTTTTATTGAAATATCTTCCACTATTTCCGATTAGTAATTTTCTACTTCATTAATTTGTTGTTAAATAAAGTAAATAATATTATTGGGAAACAGTGCTTTTTTTCTGAATAAAAAAAAAAATCCACTAAATTTGCAAAACTCGAGAAGAGAGATGGAATTTGTATCTTGACCAATGAATTCGCGTCTTAAGCGTGATTTTTTTCTCTTAAAGGACCGAAAATTTATCGCGTATTAAGCGGGATCGCGTAATAACCGTTCGCGTATTAAACGTGATATTTTTGCATTAGCCTTATAGGCGATGTTCAAGGGATCGGAAAAAATCCGCGTATTAAGCGGGATCGCGTATTAACCGTGAGCGTCTTAACCGGGTTCGACTGTAATACCATTTTTCAGACATAGCATTTTTATTTTTTAATTTTTATTGGTACTTTTGTAATAATTTTAACTGGATGTCTAAACTCATTATTAATTTCAGTACTTCTCTGTTATCCCATCAATCACTTTTCTTAAAAAAAAATTATTGCCAAAATATTTCAACAACTAATAAATAAAAAGTAAAAATGTTATCATTGAAGTTAAAAAAAAAAAAAAAAAAAAAAAAAAAAAAAAAAAAAAATCAGAAAAGCTCTGCTTACTAATTTGCTAACTATCAATTTTAAACGATATATTTTATAATATACTATTATTGAAAACTGAAATAAAAATCTTGGATATTTAATACATTATTTTTCTTAACTGTCCCTCTCGTCTGGTGAATGTTTAAGCGATATCAATTGAAACAAATCTATTATATGAAACTGTGCATCATAAAATTTGTCCAATAGTTTTTCCTCTTTTAATATCATTTTGTTGCTGTTTAAGAACATAATTGTTATTTTAATCAACAAAATATCTAATAAATCAGTAAAACATCATTAAAAATAGATATAAACACATTTGACATCAAGTAAATGTGCCGCTACGATCATGTAATTTTGGCATTCAATTTTATAGTTTGATGGTAGCTTTTTCGGTACTCCTCCATTATCTTGTCGACTGCTTTCAATAAAAATAACTTTGTCTAAAATAGGATTAAATGCCAAAGATATATGATTGTAGCGTTACATTCACTTGATGTCAGATGTTATTTTAATCCATAATATTATATATGATGTGTTTATGTCATCTTATATGTGTTTGTCATCAGGGAATTTTTAATTTGACCTTTTTCTGTATTTTTAATGGTGTTTTATTGGTTTACTAATTATTTCATTAATTAACATAAGAGTAAAGCTTTTAAATGGTGGCACTATGATATTAAATGAGAAAGAGCTTGAAAAATTTGTGGTTCATAGTTACCTACAATAGATCCATTTCAACTGACCATTACAAACATTCACTAGCCGATAGAGATAATTAAGAAAATAATGTAAACAAATAAATATCCAAGATTTCTTTTTCTGTTTTAAGATATTGTTAATTTATTGTTTAACATTATTGATAGCTGAAACTTTAGTGAGTGAGTCTTTTCCAAATTTTTTGTTTTTGTTTTATTTTGGTTTTTTTTGTGCAGGGGAGAGAGGAGGGGGGTGTCCAATGGCTTCATTCTTCCATTTGTTTACTGTGCATTACAAATTTTAAAATTGGAGTTTGTTACGATAGAATAGTTTTTTTTAAATTTTAATGAAAAGGGTCAAATATCCAAGATTCCTTTTTCTGTTTTCATTAATTTTGTTGTTTAAAACTATTGATAGCTGACACTTTAAAAAGTGGGGCTTTTCCAATGCGCCAATTATTTCAACCCTGATCGTGAAAGGGATTTTTATTGAAAATAACCATGCGATATTTCTAAGATATTTGTAATTTTATGCCAGAAGTTTAATATGAGTTTTATTTTATTACTTTATTGAATAACAGTTATTTATTCACTTATTTTAAGTATATATTTGTGATTTAATAAAATAGTTTGAAAAAGTCTGTAATTTTCAAATGTTATATTTTTAAAATGCTCACTGTACTATCAATTTTTTCTTTAATTTTTCAAATGTTTCAATTCACGTGATTTTCATTTTGTGCCAACTATTATGCTTGGCGACAGTGGTGTCTGTATAACGGAAAAGTACCTCCATTTGTTTATTAGGCATTACATACAGTTTGTTAAGATACAATAGTTTTTATTATTATTTTTTTTTTTTTAATGAAAAGTTGTCAATGGGTAGAGCTTTTTATTTTATTTTTTTTTTAAACCTCGCACAATATTATTATTTTATGACTTTATTTATAAAATTATATACACAGACATGAAAATTAATGGTTCAAATTTTAATGTAATAGGTATCACTAAAGTCAAGAATTTCTTTTAAGCAAACAATAATGTTGATTATTTTCTCACAGCTTGTTAGTTTCTCTCCTGCATAATGCAAAAGATGGGATAATTAATCTGTTAGTCACAATGCTTGTTTGTAACGAGCAAAGTCATATAATTTTATTTTACTTAAACTTGCAGAAGTTTTTCTAAATACTATATTAAGTAATCAAAATAAATATTCCTATATTTAATATATTCCTGCTTAGATTTCCTTTACAATTTGATTCAAATTAAATTTGAAACCATTTTTTCTATTACATTGTACTTTACTTGACAAAAATTTTAATCTTATAAAGCTTAAAAGCCTTATCTTTCTAAAAACTGATTCATTATCTGTATTATATAAAACTAAATATATTTAAAAACATTAATATGTTTGTTTACATCTTGAATTTATTTAAACATAATTTTAAAAAAAACCCATTGATTTAAATCACGATTAAAACTAAATTGATCTAAAATAAATGAACCCTGCGATGGAATAATGGAGAAGTACTTTAATTTCTTTGAATTTGTTTAGATCGAATGTAAAGATAATAGAAGCTGCTTAATGCCACGTGTGATCATTTATATTAAATTTTATTTTGAATTGATTTGACTTTTGTATCTTCAGTTATTTTATTTATTTTTTGTAGGCACAAACTGTAGGATCCAAAAAGTCCCAGCATGGATAAATGAAGGTTAAAAAGATACTGCAAACATCCAGCATTCAAAGCTCAGTTCTACATAAAATGTTAAAGAAATTAAATTTCAAAATTGGTAAGGTTTTTTTTTTTTTTTTTTTTTTTTTTTTTTTTTTTTTTTAAAGTATTTCTGAATAAGGGTCCATAACAATAAAAATTCATATAAAGTCTATGCATATTTGTATCTCCCTGTTATATATTCTTTAATTATACTTTTCTGCAGCAAAATTATAATTGATATTTTTTATTGATTTTTTTAAATTGATTATAATTAAACTACAATTGATTTTTTTTTTTATTGACATAACTGCAATTTTAATGTAATCAAATGATAATCATAAAAAAACATTTAACTATTTTTAGTTCAAATGTATCTATAAGTTAAATTAAACTTTACAAAGAAAATATAAACAATTTTTTGCAACAAATTTAGTCGACAAAACAACTTTTATAAGTAAGTGAAAATCCATGTTTTATAATTTTCATTAATAAATATATTGAGAAAATTAATTATTATTTATTAACATGTATATTGAGAATCTAAAACTTAAAGTAAACTGTAGTTTTGGTTTGGGTTTAGACTTGGCAGTTATATCAAAACTAAATATGTGGGAATTGAAAATTATATATTATATGCGTTCAATTGTGGTGTCATTTTGGTGAGAAACCAGGTTTGCCGGCTTTTTTTTTGGGGGGGGGGGGTAACCACTTTTAAAAAGCTGGCTTTTATTGAAAAAAAGCCGGGTTTTATTTTTTAAAGTTGGTTTACAGCTAATTCGTTTTAAATTTGGATCAATTAATTTATAATGCGTTTATAAATATTTTCTACTGAGTAAATTATAAATTTCTATTAAATTTTCTCAAATAAATAAGTCTTTATAACTGCTAGAAAGCAACTGTAATGTCATTAAAACTAATTAAAAGCACTTTAAAATGTGTAGTGTATAATTACAATGTTTCATTGTATAAAAGCCAATTATGGCCAAAAAAAGCCGGTTAAAACCAGTAAAAGCCACCGGCGTGGCTTTTTTTAAATTTTAGCCAGCTTTTTTGCAGCCCTGTTAGTAACGTACTCTAAACAAACAACTGCTAGATGTTGTATTTTCTATTTTGATATCTCACAGCTAAGTGTTTTAATATTATATGTGGGGGTAACATTTTCTATGATATATAAGAAAAAATGAAACACATCAAATGTTGTTTGAAGTCAGTTTCCAACCAAAATGTTAAATACTGAAATCATACTAAAGCGTCTTTTGAAAGAGGGGGGGGGGGGGTAATTTGCTCATTTTTATAGAATGAAAGATTTAAAAATAACATTTATAATAATGCCAAAACCACAATAATTTGTTCCTTTAAAATTGCATCATTTATATACTTAAAAAACAATATTATGTAGATGAGGGATCTATAACACAATCTAAATTTGTTTCTGAACTGCAGGGATATTGATTGAACTCTTTGTATTATTATTTTTTTTTTTTTAACTAGTTCTCCTGGAAATTAGTCAAATGCAACTGAAAGATAATTTCAACAGAGACATGATATATTACAAAAATTGGTATTAAATTAAGTTGGAAAAGCTACTCTCAAAATTCTGAGACTGAAACGCTAAACTTTTAAAAGCTGGCTTTTTCTTCTTTTTTTTAGAATACATTCATATAAAGTGAAAATCATTTTGTTTTTTGAGAAATTTAAAAAGTTTTTATTTTATATTTTTTTAATTAATTTTAATTATGATCATGACGATGCAACTTACAAATAAACTGTTTAAGATAAAAGTTCCAATCAAGGGGGGAGGGGCGAAGTGATAGAAAATGTACGTCAACTGGGAACCTTAAGGCTCCTGTCCCTGCCAGCGAAGGCACTCAAGAGCTAATGTGAATCATTTGGGGAGGGATTTTTCTAATATCGTTTGCATTTCGACATTTTAATATAATTTTTTTTGTATTGGATAGCCGAGTTTCCATCTCTACATCGCACCTTTTTTACTTTTTCAATTTGAGTTGCAGATATTTTTTAGAATGACACTTTCATTTTCAGAACTGGTTTAGAAAGTGAAAGTAACTTTATAAAAAATTTCTGAGACCAAAATCTATGATTTATATTTAAGAAAAAATGAAACAGAGCAAATGTTGTTTGGTCAGTTTCTAACCGAAATGTTAATACTGACATCATACAAAAGCGTCTTTTGTAAGCCAGGGGGGCGGGGTTAATTTGCTAATTTTTTATAAAAATTACCAATTTTTGTAGAATGAAAGATTTAAAAATAACATTTATAATAATGCCAGAACCACAATAATTTGTTCCTTTAAAATTGCATCCTTTATATACTTCACAAACAATACTATGTAGATGGGATCTATAACACAATCCAAATTTGTTTTTAAACTGCAGGGATTATTGATTAAAACTCTTTGTATTTTTTTTTTTTTTTTTTTTTTTTTTTAACTAGTTTTGGAAAATAGTCAAATGCAACTGAAAAATAATTTGAACAGAGACATGATATACTGCAAACATTGGTGTTAAATTAAATTGGAAAAGTTACTCTCAAAATTCTGAGACTGAAAGGCTAAACTTTTAAAAGCTGGCTTTTTCTTCTTTTTTATTCATGTAAAGTGAAAATCACTTTGTTTAGATTAAAAAAGCTTTTAATATTTTATATTTTTTAAATTAATTTTAATTATGATCTTGATGACGTAACTTACAAATAAACTGTTTAAGATAAAAGTTCCAATCAAGGGGAAAATAGAAGATGCACGTTAACTGGGAGCCTTAATGAAGCATAATAAATTTGATTATGTGAATAACCTTAAATATGGCAAAGCAATTCAAATTTTCTTACATATGTTAATTCTCAAGTAATTTTTTATGCATACATTTTTTTTTTTTATTTAAGTAAAAAGATTGGGAACTTTTATGTTTGTCAGGTGCAAATCCTGCCAACCGCAATTTTTTTCTCGTCAGTGACAGCTTTTATTTTTTGCTATGGAAATTAGAAATAATACTTTGATCATGAAATTAAATATTTTGCTTTGTGGTCTTCTTTATAAATTTTTGTTTTTATAAAACTTCTTTAAAAAGACAGTGTGAGAATTTTTTTATTTTTTCTGTATTTTAACTGATATTAGTAAAAGGCATGTATGTAATTTAATGAAAATTATGTATTTTAAATGAAATAAGTAAAGGGTTTATATTTAAAATTAAATGAATTCAACACAAAGTAGGGCTATAAAAGGAACTTTTGTCAATTTATCACCTAATATACTAACATAAAAGTAGTACCAATACCAAGTTAGAAATTAAAAATTCTCTTATTTTCTTTTACACAAAATTTTGTTTAACTCCTTTAGCCATAATGATATTTTACTCTGATTTTTTATGTTTTAAAAATTATTTGTTTCAGATGCTGTTGAGAAAGAAACTTATATCAAGGGAGAAAGAGTATTAAAGGCATAGTTACAACATGTATAAGAACGTAAATGTTATGTAAAAAAAAGTCTATAAATGTAAATTAAAGTACTTTAAATGTATTTGTTGGTGTTGTTATTTTACAGTATTTTTTTCTTTCTTAACAGTGATTTAAAACGTATGTACTTCAGCAATTGCATTGTTTAAAACTTAAAATTCATGCATTCTAGAGCAGCGAGTAAAATAATTGTATAATTATTTTAAAATATTACATCCATACTGGAATAGAAGATGTAAATAGATTTAGTTACAGGAGTTTATTAAGTATTTTGTAAAGAATATCATGATGTGAAGTGATTTTAATATATTTTTTATGTGTTTAATGGCAAGCTTTTCATTTATTTACTATAAAAAATAATAAGGAATTCAATGGATCTCAGACATAGAACAACTAGATTGAATGTACTATTTATTATTTCATTAAAACCAAAACTTGACAAAACAAGTTATCAGGTAAGAAGTTTTAGATATAATAGAATCTAATGGTATAAATATTATGAAACTTTTATGATCTTGTGTGTTTTTACTTCAAGCTAAAGGGAAGAGAAAATATACCTAATTCTACCCTACCTAAAAATAGAAGTTTTTATTGCACTTGAAAAGAATGCCTATTTAATTGCTTTAATATTTAAATTCTGACATCATAAAATGTTATCATTATTTTCTTTTGATTTATTCTAAAAATTAAATACTAAAAATTTTTGGTTTGTTTAAAGTAAATGTAATATATATAATTGATTATTAACAGAACTTATTAATATATTATTAACAGTAAATATTGAGCTAAATGCTTACATACTTTTAAAAAATGTAATGTATTTCTCTTGAATTTTAATTTAAAGAAATGTAATTAGTTCAGAAAAAATATATAACAAATACAAAACATATTTGTTACTTGAGAATGAAGTATTTTCATTCTGAGTTTTCATTATTTCTTCGCCATGGAGTAGGTAATGTTTTTTATCTGTTTTTATAAATCATGAAAAAAAAAAAGAGTATGAGAAAATTGATGCTGCAGAAGAATCGATAAAAATTCTGAGATTTTTTTTGTTAAAATGTCATTTAGTGCATACTCAATTTTTTCATTTTAAATGAAAACTTCTTGCACATTCACAATTTCAATTTTGAAACTAAATACATGAAATTTTTAAACAAGTTTACTACATTTTTCAATTCTCTCAAATGAGACATGTCTTAAATTGTGGTTGTCTAAATACACATACACACATGAAGTTTGCAGACATTATTTTAATACGAAATTTTATTTCTTTTAAGTAGGGTCTGTATTAAGTTGTAACCGATGTTTTCGATGGTGGCCTTTCCCCTGTTGTATCTCAAAAATCTGATTAAAATAAAAATTTTGACAGTGTTAAAAAACAAAGATTTTACCCTCTTATTTATTTATTTTTTTAGAAATATTAAAATTGCTATTTAACTTTATTTTTACCTATATTAAATAAAAAAAACCTGCAAATTTGATGTATTTATGAATTTAAATGACTGTGGAAAAGTATGAGGAATATCAAAAGAATGAAATTAAATTTATTTAATACATATATAACAATTGGTGTTGAATTCAGAGGGTGGCCCAGGAGGGGAATCCTCCTCTTCCCCATATAGAAGGTTTGAGATTTATCCCTTTTAATGAACGAAAGTGCAATTTGACTCCCCAGATCTCTAAAATACACCCCCCTCCCCTGCCTGGAGCCACAGAAATCCCTCCCCGAGAGGTCTGAATTCAATACCGATAACAATATTTAACAATTTTTTAAACTGTTCTAAGAAAATGAGGAATTTTTTATGCATTCAGCTATTACTGATAAAATTTGTTACTTTTTCAAAAATTTAAATTCGGTTACTTTTTCATCACTAATTTTAATGCAGAATTTGCTTAGGAGTAAAATTCATTTGTTAGAAAAGTATATTAAGTCTAGACCAATAGACCCTTGCAAGGCTTTCGCACTGTAATCTTTACTGTAAATTAAGTGCATTTTTCCTAAATTTATATTTGCAATTTTTTTTTTTAAACCAAACAAATTGTACTAATAGGAGCTATGTGAAAAGCTTTTCGTATAAAATCCAACTCAACTTTGTGTATTTACCTAAAAAAAAAGGGTGTTGAAATCAGAAAAAATGTGTATGATGATATTAATCTAAAAGTATAGAGAAAATTCAGTTTGTTATATTAGATATGGGCGAAGAATCCTATCCAATGATACCCCATTCATCGTATGCTACTTATTAGTTGAAAAAAAGAGATGTTGATAACAGAAATAATAAATAATTTTTCTCTTGAACTGATATTTTCTTCGTATTCATTTTTCATGCTTATTTTTAAATATTTTTAGTATAATTTATTTATATTGAAAGATTCCTATATTTGCGAAAAACAACAGGAAAAATAATCATACAAAAAGAAATCTATTAAAATATATTTTTCAATAATATAAATATAAGATTTTAAAAATCAAAAAATGAAGGGGGGTTGCAATTGCCCCACCTGTCCTTTCTAAATGATGCTTCTGATTTTTATTAATTTTATTTTACACTGACATTTCTATTAAAAAATAGTGGTAACCTGGACAACAATTTCTAGGCTACCACTATTTTTTAATAGAAATCTTTCAGTGTGCGCCATCGCTCAGTTTAAGATAAAATTAATAGAAATCTGAAGCCTCATCTAGGAAAAACAGGGTGGGGCAATTGCCCTCCCTTCCTATTTATTTTATTTTTTTATATAAAGCGTCCGCTACTGATCCGAAGAGCATCCTATGAATGCCGCATGCCGGACGAGCAGAGGACGCAAATTTTATTTGTTTTATCTGGTCCTATGAGCGTCCTACTGTCATCCTATGAATGGCTGAAAATGACGTCCGAAGGACGTGATTAAGTGTCTCTTTCTGCTCCCCCGCGGACGTCCGCCGGATAACGATGGGATATTGTAGGACGTCCGACGGACGAGGCAATATACTGCATAGGACGTCTTTCGTATGTCCTCAGGACGTGTTTGTGTTGTATGGGTAATACTAATGGTTGACATCGATAAATAATGCATAAGTACGAAAAGAAAATTTGCACTGCTTTAATTTTTCAATGAATATTTGTTTAAATAAATCATGAAAGTAGTTAAAATTTCAATTTAACTTGCAAGTTTTATTTCTTACACTATTCAACTCCAAAACAAGATAGTCTTATAAAATACCTAAAAATTGTATGTAATTAAAGATAATTATTTGGATGGAGATCATTCGGGAGATGGGACATGTCCCATTCCTCCCTTATAGCTACATTTAAAAAAAAGGGTTTTTTACAACAAGCATGTGGCTTTTAGGCTTAACTATTCATTAAAATATATATTGTTGAGTTTACAAAACATTAAAAACAATTAAGATAGCAACAAAGAATGAAACTGAAAGTTTACATTCGAAATCTGAGTAGTTGCTTAATTTTGCTGGAATGAGATTCTTCTGACTTTATGTAAAGTTTTGAGAAAATTTTCGATTTTTATGTAAAAAATATGTAGTCAGACTTTGCCTTTTTTTCTTTCTTACAACTGGAAAAATGCGACAAATGAAACACGTCTTGACAGCATTGTACTCTCATAAAGTTGATAAGCTGAGAAGTCCTGACAATCTTTTCGATTCTTTGACGAAATTCGCATTTTTCCCGCATTCTTTTAACGAAACTTGCAAGGTTTTTTTTTTTTTGCAAATCTTTGATGAAATTTGCATTTGTTTTGCAGCCGTTTGACGAATCGCATTTTTTCAGTGGCCCTTTCACGAGATTTACATTTTTTAGCAGTCTTTTTCGAAATTATTTTTGCCCCGCATTCATTCGACAAATTTCATGTTTTTTTCTGCGATCTTTTGACGAATTTTTTTTTCCGCTATCTTTTGGCAATAATATCATTTTCTGCGATCTTTTGGAAAAATTTGAATTTTTTTTCTCGCAATCCTTTGACGAAATTTGCATTTTTGTCCACGGTCCTTTGATGAAATTCACATTTTTCCTGCTGGTTTCCTTTGATGAAATGTGCGTTTTCCCGTAGTTTGTTGAAGATATTTCGCATTTTTACTGCTATCATTTGACGAAATGGTCTATTTTTCTGTGAGCGATTGACAAAATTGATTTTTTACGGTGGCCATTTGTCGAAATTCGTAATATTTTTTAGTGTCTGAATTTTAGGACTGTTCTATTTTTTAAAAAATTGGTAAACAAATGCCTTAGTCCTTCGGAAAATTCGTAACAGAATTACCCCTTTCAGAAATATCCAAAAAACGGAAAATCGAGGATCTATAAAAGAATCTCTTGCCTGGTTTTTGCAAAATATGGTTTTGTGCACCGTTTTTTAGCTTTTTACAAAATTTGAGCCTATGTGTATTTTCACACTTTTTGTTCTTTCATCAATCTGATGCCTGCTTTTGATATTGTCCATTTTAATAAATTCACAAACTCATAGCTGCTTCAGCTAAAAAGATTTATAACTACAAATAGAATGCTATGATTACTCCATGTGGTGGAAGTGTCTTAAATTAAAAATAAAGCTTATATTAAGCATTATTGCCGAAGTCCCATACCTTCCTAATCTCCCCTACTGATGTAAAGAAAAAAATACCAATAAAAATGAAAATTTTGGTTGGATCAAAATTGATAATGATATCAAAAGAAAAATCCTCCTTGCCCTCACCACTAAAGTGATAGCATTATTTTATAACTACAGCCTTTATCTCATAAACTCCAGAAAATAATGTAGGTAGAACAGGATCAATATTTCCACTTATATATACACCCATATGTATCGGTATCTATATTTGAGTTAAGTTATACCTTAGAATATATAATGTGATAATTTAATGCATGGATTTTGTGCTGTTTAAGGAAATGAAAATTGCAAAATCGTCTACTTTATAGGCAGTTAAAATTTAGTGCATTTTATTAAAAAATGTCTTGTTTATTATTTTTTATCCTGTTTTTAGATTCAAAGGTAGATAAAACTTTTTCAATGAAGTTCTATAAGTCATTTCCTTGGAGGAAAATTGCAACAGTCTCTTCATACTGATATTTTGAAGGAGTTTCTGGAGCAAAACTTTTTTGCTGAAGAAGATGTCATCGATTACAGAAGGAAAATCTTCTTCTAGTAAACAGCAAGCTGTTCCTCAAAATTATGATAAAGAAAAACATCCCTCCATAAATACAAAAGAAAAACCTTTTGTTTGTGAAATATGTTCCAAAGGATTTTCAAAGAATACTTCTCTAAGAAGACATATATTGACACATACAGGTGAAAAACCCTTTATTTGTGAAATATGTTCCAAAAGATTTTCAAAGAATAGTAATCTAAGAAGCCATCTCTTGACACATACAGGTGAAAAGCCTTTTGTTTGTGAAACATGTTCCAAAGGATTTTCTCGGAATAATGTTCTAAGAACACATATCTTGACCCATACAGGAGAAAAACCTTTTGCTTGTGAAATATGTTTCAGAAGATTTTCTCAGAATATTTCTCTAAGAAGACATCTCTTGACTCACACTGGAGAGAAACTTTTTATTTGTGAAGTATGTTCCAAAACATTTACTACGAAAAGTAGTCTAAGAGCACACTTTTTGACTCATACAGGAGAAAAACCGTATGCTTGTGAAGTATGCTCCAAAACCTTTGCTAAAAATAGTTATCTAAGAAGACATCTCGTGATTCATACTGGAGAAAAACCTTTTGTTTGTGAAACATGTTCCAAAGGATTTTCTCATGATAGTAGTCTAAGAGAACATTTCTTGACACATACAGGAGAAAAACCTTTTGTTTGTGAAATATGTTCCAAAGGATTTTCTGGTAAGAGTGCTCTAAGAAGCCATCTCTTGATCCATACAGGAGAAAAACCATTTATGTGTGAAATATGTTCCAAAGGATTTTCCCTGGATAGAACTCTACGAAACCATCTCTTGACACATACAGGTGAAAAACCGTTTATTTGTGAAATATGTTCGAAAGGATTTTCTCAGAATGGTGGTCTAAGACACCATCTCTTGACACATACAGGTGAAAAGCCTTTTGTTTGTGAAATATGTTCCAAAGGATTTTCTCATAATAGTCATCTAATCAACCATCTCTTCACCCATACAGGAAAAAAACCTTTTGTTTGTGAAATATGTACCAAAGGATTTTCTGATAAGAGAACTCTAAGAAGCCATCTCTTGATCCATGGAGGGGAAAAACCGTTTATGTGTGAAATATGTTCCAAAGGATTTTCTCAGAATGGTAGTCTAAGAAAACATCTCTTGACACATACAGGTTGAATACCGTTTATTTGTGAAATATGTTCCAAAGGGTTTTCTCAGAATAGTAATCTCAGAAAACATCTCTTGACACTACAGGTGAGAAACCATTTATTTGTGTAATATCATCCAAAGGATTCTCTCAGAATAGTACTCTAAGAAGCCATCTCTTGACCCATACAGGAGAAAAACCTTTTGTTTGTGAAATACGTTCCAAAGGATTTTCTCAGAATACTTCTCTAAGATGCCATCTCTTGACACATACAAGTAAAAAACCCTTCTTTTTTGAAATACATTTCAAAGGATTTTCTCATAATATTCATCTAAGAAGCCATCTCTTTATACATACAATTGAAGAACCCTTTATTTGTGAAATATGTTCCAAAGGGTTTTCTCAGTATTTTGATCTAAGAAGCCATCTCTTGACCCATACAGGAGAGAAACCTTTTGTGTTGTGAAATATGTTCCAAAGGATTTTCTCAGAATTGTCATCTAGGAACCCATCGTTTGACTCATTTTAGAGAAAAGTAAACTTTATCTTTGTAAAATATCTTCCAAAGGATTTTCTGATAACTGTTATCTAAGAACATATTATTTGTCTCAACACCAAATAGACATTTCCTGACAATATATGTTTGTATTTTCAAAATTGAGTATGAACTCTGTATATATCACTGCATTTACTATATTATCACATCTCTTGTGTTTTAGCATTTAGTAATAAAATAAAAATGGGGCACTTTTTTCCCTAAATCCTTAAAAATTCTTTCACAGCATATTGTGTATTAATACATGGAAATTATTCCAGAGAGAAACATTCGCCTTGGATACAATATTTCAAATGAAAATCAAATTTCGAAGTAATTGCTTAAAAAGCGCAAAGGTCAACATAGTGAAAAAGATTCCAAGCCGGGACTCGAACCCTGCTGCGTTTGTAGCCAATGCCAACATATAGTAGTGAGAAATTTTCCGAGCTGTGTATCGGTCCAAGTGGTTTAGTCGGTAGAACGTCATTGCGCTATACTGATGGCCCGGGTTCGAGTCCCGGCTTGGAATCTTTTTCACTACGTTGGCCTTTGCGCCTTTTAAGCAATTACTTCGAAATTTGATTTTCATTTGAAATATAGCATATTGTGTTTTTTATAATAAGCAAATAACTCCTGGCCAATTCATTAGGTTACAGTAAAGAATCTTTGGTAGTTAGTTCCCATTTGTTAATTTCACATTAACCCTTTAGGACCTGCTAAGTTTTGGTAGAAATTAAAAGTCTTGGTGGTTAACCCTAATTAAAAGGAACCAACAAAAATATTTATGCTATTCACTTATAATTAAACAAAGCTAAAAATGCTATAAAAGTGAGATAATACCTTTATTTAAATTAACGCTCGTTTCATCACACAAATTTAATATCTCCCTTGTTGCAAAACCTTCCATGAAATTAAAAAATATAGTATGCAAGAAAATAGATCCAAGAATCAAACCAGTTATCAGGAGTATATGAAATATCTTTCACCAAAGAAGATGGAGCAAAGCAATTTTATATAGGTAAGACAAGCAGAAAACTTAAAACTAGAATCAAAGAACGTATAGCAGACATCCAATACAACATGAGAACCACAGCTTTGGCCAGATTGTGCAGCAAAGAACCTTTACAGATTGATTTTAAAAGTAGCAGAATAATTTATCCGACTAGATTTTATCTACCATCCATTATTCAAGAATCAATAGAGATATTATTTACACAACGAGAAGATTTGCAATGAGTCATAAATATGCAATTGACACCTGTAAAGCAAGTAGTATTTGAACATTCTCCTAGACCCAGTAAATTTGCGTCCACAACAAGCAATTCTAACTCTTCAACTCACTGCAGTAGAATCCCTCTAATTTGAGTTTTGATATCTAGGCATTCAACTGAACAGGGACAACTAGGCATTCAATTCGAACCCGGGACCTCCTGGCTGAAGGTGCAGCCAGGAGGTCCCGGGTTCGAATCCTGGTCCGGACATTTTTCGCCCAGTTGGAAATTTACATCTAATATGATTTGTTTACCAATTATAATAATTGTGTTAATATTAATCTAGTGTAATTTCGTATCCAGCGATTTTTGGAGTTCCATTACCTGAGATTTATTCTGTTGAGCTGAACCAGGTTTCAGACCAGATGCTGTAATCTTTAAGGTTAGCTGGGTGAAAAAGTTCGACCAGAATTGTCCGGGATAGCTCAGATGGCAGAGCACTGGCGGCTTCAGCCAGGAGGTCCCGGGTTCGAATCCTGGTCCGGACATTTTTCGCCCAGTTGGAAATTTGCATCTAATATTATTTCATTTATTTTCAATGCTCATTCCTAAATGGATAGTATTTATGCTTTTGCTTTCATTAAATATACACTTTCCTAATGAGGTTTTATTAACCAATGACCATTCAGCTATGAAATCCAAAGATCAAATGATGTCCAATTAAGCTATAGAAAAGGTTTACCATTCTTTTAAACAGGACGCGCCAAAAACTTTCGCCAAATAAAAAATTCAATGCTTTTAAAAAATAAAAACAATTTAGTTGGCTTCAAATTTTTAGGCTGCAAAACAATTTAGAATTTAGCATTATTAAGATTACAGATAGATTTTTATTTTTTTAATTTATTTTCTTTTAGAAAAAGTTCTTTGATGCAAGACCGTCGTTAGAGGAATTAGGGGGGGGGGGGGGGCAATTAAATTTCAAAATTTAATCGTTGTCTGGGACAATATTTTGACTTGGGTGTAGGGTCAAGCATCGGATCGGGTTTGTCGATTTTCTCTACACTCACCCCAGGTCGGGTCAAGTCGTGTGCAGGTTAGTTCTTAAAAAAGACCAGAGGTTAGTTTATAAAATATCCCGACTTTCGAGTAAGCTTGCTGCTGACTTTTTCTTTGCATGTGGGGTAGGCTATTATATTTTCGGTTTCGGGTTTCGAGTTGGGTTTTGATTTTTATGTGCTGGTTTGGTTTAACCTGATTTTTCAAAAAAGTGTCCAGAATATTAATTGAGATTAGAGTTTTGCATCGGGTGATGTAGGCCGATTTTACCGAAATTCGACCCGACCCGCAGTTCGGGTTGGAACTAACTTTTTCGTTGTAGTTGGGATCGTGTCGAGTTGAATCGAATTGTTTGCGATACCCATTGGTTTTGGGTTGAGTTTCAATACTTACCTGCATTTGGGTTAACTCAGCTTTACAAAAGAAAAACTGGAATATTGTTTTAGATGAAAAAATATATATTTAAATATGAACGAGTCGCATTACATGTTTATTTTTTCCATAAAAGTAGAATTCATATTAGAGATTTGATTGTACAATATTTTTTCACAGTCGTATTCAATTATAGAAAGTTATTTTTGTGACGAGTTGGGTTCGAATTGAAGTGTCTCGGGTTTGGGTCAATAAAAAAAAAAGTTTTCGGTTTCGGGACGGGTTTTAGGACAATGGAAATTTTCTGGTCGGTTTGTGGTTGACTTTCAGCTGAATTTACTGGTTCGGGTTGGGCAAATCCAACATGTCAAGGAATCTATTTCTGATTTTTTTTTTTTTTTAAAGAAAAAAAATATATATAGTACTTGAATTTGAATGAATCCTTACATGTTTATTTATTTATTTTTTTTTTTACGTAAAAATACACTTTAGATAACATTGATAATTGGAGACTATTTTTTCCATAATTGTTGACTTCTTTTTTCTATCTTTCTGGTGAAAGCTTCAGCCAGCCGGACAGGGTTCTGGGACCCCTGAATTTAGGTAACCAGATAATGTACAGTCGGCTCTCGTTAATTCGAAATCGGATAAATCGAATCTTCGCTTAATTCGAACTAAACATGAAGTCTCGAAGTTTTCAATGGCAGAATAACGTTAAAACTTTTTGTTTATTCGAACTCATTTTCTCTTGACTTCGTTTAATTCGAACTAACGAGAACTTCATTTTTTCATTTTTCCTTACTTTCTCACGGACTTCAGATCCTTGAAATAACTTTCTTTCTTTCATTTTTGTCAGAATTGTTCTGAACTAGTATAATAATACCATGCATTTGATATCCACTTTCTTTGTGCCCCCCGTCTGTCCATCAATGACACCTCTGCCCTTTCTTCCATTGTGGCTGTACCTAATCCCTTCTCCAGCATTTGACCCAGTGACATTCAGAGAAATTCGCAGGGTGGACATCTGTTAAAGATAGCGGAAACCCGTTTTATCACTACGTTCTATTTGCATTGTGGGGATCGAATTTTTCAGTCAATGGTTTTACTTACTGCTAAAGTGTTTTTTGATAAAGTAAAAGATCTTGTTTCTTTAAAATATGGCTCCACATGGAAGTTATAAATTGTTAACTCTAGAAGCTAAAGTGGAAATTATTAAAAAGGTAGGATGTGGCCGATCTAAGACGGAAATTGCTGCAGAATATGGAATAAAAAAGAATACGCTCTCTACTTACTTGAAAAATAAAGAATTCATCCTGAAATCATGGGAAAAGAAAAGATTTGCTAAAGGACGAAAACGTATGAGAACAGCAGCCCATGAGGATTTAGAGGAAGCTTTACTGTTATGGACAAAGGATGCATTGGCAAGAAATGTACCTTTGAGTGGACCTATATTGGCAGCTAAAGCGAAAGAACTTGCATCTCATGGGTATTCAAAATTTCAATTACAGCGAAGGATGGCTGACACGTTTTAAGCACCGAAATAACATCGTACATAAAACTGTGTGCAGTGAAAGTGGTGCTGTAGACCTCGCTGCCTGCAATGAATTCTACGAAAAGCTACCCGAAATTATTTCTACTTATGCAATGAAAGACGTGTTTAATGCCGATGAAACAGGGTTGTTTTATAGACTTCTTCCTAATAAGACTTTAACATTTAAAGGTGAAACGTGCACAAGTGATAAACTTAGAAAAGACAGGAAAACTGTGATGGTAGGTGCCAATATGGATGGAAGTGAGAAGTTAAAATTGTTAGTTATTGGTAAATCAACTAATACACGTTGCTTCAAAGGGGTTAAAACACTGCTTGTTGATTATGCGACAAATGCCAAAGCCTGGATGACGCGTGACATCTGCATCAGTTCGTTAAAAGAACTGGATAAAAAAATTTCTCGTGAAAACAGAAAAATTCTATTGCTGCTAGATAATGCGCAGAGTCATTGTAAACTACCAACACTGAGCTCTACAAAGATTGAATATTTACCCCGATTACTATCGCACAACTGCAACCGATGGACCAAGGAATAATTCAAAATTTAAAAACTCATTATCGTAAAAGGGTTCTAGAACAAATTTTATTTTCGATTGATCTTAAAGAAAGCTACGACATAACATTACTCACAGCCATCAACGATTTATATGCGGCATGGGACGCCGTACAACCTGAAACATTAGAAAAATGCTTTCGACATGCCGGATTTATCCATCCATCTAAATAGAGTGGTTCTAATGCAAATGACGAAAACGACAGACCTTTCGAAGAAATAGAATTTCCAAACTTTTTTGAAAAGTTCCAATGTGATGTTACATTCGCAGAATATGTAGCAGCCGACAATAATTTAGAAGTATTTGGACCCTTACCTGTGGAAAAAATTGTTGAAACAATTCACGAAAAATGTAATAAGGAGATGGAATCAGATTCTGGCGATCCTACTACTATGTCCCACGTGCTTTCCTTACCCGCAGAAAAATCAATTGCACAATCAATTGAGTGTTACATTTATCCTGATGCAGCCGTCATCGGACAAAGAACGTAACTGTTTGTTACAAATAGAAAAACTGACTAAAAAGTAAAAAATGAATAGGACTAAGCAAACAACAATTGATAATTTTTTTCATAAAGATGATAAATAAGTGTAAATAATTTCTTAAATGTTCATCTAATTTCAGGTGAGAAAATTAATTAAAATGTAATTTTAAATGCAGTTGTTCTCAATGTATTCATTTTTTGAGCTCTGCACTCATTGACTTATGTAATTAACTTTTGTTTTGGTGCTTAAATTTTCATATTTTTTCCTAATGTGAAAACTAAATTTTAGTAACATTGTTACCTTTTTTCATCAATTAAAATCTAGATTTAAACAGGACCTCCATTAAGAGACCACCTCTCGAAACGACCCATTTTTAATGGAACGGAACGGGGTCGCTTTAGGGAGGTTTTACTGTAATGTTATATTATACTCTATGTAATATGATATAATACAGTGTGTTTAAGGATTTTCAATTGGAACCTATAAAACCAAAGCCGTGAACACACTATGTTTTTACTAAAGTATAACTTGTTTCATTTGGGAGAATAAAATAATTCCTTTAAATCTATTGGAATTCTATTCATTATACGAGGATTCTTTCAGGAAAAAATAAGGGGTAGCAGATTGTGTTATTAATAAACAGTTTTGGTATAGTGAACCATACAAATCCAGCCAAAAATACAGAGGGTTTCACTTTTTTGTGTGAAATATAAAGCGAGAAGTGGCCACCATCAGATGCATCCAATTTGGACTCATTATAAGGCAATTAACGCAACATACGATCTATTACAAAAATACTGTAGAATTTCAGCATTTCATTTTGCACAAAGCAAAGTAATTTTGTTAAATTTAGATTTTCTTTTGTTTAAAGTTAAAAACAATAGTATACTATATGTAATATGATATAATACAGTGTGTTTAAGGATTTTCAATTGGAACCTATAAAACCAAAGCCGTGAACACACTATGTTTTTACTAAAGTATAACTTGTTTCATTTGGGAGAATAAAATAATTCCTTTAAATCTATTGGAATTCTATTCATTATACGAGGATTCTTTCAGGAAAAAATAAGGGGTAGCAGATTGTGTTTATTAATAAACAGTTTTGGTATAGGAAACCAGTGAACCATACAAATCCAGCCAAAAATACAGAGGGTTTCACTTTTTTGTGTGAAATATAAAGCGAGAAGTGGCCACCATCAGATGCATCCAATTTGGACTCATTATAAGGCAATTAACGCAACATACGATCTATTACAAAAATACTGTAGAATTTCAGCATTTCATTTTGCACAAAGCAAAGTAATTTTGTTAAATTTAGATTTTCTTTTGTTTAAAGTTAAAAACAATAGTATACTATATGTAATATGATATAATACAGTGTGTTTAAGGATTTTCAATTGGAACCTATAAAACCAAAGCCGTGAACACACTATGTTTTTACTAAAGTATAACTTGTTTCATTTGGGAGAATAAAATAATTCCTTTAAATCTATTGGAATTCTATTCATTATACGAGGATTCTTTCAGGAAAAAATAAGGGGTAGCAGATTGTGTTTATTAATAAACAGTTTTGGTATAGGAAACCAGTGAACCATACAAATCCAGCCAAAAATACAGAGGGTTTCACTTTTTTGTGTGAAATATAAAGCGAGAAGTGGCCACCATCAGATGCATCCAATTTGGACTCATTATAAGGCAATTAACGCAACATACGATCTATTACAAAAATACTGTAGAATTTCAGCATTTCATTTTGCACAAAGCAAAGTAATTTTGTTAAATTTAGATTTTCTTTTGTTTAAAGTTAAAAACAATAGTATACTATATGTAATATGATATAATACAGTGTGTTTAAGGATTTTCAATTGGAACCTATAAAACCAAAGCCGTGAACACACTATGTTTTTACTAAAGTATAACTTGTTTCATTTGGGAGAATAAAATAATTCCTTTAAATCTATTGGAATTCTATTCATTATACGAGGATTCTTTCAGGAAAAAATAAGGGGTAGCAGATTGTGTTTATTAATAAACAGTTTTGGTATAGTGAACCATACAAATCCAGCCAAAAATACAGAGGGTTTCACTTTTTTGTGTGAAATATAAAGCGAGAAGTGGCCACCATCAGATGCATCCAATTTGGACTCATTATAAGGCAATTAACGCAACATACGATCTATTACAAAAATACTGTAGAATTTCAGCATTTCATTTTGCACAAAGCAAAGTAATTTTGTTAAATTTAGATTTTCTTTTGTTTAAAGTTAAAAACAATAGTATACTATATGTAATATGATATAATACAGTGTGTTTAAGGATTTTCAATTGGAACCTATAAAACCAAAGCCGTGAACACACTATGTTTTTACTAAAGTATAACTTGTTTCATTTGGGAGAATAAAATAATTCCTTTAAATCTATTGGAATTCTATTCATTATACGAGGATTCTTTCAGGAAAAAATAAGGGGTAGCAGATTGTGTTTATTAATAAACAGTTTTGGTATAGGAAACCAGTGAACTATACAAATCCAGCCAAAAATACAGAGGGTTTCACTTTTTTGTGTGAAATATAAAGCGAGAAGTGGCCACCATCAGATGCATCCAATTTGGACTCATTATAAGGCAATTAACGCAACATACGATCTATTACAAAAATACTGTAGAATTTCAGCATTTCATTTTGCACAAAGCAAAGTAATTTTGTTAAATTTAGATTTTCTTTTGTTTAAAGTTAAAAACAATAGTATACTATATGTAATATGATATAATACAGTGTGTTTAAGGATTTTCAATTGGAACCTATAAAACCAAAGCCGTGAACACACTATGTTTTTACTAAAGTATAACTTGTTTCATTTGGGAGAATAAAATAATTCCTTTAAATCTATTGGAATTCTATTCATTATACGAGGATTCTTTCAGGAAAAAATAAGGGGTAGCAGATTGTGTTTATTAATAAACAGTTTTGGTATAGGAAACCAGTGAACCATACAAATCCAGCCAAAAATACAGAGGGTTTCACTTTTTTGTGTGAAATATAAAGCGAGAAGTGGCCACCATCAGATGCATCCAATTTGGACTCATTATAAGGCAATTAACGCAACATACGATCTATTACAAAAATACTGTAGAATTTCAGCATTTCATTTTGCACAAAGCAAAGTAATTTTGTTAAATTTAGATTTTCTTTTGTTTAAAGTTAAAAACAATAGTATACTATATGTAATATGATATAATACAGTGTGTTTAAGGATTTTCAATTGGAACCTATAAAACCAAAGCCGTGAACACACTATGTTTTTACTAAAGTATAACTTGTTTCATTTGGGAGAATAAAATAATTCCTTTAAATCTATTGGAATTCTATTCATTATACGAGGATTCTTTCAGGAAAAAATAAGGGGTAGCAGATTGTGTTTATTAATAAACAGTTTTGGTATAGTGAACCATACAAATCCAGCCAAAAATACAGAGGGTTTCACTTTTTTGTGTGAAATATAAAGCGAGAAGTGGCCACCATCAGATGCATCCAATTTGGACTCATTATAAGGCAATTAACGCAACATACGATCTATTACAAAAATACTGTAGAATTTCAGCATTTCATTTTGCACAAAGCAAAGTAATTTTGTTAAATTTAGATTTTCTTTTGTTTAAAGTTAAAAACAATAGTATACTATATGTAATATGATATAATACAGTGTGTTTAAGGATTTTCAATTGGAACCTATAAAACCAAAGCCGTGAACACACTATGTTTTTACTAAAGTATAACTTGTTTCATTTGGGAGAATAAAATAATTCCTTTAAATCTATTGGAATTCTATTCATTATACGAGGATTCTTTCAGGAAAAAATAAGGGGTAGCAGATTGTGTTTATTAATAAACAGTTTTGGTATAGGAAACCAGTGAACTATACAAATCCAGCCAAAAATACAGAGGGTTTCACTTTTTTGTGTGAAATATAAAGCGAGAAGTGGCCACCATCAGATGCATCCAATTTGGACTCATTATAAGGCAATTAACGCAACATACGATCTATTACAAAAATACTGTAGAATTTCAGCATTTCATTTTGCACAAAGCAAAGTAATTTTGTTAAATTTAGATTTTCTTTTGTTTAAAGTTAAAAACAATAGTATACTATATGTAATATGATATAATACAGTGTGTTTAAGGATTTTCAATTGGAACCTATAAAACCAAAGCCGTGAACACACTATGTTTTTACTAAAGTATAACTTGTTTCATTTGGGAGAATAAAATAATTCCTTTAAATCTATTGGAATTCTATTCATTATACGAGGATTCTTTCAGGAAAAAATAAGGGGTAGCAGATTGTGTTTATTAATAAACAGTTTTGGTATAGGAAACCAGTGAACCATACAAATCCAGCCAAAAATACAGAGGGTTTCACTTTTTTGTGTGAAATATAAAGCGAGAAGTGGCCACCATCAGATGCATCCAATTTGGACTCATTATAAGGCAATTAACGCAACATACGATCTATTACAAAAATACTGTAGAATTTCAGCATTTCATTTTGCACAAAGCAAAGTAATTTTGTTAAATTTAGATTTTCTTTTGTTTAAAGTTAAAAACAATAGTATACTATATGTAATATGATATAATACAGTGTGTTTAAGGATTTTCAATTGGAACCTATAAAACCAAAGCCGTGAACACACTATGTTTTTACTAAAGTATAACTTGTTTCATTTGGGAGAATAAAATAATTCCTTTAAATCTATTGGAATTCTATTCATTATACGAGGATTCTTTCAGGAAAAAATAAGGGGTAGCAGATTGTGTTTATTAATAAACAGTTTTGGTATAGGAAACCAGTGAACCATACAAATCCAGCCAAAAATACAGAGGGTTTCACTTTTTTGTGTGAAATATAAAGCGAGAAGTGGCCACCATCAGATGCATCCAATTTGGACTCATTATAAGGCAATTAACGCAACATACGATCTATTACAAAAATACTGTAGAATTTCAGCATTTCATTTTGCACAAAGCAAAGTAATTTTGTTAAATTTAGATTTTCTTTTGTTTAAAGTTAAAAACAATAGTATACTATATGTAATATGATATAATACAGTGTGTTTAAGGATTTTCAATTGGAACCTATAAAACCAAAGCCGTGAACACACTATGTTTTTACTAAAGTATAACTTGTTTCATTTGGGAGAATAAAATAATTCCTTTAAATCTATTGGAATTCTATTCATTATACGAGGATTCTTTCAGGAAAAAATAAGGGGTAGCAGATTGTGTTTATTAATAAACAGTTTTGGTATAGTGAACCATACAAATCCAGCCAAAAATACAGAGGGTTTCACTTTTTTGTGTGAAATATAAAGCGAGAAGTGGCCACCATCAGATGCATCCAATTTGGACTCATTATAAGGCAATTAACGCAACATACGATCTATTACAAAAATACTGTAGAATTTCAGCATTTCATTTTGCACAAAGCAAAGTAATTTTGTTAAATTTAGATTTTCTTTTGTTTAAAGTTAAAAACAATAGTATACTATATGTAATATGATATAATACAGTGTGTTTAAGGATTTTCAATTGGAACCTATAAAACCAAAGCCGTGAACACACTATGTTTTTACTAAAGTATAACTTGTTTCATTTGGGAGAATAAAATAATTCCTTTAAATCTATTGGAATTCTATTCATTATACGAGGATTCTTTCAGGAAAAAATAAGGGGTAGCAGATTGTGTTTATTAATAAACAGTTTTGGTATAGGAAACCAGTGAACCATACAAATCCAGCCAAAAATACAGAGGGTTTCACTTTTTTGTGTGAAATATAAAGCGAGAAGTGGCCACCATCAGATGCATCCAATTTGGACTCATTATAAGGCAATTAACGCAACATACGATCTATTACAAAAATACTGTAGAATTTCAGCATTTCATTTTGCACAAAGCAAAGTAATTTTGTTAAATTTAGATTTTCTTTTGTTTAAAGTTAAAAACAATAGTATACTATATGTAATATGATATAATACAGTGTGTTTAAGGATTTTCAATTGGAACCTATAAAACCAAAGCCGTGAACACACTATGTTTTTACTAAAGTATAACTTGTTTCATTTGGGAGAATAAAATAATTCCTTTAAATCTATTGGAATTCTATTCATTATACGAGGATTCTTTCAGGAAAAAATAAGGGGTAGCAGATTGTGTTATTAATAAACAGTTTTGGTATAGTGAACCATACAAATCCAGCCAAAAATACAGAGGGTTTCACTTTTTTGTGTGAAATATAAAGCGAGAAGTGGCCACCATCAGATGCATCCAATTTGGACTCATTATAAGGCAATTAACGCAACATACGATCTATTACAAAAATACTGTAGAATTTCAGCATTTCATTTTGCACAAAGCAAAGTAATTTTGTTAAATTTAGATTTTCTTTTGTTTAAAGTTAAAAACAATAGTATACTATATGTAATATGATATAATACAGTGTGTTTAAGGATTTTCAATTGGAACCTATAAAACCAAAGCCGTGAACACACTATGTTTTTACTAAAGTATAACTTGTTTCATTTGGGAGAATAAAATAATTCCTTTAAATCTATTGGAATTCTATTCATTATACGAGGATTCTTTCAGGAAAAAATAAGGGGTAGCAGATTGTGTTTATTAATAAACAGTTTTGGTATAGTGAACCATACAAATCCAGCCAAAAATACAGAGGGTTTCACTTTTTTGTGTGAAATATAAAGCGAGAAGTGGCCACCATCAGATGCATCCAATTTGGACTCATTATAAGGCAATTAACGCAACATACGATCTATTACAAAAATACTGTAGAATTTCAGCATTTCATTTTGCACAAAGCAAAGTAATTTTGTTAAATTTAGATTTTCTTTTGTTTAAAGTTAAAAACAATAGTATACTATATGTAATATGATATAATACAGTGTGTTTAAGGATTTTCAATTGGAACCTATAAAACCAAAGCCGTGAACACACTATGTTTTTACTAAAGTATAACTTGTTTCATTTGGGAGAATAAAATAATTCCTTTAAATCTATTGGAATTCTATTCATTATACGAGGATTCTTTCAGGAAAAAATAAGGGGTAGCAGATTGTGTTTATTAATAAACAGTTTTGGTATAGGAAACCAGTGAACTATACAAATCCAGCCAAAAATACAGAGGGTTTCACTTTTTTGTGTGAAATATAAAGCGAGAAGTGGCCACCATCAGATGCATCCAATTTGGACTCATTATAAGGCAATTAACGCAACATACGATCTATTACAAAAATACTGTAGAATTTCAGCATTTCATTTTGCACAAAGCAAAGTAATTTTGTTAAATTTAGATTTTCTTTTGTTTAAAGTTAAAAACAATAGTATACTATATGTAATATGATATAATACAGTGTGTTTAAGGATTTTCAATTGGAACCTATAAAACCAAAGCCGTGAACACACTATGTTTTTACTAAAGTATAACTTGTTTCATTTGGGAGAATAAAATAATTCCTTTAAATCTATTGGAATTCTATTCATTATACGAGGATTCTTTCAGGAAAAAATAAGGGGTAGCAGATTGTGTTTATTAATAAACAGTTTTGGTATAGGAAACCAGTGAACCATACAAATCCAGCCAAAAATACAGAGGGTTTCACTTTTTTGTGTGAAATATAAAGCGAGAAGTGGCCACCATCAGATGCATCCAATTTGGACTCATTATAAGGCAATTAACGCAACATACGATCTATTACAAAAATACTGTAGAATTTCAGCATTTCATTTTGCACAAAGCAAAGTAATTTTGTTAAATTTAGATTTTCTTTTGTTTAAAGTTAAAAACAATAGTATACTATATGTAATATGATATAATACAGTGTGTTTAAGGATTTTCAATTGGAACCTATAAAACCAAAGCCGTGAACACACTATGTTTTTACTAAAGTATAACTTGTTTCATTTGGGAGAATAAAATAATTCCTTTAAATCTATTGGAATTCTATTCATTATACGAGGATTCTTTCAGGAAAAAATAAGGGGTAGCAGATTGTGTTTATTAATAAACAGTTTTGGTATAGGAAACCAGTGAACCATACAAATCCAGCCAAAAATACAGAGGGTTTCACTTTTTTGTGTGAAATATAAAGCGAGAAGTGGCCACCATCAGATGCATCCAATTTGGACTCATTATAAGGCAATTAACGCAACATACGATCTATTACAAAAATACTGTAGAATTTCAGCATTTCATTTTGCACAAAGCAAAGTAATTTTGTTAAATTTAGATTTTCTTTTGTTTAAAGTTAAAAACAATAGTATACTATATGTAATATGATATAATACAGTGTGTTTAAGGATTTTCAATTGGAACCTATAAAACCAAAGCCGTGAACACACTATGTTTTTACTAAAGTATAACTTGTTTCATTTGGGAGAATAAAATAATTCCTTTAAATCTATTGGAATTCTATTCATTATACGAGGATTCTTTCAGGAAAAAATAAGGGGTAGCAGATTGTGTTTATTAATAAACAGTTTTGGTATAGGAAACCAGTGAACCATACAAATCCAGCCAAAAATACAGAGGGTTTCACTTTTTTGTGTGAAATATAAAGCGAGAAGTGGCCACCATCAGATGCATCCAATTTGGACTCATTATAAGGCAATTAACGCAACATACGATCTATTACAAAAATACTGTAGAATTTCAGCATTTCATTTTGCACAAAGCAAAGTAATTTTGTTAAATTTAGATTTTCTTTTGTTTAAAGTTAAAAACAATAGTATACTATATGTAATATGATATAATACAGTGTGTTTAAGGATTTTCAATTGGAACCTATAAAACCAAAGCCGTGAACACACTATGTTTTTACTAAAGTATAACTTGTTTCATTTGGGAGAATAAAATAATTCCTTTAAATCTATTGGAATTCTATTCATTATACGAGGATTCTTTCAGGAAAAAATAAGGGGTAGCAGATTGTGTTTATTAATAAACAGTTTTGGTATAGGAAACCAGTGAACCATACAAATCCAGCCAAAAATACAGAGGGTTTCACTTTTTTGTGTGAAATATAAAGCGAGAAGTGGCCACCATCAGATGCATCCAATTTGGACTCATTATAAGGCAATTAACGCAACATACGATCTATTACAAAAATACTGTAGAATTTCAGCATTTCATTTTGCACAAAGCAAAGTAATTTTGTTAAATTTAGATTTTCTTTTGTTTAAAGTTAAAAACAATAGTATACTATATGTAATATGATATAATACAGTGTGTTTAAGGATTTTCAATTGGAACCTATAAAACCAAAGCCGTGAACACACTATGTTTTTACTAAAGTATAACTTGTTTCATTTGGGAGAATAAAATAATTCCTTTAAATCTATTGGAATTCTATTCATTATACGAGGATTCTTTCAGGAAAAAATAAGGGGTAGCAGATTGTGTTTATTAATAAACAGTTTTGGTATAGGAAACCAGTGAACCATACAAATCCAGCCAAAAATACAGAGGGTTTCACTTTTTTGTGTGAAATATAAAGCGAGAAGTGGCCACCATCAGATGCATCCAATTTGGACTCATTATAAGGCAATTAACGCAACATACGATCTATTACAAAAATACTGTAGAATTTCAGCATTTCATTTTGCACAAAGCAAAGTAATTTTGTTAAATTTAGATTTTCTTTTGTTTAAAGTTAAAAACAATAGTATACTATATGTAATATGATATAATACAGTGTGTTTAAGGATTTTCAATTGGAACCTATAAAACCAAAGCCGTGAACACACTATGTTTTTACTAAAGTATAACTTGTTTCATTTGGGAGAATAAAATAATTCCTTTAAATCTATTGGAATTCTATTCATTATACGAGGATTCTTTCAGGAAAAAATAAGGGGTAGCAGATTGTGTTTATTAATAAACAGTTTTGGTATAGTGAACCATACAAATCCAGCCAAAAATACAGAGGGTTTCACTTTTTTGTGTGAAATATAAAGCGAGAAGTGGCCACCATCAGATGCATCCAATTTGGACTCATTATAAGGCAATTAACGCAACATACGATCTATTACAAAAATACTGTAGAATTTCAGCATTTCATTTTGCACAAAGCAAAGTAATTTTGTTAAATTTAGATTTTCTTTTGTTTAAAGTTAAAAACAATAGTATACTATATGTAATATGATATAATACAGTGTGTTTAAGGATTTTCAATTGGAACCTATAAAACCAAAGCCGTGAACACACTATGTTTTTACTAAAGTATAACTTGTTTCATTTGGGAGAATAAAATAATTCCTTTAAATCTATTGGAATTCTATTCATTATACGAGGATTCTTTCAGGAAAAAATAAGGGGTAGCAGATTGTGTTTATTAATAAACAGTTTTGGTATAGGAAACCAGTGAACCATACAAATCCAGCCAAAAATACAGAGGGTTTCACTTTTTTGTGTGAAATATAAAGCGAGAAGTGGCCACCATCAGATGCATCCAATTTGGACTCATTATAAGGCAATTAACGCAACATACGATCTATTACAAAAATACTGTAGAATTTCAGCATTTCATTTTGCACAAACCAAAGTAATTTTGTTAAATTTAGATTTTCTTTTGTTTAAAGTTAAAAACAATAGTATACTATATGTAATATGATATAATACAGTGTGTTTAAGGATTTTCAATTGGAACCTATAAAACCAAAGCCGTGAACACACTATGTTTTTACTAAAGTATAACTTGTTTCATTTGGGAGAATAAAATAATTCCTTTAAATCTATTGGAATTCTATTCATTATACGAGGATTCTTTCAGGAAAAAATAAGGGGTAGCAGATTGTGTTTATTAATAAACAGTTTTGGTATAGTGAACCATACAAATCCAGCCAAAAATACAGAGGGTTTCACTTTTTTGTGTGAAATATAAAGCGAGAAGTGGCCACCATCAGATGCATCCAATTTGGACTCATTATAAGGCAATTAACGCAACATACGATCTATTACAAAAATACTGTAGAATTTCAGCATTTCATTTTGCACAAACCAAAGTAATTTTGTTAAATTTAGATTTTCTTTTGTTTAAAGTTAAAAACAATAGTATACTATATGTAATATGATATAATACAGTGTGTTTAAGGATTTTCAATTGGAACCTATAAAACCAAAGCCGTGAACACACTATGTTTTTACTAAAGTATAACTTGTTTCATTTGGGAGAATAAAATAATTCCTTTAAATCTATTGGAATTCTATTCATTATACGAGGATTCTTTCAGGAAAAAATAAGGGGTAGCAGATTGTGTTTATTAATAAACAGTTTTGGTATAGGAAACCAGTGAACCATACAAATCCAGCCAAAAATACAGAGGGTTTCACTTTTTTGTGTGAAATATAAAGCGAGAAGTGGCCACCATCAGATGCATCCAATTTGGACTCATTATAAGGCAATTAACGCAACATACGATCTATTACAAAAATACTGTAGAATTTCAGCATTTCATTTTGCACAAACCAAAGTAATTTTGTTAAATTTAGATTTTCTTTTGTTTAAAGTTAAAAACAATAGTATACTATATGTAATATGATATAATACAGTGTGTTTAAGGATTTTCAATTGGAACCTATAAAACCAAAGCCGTGAACACACTATGTTTTTACTAAAGTATAACTTGTTTCATTTGGGAGAATAAAATAATTCCTTTAAATCTATTGGAATTCTATTCATTATACGAGGATTCTTTCAGGAAAAAATAAGGGGTAGCAGATTGTGTTTATTAATAAACAGTTTTGGTATAGGAAACCAGTGAACCATACAAATCCAGCCAAAAATACAGAGGGTTTCACTTTTTTGTGTGAAATATAAAGCGAGAAGTGGCCACCATCAGATGCATCCAATTTGGACTCATTATAAGGCAATTAACGCAACATACGATCTATTACAAAAATACTGTAGAATTTCAGCATTTCATTTTGCACAAAGCAAAGTAATTTTGTTAAATTTAGATTTTCTTTTGTTTAAAGTTAAAAACAATAGTATACTATATGTAATATGATATAATACAGTGTGTTTAAGGATTTTCAATTGGAACCTATAAAACCAAAGCCGTGAACACACTATGTTTTTACTAAAGTATAACTTGTTTCATTTGGGAGAATAAAATAATTCCTTTAAATCTATTGGAATTCTATTCATTATACGAGGATTCTTTCAGGAAAAAATAAGGGGTAGCAGATTGTGTTTATTAATAAACAGTTTTGGTATAGTGAACCATACAAATCCAGCCAAAAATACAGAGGGTTTCACTTTTTTGTGTGAAATATAAAGCGAGAAGTGGCCACCATCAGATGCATCCAATTTGGACTCATTATAAGGCAATTAACGCAACATACGATCTATTACAAAAATACTGTAGAATTTCAGTATTTCATTTTGCACAAAGCAAAGTAATTTTGTTAAATTTAGATTTTCTTTTGTTTAAAGTTAAAAACAATAGTATACTATATGTAATATGATATAATACAGTGTGTTTAAGGATTTTCAATTGGAACCTATAAAACCAAAGCCGTGAACACACTATGTTTTTACTAAAGTATAACTTGTTTCATTTGGGAGAATAAAATAATTCCTTTAAATCTATTGGAATTCTATTCATTATACGAGGATTCTTTCAGGAAAAAATAAGGGGTAGCAGATTGTGTTTATTAATAAACAGTTTTGGTATAGTGAACCATACAAATCCAGCCAAAAATACAGAGGGTTTCACTTTTTTGTGTGAAATATAAAGCGAGAAGTGGCCACCATCAGATGCATCCAATTTGGACTCATTATAAGGCAATTAACGCAACATACGATCTATTACAAAAATACTGTAGAATTTCAGCATTTCATTTTGCACAAAGCAAAGTAATTTTGTTAAATTTAGATTTTCTTTTGTTTAAAGTTAAAAACAATAGTATACTATATGTAATATGATATAATACAGTGTGTTTAAGGATTTTCAATTGGAACCTATAAAACCAAAGCCGTGAACACACTATGTTTTTACTAAAGTATAACTTGTTTCATTTGGGAGAATAAAATAATTCCTTTAAATCTATTGGAATTCTATTCATTATACGAGGATTCTTTCAGGAAAAAATAAGGGGTAGCAGATTGTGTTTATTAATAAACAGTTTTGGTATAGGAAACCAGTGAACCATACAAATCCAGCCAAAAATACAGAGGGTTTCACTTTTTTGTGTGAAATATAAAGCGAGAAGTGGCCACCATCAGATGCATCCAATTTGGACTCATTATAAGGCAATTAACGCAACATACGATCTATTACAAAAATACTGTAGAATTTCAGCATTTCATTTTGCACAAACCAAAGTAATTTTGTTAAATTTAGATTTTCTTTTGTTTAAAGTTAAAAACAATAGTATACTATATGTAATATGATATAATACAGTGTGTTTAAGGATTTTCAATTGGAACCTATAAAACCAAAGCCGTGAACACACTATGTTTTTACTAAAGTATAACTTGTTTCATTTGGGAGAATAAAATAATTCCTTTAAATCTATTGGAATTCTATTCATTATACGAGGATTCTTTCAGGAAAAAATAAGGGGTAGCAGATTGTGTTTATTAATAAACAGTTTTGGTATAGGAAACCAGTGAACCATACAAATCCAGCCAAAAATACAGAGGGTTTCACTTTTTTGTGTGAAATATAAAGCGAGAAGTGGCCACCATCAGATGCATCCAATTTGGACTCATTATAAGGCAATTAACGCAACATACGATCTATTACAAAAATACTGTAGAATTTCAGCATTTCATTTTGCACAAAGCAAAGTAATTTTGTTAAATTTAGATTTTCTTTTGTTTAAAGTTAAAAACAATAGTATACTATATGTAATATGATATAATACAGTGTGTTTAAGGATTTTCAATTGGAACCTATAAAACCAAAGCCGTGAACACACTATGTTTTTACTAAAGTATAACTTGTTTCATTTGGGAGAATAAAATAATTCCTTTAAATCTATTGGAATTCTATTCATTATACGAGGATTCTTTCAGGAAAAAATAAGGGGTAGCAGATTGTGTTTATTAATAAACAGTTTTGGTATAGTGAACCATACAAATCCAGCCAAAAATACAGAGGGTTTCACTTTTTTGTGTGAAATATAAAGCGAGAAGTGGCCACCATCAGATGCATCCAATTTGGACTCATTATAAGGCAATTAACGCAACATACGATCTATTACAAAAATACTGTAGAATTTCAGTATTTCATTTTGCACAAAGCAAAGTAATTTTGTTAAATTTAGATTTTCTTTTGTTTAAAGTTAAAAACAATAGTATACTATATGTAATATGATATAATACAGTGTGTTTAAGGATTTTCAATTGGAACCTATAAAACCAAAGCCGTGAACACACTATGTTTTTACTAAAGTATAACTTGTTTCATTTGGGAGAATAAAATAATTCCTTTAAATCTATTGGAATTCTATTCATTATACGAGGATTCTTTCAGGAAAAAATAAGGGGTAGCAGATTGTGTTTATTAATAAACAGTTTTGGTATAGTGAACCATACAAATCCAGCCAAAAATACAGAGGGTTTCACTTTTTTGTGTGAAATATAAAGCGAGAAGTGGCCACCATCAGATGCATCCAATTTGGACTCATTATAAGGCAATTAACGCAACATACGATCTATTACAAAAATACTGTAGAATTTCAGCATTTCATTTTGCACAAAGCAAAGTAATTTTGTTAAATTTAGATTTTCTTTTGTTTAAAGTTAAAAACAATAGTATACTATATGTAATATGATATAATACAGTGTGTTTAAGGATTTTCAATTGGAACCTATAAAACCAAAGCCGTGAACACACTATGTTTTTACTAAAGTATAACTTGTTTCATTTGGGAGAATAAAATAATTCCTTTAAATCTATTGGAATTCTATTCATTATACGAGGATTCTTTCAGGAAAAAATAAGGGGTAGCAGATTGTGTTTATTAATAAACAGTTTTGGTATAGGAAACCAGTGAACCATACAAATCCAGCCAAAAATACAGAGGGTTTCACTTTTTTGTGTGAAATATAAAGCGAGAAGTGGCCACCATCAGATGCATCCAATTTGGACTCATTATAAGGCAATTAACGCAACATACGATCTATTACAAAAATACTGTAGAATTTCAGCATTTCATTTTGCACAAACCAAAGTAATTTTGTTAAATTTAGATTTTCTTTTGTTTAAAGTTAAAAACAATAGTATACTATATGTAATATGATATAATACAGTGTGTTTAAGGATTTTCAATTGGAACCTATAAAACCAAAGCCGTGAACACACTATGTTTTTACTAAAGTATAACTTGTTTCATTTGGGAGAATAAAATAATTCCTTTAAATCTATTGGAATTCTATTCATTATACGAGGATTCTTTCAGGAAAAAATAAGGGGTAGCAGATTGTGTTTATTAATAAACAGTTTTGGTATAGGAAACCAGTGAACCATACAAATCCAGCCAAAAATACAGAGGGTTTCACTTTTTTGTGTGAAATATAAAGCGAGAAGTGGCCACCATCAGATGCATCCAATTTGGACTCATTATAAGGCAATTAACGCAACATACGATCTATTACAAAAATACTGTAGAATTTCAGCATTTCATTTTGCACAAAGCAAAGTAATTTTGTTAAATTTAGATTTTCTTTTGTTTAAAGTTAAAAACAATAGTATACTATATGTAATATGATATAATACAGTGTGTTTAAGGATTTTCAATTGGAACCTATAAAACCAAAGCCGTGAACACACTATGTTTTTACTAAAGTATAACTTGTTTCATTTGGGAGAATAAAATAATTCCTTTAAATCTATTGGAATTCTATTCATTATACGAGGATTCTTTCAGGAAAAAATAAGGGGTAGCAGATTGTGTTTATTAATAAACAGTTTTGGTATAGTGAACCATACAAATCCAGCCAAAAATACAGAGGGTTTCACTTTTTTGTGTGAAATATAAAGCGAGAAGTGGCCACCATCAGATGCATCCAATTTGGACTCATTATAAGGCAATTAACGCAACATACGATCTATTACAAAAATACTGTAGAATTTCAGCATTTCATTTTGCACAAAGCAAAGTAATTTTGTTAAATTTAGATTTTCTTTTGTTTAAAGTTAAAAACAATAGTATACTATATGTAATATGATATAATACAGTGTGTTTAAGGATTTTCAATTGGAACCTATAAAACCAAAGCCGTGAACACACTATGTTTTTACTAAAGTATAACTTGTTTCATTTGGGAGAATAAAATAATTCCTTTAAATCTATTGGAATTCTATTCATTATACGAGGATTCTTTCAGGAAAAAATAAGGGGTAGCAGATTGTGTTTATTAATAAACAGTTTTGGTATAGTGAACCATACAAATCCAGCCAAAAATACAGAGGGTTTCACTTTTTTGTGTGAAATATAAAGCGAGAAGTGGCCACCATCAGATGCATCCAATTTGGACTCATTATAAGGCAATTAACGCAACATACGATCTATTACAAAAATACTGTAGAATTTCAGCATTTCATTTTGCACAAAGCAAAGTAATTTTGTTAAATTTAGATTTTCTTTTGTTTAAAGTTAAAAACAATAGTATACTATATGTAATATGATATAATACAGTGTGTTTAAGGATTTTCAATTGGAACCTATAAAACCAAAGCCGTGAACACACTATGTTTTTACTAAAGTATAACTTGTTTCATTTGGGAGAATAAAATAATTCCTTTAAATCTATTGGAATTCTATTCATTATACGAGGATTCTTTCAGGAAAAAATAAGGGGTAGCAGATTGTGTTTATTAATAAACAGTTTTGGTATAGTGAACCATACAAATCCAGCCAAAAATACAGAGGGTTTCACTTTTTTGTGTGAAATATAAAGCGAGAAGTGGCCACCATCAGATGCATCCAATTTGGACTCATTATAAGGCAATTAACGCAACATACGATCTATTACAAAAATACTGTAGAATTTCAGTATTTCATTTTGCACAAAGCAAAGTAATTTTGTTAAATTTAGATTTTCTTTTGTTTAAAGTTAAAAACAATAGTATACTATATGTAATATGATATAATACAGTGTGTTTAAGGATTTTCAATTGGAACCTATAAAACCAAAGCCGTGAACACACTATGTTTTTACTAAAGTATAACTTGTTTCATTTGGGAGAATAAAATAATTCCTTTAAATCTATTGGAATTCTATTCATTATACGAGGATTCTTTCAGGAAAAAATAAGGGGTAGCAGATTGTGTTTATTAATAAACAGTTTTGGTATAGTGAACCATACAAATCCAGCCAAAAATACAGAGGGTTTCACTTTTTTGTGTGAAATATAAAGCGAGAAGTGGCCACCATCAGATGCATCCAATTTGGACTCATTATAAGGCAATTAACGCAACATACGATCTATTACAAAAATACTGTAGAATTTCAGCATTTCATTTTGCACAAACCAAAGTAATTTTGTTAAATTTAGAATTTTGTTTTGTTTAAAGTTAAAAATAGTAGTTATTTTCGATTTGAAGTGAATCACCCTGAATTTTTATGTGAATAAAGGCATAACAAAACAAGAACAAAATATCTTCTTAAAACGCCATAGAAAACTATTAAATGCGCTAGGCCTTTCGAAAGATCCAAGTCTTTCTTCGTCAGATGCAAAGAAGACGTGTTTCTACTATGAAAGCAGCAGCAAGACTGAAATGGGAGATGAGGGAAAGGAAACAATAATTTCTAACAATAATAAAACAAGTTTCCTATTAGTTGTTGATATCTAATTTCCTATTGTCTGTTTCTTCAGCTTGTTTCCTTTCCCTTATCCCTCATTTCAGTCTTGCTGCTGCTTTCATAAAAGCACGTCTTCTTTGCGCCTGACGAAGAAAGACTCGGAACTTTCGAAAGGCCTAGCGCATTTAATAGTTTTTGATTGTGTTTTCAGAAGATCTTTTTGTTCTTATTCATTCACACCAGTTTCATATAATTGTCTTTAAAGGCATAACGTTATCAAATGTTTCAATACAAAAACTGTTTATTGCAGCGATGTGTGTTTTTTTTCTCCTTAAATTTTAAGTATTTTTAATAGGATGTTAAATCATGTGGAAGTTTCAAACTTTATAGGAAATTTTCACATATTTGAAATTTAAGGAGACAGTTTATGTTCCACCAGGTGAAGGGAAGAATTTGATAAATAGGGAGGACAATTTTAGAATAGACATTAACACATAGTCAAACTTCTATTTATTTATTTATTTATTTTTTTTGTCTGTTTTTTGGCCGAACAAGTAATCTTATGGTCTTAAAATAAGGTTAGTTGGGGTAACTGGGCCATAGGCTATTTTATAAAAAACTGTTGATGTTTTTTAAGTTTTAGCTTTTGTGAACAATGCACCTTAATCTCTACTTCCTAAAACAACGTGTGTCAATTCAATCATAACTCTCACTTTGATGTGATAGGTTGTAAAAAATTTACGTTTCTTTTTTTAAAAACATCAATATGATTGAATTTTCTCGGCTTTTTATTAAAATACTGTAAGTACTTTTATTAAACAATCTTTTTTTTAAAGATTAGGCATATAACTACATTATTATTATTAGGTATCTATACATATTTACTTCATGTTTAAAATGTAAGCCCGGTGTCCCAGTTACCCCATAAATTTTTCAAGAATGGGGTAACTGGGACATGTATCCGGGGTAACTGGACCATGTTGGATCCTGTTACCCCAATAGTTATAAATATTTTATTTTGAGTTTCTCTTACTACGGGAAATAAATTTCTCCATTTTTTTTTTTTTTTTTTTTTTTTTTTTCGCTCACAATAAAGAAAATTATGGAATACCTTATTAAAATTACGTAATAAAATTTAAAAAAAAGCATATTGTATGGTATCAAGCCAAACTGTTTGACCTCTTGAGAGGCGGTGATGCGGTTATGACATCACATAATTTTAAACCCCAATTGCCACATTGGCACCGGAATTTTATAATGAAAATTTCACCTTTATTAAGTACGCGAAAATATACTTTTATTGTTTACAAATAGATTCTCTTGTAAATACTGGTGTCATTAAATTGTTTCAACATTTTACGAATGCAAGTAGTTTGCCCCTGAAAGCGAGATAGCCAAACCTTGAAATTGTACAATACACAGGGGTCGCATTCTATAGGAAATCTTTTATTGTCCCTACCACTATTTTGAAAATAATATCTTCATCGCACCTTTCTTTAGAATATGCCAAATAAAATGATCATGAAGGTAACTCATTAAGGGGCCTGGTAGGAACTATAAAATTTTCCGTATATAATGCCACCCCTAGATACAGATAAAATACTTAAGTACTTACGTAGCCGTTTGTTCATAGATTTTCCTTCCTATTTTTTTCCCATGTGATTTTTATACTTATTACCCATACTAAAGTACATAAGTACTTGCTTAATTTTTATGTTTACGGTATAAATAAATCTAATATTTTCACTTTTAGTGCTTTTTTTGGACACATTGACAGCAAAGGTTTCCCTTAGAACGGTCTTTAGTCAGTGGCGTAGCTACATATTCAGCGCCCTGGAGCAAGTAAAGTTTGTGCGCCCTCTTGTCTCTCAAAAATGTTCAGCGTAATTTTGTTTTGAAGTTACACACACACACACACACACACACACATATATATATACATATACATATATATATGTAACTAACTGACCCGACCGGCGTTGCCCGGGCCCGTTATAATAACGTAAACAAAACTCAAGCTTGTATGATTTTATCTATTCATAATATAGTTCAAATGAACCTGGTTTTAGGAGTGCTCCACTGCCTTTGGCAGCGTCTAGTGTGTTCCCGACAAACCTCTTTCTGAACGAAACACTGGGCCTGGGTCCCCGCTACCAAAGGCAGTGTATGCCAAGAGTGTTTCGTACGCGCCGGAGACAATTGAAAACCAAGTTGAATGAGTAAACGCCGTAGTAATCGAGCCCATAGAACCCGAGATAAGAATGCTAATCCCAGCGGTGGAACTATAATCTTTAAAACAATCGTAAGCTAAGTTTAATGGATCAATTTCCAGTGAAATAGAGCCCATAACAACCGAGAAAAGAATGCGCCGTTAATGTTCGAAAATGGTGGTAACAGATGTCTAAGATAAACTTTCACAATGTAGCAAGTAGCTGAATAGTAAGCTAAGTTTAATTATCCAATTACCGTTGAAATTGGGCACATTGATCCCGAGAAAAGAATGCACCATTAATGTTCGAAAATTGGTAACTGAAGTGTAAGACAAATTTTCATAATACAGAAAGTAGCTGAATCGTAATCTAGGTTGAATGAACCAGTTCCCGTTGAAATCGGCCTCCTAGAACCCGAGGACAGAATGTACCCCGAAGCAGTATAAGGTGCTTCTTATCCCCACCCCCTGTAAATTTAACGAATTGTCTTTAACATTAACGTGATATTTAATTTACGAATGAAATCCCATCCCCTTTAAAGTTAGCCACTTACCTTTAACAATAGCGCGAATTTTAATTCACGGCTGTAATGAGTAAACGTATGTTGATGCCGTAAAAGAAGATTAATATTCGAAAAAGGTGGTAGCTGGAGTAAAAGAAATTTTTTAGTGGCTTATAAAGTAGCTGGAGGACCCTATAACTATGCTAAAGGAAATTGCAAGACTATCGGATAATTTTTAAAGAAACTGCACCAAGGACTCTAAGAAGGCTATTAATATTCAAAATTGGTGGTAGCTGAAGTACGAGTAATTTTTTTGTAATTCATGTAGTAGCTGGAGGACCTAAGAAATTGTTAGGGAAAAAATCCTAGTGAATCGGACTATTTTTATAGGGGGGATCAAAAGGAGCCTACTGATAATTGAGAGCAAGGCCTAAGATGAAAACATGATAAAAGGTTCTAGTACTTAGCGCTTTAGATTTTCAATTAGTCGAAATTAAGTATAGGGTATAAGTATTAATCATTAGAATATTTTTTCAAAGAAATGCTTAAAAAAAGAGCCCTAGAATCCCAATAAAAATATGAAGGTGTCGACTCGGGGAGAGAATTCCAAGACTCAATTTTGAAGTTATGCAATGAGAATGTGACATAATTAGTGGGTGAAAAATGCATGGCGCACAAAAAGTTACCCTAGGGGGCCAGTGAAATGTAGAAACGAAAAAAAAAACTCAATGGAAAAAGAGCCCCAAAAGCGAGGGTCGGATTAAAAGGGGGCAATTTATTAACAATTTAGGGCACAAAAACTTGAAGTAGCCTTGTACCAGGCCTCAGGATCTCAACTGGAATGTAGCTGGGCAAGGGTCTCCAAGAAGGCGATTAATATTCAAATTTGGTGGTAGCTGAAGTCTAAAAATTTTTTATGTTGTTCGTGTAGTAGCTGGATTTCCTAAGATACTGTTACAAAAAAAAGTTAGTGAATCAGACCATTTTTAAGGGAGATATAATAGGAGGTCCAAAAGGGGCCAAGTGATAGTTGAGAGCAGGACCCTAAGATGAAACCATGTTGAAAGGTTCTAGTACTTAGCGCTTTAGATCTCAATATAAGTCGAAATTAAGCATAGGGTATGTATTAACACTTTGTACTCCGTTGTCGCCGCTGCGGCGACATTATCTTTCTTTGCAAAACTTGTTTTTGGCACCAGTAACAAAGGAAAATAAAATTTGCCTTATTTAATCAGAGCATTTTTGAAATTGTGTACTTGAAAGAAACTTCTTTTAAAAAAGTGGTGCCGACCGAATAAAATTTGTGCAAGAGACTTCGGAGTCCAAAGGGTTAATCATTCGAATAAATCTTAAAGAAGCGCGAAAAAAAATGGGGGAAATTCTTAAAAAGGACACTAGGTGCCCAATAAAAATATGAGGCTGCTGGCCCAAGGAGAGGAGTCCAAGTCTCAATTTTAATGTTATGCATTGAGAGGTTGACAATATTAGGGTCTAAAAAGTGCATGGCGCACAAACATTTCAAGGGGTCCAGTGTTTTAACTGGAATGTAGAAAGGAAGAATAATTAAATGGGAAAAGGGCCCCCAAAACGAAGAAGATCGGATAAAAAGGGGGCAAGTTCTGAGCAGTTCAGGACATACAAACTCAAAGGTGCTGCCGGTCATAAAAAATAAAAAATCTGAGTTCCAGGTGTATGAGCACCTGTCTTGGACTACCCTCACCCAAATTTTCAGATTTCTACGTGCAATATATTTCACTAGCGACCACACATAGAGCGAAACTTTCTTTTATTAGTATAGACTAAACTGACACAACCGGTGTTGCCCGAGCCCGTGATAATATTCTTAAATGAACCTGAATTTTGTATGATTTTATTTCTTAAGGCTGTTCTTAAATCCAAAGGGGCCATTTTATGACACACGTTTTAATTAATTTTTGCTCAAGAACTGGCATGTGTTGTTATTAAGAAACTTTGTAATCGAAAGGCGTTTTCCGGATTTTTTTGTCACAATAGATCTTACAGAAAACATTGTCAAAGTTGGCGTTTTAAACGGAATTTTTCGACGAAAGCAGAAAATGCAGTCAGCGAAGAGAAAAAAAGTCTTGTCATACATCTTTAACACGATTTTGTCTGAAATATGAGCTCGATGACTCCGTGAAAAATCGGTTTAAAAATTTTTTTAAAAAAAGCAGTCCTCTTCTAACGTATATACAAAATAGCTGACCGCCGTTCTGATTATCACATTTATAGGCAATATTGAAACAGTCCCCGTTTTCATATTAAAATGTAATTTTTAACAAAAAAGGATGTTTAAATGACATTTTCTTTGCCGAAAATATTCTTTATAAATACTTTTGCACATCAAGCGCAAAAATCAATATAATACACATTTATATAGGGGAAATTGCAATCACAGCATTGTACGAATACACGAAGCCTACACATTTCAAACAAATACTTGATAAATGATTTTACAAAAAACTAAATAAAATACGTATATATATATTTAAAGAGAGGCCGCGTTCTTTGGAACCAGACAGGCTGAAAATTCTTGAGGCAGACCATGTCGCTATTGGTCACTGAGAAAATTACAGAATATATACGTTAGGTTTTAAAAGATTTAAATTGTCCTCTGAAGCAAAGAAACTTTCAAGAAAAAAAAATCAATTCGTCTGCCTTGCAAAGAGAAATAAAAATCATTAAAAAAATGCTTCAAAAAGTGATTTTTTTTTTTTTTTTAATTGTTAAATGATTTAAGACTTTTCAGATCTAATGCTTATAGCAAATTTTATATTTTATTGAACTATTAGCTTCAGCTGAGGGAGGGAACAGCTTTATCTGGTTTAGAGCGCACTGACCTGCAGGTCGGTTACCCAGCGGGCCAGTCTGCCTTATTTAATCCTAAAATTCTGCGATTAAATAAGGTTTAATGCGGAAAAATACTGTTACAAAAAAGTGGTATAATTTTGCATGGGCTATAATCAGGCCCTAAAGAACACTGAATTTGGTACTTAACTTTTTCTCTCGTTTTGAAGCTTATCGATTCTGCATTTGACATTTGCAATATTTTCAAAATCTCAAAAACAATACTCACAAAATTTAAGTTGTTACTTCCCCTCACCTCCGTCCCGTCTAAATTTTGTCGCCGTTGGCTTATGTGGAATATGTTTAAATCCAACTCTTATTATTGTTTTGTAATCTGCATTGATGCATATTTAGTTTCCACAAAAACAAACAAAAAAAAAAAAACAAAAAAAAAAACAAAAAAAAAACCCTTCAAAATTTTCGTTTTCGTGGATTTCGTATGTAAAATGGTTAATAATTTTCTTCAACTTGTCAGGCTATATTTTTACAAATCATAAAATAATTATCGTAAATTACTATTGTTACATCGTACATATAGGTTTCTCAGCGGCATGGTGTAGTCGTAAAAAAAAAAAAAAAAAAAAAAAAAAAAAAACAGAGGACATACGTTCTAAGCAGAAGGTATACCATAGTGTATATATACTATAGCTTTCTTGAGAAACAGAGGGTATACGGTGTTCCTTAAAAAAATCCAGAAGGTATAAGGCGTATACCCCCGTATACCTTCCACTACATCCCTGCTCAGCGGTGAATTCTTTGGCTACCATTATTTCCACATAGTATTCATCATGATAAATTTCTAAAACATTTTTAGTAGAAATGTACCAGAAAGATTATTTTTTGGAAATAGTGGTAGCCAGTAAAGTGACCGATGAGAACCCTGTTAAATAAGTTTTGATTACGTTAAGATCTGTAAATCTTCAACAAACGTCTCCAGAAAAGTTACAGAAAAAAATCAGGCATGCTGAAACGGTGCTGCAGAAGTTACTTGAGGCTGCAATATGAATTAAAACTTCCTGAATAGAAGTCATTTCTTTCAACTGTGTATGAAAACATGTTTTAAATCGAAATAGTTGAGGTTAAGCACAAAGTAAAATATCATAGGAATATGCTGATTGTAACAAGGTTCATCTATACACTGTAAAAAAAAACGGACATACTACTGGCAATCTAGACGCCAGTACTATTTCCGTATTTTAACGGAACTTTTTCCCGGTAAATTGCAGAAAAATTTACGTTAAATTCCAAAAAAACGGAAATTTTTCTGCAATTTACCGGGAAAAAGTTCCGTTAAAATACGGAAATAGTACTGGCGTCTGGATTGCCAGTAGTATGTCCGTTTTTTAGTCCGGTTATTATTTTTTTTTTTTACAGTGTAATGCCTGATTAATAATGAAAAAAGTATGCAAATATTTTAAGAAATCTTTATTTCTCTTTTTCTAATTTTACGTCCTTAGGATTCGTGCGCCTGGAGCAATCTGCTCCAACTGCTCCACGGTAGCTACGCCCCTGTCTTTAGTTGATATATAATTTACATGATCTGCCTGGTTTAATTTTTTTTTAAGTTGTTTAAACTTTTTCAAACAGGACCCCATATCCCACATGGAAAAAAAAAATAATAAACGCGTGTGGAACACACATAGACCCTCCTGGTCCACTTACCCCATTTTTATGGGGCAACTGGACCCATGAGGAAAGAAAGATGAAATATGCATATTTTTATATTTTTAAATATTAAAATGTAATTTTGAGCATTTCTGTCTGATAGAGGGAACCTAACTGAACACATTTACAAAAGTCCAGACTTGAATTGAAATGAACATTAGCTTTTCGAAGCTGAATTGTCAGAAGCTCCAGAGTCACATTGTAAAATCATGGCCCAGTTGCCCCAACTAACCTTAATACAAACTTCAAAGTAAAATGAAAAAAGGAATTTATCCAATTTTTAAAGTCCTCACTAAACCTTTTGTATAGTTACTTTTTTTTTTTTTTTTTGTACAGTAGAACCTCTTTTATCCGAAACTCTTTTAACCGAAATAATTTTTAAAGCTTTTTTATTATCGCATTTCTCATCTAAAAAATCCATTTTTAAAGGTTTTTTTTTTCTATCATATTCCTTGTGTGTAAAATTCATTTTTAAAGCTATATGTAAATAAAGAAGATAAATACTACATAGCTTTGTTAATTATGGAAAAAAATACACATTTGAAGTCCTTGTTCGTCATTTTTTATTTTTTGTGATATGAATGCTATGCTTTGTGCTAGTTAACTTCGTGATACAGCTGAAAAGCAAAGGCAATCGAAACTGCGGCAAACAAAGCTTTATTTCAAACCCTTGATAAAAATGTAAAAGGTACTTGATTTCAAAATTAAGATTCAGGTAATTTATTACTGTTTCTATATTGCTATTGCTTTATTTTTGTTAATCAGCTGTTACCATAAATAAGAAATAGTGCATATATTTGTCCTTATTCTTAAAATTGAAGCATTCTCGATTATCCGAAAGAGGGTCGGTCCCAATTACTTCAGATAATCGAGGTTCTACTACATACAGCATCCATTCGAACACTTATAGTGTTTTCTATAAAGTAATATTTTATTTTTAATTCTAGTTTCCGGAGTTGGATTACGTCTACAGACTGAAAGATAGTGTAGGTAGTAGGAGTGCACCGAAAATCCGGTATATATTTGGTATTCGGCCATGTTCCCGAATATTCGGTTTCGCCGAATATCAAACAATTCTGTATGCCAAATATCAAACTATTCGGCCTGTCGACTATTCGTTTTGGCCAAATATGTAAATATTCGGTCGAACCGAATACTTAAAAAAAACCCTTTTAAAACATATTTTAAAAACCTTACACAGCTTCTACTTTTAACTGTCAACTTATAAAGATATTCAAAATAATTAAAAACAAAATTATATTTAAATAAAAGATAATGTTTTTACATTATGTGTTTGCTGTTTGTTAAGTATCCCTTAAGAAAATTAACCATTAATGAGGAATTCATAGGAATTAATGATGTAAAAATGCAAGTTCCTGAACATTGCCTAGTAAATAATTTGTTTCTTGCTTTTCCACAAAAAAGGGTGTTTCTAAACAAAATAGAAAATCTTTCAGATTTGATACAGACAGACAATTTTTGTCTAGGAAGCTATAATTGCAATGCACATTTTCAATGTATCTCATCTCACTCGAGGTCAAACTTGGATTTCGTTTGTTACCTTAACAATAATGAAGATATCGTAACTATATTTTCAACAGACTTGCTTTGATTTCTGTGAAATAAGTTCTGGATAAGTATAAATGATCAAGAATGATCATTTAGACTTGTCATATTATCAAGAATGATCTGGATAAGTATCAATGATCTGGATAAGTATAGATAGCATGATAAGTTCTAGAAATTGCCACCAATCATACTTAAACAACTATGAGCTAAACATTCCTTTATTCAGAATGCAGTTGACAGTATCTTTTCAACGATATCTCACAAGAGGGGTATTGACTAAATTTGGAAAAGTGTCCTCCGGGAGGGCAAAGTGGGGGGGGGGGGCGACCACCGGAAGTGCATAGCATCAATAAGTAGTCACAAACCTTTCCAACGATATGTCACATGAGGGGTCTTGGCTAAATTTGGAAAAGTGTCCTGAAATTTCATATATTATAAATAATATTTAGCGGAGGGCTCCATAAAAAAAAATCCGATCTAAAATGATAAAAACGGAAAAAACTACCCTCGCAGTGGGGGCCAAATTGGGGAGAGGAGGAAGAAAGTCTCATAATATGAAAGAGTCGTCCGAGAGCTTACCGAAGACATATCACATGACTGGTCCAAAAAAAGTTTGAAAATTGCTCCCCTCCCTCCCCCCGTGGGCCCATTCTTTCGCCCTGGAATTCACACAGCCGCCACTTTAAAATTTTTATGTTCAATAAATAATATTTACCGGAAGTCTGCATAAAAAACCCACATCTAAAGCGATATTTAAATTTATTATAGAAATCGGATACGGTTTAAAAAATTTGTTCGCCCCTTCCCCATCCCCCTTTGGGCGAAGAAAGGTTCATAGTATGAAAGAGTGGTCAAAGGGCTTTTCGATTATATGCCACAGGAAGGGTTCGGTAAATTTTTTTAAATTGCACCCCGCACGAGTCCACTCTCACGTCCTCCTCCCTCGAAATCACCCGACCCACCTTCCTCTTTGAAATTTTTATATTTAATAAATAATATTTATCGGAGAGCTCCAGGTATGTGATATCTTGGTAGGGCTAAAATAAGAGAAACTTTAAAAATTAGGGCTTCATTTCACAGCTCATTGTCATGCCTCTTTCTCTGTCTCGTCCCTTGGTACTTCTCGATAATTTTCTTACTTCTCTTCTCTGCCGAGGACGATAGAAATCCTCGAAATGCTTCTCATAGGGAAATGTTGAAAAGCGCGAGAGAAATCCTCCAAAGGCTTTTCATTGGGAGATTTCGAAAAGGACGAGAGAAACCAGCGAGAGGCTTAAAATCGGGAAAGGTTGAAAAGGGCGAGAGAAACTATCGAAAGGCTTCCCATCCCGAAAGGTTGAAAACCGCGAGAGAACCAACCATCGAGCAGCTTCCCATCTGGAAACGTCGATATGCTGGAAAAATCATCGAGATGAGATTTGCCGAAATGCGAGATAGAAATCAAGCTTTCAGAGTCAAACTTACCGCATATCTGGTTTAAGTCATAATTTCTCAAAGGAGTCCATCTGCGTATCTAATCTCTTTTTAGCTCATAGGCTATCTAAGCCTGAGAGCTAATAGATTTAGATAAATAGATTTTTCATGCAGAATTATTCGATTTGCTCCAAATTTGGTAAACCGGTTTATTATGTTAAAGAGCTTCCCAGATTAAACTTGGAAGTTCATTAGTTAAGTATAAAGGGGGGAAAGGGGGGGTAGACCCCCCTCCTTAATTTAGATAAATGGGTTCTTCATGCGGAATTATTCGATTTGCTCCAAATTTGGTATACCGGTTTATTATGTTAAGAAGTTGCCTTGATTAGATTTGTAGGTTTACGGGTTAAGTATAAAGGGGGAGAAGGGGGGCTGGTCCCCCCACTTAATTTAGATAAATGGGCTTTTCATGCAGAATTATTCGATTTGCTCCAAATTTGGTATACCGGTTTATTATGTTAAGGAGCTTCCCTGATTAATCTTGGGAGGTTCATTAGTTAAGTATAAAGGGGGGAAAGTGGGGTAGACCCCCTCCTTAATTTAGATAAACGGGTTTTTCATGCAGAATTATTGGATTTGCTCCAAATTTGGGATACCGGTTTATTATGTTAAGAAGCTGCCTTGATTAGATTTGGAGGTTTATGGGTTATGTATAAAGGGGAGGGGCTAGTCTCCCCCTTAATTTAGATAAAAGGGTTTTTCTGCAGAATTATTCGATTTGCTTCAAATTTAATATACCGATTTATTCCGATATGGCGCTTCCTTCATTAGATTTGGAGGTTCATTGGTTAAGTATACAAGGGCGAAAAGTGGGCAAGTCCCCTCCCCTTAATTTAGATAAATGGATTTTCATGGAAAATTATTCAATTTACTTTAATTTTTTTTTCTAGGTTCATTGTGATAAGGATCTTTCCTGATTAGATTTGGAGGTTCATTAGTTAAGTATGAAAGGATTAAAGGGGGTAGACCCCCCTTAATTTAGCGATATGTTTCTTTTTTTCATGCAGAATTATCTGATTTGCTTCAAATTTGATATACTGATTTATTATAGTTAAGTAGTTTTCCTGATTAGATTTGGAGGTTCATTGGTTAAGTATAAAAGGGGCAAACGGGGGATATTTCCCTTCATTTATTTTTTGATGGACATTATTCTTTGAAATAAGAGTATAATATACAATTAGTGTGAATAACCTGTGAGCTCAATGCCATCAGTTTAGCTGGCACTTATCTTTTTATTGCCCTTTTAACCGATGTGGGTTATGAAGCATAGTGGGTTATGTATTCAGTTCTGTATAGTCCTAGTTCTAAACTTTACTGTTGAATTTAGTGTCATTTTGCCCCGAATTTTCAATGTTTCTCTTATTTTAACTCTGCCAAGCTGCCCCATACCTGGAGCCTCAGATAAATACTATTTATTAAATATAAAATGTTCAAAGAGGAAGGTGAGTGAATTCTGGGGGACGCGAGAGTGGAAAAAGGGGGGGGGGGTAATTTTCAAACTTTTACAAAACCTCTCCTTGACATATCATCGGGAAGTCCTTTGACCACTCTTTCATATTATGAACCTTTCTCCTCCAAGAGTTGAATTCCGGAAGGGGGCGGGGGGGGGGGGGGGCAGCGGTGCGGGGGGTGAATTAATTTTTTTAATTGTAGAGATTTTTACAATAAATATCATTAAATGAGGTTTTTTAATGGAGCTCTCCGATAAATATTATTTATTAAATATAAAATTTTAAAAGTGGGGCTGCGTGATTTGCGGGTATATTCTGGGATAAAAGAGTGAACCCACGTGGGAGGGGTAGATTTCAAACTTTTTTTGGACCATTCATTTGATATATCATCGGGAAGTTTTCGGTTATCATCGGAAAGTTACTCTTTCATAATATGAACCTTTCTTCTTCCCTCCGTAGTTTGGCGCCCCGAGAGAGGCACTTTTCGAACTTTTTTGAAATCGTAGCGTTTTTAAATATTTTAGATCGGATTTTTTTACGGAGCCTTCCGATAAATAATTTCTAATATATGAAAATTTCAAAGAGAAGGATGGGCAGGGTATATTTCGGGGTGCACGGTAATTGGAATCCTGGGAGTTGGGACTCTTTTCTATCTTTTGCTGACACCGCTCATGTGATATATCATTGGAACGCTCTGTGACTACTATTTCATTTTATATATCGCCCGTACCCCTCCCCTTACTTTGGCCCCGAGCGGGGGCACTTTTCTAAATTTAGCCGACAGACCTCATGTGACATATCGTTGGAAAGTCCTGTGACCACTTATTCATATTATGCACTTTCCTTGCCCCTCACCCCTACTTCGCTTCCCGCGGGGGTTCGTTTAATGTATTCCAGTCTAAGACTTTCTAAAAATGGGGAAATTAAAGATCTAATCTCAAATGACGTAGAAAAATCAATAAAAAATATTGATCCCTTTTATCATCCTTTAGTTCATGTTTCTGCCACTAGGGGGTGCTTTTGACTCATATTTCTTTGGCCCTTTTGGTGCTAATTGCCGAAAAATTCAAATTTTTGATACTTAAACTCCCCTTACCGCTTCATAGCTACTCGCGTTTTTTCAGCTTTTTTCAACCAGGGGCACCCTCACAAGTCTTCTCCAGTCTTGTGGCTCCATTATAGCCTCCCTTTGGTTTGTTGTTTTTTTATTCCATCTGTTTTCAGTTACCCTATATTTAATAAAATTTGCCTTTTATATATCTAAAAGCAATGATTTCAATAATCGATTCTAGAACCTCTCTTTTGTAGATTCTCGAAAGAAATCGGTGACTGTATCGATTGTGTATTTTACGATAACGATTTTTTACGATTGGTAAATTTTCGAGAATCGCCCATCACTAAGCCCTATCACTACTATGAAATTGTCGGCCAGAATAATAGCTAAGTTTTCCAACAACTGTTTTTAGCTTTTCTCGTTATAATCGATTGTAAAACATCTCGATTGTAGATTCTAGGAATTAATCGATGGCTGTATCGATTGTGATTTCTTACGATGACGATTTTTCTCGATTGTCGAATTCTCGAGATACGCCCATCACTAGGTTACCCCAAACCCTCAAACTATGTAAATTGTCTTTATTTTGGTATTTTAGGTTAGTTGTAGGTAACCTATAGACCTACATTTGTTGTTTAATTTAGTTTTGTTGCAAGAATCCTATAAACTTGCATGATTTGTACTTTTTGTCATAGCGAGCTGCTATTTGTATAATTAGGATTATGCACCTGTTCTTTTTCTTATGTTAAATAATTGTCGCTGGTTTAGCCCGTTTCCTGGATAGGTTGAAGCTGGTTGGTAGAGGGGGTTTTTTCCTGCCAGGACAGTGTCCATAAACCTCACGGTTGGCGTCCTGGACAGGTGACCAAGTATGTGACCAAAAGCTTTTGCGTATTTTGGAATATTTTTTTTTTTAAATTCTGGTGTCATTCACCCATTTCATCATTTTACGAACAGAAGTACCTTGCCCTTGAAAGGGTTAAATGTTATAAATGTTGTTGATATACACCTTCTTTCCAAAATTTATTGTGTATATGCATTTTTGGTACTTCTTAGTTATCCCCTCCACCAAATTACTGTCGCAAATTGTAAGATTAAATGCCAATAACGGTTGATCGTAAATGTCACATTCACTTGACAACACGTGTTTACGTCATCAAGTAATTTTTATTTCGATGTTATATTTCTATTTTTACTAATTTTATACTAATTTATTTGTCCTTTCGTTATTTAAAATAAAAATTATGTCAATTTGTTTAGTTTGGCGGATGTTTTGGCGATTTATATAAATTAGCGAAATTGGGCGACGGGATAACTAAGAAGGCATTTTTTATTTATTGATGAAATATATTTTCTTGCATTTAATATGAGCTGCTTTTAGCGCCTGTTATTCAATAATTTTTCAAAAGATAGACCAGAAATTCAACACGTTTCTTCGACCAGTCTTCATTCAATCAGAAAAAACTCTTTGCGGAATTTTACCCACGAATGGCAACAGCCACACCTCTGCGGGGAAAAACTCTCCGTAAAAGGCTGTATATTGGACGAAAGGGGAGCAGTGTTAAAATGTTCTTCACGCCCATTGGTGTTTTTCTTCTGTTTACCCGCGGCCGACGTCATATGGGTAAAGTCGAGGCTAACGAAAAAGACAGGCTACCGCGGTGGGTCCGATTCTTCTTTTTTTACAGACCGCTGGAGTCACTTGATCCTCGAATGCACCAATGAAGGTGCGCGAAAAGTGCATCACGTGATTCCAGCGGTCTGTATAAAAAGAAGAATCGGGCCCACCGCGGTAGTCTGTCTTTCTCGTTAGCCTCCGGTAAAGTCCTACTAAAACACTAAAAACACAAAACTGAAACACTAAAACTACCGCGAGAGGTCAAATGACCCTTTTTGAATTTTTTGTAATTTTTTAAACTAAAACATTACGAAATTTCTTTATATTTCACGAATTTTATTAAAATATTTGAGCATATTATTCCTTAAAATGCCTTATCTCCGAACTACTTTTTTTTTGCCTAAAAAAAATATTTTAGGCTTTACCACAAGGGGTCGTTTGACCCCTTGTGGCCGAAACGGAGGACACGTAATCATTGTCACGTAATCAAAATCACTTAAAACTTAACAGGTAATTTATTATTCAAAAAGTGGAAAACACAGTTTGATTCCAAATCACTTCCATAGTCACGCCTTCATTGTTTTATATCTTTCCGTTAAAAAATGAATTGTACATGTGTTAAAACGTTTTGCGCTTGCTGAGCAGAGCAGTTGAGAACAACTTTAAATTGCAGAAATGATAATTACTTATTTAGAAATGTAATTATTTGTAATAGTTTTCGGTAGATGGCAGCACTAAAATAATTATTTTTAAATGTCATATTATAGTAATTTCTTTTTTTTTCGTTAGCTTTATTATTTCATTTATTTTGCACTGTGTTTGTAAAAGGGATTGAAAGTGTCTATATGTTCTTAAAACTAAGGAAGTAACTCATTTAAATAGGCAATAATTAATAAATAATTGCAGAAATGAATCTTAAACAGTATAATAAGTTTTTACAATCATTAGAGAAAAGGTTCTGAAAACCAGCAGCAGATGGCAGCACCAAAATGAGTATTTCCAATAGTCAAAATTTCAGTAGAAATAGTATGTTTCTTTCGTCATGAAATTATTTCATTGTTTATGAAAGAAGGGGAAAAGAAAATCATTTTGTAAAATAAAACTTTACATGTTTGCCCTTTAGATTTCTATGCTTTAAAAATGTACCTGAATAAAGCACTAAGTGTCGTCCGTTTAAAATTACGGTGCTTTACACGTGCAATAGGAAAAACTAAGAAAATAATTCATTTAAACCGACAATAATTAGTAAATAATTGTAAAACAAGTAAGAAAAAATCATGCATAAAGCATAGATTATGAAAGATTTTCTAACGGTTTCAGAATAATGTAGCAAAACAGCAACGTTTACAAGGGCGCGCCTGAGTTGTCCGGCGCCTGTATGCAAAACTTCAGCTTGCTCTCTATATATCGCTCCTTGAAAAACTGTCGTTTCTTAAAAACTTACAAGCGTCCTACAAAATATATTATTAGTTTAATAAATAAATAATATATAAATAAGTTTATATATATATAGATATGATATATATATAGACAGAAATTATAAAACGAATATGGAAAAGGAAAAATACATAAAAGAAGAGTACAAAAGCTAAGCTGAAAAATAAAATATTTTACGTTGGACATTAAAAAAAATTGACAACCATTTTCAGATTTCAGAAAATGGCTTTAAGCTGATTTACAGCTATATGATTGCTTAAAATATTCCACCGATAAACAGAAAAGAAAAAATATATATATTTATCATGCTACAGTAAAAATAAAAATCAGTAGCCTCGTGTTTAATACTCACAACGTCATTGACTATCCAGTTTAGACTACCAGTTGGCTATGGCGCGTAAAATGCACGAAAATTTGAATCTAAAACACTTCTTTATTAAGTACATTTTTTTTGCCAGGCAAATTAAATCCGTCTTCGTATCCTGAGCTTTTGTATTTATGCCTATTTTTTGTTTGAAACAAACAGTCTCAAATAGTGTAGTTGAAATGGTGTCCTCGGTGGAATCTGAAATTAAACAGAATGCTAAAACAAAAAATTCTCTCCTTTTTTTTTTTTTTTTTTTTTTTTTTTTTGTAATGTTCCAAATCAAGTTTTTACGTTCTGAATTGAAATTGATTACTTTATCACATTTAATTTAAAGAATAATAACATTTAATAAATTATAAGTAATTTATTTGAGGTAAATCCATGAAATATAATTAAAATTACAAGAATAATTAATTTTAATAAAATTTAAAAATATGTATTTTTAAATATTTTTTCCTCGCTTGAATTGCTTGGCGCCTTTACTATCCTGGCGTCTGTGTGCGCCGCACACTTTGCACAATAGGTCGGCGCGCTCCTGAACGTTTAATAAGTTGAAATAGTATGTCTCATTCAGCCCTGTGCAAACGCATAGTACATTTGAGAACCCCATTTCAGCTGCCCCCATCTACAATTGGGAAATGGTCCGTTTTCTTTGTACAGCCCTGCATAGGATATATGGGTTTATATCTATTCACGACAGGCATGCCAAAATGGAGTTCAGTTAACAAATGCATATACCTCAGTAGAAATTCCCCCGCTCCTAAGGAGAAGTGTACGTGAATTCTTTTGTGCAGCCCTGTAGAGGAGGTATAGAATTTATAGACAACGAATCACATGCAAAAATGAGTTCAATTTAAAAGCGCCTACCAAAATGGAAAACGCACTTTCAACTATTATTGCTCAGAGACAACACTGCAACTGATGTATTTTCTGTATCCCTGTAAATGAATGACACATATGCTAAGCTATCGCCACCATCTTGTAGTAAAATTCAGTGACTTATATCAGTTTCAGTGCATTGGAAATAGAGAACTCATTTGAATTAACCGAATTAATTTGAATTAATAAAAAAAATCTCCGCTTTCGGGCTAAAGAGGAAAATTCACCCCCTGAGGGGCACTAGTTTTCATTGGACCCTATTTCACACGGCTAAGAAGCAACTAATAGAATTTTTTCACACATACCTTTTTAAAATGAGCCAAAATACTCGTTAATGATAAATGTTTTTCCTTAAGAATGTTGGAATAGCAAAGTCTTTAGAAAATATTTTTGATAACTCTTAGTTTCTGTGCTTTAAGTTCTTATTTATTGAAATAAAGTCTGACAAGAGTTATTTTAGCTTTTGAGCAATTTTTGTAAAAAAAATTAAAGTCTGACCTGTGATGACATATAAATTTTCTGAAATATCAAATTCCTGGGGGGGGGGGGGGGTCATCCCTTCCCAGTCCCCCTCAAATGGTGTCCATGACGCCACACTTTTTAGGTGCGTTCGTAATTATGTAAATACCTAGCACCTGTATTCGTCGTTCTGTCCGTCCGCAAATAACAGAGCAAAAACAACCCAACCGAATGGTCCGAAATTTTAAATATATAAGTAATTACAAAATTGTGCCAAGTCATTTCAAATTTTCTGAACATCGGATGTAGAGTTGAATGACAGGGACAGTCAAAAGTTTTCCGCTACATTGCGGCCAATGGGAAAAAATGATTTCAAGTGCCTTTTAATGATGTTAAAGCCTTTCAAACAGAATGAAATGGATATGAACTTATGAAGTGCACTCAAATATTTTTTTATTCTTTTAAGCGTAAAGTATGTAGAAATTCAGAAAGTAGACAAAATTTGCAACAAATAGGATACATGACATTATGACGTAAGATGAATGGGGAGGGGGATGGCTGCCTTTGAATATGCACTGCGGCGCTACGTGCACTAAGTTATGCAAGTCCAGGCAATAGGGGATTTTACCTGGCAAAATGAATGCTAATTCTGGATTTCGGCTCCCTTTATGTTTTTTGGGTCTGGGTCGCTGAATCCGAATTGGTAACTTCCCACCAAAATTTCACCCGGCAACTCCCCCAAAATATTGGTTTTCTGAAAAAATTTGGATTTTGAGAACAGCGCGTGGGGAATCTTCCGAGGCAACCCCCCTTCTCTCCGTTTATCCTACGTGACAGGACCGGCCCAAGGACATTTTGGCGCCCGTGCGAGCACCCATAGGGGCGCCGACCCCTCGCCACACACAAGAAAAATTGCTTGACATATGGTTTTAATTTTTTTAAATATTAGTACTTTTTATTCATACGATTTTACTAATTATTTAAGATATTAATTTAAAGTGTTTCAAAAACCGATAAAGTATTGTCAACTTAATTCCATCTTTGAGTTTGTATTTTGTAAATTGTAAAATCAGGGAAATTTCAATTTTACAGTACTTACCAAATGTGTAACTTCACGATACAAAAGTAACACACAAAGGCCTTTGCTCCACCCTTTTTAAAAAAATTCGTTATCGTAGATGATTTAAAAAAAAGAGGGAGGGGTAAATTTTAATTTTTACGCTTAATTTTAAATAATAAATCACTAAGAGAAAAATTGCGCTTGGGCTTAAGTCTATGTATACATAATAAAAAGGCTTAGAACCCAAAGAAACCTTACCACTAAGCAGATTTCGTTCTTCCAGTACATAAGGTGCAAATTATTTCACAAAATAATGAAGAATCTCTGTGATGTTGAAAAGAATTCTCTTTCGGTTTAGACAAACTTTGACTACTCAGTATCAAATACATAATCTGATTCCAAAAAAGTCTTTTTTTTTTTTCATTTTAGTTAAATTTACAGCAATTTTTATTTTTAAATTAACAATATTTCATTTATTTTCAGTTAAAAATTCAGTTATTTTAATTTTGAGTATTGCGAAATATTTATTGTGCAATGGGCCAAATATTATATATTTCACTAATAAATAATCCCTAATGACGAATGAAGCAGTGCATCTTTATAACGCAATTACATATTTTTATGGCGTTATTTTTTACTGGTTTTCCGCTCAGTGTTCCTTTTAGACCATGCTTCGGAAAACTGGGGCAATACAAAGAATATGGTACGGGCGCCGGCTGAACGAAATCCCTGAAGTGGGAAAATTTTGGAACAAATGTGTGCCTGTAGCAAAAATAGAAACAGTTTAATCTATTCCCTTCAATTGAGCTCCGACTGCCCCCCTCCTCTCCGTTTAAGATGATAAATATTGGAATAATTAAACAATAAAATAATTGTACTGGTGCTTGAAAAATTTTCCAAGTAAAGGGGTGGGGAGAGGTCTAGCGCTGGAGAGGTACTACCTTCCACGATATGTGCCTGAAGGAAATACTGGTTCTGATCAGAGCCTGATTATCGGAAGGAAAAAAGAGGCAGTTGCCCTCAACTCTAAAATCCCCAAAATTGCTTTTTTAATACGTAGATATTGTGGCTAAAAGCATGTTATACGGGGGGGGGGGGGTCCCATCAGAATCTGGGGTCCCATCAGAATCTTTGCCTCACGCACGAAGACGCCCTATAGGCCCTTATTCCGCCGCTCTGAGTTTAGGGCGCAATGTCCTTCGCAATTTTTTATTTTAAAATTTCTGCTCCTTTAAGCTCCTAACGGTTTCTTTTTTCCAGTCATCTGAGGGGCAGTCTCAGATTCCCTGTGGGATAAGAGGACTCTAGAATAATGCGCTTAAATAGCCGGAAGTGATAGAATTCACCCTCAATCTGCTAAAGTCGAAATTAATTAGCATCCCGCAAGGGAAGCAGATTTGAATCGGGTGGTTCCTGGGGTTCGTGATTCTGTTTCTTTTCTCAGTAGCTTAAAAGTAATTCCATTCAGATAAAAACCAGAAGCCGATGTCAAGATGCGAAAATTCGGCGCCCTTGAATTCCTTTTTAAACAGAACAAAGAATCCTTTCTCGATCTGGCCCCAGCCTGGCTATAGAAAATGTAAAAGAAAAAAACGCAGAATATAAAATAATTTTTATCGATGCTCATAAGAGCACCTATAAAAATATGGCGCCCTTTCATCTGTTTGGCGCCCCTACGGCTCGGCGCCCCGTGCGGTGGCACACTTCGCACACGCCTTGGGCCGGTCCTGCTACGTGGTAATATCATATATCCTATTTGTTGCAAATTTTGTCTACTTTCTGAATTTCTACATACTTCTCGCTTAAAAGAATAAAAAAATTAATTTAAAAACAACTATTTTGGGGGGGTTGCGTAGGGGGGAAATTTTGGGGGGAAATTAAAAATTCGGATTCAGCGACCCAAAAAAAACCTTAAAGTAAACCTTATAGAGAATGTTCGGAGGGAAGATGAAAGGGCGAATGTAAACGTATGAGTGGTTAAGTGGAATTGCGCAACTTAGTCCACGCAGCACCGCAGCGCATGTTCCGAGGCTGATCCCCTCCCCATTCAGCCTAAGTCATAATGTCATATATCTTATTTGTTGCAAATTTTGTCTACTTTCTGAATTTATAGATACTTTTTCCCTAAAACAATAAAAAAACTGATTTTTTTAATAAAAACCTTTTTTGGCGGGCATTTTACCAAAATGTGGGGGGGGGGGGGGGTTGCCGGGGAAATTTTGGTGGGAAGTTACAAATTCGGATTCAGCAACCCAAAAAACATAAAGTAAGCCGATTTCCAGAACTACCATTAATTTTGCCAGGTAAAATCCCCTAATGCCTGGGCTATACCCATACATTCAATAATTGTTGTTAAATTTCTTAGATTTTAGTTCAATTTCAAAAAAAAAAAAAAAAAAAAAGACCTAGTAAAGATATTTATAAAGTTTCGAATCATTACTTTTAATACATTTGGAGTTATCATGCGCGCAAGTAAAATAATATCGATCTTGAGAAAAATCAATTTAAACATAAATGTTTCGCTTACGAGCGCAAATTTACGAATAGTTTAATGTGGTTTGTGGCAAATTGTTCAGCAAAACATTAGCAGTCAAATAAATTAAAAAGCCAAAAAATCGATTTCTTGAAGATTTTAAAGGATATGTGTCTCCTTAAACTTCTCTCATGTAAATTTTTCATACATTTAACTTTCTGGCAAGGCTGGTTTTAGAAGAAGGCTGAAACGTTTTGTTATGAGAAAAATGAAAAAAAAAAAAAATTGCGTACTTTCTAAAGTTATCTAAAATAAGTAAAATAAAAATAAAATTATGGCTGCCTTTGAAGTACTTTTGAGTATGCATCCTATTTTTTAAAGCAATTTATCTATGATTTATCCCACAATAATTAATTTATTCCACGGCGACGTCAGCTGCCTTTCCTCTGTAGGTTTTTAAATTCAAAGATCTTAGCTTTGCATAATATATAACAGTCTAAAAATGGCAACATCATTTCAGAATAATCGAGCTTTAATCGATATTTTTAATCGAATTCTATGAATCAATCAAATCATCGAATGATAGTAGGAGCGTGTTCAGAAGTGCACTTCGCGCCGCGCGCGCGCTCAGAAGTTTATGCCATGGAGTAGGTCTTATCGAAGAAAGGAATTTTAACATAATTCAATTATTTCATTATTTTTATGGTTCAAAAAAGGTAAAACCAACGACTATATTTCTTCATCCTTCCAAAACATGGTTTTCGTAACAGGAATACATGCCTATGTTCACTCAGATAAAATCTAAAATAGTCGGGAAAAACATCACGTGACCTTCTTTATCTACTTTAGCCCATTTAGCATTTAAAATTAGTTAACCAACCGCACGCAAACTCCGCGCGAGCTGCTCAAAAAAATTGTGTGGGCGATTTGATCACGTGATTGTGCGTTTTCTGCTTATGTGTTATTGGTTGTGCTTTGTTTGGTAGGTTGATTGATACAATTTAAGAATTCAACTGGTGATCTAAAAATTTTAACTTTTTAACAATTTTCTTTTTATTTATTTAAAAATGATTTATCAGTTGATTTATATCTTCTGTGATAAATAGAATGCTGTTAGTAAACCAAGATTCTGATATCAACATATGAGATTTGTTTGTAATCTACTATACTGGATGGATTTCAATGGAATTTGCACTGTTAGTTAGACAGTTTTTCAGAGTAGGTTTTAATATATATATTTCTTATTTTATAATTGCATATTTTAATACCGTGTGGATAACAGACCAAAATACATCATAAAACATGAGAAATAAATGGCATTCAAAATTCTGTTAGTATAAGCAAAATACTTACTTATACTTTCAGTAAAAAAATTATAAACATTCTAATCATACTTTATTCATCCCAAACTAGACAGCAGACCTATATATTTTATCTCTTTAAAAAATATATGTACAGATATTTTTAGTTAAAATAATTTACAACTATTACATTTTATTTTTATAATGTTCAAAGTAGAATATGATTTCTAGCCTAGTCTCGATAAAAATTCACTCGTAAAGTACTCAAAAAAAAAAAAAAAAAAAAAAAAAAAACAAGGAATTATTCTACGTGCAAAAGGATATTTTCGCACAATATATATTATTTTTTCATTTGGATTTGCTTAATGTTTATATCATTATACATATACATACTACATATATAATCACTTAGAAACAAAACTTTGAATATTTAAAAGGCGTTCAGATCTAAAACTTTCATCTCGAAATACCTCATTTTCTCACATTTAAATGAGTATTTTATTATTATAATAAAAATACACGTGCCTCTGTATAACAAAAATAAAAAATATATCTTCATCAAAAATATCTTATTCATTATGAAAAATATAAAACAACCAATAAACAAAACAAAAAAAAAATTGTGACACACTGTGGGACTGGAGGGATTCGAACCCTCCATCCCTGGTCTCGAGTTCACTGCCTTATCCATTCGGCCAAGCAGCACACGTTCCTTTTGCAACAAAATATCTTTATAATTAGCACCTTAATTAATCAAATCCATGATCTGTTCCTGAACATACTACGTGTTATTCCATACATGATATAGACCCACTCCATGTTCCTGCCTCCTGAGCTCGCGCGCGTAACGCGCGTGCTTCTTGAACACACTCTAGATTTCGTTGATTATCGTTAGCGTGGTGTTGATATGGTTTGTTTGTTTTTTTTTAGTTTTTGTATTATTGAACCCCAAATAACACGTTAGTATCGAAAATAATATTTTTATGTTATTACTTTTACTGATTCGGATTATATTCTTATCCAATCTAACAGGTTATTAACACGTAACAGATGTCCAGGTATTAAGACAATGTTAACAAGTTGTTATCAAAAGTATTTTTTAACAAAAAAATGCCCCATTGAAGCAGGCTAACGAACAAAAAGATGTCATTTTTAAAGTAGTAACATTTGTTTTTTTACTGTGATTGTAGAGTCTGCAACGAAACGCGTTACCGTTTAAAATGCGTTTTAATTATATCTGTAATAGAAAAGAAAGGCTCTTTGTATTGAAGTATTTGTAAAAGTATTCATACACACATAGTATATGTCTTTCAAGTAGGAGGGGAACTCAGTTTACTTACAATAAACAAAAGATAAAAGAACTGTCTTAAATGTCTCTTAAATAATCTCCGAAAAATCAACTCTGTACATAAAAAGGCACCAAAATGTCTGAATATGGATTACATTTCTAGGTAACTGTTACATCTGCAGGTAAAGTGTTCACCTAATCTCATTTTTATACTGAATTTGTTTTATTTAATTACTTTGTTAATGATAAACAGCCTTTATCGAATAAACAGCAAATTCAGTTTATTTAATAATAAACACTCAACTTCCACTTTCATTCCTCTCACGTTAGTTCCCATTTACTGGTTTCATGTGGTTATGAAAATTCTCAGCGCTCGCTCATTGTAATGAAAAAAAGATTGTTTATATTTTTTATGAAAATTGTGTTACTTACTTATGTCACATCCGGTCCAAGTCATAGTCACTGCACCAATAGTGGCAACAAAAATATTAGTTACAGTAACCCTTATTATTATTAATTTATTTTAACTTATTTTTTTGCTTTTTTCAGTTTAACAGCATAGTTACTATTATACCTCCTATAATATAATTATATAATGCATGCAATTGAAATATATAACTTATGATATATTTATATTGCATGATAGTTCAGAGTTTCACACAGACAGTTTCAGGAGGATGCTGCACTACTCTTAAGTTTACAAAATAACACCCTTCTTGTGCCCATTTGAAATAAAAGTGTCTTTACTCCTAAAACATTTACCTGCATAGTAATACAGTAGAAGATTTTTATAACGCAAACCTAAAAATACAAGGTTGTGCATTATATAGAATTTTGCGTTATATGGATCACATCATTAAATTCACCTTGTAAACATGGCCAAATATGTCTGAAACACATCAAAATACATTAGAGTATCTTTATATACCGCATTCCTTGTTACCAAGAGTTATCCAAATTATAAGTTTTTGCATAATATAGGTCAGACATTGTTAAATTTACTCTATAAACATGATCCAAATATAACTGACACAACCATCCCTTATATTAGACATTTTCAAAATTTTCATTGTAATAATAGCATTTTTTTCAGTAAAAAGTTCCTAAATTAGAAGATAAAGTTGAACGAGTGTATCAAATTTAGTCCTCTAGAGAGTAGCAATATTTTACAATGTGAAAGTGCAGGTGCTTTTTAACTGCAAAAATCATTGTTTACATCTGAGAAGTTGTGCGTTATATGGAGAATTGCATTATATAGAATTGCGTTATAAAGATCTTCTACTGTAATTGATCTATTGCTGTCTTTATAAAAGATTTCCCTGACCATTAAACAGTAAAAGTAGTTTTGAAAATCAAAAGAATGTTTTTGAAAATTGAATAAGGTGCCCTTTTCCCACAAGCAGCACTCAGTTCTTTTTTTAAACCTAGGATAAGATTATATTCATTCTGAAGGGTGTAACAAACTGTAAAAAGTAAAACTACCGTCATTCCTGTAGTTTATTCATAAAAGCCGCCCATGTTGTTGTATATTCGTATATTTCATAAAATGTATGCACTAAATTACCATTTTTAATACTTTCCTTTCCTTTTATTTATGATTTATATATAATCTATCATTTTTAATGATGTTTTACATTTATTAAATGTTCGTTTTGAACATGATTGGTAATTGACAGCAAAGTTGTCCATCGACAATCATTTTTGGCAATCTATCTACCCGGCCCCAGGTAATACTTAAGTACAAAAATTTCTTATTATATGAAGTGAGCAGAGCCCACTTCTTCAACCCTCTATTATATCGTAGTTTGATTATTGTATCAGCAATTTTCTTTCTATTTAATCTTGTATAAAAAATAATTAAAATATTTATTTTGTGGAGTTTTATGCTTGTAGTAAAAGAACATATCTCTAATCATTTATATTCAAATATAGGTTTTGTTTTTAAATTAGGCAAAAATATTCGGTACGTTTTGGTTAGCCGGCACCAGTGTTATATATACATATGTATGTATACCTATATATACATATATATTTATACATATATAGAAGCTATATGTATACATATATATGTGTGCATAGGCGTAGCGTCGGGGGGGGGCACGTGCCCCCCCAACCTTCTGTACCCCGGGCGCCAGACCCGAAAGCGTAGGGGGCGCCAAATGAAGATTTTTTTGTCTTTACATACAAAAATGTATATGTATATATATCGAATTTGCATAAAAGTGTATCGCAGCAGGAAAATCCAAAAGGAAAACGGAACCAAATTCATTAAAATTTACAAATATATAAAAATATTCCTCTATAATAGAAGACTGCAAATAGGAGAATCACTAACATTTTCCAAGGCCAATAGGTCGGTCTCTACTCCTTTCTTCTGTGTAAAACTGTCCCTCACCGATAACCGATCTCCTTTGGGGGGGGGGGGGGCAGAGACTTGTTCTCCGGACGTCAGAATGAAAGGTGAAAAGGGCGCCAAATGAAGATTTTGTTTGACTGTGACTTTTCTGTTGAAAAGATTCCATGAAGGCAAGGGCGGATCTGGAGACTCCTCAAGGGGGGGGCGATTTTAGAAATTTGGAGACTCCAATCTGATGCGCGGGTCGGGGCTAATTTTTTTCACTGCGGGTCGTGTTACTTCTACTTTTTGCTGTGGGTCGGGCTTGGGTCCGGTTGACTATAATTTTTTGGTGTGGATCGCATTTGGGTCCGGTTGATTTCTACTTTTTGCTGGGGGTCGGGTTTGGGTTCGGTATACTTATACTTTTCTGCTGCGGGTCGGGTTGACTTCTAATTTTTAGCTACGCTCTAGTGCATTGGGTTTGGGGCAGATTTGCATACATTACTTCCGGTTTGGGTCAGTTTCTGATTTGGTTTTCACTCTTGCGAGAAGGGTTCGGGCCGACCCGAATTTGAAAAGAAAGTCTAAATATTTTTGAAGATAAAAGGTAAAGTAAAAGATCCATAACTGACACGCCCAAACAATTATTTAATAATACTTTTTAATCTTCAGGATTATGTAAAAAAATACTAGTTTGTTATAAGACCGCTTATCTCTTTATATCTAAGATGAGTTGTAATTTAAAAAAAACTAGTATGTTGTGGCCATCACAAAACTTTCTTCTATATAAATCACGTCAATTAAATCATTTAAATAGTACAAGAAATAACAACGATTTAGCAACAATTCATATCAAAGTATATCTGAATTTGAAGTTGGATGAAAATTCGTGCATTAGTTCTTCATATAGAGCTATAGCGGAAATTCTGAAAAATGTAGCATAGCAGCGCCACCTGTTGAGCGATTTACACCAAAAATAAGCAGCACTAAATGATATCAAGGTGTACCTGAATCTGAAGTTTGTTGAAAATCCAAGCATTAGTTCTTGAGATAAAGCTATTGTGGAAATCGCCAAAAATACAGCATAGCAGCGCCACCTGTTGAGCGATTTACACCAAATATTAAACAGCTCTAATTTATACGTCAATTCATGTCAAGGATTAACTAAATCTGAAGTTTGATGAAAATCCGTGCAATAGTTCTTGAGATACAGCTCTTGCGGGAATCGTGAAAAATGCAGTACAGCAGCGTTACCTGTTGGGTGATTTACACCAAAAATTAAACAGCACTAATTTATATCAGTGACTAACTGAATCTGAAGTTTGATGAAAATTCGTGCATTTTTTCTTGAGTTATAGCTATTGCGATAATCATGAATAATGCAGCATAGCAGCGCCACCTGTTGGGCGATTTTCACAAAAAAGTAATCAGCACCAAACTATATCCTGAACAAACAGAATCTGAAGTTTTATGAAAATCCGTGCAGTAGTTCTTGAGATATAGCTATTGCAGAAATCGTGAAAATTACCACATAGCAGCGCCACCTGTTGGGCGATTTTCACCAAAAACTAATCAGGTCCAGTTTATATCAAGGTCTAACTAAATATAAAGTTTTATGAAATTCCGTGCATTAGTTCTTGAGATAGAGCGCCCACAAAATTTTTGTCACATACAGACTCACAAAGTGACGGACAGACTCACAGACAGACATTTTCTAAAAACCATCAAATCGTGTTCTGGGCATTCTAAAACGTATAAATCCGTCGAAAACCGGAAGTCGAAATTTTTCACGAATCCAATACTTTCTTCTTGTAAAGATAGAAGAAAGTAAAAAAATGCTTTGAAACTTATTAAAAAACATACCGAGTGTCCTAAAATGGATTGACTGAATTTAAAAAAACTAGTGACTTGCAAATGGTGACAGCAATTAAAAAAAATCTTGCAGGAGGGTTATCTAAGATGGCATGAGATTTTTTGCTGCGATTCTTGATTTTACTTTACAATATCAGCGGTAGATGGCACTGCAAACAATAGTTGTTAAATCGGGCACCGATTTAGCGCCTATTGATTGCAGCGCCATCTGGTTTCTATTCTAAACTGAAAAAACTCCTGATCAGGGGTGATTCTCAGTTTAAAAAAACAAAAAAAAAAATCTGAAATGTTACAGCAGATGGATGGGGATTCCCTTCTGGCACTAATTATTCTTGTTGCAGGTCGAGTTAGCCGTTTTCGATCTGGGTCGATTTGAGGCTGAGTGTAGATTCATGCAAGCTCGGTTTGGGTTAAACCATTTTGTTCAAAAGTTAGTTCAGTATATTATTTCAGATTCAAAATTATACCTATAATAATAAACATAGGTGTATGTATGTGTGCTGTTTCCCAAAGAGATCACTGTATTTTTTCCACGACTCTTTGACGAAATTCGCGTTTTTTTCGCAACTTTTTGACGAAATTCGCCTATTCTCCCAGCCCTTCGATAAAATCCGCGTTTTTCCGTAGCTGTTTGATGAAATTCACATTTCTTCCATTATTCTTTGACAAAATTTACGTTTCTTCCGCAACTCTTTCATGAAATAAGTGTAATTTTGCAGCCCTTCGATAAAATTCGCGTTTTTTTCTCTCCACCCTTTGACAAAATTTGTGTTTTTTTCGCGATCATTTGACGAAAATTGCATTTTTTCAGCGATCCTTTGACGAAATTCGCGCTTTTTAAGCAATTCTTTAACGAAATTTGCTTTTCTCCGCGATCCTTTGACGAAATTTGAGTTTTTTGCGACCCTATGAGGAAATTCGCGTTCCTTTCGCGATTCTTTGATAAAATTAGCATTTTTCGCGATCCTTTGACGAAATTCGCTTTTCTCACAGTTGTTTGACAAAATTCGCGTTTTTTGCGCGATCTTTTGACGAAATTCGGAATTTCCGTGATCATTTGAAGTACATGGCGTCTTTCCGTGGCCTTTTGACCAAATTCGCGCTTTTTCCGCGCCTCTTTGACCAAATTCACGTTTTTTCCGCGATTCTTTGGCGAAATTGAAGTAAATTTCTGTGAACGATTGATGAAATGGATTTTTTGCGGCGACCATTTGTCAAAATTCGCAATTATTTTTATGTCGAATTTTCGGACAAAAATTGCGCCTTTATTTTATTACATATTTCAAATCTGTATATATTTTAGAGTTCAAATATGTCCAAAATCTTTGTGAAAGAGTTTCTTTTTTAAATAGAATTAGATCGTAAAAAAAATGGTTTGCTGCGGAAATTGCGGGTTGCGCAAATTTTGCCACTTTTACGTTGGCCGTGGAAATAGCGGGATGCGCAGTGAGAGGATTAAATTTTCGGAAAATTTGGAACACAATCACCCCTGCTCCTGAGATCTTACATAACTCTCCTTCAAGTATTTTGTTTTATACAGCTGTCGCCATTTATATTTTATATTATTATATATTATATATTATTTTTATATATTATATTATATATTATATTATATATTATATATTAATATATAAAAATATATAATATATAATAAAAATACAAATAAAACGTCGAAATAAAAATAACTTGATGACGTAGACACGTGTAACTTGCTTAAAGTCAAGTTAATGTGACATTTACGATCAACCATTATTTACATTTAATCTTATAGTTTGGCGAATGATAGATTTTTGGTCGACGGGATAACTAAGTAGTACCAAAAATACATATGTCAATCGCTGTTTTCGTCTTTGATTAAGTAAAATAAGATAAACATTTCAAAATAAGCTAATATAAAAGGAATTAAGTAAACAGTATCTTTGTCTCCCGGTATTTTTTAACAAAGTGAAAAGAAAGTTCTTTTAAATAAGACATTTTAAATTAATCGTTTTTAATCTGACGCAATTTTGACCAAACTATTCTTTCTCTTTTTAATATTCACGTGAAAATACTTGTGTTAGAAATGAAATATTATTTGCGCTTTCCTAACAAAAATAGTTGAAAAGTATCCTCTCAAAATATCAAATAAATGTCTAGCGCAATTTCTAAATTTAAACCGTTTTGCAATATTATTTGATGTTCATTTTATGTAATAACTGTAATGTAACGTAAATATGACGTAATTTCTCCTATTTAAGACTTCTAACGCATGTTAATAAATTTATTATTTTACAAATTCCTTTCTCTCTTAAAATTCACGTGTAATTATAGTTTTTATGACGTAATTTTTAATAAGTTCCTGCTTTTTGTACATAATTATTTAATTATAATTCCAAATGTTTTTTTCTGTTTATAATAGTCACGTGTAAATAAATTTTTAATTTATTACACGTATAAATATTTTTTTTGAAGCAAACATTATTGTTTCCGCTGTTTATACAGTTGGCAACAGTTTAAATTAATATCCCTTTCTAAAATCTGTAAAAAATATCTCTAGAAATACTGAAAATTTGAATTTAAAATAGAAATAAAACCTCAAAAAATTAGCCAAATTAAAAAAAAAGAAAACAGTCTGCACACCGGGAACTTCAAACGTATAAAATGATCTAAAAATGATTAAATTCCTATGTACAGTCCTATAAAACTTTTTTAATGGAACGATTTTGTCCAACTTTGGCATTAAATATCTCTTAAAATAATTCTTCGATTTGAAAACTGTCTGCATCAGCGTGTTTATCAAACATTTCTGTATAATACTACCGATTTTCATATTTTTGTATGCATTATTTTTCTTAATATTAACGAAGAAAGACCTCCGGTCACAAAAAATTCAAAACCTGCGGCGGCGGCGGCGGTGACAGCGGTAGTTACTTTTTTTTAGAATAGAGAGATTAATAGCAATAATATATATCAGGGACTCTCTGAATCTGAAGTTTAATGAAAATTCGTGCATTTTTTCTTGAGATAGAAGTATTGCGATAATCTCGAATAATGCAGCATAGCAGCGCCACCTGTTGGGCGATTTTTACCAAATTGTAATCAGTACCTAACTATATCCTGGACTAACTGAATTTGAAGTTTTATGAAAATCCGTTGAGTAATTCCTGAGATATTGCTATTGCAGAAATCATGAACCATGCCGCATAGCAGCGCCACCTGTCGGGCGATTTTCACCAAAAACTAATCAGGACCAGATTATATCAAGGTCTAAGTGAAACTAAAGTTTTTTGAAATTCCGTGCATTAGTTCTTGAGATAGAGCGCCCACAAAATTTTTGTCACATACAGACTCACAGAGTGACAGAGTGACAGACAAACATTTTCTAAAAACCATCCAATCGTGTTCAGAACATTCTAAAACGTATAAATCCTTCGAAAACTAGAAGTCGAAAATTTTCACGAATCCAATACTTTCTTCTTGTAAAGATAGAAGAAAGTAAAAAAGTAGATTTTTAAATATGCATCTCTGTAATTTATCAAATCAAATTAAATTTTTAAAGATTTCGCTAAACAAATGTACAACATAAATTTTGCGCACAACAAATAAGTAAAATGCCAGAACAACTTGGGCTCGGGGAAACAAATTTAGAGAAGTACACGGGTCGCGATCGGGCCAATGCTGTTTATCATACGGGCTGACACGGACCGAACGATTAGCTTTATTCCGGGACGAGACTCGAGCTGGAAATTTTGGCCAATGCTGACCTCTAGGAAGAGACCTGAATTTGCAGAAAATTCTAAGATCAGGGCACGGCCCGGCTCTAAATGAGAGAAGACCTGGCCCAGGCCGAGTCTCGTGGATTTAAACTGGTGGCGCGACCCGGGTCGGGTCGCGCCGGGCTCGAGCTTCACCCCAAGTCATTTCAAGTGAGGATGCATAATGCCGTTTTGAAACCCTTTTTTTGCCCAAGGGGGGGCGATCGCCCCCTCGCCCCCCCCTTAGATCCGCCATTGCATGAAGGCTGTTCTATTCTTTTTGGAGCTTTCTTTTTTTCAGTCTTGCTATGGGCGACGTCAAATGATTGTCCGGTACAATAAAAACAAACGCGAGAAGGAGTCAGGGTTTGAAACTGAAGGGGGGGCAGAGGGGGCATGTGTTCTGGGCGCCTCACGCAGGGGGCGTCAGATGAAAATTTGGTTTGCCGTTTTATACAATATATGTATGTGCGTGTGAAATTTGTGTAAAAAATATTTTCTAGCCGAAAAGCCAAAAAGTAAAGCTTAGTTCAGTGCATTAAAAATGTCAAATAGATAAAAAGATTCGCGTACAATATACAAGGCAGTAAATGAATAACCCCATTCTTTTTCTTATAATTACTTTTTTACATGCATATCACCATATCTGGCCTTAGAGGAGGCGAGGTGTGGTGACCGACTGGGACAATAAAAACCAAGCGATCGAAAATTCACAAAATAAAAAGTAAAAACTTAATAATTTTGTTGTTATTGTTTTGAGTCAGACATAAATTTGAAAATTAGCATTAAGTTCAGGAAAGTATCTAGACATATCAGTCTATAAATAAGAAGAGTGGTATAAGTGATAATTCTGCAAAACTGATGTAGATAGTATGGGAAGATATTTTACAATACTGGAATTCATTTTTGTACCTACAGTAAATCCTGGTTTTTTAGTTTCTAAAACAATGTGACTCATATTATTATGACATTAAAGTGCCCCAATTGTTATAATTTGTAATGCTACAACAACAGTAAAATCTCGAAAAATGAAATCCGTCTATAATGGAATCGTGTCTTAAATGAAAAAACCACATGGTTCCAACAGAAAGAATATCAAGTTATACCTCCTAAGACGGAAACCTGTATAAAGCGGAATTATTTCCGCTTGCTTTCGATTTTTCCCCAGGTTTTAATGAACAAATATTTGACAAAGCTGGTTATATATTTAAATATTACGTATTTTATTGTTGCACATTTTAAATTTTAAAATAAGTTCGCTACTAGAAACTTTCGTAAATTTCTCTTTGTAAATTTACTTTGCAGAAGAAGGGAAGGGGGGGGCGCCAAAATTGATGTTTTCCCTGGGCGAAAATATAGCTAGTTTCGCACCTGGAAGGACTGCACAAAGTAAAATGTTTTAGTAAAACCTTTTAAAAGAAAAAAAAGAGTATAGCATTTGCAGTGGTACAGTAAAAAATCTCTCACAGGGCGCCATGGCTAATAAACTCGCCCCTGTCTTTTACCCCCCAAAATGATTTTTTCTCTTCTTTTTGCCATTTCTAGGCGTTTTGCCACTCTAGGCGGAAATTGTAAAATACCGCTCTGTTCCTTTTGGTGCACTTATTTATAACTACTTTTTAAACTGATCAGGAATGAATGAGCCACGCAAAAACAAACGCGATAAAAAAATAGGAAATTTTTATAGAAAACTCAATAACAAGCGATGTCACGAAGCCATTATTCTAAATTCATTCAAGTCTGGCTTCAAAAGGACGAAAATGGAATAGAAGGTAAGAACGTACAGAATTGTTTGTTTTAATAAATTAATAACGTTTTCAGAAAAAAACAAAAATCTCCACTCAAAAATGTGATTATTTTTGACACATTCATAAACTCATTTCTATCCCTATTTGCCTGAAAATTACAGATGTTAGCATTCAGGTGCTTAAGAATCGGGTAACGTTCTCCTGTTTCTTAACGTTTTTCCTAATTCGAAGCAGTTTGATTTAAAGCGGATTACTAAATGGATACGTCTTGTAATTGTCAGCCTTTGAATTTGGAAATCAAAAGTCCAACTTTGATGTTATTTTATAAAAAAATAAATCGGAGTTTTTTTAGAAAAAAAACCTTTATTCTACTTCATAAAAGCATCTCAATTGTAGGGCTGCCACTGCCAAATGACATTGAAAATAGTAGCTTTAGTAGCCTCCAAAGAAAAAAAATAGTAGCATTTGTTCGAAACAAGTAGCCAAAATACTCGCATACCCACTTTAAAAAAAGGAAGAACGAATGTATCCATAACAATGAAAGGTCTTTATGAATATCCACATTTTATGATTCTGCTCAAATAACTGAATAATGAATAAAGCGATTTCTTCAAATGAGAAAGCAAGTTATCCAGAAAATAAGGCCCTAATGTTTCAGTTCGAAGTAACTTGGTTCTTTCATAATAAAAATTATGTACAGCACCAGGGAACATAGCAGTAAAAACTTCTTGCAGATCATCCCCGGTACTACTTTCCATTAGGCCTTTCATTTTAAGAGTTTCTTGGAAAGAAGAAAGAAAAGTTTTATTTGAGGGGCAGGGTTAGAAATAACGTGTGGGGTATCGCAAAAAAAAAATCGCAGATATCAACAATTGGCCTTAGAAAAAAAAAGAAGTTTTCCATCGGTCGCGAAAAAAAAACTTGTAAATTTCGCCTAAAGATTATGGAAAGAAAATCTAAAATTTTGTCAAACTGTCGCGAACAGAAAAAAAATTACACGCGCGAATTTGGTCAAATAGTCGCTCAAAAAATCAAGAACTTCCTCTGTCAGTCGACAAAAGAAAAGATCGTTTAAAAGAATAGCGAATTTCGTCAAAAATCACTGAAACAAATACACAATATCATTTTCGTCAACCTGTCGTAGAAAAATTCATGAAATTTGGCAAAGGATCGTGTAAAGAAAACCGTGAATTCCACGAAACGATTGGCGGAAAAAAAATGCGAATTTTGGTAATTCGTCAGGGGAAAAAATCGCAAATCTCCTTAAAGGCCCGTGGAAAAATATCTTGAATTTTATCATAGGTTGTGGAAACAAATGGCGATTTTAGTCATTCGGTCACGGACAAATCATCACAAATTTCGTCAAAAGAATATACAAAATATTAGGAATTTCGTCAAACGATGAAGAGAAAAAAATGCAAATGTCGTCAAATGGTCGTGGACAAAAAAACGGCAAGTGTAATTCTGAGTAAAAAAAAAAAAAAAAAAAAAACTGAAATTCGCAGCAAATTTTCTAAAAAGTTACAGTCGAGGGAGGAAAAGGGGTGGAACTAGCCTCCCGGCGCCAATTATGCGGTTTATTCTGCAATCCTTTGAAGAAATTCGCATTTTCCCGCGATCCTTTGATGAAATTTGCGATCCCTTTGTGAAATTTGTGTTTTTTTCGCGATCCCTAGACGAAGTTTGCGTTTTTTGCTATCCCTCGAAGAAATTCGCGTTTTTTCGCGATCCCTTGAAGAAATTAGCTATTCTTTGGCGAAATTCGTTTTTTTCTGCGATCCTGAAATTGGCGATTTTTTTCTGTGAACAATTGTCAAATTGATTTTTTCGGCGACCATTTGCCTAAATTCACGATATTTTATATGCTTATTTTTAAAAATTTCGGAACCAGATGCCTTAAATTTTTGGAAAATTCAGAACAGAATCACCCCTGAAAAGGCACGAATTTGGTCAAATAATTGCGTAAATAATCGAGAATTTAAACTAATGATTGCACAAAAAATCAGGAATTTTGTAAGTTGTTTTGAAAAGAAAATCACGAATTTCGACAAACTATCGTGGAAAAGAATCGCGAATTTCTTCAAATGATATCTGAAACAAACAGCGAATACCATCAATCGATCACGGAAAAAATATATATCGCGAATTTCAACAAGTGGTGGCAGAAATAAAATTTCGCCAATCTGTCGCAGAAAAATTCGCGAATTTTGGCAAAGGATCGCGGAAAAAAAATCGTGAGTTCCGTGAAACGATCGCCGGAAACAAAAACGCGAAATTTGGCAAAGGATCAAGGAAAAAAAATTGTGAGTACCGCGAAACGATCGCCCCCAAAAAATCGGGAAATTTGTAATAGGTCATAGGAAAAATTGCGAAATCTCCTTCAACAATCGTAGCAAAAGATGGCGAAAAGAAATAACTATTTTCGTCAACTGATTGGGGAAAAAAATCGCGAATCTCCCCAAACAACTAAAAATATCTTGAATTTTACCTAAGGTCGCGGAAACAAATGGCGATTTTCGTCATTCGGTCTCGGAAAAATCATCGCAAATTTCGTCAAAAGAAAGGACAAAAAATTGCGAATTTCGTTTAACGACCACAAGAAAAAAATCGCAAATTTCGTCAAATGGTAGCTGACAAAAAACGTAAATTTGTTTTAAAATTTTTTTTTTAAATGGGAATTTAACCAAATGATCGCGCAAAAAATCACAAATTTTATAAATCGGTCGTGAAAAGAAAATCACGAATTTTTAGAAATGATCTGGAAAAGAATCCGGAATTTCGTCAAAAGATCTCTGAAACAAATAGTAACTACCCTCAATCGGTCGCAGAAAATATACATCGCGGAAAAAATCGCAAAATCTCCTTCAACGGTAGTATAAAAAGATCTCGGAAAAGAATAGGTATTTTCGTCAATGTTTTTTTTTGGGGGGGGGGGGGGGATCCCGAATATTGAAATTCGTCGCGGAAAAAATCGCAAATCTCCTCAAACAACCGTTGAAAAAGTGCGTTAGGGAAGATGACTTTACAGGCGCTTTGAAGAAAAAAACCGAATATTTTCAGTAAAAATGGTCGCTGAAATCCGGAAAAAGTCGCCTACTGCCTTTTTGAAATAATCGCTTTTGAACAGTTATGGGCCTAAAATAGTCGCCATAGCCGCCGGATGCTGAAAATAGTCGCTTTTAGTAGCATTTTAGTAGCAAGTGGCAGCCCTGCAATTGCATGTTAAGAAAAATCGGAATTTTTGAGAAATTGAGTCGGGCCGGACCAGGCCTGATTTAATTGGTTTTTTATGGGCCGGGCTTGTTTTCACTGATTTTTTTTACGAACCGGGCCTGGCCGTAAACTGTGAAAATATAAATGGGCCGGTCTTGGGTGGAACTTTTAATTTTCACGCCGGCCTGGAAACTGCGGCCCGTGCAGACCTCTAGTGTTCTCCCCAGGGTCGTGCAAAGAGGGGCCTAAAGGAGCGCTCGCCCGGGCGTAAAATTTATGCAGCGAACCACGGTTTTATTTGTTTATTTATTCAGTTTTTGGCCGCCGATCATTTTCAGGGGAATTTCTTTTTTCTTTCTTGATCATTTTTTTTCCTGTCGCAAAAAATCATGAACTCTCTAACAAATATGTGCAATTTTCTCTTATGTTAATTAGTTGTTCTGAATTTCTAAATTAAAATTAAACATTTTAAAGTTCCAAAATAAACGCGAAATATTTATTCATATTAAAAATATTATAGAATTTATTTATGTTTCTGGACTTTATCAATTTTATTACACCCATTACAAAAAGAAAGATTTTTTTTTTTGGGGGGGGGGGGGGCGCAAATTTGAAAATTCGCTAAGGGCGCACTTCTCACGGCCTTGGTGCCCCCCCAAAATTTCTGGTCACGCTACGCCTATGTATGTGTGTGTGTGTATATATACATATATATGTATATATAGGTATACATACATATGTATATATAACACTGGCGCCCGGCTAACCGAAAAGTACCAAATATTCTTTTTCTAAAATTGTGTTGAAACAAACATGACTTGAATCGAGTGTTTGATGATCCAATCAATTTCTGTATAGGACAGCTGAATTAAGCCTAAAATCTTGGATAACTTTTTAACTAAAGACTGCAAACATTCGAAATAAATTCTTCAAAAGGAATGTACTCTTTTTAATTCAGATGTATCGCACTGACATAAAATAATATCAAGATTAAAAGTATTTACGATTTATCACCAAATAAACATGTATATTGCTCTCATCTAAATCTAAAAATCTATTTGAAAATATTCTTGAAACAATCCTAATGCTTACTGAGACAATGCTTACTGATTTTACTGTATATACATATACACATATTGTATATATACACACATATATATATGTATATAAACATACATTTATATATACAGTAGACTCCCTCAAATCAAAACAGGTTGGGACCAGAGGTTGTGTGGATTTTAGAATTTTGTGGTTTTCTGGTCATTGCTTTGTTTACATTCTTAAACAGTAGTTTCAATGTAATAATGCAATCAAAAGTATAATGAATGCTTACAATATAGTAAAATATTAAAATGATTTAAGTAAAAAAATAAACTAAAATAATAAAAATTCAGTTAATTTTAAAAATAATGAAATTATTAAAAGTAAAGATCAAATAAATAATTTTATAATGTATATGTATAATTAAATATGCATGATAAAGATGAGATACATTTATCTCAAATTATTCAATGAAACTTATCTCATAAAGATACCCCATGAATTCACAACAAAATCATAAAATAAGGAAATTGTATTTCAGATTCAGTCAGATTTAATAACGTAAAAAGCTTGATTAATGCATAAATTATATATTTGGTTAAAAGATTGTAATGACCAGTGATATCAGCAATATCTTGAATTTTTTCAGAAATTATTTTATACTTCCTTCATTAAAAAACATAAGTTCTATCATATTAACAAGAATTACATATTAAAATACCTAGAATGATATAAAAATAAAGAAGTCTGTAATTTTCTCATTACATCTGAACTGACAGTTTCATTGTTTACATCTGTGATGAGGTGTGGATTTTAGGCATTTGCTGATTTTAGGGTTGCGAATTTGAGGGAGTCTACTGTATACATTTTGTGGTAATGATACGTCATAATTAGTTTGAACGATTATTTATTCTCATGCCTATTTTCTAAAGTAACATAATTTCTGGAAGAAACACCTTATCAAGTTAGCCTTAAAAAAATTAATAGTAATAACTATTGTAATAATCCTTAATAAAAGCTTTATGCTTGTAGTAAAAGAACATATCTGTACTAATCATTCAATATTCAAATATAGTTTTTGTTTTTAAATTGGGCAAAAATATTCCTCTTCTAAAATTGGGTTGAACCAAACCTGACTTGCATCGAGTGTTTGATGATCCAATTAATTTCTGTATAGGACAGCTGAATTAAGCCTAAAATTTTGGGGTAACTTTTTAACTAAAGACTGAAAAGATTCGAAATAAATTCTTCAAATTTAAGGAACTTTTCATTCTTTATTTTCACAGATTAGAACACTTTTTCATTCAGATGTGTCACACTGACATAAAATAATATCAACATTAAAAGTATTTAGGATTTATCACCAAATAAACGAGCAAATTTCTCTCATCTAAGTCTAAAAATCTATTTCAAAATATTCTCTAAGCAATCCTAATGCTTATTGAGTCAAAACAAATGAACAACATAGGTTTTTTTCAATAAGAAAAGTCACAGTTAGTTTCCTAATGTTGTTGATTTCTTGAATCGTCTGTATTCAGCTATTAACTTGTGTATATTCCATTTTACAATTACAATGTTTATCGATATGTCATCGCTTTTTCCTTTTATCTTTCTTGAAATAGTTGAATTATTATTGATTTTGATTAATTTAATAAAATTATGGTACTTTTTCACTATAGGGGTCTTGGCGTTTTTGAAAAGAGGTTGGTGCAATTCGGCTTCATAGAGTGAGATTTGTTGCCAAATGATAAAACAGCTAGGTAAACAAACCTAATGAACTTTATGCTTGTTTATATATGCATTTGTATTTAAATATTGAAATATCGTACTTATAAATATATATTACTATTATTTATATACAGTAAACTCCCTTAAATCCACATAGGTTGGGACCAGAGGTTTTGCAGATTTTTGAATTTTGCGGATTTCTGGTCACTATTTTGTTTACATTTTTTGATACTACTTGATTATCTCATTGATCAAAAAACTATCGCCAAACTATAAGATTAAATGCCAATAATGGATGAATGTAAATGTCACATTCACTTGACAGTAAACACGTTACACGTGTTTGTTACGTCATCAAGGGATTTTGTAACTCAACTTTTTATTTGTATTTTTATTAATGCTTTACTAATTTATTTGTTCTTTCATTATTTAAAATAAAAATGATGTTATTTTGTATAATTTGACAGAATTGGTCTACGGGATAACCGAATAGTACCCATTTTTTAAACTGTAATTTGAATTTAATAATGCACTTGAAATTATAATGAATGCTTACAATAAGGCAAAAAAACTAAGTAAAATTATAAAGTAATAAATGTTAAGAATTATTATCTTATAAATATTAAAGTAAAGGTCGAGTAAATATGAATAACAGAGATGAGATAATTTTTCCTTGAATATTCAATGAAACTTACGAATAATTTAAATCAAAATCTTAAAAAATGTAACAAAGTTTTATTTGATGTCTAGCCATATTTAATAATCAAATAAACACATAAATGTATTTGATACAAAGATTGTTTTCCACTGGTAAATCAGCTCCATTTGAATTTTTTCAGATTTAAATTTATACTTCCTTCATGAGAAAGTTCAAATCATATTAACCAGAATTACAAATTAAAATGTGTACACAATGAAATAAAAAATTTTAAAATCTTGAATTTTTCTCCAACATCTGAAACGATGTGCAGAATTTCCATGTAAAAAAAAACAATAAGCTGCTTTCCAACAAATGCTTTATTGTAAACATACACTTTGATGTAAAAAATTAAAATCACAAAAATAAAAATTATACTCTATGTTTCGTTTATCTTTAAAACCATTCTTTCTCAGGAGTTAATTTTCTAAAATACAAATCGGCAAAACATTACTTGCATGTTTCATAATCGAAGACATAATTTAAACTGAAAAAAGTAACAGAAATTTCATAAAAAACATTTTAAATAACCTCAGTGGCACCCTCTCTTCTCTAAAAATAAATTAAAACAAAATTACTGGAAATAGTAATGCGTATTTGCAAGGACTTTGTTTACTATCATGGGTAGAAGAATTGATCTTTCTCCACCTATGTTGTTTTTCTCTGGAGTTTATGAAATACCCTTTAATATAACTGATGTTACAGATTCTTCCTATATTGGGATAACAAAGCATTGTTCCTTTGAAAGGTTTGGAAGATCATAAAAAATATAACCACTTCATTGTTGAGAACTTTCCTTAAAGGAAGTATTTCGTTTATTGACTTTGACTATTTGTTCTTTCAAAACAAGTCCACCAGTTTAAAGCAGTTTTCCTAGAATCTTTAGAGCTTTGTTTAGGAAGTCAAGGTATAAGTAACAACACTATTTCATTCACTGTTCCAGAAGTTTGGGTCAATATTTTGAAAGAACTTTAGTTTTTGCATATTTCCAGTAATTTTGTTTTAATTCACTTTTGGGATAACAGATGGTGCCACTGAGGTTATTTTAAATGTTTTTATGAAATTTCTGTTACTTCTTTCAGTTTGATATTATGTCATATGTCTTCGATTATGTAACATGTAAATAATTTTTTGCCGATTTGCATTTTAGAAAATTAACTCCTAAGTTTTATTTTTGTGATTTTAATTTTTATACCTTTCTTTAAAATCTTGAAATAAAGTGTATGTTTCATAGCAACTTATTGTTTTTGTTTTCACATTTGAGTATATGGCGTAAAGTGCTTTATTATAATTTATTTAAATATTTTTAAAAAATTGCCAGTGTTTAGAAAATAGTGAATAAATTTCCAAAAAAGGATTCTTCTGCCAGTGATTAATATTGCCAAACTTTTTCTCTCACCAAGGCTATTTTCTTGGGGAAAATTCCATATTTGGGTACCTTCAGTGATTTTTTGTTTTTTGTCACCAAGAGTAAGCAATTTTTATTTCATTATGGTAACTCAAGGTTTTTGTATCGGGAGCTTTGTTTTGAATTTTTAATAACCCTAAATGAAATTAATAAGATTTTGTTTTGAATATTTTTTTAAATAAAAGTAAATGAACAAAGATAAAATTAAAGGTTTTCATCATTTTTTTTTTTCTTTTTAAGGTTATTTTGAACATGTTGATGTTTTGGGTACTTACTCCATAGCTGAATTTGCTCGAGCACATTGTCAGTTGCATCTGATGAATCGGTAAGTGTTTTTATTTTTGTTAAATGTTCTTTGCTTCTCCGGGATTTGTTTAGAAAGAATTTGGGTCCTTTAAAGGACCCATCACAAAATTTTTCATCTCAAAACAGGACCCTTCACAAAATTATAATCTTAAAACAGGACTCTTCACAAAATTCTTTGTTATAAGAATAGGCGATACTTCTTAATTATCCCATCGACCCAATTACTGTCGCCAAATTGTAAGATTAAATGCCAATAATCATTTGCCATTAATTAATTAATTGTAAGATTAAATGCCAGTAATGGCCAATAAAACCATTAATTCGACGTTTTATTTGCATTTTTATTAATGTTTTACTAATTTATTTGTTCTTTCATTATTTAAAATAAAAATTATGCCAATGTGTATAATTTGGTGAGTGTTTTGGCGATTTATATAATTTGGCAAAATGGGTCGACAGGATAACTAAGAAGTACCCTTATTTCTTGATAGATGGCGCCAAAACAAAACTTAACAAAGCGTTATCAATGCTTGGAAAGCTGCATTAATCAATAATCGATGCTTCAAAATCGGCTGTCCTAAACATTATTCCATGGTCCTAAAGGAGCTCTATGGAGGAAAGAGATAGATGGAGTTGCAGTATGCCGTAAAAAAGGTTTGCAATATGAAACTATTTATCGCTCAAATTTAAACGTCCAAGAAGGCCCAAACAAAACACGCACGTGGAAGGGATTTTGTATTAATAACACGAATTCAAAGAGATGAATCATAGCTGAAGTATATTTTAAGAAAAAATGGTACATTTTTTAAAGGGTCTTTGTTGTGTTATTTATTAAAATAAATGTTTGCTTTTAAAATAATTGGAATTGGAAAATTAGCAATAAATAAATGTAAAAAATAAGATTAAATAAAATATTGAAAACATTTGATAAGAACTAAAAATTGTATTATTAAAAGTTTTCTTTCTTTAACACTTTCCAACATAGATGAAAAATGTTTGTCTTTGGTTTTTATGGCCTTCTGGCCGAGTTCTAACTCTTGTAAATTTACTAGGATCACCTTGCATTTTTTATATGTTATTGACGTTTACTATAGCGTGATCGCTATTGAAAAAAAAATGTGTGGCACTTATAGTTCATTTGCTTGGGCAGTAAAAAGTATTCTGTTACATTACGGTCAATGGGAAAAATCGTTTCAAGTGCATTTTAATGATGCTAGACAATTTAAATCATAAAGAAATTGATATGCATTTATAAAGTGCAGTAAAACATGCATTTTGTAGAATATGGAGTTTGCAAAGCATTTATTATTCATTTACAGGGCCACACAAAAGAATTCCATTATATAATGATACATGGGGGGGGGGGCTGTTTACAGTGATATTATGTTATTGAAATATAATGGAATAGACATAAATGTACTCAGATTTACTAAGAAGTACCGAATAGGCTTTATACAAAATTTTTTCATCTTTAATTTCACAAACTTAATCATTTTAAAATAAAATTTGACTTGTCACTTTTACATGTATAAATAAAATGTATGTATTTTGCATAAATATATCTACTTAAAAATTTATAAACAAGAATGTGAATGTAACAATGATCTCAAGTTCACAAAATTATGACTAGATTTTTCACAAATATAAAAAGCTGTTCACAATTTCACAAAAACAGGACCCTGGAAGTAAAGTCTGGACAGACCTCTGCTTCTGATATTTTGCTTGGTTAAAAAATAACGTGTGATGTTGTGGACTCTTTGCCAGAAAATGTAAAAGTTAACATTAAATGTACTTTCTGTTTAAAATAAAAATAAATTTGGCGACAAAAAAAATTGCCAAATGCACCCAAGTATGGAATTTCAGCCATTTTCTCTATCATGTCAAGATCCTTGAACTTTAAAGTAGGGATGCACCGAATATTTGGTATCTATTCACTATTCAGCCATACTATCAAATATTCAGTTAGGCTGTTTATCAAACTATTCGGTATGCTGAATATTCGGCTTGGCCAAATATCAAACTATTCTGTATGCTCAATACTCGGTTTAACTGAATATCAAAATATTTGGCCATGTCGAACACTTAAAAGAACTTTTTTAAAATAATTTTAAAAACCTTAAAAAACTACTATTTTTAACTGTTGATTAATAAAGATATTTAATAGTTAGAATAATATTTAAATAAAAAAGAATGCATTTAATTTCTTATTTGCTTATTTGAAAAGTATCACGTAAGAAAATGAACCAATAATGGCGATTTCAGTCCCTTCCTGACAAATAAACAGTATATGACTGTAAAAATTTTCTTTCAAAATTTCATTTTGATTTTAAAATATTTGTTTTAGAATATAAGAAAATTTTATTCATATGTTTTAATTCAGAGACGAATCCATGAAATTAAAAATGTTATCAATTAAAGAAGCTTTAAAACTGTCCTCTTCTTAAATAACAACTCAAAGCATAATTTTTTTTGTGTAGAATTTACTTGTAAAAAGATCTTGTTTATCAATATGGAAGTATGTGTGTTAAATATTTATGTAAAATTGTTTCAAAATATCACGTTTTAATAATTTCAAATTCTGAATTTTTAAAGTAATCGGCAGCTGAATATTCGGTATTCAGCTAGATGAATTTTTGGTATTCAGCTTGTTAGTCACTATTTGGCTAGCCAAATATTCAGTATTCATCCAAAGTCACTATTCAGTGCATCCCTACTATAAAGTACAGAAATGAATCTATAAATTGGAAACGAATTTCTGTAAACATAAAAATATTTTATTGTTATCACAACTGTATCACATCCGGAAGTGAGTGTGGATATCCCATCTTTACATGAAATGAACCAAGTTAAGTTAAATAAAAGTGTGAGAAAGGAAAATGTCAGTCTTGAATTAGAGATGTGTCATTTAAAGCTTGGGAGGGAGGGGGGAAGGTGATGGGACAAAAAACAATGTTTATCGACTGACTTTTTCTAGTTTTTTTAAGTTTCCAGTTTATGTGGTTCAGTAGAATGAATAAATGGTGTCTAGCCACCTGGAAAAGTTGGGGAATTTTTTATGGACTGGAGAAGTTAGGGAAATGTAGAATTCCTGAGTAAAAGTCAAGAAAAATAAAAAAATTCTGAGAAAGAATTACAAAAATTTTAAACTTCCAAGGAAAAATTTTGAAAATACTTCTTGTTATAAAACTAAGCATTTGAAATTGCAGTGCCAGGAAAATCAAATTTTGTTCTTTATAAGTACTGTAAACAGTATACCATTTAGTACAACAGTACCTGTCATGGGAATAACCTTGTCTTTCAATTCTTCCTTGTAACTCTGACATTTTCAACTCCAGCTGCACACAGAAACTTTGTATTGAATGTTTTAGGATTGATCAGATGTCTGTTTACTTATCTTTGTTAGCTTAATTTATTGAATATTTATTATTTGTATTAAAATATATATTATAGCAATCTGTCTGTAACTGTGACTGATGTGATGAAGAATTTTGTGGCATTATCCACGTTATTCACATCTCTTGATATGTGTTACTTGTAGAACCAAATGTTAACTGTAACTTTACTTGTTGTAGATTGAGTGTATGTTTCTATGTAATGTTTGTTATTAAATGTGTGATGTTCCAAACTGTATTACAGTACAGAACCATTTATCCGGAATGCTTGCGGTCAAATGTATTCTGGATAACTGGTTTTTCCAGTTAACTGGTTGTGCATTAAAGAAGCATCCATTTGATAAGTTTTGTGGAATATGTGTGGTTGTGACATTATTTCTGATTTTAAATTATTATATTACTTGGATTAAAAATCACTGCAAGAAAGATAAAAAATTAACCAGAGTTTAAAAGAAAGTAATTTATGGGAATCCCTCAGGAACAAAATTTCTCCTGTTTCCTCTGGATAAAAATTAAAACATCTAAAATACAACTAAATATGTTTTCATTTCAAATACTAGATGTTGTCATCAAATTATACAATTGTTTCAAGCAAAGCCTATGTCAAACTGGCAGTGCATAACACCCTTTTCTACAAAGATTCTGAAATCAGTCTATCAGAAATATCATTCCGGATAACTGGTTTTCCGGTTAACTGGTTTCCAGATAAATGGTTCCATACTGTATCTCATATTACATAGTAATGTGCACACCTCTATGATGGTGAATGTTTCTATTTAAGCTTGGTAGTAGCTTTTAAGGTACATACAACTATATTCAAACTCTAATTACTCTACTTGCTAGTCTAATTACTAGTTACTCTAATTAATATTTTGCCATCATTGTTGGCACAGTAAATAGGACCTGTTCCAAATAATACACAAGTATACCAAACTCTGGAGTAACTTTGCTCTTAAAAAAAAAAAAAAAAAAAAAAAAATCTTGCAAATGCTCTCTTTATCACTCATGTTACACCCCATTGGCTAAAATGGTGTTGGATCATTTGTTTGTACTTTACATTCACGGAAGTTTCTCAGCTGTTTTTTTAGTCGCAGATTTTAATATTCTGATAGTTTAGGGTATCATTTTGTGACTGTATATTGCATTTTATTTCTTTAACCATTGACGAAGATACTTTTATTTTCAGTTCTGATATGAGAACGTTGGCTTAAATCACCTTGATAAAGTTACGGCACACAATTGGAACCTTTTTTTCGTTCAGCATAAAAAAAGTAAGTCGACATTTTCAGTTGTTGGAGTCATTCACTGAATCTATCAATCCTTTAACTGCATAAATCAGAATAATTCCTGACTTTATGTTGCAATATCGACTATTAAACAAAATAGAGGTTGCTAATCCAGTATAAGTATATGTTAGATAGCAACTTGTATTTTGTTTACTATTATATAAGTCAGATTTTAAAAAAATTCGTGAATCTATAAAATAAAATTCTTCTCATAAATACTATTACATTTTTAACAACATTTTTGTGCTGAGTGTATATTTTAGATCTTTTAATTGAATAGGCTGATTATCAGTTAAATATTTTATGGTATTTAAAACAGAAAAAGAACAACAAGAACTTTTAGACTTATGCTGTTTCTGCTAGGAATACATCAATACCTATAGGACCCTGTATCCAGGATTCTGAAATCTATTAATTTTTTTTATTTGAAAATTTTACAAGTTCCTAATTCTTTAAATTCATTATTTCAGTGTGTTAACAACTAAAATGACATGTTACATCTGTGGCTTACGCAAGGAATCAGAGACCACCACTCCTCCGTTTTTCAAAATAAAAAATAATAATTTTCTCATAATATCATTGCAATAATTCACTCTACTTTCTTTTAAAAAAAAAAAAAAAAAAAAAAAAAAAAAAAAAAAAAAAAGTGACTTTTTCAGGTGTGTTTGTAATTATATAAATACGTAGCACCTTCAGTTGTTGTTCGGTCCGTCTGTCCTTCCGTCCATATATAACAGAGAAAAAACTACCCAACTGAATGGTCTGAAATTTTAAATATATAGTTGTTGCAAAGCTTTGTCATTTCAAATTTTATGAAAATCGGATGTAGAGTTCAGTGACAGGAACAGTCAACAGTTTTTCGTTACATTACGGGCAATGTGAAACTAGTATGTTGTGGCCATCACAAAACTTTCTTCTATATAAATCATGTCCATTAAATCTTTTAAATAGTAGAAGAAATTACATCAATTTAGCACCAATTCATATCAAAGTATATTTGAATTTGAAGTTTGATGACAATTCGTGCATTAATTCTTGAGATAGTGCTATAGAGGAAATTCTGAAAAAAGTAGGATAGCAGCGGCACCTGTTGAGCGATTTACACCAAAACATAAACAGCACTCATTGATATCAAGGTATACCTGAATCTGAAGTTTGGTGAAAATTCATGCATTAGTTATTGAGATAGAGCTATAGTAGAAATTCTGAAAAATGCAGCATAGCAGCACCACCTGTTGAGCGATTTGCACCAAAACATAAACAGCACTAACTCATATCAAGGTATATCTGAATCTGAAGTTCGTTGAAAATCCAAGCATTAGTTCTTGAGATAGAGCTATTGCAGAAATCTTAAAAAATGCAGTATAGCAGCGCCACCTGTTGAGCGATTTACACCAAAATGTTTAAAACTTCAATTCATGTCAAGGACTAACTGAATCTGAAATTGGATGAAATTCTGTGCATTAGTTCTGGAGATGGAGCTATTGCGGGAATTGTGAAAAAATGCTGCCTAGCAGCGCCACCTGTTAAGTGATTTACACAAAAAACTTATCAGCATCCATTTATATCAGGGACTAAATGAATATAATTTTTTATTAAATTCCATGCATTAGTTCTTGAGATAAAGCGCCCACAAAATTTGTGTCATGTACAGACAGACTCACAGACAGACATTTTGTAAAAACATGTTTTTCGGAATCTCAGGCTCCTAAAACATGTAAATCTATCAAAAACCAAAATTCAAAAATTTTCACGAATCCAATACTTTCTTCTTGTAAAGATAGAAGAAAGTACAAATTATTTCAAGTGCATTTTAATAATGTTACAGCCTTTTGAACAGAATAAAATAGATAGGCCCTTATGAAGTGCACTAAATTATACATTCAGTACACTATGCAGTGCAAAAAATATTGATAAAACTAGTTATAGTACGAACGTACCTCATTTGCCACCTTTGATGTGCAATTTCCAATTTGTTTTTCTTTTATTAAAAAAATGTACTTAAATGTACTGTTTATGTATTATCCAGGTCATGAGACAGATCGTCAAAAATGGTTTCCAATCCTGTTCAAAATAGTCATTTAATATTATTTAATACATAATGTTGTTAAAAATGAAAACATTGGTCGGCACCAAAATCCTCTCTGTAAAAATAGTAGTCAATTCTTATAGATTTCACTCCGCTAAATAAAAATAGGTTAACGAAATTACTGTATCAAGTACCATTCTTTTGGTAGGAGTGTTTGCTTTTAAAATGAGGGTATTTTATATCTTGCTGAAACATAAGTGGAAATTTTGTAAAACATAAAATGTAGATAATAATGCATATTTTACCTGTAAATAAATGTATAAATATAGTTGCCCGAGTTACAGCGGCATAAGGTAACAAAATATATTAGTGGATGGATAGCAAATAGTGAATTCGGACATGAAAAGGGGAGGGGACATAAAAAGGAAAATGCACGATACAAGTATCAACAAACTAGATTTTCATGTTATATTTTATCAGTTTAATATCTAAGCCAGGGGAAACCCTTTTTTCCCGATTTCAATTTTATCTAGCATTGCAAATTGATATAATTATCCTTCACTATTTGTTGTTATTATAAAACTGTTTCTTGGAAAAATAGTACATGCTGGAGCAATTTTGATAACATATTCAGAAATAGGAATATTAGATCTGTTCAATTTACATATTTTTAGTTTGCAAGGAGGAAATTTTTTCTATTTTTTTATCGACCAGTGTAATTAATGACATAAATAAATGAATAAAATATAATAAATAAACATAAATAAAAAAAATTGTAAACCATAATAAATAAATAAACTATATTGCATATTATTTTTATCATATTATAGCTCTTATTATGTATGATAATGTTATAAAGTCATTAAAAAAAAAGTAACGGTTACTGTAATTAGTGTAATTGGCAGCATACTTGGTGCAGTTGTATCTGACATATATATATATATATATAAAACATAAGTACCAAAAAAAACAAATTCCGTGCATGGTTTATTTCTGCATAATGGAAACATATTAACCACCCAAAACTATAATGATCTGATTCTGATAACGTTTGACTTTACGGATTTGAATAAACAAAACAAACTGTAGATAGCCCTATCCCCCTTTTCTTTCTTTTTTTTTTTTTCAGTTTCTCTGTAGTGTGCTTTTTTGTTTCATGCTCGAATTTTAGGTAGATTTTGTAAGAAATACTACCTATTACAATCTCCCCTATGTTGGAATTTCTGTAAAATTTTTTGCAGATCTATGCTAATCATGACCCCTAGTACCCAAAACCATACCCAGTTCAAAACTTTATCTATCTGTGTCACTTTTTTGGGAGACACAATAACTTCCATAATTTTGCATAAATCTCTTCCAAACTGATATATAAAATCAAGGACCAGACAAGTTTTTGATAGGACTAACTCTTACAAAAAAAAAAAAAAAAAAAAAAAAAAAAGGAGGAGTTGAAGAAGAAAAAAAAAATCATAACTTTGCCAATTCATAAGATATCAAATCCACTTAAATTTATTTTGAATCTCCTTAATATTATCTACAACTTTTATATTGACAAGTTTCTGATAGGACCAAATCTTGCAGCAAAAAAAAAAGGGGGGGGGGATTGTAGAAGAAAAAAAACCACATTTCTGTTAATTTGCCACTAAAGTGATTAAAAAACGTATCATTGGTGTGATGAAAACTTTTAACAACCCTGAGAAATGCTGTACATTAACAGTGCATGCCTCTAAATAAAAAAGTTCTCTGAATTTAAAATAGAGTGTGTGCTCGTTTAATAAAACAAACTTTTGTAGTAACAAGTTTTTGATAAGACGAAATCTAGTAATGAATGATATTACTATAAAGATATTCTGAAGGGATGAAAAAATGAGGATCAAATAAAAAATTATTGTATTAACGTGATTCTGATAAAACCAACTCTTGCAAAAAAATGAAATTAAAAACTCATCAAAAGTGGCTGTATAAAATTATTAAACTGGGTTTTCACTAATCTTTATTTAGATTTTGTTGATGAAATTAGAACTTAACTTCGAAATCTACCTCTGCCTGTCGGCCAAGCCGACAGGAATTTTTCAAAACTAACTTATTGTATTTTAATACAAATTTGTTACACAATCAAATTTACTATTATTAGTCCAGGCAATAGAGACAGTATAGGGGCTCTACCTAGCAAAATTCATGGTAGTTCTGGAAAAAGGCTTACTATATGTTTTTTGGGTCGCTGAATCCGAATTTTTAACTTCCCACCAAAATTTCCCACGGCAACACCCCCCCCCCCCCTACAAATTTTGGTAAAATGTACACCAAAATAGGTTATTATTAAAAAAATCAATTTTTTTATTGTTTTAAGAAAGAATTATCTAGAAATTCAGAAATTAGACAAAATTTGCAACAAATTAGATATATGACATTATGACTTAGGTTGAAGGGGAAAGGGGGAATCTGCCTCGGAACATGCGCGCGGTGCTGTGTGAACTAAGTTGTGCAATTCCACTTAACTACTCACACGTTTACGTTCGCCCTCCCATCTCCCCTTCGAACTTTCTCTATAAGATTTACTTTAAGTTTTTTGGGTCGCTGAATCCGAATTTTTAACTTCCCCCCAAAATCCCCCCCCCCCCCCGAAACCCTCCAAATAGTTGTTTTTAACTTAAATTTCTTATTGTTTTAGGGGAAAAGCATTTCAAAATTCAGAAACTAGACAAAATTTGCAACAAATAGGATATATGACATTATGACGTAGGTTGAACGGGGAGGGGGAGGGCTGCGTCTGAACATGCACTGTGGCGCTACGTTCACTAAGTTATGAAGTCCAGGCAATAGGGGATTTTACCTGGCAAAATTAATACTAGTTCTGGATTTCGACTCACTTTACGTTTTTTGGGTCGCTGAATCCGAATTTGTAACTTCCCACCAAAATTTCACCCAGTAACTCCCCAAAATATTGATTTTTTGAAAGAATTCGGTTTTTGAGAAAAGCGGGCGAAGAATGTTCCGAGGCAGCCCCCTCTCTCCCCGTTTATCCTACGTCATAATGTCATATATCCTATTTGTTGCAAATTTTGTCTAGTTTCTGAATTTCGTAATGCTTTTCTCCTAAAACAATCAGAAATTTAAGTTAATAACAACTATTTTGGGGGGTTTTCGGGGGGGGGAATTTTGGGGATAAGTTAAAAATTCAGATTCAGCGACCCAAAAAACTTAACCTTATAAGGAAAGTTCGGAGGGGAGATGGGAGGGCGAATGTAATCGTGTGGGTGGTTAAGTGGAATTGCGCAACTTGCAAACAGCACCACACGCATGTTCCGAGGCAGATCCCCCCTTTCCTTCATCCTAAATCATAATGTCATATATCTAATTTGTCTCAAACTTTGTCTACTTTCTGAATTTCCAGATACTTTTCCCCTAAAACAATAAAAAAAATTGATTTTTTTAATAAAAACCTTTTTTGGACGGCTTTTTACCAAAATGTTGGGGGTAGGGGTTGCCGGGGGAAATTTTGGTGAGAAGTTACAGATTCGGATTCAGCGACCCAAAAAACATAAAGTAAGCTGATTTCCAGAACTACTATTAATTTTGCTAGGTAAAATTTCCTATTGCCTGGACTATATTGCAACTTGCTGAAAATTTGAACAAAATCTGTCAATGAACAACGATAAAATTTTTTCCCACTTTTTTAACAGTAAGGAAAAAATATATGTTTTGCTTTTCAATTTTTTCTTTTAATCATTTTTTCTGTTTGCTTGCAGTTGAATCGTTTCTTTTACCCACACTCAAACAATGCAAACTTGCTGACACATCCATGAAGTCCTTTTTATATGTGAAAAATGTAATTTGAATAGTTTCTCTTTTGCTAAACAGGAAACTTTTGCATCATCGCTGCATTTTGAGGGGCTACTTCCCTCATGTGAAAACACCCGCTCCTTACTAGAGAGAAACACTTTATATGTGAAATATGTTCCAAAGGATTTTCTCCGAATAGTAATCTAAGAAGCCATCTCTTGATACATACAGGCGAGAAACCCTTTATTTATGAAATATGTTCCAAAGGATTTTCAAGGAATTCTTCTCTAAGAAGCCATCTCTTGACGCATACAGGTGAATAACCCTTTATTTGTGAAATATGTTCCAAAGGATTTTCTGGGAATAGTAATCTTAGAAGCCATCTCTTGACCCATACAGGAGAAAAGCGTTTTGTTTGTGAAATATGTTCCAAAGGATTTTCTCAGAATGTTAATCTAAGAACCCATCGTTTGACTCATTTTAGAGAAAAGAAAACCTTATCTTTGTAAAATATGTTGCAAAGGATTTTCTGATAACTGTTATCTAAGAAAGCATTATTTGTATCAATACTAAAGACTTTTCCTGAAAATTTGTATTTGTATTTCCAAAATTGAGTATGAACCCTGTATATGTCATTGCATTTACTATTATCACATCTCTTGTGTTCAGCATTTAGTAATAAAATAAAAATGTATTACACTTCTTTTTCTTAATCTTTCTTTAAGTGCACAAAAATGATCTTTCACCATTCATGCTATGTTATGAAATACTTTTGAGTGTCCCTGTAAACAAATTATGATTGCTAATTATTTCATAAACTTTAGGGAACAGTTTGTCATCCATCTTAATGATGCATACCAATTTTATTATAACTGAGATAATGTAGCAACATTAAAATGCACTGGAAAAACTTTACTCATTGGTGATATTGTGACACAATACTTTTGTGCGTCCTTGTAAATTTACCAAAAATAGTACACACTTTGCTTTCAATACCGAAGTTTATTTATAAACCTAAATAATATAACAATTATAAGTCAGTCCAAGCCTTTACTTAAGTTAGAGAACAGGCAGTCAAATTGAATTCATAAACAGTTTCAACTATGTTAGAAAGAGATAAAAGGTAAAAATTGGTTTCTATATACCCATTTCGCTAAATGGGCAATCACATCTGGCCAGTTCGGGTTTTGGCTGGCCAATTCTCGAATTGGCCAGTCAATTTAAAACGTTGTTGGCCAGTTTGCGAATTGGCCGACCAGATCGGGAATTAAAAAAAACTGTATAAGCAAAGTCATTTTTTAAACAAATGCTTAATTTAGAAGGCTAAAATAAAATCATGTTTGCTTATAGAAAAAAAAAAAAAAAATCATGGATATTTTTGTTAAATAAATTAGTTTCTTTTTCAAGTTTTTAAATTAAAGGTTAAGACAATACTAAACTACCATTATGTGAAGTAATTTTGAATAGAAAAATTAAACACTGTTATTATAAACTGTTAAAATATATTTTTTTTTTAATTTCGCATAACATCATAAATCCCCCTCCTCTCAAACTATCATAACATTAAAAAAAAATTACCGATGACATAATTATAAAAATAGCTAATTAATTTATCCCAAATAACATTCATCAAAGGGAAATTGAGAAGCAAACAACATTAAAAAATATATATAATGATCTCTGAATTTTAACATTTTCATATTTCAAATCTGGCTGCCATATTTGTAAATATCAGGCATGAAAGAGTGGAATTCCACCTTTTTAAAAACAAATTTGGTCATTCTCTGGATTGATGCAAAAATTCAAAGAAAATATTGGAAGCATATAAGGTGGGAAGGGGTGGAGTCTCAAAAGTTTAATAATCGGGCATTTTGTCTACTCAAATCCTTGCCGTTTGTTTCTGAATTGCTGTGCAAAAGAGCTATCAAATCAAAGGTGAGTTTATATAATAAGCATATGAAAGCCATGTAATTGAAGTTGTTTAAAGTATCTTTTCAGAGTGAATTTTTTTTTTTTTTTTTAGACTTTAAAAGAGAAAGCAAGTTTTCATAAGGTTCTTTTGGGGATAAAATATTTTGTCCTATTTATGATTTAGAAGTTTAAATTTGTTTTTTTGTTTTTAATACTTTTAAGTTATGAAAAGGAAATAGCAATCATACATACAGTTATATTTCATTTTATTCTATAAATAACTATTAAAATGTGTCTAAATTATAAGATTTTCCACCTTTTTTCATATTTCCCACTTTCATGCCTGAAATATGTATGTATAAAAAAACAATATGGCATTAAAAACATTTTAGTTTCTAAGGTTATTACTAAATAAAAAGAAATCCATCATTAAGCAAGGTAAATAAATTGTACTTTTTGATCAGATTATTAAAATATCAATTTTTTCTGGTCTATAAAAAAATTTAAATGATTGATATATTCAGTAAATATTCAGTAAAAAAATATATAGGTAAATAAGATATTTTAAAATTATTTTGTATAAATATGTATAATTTGTAAAAATTTGAGAAACAGATAATCTTTACTGATGGTGCCACGCCTAGATTCAAATTGCTAGGATTTTTTGTATGAACACTGGCATTTCTAAATTTTAAAACTAAGTTACAAATAACTTAATTATATTTATGCAAGTAATAACTATTATATCAATGTATAAAAATGAAGGGATGAAAACTTCAGAAAAAAAAATTGGACTCATGTAGTAAACGAAAGCAGAGGAATCACATGATCACTTTGGTAGCCTATAGTTATTTTCAATTTAGAAATTGGATAGTTTTTGAAGGTTTAAAAAAAAGGTTAAAATATTTAAAGGTTTTAGTATCCTTTTACAAATATTTTAAGAGTAGCATAGATGTTAACCTGTATTTTTTTAATGAAGCATTCAAAGAGGCATTCATTTTTTGTAGATTTGCTGGAATTTGTTTCTGAATGACAACACTGTCGTTTGTTTAGATCTGGTTTCCATGTTTATAACAGCTTAATTTTATTTTAGAACTTAATACATTATTAATGGATATGATATGCATGTTTTATGTGAAAATATGCTGAACAGACATGATTTCAAGTAGAAGAAATTATCATTTAGCTGTCATATGTTTTTCATTAAGGGGGCTGGTCATTCAGCTTCAGAATTTCCCTCCGTAATGTTAAGTCTATGGACTTTTGTTGCATTCGTATATTTAAAATATCTTCTCAGGAAATTAATATTTTTAACTGCTATTTTTTGTGTACACTTCCTAAAAAATGTCTCTGTTTTTTCTTAGTTTTCAAAATATTTCTAAAACGTACGCTGAATTTAATATTTTATGTGTTAAAAGCGGGCAAACTGGGAGTAAGATCTTAACACTTCATATAAAATTAAGTATATACTTTAGAAATATTTTGAGAACTAAGAAAAAAGAGGAATCTTTTAGGAAGTGTACACAAAAAATAGAAGTTAAAAAAATTAAATCTCGAGGAGATATTTTAAATATACGAATGCATCAAATGCCCATAGACTTAACATTACGGAGGAGAATTCCGAATCTGAGTGACCAGCCCCCTTAAGATTAACATGGCTTTTAGCTGTAGTCGATTCGCAGACCAGAGTCGTTTGCACCCGAATGGTTACTTACACTTTTCTAAACTCAGATTTTATTATAAGTAGATGTACAGCCTCTATCTCATAAACTCCAGGAAAAAATGTAGGTAGAACAGAATCAATATTTCTACTTATATATATATATACACATATGTATCGATATCTATATTTGAGTTAAGTTATACCTAAGACTATATAATCTGATAATTTAATGCATGAATTTTGTACTGTTTAAGGAAATGAAAATTGTCAAATCGGCTACTTAATTGGCACTTAAAATTTAGTGCAGTTTATTAAAAAATGTCTTGTTTATTAGTTTTCTTTCTGTTTTTAGATTCAAAGGTAGATAAAACTTTTTCACTGAAGTTCAATAAGTCTTTTCCTTGGATGAAAATTGCAACAATCTCTTCATACTGATATTTTGAAGGAGTATCTGTTATCATCTGGAACAAAACGTTTTCACTTAAGAAAATGTCATCGATTACAAAAGGAAAATCTTCTAGTAAACAGCATGTTGTTCCTAAAAATGTTGATAAAGAAAAACATTCCTCCATAAATATAAAAGAAAAAGTTTTTATTTGTGAAGTATGTTCCAAAGGATTTTCTCAAAATAGTGATCTAAGAAGACATCTCTTGACTCATACAGGAGAAAAACCCTTTGTTTGTGAAATATGTTCCAAAGGATTTTCTCAGAATAGTGATCTAAGAAGACATCTTTTGGCACATACAGGGGAAAAACCTTTTATTTGTGAAATATGTTCCAAAAGATTTTCTCATAATAGTAATCTAAGAAGACATCTCTTGACACATACAGGTGAAAAACCCTTTATTTGTGAAATATGTTCCAAAGGATTTTCTTGGAATACTTCTTTAAGAAGCCATCGCTTGACACATACAGGTGAAAAACCCTTTATTTGTGATGTATGTTCCAAAAAATTTTCTCATAATAGTAATCTAAGAATCCATCGCTTGATGCATACAGGTGAAAAACCCTTTGTTTGTGGTATATGTTCCAAAGGATTTTCCCAGAATAGTCATCTAAGAACCCATAGTATAACTCATTTAAGAGAAAAGTAAACCTTATGTTTGTAAAATATGTTCCAAAGGATTTTCTGATAGCTGTTATCTAAAAACGTATTATTTCTCTCAATAACAAATAGACATTTCCTGAAACTATATATTTGTATTTCCAAAATTCAGTATAAACCCTGTATATGTCATTGCATTTACTATTATCACATCTCTTGTGTTTTAGCATTTATTAATAAATTAAAAATGTACACTTTTTTTTCTAAATCCTCAAAAATTCTTTCACAGCATATTGTGTTTTTGATAATAAGCAAATAACTCCTGACCAATTCATTAGGTTAAAGTAAAGAACCCTTGGTAGTTAGTTCTCCTTTTTTTATTTCACTTTAACCCTTTAAGACCTGGTAAATTTTAGTAGAAATTAAAAGTCTTGGTGGTTAACCCTAACTAATAGGATCCTATAAAAATATGTATGCTAAACACTTATAATTAAACAAAGCTAAAAATGCTATGAAAGTGATATAATACCTTTATTTAGATTAACGCTCATTTCATCACAGAAATTAAATATTTCCTTTGTTGCAAAACCTTCCATGAAATTAAGAAATGTAGTATGCAAGAAAATAGATTAAATTGAATGAAACCAGATATCAGGAGTATATGAAATACCTTTCACCAAAGAAGATGAAGCAAAGCAGTTTTATATAGGTATGACAAGCAGAAAACTTAAAACTAGAATCAAAGAACATATAGAAGACATCAAATACAACAGGAAAACCACAGCTTTGGCCTGATTATGCAGCAAAGAACCTTTACAGATCGATTTTAAAAATAGCAGAATAATTTATCCGTCAAGACTTTATCTACGATCCATTATCTGGGAATCAATAGATATATTTACACAACGAGAATATTTGCTATGATTCAGTGTCCCTTGAATTACCTAAAATCTGGAAAGAGATGCTTTGCTGTTTTAGTAACTATAGTAACAATTAATCCCCGCTCAAAAATATCCAATTTCATTTTATTTTATGTTTGCAGGGATTTTCATTATGCGTGAAGTCGCGTGACATTATTTACCAAGTTATTGTTTTTAAGATTTGTTTGCAAAAATATTTTTGTCATTAATAATTTTGAAAATGCCGCCGTTTGTGTGATGAATCGAGCGTTAATCTAAATAAAGGTATTATATCACTTTTATAGCATTTTTAGCTTTGTTTAATAGGATCCTATTTGACTGAAAAAGAATTTTAAAAAGAAGATTCTGGTGCCAGATTATGTCAAGGGAAGGTCCACACAATTGTGCGGTGCAGGATCGACTTTAAACCGTATGTTATAATGTATGATAAATGTTCATAGATAAAACATCTCTAACGTACATTTGGATCAAGATATTCTCTCTTCCAAATCTATTTTTTATCTGCTCAATGGCTTTAGGGTAATTTGCCGCTGTTGGGGGAAAGCTTTCTACTGCAAGCAATGTTTCATCCAAATGAATTTTCTCGAATTGTGACCAAAAGGCTAGATAATTTTTTACTTCACCATTGAACTTCTTCAGTTCTATTTTAGGTAATTTAAATTTTCTCTTTTCCGGAATTATCGCCTGTGGTCATTTCGTTTCTCCTGTCAAACTTTCAGTCTTCATTATTATTTCAGAATATCGACTGCAATACTCTTCTGCAGCAATAAAATCTTCATTTTTTTTTTTTTTTTCAGTACCTTCTATTTGCAAAAGATTATCTTCTATTTCCTTTTGGTTATCTCCAAGTCGTTTAAACTTGTCTTTCAGAAAAATCAAAAAGAAAAGCTGAGTAAAGTGTATTAAAATTGCCAGATCGATAAAAATATTCGTCTACAATATACAAGACTCCAAATGAATAATCCCATTCCTTTTCTGGGAATTACTTTTTTGCGTCCATATCTGGCCTTAGAGGGGCGAAGTCAGGTGTCTGCCTCAGTGGTGTAGTCGAGGGGGGACGCGTGCGGACGGCGACCCCTCACTATTTTATTTTATCCCAAACGTCCCCTTACTTTTTATTTTTAAGGGGGACGCTAGGAACCTGGAGGACGCAGATTACTATTTTTTACTATTTTTTAAAGAATAAGCTCTCTAATAAACTTACAATTTTAAGAATAAAATTAGATTGAATTTTTACATCTTCCAACAAAATTGAAAACTTTAATAAATTATAACGTGTTAAATATATCTAAAATGACGTGTGATAGTGAGATTCGTTATTTGAGTACTTTGCTAGAATAGTTTAACTAAAATCATGATGAAACCGTGATTTTAGAACTTTTTTTTTAATAGGTCAGTTTCAAATGACGTCACACCCTAGAAACCAACTTGACAACCTTTGTTTGCCCATCGGTTTTTCTCCACTTTTATTGGATAAGCATATTGAATATTGGCTAAAATTTCGGTGATTTTGGTTGCTTATGAAAAATTGGTGGGCACGTTGTCACTTGGTTGAAACTGATCTATTTCATCTCTTTAGAATTCTAACCTTTAAAAAACATTCGCATATTGCACTTACATGTTAGACGTAATCTACTTACTAGGGTTTCTAGCCTAAATATTTCTAGAAAACAAAACAAAAAAAAAAAACGATAAAATGTGATTTTTTGAAGTTTAAATTTAATTTAACTATGTTTAATTTTTTGAACTTTAAATTTAATTTAAACTATATTTAATTTTTTAATTACTTTTTTCGCCAATTCAAGATGAAAGACAAGATTTTACCTATGTGACACGGACACTATGTTCAGGAATTCAGGACAATAAGCGTCCCCCCACTTTATTTTCCAGGACTACACCACTGGTCTGCCTGAGACAATAAAAACCAAGCGGCCAAAAATTTACAAAATAAAAAGTAAAAGCTCAATAATTTTGTTGTTGTTTTGAATCGCATATAATTTTGAAAATTAGCATTGGGTTCAGGAAAGTATCTAGACATATCAGTCCATGTACTTTTCCTATTGAAGATTGGTATAAGTGATAATTCCAGAAAACTGTTGTAGATAGTTCTAGAAGATATTTTACGGTACTGGAATTCATTGTTTGTTATGCCTACAGTAAATCCTGGTTTTTGAGTTCCTAAAACTTAAAATACCTCAATTGTAATAATTTGTAATACTACAAAAACAGTAAAATCTAGAAAAATGAAATCTACCTATAATAGAATCATGTTTTAAATGAAAAACTGCATGGTCCCAACAGAAAGAATACCAATAGTTGTACCTGCTAAGATGGAAACCTGTATAAAATGGAATTATTTCCTCTTCCTTTCGATTTCTTTTTTCCAGATTTTAATGAATAAATATTTGACAAAGCTGATTATGTTTTACAATATTACGTATTCTACTGTTACAAATTTTAAAATTCAAAATAATTCGGCTGGTAGAAACTTCGTAAATTTTTATTAGTAAATTTACTTTGCGGAGGGGGGGGGGGGGGCACCAAAATCCATGTTTGCCCTGAATGAAATTAAAGCTAGTTTCGGGTCTGGGAGAAGGGAGGGGGGGGGGGGGGAATCTGGAAAAAGTTTAATACAGGGTTCCTACGGTTCAGGGAAAAGTCAGATAATTCGAAAATTTAGGCCAAAAAGTCAGGGAAATTTAAAAATATTTGAAGTGGTCAGAGAATTTTTGATGTACTACTTTCCATCCGAATCTCGGTTATCGTCGTCAGTGAAGAATTTTTTAGTGATTCATACAATGTAAAATTTTTATATGAAATGTATGCAAACTATATAACAATAGCATAACTACGGAAAATAATTAAAAGTAAGAAATTTTTACAGCGCATACTTTTTTCAGCATTTATTTAGATTACAGTTGTCAATTGTGGATTGTTTTACAACACTATATGTATAAGCCGAATTTTTATTGAGAAAAGTCAGGGAAGTGTTTTACCAGAATAGTGTAGGAACTATTGTGAAGGAAGACCTTACTTGTCAATGGAGATTATACTGAGCCAGCCTTATTTTTACCGACTTTGGCGTTGTAGAATTTCCATACTGGGAGATATAGCGATGATTTTGGCGTGCAGAAAATCCTTTTTCGGATTTAATTTATATTATTTGTTTACTGCTGAAGTATATTCTTAAATCGGCAGATTTGGCTGTTTATTGTTGTTTAGATGAATAAATTTGCGCGAGTTGATGTCATCAACTCTTTTGCTTTTTTTCTCGTTCCACGCAGATATTTTTATATTCCTGAAAGAATTCCGGTTGCATTAATTTAACCTACTGTGCTAAATTTTGTCATCTGCGATTTCTGAATTTTTTCGATTCTTATGCGATTTAACAGGGTCTTTTGCATTTCGCGGCGATTTTTCGGCATTATTAAAATTAAATCCGGTTTTAAACTTTTAGTCCAGTAAACAAATTTTATCCTTGTTTCAGTAAAGTTTATTCAGAATTCGTACAGCGACTTTTGAAATTTTTTAGGCAATTTTAGTAGCCTTTTCGTGTTTGAGCATCCATTAGTAAACAATATAGAATTTTTTTTCTTTTAAGTTTTTTCTTTTCTTTTCTTTTCTTTTTTTTTTTTTTTTTTACGTTTTAGTCATTTTTAATGGCATTTTCACAGTTTTTTCGTGATATGCTGCGATTTTTCTACATTAGTAAAAGGAATCCAAGAAGAAAGAATTATATCTTCCAGCCGAATGCAGTAAATTTTGTTTACTTTTCATTAAGTTTTATTCGGAATTCGGGAAAATTTGAAAGTTTTTGCGTTTCGTGCGAATTTTAACGAGCTGGGGCAATGTTGGGTGGTTCAAATAGTATTCAAAAAGGAGAGAATTTGAATAAATATTACTCATCAAATTAACAGATTTTCTTAATCAAGTAGTAATTAGTAAATAATTGATGTAAAAACCGGCATAATGAATATGATAGACAGCCAAAATACATTTGGAATAAAGTTATTTAAAAAAGAAAACAAAAATCCGGTTACTTTCAGTTTCGAAACCGGTTCCGAAAATGAAAGTGTCTTTCTAAAAAACATCTGCAAACAAAATCGAAAAATTAAAAAAGGAACGACGTAGAGATGGACCTCAGCTATCCAATGCAAAAAAAAAAAGTATTTAAAAATGTCGAAATTCAAACGAAGTATTAGAAAATAACCACCCCACATAGGATTAGCATTAGCTCACGAGTGTCTTTGCCTGCAGGGACAGGAGCTTAACACTCTTCTAAATTTCCCTGCTCAAAAACACGAAACTTTCTGACACATTTTCGGACTCATTTTTAAACGTAAAGGCATAAATTTGACAAGATTGATTATTGAAGCGATTTAGAATCGAAATGCGTTTTTCATTTCTTTTCTTGATAAACGTATTTGTCAGTAAGTTAAAAGCGATTTTAATCCCGTGAAGAACAGTTTTTCTCCTATCTGTTGCTGTCACGACTGAAATTTTTTTTCGAAACTTTCACAGTATAAAGAATAATAAAAATCTGAAAAAGAACTTTTGCGGTTATTAAAAAAAGAAAATGTCTTTCGGTTACATTGTTACTGAATAACAACAGCTGCTGTGTTTCCGAACAAAATTGAATTAAAAAATGTGTCGGAAAGTAGCCCCTTTAAATTTGAAAACAGCCTTAAGGGTATGAAAATCAACAAATGATATAGGTATTTTCTAAATTGGATATTTTACAAAAGAGAAAAAGTTATCGTGTGAAGTATATGTTTTAGGGTAATCACAAAATGCATTCTTAGCCACCAAAATGTGCTGCAGCGCCATCTGTTTGTCAGATCTTGAACTATTATAATAAAGTGTTCTAAATAAAATTCCAGACTTCACACATCCGTTTCCTGCAAGAATTTTTTTTAATAACTCTATTCGTTTGTTAATTATTCGTTTTTAAAAATAGGTACTCCTTTTTGGGACACCCTGTATCTGTACATACATCTTCACTTATAGACGGCTTGCACATGACGCCACATGTTCAGAAGAATCTGGCATCGCTTCATATGGCACCCAAATATAAGGCAAATATGGTTTGACTTATTAGCAAGGCCGGCTCAATGACGTTTTGGCGCCCGTGCGAGCATCCATCGGGTCGCCTCCCCCACCACCACCCATTAGTAATTTTTATACATACTATTATTAATTATTTAAGATATTAATTTGAAGTGCATCAAAAACTGATAAAATTTCTAATTTTAATCCCATCTTTGAGTTTGTATTTTGATAATTGTATAATTAAGTCTCATAAGGGAAAGTTCAATTTTACAGTAATTACCACTCTTAATGTGTAACATGTTACGATCCAAAAGTAAAATACAACACATGGTATTCGACAAAAATAACAATAATAAGTTAATTAATTAAAATAATTTTGTTAGAAGAATACTGTTTCGACAATTAAAGAAGCAGAACTACTAGTAAGTATAGCAACTGTGTAAAACGAAGACTGTAATCGTGTCTCGTTATTTAGTACGTAAAAATACGAATACATATCATATTTAACCCCTTGGGGACGAGCGACCGGTATTCGTGCCGCGTAAGGTGTTCAGAGTTGGGGATTATTCTCACCAGTAAATTTATATTGTAAATTTTGCTTTATTCGAGCATTTTCCCGATTTAATTAGGCAAAAATTTCTGTTTTAAAAGACCGGTGATTAAAGATTAAAAATTCTGTAAAAGACGCTCGTCCCGAAGGGGTTAAATGTCTATTTTCGTAAAGGGCGCACTTTTCATGGTGGAAACTGTCGAAAAATGGGAAAACCCAGTTTTCTCTTCAGCTAATCCCGGAAATATAAATAATCTTATTCTTTGTTTTCATTTTTGGAATGCTTCTGTTTCTCTACTTTTGAAACTAAATTTTCTTTATGTGTGATGATTTTTACAAAAAAGGATAAAAATAGTATTTTTTTTAAAAGTAATTTAAAATAGTTAAACATTAAGAGAAATCTATGATTTAGAATAAGAGTTGTATTTAAAATAATAAGGAATACGCTTAACAAAAAATGTCCCCAAAAAAGTTTATCCTTTCCTGAATTTCGTTCTACTGGCGCCCACGCCCGAACTAAACAAACCATTCCAAAGAAAGTCCCCTATATATGTTTAAGTATTGCGAATTTACGTCTTAGCGCCTCACTGAAATTGTATATAAAAAAAATTGTCATTATAATTGTATGAATCTAGTTAAATCATAGGGTATTGGTGTAGGAAATCAAATCATCATGAAAAAAAAAAAAAAAATCAATATAGCAGACACTAAAGGGGAAAAAAACAGGAAAAAAAATATTTAACGATAAATGCATTAAATGAAAGATTTTCTCAAGACGATTACTAAATAAAATTTATATGGAGATAAATTATTAATATTATTATTATTTAATAGGTTCCAGTTTCACAATTCTGTATTGTTAAGCTTTTATAGATTTATTCATTACGTTAGAGCTGTTAGCTCATGTTAATGAGAAATCAAGGTAAAGTAATTCTACTCAACTTCTGTTTATTAGATTAGCAAATAATAAAGTGCTTGTCATGGGCACCGGCGTGAGGGGAGGGGGGCAAGGAAGGGCCTTCGCCGCACTCTTTTGAAAAAAGCTCATTGTTTTGGATGATATAAAAAAAAGTTGGGAGAGGCAGTGTGAAATGTACTTTTTTCGCTTAATTTTAAATAATAAATCACTAAGAGAAGAACTGTGCTTGGGCATAAGTCTGTATATACTATTCTAAAAAGGGTTAGCACAATATTATCCCAAAGAAACTTTACCCATAAGTAGATTTTGTTCTTCCAGTACTTAAGATGCAAAGTACCACAAAATAATGAAGAATCTCTAATATTGAATGGAATTCCCTTTCTGTTTAGACAAAATTTGACTCAGTGCCATATACATAATATGATTCCAGAAAAGTCTCTTAAAAAAATCAGTCAAATGTCCAGCAATTTTTATTTTTAAATTAATAAAATTTCATCTATACTAATATTATAAAGAGGTAAAAATTATTTATTTGTAGGAGGTACGCTCTGGAACTACCGAACCGATTCCAAAAGTAATGGTATCAAAATGATGGTGTTAGTCCAACTTAGAACATAGGCTATATCTTATGTCCGTGCTACTTGGCCAAAAGGGGGTGCAGGAGCAAAAAACGTTCTAAAAATGCGATTTTTGTGTTACTGAAGGGCCTAGAAACATGAAATTCGGAACGGTAGTTGCTTATAAGATACTAAGGATCTCTAAGGACATTTCTTTAAAAAAATCGAAATTAAAAAGGGGTGAAAATGCGTGAAAAGTGTTCTAAAAACGTTCTAAATGGCGGTTTTTACACAATCTTAAGAAGTACCAAACCTATTTAAAAAATAATCGTGACAACCCTTGCTCCAACATAGGCTGCATTTTATGTCGGTGCCACTACCCCTAAAAGCGGTGCTGAAGCAAAAAAAAAAAAAAAAAAAAAAACGTTCGAAATTGCGATTTTTGTGTTACTGAAGGGTCCAGATACATGAAATTTGGCATGGTAGTTACTTATTAGATATAGATGTTCTCTAAGAACATTTCTTAAAAAATTCGAAATTTAAAAGGGGTGAAAATGCGCAAAAAGCGTTCTAAAAAACGTTCTAAATGGCGATTTTTACGCAATCTCAAGAAGTATCTAACCGATTTAAAAAATAATGGTGTCAAAATGATGGAGACAACCCTTGCTCCAATATAGGCTACATTTTATGTCGGTGCCACTACCCCTAAAGGGGGTACAGGAGCAAAAAATCTTTCGAAATTGCAATTTTTGTGTTACTGAAGGGCCCAGATACATGGAATTTGGATAGTTAGTTATAAATGATCTCTAAGAACATTTCTTAAAAAATTTAAAAAGGGTGAAAATGCGCGAAAAACGTTCTAAAAAATGTTCTAAATTGCAATTTCTACGCAATCTCAGCAGAAAGCACCCAACCGATTTCAAAAATAATGGTTGGAAATTCATGATGACAGCCCTTGCCACAATATAGGATTTATTTAATGTCGGCGTCACTACCACCTTGTGGTTGCATTTTAAAAAACTTTCTAAATTGTGATTTTTGTTATACTGAAGGGGATAGCAACTTGAAATTTGGCATGGTAATTACTTATGAGATGTGAATATTCTCTGAGAAGAGTTCCTTAAAAATTTGAAATTTAAAAGGGGTGAAAATAAACGAAAAGCTTTCTAAAAACGTTCTTAATAGCGATTTCTACGCAATCTCAGGAAATATAAACCGATTTCAGAAGTAATGGTTTCAAATTGATGGTGACAGTCCCCGTTTCAACATCGCCTATACTTTACGTTGTTGTCACTACCACCTGGGGATTACAGAAGCAAAAAATGTTCTAAATTGCGTTTTTTGTGTTACTGAGGGGGGTCTAACATTTTAGGTAGATTTCGTATGAAATACTACCTATTGGGATCGTTCCTATGTTGGAATTTCTGAAAAATTTTTGCAGATCTACACCGATCATGACCCCTAGAACCCAAAACCACCCTCAGTAAAAAACTTTATCTATCTATCTATCTATCTATCTATCTATCTATCTATATATATATATCACTTTCTTCTGGACACGATAACGTTCGTAATTCTGCACCAATCTCTTCCAAACTGATACATAAAATCAATGGGCATAAATTCTCGGTCAAGTTCGTTAATGGGCAAAATCGGACCAAGGGGATGGAAATAGGGAGGGGTTTTGTGAAAACAGAAAAACCCCTATAACTTCTTTACTTTTGTACATATCAAATCAGTTTAAAGTTTTTATTACTTCTAAAAATAGGGCCAAAAATTTATGTATCACATATTTTTGATAAAGTTAAAAATGGGCTCAAGGGGGGCAAAAAATAGGGTATTTGGGAGAAAAAAATTCATAACTTCGTCAATTTTCAAGATATCAAATCCAAATAATTTTATTATAAATCTCCTTAACATTATCTACAACTTTTATATTCACAAGTTTTTGATAGGACCAATTCGTACCGCGAAAAAAAAATAAAAACGAAATCAAAAAGGGGGTTTAAAGAAGAAAAAAATCCATAACTCCGTCAATTCAAAAGATATAAAATCCCCATGAATTTATCATATATCTTCTTAGTATTGTCTACAACATCTATATAGACAAGTTTTGGATAGGACCAATTCTTACAGCAAAAACAAATTAAAAATACATAGCGGTTGAAGAAAAAAATCATCTAAGTAAGGGTGTATTCAAATCCAAACTGCCTGTTTTCGGACTCATTTTACAATTCATTTTTGCTCTCAAAGGCTTCCAATTGGTACGTTTACTTACTCAAAAACTATATAATGTACTGTAATGGTCGATGTTTTGATAGAGGCAGAATATATTTTTTAAATTGCTGTTAAAAAGGGCATTTTGAACCGAATTTACCGAAGCGGCTTATGTTGGAAAAATCATTGTATTAAGGATGCACTCAAATCCAAACTGCTTATTTTCTGACTCATTTTTAAATTCATTTTTGCTCTCAAACGCATTTAATTGGTAGATTCGCTTATTCAGAAACTATATAATGTACTGTAATGATCGAGTTTTTGATAGAGGCAGAATATATTTCAAAAAAATTATGTCAAAGTGGGCATTTTGAACGGAATTTCTCGAAGCGATTGTGTTAGAAACGAAAAATATTGTCCTTCTGAGAAAATAATTGTATATATATCAAGTTTTAATTAACTGAACAAAAAATAAAAACACAGGTCGCTTATAAATCTCTTCAAAAATCACGTCAGCAAGTTTCATATTTTTTTAAAATTAGAAATGAATCTGGAATTATGCCAGAAAATTTTGAGTTGTTAAGCATGGAAAAGTATTTTTTTTTTTTAAATATCGCCCTAACACGATTCTGATAAAACCAGCTATTATATAAAAATGAAATAAAAACTCGTCAAAAGCGGCCTGATAAAATTGTTAAAGTTGATTTATCTCTAATCATGATTTAGTTTTTGTTTGTGAAATTAGTATATTTGACTTCGAAATCTACCTCTGCCTGTAGGCCGGGCCGGCAGGGATTTTTTAATTTGGAATGGTAATTACTTCAAAGATGCAAATGCTTTCTAAGAATTGTCGAAAGAAAATTCCAAATTTAAAAGTATGAAGTGAGCGAAAAGCGTTCTATTAGTGTTCTAAATTACGATTTTTATGCAATCGTATGAAATGAGAAACCGATTTCAAACATAATGGTTGCGAATTGATGGTGATAGAACCTGCTCAAACATAAGCTATATTTTATGTCGAGGGTTGCAGGAGCAAATAACTTTCTAAAGTGCGATTTCTGCGGTACTGAAGAGGCTAGAAACTTTAAATATAGCACAGAGCCCGATCAAGATCAAGTTGGGCCCAGGGCCTGTTGAAAAGTTGGGCCCCCCCTTACCTCCCCATTCCCGGCGACACTTTCAGAAAAAAAAAAGTAATTTTATTTGATGAGTTGACAAAGTTGTTTGGAAGAAAGTTTCAAGTTTACGAAAAAAAAAATTAACTTACAAGAATAATCAAGGAAATGAATTAACGTCGACTTTCTCAAATAAGCATTTGTATAATTCACAAACATCTATGATCCACAGTTTATGTTGCAGAATAAATGAGGACGTCTTTTTCAAAACTCGCCTTATCTAAAATCATAAAAATTGTGTTTTCCCTAACAGTCTAGTAATCATTTTAAACTATAATTCTGACATTGTAAAATCCTCGTTTATATTGAAACCATTAGACACAGTATGCAGTTTTTGGCATTTCCCCCAAATTTGATTTTCTGGATACGGCAAGTTTTGAAAATTATAGGTACTCTCAAATTGAAAAGTACTTTTACAGAAAAATTAAATATGGAGGTTTTTTATAACAGTAAAACTTTGTTTTTACGTCAGGGACCAAAATATAAAATGCAAACAGTGGAAATCCTTAAATTGTGAGAAAATACACACAAATTTGTGGGCCCCTGAAATTGGTGGGCCCAGGGCCGTGGCCCTGGAGGCCCGTGCATTAATCAGGCCCTGATATAGCATGCGGCATTTACTTATAAAATATAGATGTCCTCTAAGAGCAGTCGAAAATAAATTCGAAATTAAAAAGGGGTGAAGCGAAGGGAAGGAGCAAAAAGCATTTTAAAAGAGTCCTAAATTACGATTTCTATGGAATCTCAGGGAATAATAAACCGATTACAGAAGTTATTGGTTGCGAATCAAGAGTGATAGTTCCTGATCCTATACGGGCATATATTTTATGCCGGTGTCGCTACCACCTGGTTGGCAGGAACAACAAGAAAGCCTTTAAAAACATCTAAATTCCGTTTTCTATAGAATATTAGGCAATACCAACCGATTTCAAGGTTAATGTTGGCAAATTAATGGCGACAGTTTCTGTTTCAACATTTTTCGAAACATTCTATTTCTACCCTGTTTCGGCATTTTAAGTTGGTGCCACTAACACCAGAGAGATGGTAGACTGTTAGACAAGAAGCTTGGAATTTGACATGATGGTTAATTTTAAAATGTAAATGTGTTAAGATGGTTTCTAAAAAATTCAAAACTTCAAATGGATGCTGAAATGCGCGTATGAAATGAGCATAAAAGTCTCAAAATACTTTCTAAATTATCATTTAATTGTAATTAGTTTTAGTTCTTCTTATTAATTAAAATCTCATTTCTATCGATTGCACTTTTATAATGAAGTTTAGTCAAACTGTGGCTTAATTTGTAATTTTTAAATTATTTCAAAAAGTGTTCTTCTAATAAAAAATAGCCACTTGGCATATTTCAACTATTACGCGAGCAAAGCCTAGCGAGCGGGGTTTGCTAGTTTATTATAAAATAAATATTTCTCAATACTGGAATTTAAATAAATAAAATTTCATTTATTTAAATTCCAGTATTGAGAAATATTTATTTTGTAATGGGCCAAAGACTAATAAATAATCTCTAATGATGAACGAAACAGTGCATCATTATAACGCAATTTTATGTTTTTTATGACGTTATTTTTAACTGCCGTTCATCTCAGTGTTCCATTCAGATCATCGAAAAACCGGGGCAGTACATAAATTAAAAACATCTGGAATGCGTGCCGGCTGAACGAAATCCCTGATGGGGAGAGATTTCGGAACAAGTGTGTGTCTGTAGTAAGAATGAAATAGTTTAATCTTTTTTTCATCAAGGGAGCTCCGACCTCCCCCCTACCCCCGTTTAAGATGATAAATATGGGAATAATTAAACACTGAAAGAAAAATAAACCAAAGGTTTGCAATGCAATCGAAAATTTTCCCAGGTGGCTGCGCCGGCAACGATATGTGCCTAAAAAAAAAAAAAGACATTTTTTTTCCGATCAGAGTCTGATTATTGCAAGGGAAAACGAGGCAACTGCCCACGGTCTCAACTCTAAAATGTCCCGCCAACCCAAACACCAAAATCTTTTTTTAAGGGAATTTCCTTATTTTCGGTTGAAAAAAAAATAGCTTTTCTTTTTTTTACATTTTTCTATTTCCTATAGTCTGTAGATTATCCGTGTACAGCAATTTGGCCGAAGACTTTTCGTATTTATTGAGTGCTTTAACGCAACGCATCCGTAGGCTTACAATGTTTTGGAGCATTATAAACGCATTTTACTCAAAGTGACTGTTTTCAAACTGGGCAGAATCAGAACGCAAAAACTATAACCGATCTTGTTATTTTTTTTTTAATTAAAGGTGATATAATTTATTAGAACTTGTACCACTTTCAGCCATTTTTATAAAAAAAAAATAAATATATTTAGAACCACGCCAAAGTGCGAAAAGGGAGTCAGAAATCAGAAATAGATCTTTTTTTTTCAAATCGCTGACACTTTGTTGATTTTCAACTTTTTATCTCAAAGTGGTTGAAGCTCCAGGCAATATTATCTTCTTTCCTAATCCTTAACGGAAATTGATTGCAAACGACTCTGGTGATTTATCGGATCCCGCCCAAATGGATGTGCACGGCGCGCATACCAGGGCGTCCATCCTCGCAACTGGAGCCATATCATCAATTTCTTATTTAAAAAAATTAAATGTTCTTCAAATGATAACAAATGTAACTCGCAAAAACCTGGAGCTAAAATCTTCATTCCTATTACGAAAAATATTGCTAAAAAAACACACTTTTTTCGGCCTTTTACAGGCAAAAACTCTCCTTGATGAATAGAAATTCTGGTTAAAAGTGTGTAATAGGGGCTCAATCTGAATTTTTGCCCCACTTACCAGGGCGCAATATATAGTGATAGTTGGGATCTAGTTCCGCCGTTCTCAGATTAGGGCTCAACGTCCTTCGTAATTTCGAGAACTGACAGCTTTCAAATACTACGAGCATGCATTGTAACTTTAAATATTCTACTATGTTTCACATCCGCATGAAAATTACTCATTTAAACAAAATAAATAAATGAATGAAGTTACTTGAAAAATCTTTGGCTTGATTCATTTCTACCTATTAAATATTCCATTTACAGCAGTTTAATAACGTAATTAGTGAACGACCGAATCTTATTGTCTCGATATTACGGTCATTTTAATACGAATTATTTCCATACATATCTTTGATTATATGCCCTTTTTTCGTTTTTAATTTTCTTCAAAATTTCTGACACTTAACTCTACTGATTATTAGCAGAAGATGAGCTCATATCCAGAAGACACTGCTAGAAGAAAAGTTTTTCAAAGACGTCTGTTTTTCATTTTAAAATTTCTGCACCTTCGAGCTCTTAATAATTTCTTTTTTCAGTCATCTGCGGGCCAGTTTCAGATTCCCTGTGGGATAACAGGATTCTACAATAACGCGTTTAAATAGCCGGAAGTGACAGAGTTCACCATAACCCTGTCTAAGACTCCTGTCAAAGACTCATATAATGTAATAACCCCGTCAAAGACTCAAAGTCGAAATTAATTAGCATCCCGCAAGGAAAGTAGATTTGAATCGGGTGGTTCCCGGGGTTCGTGATTATGTTTCTTTTCTCAGTATGACGAAGCAATTTGAGCAATATTAACTTAAAGGCAATTCCAATCGTATACAGAAAAGAAGCCGCTGTCTGCATGAGAAAAATTCAGCGCCCTTGAATACTTTTTTAAACACAACGAAGAATCCTTTCTCGAGCCGGCACCAGCCTAGCTATAGAAAATGTAAAAGGAAAAAAAAACGCAGAATATAAAATAGTTTGTGTCGGTGCTCATAGGCGCCCTTTCATCTGGTTGGCGCCTGTTTGGCTCGGCGCCCCGTGCGGTGGCACACTTCGCACACGCCTTGGGCCGGCTCTGCTTATTAGTACTATATTAATAAAAATCCGAATTAAACAGAAAGACAACACGTGCTTTTAGCGGTAAACATGGAGTTCTGACATTCCGTGTGAAGTCCAGATGCAATGTCAGATTACAGCATCTGTCGTTGCCAATAGCAGCGTGACGTCAATGCAAGCCGTCTATAATTGATTGCTGTATCATGACGACGATTAATGGACTGACGCATGTTGAAAATTGTAAACAATTTGGCAGCATTTTCTGAAAGGTCCTTTAACCCAAAATATGGAAAGTGCTGAATAATAACAACTTCAAATTTAGTGCGTTTAGGAAAAAAAAATAATTCGCGAATATTCAGGAAATTTCTTTTTGAGAGAAAATTGATTGTACGTCTTTTAGGATGAAAGGCGGGGGGGGAGGGCAGGTTGTATTTTGGGCTCTTATGTGTCTGTTATTGCTGTTTTTACAGTATTTTCAATCAAAATAATTTTGTGACCGTCAACGAAGGAATTTCTTTTCATCGATTTAAAAATAAATAAGCACGACAATAGAATAATGAAAATTGGGTGGGATCGCGGGCCCATGTAAGTTGGCGCCACCGATAGTATGCATTATGAATAACTGGTGAATTATTTCTTGTTTTTGTGTTTAAAATACTGCTGAAATATTGAATTTATACCATTGTTTGATAGACAAATTAATTTAACTGCTGATGAATTCTTTCTAAGTAAAATCTGAATCGTTTAAACTCGTAGTTCAATCTCATCATCATAAAAAAAAAAAAAAAAAAAAAAAAAAAGTGAAATAGCTGTTTGGACGAATGAAAGTTCGGTTAAAAAAATTGTTTTGAGAGAAATAGACTGTTCGGATAATTGGAAGTTCGGTTAATTGGAGTTCTGTTAATCGGCGGTATACTGTAAGTGTTTCATACATTTAACTTTCTGGCAAGGCATTATTAGAAGAAGGCTGATACATTTTGTTATGAGAGAATTTTTTTTTGCGTATTTTCTAAAGTTGAGTGATACTAATTTTTATTAAACTAGGGGGCTCTGCCCCCATCGAAGTACGTTCGCGAACCCCCGTTCAGACACCGCAGATTCTAAAAGTGGGCTAATTTGATCAGCTTTAAAAATATATTGGAATATTGAATTATAATTTAAAAAACAGTGACGATCTACCTATAAACGGGTTTCTATTCATTTCTCTTTGATTGGGGAATTTTAAGGCCAAATCAGCTGCTGTTTAAAGATAGATGGCTGTTTTCGTCTTTGATTAAATAAAATCAATTAAACTTTTCAAAATAAGCTAATATAAAATGAATTAAGTAAACAGAGTGTTTGTCTCCCGGTATTTTTTAAGAAAGCGAAAAGAAGTTCTTTTAAATAAGACATTTTAAATGTAACGTTTTTAATCTGACGTAATTTTCTACAAACTTTTCTTTCTCTTTTTAATATTCAGGTGAAAACACTTTTGTTAGAAATGAAATATTATTTGCGCTGTACTAACAAAAGAAGTTGAATAGATCATGTCAAAATATCAAATAAATGTCTCGCGCAATTTTTAATTTTAAACTGTTTTGCAATATTATTTTTTGTTCATTTTACTTAATAAGTGTAATGTGACGTAATTTCTCCTATTTAAGACTTCTAACGCATGTTAATGAATTTATTATTTTACAACATTCTTTCTCTTTTAAAATTCACGTGTAAATGTAGTTTTTATGACGTAATTTTCTATAAGTTCCTGCTTTTATACCTAATTATTTAATTCTAATTTGAAGGTGTTTTTCAGTTTATAATAGTTACGTGTAAATAATTTTTTTTTTCAAGCAAACATTATTGTTTGCGTTGTCTATACAGTTGGCAACAGTTTAAATTAATACCATTTTCAAAAATATGTAAAAAATATCTCTCGAAATGCTGAAAATTTGAATTTAAAATAGAAATAAAACCTCAAAAAATGAGTCAAATTAAAAAAAGAAATACAGTCTGCACACCGGGAACATCGAATGTATAAAATGATCTAAAAATGATTCAATTCCCATGTATAGTTTTTGCTCCTGTAAAACTTTTTTAATGGAACGATTTTGTCCAACTTTAGTATTAAATATCTCAAAATAATTCTTCGATTTAAAAACTGTCTGCATCAGCGTGTTTATCAAACATTTGTCTAATTCCACCGATTTTCATATTTTTGTATGCAATATTTTTCTTAATATTAACGAAGAAAGACCTCCGGTCACAAAAAATTCAAAACCTGTGGCAGCGGCGGTGACAGCGTGAGTTACTTTTTTTTTAGAATAGAGAGATGCATGGGCAACTAAAATAAATAAAGTAACAAGTAATATAATTTTTTTTAAGTCAATTCCTACTTAGGTCATCAAAGAAAAATTTAATATAATCCCTTAAGCTTAGTTTTTGTTGCAATCTCAATTTGTTGGTTTACAATGGAAGTCTATGGGAATTTGGCGAAATATTAGGGATAGCGCCAAGTTGGCGTCACTTTTGGCAACTCATTTTGGTCGCCAAATTTGGCGATATATTTGGCACCACGTTGGCGATAAACTTGGTGGTATTTGGCAACAGAACAGGGTCCTCCCTATGGTAACTCCCTTACAGGTATGGCAATGCATTAAATGCTGTTCTATAACCAATGGCCGCCATTTTTTCTCCCATATAAAACTAAAATTAATTAATTAAAATTGAACTAATGAATTAATATTTGAAAAAACTGTATTAACATCAAGTGTTATGCACTACAAGTTAAAAAAATGTATTTGGACTTGAGTGGATGAATAATAAGTATTTTATTAACGATTGAAAATTTGAACAAGATATAGCTGTCATGCAGAAAAATTGGTTTTAGAAGGAAAATTAAGTTGTTTAACTAATAAATAATTTACCTGTTTTTAATAAGAAACTATTCTGATTTCCAAAATGCGATCAATGTGGTATAGACCCCTTGCATTGACGTCACGTTGCTATTAGCAACGACTGATGCTATGGCAGCTGGAGCACACACGTGGAGCACAGAACTGCATTTTTGCCGTTAAAAGCACGTGTTATCTTTCTGTTTAATTTAGATCTTCCTTATTTTTATTATTATAGTGCAAATAAGTCTAATAAATCAAATGGAGAGCACCATTTTGTCTTATATTTGGGCGCCATACGAAGCGATTTCAAACATGTGACGTCATGTGCAACCCGTCTATTCGTATTGTACGCCAACATTTCAGAGGTCTAATTTATAATATTGATTTTTACATTGTTATTATTTTTCAGGGGAAAGGGTACAAGGAGTTAAATTTTTTTCATGTAAATTTTTCATATATTTAACTTTCTGGCAAGGCATTATTAGAAGTAGGCTCAGACATTTTGGTATGAGAAATATTTGTTTTTTGCGTACTTTTTATAATTGAATATACTAATTTTTATTAAATGCATGGAGAAGTAAAATAAATAAAATAAAATTATGGCTGCCTTTGAAGTACTTTTGAGTATGCATCTTTTTTTTTTTTTTTATGTTTAAACAGCCTTAGATAGGATTGGACATTTCGTCTCATTTGCAGCATCCACTCTTGTCCCTTCAAACTTGGGAAATGAAGGGAGGGGGGCGGTGGCAAGGAAGAAAAATAAAAATAAGAATATTTTCTTGCAGTCAAAATTCAATGAAAATCCATAAATATTTTTTTTTCTTATAAATATATAAACAACTTGTAACTATCAATTAAGTTGTGAAAAGTAATTCATTATGAAAATACATTTCATTTCAAAACATGAAAAGCAATAAAGAATTACTTAAATATTTTTTAACATGAAAATTAGCAGATAAAAACAAACAAGGCATTTTTTTTAATTTAAAATTATTCAAAAGAATTCAGACTATTTTCAGCTATAGTTGTTTGAAGAAAAGGGTTAATAAAACGTGGACTCTTGATAATGATTGTAAAAATAAACTAAATATGTGCTAAACTGGGAGCTATTAATCTATGAATTGAAACAGTTTATAGGAAAAAATTAATTTCTTTTACATGAAAATATTAACTGAAAGTTGGTCTTTCAGCTAATATCTTTTTAAGTATATATTTAGAAGTAAAAAATTAAAACTTTGTCAATATTTAAATGAATTTTCCATGCTTTATACGTTTACTTTGATTTTAAAAATATTTATAAAATTCAATAAATCATCTTCCAATTAAAAATAACAAACATGAAATATCATATGGAAAAATATTGAACATATTTCAATATATTGTTATATGCACATAAAAAATGGATTAGAATTGTATTATCAATAAATATTGAAGTATTTAATTATTAACCGGTATTGTTAAAGTGGAAAATATTTAAAATAATTCAATCTAGATATTGTGTTATTGAGTAAAACTTGCCAAAGAAGCAATTCTTTTTCTAAAGCATACCTAGATTTAAAAAAGTAGGATACCTAATAATAAAAATACATAACTTAACCAGGGGCAAGGTATTTGTATTCATAAAATGTTGAAATAGTTAAATGACACCAATATTCACAAGAAAATTTATTTGTAAACAAGTATATTTTCGCATACTTCATTAAAGTGAAATTTTCATTGGGTTGATGCCATCGCTGCTTTACCGCCCTTCAAGGGGTTAAAAACAGCAACAATACTAAAATTGATGTTTTCACTTGCTATAATAAAACATGAATGAGGATTAAAAAAAAGGGGGGGGGGCGAATCAATAAAACTTTTAATGTAGGGAGACTAACTTCATACATAAAATGTGCTATTTAGCAATAGTTAGAAAAGATTAAAAAAAAAAAAAACTTTCTTATGGTATTCACAACATGTGCTTTGTTTCTTTATTAAACATTGAAAATATTTAACTCATATGAATCACTTCATTTTAATTTAGTTGCTACAAATTTTAGAATTCTTATTGCATTTGTAATAAAAATACACTAAATAAAAATAAAGAACTTTTTAATAGAACTGTTATCCAAAAGTGCACAGGTAAAGTAACTTTCAAACCCCAAATGAACATAATATTAACAAACTGTAATTGAAACCAGATCATCAGCCAGCGTAGTGTGGTAAACAAGTAAGACTTTGACAACAAGTTCGAAATATATTCTTGTGGGAACATCCAGTATAAACTGACTAGCAAGTTGCACTCACAGACAGAAAATTAAAAAAAATCCTGCCTCGCAAGTGCACCCAGCTGTCATAAAAATTCAAAATGATCCTTCTTGACTCAGTCCCTTGACCGCAGAAAGATGACATCTTCAATAATTGCATTGGTTTACACATTAAATTAATATTTGAAATTCATTTGGGATTTGGAAAGTTATTTTAATTGTACATTTTTGGATAACAATATTAAAATGTTCTGTTTTTCAATAAATATTTTCATTTATACCAGTATCTGAAAGTGTTTATACAAGAAATTATAAAATTAATCAGAGCAATCTATAATTGCTAAATTAAAATGAAGTTAATCAAATGTGTACTACAATTAAATAACCAGTACTGAGTATTATCATTTTCATTGTTTAAAACAAATGTACATACATTAAACTGAATAATTTTGCTGTTTAAAAATAAATACTTTTGTTTATATAAAAATTGAGAGCTACTCTCACAGAAAGACCACTTCATAACCTAGAGCTGGAAAGAGAGAGTATTTTCAAAAAATGAGATACTTGAAAAAGAGTACTTAAATTTTTAAAGAGGGGGGGGGGGGAGAAGATATTGATCTTTGATTCACTGTTATTATATCTTACAAAATGAGTACTATTCTCCATAATACATAAAGAAGGGTTACACTTACTGATTATACACTGAGAACAATACTAAACTTTTTTTTGAGCACCTATTTCTAGATACCACAGTACTGTATTAATGAAAAAAATATATACATCACACTTCAATTATAAGTGCTTATAAAAACACATTTTAAACATACATATAAAATAAAAAGAGAAATATAATTATATATGAACTCACATTACTTCCTCGGATAATGCAACAACAGTTAGGCCTAAACTGATGAGCTCTTTTTGGCAGTAAAATAATTACTGCGCTAAAAATTTCACCGTACACGATGTAATCCGTGATCAGCGGTTTAAGAGCACGTCTCAATAGCATTTAAAATAAAAATTTTCAAAATTTTATCACATCTACACACAGATGTATAAACAGAGACAGCCGGCTATAGCACACAACAGCATAACGAGATACTAGCAACTACAGTCGGATTGCGCGCGTTCAACCGTCTATCTGGATCACGTGACTTTTTCGCTTCCAAGCCATTGTAAAGTCAGCTATGTAATTTAACCCACGGTGACGTCATCTGCCCTTGCCCAAAAGCGTCCTCTGTAGACTATTTAATTCAAAGATCTTAGTTTTGCTTTAGTATATAATAGCCTGAAATGGCAACATCATTTTAGAATAATCGAGTTCCAATTGATATTTTTAATCGAATCATATGAATCATCGGCGCATTTCGTGAATATTTTTGTTGTTGTATGTTATATTTTTAGTTTTTATATTATTTAATCCCAAATAGCAGGTTAGTACCGAAAATAATACTTTTTACTTATATTGTGTCGGATTATATTCTTATTCAATACGTCATCTAACAGATTAATAACGCGATGTTAACAAGTTGTTTTCAAAAGTGTTTTTTCATAAAAATTGCCCCTTTGAAGCAAACTAACGAACAAAAAGAAGTCCTTTTTAAAATAGTAACATTTGTTTTTTACTGTTACTGGGATGAGTTCCATATCCTGTGCCGGAAGATTTTTGGCGAAAAAAAATCTCGCCAAAATGCCGTTTTGGCGACATGAAAATTTTTCCAAGATTGCAGAAAAACATCATTTTTAAATATTTATATTATTTATAAATCAATGATTTTGCACCATTTTTAAAGGTAGAAAATGATATAAAAACAAGGATTTATAAATTACACAAAGATTTAAAAACGAAGTTTTTGCGCCATCTTGGAAATTTTATTCCGATACAATTACACAAATTTTAGCAGCATTCTAAATAAATGTTTTTTTTAGATGAATACTTGTTATTGTCAGGGGGGGCTCTGCCCCCCTGAACCCCCCGTTCCTAAAACATTTTCGACAATAAAAAAGAGAAAAAAAACTAGCCAGAAACCTTTTATAAATTTCAACAATATTTCAAAAACTATTATTTTTAATGCAGGTAAAATCCCGCTCACAACTGCAGAAAAGAAAAAAAGTATTAAATCATAGAAAAAATGTATAAAAATAATTTAAAAATGTTTACACACAACAACAACAAACAAAAAAAAACAACCAGCAAGAATTTAATGCTTATAAAATGATCCCAGTTAGGGTCTAAACAGGGTACCAACTATTCATCTGAAAAAGCACATGTTTAGATTTATTTAGAATGCTGAAATTTATGCAATTGCATCGGAAGAAATTTTCGAAGTGGCGCAAAAACTTCGTTTTTAAATCTTTATGTAATTTTTAATCCATGTTTTTACATCATTTTCTCTTTTTAAAAATAGTGTAAAATCATTGATTTATAAATAATATAAAGATTGAAAAATGATGTTTTCCGCAATCTTGGAAAAATTAACGAGACTTTACTTACATCGACCGGCACAGAGAGTAATCCGAATGTGAGTGTTGTGGCGTCGGCGTGACCGCGGGAGCAAATTCTTATCTAACCGAATTCAAAATTTGCTGACTAACAGTTCCCGTGATACTAGTAAACCAATAAGCTTCAAGATCTCACGTCATCCAGTTTTGAAAAGGCATTTCCGAAAAAAGCAACCCTAAAGCCGTTCGAACGATCCGAAATCCGACGAACAAACTTAAACCAGATCGAAACATTTATCGCCAAACAAAGCGCGCCAAAAAAATCGCCAAATCTTCCGGCACAGGATACGGGACTCTTCCCCTGTTACTATATAGTCTGAAACTAAACGCGTTACCGTTTATAAAGCTTTTTAATTATATCTGTAACAGAAAGAAAATCGCTTTGTATTGAAGTAGTATTTGTAAATGTATATGGCACGGATATATGGCTTTCAAGTAAATGGTGTCTGAAAACGAATGCTTGCAAAATACTCAAAATATTTAGAAGACTCATTCATAGAGGCATTTTTTTGGGGGGGGGGGGGGATTTCAGTTAACTTACCACGAACAGAACAATATTTACCTCTTGCTGATGCTTTTACTGTGCAAATGCTTAATAAGTATTTGCGACCCTTACTTAATATTTGAATAACCCTTTTGTTATTTTGCAGCCATAAATGTGTATTTAACTGGTTTTGTATATCTGTTTTTAATTTAATGTTTTATAAGAAAAAATTACACTACCAGGGGAGAGGGGGAACATTTTTCAAAGAAATCCACATATTTCTTACTTGAATTATATTTATTGAATTTTAAATATTTCGTGAGAGAAAGAATGTAGTTCTGCATCATATGAAATAAAAAATTACAGTTTTGCAAATAAATTAAATATGTTGTGAGGCTTTAAAAAGCTGAAAGTTTTCTGTTCAAACCTGCCCTATGTAGGGGTACCTTTAAACAAATAAACAAAATATGAAAATATTGACAGTTTTTATTAAAAACTGCATAACTTTCTAAAATATAAAATAAGAATAAATTTACACAATTATATTTAACTGAAATTATTTTCATTATTTAACCAAATTTGTATCACATTGTTGAGACAGAATGGAGAATCCCTCCAATTATGTTTAATTGTGGTGACTTTTTTATATAATATCCTTAAAATCCACTAAATTGATATCTGATGCCTCTGGAAAATATATCGTATTTTCTTTTTTACGAAGAAACCTGACATTAAGCCATTTAATCTGACCAACGTAATGAAGAGTTCTTTTTACATGAAATTGAACTAAAATGAAATCATTTACATTCAAATTGTTATAGAAAATGGTTAAACTCTGTTTTATGATATCCAGAAATAATGTTTACCATTATAAATGAAACAGTATAGGGTTTGTTAGACAAATCTGCTAAATCATTAATTATTGTTATGTGTCCTGAATTTGCCTGTAGTTGAAGACCTGCATCAGTACATTATAACTTTCACATTAAGTATTACACAACTTAATTAATCTCTTAATTTTCATATTTAAACAAATTTTCAACAATAATAATAATATTTAGGTACATCTATAACTCTTTACTTCATAGATTTAGTTGTTCAATGGTGCCCCAACTTTTCTGTTCAATGGTGCTCCATCACATGGAGTTTAGCATTACAACTATTTACTCAATTAGGTTTGAGAATTTGAATAAAACAAACCTTACTAGTTAAATCTAACATCTTTATTTAGGTATTAAATAGTAAATTATATAATTTAAGGATACAGATTATCAACAAAAAACTTACAACTTTATTTCGTTAAGTTTAGATTCAAGAGAGCAAAATATACATATCTTGCTTAGACAGTAGTGTGCATGCAAAATAGTAAATCTTTGTATTCTTGTTACTTTGAAGCAGTAGTACTGTGCTGCCGTATATATTTAAAAAATATAATTTATATAAGGAAAATATTTACAGTGTTCAAAGGTATCTCCCTCTCCCCTACTTAGTTATCCTGTCGACCAATTTTGCCAAATTATATAAATTGATGTAATTTTTATTTTAAATAACAAAAGAACAAATAAATGAGTATAACATTAATAAAAATACAAATAAAACGTCAAAATAAAAATCACTTGATTACATAAACACGTGTAACTTGCTTAAAGTCAAGTGAATGTGACATTTGCGATCAACCATTGGGCGATTCCATGCGGAGAGTCACACACATAACGCAGGCTTTAATTTGCATTTATTCAATTATTTATTATATTTTAATGTTAATTCTGATTTTAGTAGGTATGGTAAATAAGTTATTAACATATTTTTTAGTTTAAATGTGTGTAAGTAAAACTCACAGAAATATATCATTTAATTTCATACTCAAAATGTGCTTTTTTTCTGAAGTAGAAAAAAAGCACATTTTGAGTAATGAAATTAAATGATATATTTCTGTGAGTTTTATTGCCACACATTTAAATTTAAAAATATGCTAATAACTTATTTACCATACCACTTAAAATCAGAATTAACATTAAAATTTAATAAATTATACATAGAATGACACAAAATGTATAACGCTTCCGGGGTTGAACTCATCCGTTTCCTGATAATCCAAACGCGGCCACGTTAGGCTTAAGCATTCCAATGCCGTATTTGTCGACTGCCTTTTTTAATCTGTCTGTCTATTTGTTGTGTAACATATTCTTCTTCAATTTTTCTCAAACCTTCAAAAAGTATACAATTATAACGCTTTAAGATCTAATTTAAAAATAACCAGATACCAACAACATGGGTCCGATGTATACAAGCGATTACCGTTGCCATTCATAAGCACAAATTACAAATCCAAAAACAAATGAATGATCTTTCAGCTATTCATTAAATGCTCTTAAAATATTTTGCAAAAGCATATTAATATTTTGAAATACGTTTTTCACTTTTGTTTACATTTATTTACAGTTTGAATTCAGTATACACAGTTAAAAATATCGCGAAAAATTACCTCTGTTTTTCAAGGCTATCTATTTTCTGACCAATGAGAACACTTCATGGTGTTCAGTGAATATAGCTATATTCGGTGATTCATTCCCGTGAATTATTTTGTACCGGATTAACGTTTCCTTTCTAAAAACAAATGTATTTCAAATTATTTAAAAGCTTTATTATGGTTTTACAAATATTTTAAGAGCAAAATCGGTTGTCGACCGTATTTTTTAATGATTCGTTCAAAGAGTCATTCAATTGCTTCTGGATTTGGAATTTGTGTTGTACATGTGGCATCACGACACACGAGTGATTGTTGATTTGATTTTCAATCTTAAAACGTTGAGTAAAACGTGCTTTCTTTTCCACTATTCGCAAAAGTTACATTTTTAGACAGATTATTCAAAATAAATTAATATTTAAGAGATTACATTCAATTATCTAATATTCTGCTGCGATAACTTTAGTTTAAATTAGATTGGTAGCTTTATCTATCCCTATATGAAAGTAAACAAACAATTAATTCATTCGTCTTGAACTTTTAAAATATTAAAACAAACGTTTATATGCTCTGTTGCGCCATCTGTCGGTAGTTAAAAAAAAGAAATTTTCTTTTTAAAATGTTTTTCTAATTCTGAAGACATTGGGGGGGGGGGGGGAATGAATATTTCTTATAAAATGAAATTAGAATATCAGAAATATGTAATGCTGTGTATTACATATATGTATATAGTATATCAATGCATTATTATAATAAATAAAATTTTGTATTTTGTAGGGAAAATAAATTTCTAATTTAATAACAGAATTTGGGAAAATAAATTGTTAATGTAATTAATAGTTGCAATTTACTTATGTGATAAAAGATGATTTTTAATTATAAAAATTTATTACAGGTTTCTTTTATGCATGTTTACAAAAAAATCGGGATTTTCTCTGTTCAACTTTTTAAAATTTAAGTTATATAATTATTATTTTGGCAATTAATAAAAACAAATAAACTTTCTGTTGGAATTGTCTTTTATTTTACCACATACCATCAGATAAAATAGTTAATTGACAATATGTTTTAAAATAACATTATTAGTACTAATTTGAATGTTTTTGTGAAATATTTCTTCAAATTTTGTGAGTGAAGTTCATTTGCATACTTCATATCAGTATTTTACCAATTCAATTAATAATTTTCTTGCCAATTAAATTTCAATGAAAAATGGGCTGTTTTTACTTTACCCCACCTGACCCTATAAGTCAGACAAGACAAAATTTATTACTTCACAATTCTTTTTATAATGCAATGCTATACAATTTTTTTGAAAATGCAAACACGTCATTCTGACGGGCTATATTCTAGTAATTGAATAAATACAAATTAAAGCCTGCGTTATGTGTGTGACACTCTCCACGGAATCGCCCCATTATTGAAATTTAATCTTATAGTTTGGTGATAGATTTTTGGTCAACAGGATAACTAAGTAGTACCAAAAAATCAAAAACCACAATTGTAGAAATATGTATTATCTTATTCACCTCAACAAATGTTAGCCAAAATGCAGAATTAACGACTGCTTGGCATATGACTTGGCGGTGCTGCGGTAAATTCTCCATTTCTATCAACCTAAATGCTCACATCCAATGTAAATAAATAATGTAAACAATCGCCAATTTGCCGATTTTTAAAAATCAAGCCAAGCAGTCTTTAATTATCTAGTCGCACCCAAACATTTATGGAAGGGATCAGTCTGGCTAAAATTGGGGCTCCTTCGCAAAATTCCCCCCCACATAACCGCCCATCGCGATGCCTCTGACTTCATCATTAGTTTGAATGATTACCTATTCTTGTGTCTATTTACTCAATTAACATAATTTCTGGAAGAAACAGTGTATCAAATTGGACGTTTTTTTTTATAAAATAGTAATATTTTGATCATCTGTAATAGAAATTTTATGCTTGTAATAAAAGGACATAATCGATTATCATTCATATTCAGATATAGCTTTTGTTTTAAATTGCAAAAATATTCCTTTTTAAAAATCAGGTTAAACCAGAGCAGAGTTGCATGAAAGTTGGCTGTAATTTAAAATGGATAATATATGCATGAATAGGCTCGTTTAAATAGCAACGAGCTTTTAAAAATTTTAATTCAACAAATTGTATTTGGAGAACATTTTATTTTTGTTTAATTGCTCTCTTTATTTTATACACTTATGTACTAAACTCTCCTCAAATATTATATACTTCCTAATTTCTCTGTCAACATTGTTCATTCTATGATTTAATCTCTCCATATTGACATGTAAGAATGTTTCTATTTTGATATGGTTACATTTTGCCATTGTTCAATTAAATATAATCTTTAAAATGTATAATATATGTGGAGCTATGTAATATAGAATTTCAGAACACCACTTTGGAGTCTAATTTATATTCTTTTCAATATTTATAATTTTTTTTTTTTTTTTCAGACATGCCTTCTAGTGGTTATAAAGATGTATGGTAAAATTTAATAGTTATAATTTTTTTAATAGAAAATATTTATGTGTATTAAAAATAAATTAATCCTAATTTAATATAAATTAGCTGTAAACCAACTTTTAAAAAATAAAAACCAGCTTTTTTGGCCTTGCTAAAAGTCAGCAGCCCTGGGTTAAGGCTCCTGTACCTGCTGGCGAAGGCACTCACAAGCTAATCCTATCGGCAGAGATTTTTCTAATACCTCGTTTACATTTCGACATTTTTAAATATTTTTTTTTTTTTTTTGCATTGGATAGCTGAGATCCTCTACATTGCACCTTTTTTGCTTTTTCGACTTTGGTTGCAGATATTTTTTAGAATGACACTGTTATTTTCAGAACCAGTTTTGAAAGTGAAAGTGACTTTATAACAAATATCTAACACTGAAATTGAAAAATTAAAAAACGGACTTCAGCTATCCAATGCAAAAAAAAATTATTTTGAATTGCAAACGAGATATTAGATGAATCCTTCCCCATAGGATTAGCATTAGCTTGTGAGTGTCTTCGCCGGCAGGGACAGGAGCCTTAAGACGAACCTGACTTGCATCGAGTGTTTGATGCAATTAACGTCTATATGCGACAACTGAATTAAGCCTAAAATTTTGGGGTAACTTTCTAACTAAATCATACAAACATTCGAAATAAATGCTTCAAATTTAAGGAACAAACACTTTTTAATTCAGATGTATCACACTGACATGAAATAATATCAAGAGTACACATATTTAAAATTTATCACCAAATAACTGAGTGAATTGCTCTCATCTAAATCTAAAAATTATCACAAAATATTTTCTAAATAAGCCTAATGCTTACTGAATCAAAACAAACAAGCTTCAAAGTTTTTTCACAAGGAAAAATCAGTTATTTTCCTAATGTTGATAATTTCTAGAATCGTGTGTTCAAATGTAGAGTTTATGCATTCTGTTTTATGACATATACACTGTTTATCGATATACCATCACTTTTTCTTTGCTTTATCTTTTTTGTATATTTATATATAATATAATTTTTGTATATTTATATAGAATTTTGTAGAATTTTTATAGATTAATTTAATAAATATATGGTACTTTTTCACTATAGGGCCCTTGGTGATTTTTTAAAGAGGTTGGCTTAATTTGGCTTCAGAAAATGAGATTTGTGGCCAAATGATATAAACAGCTAGGTAAACATACCTAATAAACTTTATGCTTGTTTATATATGCATTTATGTATAAAATATCTTATCCAGCAGGACGGTCATTCTACCAAGCCAAGCTATAAAAAAATGCTAACCCCGCCAAACAAAGCCAAGAAACAAAAGCCAGAACAGCGTAACTGCTTATTATACTGAACACAACTTGTCCATGTTAAATCGGCCAAACGTGGCATTTTAAAATTTCAGATATTTAAGAAAGCAAGTATCGCAGAGAAATAAAATTAAGACTAGAAGAATCTACTGAAGAAAAGCTTCAATTTGAGACCAAACTCGTCTCTATAAAATAATTATAAACAGAGATACGGGATTTTTTTAAAAACGTCGAGATACTGAAAATGATCAAAAAATCCTTCGTCAAACATATATTAATTCAATTAAGCTACAGACTTAAATAATGGACAGAAAAAAGTATGGAATGCATTTTCGGACTGGTAATTACTCGATCTACATGCTTTTATAAAATTTAGTTTAAAAAAAATAAAATTTCTATCCTTAATATGCAAAAAACTGTTAATTCATTCTAAAATTATCAAATTGTGCCAAACAGTGATAAACCCGCCAACGAGCGCATACTATCCACATTATAATAGCACAAATCCACTTCAACTTCAATCTGGTAGATGAATATTTTCCATCAAGATTATTTTTTCGAATAAAACTGCATAAAAGTTAATTTTTAGAAAGATTTTTAAAATAAAAATGATTTTATAGAGAAATGGTACCTTTTAAGAAGTATGCATTCAAAGTTATCAGCATTTTAGGTTTCATTCCTAATGTAAACAAAACTTTTGAAAATGAATTGAGCTGAATATGAATAGGTTTTCAGGTAAAAAAAAAAAAAAAAAAAAAAAACACAGAGGTCATATACGCATATTGGTGCGATTTGTTTCTGACGCCAATGTCATATACGCAACGGGTACTTAAATGGAACCAAAGTGTCGTTATTTTGCTTGATATGGTAACCCGGATGTTGTTGTTTATTATGTTGATATTTTCGCCAAATTGGCGTCAGAAAAACATCGCGACAATGACATCTGTGCCAAATCTCCTTATTATTGAACTTATTTCAACATATGAGCAAACGGAAGCAAAGACGATGTCTCAGACGCATTGGGGTATCCTTTTAGTGCCAAAATGGCAATTTTATTCCATAGCAACCCAGAAATTTTGATGATATTATCCTTCATATGACAATCCAATAGAAGAGATTGCGTGTGTTTTACATTAAATCAAACTTTGTGCATTTTATAATAAAATAATTTGTGTGTGTTTCTAATAAAAGTTTTGGCACAGATGTCATATACGCCCCATAATGGCGCGATCTTTTTCTAACACCAATGTCATGTACGCAACGGGAACTCAATTGGCGCCAAAGTGTCGTTATTTTTCTTGATATGTTAACCCCGACGTTATTGTTTATGCTGTTGATGTTTTCACCAAATTGGTGTCAGAAAACAATCGCGCCAATATGACATCTGTGCCATAGTTTTGTGTATTATATAATAAAATTGTGCTTTTATACCAAATAAACAGTTTCTTAATAAATAAAACCAACATGCTATTTTCGCCAGCTAGGTCTAACAGGTAAGAGGTAACAGGTAAAAAAGCTGAAGGATATGAATTTGGGACTACTACACACAGAAAACCGGGAAATAAACCATTGAACACCAATTAAGTTAAAAATGAAACAAGATTAATAAGGATACAGGAAAAAAAAATTACCAAATTAAAATCCATACTGTCATAGCATTAGGTATAACAAATACACTCATTATGCATTTTATTCACATTAAAGATAGTATACTATTAGAAATTAATATGATATTGTCCTGAGTAGGCGAAAAATTAAATATAATTTAATCGTTAACTTTATTAAATATTAATGAATATGAATATATACAAACACACACACACACATATGTATACATACATATATATATGTATATATATATAAGCTGCGTTGGCGTTAATACGTAAGTACCCCCCAAAAATATATTGCGCCAACCACGGTGCGTTTGAGATAGCTTTGCTCAAACGAACATGAAGCATGAATGCCTACGAGAGTTAAGCGGTTTTCTCAAGAAAGATGAAATACATAACAACGAAAAAGCTACACAATGCTGACATGATTCGAACAAGTTCTTGGTACTTTTATGTTAGCTAGGTTCAAATCTCGCCAATGGTATTTTTTACCTCGCCAGTAGCAGTTTTTATTTTTTGTGTGGTAAATTAAAAACAATGCTTTGATAATGAAATTGGCATTTTTTATAATTAGCCTCCGGTACGGTATGCTATTTCTTTCTCCCAGCTTATTTTGTGTCCAAAAAATAGCGTTATCTTAGAGAAGCTAGCCGTAAAACAAAGCATTATGATTAAATACTCTTTAGCAATTTTTTAAACTTCTAAGCATCGCACATTTTCAATTTTTATACCGTCGTATTGGAAAAAAAAAAGTTCTTTTAAATGCATTTTGTTTGAAAACTGTATCTCTATTTATTTTTGAAATATTAATTTTTTTGTAGTTTTTGGAGCCATTTACTTAATATTGGCAACGGAAGTACTTCATTTCTGTAGAAAGTAAAGGAAAAATAGTTTTAAAATCGTAATTATATATGTTTGTTGCCATTTTCTCGTAACAACCAAAAGAAAATGTAATTAAAATACGTGCTATTTTGAAAAAAAATATAAACGAATGATTTCTGTTAAAACAATGGAGCTATTATATACTATATTTAATTGTAAGTATCTATGAATCATTAGAAAGCCTTTTTTTTTTTTTTTTCGATTTTCTTGAATGACGGAATTTTTTTGCTGCATTTGTGCGTTATTTCGCGATAGTGATGTGCTATGCATGCTTTACTGTAGATGTTTAAGAGTAGATTGTAAAAGTGGAATTCTTAAGCGGATGCGAATGATGTCATTTTACATAAAATAAAACGTGTGCTTTAAGTCTTAAAATTGAAATATGTTTTGTACTGCAGCAGAGTCCCGCTTAACCGAGTTATTTTCTTCTGATGGACTGGTGGCTTCTATTATTATGAAACAGCCATTATAAATGAAGTGTTAGGTGAAGATGAAAGAGCAGCCGTAAAAAAAAAAATTATGGCCATCCCCACCCCCTCATTCTGACCAGAAAATCAGAGTTCTAACTTTTTACGGCTGCTCTTTCATCTTCACCTACACTTCATTTATAAAGGCTGTTTCATAATAATAGAAGCCATCAGTCCGTCAGAAGAAAATGCAGTAATGGAAATGCCGGGGGCGACACTAAATTCTGAAAAAGCAGAATTCCTGTTCTCTAGTTTTTTTCTTTTCTTTTCCTTTTTTTTAAAATTAAATAATGAAAAGCATGTGTCTTAAACGTTTGTATTTTAAATTAAAGTTATGCATTTTATATAAAATAAGTGAAAGGATTAAAGTTTAAGTAAAATTAAGGCAATACGAATGCATGAGAAGGAAACAATAATAGGCGATTTATCACCTGCGCCCGCTAACATAAAAGTAACGAGTTCATGATTTCTCTATCAGAATCTTCCTACTTGGCGAAGGATTAATTATGAATAAAAGTAACATGATGTAATGCTTAGCATACATTTAACGGGGATCAAACTGCTAGACAGAGGTGAAAATAATCTATTAAATTCGAAACTGAAAAGAATAGAAAAGAAAAGAATTTCCTAAAATTGAAATTTCTGTGATACCGTTCGGAATAGAAACCGACAATTTGGCACATAGTGGTTATTTTAAATACTCGATAAGAATAATTTCTAAAAAAGGTAGAAATTAAAAGTTCAAAACGACATAAAAGCGTTCTATGAACATTCTAAATTATGATTTATTTGCAATTGTTAGTCTGCAACAATTGCTGAATATGCAAATTGTTAGAAACATGAAATTTGACGTACTTTTTACTTATAATGCGTAAATGATCTCACAGAAAAGTTCCTAAAATATTCGAAATTTGAATGGATGCAGGCGTAAAAAAAAAGTTCTAAAATTGCGATTTCTGTAATATCGTTCGGGATAGTGGTCTGAATTTCGGCATGGCGATTTGTTTAAACATGTAAGTGCACGCTAAGAACTGTTAGTAGAAAATCGAAATGTTAAGAGGTGAACCGAGCGGAAAAAGTTTTAAGAACAGTTTGCATTATGATTTTAATGAGATTGTTTGGGCTAGGAACATAAAATTTGACACAGATGTCATTTTCTAAGCCGTAAATGCTTTGCGTTTCCTAATACATTAGAAATTTATAAGTGTACAAGAGCAAAAAAAATTCTTGTATTTTTGAATCTGTGATACTGTTCGAGATAGAATCCTTAAACCTGGCATGGTGGTCACTTACAAGATGTAAATGCTCATTAAAAACTGTTTCAAAATAAATCGAATTTTAAAAGGTTGAAATGAGTGGAAAGCTTTTTAAAAACTTTCTAAATTCCGGTTTGAATGGAATTGCTAGAGCGTGAACTTGAAATTTAACATGATTACGGCTACTAAAACGAAAATGCTCGTCCTAAGCAATTTCTAAAAAATTCGAAATTTAAGAGGTTGCAAGAGCAAAAGTCATTCATAAATTGAGATTTCTATAAAACTGTTGAGGGGAGAAACTTAAAATTTGATATGGTGATTACTTTTAAGATGTAAGTGCTCGCTAAATGCTATTTCTAAAAAAATCGAAATTTAAAAGGGTGAAACGAGTAAAAAAGCTTTCTAAAAATGTTCTAAATTATGATTTATTTGGAATTCTTAGCCTTAAGGAAATCGAAATTTGACATAGTTGTAACGTTTAAGACGTAAATATTCACCATGAACAGTTCCTAAAAAAATCGAAATTTTTAACGGCGCAGGAGCAAAAAAGTTCTAAAATTGGGTTTATCTTGATATCCTTAAAGATTGAAACCTGAATTTTAGCAAGCTATTAATTTTAAGATCTAAGCGTTCGTTAACCCTCTCGATCCGCAGCCTGAGCTATGCTCGGGCATGCATTTTCCCGTCAAATTAATACTATTTGGTTATTCCCACTAGTTATCTTTTAAAGAAAACTTTGTCTGATTTAATCAGAACATTTTCCCCGATTAAGATAGTCAAAAATTTCTGCATTAAAGACAGGCCCGTAGCTAGACCATACTTCCAGGTAGGGCAAAGATTTTCCCAGGGGTGGCAGATTTTTTCTTCATTTTTTTTTTCTATCTCTTATTCGTAGTTCTTCAAAAATATGCATTGCAATTTTAGGGAGTTTTTTTTTTTTTCGTTTAAAATATAAGATATTCCTAAAGTCAGTACGAAATTTTTAAAGTTTCTTCAGAGACATAATAAAAATGTATTAAAGTTAAATAAAATATTTGGCATAACCAGGGCCATAGGAATCGTCTCCCATACCCCCCCCCCCCCCCATTTGGAGGGGTCTGAGCAAAGTCAGGGGCCCAGTAGTAAGTTATTGTAGCTTTGAGTCGAATAATGTTTTTTACCTTTTATAATTATTTTTAATGTATTTTAATAACATTTTAATTTGTTTTATCCAAATTAATTTTTTGTCAAAGATCTTGGTCAGATTTAGAAAACAGATATGCGCTTTCCTTCTATATCCACTATTCTTTATGAAAGGGCCCAGATGGAAGAGCTTTTGAAACCTTAAATTCTATTGTTAAAATATAATGGTATTTGTCTTTTTTTTTTTTTTTTTTTTTTGGTGTGTGTGTGTGGGTGGTCCTATAAATGGGACAAAAAGATGAAACCAAAAGTTCAAAACTTCATTAATACTATTACTTCCTTCAACCAAAACAGATATGCACTTTCTTTCTACAGCCACCGTTCTTTTTAAAGGTGCCCAGATGAAAGAAATTTTATAGGCTCTAAATTCTTTTTTAATTGTCTTTTTTAGGGCCTTTTATAAAAGTGAGGAAAAGTTGTAACCCAAGATTCAAAACGTTTAGGCCAAATTTTTTATTCAAATGTTTAAAAAAAAGGCTTTTTAATCTCATTGAGGCCCCCAATAAGTTTCAAAACTTTCTTAATGCCATTACTTCCTTCAAAAAATTTGTGCTTTCTTTCTATAGTCACCGTTCTTTTTAAAGGTGATGAAAAAAATTTTGCAGGCTCTAATTTTTTTTTTAATTGTGTTTTTGGCGGGCCCCTGTAAAAATAAAGAAATGTTGGAAGTCAAGATTCAAAACTTTTAGGTCCCATATTTTTTATTTAAATGTTTAAAAAATATGCTTTTCAATCTCAATGGGGTCCCAATGAGCTTCAAAACTTCCTTAATACAATTACTTCCTTCAACCAAAACAGATAATGTGCTTCCTTTCTATCCACCATTTTTTTTTAAGGCTCCCATATGAAAGAAAATTTGCATGCTCTAAATTTTTTTAATCGTCTTTTTTTTTGGGGGGGGGGGCGGGGGAGGGCTATGAAAGGGAGGAAAAGTTGGAACCCAGGATTCAAAACTTATAACTGTCACTTTTTTATTCAAATGTTTAAAAAATGTGCTTTTTAATCTCGTTGGGGGTCCCAATCAGGCTTAATACTATAACTTTCTTCAACCAAAACAGACATGGGCTTCTTTGTACAGCCACCATTCTTTTTAAAGGTGCCCAGATGAAAGAAATTTTGCAATTTCTAAATACTTTTTAAAATTGTCTTTTTTAGGGTCCCTATTAAATCGAGGAAAAGTTGGAACCCAAGATTCAAAACTTTAAAACCTCATTATTGTTATTCAAATGTTTAAAAAAAATGTGCTTTTTAATCTCGTGTGGGTCCCAATAAGCCGGAATTTGTGTGCCATGCCTTTGCCACCTATCCCCTTACGCTCAACCTGTTTCTTTTTTAACGCTTCATCATGCTGTAACTATTTTATCTACTAGCGGAGCATCGCTTGCTTTGCTGGTTGGTTTTTCCAAAAGAGAACCTTTTTTTGAGGGGGGGGGAGGGAGTTCGCCCTTGGGGGGGCCACTGCCTTCCGCAGTGTAAACCCGTTCGGGATATCCTAAATCTGATCTTGAGTCAAACAATTCTTGAATTATTGTACTTTTTCTTCCGATAAAGTGATAGTCCCCGGGTAAAAGTTAAATTTTCCAGCATCGTCGTTCATCTTGCTATAGGAGCCAATTTGTTATTTTCCCACCTTCATCTTAATCATGACAGCAGCAAAATCTACTGGATAATTCTTCGATTCAGAAAAACTTTCCAAAAGGTCTTTCGCAAAACGCGAAAAAAAGGGTATAACTCGCATCAAAAATTGGACAAAAATTCAAAAATCGCAGAGAGCAAAATTTGACTATATTGAGCCAAAAGATTGAATGTAGAATTTTAAAAAATACTCTAAAAATCACATAAAAGGTTTGTAAAAAAAATCAGAAATTGCAAACGATAAACTTTCTATATTGAACTAAAGGACTTAAACTTGATTCCTTTTAGGAATGTAAAAAAAAAAAAAAAAAAAAAAAAAAACACGGCGGAAAGCGAATAAAACGCTGCACAGGGCAAAATTTACTATATTGGGATAAAAGATTGAAACCGAATTCCTTTTACATTCTCAAAAAAAAATAAAATAAAATGAAATAAATAAATAAATCAGTGGACTGGAGGTTTTTTTCCCTTTCAAACACACACACGCACACACAAAAAAATGCTTTAATTTGCCCATTTTTCGCAAAAGTATAGAAAGTCACCAATCTAACGTAAAAATTACCCAACATCCTTCAATATAAAGATGCAGTTTCATCAAATCAAATCCCAATAGTGTTCCGTCAACTGTGTTGCATTGTACTTTTCATAATTAGAAACTGAACTTACGCATTAATATTTTTTCCTTCATAACACGAAAAAGTCGCGAATCAAAGATCAAAATGTCTAGAAAATTTCAAAAGACGAAAATTTCTTCAAATATGAGAAAAATCTCTTCTAATCACAGGAGCTTAAAAACGGGAAAAGCGTTTAAAATCGCATAAAAGGTTTGCAAAAAATTCAAAAATTGCAGAGGACAAAATTTTGTACTTGAGGCTAAAAGATCGAAACCTGACTCCTTTTACTAATGTAAAAAAAATCCCGTCGGAACGCGAAAGAAAGTTAAAAATTACGTAAAAGACTTCGTGAAATATTCAAAAATCGCAGAAGACTAATTTACTATACTCGGCTAAAATGGAAAGATAGATTGAAAATGGATTCCTTTTATGAATGTGTGTGTGTGTGGGTGGGAGCCTGAAACTCGAAAAAACACTAAAGATAGCATAAAAAATTAAATTTAAAAATTTCATAAAAAAAAACCCTATTTCGATGTGCATAATTTAAGGCATACAGGTATCCTTCCTGTCAAATCTTGTCGTGAACAGAAAAACATCTGGCCAGACCAAAAAAGAAAAGGACAGAGAGACTCTGTATGTCTTTATCATTATCTAGTAAGAAACCCATCTTCGTTTCCCACAGAAAGGTACTGTCTATCTGAAGCCTTTCTTTTTCAATTTCTATCCGGAACACTTGGGTGACAATTTTAAATTGGAGAAAACCGAAAAATATGAAAACGATATCCCAAAGGTAATTTTATGGAATTAGTAAATCTCTAAATATATATATATTTTTTAATAAAAGGCACCGTTCAAAACAGAAAAAAAGTTATTATAAATCAGTATTTTCTGCTTTAAAAAAATCTGTCTGGGTCATGCGGATCATTGTCAAACTGAAAAAAAAAAAAAAAAAAAAAAAAGAGAGAGAGAGAATACGAAAAGACTTCCATACTTTTTTATTTATGTGCAATATTTGGAGGTTTTTTGTGGCACTTCATTTGCAAAGGGAATTCAGTTTGAAACTTCCTTTTTTTTTTTTTTTTTTTTTTTTTTTTGGCCAAATTTTGTGCTCTGCTATTTTTGAATTTTTCGAGAATTTTTAGCTGTGTTTCTGGTAATTTTTTTAACATTCATAAATAAAAAATCCGGTTTCAATCTTGTAGCACAATATAGTAAATTTAGCTCGCTATGAACTTCGAAATATCTTTATCAATTTTTGGCATCCTTTTGCATTTTGCGGTGATTTTTTTACCTTTTTTTTTTTCTAAATGGGGGAATTCTCAGTTAAATTTTGCTAGTGCTTTGATTAAATTCATGTTGTAAGAATATCAAATCTGTTCCTTTAACACCATGAACAAAATGTTGAAAATTTTAATTTAATCCGGGTCGAAATAAAAATTTACAATAATTCGTTTGTTTGATTCGAGATCTGAGCTGGCATAGCCCCCAATGGGTGTACCACACATTGCCGAAAGCAGTTCAACCCAACTGTAAATTCGTTTAATTTGAGTTTCGTTGTGAAAAAATCAACTAGTGAAGCTCCGCTGCTGTTGTTATAAAATAGAACTCGGATAGCAAAATTAAATACAGATATTTCTCAAAAATCTTAGAGGGGTGGGGGAGACCTGAAAAAAAAGTTTGTGGGTGGCCTCAAAAGATCTTCCTACGGCCCTGGGCATAACGTAAATAAAATATATTTCTTTTAATTAGGAATTGGAATCGAATACCGTTTTTCACTTTTCAATAAATACATTACACTTTGAGTTGTAATTGATTTCTATCTTATGGTGGTCTGTATCAGGCTGTCGCCTAGCAAAAATTGGCTTATATTGGCAACTTTGACGATCACTTTGGAAACTGATTTGCTTTTAAGAAAAAGTGCAGAACAGTTTCATTAAACAACGCATTCTGTTTCTTCGTTTCTTAATAAAAGCATCTGTAACATTTTTTAAATTTAAGAATAAAAAATGGCTTTATAAATGTGTCAGTAAGTAATAAATTTGGATTTGTAAAATCGTAAGTAACCTGACATATTGTATTGTTTAAATTTGAAATAATGATTGGTTTATTTTAGAGGCGACATTTAAAAAAAATTTCAGTGGAATGGGAGACAGCCAAAGAGATGAAGGGACAGACCTTCCATTATCTATTTTGTATTTTCACAGTGGAAGGGGGGGGAGGGGTGTGGAATGTCCTTTGGAATTTGTTGTAATCGGGCCAAGTTTCCACGAAAGAAGCATTTAACTGTCATGTACAGCAAATTAAAGTTAAGGAAACAGTATTGTGGGCTGCTTCAAGATTAGTTTCAGAAGCCTTTGGTTTCAACCCCGCCTCCTAACGATAAATTACGTATGATGACAATTGTATAAAGAAAGCAAGCTTTAAGGATTAAGGTAAACCCGATTTGTTGTTGAAGCGGTATGGGATAATTTCTACAAAGTGAAAAAGCGAGGCACGCACAATGGAGCAATTTTCGACAGGTCTGTTAAAGAGGGAGAGAAAAAAAGCTTTATAGATGAAATTTTACTATTTTTGTTTCCAGTCTAGAAAGGAAATTTAGGGGTAGAGGGCAAGGTCTGGCGTGGAAAAATGAAAATTTGATGTTGTATTACATAAATTTTTTTAAAGGGAAATACTGAGTGAAAAAATGATCAGAATGTCGAGCTTCATTCTAGGTTGGACAAGAAGTGGTGGAAAACTAGAAATTTAATGTTGTTATCGGAATGCGCTAGGTCGGGCAAAACATTTTCCAGGTCGGGCTTTGCCCGACCTGGCCCCCACCTGGCTACGGGCCTGATTAAAGAGCCGGTGATAAACGATTAAAAATTTTGTAAAAGACGCTCATCGCAAAGAATTACTTACACAGCGAGAGTGTTAAGAACTGTTTCGAAAAATGAAGTCTATCTTTAAAGAGCAAGCAGAAAACGTTCTAAATAACGATTTAAATAGAATTGTCAAAGCACGACCTTGAAATTTAACATGGTTGTAACTTTTGAAACACTAATGCTCTCAGAAATAATTTCCTAATAAGTTCAAAGTTTAAAAGGGTTCAAAAAAAAAAAAAAAAAAAAAAAAAAAGTTCTAAAATTCCAATTTTTCTGATACCGTTCGGGGTAAAAGCCTGAATTTGGCATACTAATTATCTAAAATATGTAAAGGTTCATTAAGAATCGTTTCTAAAAATATCTGCATTGTTTTGTATGTCGTCCTTCATTCTCGGATTAGCCGTAGATATTTGCAAAGGTAAAACAATTTTGCAAAAAATAAAATAAAACGTTATCTTTAAACAGATATCTGACTAAATATCTAACAATAAACAAATATCTAACTAAAAGACCAACTATTATGTCTATATGTTATTTCGACTCTATCTTTTTTTTTACAAAATTTTCATTCTTCATAAAAATTAAAATACCATATAAATTGAAGAAGATTGATACTTTGAGAATAGAAGTTAGCTTTCATTGCTTTTAAATCCTTAATTACTCTATAAGAAATGAATGATATATAAACAAAATGTACACATATTGGGTTTCCTTTCTACTTACAAAGGTTCTAATAAAACTCATTTTAATTTAATTGAGTAGATTATTTAAATTATATATAATTTGTTTTAAAAAAAAGAAATGATATCTACTAAAAACCAACTTTTCAAAAGTAAAAAAAAAAAAGAAAAAAAAGATGAAACTTGTGGCTAAAAAATGGTGTGATATCATATTTCCAAGCTTATATTATGGTACTTTTTTAACATTTTCCACTAAAAAATTTACAATTTGTAAGTCGAGTGACTTCGTATATGTTGATAGAAATCCTTTTCTCCTGTACTAAATACATCATAACGTGTTTCTGAAAATTCAAATGTTTTAAAATTATGCATCATGGGCTTGGCGGCCATCTTTCCATATTTTACACAAATTTCTATGTACCCTAATCCGTAGTTAAAATCAGAAATTCAAAATTGTTACTTAAGCAGACATTATAAGCTTTTCCGTTACGGACTTTTATTCGAAGAACTTTGAGTCTTAAAATAGTGACCTAACTAAAGAATTCATCTTATGATTTATTTCGTAAAATAATTAATCATTTAAAGGCAATAAAAAAAATATTTCTTTTCTCAAAATATTAGTCTTTTTCAATTTATCAGCTGTTTGCAGTTGAAAACCCAAGTTCGACATTGTTACCAAAGCACACATTTTATGCTTTTCCTTCATGGAATTGTGTGCTTAGAAATTTGTGTGTTAAGGTAATGGTGACATATCTTCGCTATCCCTCTTATGATTACTTTTTTAGAGTAATTAATCATTTAAAAGCAGTAACAATGAACTTTTTTTTCTCAAAAAAAGTGTTTTTAAATTTATTTGTCCGTAGTTAAAATCAGAAGTTCTAAATCGTTATTAATGCAAAGTTATTACCCTTTACAGACTTGAGTGCTTAGAAATTTGTGTAAAATATGGAAAGATGGCCGCCAAGCCCATGATGCATAATTTTAAAACATTTGAATTTTCAGAAACACGTTATGATGTATTTAGTACAGGAGAAAAGGATTTCTATCAACATATACGAAGTCACTCGACTTACAAATTGTAAATTTTTTAGTGGAAAATGTTAAAAAAGTACCATAATATAAGCTTGGAAATATGATATCACACCATTTTTTAAGCCACAAGTTTCATCTTTTTTTTTTTTTTTTTTAGCTTGGCTTTTTTTTTTTACTTTTGAAAAGTTGGTTTTTAGTAGATTTATATATACAGTAGACTCCCTCAAATCCGCACAGCTTGGGACCAGAGGTTGTGCAGATTTTAGAATTTTGCAGATTTCTGGTCATTGATTTGTTTACATTTTTGAAACATTAATTTGATTGGTAGTTAAGCAAGGGAAATTATAATGAATGCTTACAATAAAGTGAAACATTAAAATAAGTGAAATATTAAAATAATTTATTAGTTTAAACATTTAAATTTATTAGTTAACGTAATTATTAAAATAATTATGTAAAATAAAAATTTAGAAAAAAGTTTAATTATTGCTGATGAAATCGATTCGATTTCAAAAGTCCTATGCTGCCATCTAGTGGTAAAACGATCATAAGATCGATACATCATTATGCTATTATCAGTATATATAGCTTATTACGCTCTCTGTAACTTTTTTCATTGTTATTTGGTGTCTTCAATGCTTTTATTATACTGCTTTATATGTTTAGAAATAAATTTGTCTATAATTTAAAAAAATTCCGCTAACAATTTTAAAATAGCGTTCCGGTTCGTGGATTTTTCCATTTCGAATCCTGGAATTTTTTATATAGATATGCTAATTTATATCAGAATCAAAAGTAACGTAAATTTATTTAGTAATAAATCAGCTGTAATTATCAAAAGGAATGATTACCAAAAATTTAGTAAAAAAAACATTGTGGTAGTCGCTGATATCGGCGCCATCTTGAATTTTGTTCCTGCAACTTAACTGTAAATTTCATTGTTTACATCTGAAAAAATACGCGGATTTTAGGGTCGCAGATTTAAAGGAGTCCACTGTATACAGTAGACTCCCTCAAATCCACACAGCTTGGGACCAGAGGTTGTGCGGATTTTAGATTTTTGCATATTTCGGGTCATTGCTTTGTTTACACTTTTTAAACAGTAATTTGACTGTAATAATGCAACGAAAATTATAAAGAATCAATGCAATATAGTAAACTATTAAAATAATGAAGTAAAGTAAAGAAAAAAAAAGTAAAATGTTAAGAAGTAAAATAATTTTAAAAATGACTAAATTATTAAAAGTAAAGGTCAAGTAAATAATTAATAATGTATAATTAATTCTGCATAACAAAGATAAGATGCATTTCCCTTGAATTATTGTATGAAACTTGCCTCATAATGGTATCCTATTAATTCACATCAAAATCATAAAGTAAGGAAGTTTTATTTCAGGTTTAGCCAGTCTTAATAACAAAAATATCTTGATTAATACATAAAAAAATTTGGTAAAAAGATTGTGATTACCAAAGATATCAGTAATATCGTTATTTATTTATTTTTTTTTTTTTCAGAAATAAGTTGTACTTCGTTCATGAAAAACTATGAGTTCAGTCATATTATAGAGAATTAATTACATATTAAAATACAAATGGAATGATGTAAAACTAAAAAATTCTTTAATTTTGACCGTATATCTGAACTGAAAGTTTTATTGTTTAGTGATGATGTGTGAATTTCAGGCGTTTGCGGATTTGAGGGAGTCTACTGTATTATTGTTTTGATACTACTTAGTTATCCTGTCGACCAATTTTGCCAAATTATATAAATCGCCAAACCACTTGCCAAATTATACATATTGGCATAATTTTTATTTTAAATAACGAAAAGAACAAATAAATTAGTGTAACATTAATAAAAATACAAATAAAACGTCGAAATAAATATCACTTGATGACATAAACATGTGTAACTAGCTTAAAGTCAAGTGAATGTGACATTTACGATCAACCATTATTGGCATTTGATCTTATAGTTTGGCGATAGATTTTTGGTTGACGGGATAACTAAGTAGTACCATTGTTTTTTTTATGTACAGTAGATTCCCTTAAATCCGCATAGCTTTGGCACATTTTAGAATTTTGTGGATTTCTGGTCACTATTTTGTTTACATTTTTTGGTACTAATTGATTATTCGGTCAACTAAAAAACTATTGTCAAACTATAAATTTAAATGCCAATAATGGATGATCATAAATGTCACATTCACTTGACATTAGTGTGTTATGTCATGAAGTGATTTTTATTTGACTTTTTATTTGTTCTTTCGTTATTTAAAATAAAAATTCTGTCAATTTGTATATTTTGATGAAATTGGTCGACGGATAATCAAGAAATACCCATTTTTTAAACAGTAATTTGAATATAATAATGCACTCGAAATTATAATGAATGCTTACAAGTAAAATAATTAAGTAAAATTATAAAGCAAGAAACCAAACTAATAAAATTGAAAAACATAAAAGTCAAAACGAGTTCAGAATGGAAAGACACATTCACCTTGCATTAAAATAACTACATAAAAATAAAAATCTCTTCAATAGAAAGGTGCATAAATTTTTATAAACTAATGAATGTTATTTTTTTTTAAATATTAAAAATAAAGGTCAAGTAAATAGTAATTAATAATGCATAATAATGATGAGATCAATTTTTCTTGAATTATTCAATGAAACATGGTTCATAAAGTAGGGTGTCAACGATTTTAATCAGTTGATTTAAATCAGCGATTAAATCATGATTTTAATCAACTGATTTTTTTTTAAATCATTGATTAAAATCATAAATTTTCTAAATGTTTAAAATGACAAAATAATATTAAAATCTAACATGAACATAATTTAAAAAGTTTCTACTTGTATTTTGACTTATGAATAAACAAAAAAAGAACTTTAAATATGTGTCTCTAAGCTTAGTTCTTGAGTAATATAAAGAATTAAGTGCAGTAATTTTGTATTAAGCATATAGTTTTTATCTGACATAAAAACAAATTCATTTCAAAATAATATTTCAACCAATATAATTTGAAATGTCATAATTTCCTTTAAGGAATCAAATTATTCATTCTTTTATATAAAATAAGCATAGCAAGTATAATAAATTTGTACAAGTAAAAGAATAAAATTCCCAGAATCTTATTTTCTCATTCTACTTTTGCAATAATGAATTTATGGTAAATATTGGAGCTAAAGAAGAAGGAAAGAATGACATCTGCTCAACAGTTATTGTAAAAGGATGTATAAGAGAAGAAGAACTGATTGGTATAAAAATGGCAAAGCAAGAGCTTCTTTGGTTATAGGTTGAATAAAAGTTTTTTTTTTTTTTTTACTTTGTAACTCATATATACCAAATCAAAAAATTAATTAGAAATTGAAAAAGTAGCAAAATTTTTTTCTTTTTAAAAGGAAAAAAAAAATTGAACCATTGAAAACTTTTAGGTGATTAACAGTAGTTTTTCTAAGTACAAATGCTAAACAAGCTGCAAATAATATTTGTTAGTTTTCTTATGTGTGCTACCAACTAATGAAATCATTTATTTGTAGTTTTTATTAATTCTGTAATTGCTTTGTGTTTCTTCTAGGCCATTTTTTAAGAGTGTCGCACCCTGACCCTTTTGAAATTGGCGAAATGCACCCTGCCTTTTGAAACAATAGTGAAATTCACCTGTAGTTGTAGCCAGATATTTCTTGTAAAAACTTCCCCATTCTGCAGTATTTCTAAAGCCATGTGCCCAAGACTTTGCAAAAATGATAGAACTTTATTTCTTTGAAAAAAAAAAAAACAGGATATTATTAAAACATGTTGTTATTTAATTGTATTTTTCAATTTGTAATTCATAAAATTATTAAAATTAATGATTCTTTATTTATCATATTAAAAAATTACATACTTTTTTTTTTCTTATATCATTACTAAACATATTACTAATATATTTCCTCATGAAATAGTGCCCTTTTTTGGAACTAGAATCCTGTCACTTTTATTTCTAAAATGAATACTACTTTATTATTACTTTAATAAGCAAAGCATAAAAATGTTCCTAATTAGCAAGTTAATTCTTTAATAATTTTAAGTAGTGTTAACAATTTAATATTAAATCCAGTATTAATAATTTTATTAAATATCAATAGCATTTAATATAGTTTTACATAATTATTATAAAATATTAGTACAGTAAAGTGCCGCTAATCTGTGAAGGCCTGTAATTCATGAACAATTTATGAATGTAACAAATAAAATGAACTTTTAAAATCCTTTCAGTAGTGACAAAATTTTCAAATGTGAAATTTTTTTACACCAAATTTAACATTTTCTTTTTCTCTTTATTTAATATTACATATCATATAACATTCTACTTTATAGATTGAAATAATAGTACATGTAATTATTTTACTATTTTATTTATTTATTCAAGCAGTATTTGGAAAATACAATTTGAGCACTTATGAAAAAGTATTTACTTTTAATGAAAGAAAATGCTTTCTTAGACAATGTATTTAATCATTTATTTTTTTTTTCATTAAATCCTAATTATAAGATTGCAAAAAATATAAAAGAAATATTACATTTCAACTCTTAATTTATGCTATATTACAATATAAAAAAATTAACATCTCTGGTTTTCTCCAATAGATGGCGCTACCACACGTGCATCAAATATTAATTATCATAATATCGATCTTTTTTGCAAAGTAATTATGAAAATAGTATTGAAATGGTAACTAAAATTATAAAATCCAGATCCTTTTTTTACTATCTTCATAACATTGTTGTGATTAATGTTTTTTCATTTTACTTATGTCTGATATTTGCTCTTTAAGCTTTATTTAAAAAAATTCCTGATTCTTTTGTAATAAAAGTTGCCAGATTTTCTGATCTAAAATTTATTAAAGATTTTAATTCCTAACCCCCCAACCTTACTAAATTCTGAATACAAATTTGAAAGCTTTTTTAAAAACTGATATTATTAGGATTATTTTCATAGAATCCTGAAATATTACAAATAAAAATTTAGCACTCATTAGTAATAACAGATGGCGACACCCTATATCTGCTACACGAATTTTTGTTGTAGAAAGTACTGAATAAAAATTTGGCCCCACCAGTGACTGAGAGGTTCTGCTCTCGAAGCTGGTAGACGGGAGGTGCTGGGTTCGAACCCAATCGCGGCTGTCTGCCTAATCGTTTGAAGTTTTCATGGATTTCCATGTGTAAATACGGGTTAGGTTCCCTTAGAAAGACCCCCACAAAGGGCACTCCTCCCTCAGGCCTATATAAACCTAGAGTAGATAATCGGCTGTCAAAAATCAACCAACCAACCAACTGAATAAAAATTTTGCTGTCTGTTATTTTTTTTTAAGCATTATTCATAAATAGATTATTTAAAATTATTCATTTATTATACCAAATTAATACACTGCAATAGATATATTATTTAAAAAAAATAATAATTTAAAAAAATCCTATGAAAGTCACTTCCCATTTCATCAGTCCAGAATTATTTCATTTTTTCAGAGCAATAAAGCTTTGTAACTCAAAAAGAACTTATGACTATTTATAAACTTCAAGGTAAAATTCAATAATGTGAACAAAATGTCTTAAAACAAACAACCATTGATGCCATCTTTAAAAAATAATAAATTATTATTTTTTTTTTAAATAGTTCTTATAAAAATGTGTAATTTTGTTTATTTTTAAGAAATGACATAGTAAATTTGTTCAAAATATGAATTTTTGAAAATGTAAACAAAGATAAAGTAGACATGGCCCACAAAAAGTCTCACATCTGCACAACCCTTGGAACAAAGCTTTGTGGATCATCCTTCTACTGTATATATAAAGTTGTTGTATGATACTAACTACTAATTTTCAGTTTTTATAATTTCTGTAATTACTAACTAATAATTATAATTTAATTAATTAAAGTGTAAAAACATAGATGATGTTAGCAATTAGAGGTTTAATTGTTTTGGAAACCTAAAAATCTTGGTAGCTATTCAGTATTTGAATGCTGGGGAAAAAATCATAAAAATCAAATTTAAATTTTTTTTAAAAATCCAATTTTGTTTGATTTTTTTACACTTTATCATAAAGTTACAGTAATAATTTACATCAAAATCTTAAAATATGTAACAAAATTTTATTGCATGTTTAGCCACATTTAATAATCAAAAAAGCTATTAAAAGATTAATTCATGAATGCGTTTGTTAAAGAGATTGTGATTGTCACTGATATCAGATCTTCTATTTGAATTTTTTCAGAAATAAATTTTTACTTCCTTCAGGAGGTAAGGAAAGATATCACAGGAGATATCACAAGTTAAATCAAAATTAACCAAGAATTACAAATTAAAATGTAATAAAAATGTAAAAAATCTTAAAATTTTCACCAACATCTTAAATGTCAGTTTCACAGTTTACATCTGAAACAATGTGCAGATTTTAGGGTGGCGTATTTTAGAGAGTCTACTGTTCTAATTACTTCTGTTTGTATGAAAAAAATAGATAAATGGCTTCTTTATAATAAATAAATTATATAATGGGAAAACGAAAACAATAAGCTGCTATCCAACATATGCTTTATTGTAAACATACACTTTGATGTAAAAAATTAAAATCACAAAAATAAAAATTATACTCAATGTTTCGGTTTTTCTTTAAAACCATTCTCTCTCAGGAGTTAATTTTCTAAAATACAAATTGGCTAAATTTTTTTTATGTGTTTCATAACAGAAGTCATATTCAAATTGAAAGAAGTAACAGAAATTTCATTAAAAAAAAAATATTCAAATAACCTCAGTGGTGCCATCTCTTATCTAAAAATGAATTAAAATAAAATTACAGGAATTATTATGCATATTTGCAAAGACTTTGTTTAATATCATGGGTAGAAGAATTGATCCTTCTCCATCTACATTTTTCTCTGGAGTTTATGAAATATCCTTTAAAATTATGGACGTTACAGATTCTTCCTATATTGGGATGACAAAGCGTTGTCTCTTTGAAAGGTTTGGAAGATCATAAAAATGATTTAAAATATAACCACTGCATTGTCGAGGACCTTCCCTAAAGGAACTATTTCGTTTGTTGACTTTGACAATACGAGGATTCTTTCACAACAAGTCCATTCGTTTAAAGTAGTTTACCGAGAATCTTTAGAGATTTGTTTACAAAGTCAAGGTCTATTTTCTCGTTCTCTTTTATAGTTATGTTGTATATACAGTTGAAGATTGGTATAATGCAATTCCACATGTAACGCACAACTTCTCATATGTAAACAATGAATTTTGCAGTTAAGAAGCACCTAAATTCCACACTGTAAAAATTGCTATTCTCTAGAAAACTGAATTTGATACATTATTTCAACTTTATCTCCTTAATTCAGAACTTTTTAATGAAAAAATTGCTATTACTACAATAAACATTTTTGAAAATGAGTAATAATGAAAGATTTGGTACAGGTATAGTTGCACCATGTTTATAAAGTAAATTAAACAATGTGGAATGATCTATATAATGCAAAGATGTATAATTTGGATAATTCCAGATAACAAGGAATGCAGTATAAAGATACTCTAATGTATTTTTATACGTTTCAGACATATTTGACCATGTTTATAAGATAAATTTAAAGATGTGTCAAATGTGATCCATATAACGCAAAATTCTATATAGACCACAACCTTTCATTTTTAGGTTTGCGTTATAAACATCTTCTACTATACATGCGTACATATATATGCATATAAGTTTATATACATATATATGCACTTATATATATATATGTATGTATATACAGGGTGATTCATAAAAGATGGGCAGAACTTTAAGGGGTTATAGTACACTTAAAGACAAATAATATTAAATAGGAGACTAAGGGTCCCAGACGTATTCCCAAGGAGATAGGGGGCATTAAAGTTTAGGGTCCGAAATTTCAAATGATTATAAAACATGGAAAAATTGGTCGATTCGTTTGCGGTTTTTGCAAAAAATTTTCTTTATGCCAGTATTTTCTTGAAATAAAATTTTAAAGTTCAATTTCAAAAAATGCCGATAGGGGGCGCTTTAGACTTTGGAGTAACAAACAACTATTTTTTAACGTTATTTTTTGTATTTCTTTAAATGATTTCGAAAGCTTAGACTTAAACTTAAATTTTGATCTAAAAATCTGAGTCCTAACGAGTAGTTAAGTAGCGTAAACTGAAATTTGAAATTTGAAACCCTTCTCCCCCCAGAACAAAAATCAGTTATTCCCGATCTTTGTGTCGTAGATTAGGCTCTAACTACTGCCGCGTTTTGCTAAAATTATTCTTTATGTCAGTATTTTCTTGAAAATAAATTTTAAAGAAAATTTTCAAAAAATTCCGATAGAGGGCGCTTTAGACTTTGGAGTAACGAACAACTATTTTATACCGTTATTTTTTGTGTCTCATTAAATGCTTTCTAAAGCTTAGACTTAAATTTTCAGCCCAAAATCTGAATCGTTAGACGTGGTTAAGTTTCTGGGGAGAGGGGTTTGAAATTTCTACTCCTGAGCACAGTTCAGTTTACCATGTCCACACATTGTGTGCTGTGATACGAGGTAAAAAGACACAAATTAGGATTATGTTACCAAAGCATATTTATTAACATGTAATTACAATAAATGTTCAAAATTGTGACCACCAGAGGTTATGCACGCAGAACAACGGCGAAGAATGGAACGGCGAACATTCGCGAAAACATCAGGCTTTTCGAGCACTTCCCCTACAGCGGCGGAAAGTCTGGCGACCAGTTCCTCGGGGGATTCAATGGGTGTCTCATACATAAGAGCCTCTAATCGTCCCCAAAAAAAGAAATCGAGGGGTGAAAGATCTGGCGAGCGAGCAGGACAAGCAACAGGACCACCTCGACCAATCCATCTGTTCGGAAATGTGATGTCCAGATAGTTGCGGACGTCTCGTACGTAATGGGCTGGCGCTCCATCGTGCTGGAACCACATGACCCGCCGGATGCGTGGAGGAACAACGTTTAACAGGTCTGGCAGCACATGTTGCAGAAATGTGAGGTATGTTTTACCGTTGAGGCGATTAGGAAGAAGGTACGGTCCGATTAGGTGGTCTCCGAGGATTCCTGCCCAAACATTGATGGAAAAGCGTCTCTGATGAGCATGTGGATACGTAGCATGTGGATTGACATCCGCCCATACATGTGCATTGTGTGTGTTAAATGTACCTTCACGTGTGAAGGTACATTCATCGTTGAAAAGCACAGTTCGTCCAAAATGTGGATTTAGCGCGTTCTGCTGCAGAAACCAGCGGGCGAATTCAATACGATTTGGATAATCCCCTGGAGACAGTTTCTGGACTCGTTGCACGTGAAACGGGAGCAAATGTTCATCCTTCAGTACCCTCCAAGTCATGGACTGTGAGGTATCCACCTGCCTACCCACTGTTCGTGTACTTGTACTTGGCTGCGCCGCTACTACATCCAGAATGGCTTCTGCAACAACTACTGATTCGTCCTTTTTTGCACGACCTGCATTCGACCGGGAAGCGAGAAATGATCCCGTCTCACACAACTGTCTGTGCAAGCGCTCGAAAGTTTTGCGGTTAGGCAACCGCCTGTTTTGAAATCGCTCTCCGTACATTCGTTGTGCCTCTGCACCATTTCCATCTGCCGCTCCGTAAATTAAATGCATCTCAGCCTTTTCCTTATTCGTGAAGGGCACCATCTTCCGATTCATTACTACAGCGACTTACACTTGACTCACCGTTCAGTGGTTTTTATGCCTGAATCGTGTCGAAATTTTGCATACGTGTTCTTCTTCTTCCCCATTTGACATTTGCATACTTTCTGTTTCCTTCTTCACCCGGTGACTAGCGTCAGGAATGGAGCTTTAACGTTTGCATGAGCGACGTTTCCAACTGTGCCAGTGCCTTTATGAGTGAATTCCGACTATGCAGTCCTTGACGAAAGTTGTATTTTTGCCTCGTATCACAGCACAGAATCGTTGGGTATGGTTAAGTAGTGCAAACTGAACTATGTTCAGAAGTTGAAATTTGAACCCCCTCCCCTCGCTACTGAACCACGCTCAGCGATTCAGATTTTGAGCTGAAAATTTAAGTTTAAGTCTAAGCTTTAGAAAGCATTTAATGAGACACAAAAAATAACGGTATAAAATAGTTGTTCGTTACTCCAAAGTCTAAAGCTCACTCTATCGGAATTTTTTGAAAATTTTCTTTAAAATTTATTTTCAAGAAAATACTGACATAAAGAATAATTTTAGCAAAACGCGGCAGTAGTTAGAGCCTAATCTACAACACAAAGATCGGGAATAACTGATTTTTGTTCTGGGGGGAGAAGGGTTTCAAATTTCAAATTTCAGTTTATGCTACTTAACTACTCGTTAGGACTCAGATTTTTAGATCAAAATTTAAGTTTAAGTCTAAGCTTTCGAAATCATTTAAAGAAATACAAAAAATAACGCTAAAAAATAGTTGTTTGTTACTTCAAAGTCTAAAGCGCCCCCTATCGGCATTTTTTGAAATTGAACTTTAAAATTTTATTTCAAGAAAATACTGGCATAAAGAAAATTTTTTGCAAAAACCGCAAACGAATCGACCAATTTTTCCATGTTTTATAATCATTTGAAATTTCGGACCCTAAACTTTAATGCCCCCTATCTCCTTGGGAATACGTCTGGGACCCTTAGTCTCCTATTTAATATTATTTGTCTTTAAGTGTACTATAACCCCTTAAATTTCTGCCCATCTTTTATGAATCACCCTGTATACAATATATATATATGTATATATAATCAATTAAAAAAACCCTTAACGGGTTAAAAGTTTGTGACGCAGCACTTTATCTTATTGCTATAAGAATTTTAAATATGGAACTTAAAAATAATGATATCAAATTTTAAGTGACGCTATATTTATTTTATCATTTTATTTTTGTTTTATTTATAATCGCATGCGTAAGAATTATGTTAAATTTAAAAGGATGTATAAAAATTTATTCATTCATGCGTTATCATTCACATTTTTCATAAATTCAAACTATGAGTTTTAAAAGATATGATATAAAAATTTAAGTGACGCCTTGATGTAACCTTAAACAATTTGTTTTAAAATTCAATTTTAATTATTTTTGATTTGGCTAAATATATTTACACATCTAACCAAAACTTTTAATTTTCCAATACACTGTTAAAAATACCACTTTCACTGAACCTGTACAATGCACTGTAATGTATTTATATGAATAAATTGATTTATCTTTTGTACCACGCTATCCAAAATCAAAAGTAAAATTTATGTAAGTGATTTCTTTACGTCATAATATTCATTTGCATATATTTCGCTTAGTTTGGATACAATGATGCAAAGGAATAACTTACATACATTTTACTTTTGATTTTGGATAGCGTGGTACAAAAGATAAATCAATTTATTCATATAAATACATTACAGTGCATTGTACAGGTTCAGTGAAAGTGGTATTTTTAACAGTGTATTGGAAAATTAAAAGTTTTGGTTAGATGTGTAAATATATTTAGCCAAATCAAAAATAATTAAAATATAATTTTAAAACAAATTGTTTAAGGTTACATCAAGGCGTCACTTAAATTTTGATATCATATCTTTTAAAACTCATAGTTTGAATTTATGAAAAATGTGAATGATAACGCATTAATGAATAAATTTTTATACATCCTTTTAAATTTAACATAATTCTTACGCATGCGATTATAAATAAAACAAAAATAAAATGATAAAATAAATATAGCGTCACTTAAAATTTGATATCATTATTTTTAAGTTCCATATTTAAAATTCTTATAGCAATAAGATAAAGTGCTGCGTCACAAACTTTTAACCCGCTAAGGGTTTTTTTAATTGATATCATTACTTTTTTTAAGTTAATAATAAAAAGATAAAAAAAAATTAGAGGCTAATGATAGAAACTCATAATCATGATTTCCATTCACCTTTAATTCCCTTCCCCCTCTCCCCTTCAAAAAAAGCATACCTGATACTTATATTGTAAAGAGTGCTGTGTTATTTGATTTTTTTAAGAACTTTTTAGTAAGATATGGAAGTAATATACAAAATGTGTGTGTGTGTGTGGGGGGGGGGGGGGTTATGGTTTGTTTCACAGATATAGAAAGCTTTGTTAAAACTTACTATGTAAAAAGTTTACTTTCTTAAGAAAAATATAAAGAAATATTACTCTTTAAACCTTTTTATTTAAAATACAATAAAATTGTAAGCAAAAAAATACTTTAAAATAAAATTTATTTGGAAATTACTGATTTTTTATTTTTTAAGAAATAATTTCCCATCATGTAAGTTTTTTATCTATAGTTGTATTGGGGTGGTAGGATAATAGATTTACTGGATACAACTGTATAAAATGCATAAAATACATTATTATTGCTCCCATTATTGAAAAGAAAGTTTTATTGTGATCCCCCCCCCCATTTATTGTTAATGCTGAATTTAGGCAATAGATGGCGATACCATGCAGAGAAGCATTTAATTATTGATGTATTTAACTAATCCTGTAACAAGCAACGTAAAATACTTCAAAAACAGATTTTAATTATATTTTGTACCTTGAAATTTTTAATGCTATTCAACGGTTTAATAATTTAGTTAGCCAACTGAATTATTTAATTTGAGGAATTATTTCACTTAATTTTTTCTGTGAATACATTTCCCATTTATTGTTAAACACCAATTCAGCCTATGTTAACGAATGAAGTAACTGAGAGCGTGATCTAAGGACGTTTTCTGACCCTTCCAATATGGCATCCAGTGCGAGAGCAGTGAAACTCAAATTAGTGATTATTAAAAATAAATTAACATGTATGCAATCCAAAGAGTTCTCGATTATTCCTGTTTTCATTTATGAGTAATACTATTAATTTCAAGAGATTTCTCAACTTTTATTTAATATTTATTGAGGAAATCCTTACTCGAAAATCTGAAAGAATAAAAATATCAACTGTCTAGATTGCTGCTGCTGTCATCTGTTGAACCAAACTTGATGAAGTTGAATAAAAAAATCTTTAACAGTAAAAATGTTTAAAAAATATGCTACATTAAATGTTATTAAATGATACTGAAATACTCGAGAAAAATGTGTACACTGACTCTGAAGTACTAAAATACTTCAGTTTTACTCAGTAATAAGCACAATATTTCTCCATCATTTATTTACTTTAGAGTTAAAATTCCAGATCTTGAGCTAGGTTTTTTTTTTTTTTTTTAGGCATTAATTTCATTAGTGTTAAGTATTCTTATGTATAAAAAAAATTAAGAATAATAAAATTTAATGACAAAATTAATTATTACCCCCCCCCCTCTCAAAATACCTTTTATTATTACTAATTTTATATCACATTAAATCAAAATTGACGTTTTCTAAATTCATTAGATTTTGCCTATCAGAAAATTTATTAAAATAAACGTCAAAAGCCTGTGTTCTTAGATTTTAAACAGATTTTATTGCATTAATTTCGTTACCTTAAAAAATATTTTTTAGAATTCTCATCATTTTTTTAAAGTAAAATTATGAATAAGAAAATGCAAAGACAAAATTAATTACTATCCATCCCCACCCCAATATCTCATTTTTTATAATATTATTCATAATTTTAGTTCACGTTAAATCGGAATTGACGTTCCAAAATTCACTAGATTTTGTCTACCAGATGGTTTTTTAAATAAACGTCTTAAGCTCTTAAGCGGTAGTCTTCAAATGACTAATTAGTGAATTAACAACAAATTTCTGCCGGATAAGTGATTTTTAATTACTTAAAAATTAATTATTTCACAAAAAAAATGTATATATATATATTATTTGTTATGATTCGCAAATTATTAAAATGCAATAAAAGTTCAGCGATAATGAAAAATTCTTCTATATTTTTGGTTAATAAAGACTTAAAGTAATTTTTTTATACTTCGTTATCCCTTGATTAGTTTTCAGCTTTACAAATCTTACTGAAGTATGAAATGATTTTTATAAAAGTAATGCAATTCATTTAAAACACTAGTAATAATTTTAATCTAGGTTCTATATTTTATTATTTTTTGTTAATAAAATTCTAGATTTAAACTTCAGCATTGAAAAGCTTACAAAATCAAATGAATGATTTTTATAAAAGTAATGCAATTAATGCAACTCATTTAAAATATTTCTTATAAATAATGCACTGAGGTGCAATATATTGCATTTACAAAATAAATAAATATATATGCTTAAAAAAATGCTTACTGCTTCAAAGAGGACAGACCTCGCGACCTATGCATTGCGAGGCCCGCACTTAACCGACTGAGCTATGGAAGGATCGTAAACTTTCCACTAAACGTTGATCAGAAGAAATTAAGCGCATGAATACAGTAGACGTAGCTTCGGTGAAATTCCCATAAATGGTGGAAAAATATAGTCCGATTTTTCATGCTTATTATAAAACGAATGAGAGTCTTAATGGAAACACACATGGTCTTTTTCGGTTCACCAAAAATAGATTTAAATTATATATTAATTTTAATAAGATCATTTTCGGAGGAAAAAAATGTGAATTAAAAATAAAATTTGAGTTTTCCCAGAAAAAAGAAAAGTGTTATTCACCTCGTCTTAATCAGATTTATATTATATATCAATTTAAAAAAAATCGTTAGTACCGTTTTCAAGATTTTGAAATTAGGAACTTCTTACATACCGTACGAACGCTTTCGCTTTAAAAATGGTTATTTAGATCTCAAAATATACTGCACGTAGAAATGTAAAAGTTTCAGTATACGATTAGACTGCAGATATAAGACTGTTCTAGAAAAATCAGAACAATAGGACCTATATCTGCTGAGTTATTAAAAGGCGGCTTTTCACGTTTTCTTTGATGTCGAGTTAGCCGTATATATGAGTTCGCCATCTACGAATTCTACGATACGATTTTAGGCTTAAGGCTGCGTCACTCGTAATACTACCGTCTTCCATGATACTGCCGCCCGGCTAACCGAAAAGTATCCTTTTAACTTAACTAGGAGATCGTACCCGGGCTTCCCGGGTTAAAGAATATAGGTGAAATCATTTTTTTAAATTGAAAACTAATAATTTTGTTATATGCAATAAATTTTTTAGATTGCCTACTTACATTAAAAAGGCATTTTTCATATGGAAAATACGAATTATACAATCAAATAAATTTTTTAAATTTATCAAAAGCGATATTTTCTTATTAGCCGCATGCTAAGAGTTATTTGCCAAGATTTTGCTACTTACGGCATCCTTTTATATTCTGATAATTTCAGAGCTTATACATGTCTGTTAAATTTGTGTTTTATTTGTATTATTTTATTTATTTATTCATAGGGAATTTTTTTAATGGATATTAGCCGTAAGAAAATGATGAACTCTGTATTTTGTTTTAAGGGCAAACGGATTAATCTTTCATAATCGAGCTCCGTGCGATATAGATAAATTAAAAAATATTTCATGCTTAAAAATTGTTTTTAAAACCATAGACAATCAGTAAACTGAGATGGACTTTGCAAAGTTATTCCATTAAAAAAAAATCCTATTTGGTGATCTAAAAATTTAAATTGTACGATTATAAATATGTTAGATTTGTGTTTTTTCAATATTATTCTTTTATTTGTTTATAAAAGAAGTATTAATTTCGTTAATTTGTCTTTCACAAATATGTTAGATTGGTGTTTTTTTTAATGTTATTCTTTTATCTACTTATTATAAAAGCTGAGTGCACGTGACCGACGGAACGATGCCGGTGCGAACCACTCTGGTCTGCGAAACGACCGTAGCTAAACGCCATGTTAGGCTTAATGAAAAACATATCTTAACATATGACAGCTAAATGATAATTTTTTCTACTTAAAATCATGTCTGTTCAGCATATTTTCATATAAAACATGTGTATCATATCCATTTATAATGTATTAAGTTCTAAATTAAAATTAAGCTATTAGAAATCAAATCTAAACAAACGATACTGTTGCCATTCAGATTCAAATTCCAGCAAATTAAGAAACAAATGAATGACTCTTTGACGATTCATCAAAAAAAAAAAAAATACGGCTAACATCTGATTCTGCTTTAAATATATTTTTTAAAGCATATTAAAGCCTTTAAGTTTTTTGAAATGCGTTTTTCAATGCGTATACATTTATAAGCAGCAATTTTATTTACGACTGTTTACATTTACAAGCAGTCAGTTTACGACATACATATGAAATATTACGTAATTTATTGAATAAATATTTTAAAAAACATTATTTAATGATTATTCATCATTATTCATATGAATATTGATTCATATCAATGATTCATATATTTCACTCTTCTGTAGTGGCAACAGTGAAACGCTGTTTCTCGAGGAGAGCCTAAAATGAGCGTGGCTCCACCTAATGCGCATGCGTCGGAAGTTACCTTTTCTTGGAATTCAGGGTAGGATCCAGTGAGGGATTACCTTTGTTGGCGATAACTCGCTCTCAATTTAGGAAATACTTGTGGTTCGAAAGAAAAGATGAGGATTGCAGTATTTGGCAGTTAATCGCTTTCAGTTCCAATTTTGCTTTTTACGTATATTGTTTTTATTTTGAAATGAATGTTAATGTTTACTTTCGCAGAGTTCAAAATATTTTAATGAAATTAAGTTAGTGTTTGAGTGTATTTAGCAAATATTTATTTTTCTTTTTTTCAAAGCATCTAGCGTATATTTGAAAAGTGATCAGAAAAGCACTAAAATCTGTTTAAAAGATAATTGAATTGCTATGTTTATGTCTATAAATTGTTTCATTAAGACTGAGCGATACAATGTATACTATTGTATTCATGTATACTTAGCACTATATTCATAGAACTTTTCCGTAAATATTCAGTCCTGTTTACAAAACGGGTATGAATTCACAGAATATTTCGATTTAAATTTAAGCAAACAATATGACATAAAATGCAAGCTTTTCGGTTATACATTTAAAATTATTTGCTTGCAATTCTGAAGAAATTTTATATTTAATGATTAAATTCCCATAGTATTTATTGAGTTTTGTGTTGTTTATTGTGAATTCTGTATTTGCAATAGGTTTTGTTTTCATAGTAATTAATTTTTTTATATATGTTACTAGATTTTATTTTTACATACTTGGCATTTATTAATTCTTATTTATTGATTTAAGGTAATAATGGTGAATTTAAAAAAAAAAGCTACAATTTTTAAAATCAATGTAACACCAAGATAACGCTTTTATTTTTAATGCTTTCTATTCTCATTTTATGCATAGTAAAAATGAGCATGCAAATCATTTATATAGCATTCCAATTCCTTTTTAGAAAATGGAGATAATTTTAATAACAGAAGATGATTGATAAAGTCTGATAATCAAGTTATGAATAGGCAGCTCATCTGTTGAGGCATAAAAACTATTTTCATTTAAAACAAACAAACAAATAACTGTTGATGTGATGTTTAAAAACATCAAATTTAGAGCAAAATTAAAAGAGAATTTAGAGCAAAATTTAGATATTTTTTTTTTTAATTTTCATGTTTCAATTTATAGGGTAAATGCCCCAGTTTTGGCCACATTTAGAGAAAAATTGAAATAGAAATTTTATAGTTATTGGCTGATTGAAGCATATTAAATCATAATAACATCATTCTTTAGTAAATTTAATTGTATTTCTGTTGATTATAGTAACTTTCTACAGAAGATTTTAGATTATGAGTAATTATTCATTAAGTAATTTATTTCAATTTGTACCAGTTTTGCCCCCCCCCCCCCTACACCAGTTTTGGCCACTCCAATATCATGAGATTTAACAAATATTTTAATTGATAATAAGTCAAAATAAAGCATTTTCATGCCATATTTATTTTATCACATATAGGGTAGATGTGCCAGTAATGGACACCCTTCAGGAATTTCTTTAAAGATTATTTTTTTTATTAATAGTTATAATTATTATATTCCAGTTTTTTCAATGTTATATTAACCTATCAACAATATTTAACCATTCTTATAGTCTCATTTCCCAATATGAATGGAAATTTAATTTTAAATAACAGAAATATATCAAAACACCCAAAAGCCTAGTAATGGACACCCTATGTTCCAGTAATGGACACCCCATAAAAAGTAATAAATATAATTGTTTTTATGACTGTATTTAGAGCCAGAATTTAATGAATACATACTAATGAAACAAAATAGTTATATTCAAATAAATTTAACAATTAGGATACCAGTAATTAATAAAATATTTGTCATAATCATTTACTGTTTGCATCAATTATTGTAATTATCAGAAGATCGATGTTTTAATTATTTTAGATGGATAGTTTAAAATACTAAATATCAGGCAATTACAGCTATCAAAGTATTGAAATGGTGGGTGATTTAAAAGATAATTAAAGAAAAAAAAAGTTTTGGAATATTAGTGTTTAGTTTTGTCTCACTATTTTTAACAATTAATCTTCCAGAGACTACTTGATATATTATTTATAATAATTAATGTTACAAATATGAAAGAAATGATATTGTAAGTTAAATATTTTAAATCCTAAATAAAATAATTTCAAAATAAAAATGTAGAACTGATGCTTGAGGCCACTGATCTGCAGATTTACTAGTTTCATGAATATTACCTATAGCTTTCATTAATATTACATTTTTATTTTTTGGTCAGAGGTGAATAATGAAACATTTAAGACAGAAAGTAGATTTTTAATAGCTTCTGTAACTTAATTGTTTTTATTTAAACGGAGAGGGATTAAGCCCTATGAGCCCCTCTTTGACTATGCTCTTAAACAATATTTTCTGCTTCCTGGCTGGTTTGATTGCCAGATTATAAAATATGCAAGGTACATATACTAAATTATAAATAAATAAAATAAAATATTGAAATTTTATTAATCACATAAAATAACTTAAAAGCAGCTATTTATAAAAGTTTATAGTGTTATCACATTTTGGTAAGTATAATTTAAAAATTAAATTTGATTATTTAGGTTTGCAGTTAAGTCAAATTATTTTATGCACTATAAACATTACTGAAATTGCATTTTTAGTACTATCTACATGGGGTCCATTACTGGAAAATGACTAATTAATCATCCCAGTAATGGACACTCCCTCTTAGAACCTTAAAAATAAATGAAATTTTGTAAATGGCCTTTAGTATATAAAATTCTAAGTTTTCTATTGCTACTCAAACAAAAACATTCAAATTTTGCAAGAAAATAAATAATATAAATTAATTAAACGAAGCCAGCTCTTAGCCTCTTCATTAAGATTTCACAGGGAAACTTTGAAACATTATTTTCTGCTTCCTGACTGGCTTGATTAAAAGTGTTAGTAATAACCCAGTTTTATAAAACATACGAGGGGGTTATTATAAAAAAATAATTAAAGCTAAATATTTATTAGTTATTTTTTTATGAATCAAATATCAAGGGGCGTCCGTTACTGGCACATCTGTTTGCTGTATTAAGATAATTTTGCAAATTTCTTTATGAATTGATAAAAACATCAAATAAAATATACTTAGGTTGATTTTAACGGAAAATTTCAATTAAAAAACAAAAAATATATTTAATTTGATTCATAAAAGGGACAACAGTGCCTATAGGACATTAAGATTAAATATTTAATCAGTTTGATAATTATCTATGGATTGTGGATTCTTTAAAACACTTGAATCTTCACCAAAGACTTATGTTTCTTGAAACCATTTTCTGATTTTGTTTTGATTTATATTACCTTGTGCCTTATTTATGTATTCTGTTTCTTTGCAAGTTATTTTAGGGATTTCCCAATTTTCTGGACAGAATCTTACAGTTGTTCCATTTTTATAGGAAATAGTGGTATTCTGACAATATCTAAAATCTATTTGTCTAATTGATTTTTAATTTCAATTCCTAGTACCTAGATCTACTACTTGAGATTCACCATTATTAGTAGAGAAACATTGTCCCCAAAATCTTGCAAAAATTATGGAACTTCTTCATTTCTTTAGGAAAAATACAAGAAATCATGCTGTAATTTTATTGAACTTTTTAATTTATAATTTATAAAATCTTTCAAAATTTGTTTTAGTTTATTTATCACATATCCCCCCCCCCTTTGGTTTTATCAATACTAAACACAATACTATATTTTCTGTAGCAATATCATTCTTTAGTAAGTAGCACAGTGTCCTTCTTTCTAAAGTGAATTATCTATTGAGCAGAGAAAAGAAAACCTCTTTGATAGAACTGCCATTAGCCTTGCTTTTTTTTTTATTATTATTGAAGCCATACTATATAAAACAAAACTAAATTGATTGTTTTATCCAGATGTTCATAAATTTATTTAATGGCTAAAATTCCCACTTTAATGAAATATGTGACCAAAAGTGGAACATATGTTGTACCCTTTATGGCCACTTCCATGTCCATAACTGGTACATATAGCAAATTTAAAGCACCAGTTTTGGCCACTCCCTATTTAAAGTGTTAAAATAATTAATTTAAATGTGAAATTGCAATAGAGAAAGCTTACCTCTTAAAACCTAATATGTAGTAATTTGTTTCAGAACAAATAGAACCCAATAAGTGCCTAGTATTGAACGATTCTGAAAACTTGTCAGCTAAGCAAAAAATCTTAATACATGTGAGTAGGGGAGAGTGGGGAGGAAGGGGACACTTTTTACAAAAATAAGAAAATCAACTTTGTTTGACACAAAAACAAAAATTTCAATACATAGAATACAAAATGAAATACTTTCTAATGTCCTTGAACAATATAGAAACATAATTTGCAGGGACAATTTCATAAATAAAGAAATTAATATTTCAAAATGTGTCCCATACCTCCCCACTAACAGGGAGGTATGGGACAGCTATAAAATAATGTATGATAAGGCACAAATAGTCCAGTGTTGGCTATATATACAGTCTAACAAAGATTGTAGGTTGATAATGTCTGTTCTACAATATCAAATTCCATTACCTTCATCACTGGAAGGAAAATTCAGGATTGTCAGTCAGAGATGACATTAAAAAGTCACCAGTTTAATTTATTTACATTTTGAAGTAAATGAATATATTTATAATGTTATAATTAATATGCTATCCTCGAAAAATATTTGCATATTAGCAATTTACATTCATCTTATAAAAAGAAGAAATTAGACAGGTCCCATTCCTCCCTCTACCTTCTTTTATGCTAAACTTCTTGTATAAACAAAAATGCTGCTTTTAAGCATAGTTTAAATTAGGGATAATATACAGTATAATGTTCCATAAATGGGGAAACTATTACATCTACGCATAAGCAAGTCATTAATATACAAAAAAACATAAAAAGTATATGAAGCAAATTTACTTTTGATTCTTGAAATAATCTTTTTCTTTATACAATCGAAAGCTTATGCAGATCAGCTACTTTTTTCATCTGAAGCTTAGGGTACCATTGCTTCATCTAATGTGTGATTGATGAAATGATTAAGATGATACATAAAGAGAAAAACATACTGTCCCATTCCACCCCACTCTCCCCTACACACTACAGTTTCACACACTTATTTTTTTTTTTTTTTTGCAAGTCACATTTTATCAAAAAATAAAAAAATGATATTGTAAATGATAAAAGAGTGTTTGCATAAGGTTTAAGAATGCATATTACTTGTTAGCATCAATTCACAGCCTAAATATTGGACAAATTGATCCAATGCGGCCAAAACTGGAGCATCTACCCTATTTTAATTATGTAATGTATAGCATTGACAATTCAGGCGTTTGTCCAGCCTTTCCTTCCTGTTTTTCTGAAATTGTAAACAGCTTTTTACATTTGTGAATTTAAAATTATCGTTATATTCAGATTCTTGATTATATATCTTTAAGAAGACATGTATATAAAATACATACATTTTCTTTATATATGTAAAAGTAGCAGGTCAGATTTTACCTTTAAATGATTAAATTTGAGAAAGGTTCAGTTTGGAGATGGAAAAGTTTTGCGAAAGGCCTATTTTAACACAAATAATTTTATGAAGGGTCTTATTTTAAGTAAAAAGTTTTGTGAAGGGTGCTGTAATGTGAAATGTCCTTTAAAAGACACAATTTCTTCCTAAACAGGGATATCCCTGTAATTTAAAGTTATTCAATTTTTTTTTTTTTTTTTTTTTGAAAAATTAGAAAAATATATTAAACTGTTAAAAAAAGTTTCAAAATGCTTGGAAACAAACATAATTTAATCATCATATTTTAATGTAATTAGAAAGATTCAGTTTTTTTTTTTTTTTTTTGTAGCTAAAATATGTAGTAACATTAACAGTGAAAAAAAGTAATAATCATTTTGTCTTGTTTAAACTAACTTGAGAAGCAAAATGAGATTAGACAAATCAATAAAATTAATGTTTTGCTTTAAAATTTTTAATTATCAGCTTGGAGCTATGTAATTTTTAGCTGAAGTACTTTTATTTCTTTTTTTAAAAAAAATTAATACTGTTTAAATACAAGTGAGTTTCTTTTTTTTTTTTGTTTCTTATATTTTTAAGTAATGAAAACATGCTTTTGCAAAAGAATCTAAATAAAATACATTATTCTGTTTAAAAAATATATATATATCTTGTTACCAATAGTAACACTGTACAACAATGGTTTTGTCCTAGAACTAAAATTAGTTGATTATAGATCAGTTTTTGGCGCTGATTCCGAATATGCTTTCCGTTTATCTCTAGGTGGTCTAAGTTTTGAGAAATTTGCATATTTAAATTTATGCAAATTTAAGCTTTTTTGTGCTATTTTATGCAAATTTTAGATACAATATATCTCACATCTAATTACATTTTCTAGATAAAGACTACTTGACTATTTGCTTCAGATAAATGTCACGATTTGCATATTCTTAACATTTATTTATCAGTTATTAAGCCTAATTTGCATATTTTTCAATAGTGCAATGTTTGTTGCACTATCAACTTTAAAATAGTTGCCACAGAATTGACATAATGTTTTTCTAGATTAGATTTTTATGCTTATTTCAAATCTGCAGTCTGTTTTCTTATGTCATGTCTAGTTTTTGAGTAAGATGAATTTCTGCTTTTGCACGGCATTAACACAGGTTTGATATAAGATGCTTTTTAGGGGTGTGCAATTCATTAAAAAGAAGGTGAACAGGGTCAGATTCATACCAAAGACATAAACAAAAATTTATATAATCGAAAAAAAATATAAGTAGCAGAATCTATCCTGATTAGTTGAAGTTTATCATACAAAGTATCATAGAAAGCTATTTCTGGCTTTTTTGACCAAAAACTAAAATTTCACTTTTTTCAAAAACTAGACGTGATATAAGAAAACAGACACAAGATTTGAAATCAGCTCAAAAAACTGGTTTAGAAACATACTAGCGTACTCGTGCGGCAGAAATATTTGAACGTCAAGAAACATTATTAGAAAAATATGCAAATTAGGTACAATATTTCACAATCACATGTCAGTATAATCTCAGAAACAACGTTTTTGCAAAGTAAATTAGGTAGTAATCATAACATAAAACAAAATACCCTGTCTGATATTGCTTTATACCTTAAATTTGCAAATAATTGTAATAAAATTTACTAAATTTGCATAAATTGAAATATGCAAAAATCTCTCAAACTTGATGTGCTGGAGTAAATATAAAACTAGATCCAGAATCAGCACAAAAAAACGCATAAAAAACAACTAATTTCTGTTATAGGACAGAGCATAAGTTCAAATTTGTTGACCAGTGTAATTAATGTCAGTGATTTATATTTTAATTCATCTTATTTTTTAAAAATGAAATTGTTTTTACTAGTTTAGGGACTAAAAAAACAATTTAAGTTCAAATCTGATTTTCATTTTATTAGAAATAAGGATATTTCAATATCAAAGTAAGTATTGTTTCTAATTTACACACACAATACACAAAAACTGCTATTGAAAAGGGAGGGGGGGGGGGGGATATGCTATTGGCGACATTTTCTTTTCAATATTTGCTTCCAGTTAACAAAGAAGTTCTGAAAAAAAAAATTTTTTTTTGGTTCTGTCTTAAAGCAAAGGTAAAACACAATGAAAAATTAACTTTGTTTATAAAAAATTAAATTTTTAGGAAGACAATAGTGAGTACCGATTTTTTTATTTATTTTTTATTTTTTTTTTTTAATAAAGAGTTTTAAAGATCTTAATGGGTTTCGAAGGTTAAGAAAAAGCATATTTTCTCTGATTTTTTCTATATATAATAAATAATTTTATTCAAAATTTTAAGCATATAAAAGAGCAACATTTGAACAATATTTTCTAAAATTTTCACTAAAAAAATTTGGAAAATTCAGCTGGTGGGACCTGGTTTCCAGAGACCCCTAAAAAAATGTCCTTGTGGTGGTCAGGATAACTCATGATAGCTTTATCTGAAATTAAAAATACAAATTTTTTCTGTTAGTAGATAAGTATAGCTCATGATTGAACGAAGAATTTAAATAAAAATTGAAATTTGAATTTTTGGCAATGTTGTATGCAAAACAGTGCAATTTACACTATGTATAGCCTTGTAAAATTGGTTCTAATTTGAAAAAAAAGAGAAACACCTTCATTTAATCACTAGCCAATCCTATTTTGAAGAAGTGCGCAAAATTTCAATAAGATTGGTGCATTACTTTTTGAGAAATCGTGTCCACCAATTTCAAAAGTACAGTAGAACCTCTTTTATCCGAAACACTTTTAACCAAAACCCTCGGTTAACCGAAATCCATTTTTAAAGCTTTTTGTTTTTAACTATTGCATTCCTTGTATGCAAAATCCATTTTTAAAGCTTTGCAAGCAGTCCTTTCTGAACTACGAGTAGGGGAGAGTGGGGAGGAATGGGTACTTTTTAGAAAAATAAGAAAATCAACTTATAGAATACAAAATGAAACACTTTCTAATGTCCTTGAACAATATGGAAACATAATTTGCAGAAAAATTTTATAAATAAAGAAAATGTAAATTTCAAAATGTGTCCCATACCTCCCCACTAACAGGGAAGTACGGGACAACTATAAAACAATGTAAGGCACAAATAGTCTAGTGTCTATGTATGCAGTCTAACAAAGATTGTAGGTTGATAATGTCTGTGCTACAATATCAAATTACAGTACCTTCATCACTGAAAGGAAAATTCAGGATTGTCAGTGAGAGATGACATTAAAAAATCATCCGTTCGTAATTTATTAAGTAAATTAATATATTTATAATGTTGTAATTAACATACTACCCTTTAAAAATATTTGCATACTAGCAATTTACATTCATCTTATTAAAAAGAAGGAATTTGACATGTCCCATTCCTACCTTTGCTGGCATATCCCATTCCTCCTTCTACCTTCTTTTATGTTACACTTCTTGTATAAACAAAAATGCTGCTTTTAGGCATAGTTTAAATCATAGATAATATACAGTATAATGTTTTATAAATAGGGAAACTGTTACATTGACGCATAAATAAGTCATTAATATACAGAAAGTATATGAAGCAAATTTACTTTTAGTTCTTGAAATAATATTTTTGCTTATGCAATCGCAAGCTTATGCACATCAGCTGCTTTTTTCAACTGAAGATTGGTGTACCATTTCTTCACCTAATGTGTGATTTGTGAAATGTTTATAATGATACATAAAGAGAAAAACCTGCTGTCCTATTCCTCCCACTGTCCCATTCCACCCCACTCTCCCCTACATATAAATATTTTCGATCCCCTTTCCTAGAGTTCCTTTGAATTTAACTTGAGCTCCCGTAAGCTGTGGATTGGGATGAAGAAAATGAACGAATTAGCAATTCTGAAACTTTTGAATGTTTTGCAAACTGTTTGGGATGGCTGGAGCAGCAGAAAGACTGTGATATTGGTGAACTAATAATATTAAAAACTCCGTGATAGAGCTTCAAAGCAAAGGCAATCGAAACTGCGACAAACAAAACATTTTTTTCATACCCTTGTGATATATGTAAAAGGTACTTAATTTCAAAGTTAAAATTCAGGTAATTAATTCTTGTTTCTATTTTGGTATTGCTTTATTTTTAATATGAAATATTGCATATATTTCTCCTTAATCTTAAAACTGAAGCATTCTTGATTATCAGAAAATTTCGATTTTCTGAAAGATGGTCAATCCCAATTACTTCGGATGATCGTGGTTCTACAGTAGTGTTTTTAGATAAATACACCTGCATCGCTTCCAGCCGGTCTTTCCTAATGAGGGGAATTTCCAAAAGCTCTCTGTCCTAGAGTTTTACTTCAATTGAATTGAAACTTTGGAAATATATTCTAGACGTATTGTACTATTAGATAAAAGAAAATAAAAAATAAATGGATTTTTTGAAATTTTCAAACTCATGTAACCCTCTAAGCTGAGGGGGGGGGGGGGGGTATAAAATTTCACTGGGTAGGGCTATCTATCAAGCTAGTAGGCTTATATATGACAGATTTATTTATTTTTTCCTATTGAGGCACAAATAGGGGAGAAGATTTTTTTTAATGAAAATTTTAAACTTTCTGTACTGGAAGAGTGGGGCATAAATTTGAGGAGAGAGACATGACTAAGTCAATGCTAACTGCACCGCCACCCCCTTTCTATTTTTAGTATCAAAATTTGAAGTATGTCAATACTTAGCTCTAATTTGCTCCCTAATATTATAATTTGATCCTGTTGCAATGTCAAGATATCTCACTTAAAAGTCTAGGGGTGACGGGAAGTGGGGGGGGGGGCTGCTGAGATTTTGAATATTGAAATTTCAAATATAGAAATATAACTCATTTTGCTCTATCTGTTATTTCAATTCTGATATCCAGAATTTCAATTAGAATGGTGAAAGGAATATGAAGTGGAAAAGGGGGGAGGGGGGGGACTTTTGGAATGACAAACATTCACCACTCTTTTCCAATAGTAATTTTTACCTTCTTTATGGCAGAAAATCTGCATTTAAATTAAGCAACAATTTTTATTCAGAAGCAGGGCCGAAATTAGAGAGTGCAGAGGGAGCATATGCCCCGGGTGCTAGAACGAAAGCCAAAGGGGCTTCATGAAGTTAAATAAAAGCCAAATGAAGTTTTTGTTTGTCGTTTCATACAAAAATGTATATGAAATACAAAGAAACTCGCAAGCTAATGTTAAACCTATGGGAGCATACTTTTCAAATTTGTGAAAGTGAAAGTAACTGTGTATATATATATATATATATATATATATATATATATATATATATATATATATATATATATATATAAAATATAAATATCTGCAACCAAAATCGAAAAAGTAAACACTAACCTGGTTAGAATTCAATCTCTGCTATTCTAAGCAAGAAAAAAAAAATCATTTAAAACTATCAATACAATATGCAAGGAAGAGATTTTAAAAAGAACTCTGCCATAGGATTAACATTAGCGATCCAGTTTCTTCACGTGATAAGTGTAGGCTCTTAACACTCATGCTAATGTTAATCCTATGGGAGTGTTGTTTACATATTTCTTGCTAGCATTTTAATTACTATTAAAGGATTTTTTTAAGGGTATTTTCTTTTTTTGCATAGGGTACCTGCCGTCGATAACTTTTATTGTGCGTGAGGAGGTGGGGGGCGCCAAAATTCATGTTATTACGAGGTATTAATTAATAACTCCTCAAACGGCTCAATAAAAAAGAGCAATTTTTCTGAAAACCGTAAACTGTTTTTGATTTGGACCCTTGCAGCGAGGCTAGATTTGAAGAATAGCAATACAAATAACACAGACTTTAATTTCAAATTGCAGACAATTGATTTTTCTATTTTCCACTAATCACCAAATATCAAAATAACTATTTGAGATATTGATTTGAAATTCATAATGTGTGTTGAAAAATTTTGTGCATCCGAAAATTTAACTTTTTTTTATAATCGGCTGGTATTTTTTCTTAATTTTTGCAGAAAACTTAATCAGGCATGAAAGGAATTATGCAGACGAGGGATCATCTTTCAATTTCAATAAAATTTGTTTTGCTGGCCCATCCATTCATTTACTTTCTGAAGGGAAGCAAAGGTAATGACCGATAATTAAGAGAACTGATTAAGATTCAGATTTGAATTTAAAGTTCAGAAGAAAAAACATCTGTCAGCCATTATTGTGTTGTGCTTTTAATAACTTCTAATTATCAGAAAACTGTAGTTCTTTATTAATAATTGCATTAATGTAAAGGGGGTTCAATTTCAGTCATAAATTAAAAATTGCATTAATGATAAACTATCAACATTTTTGAGCAATTTCGACGCATTCTTTTACACTCTAATTAAGATATAGAATTGGTAAGCATCAGTAGAAAAATATCTTACATAGGTGAAATATATTTAAAAGTATGCTTTCCTAAATATACACTTCAGTTACTGTTTTCAAACAGTAACGACACATTCTTTTCTCGGGTTTTATGGGCCTGAATTCAATGAAAATTGTTTCATTTGACCTTTAGTTACATTTAAAAGTGTTTTCCTAAATTTAGAATTCAGTTACCACCATTTTCGAACAGTAATATCATCTTCTTTTCTGGAGTTCTATGGGACAGATTTCAACTGGAATTGATTCATTCAATTTAGAATACATTCACTTATAGTTTTTAGTTCCACCTTCCACCACCAAGGGATACATTCTGATCTCGGGTTCTATAAGCCCGATTTCAATGAGATATGGCTCATTAAACTTGGTTTTCATTTGATTCATTTCATTTCAGTTTTTAGTTCCACTGCCAAGGGGTGCATTCTTATCTCAGGTTTTGTGGCCACGATTTCAACATTGTTTGACTCATAATTTGAAAAAAATGCTCCCATAGGTTTAACATTAGCTTGCAAGTTTCTTTGTATTTCATATAGATATATATATGTATGAAACGACCAACAAAATCTTCATTTGACACCTCTTTCGTCATTTGTTCTGGCAATTGTTTTGATTGTCCTACAATTTTTAGTTCCCCATTTCACCACCAGAGGAACACATTCTTATTTTGGGTACTATGGGCCCATGGTCGAAACTAGGAAGGGGCAAAGGTGACATGTTGCCTGGGCGCCAGAGCAAAAGGCACCAAATGAAGATTTTGTTTGTAGTTTCATACAAAAATGCATATACAGTGAAACTTCCATTTAACGAAGTCTCGTCGTTACACTTAAATACTTCGTTATGAGGAAAATTCATTAAATAGAAATCAACTCAAATTCATGAAATTTGTATAATAAAATACATATGCATTACATGAAAAATACACATAAAATGGAAATATTGGGAAAATGTATTTTAATTCAAGCAGTATTTGTTTTTCTTTTTTTTATGCAATGTAGATACATGAGAAAAATTTTATTAGAATAATATCTAAAAAATCACATAATAAAGAGAAGTAAATAAAAACTGAAGCGTAGCGTAACTTTTCTCTTTTTCTCAGTATTTCAAATCCTTAACTTTTAAAATGTCTTTAATATTTCTTTGTTACAGGTTTCTTATATAAAATACATTTTTCCTAAAAATGTTCCCGCTTTTTTAAGTATCCGAACAATTTATCTGTAACATTTTCGTAAAACTGGAATCCCCTTCTTCTTGTATCGAAGACTTTTTAAATTTCTTCTTTTGAATGGGAATGATTAAATAAATAATTTCATTTTCATACAATCCACTGAAATAAATTCATACATCCGTCGCAACAACAACCTCCCCGTTTGATTGCTGTACACGCACAAAAGTAGAATAAACTTCGTTATATAGAATATATTTTTTGTAATATAGAGATTGATTTACATGTTAATTGTGTTTAAAGTCAAGATTCAGCAGAGAATTTCGTTAAATAGGGACTTCGGTAAAGTTCGACTGTATATGAAATACAAAGAAACTTGCAAGCTAATGTTAAACCTATGGGAGCTAAGTTGGAGACTTGAAATTTTGCATACTTATAGTTGAACACCTGAGATCACAAGACAAATCATAAAATGTTGAAAAGTATTATATTATTAAGGCATTTTAGGAATTCGACCATTTCTGCAACATTACATAATGTTAATTTCAGCTTTTCATTCGTAGAAGTTACAGCGCAGTTGGTTAGAGTTTCGTACACAGAAGGTTGTAAGTTCAAATAACGCCGGTGCTGGGCAACATATAACTATGATATGTTCCCGCACCATGTTGGTTAAATCAAAGTAAAATTGCGTAATTTGTTATTTCTGTTTGTATAAATATTTTTTATAAAATATAATTATGAGTGTAAAATTATAATGTTTATATATTTAAGTAAAATAAGAGTGTAAGTTCATACAAAAATTATTAAGTTGATTTTAAACATTAAATATATATTTTTAAAAAATTGTTGTATTGTAAAATGAATGTATAACGTTGAATGGAGTTCGGATCTCAGACAACAACAATACGCAGACGCCATGGTGTCGTTTTATGACAAGCCAATGGAAAGTGGTGTATAATTAGAAATCGTAAAATCATAAAAACGTTGGAATCAATTTATGGCCTCAATAAAAGTGTTGGGATAAATTTATGACTTTCCAGACCACCCAAACTTTAAGGCAGATAATAATATTAAAGTATATGTTAGGGGCCATTTGCAGACTGCTAGCTAATAGGCCTATCGAAGTATAATAAAAAATCTTCTCACATCCAATAACAGTGGACTAGACAAAAATAGTTCCTCCCACTGCAGGAGCTGGTGTGCAAGAAGAATAAGTTTTGAAAAAGGATAGTCTGAAAAAAGATGTAGAGGATGCAAGAGCTCTCCTGAAAGCCCGTGCAATGAGTCCCGTAAGCCCTAGTAAAGCCCAGGCGAGATGGACATGATGGAGCGAGCCTAATCGAGCCTAATCAAGCCTAATTGAGGATGTCTTCCTGAGGTACCTATCGGAGTGAGCCTAAACAAGCCAAATTGAGGATGTCTTCCTGATGTACAGATCGGAGTGATCCTAATCAAGCCAAATTGAGGATGCGTTCCTGATGACACTTTGCCATGATCCTAAGCAACGCATCAACTCGGAATTTGATGAATAAAGGCCACCATCCCGTATATTAAAAGAAGGTACTATTTTAAACATTTTCTTTTACCACTTAAGATCATATGAAAAATCTTAAAAAAATACTTTTCTGATATTTATGGTAGAGAGTTATCTGAGATCCGACCAAACCAATAATTAAATAAGATTAAGGTAATTTTAAAAATGAAAGAGAGTACTTCTTTTAGCAAAAAGAAACAATTATAATAATTAGAGTACGTGAAAATATTGTCTTTTTTTTAAAAAAAAGATTAAACATACTTAAAATAATGAGAAGCAAACAAAAGTGTTGCTTTCTATTTTTTGAATTAATATTATGTTTTTCTGTATATAGATATGTTCAATGTAAATAAAATATTTAATCAAGTTTTAAAAAGTTTCTGTAATTAATTAATTAATAATATTTAAAGTGTGTCAATTCTTTTTTTTTACAGCTTAAATTTTAGTTTAATTCATAAGTGGAAGAGTTCGTCTAAATAATTCACAACGCAAACTCTTAATTTTATTCGTAGTTATTCAAATTTAATAATTACTTTTTGACGCGAATTATAATTTAATTTTATTAATGCTTCGCGTTGCTCTTCTACTAGAATGTAGGTAAATACGATCACTTATATTATTTAAATTTATCTAAGGTATATAAAACTATATACCAATTTGCTATGAGGTTGCTTGGATGATTTGGACCAATTAACAATTTTGAATATATTTAATAAAAAATAAACAGGTGTAATTATCTGTCCAGCATCCCCCCTTCATTAGTAAAATGGTGCTCTGACTCAGGAACGATCATCTGAGGTCATTAGATAGTAAAATGGTGCTCTGACTCAGGAACGATCATCTGAGGTCATTAGATAGGTAAATGGTGCTATGACTCAGGAACGTTCATCTGAGGTCATTAGAAATAATAATAATAATAATAATAATAATAATAATAGAGGAAAATAAATTTAAGTATTATTTTAATGTCACAATTTTAAAGATATTGTAGGTATGTAAGTTTAATTGATTAAAATTTTATTAAAATTAATTTTATTATTGTAACAATAATGACACACATATAATAATTTTATATAAATAAAATGAATAATATATGTTAGTAAAAAACAAAAAGGAAATAAAAAAAATAATTCTGGGATTTATAATAGGTAAATTTAGGAATTACAATTTTGTTTTTTTTTCTCTCTTTTCTCTTGTGGTTGGATCTCAGTTACCATTGAAAAATAATGGCATTCACATCACAGATGACACATTTGTAAAAATAATTTTTTTTTATATAATGTATAAATAATAATAATAATAAGAATAATGAGTAAAATTTTATAATATGTCTGGTATAAAAATGATTGAAAGGTCAATAGATCACGATTTTTGAAATTGTATCACCTTGATACAAAAGAAAATTTATGAGTCGTACTACGAAGTAGTAGTACAATATTTACAAAAAAAAAAAAAAAAAATAAGATTGTTTTTTCTGTAGAAAAAGACAGATATTTTTCTGTTAAATGAAATTATGTTGTTTTTTATATATACGTGTATTATAAATATTTTAGGGGTATTTATGTGTGTAAAAGAATAATCTACAAAACAACTTCATCTCCTAAGAAATTTTTTTTAAAATTTTAGTGTTGTTGTTTTTATGTATTTATGCAATTTAGAATATTTTCATACATATGTGGTAATATAAAAAAAAAAAAAAAAAAAAAGTATGATAAACAGAAACATTCTGTTAAAAGGTTATGCCCAACAATAAGCGAAAATTTAAAAGGAGAAGTGTAGATTTAAATACCTCTGGAGTTAAAACCAGAGGACAGAAAAATAAAATTATTTCTCTAAATTATTCGCTACAAAAAACTAAAAAGAATACAATGACTCAACCTAGTGTTGATACGCTGTTGAATTGTATCCCCGTCTTTGACGGAAAGAAAGAGTCGAATATTAAATTTTTTTTGAACGAATTCGATAATCTAATTAAACAAACGGAATTAGAGAATGTTTCGAAACTAGCGCTCTTGAAAACGAAATTAGTCGGTAGTGCTAGAGATAAATTAGCTAACGAAGAAAATCTTAATACAGAAAAGGACTATGGTCAATTTAAAGAAAAATTAATCGATACTTTTTCTACTAAAACAAGTTTTTCTGCGGCTCAAAGCAATTTTTTTTCTCTTAGGCAAAAACCTGCGCAGGCTATCGCTGATTTTATCAGTGAATTCAATGCGGCTGCAAAACTTTACCTAGATAAAAGTGGCCAAAATATTGACAACGGTAATGGTAGTTTATTTGAAATGATAAAATTCACAAGATTTTTAGAATCAGTTAGGGCAGATTTAAGTTTGGACATTCGAAGAATGGCGCCGAAAAATTTCAACGACGCATGTAAATTTGCGAAACAAATGGAAGATGCATACAATCAAGTTGCATCAAAGGAAATTAATTCGATTACAAAAACCTCCACTGAGGAAAATTTGGACAAATTGTTAAAATTAAATATGGAAAGCGCGGAGCAAATTAAAATTTTGACTTCCGAAATAAACAATTTGAAAGTTAAAACAAAAGATACTGCATCAAGCAGATGGTGCGAATTATGTAAAAAAAATTCGCATACTTTAGAAACGTGCTGGTACAAAAATGATAATAAAAATACATATAAGGATAGCAGAGATTTCGCAGGTCGGCATTTTAATAAAAGGTACTCTTATAATGGACAGTATCAACCGAGAGCGAATTTTAATCCTAGATTTGTTAACCCAAACCAGCAGTGGAATTTTCAATCTTATGCACCCACAGGTGGTTACTATGGATATTCTCCATATCCCCCACCCCCACCAAATTACTTCCCTCAGCATGTGCCATATAGGAATAGTCAACCTCAGAGTCATGCCAGTTATTATCCAAATGAGGATAAAAATGAGAATTTAAAAGACAATGCTCAAAAGTATCCAAAAAAGTATAAAAATAAGGGTAAAACTGATGATCAAAGGGACAAGTAAGGGATATGAATTGGTATTGAAAATAAATCAAAATGCATAATTAATCGAATTTCAAAATTTAAAAATTTTCAAAATTTAAAAATAAATTTTTCTCTTTTAGATAAAAAAAATTGAAACAAAATTAATAACTTGCCTTTTTAAAATTCAAAATAATAATAAGAAAGGATAGGAACATGGGAACGCCAATTTGTCTCAGGGTTACAATATTGAGCAAATGTGCAGGGCGCACCCGAAAACATACTTATAAAATTATGTAATGTGCTTCACAAAACTTCACTGGAGCAGTGAAATATTTATCTCCAGGCAAAAGTTATATATATATATTTTTTTTTTCTTTTCGAATATGAATTAGAAAATATAAAATCTTAACAAAGCCAAATAACATTAAAATTTAATTAATTTCATAGTAAATAATCTTGGAGTAATTTTCAAAAAAAAAAAAAAAAAAAAAAAAAAAAAGAGAATTTTTTCTGTCTTCTATAAGGGTAGCCTTTGCTAATAGCCTTACAATTTAGATGACAGAATTTCAGAATTACTCTTTAAAATGAGTAGGTGTAAGCTATAGGTTCAGGGTAGTTAGAACAGCTTTATAGCATACTCATATATATATTTTTCTTATATAAATATATGGTTGACAAGGAATAAATTATTAGTGCACTCTATATTAGGATAGCGGTCAGCTATAAGCCTAAACATAATAAAATATACAAAAAGTGCTAAGATTTATTCCGGTAGTTCAATTACAACTTATATGCTAAAGTCTAGAATTTAGACAGCAGGGATAAGTTTTATGAACAAAAGTGTTAAAAAAAAATTTAAAAAAAGGATTTTGGTGTAGCACATTGGTTTTTAAAAAAACATATATATGTATAACAATGGACAAGGCAAGTTATTTCAACATGATTGCACACAAAAATAATAGTAAAAATACACAAATAAATAATTGAAGTAAAATTAAAATTTTCTCACCAAAGGCTTTCTGTATAGGGTACAATTTTGGCCTACGGCTGGCTATGCACCAACACCAACAAAATATTTGTAGAAAAATTATTCACAGATACATCAATATAGTCATCAACCTAGGCATTAATTTCAGGATTCTTGGCTGAAAAAGGAATCGAAGAAAAAATTAAGTATGGTATAATTACTAGATGTTATGCTCAGAAACAATAAAATTAGTAATATTATATTGTAAAAAGCAGCATTTTGAGTTTTCTTTAGGAAAATTTTTGATTTTTAGGTTTTACACATTTATGGAGTGTCTAGCTCAGTGTATAGTTCCTAGATTTAATAAAAAAAATAATAAATAAAAATATAAGTTCGTGTTGTTTTCAAAATAAATAACAAAAGGTATAGCAATTAGCATTTACAGTTAAAATTTATGGAATTTTCAGCAAAATTAACATTAGACAAACATAGTTTATATTATATTTAACTTGATAAGCTAATTTACTTTTATTAACGGTATTCAATTAGAATTAAAGTAGGCTTAAATTCAAGTTAAATTAATTAATAACATTGTTGTAGTGTAAAATTTTATGTAAGACTATTATATTTTTATTATATATATAAAAATATGCAAATTTAACAATTAATAAAATGTATTAGCAAAATTATTTAATATAAATATTAAATGACATCTTGCTGAAATCAGCTAGATATTAGATTTTTTTTTTTTTTTTTTTAATGAAATATTTTATAAATTTGTTAGTTTAGAATTTAAGCATTTTTTTTTCTCTTTACTTTCCCTTAGAATTAAATGCAATTCTAAATTAAACACATATAAATATACATAGTATTGATAAATTTGAGTGTGTGAGTTCATAAATTTTTTTTTTATATATAATTTGGGCCAGTTTAACATAAGAAAACAAAATAAATAAATAAATATATTTATATATATTGGCCTTAATTTTATTAAAATATGTAGTATGGCTTAATAAATTTATTTACTTAATTTTTTTTATAGTACGTACAGTAATTATTTTAAAAACTTGATCTATAAAAAAAAATTGCATGTGGTTGTTTGTGAGTATACAAAGATTTTTTCTGCTGGCAGAAGTTCTTTGGTCCGGCCGGGTACTCATAGAGGGCTGCATACGATTTTACGTAGTAATTATCATTTACTTTTGTTTTTTTTTTTAAATTATACAAGTGTATTAAGTACATTTTTTTTTATAATTAAATAATAATTATTAATGTTGGATTAATAATAATAATCTAGTATCTTTTACTTTTTAAACATATCATTAAAGTTTAGACAGTAGAAGTCACATACGGAATGTTAATGATAAATAAAATTTTGAATAAATAAATTTTTATTTCATTCAGTAAAAAAATAAATAAATATGAAAATTTAACAATCTTTTAAGATAGAATTGTTGGCTAAATAAATAATAATTTAAGACAAAAAAATTGTTCTCTTCTTCGTCAATGGCATTTTCTGACAACACTATTTAATAGTATTAAATGAAGGTGCATTTTTAAGGTCAGCGTAATGCATATTTTGCATTTTTGAGAGGCCGTAGAAGTCATTTTTCCGTGTTGTTTACATTTTAATAGTAAACAATATCATGAATCAAAATTTGTGTTTGTTAAAAAGGTCTAAAAATATACAATGTAATCAGTTAAAGAAAATTATATGCATTTTTTTTTTTAAATCCTGAAAGGCAATTTGGTTTAGTTTAAACCTGAATGCATAAAAAGCCACCCTCGCTTCAGTTCCAGTATGAGGCAGGAGAATTCCGATGATAGAATCGCCATTTTTCCCCTGCAAAATAATAAAAAAAAAGCAGAAGGTTTACATTAGATACGATACAAATACATACACTGTTTATGCATAGATTATGTTTAAAATTACATACAGGCATGCACAGTGAGTTAAGAAGAAAGTATATCAAGAAATTATACTAATTAATAAGGTAATTACAAGCATGAAATGGTTTTAAATACTTACTTTTTGAAGTCGTAAAATTTTGTCACAGCACAAATCATCTCGCAGAAAGCGATTAGTAGCTGACCAACCCCTCGTTTCGAAAGAATCGGGGACGTTCAAAACTGGTTTTATTCAATCCTCCTTCTTCTTCTTTTTTTTTTTTTTCTCTCTTTCTCGTATCGGGTAAAGTTGGAAAGCATTGCGTAATGATATATTAAAGGAGATGAATTAGCTTGTACATTTTGACAGATCATACATGTTAGAAGTAACAAATAAATAAAATAATGTAACAAGTTTGTATACAATATTTTTTCTGATTATAATTTGAATACATCAGATTAATTATGTGAAAATATAACATGTCATATTACAAGCATTGTATTTACTTTTATTCAGTATAAAATGTGTTTTAGATAAAACACTGTGTCATAAGGTTGTATGTGATGAAATAATATGTCAAATGCGTATGCCATTATTTTTCTTATAATGAGGTTTATTTCGGCATATTAATTTCAGACAAAATTATAGCTTTGAATGTATTTTGGGCACTTAAACTGTAAAGTTACAAAATTAGTAAACATGTGTGTGGTAAAGAAAATAGGCTTCGAGAAAGACGTCTGATTGTCAGTACAGAGGTCTTCTATAAATGTGAATGTCAACAGACAACTATGCTATCATGTGTTGAACTTTCTGTTATGAAACAATAGAAGAACTTCTTATAAAATATACCAGAACCATTGATAATTGAACTTTACAGTCTTCGCTCAAAAACTGTGTAGATACACAGTCATATGGACACGTACATTCCTTCAAGCTTTACAAAAAAAATAAAACCAGCAATCAGTTTTTATTTTTTTTTTCTTCCGATACCGGGAGAGATGCTGGGCAACATATAACTATGATATGTTCCCGCACCATGTTGGTTAAATCAAAGTAAAATTGCGTAATTTGTTATTTCTGTTTGTATAAATATTTTTTATAAAATATAATTATGAGTGTAAAATTATAATGTTTATATATTTAAGTAAAATAAGAGTGTAAGTTCATACAAAAATTATTAAGTTGATTTTAAAGATTAAATATATATTTTTAAAAAATTGTTGTATTGTAAAATGAATGTATAACGTTGAATGGAGTTCGGATCTCAGACAACAACAATACGCAGACGCCATGGTGTCGTTTTATGACAAGCCAATGGAAAGTGGTGTATAATTAGAAATCGTAAAATCATAAAAACGTTGGAATCAATTTATGGCCTCAATAAAAGTGTTGGGATAAATTTATGACTTTCCAGACCACCCAAACTTTAAGGCAGATAATAATATTAAAGTATATGTTAGGGGCCATTTGCAGACTGCTAGCTAATAGGCCTATCGAAGTATAATAAAAAATCTTCTCACATCCAATAACAGTGGACTAGACAAAAATAGTTCCTCCCACTGCAGGAGCTGGTGTGCAAGAAGAATAAGTTTTGAAAAAGGATAGTCTGAAAAAAGATGTAGAGGATGCAAGAGCTCTCCTGAAAGCCCGTGCAATGAGTCCCGTAAGCCCTAGTAAAGCCCAGGCGAGATGGACATGATGGAGCGAGCCTAATCGAGCCTAATCAAGCCTAATTGAGGATGTCTTCCTGAGGTACCTATCGGAGTGAGCCTAAACAAGCCAAATTGAGGATGTCTTCCTGATGTACAGATCGGAGTGATCCTAATCAAGCCAAATTGAGGATGCGTTCCTGATGACACTTTGCCATGATCCTAAGCAACGCATCAACTCGGAATTTGATGAATAAAGGCCACCATCCCGTATATTAAAAGAAGGTACTATTTTAAACATTTTCTTTTACCACTTAAGATCATATGAAAAATCTTAAAAAAATACTTTTCTGATATTTATGGTAGAGAGTTATCTGAGATCCGACCAAACCAATAATTAAATAAGATTAAGGTAATTTTAAAAATGAAAGAGAGTACTTCTTTTAGCAAAAAGAAACAATTATAATAATTAGAGTACGTGAAAATATTGTCTTTTTTTTAAAAAAAAGATTAAACATACTTAAAATAATGAGAAGCAAACAAAAGTGTTGCTTTCTATTTTTTGAATTAATATTATGTTTTTCTGTATATAGATATGTTCAATGTAAATAAAATATTTAATCAAGTTTTAAAAAGTTTCTGTAATTATTTAATTAATAATATTTAAAGTGTGTCAATTCTTTTTTTTTACAGCTTAAATTTTAGTTTAATTCATAAGTGGAAGAGTTCGTCTAAATAATTCACAACGCAAACTCTTAATTTTATTCGTAGTTATTCAAATTTAATAATTACTTTTTGACGCGAATTATAATTTAATTTTATTAATGCTTCGCGTTGCTCTTCTACTAGAATGTAGGTAAATACGATCACTTATATTATTTAAATTTATCTAAGGTATATAAAACTATATACCAATTTGCTATGAGGTTGCTTGGATGATTTGGACCAATTAACAATTTTGAATATATTTAATAAAAAATAAACAGGTGTAATTATCTGTCCAGCAGCCGGTTAAAGTTGAACATTTTCAAAACTTAAATTTGTAAAATTTTTTTGTGAAATTCCTATTTTAAAATAAATTTGTGAAGTATTGCGTGTTCCACCTCCTCCCTCACCCTAAAAAAAAAAAAAAAGAATAAATATTTTAAAAAATGGAATTTCATTGAATTTTTTTTAAACCAAAATATGTAATTATTTTAGGAGAATTTCTTTTTAAACATAAGTTTGTGAAGTATCGTGACTCCCCACCCCCCACCCCGAAAGAAATTAAATAAGAAGCAAAAACCTTAAAAAAGAATTAACCTTTTAAATACTAACATTCTGACATATGCTATAAATCTTTTTAATTTTTTTGTTTGATGCTGCCATCTACATGCATTTTTATGAATTAACAAAATTCAAATGATTTGTAATGTCACATTATTTAATTTTAATCATTTCACCCAGTAATTATCATTATTTTATGTCTGTTTTTTTTTTTATCAATTTTAAAATTTCAGATTATTTGATAACACCTAAAATTTTTAAAAAAGGAATTCCAGAAATTTTCCAGATTTTGAATTCCAGAGGGAGTGGTGACAGCATTTTTTTTAAATTGTAGCAATAAATTAAGTTGTAGACTTGAAATTTTGCATACTTATAGCTGAACACTTGCGATCACATGACAAATCATTAAATTTTCATAAAGTTTTATATTATTAACCTTTCTGGGCTCTAACTTGTATATTATTTTAAGCATTAACCTATTACTATTATTAAACCTATTTTAAGCAAGTTTTCTTATTCAGCCCCTAATTAAGTAGGAGCCTTGAAATTTTGCATACTTATAGCTGAACATTTGCGATCCCACGACAACTCATAAAAATTTTCAATCATATTATTGACCTTTCCATGCTCTAAGATGTATATTTTAACCAGTTTTTTTTTTTTAGTTCAACCCCTAATTAAGTTGGAGACTTGAAATTTTGCATACTTATAGCTGAACACTTGCAGTCACTTGACAAATCATAAAATTTTCAAAAAGTCTTATATCATTGACTCCTCTGGACTCTAACTTGTGTATTTTGAAGCGATTTTTCTCACTCAGCCCCTTATTAAGCTACAGCAAGATTCGTCCTCATTTGAAGTCTTGACCAAAGAGTCATCTCATCAAGGCCTTTCGATTGGTGTAGTGTATGTTAACACCAGGCAATTAAGGCTGTTCTTAACTGCTCTGCTCAACAAGCAAAAAACGTTTTGACATATTTACAAATTCATTTCCTAACAGAAAGATATAAAATTGGAAAGCCCTGCCATAGAAGCGATTTGGAATCGAACTGTTTTTTCCATTTTTTGATCATTGAGTTATAAGCAAATTCGATCACGTGACAAACCTGTTTTTCGTCCGCTCTTGAGTGCTCTTTCTCCCTTCGCGCGGAAATTCTGTTCAAAACGCCTACTTTGACATTATTTTCTGAAAGATCTATTGCGTTTGCAAAAAAAAAAAAAAAAATGGAAAAAACAGCTCAATTACATAGTTTCTGAACAACAACACCAGCAAGTTTCATGCATTTTCGAACAAAAATAAATTAAAACTTATGTCAGAAAGTTGCCCTTTTTGATTTGAGAACACCCTTAAGGGAAATAATCCCCATTGGAGGGGGGGGGGGTCAGGAAATGTATTTTTTCATGAAACATATCGTTTTAAGGCTCTTGGCCTATACATTACTAAGCACCCACCTCCTTAACTCATTTTTTTTTTTACCGCTAGTACCTTTGTTTGTCATGATATGAGTCCGGTTTTTTGGGCCATGGAGAAGGGGGGGGGGGGGGGCACAAACAAAGTTTTAAAATTGTAGCATTTTCTACACTAAATATCATTTTAGATTTTTTTTTTACGAAGCCCTGTGATAAATATTATTTATAAAATATAAAAATTTCAAAGACAGGTGGTGTATTCCGGGGACGGGATAGTAAGGCTCGAAGAGGGGGAGGGTATTTTAAACTTTTTCCGAACCTCTCATGTGATTGTATATCAGTGGAAAGCCCTCTGACCACTCTTCCATACTATGCATCTTCCGGTTCCTCTCCAATACCCCCCCCCCCCCCCGAAGGAGCGACTTTTCTAACTTTTACCGACACCCCTCATGTGATTATGTGTGTACATTACTAAGCACACTATATATCATTGGACAGCCATTTGACCACTCTCATATTATGCAGCATAGCCTTATACAGGGTTTCAAGTGCTGCGCAGAAATAGCGTTTTCCCTTAAATTTGCGCCAAAACGTACTTAGTACCAAAATGAAATTTAGCTCAGAGATCGTATTTAGCAGATCGTTTTAGCAAAACGATCCGAGAAACAAAGAAAAATTCCATTTTTAACTTTTCTCAGACCGCCAATTTCGTCAAAAAAGGAAAAAATCGCTATCAAAAGATTGCGAATTTCGTCAAAAAATCGCGAAAAGCACGTGAATTTTGTCGAAAAACGTGCGAATTTTATCAAAAGATCGCGAAAAACGCGCCATATTAGTCAAAGGATCGCGAAAAATGGGAATTTTGTCAAAAAATAGACAAAACGCGGTCAAAAGATCGCGAAAAACGCGGATTTCGTCAAAAGATCGCGATAAAACGCGAATTTCGTCAAAAGATCGCCAAACAAATAGCAAATTTCGTCGAAAGATCAGGAAAAGTACACGAATTCCGTCAAAAGATCGCAAAAAAACGTGAATTTTGTCAAAGGATCGCTAGTTTTTAGAAAAAAAGAACAAAACGCGGTCAAAAGATAGAAAAAAATCCTGTAAATTTCTTCAAAAGATCTCAAAAAAGCGCAAGTTTTGCCAGAAGTTCGCAGAATAGCGCGAAAAATGCAAATTTCGTCAAAAGATCGCGAAAAACTTGCGAATTTCGCCAAAAGACCCCGAAAAATATGCAAATTTAGTCAAAAGATCGTGAAAAACACGTGAATTTTGTCAAAAAATCGCGAAAAAGTGCGAATTTTATCTAAAGATCGCGAAAAACGCGCCATAATAGTCAAAGGATCACGAAAAATGGGAATTTTGTCAAAAAAAAACAGACAAAACGCGGTCAAAAAATCGCGAATTTCGTCAAAAAATCGCGAAACAAATAGCAAATTTCGTCAAAATACCGGGAGAAACACGCAGATTTCGTCGAAAGACCACAAAAAATACACGAATTCCGTCAAAAGATCGCAAAAAAACGTGAATTTTTTCAAAGGATTGATAGTTTCGTGAAAAAAGGAACAAAACGCGAAGTTTTGTCTATAGATCGCAAAAAAGCGCAAGTTTTCGCAGACTATCACGAAAAATGCAAATTTCGTCGAAGGATTGCGAAAAATAAGAGAAATCGTACAAAGGTCGCGAAAAACTTGCGATTTTCGCCAAAAGATCCCGAAAAATATGCGAATTTAGTCAAAAGATCGCCAAAAAATGCTAATTTCGTCAAAAAATCGCAAAAATATGCGAATTTCTTCTAAAGATCTCAAAAAAGCACTCAAATTTTGGTAAGGGATCGTGAATTTCGTCAAAGGATCGCGAAAAACGCGCTAATTTCGTGAAATGGTTGCGGAGATTTTGTGTTCATTTTATTTTGTGATTTGCTGAATTTAGGTACCTAAAGGTTCCTTTTTATGCGAAATATATGGTCTTTTTTGGTCCCTTTTTTTGAAAAAAATAGTCCCCTTTTACCATTTTTTACTACAAAAGTTGAGTTGGAGTCCTGTTTGTTGTATTCATGGGCTTTTTATCGATTAGTTAAATTTACTGCTCTAAAATAATACTTTTTTAAAGCCAAATAAACTGATTTTTTTTCTTCCTGCTGCTAATTTTTAGGGTTTCGTTCATCTGACGAAACCCTATTCGTCTCGCTCCTCTGTCTGTTCGTCACAGAGCCCTTTCTCAGAAACTATAGATGTTGGAGGCTTGAAATTTTGCATACTTATAGATGAACACCACACATCATATGACAAATCATAAAATTTTGAAAAAATCGTACATTTAACCCTTTGGTCTCCCACATGTGTATTTTAAACAATTCTTTCTAAGTGAGTCCCTAATTAGGTTGCAGGCGTGAAATTTCGCGTACATAGACGGACACCTCAGATCAAACGACAAATCATAAAATTTTGATAAAGTCGTACATTTAACCCTTCGGGCTCCACATGTGTATTTTAAACAATTCTTTCTATATGAGCCTCTAATTAGGTTGGAGGCGTGAAATTGTACATACTTATAGCTGAACACCTCACATCAAACGACAAACTACAAAATTTTGAAAAAGTCGTACATTTAACCCTTTGGGATCCCAAATGTGCATTTTAAACAATTCTTTATAAGCGAGCCCCTAATTAGGTTGGAGGCGTGAAATTTTGCATACTTATAGCTGACTACCTCACATCAAACGACAAATCATAAAATTTTGAAAAAGTCGTACATTTAACCCTTTGGGATCCCACATGCGTATTTTAAGCAATTCTTTCTAACTGAGCTATTCTAATTGAACTATTAATATGGAGATTTGAAATTTTGCATACTTATAGCAGAACACCTGAGGTCAGGCGATAAATCATAAAATATTGAAAAAGTCTTACGTTTAACCCTTTGGGCTACCACATATATATTTTAAGCAATTATTTCTAAGAGAGCCCCTAATTAAGTTGGAGACATGAATTTTTGCATACGTATAGCTGAATATCTCAGACCACACGACAAATCATAAATTTTTCAAAAAGTCTTATATTACTTACTCCTCCGTGCTTTAACTTGTATATTTTAAGCAATTTTTCTAACCTCCGGCCTTTTCACCCGGGGAGCACTTTTCCAACTTCTGCCGACACCCCTTTGACCATTCTTTTATATTATGCACCATAGCCTTACATATTTTAGTTCCACTTTTTACCTCCAGGGGCGCCTACTTATCTCGGGTGCTATGAGCCCAATCCCTTCGACTAATATGTATACGGATAGTATGTAAAACGGAGTTTCGTTCTGATAGAGGTTTGTTTAGAATAGAGTGCGCCCCTGGTTGCGAAATTTAGAACTAACAGATTTTCAAAAGGATAAAGTGTTTTGAAAGGAATATTAAACGAAACCGTCTGTGCGATCTGTGATCACACATACTCACTTGTTCATTATTGGAAACTGTACCCAATTGTCATTTAGAATGGCCATAGTTAGCAAAATGTGGGGAGAAATTTTATCTAATTATTCTTTCAAATGTCAAAATATTTTCGAGATAGCAATAATTTTAATTTTTACTTTCTTCTACCTTTACAAGAAGAAAGTATTGGATTCGTGAAAATGTTCGGTTTTCGACGGATTTACACGTTTTAGGGGTGAGAGATTCCGAAAAACATGTTTTTACAAAATGTCTGTCTGTCTGTATGTGTGTATGTATGTGACACAAATTTTGTGGGCGCTCTATCTCAAGAATTATTGCACGGAATTTAATAAAATTTCATATTCAGTTAGTCCCCGATATAAATTGGTGCTTATTTGTTTTTGGTGTAAATCGCTCAACAGGTGGCGCTGCTATGCAGCATTTTTTACGATTTCCGCAATACCCCAATCTCCAGAACTAATGCACGGATTTTCATCAAACTGCAGATTCAGGTATACCTTGATATGAATTAGAGCTGTTTATGTTTTGGTTCAAAACGCTCAACAGCTGGCGCTGCTATGCTGCTTTCTTCAGAATTTCCACTATAGCTCTCAAGAACTAATGCACGAATTTTCATCAAACTTCAGATTCAGGTATACCTTGATATAAATTAGTGCTGTTTATGTGATTTATATAGAAGAAAGTTTTGTGATGGCCATAACATACTAGTTAGGAGTTTATTAGCATTAGAATTTCAGTCTGCACCAAAAACAGAATTTTAATTTTATTGCTACAAAATTAGATTTTTGCTGCTCCAAAAATGGATTTTTTTCTGCTCCAAAGGTGCTCCAAAATGGCTTTAGTGTACTTTCATCCCTGCTTATATGTTTACATTAATAGTAGTGAAGTTCCTCTTTTTACCACCAGGGGTGCTTTCTAATCTCTGGTTCTATAGGCCTGATCTCCTCGACTAATACATCTACGCATGGATTATAAAACGGAGTTTTGTTCGAATAGAGGTTTTTTTAGAATAGAATGCGTCCCCTATTGGTGAATGTGGAACTAGCAGATTTTGCAACAGGATTAAGTGTTGAAAGAAATATTAAACGAAACCCTATGTGTGATCTGTGATCTCACTTGCCCAAATTTCGTGGGGTATTTTCTTAGTTCGCAGATGATTTTGAGTCAGTCGTACAAACAATCTGTAGAAAATCTTTTAGCCCTATATAATACATTTTGATCTTCTTTTCAATGAAATTTATTCTAAATTCGTATAGCGATTTTTCCATTTTGCACAATTTCTTTTTAATCACTTTAGAGTAAATTGAAGCTTCTGCTTTTATTAAAGAATCTGGTATCTAATCTTTGCCACCCAAAGTTAAATATCACAACCTTGTATGGAAAAAATTTTTGTTTGGGTTGGGGTTGGGTTGATTGTTGACGGCCAATTATCTACACGAGGGATATAGGCCCTAGGGGGAGTGCCTTCCGTGGAGGTCTTTCTAAGGGAACCTAATCCGTATTAACGCATGGAAATCCACGGCTCGAAGAAAACCACGAATACTCCGAACGATTAGGCCGACGGGCGCGATTGGGTTCGAACCCAGCACCTCCCGTCTACCAGCTTCGAGAGCAGAACCTCTCAGCCACTGGTGGGGCAAATTTTTGTTTGGAAATTATATTAATATTAATATCAAAATTTTAAGTTTCTCTACCTACCTGCGGTCGTTGTAAGAGGCCTGGTGGAAAAAATATTTGTTTTGAAAGTACTCTTTTTATTTTCACGTATTTTTGACGACTACATATTGTTGATTTTATTTTCGAATAGGTAATTTTTAAAAGGAAAAAGGTGACTGCAGTTCAGCGCTCTTAGTTTGTGGTATGATTACAATTCTTCAGAAACATTCATGTTATTGATAATGCCTTTTTCTTAATTTATTTATTGCATGCCACTTGGCGTACTTTTCAAGTGGAATATTGCAAAGCACAGTTTATGACAATTATATGCACATTCAATATAATCTACGTTGCTGCCAAAGGACTGCCTTTATAAATAAAAACATAAAGACTTATCACATGCTGAGATTGAAACTTTGTTCAAACTATGACAATCAAGTTTCTAGCGATGCTAACAAAAAAAAATCCACCAGTGCAGGTGCACGAAAAGAGCATCACATGACTCTAGCGGTCTAAGGCGTCAGGTACCGCGGCAGCCTATCCTTTTTTTCTAGCCTCGGTTTCTAGAACATAACAAAACTTACCTAATTTCTCGTTTCTCGCCCACAGATCTTTTAAATTAAATATTTTTGCCTATGCCAGCAAAAGGGCTTGAATTTGAAATGATAACGTTTAGAAACGGAATTTCAAGACGGAGACATTATGAGAGTGGCGACACACGCACAGCGCAGAAGTACGGTACGGCGCACCACACACCAGAGAGACATGCGACAATAGTTGTGAGACAGGAGACAAATTCTGCTGTTCAAACAGGTTTTTTCTTTGTTAACAGAGTGAAATTGTCGCATGCCTCACGCTTTTTTGTTGCATGTCTCCCTGGTGTGTGGCGCGCCTAACCTGCATTCCAAAATTTGGCGATACGTACCTGAATGAATAAGACGTGGGTACCTCTATATGAGAGGTGCGACGTATGGACACAAAATGGACTTTACCCATGTGACGTCAGCCGCGGGTAAACAGAAGAAAAACACCAATAGGCGTGAAGAACATTTTAACAGTGCTTCCTCTTCGCCCAATAAAGTCTTTTCCGGAGGGAAAATTCCCGCAAAGGCCATTCGTGGGTAAAGTCCATTGGATTGGTTTGGACAATCTTAATTAAAGATGAATCGTCAAATTAATTTTGTCAGGTTGTCCCACTTTTCTAGAGAACTCATCCAGTGGATTTTACCCATGTCACATCAGCTGCGGATACACAGAAGAAAAGACCAATAGGCGTGAAAAACATTTTATCACTGTTCCCCGTTCGCCCAATAAGCAATCCTTTTCTGAGAGTATATACCCGCAAGAGCATGGCTGTTGCCAGACGTGGGTGAAATATAGTTTTGTTTTACGATAATTTAGACAAAACATCTGTCTAGGTATGTTTCTTCTGCTTATGTCGGAAATCTCATACAGGGTAATTTCAGATGACGTCACAAATTGACCATTGGAGATCAAACAACGATTGGAGGGAAGTTGTGATTGGTAGATAAGAGCATTGTGGGCGCGGTTGAACGTCAACCAAGCTGTTGTGATTGGCGGATAAAAATCTCAACAGCTGATTGCAACTTCCTTATAGGAGCATCCTAGTAAGACATGTTCACAAGCATTAGTTTGGCTATAATGGCAGACTCGCGAAGATGTTTGGCGAGAAAATCGTCTCAATCGATCAAATTTCATTTTAGCAAGGAAATCGTCTCAATCGATCAAATTTCATTTTAGCAAGGAAATCGTCTCAATCGATCAAATTTCATTTTAGCAAGGAAATCGTCTCAATCAATCACATTTTATATCCAATGGACTTTACCCATGAATGGCAACAGCCACGCCTCTGCGGGAAAAAACCCTCCGAAAAAGACTGTTTATTGGACAAATGGAGAGCAGTGTTAAAATGCCCTTCACGCCTGTTGATGTGTTTCTTCTGTTTACCCACGGCTGGCGTCCCATGAGTAAAGTCTATTTTATTTTATGTCGCCAGTTTCATATGGTGCCATCGTACTTTCACTCGAATTCGCACAGAAGTTTATTATTATGTTCTGATTTATTGGTTACCATAATTGGAATAAAACTTATTCTGAGCACGCGCTCAGTCAACGGGCCCTACAGACAATGCCGATGAGCTCGATTACCACGTCACGGCAAATCAGCCATTAGCTGATCATTCATTGGACCCTATTCTTGTGACATAAAAGTCGAAATCGAGATCGTAGTCATTGTCTATAAGGAAAGGTCATGTTTACAAACAAACACTTCCGTCAACCAATCTACTACTACATTTTTATCTTAACGATCATTGCAGGAATCGTACTTGGCGACGTAGGCCAGTCATATCATAGATCTGTTAAAGACCAATCAAATTCCCGGAGTTTATGTGTATAGTAGGAGTAATAATGAATGAACAGGTTTTTCTTGCTGGCTAACAGTAATTCGACCAACAGTGACGCCAGCTGCCCTTTCCTTATAGGTGCAAAGGCTCCTATAATACGGGCTGACTCACGCCGCCATTTAATTGCCGGTAGGAGAAGAACGATTGGCCACGCCGCGTGGGCAACAATCGCTCATTGGTCAAAGTGGGAAACAAACTGTTTGACGATTCAGCCTGTATTATAGGAGCCCTAATAGGTGCTGTAGGCTCAGTGCGTATGTCACCACTCTCTAATAGAAGCACCCTAGAGTAGAGCAATGAGATTGGCGACATATGCGTGTACAGGGCACATGCTCAGTCTGTGCTTAGAACACTATGTTTTATAATTATGAAGTTGCTTGCCGATTCATTTTTACTCAAAATCATCTCAATCAGTCAAATTTTATATTTCGTATGTAGCCATTCTCATTTCGAGGCACCCTAGACTCATTGGACATTACCAACGAATAGTAACAGCCTTGAAAAAGCCCTTTACTGTACTTAAGGCTCCTGTAATCTGGGCTGACCCACGCCACCATTTAATTGCCGGTAGGAAAAGAACGATTGGCCACGCCACGTGTACAGCAATCGCTCATTGGTCTAAGTGGGAAACAAAATGCTTGACGATTCAGCCTGTATTATAGGAGCCCTAGCTGTACCCGTCCACACACGGCTAAAAGATAAGTGTCGCCGACCGGTGTTTAACCTCTTCAGTTCCGAAGCTAAAATAATAACACAAATGCTTATTCATTGGTTTTTTTCCAAACAAAATGACAGAAAAAATATCTTTTCTGAAATGGGTCCTTTAAGGGCTTGGTTAAAAAATATGGATCTAAAACTACAAAATCCCTTAAAAACGTCAATTTAATAACCATTAACCTAAATTAACGCAATCACAAATTTAAGAGCTTTAAACAAGTAAATAATCTACAAATCCTCAAAATTTTGTATTGAAAAAGATTTAAGTTCCTTAAACACTTATGAAAATTTCTCACTTTCTTTGTCATACTGTCTTTTGGGAATTTTTAGGCATTTTGCAAACTCAGATGAAAATAACATTTATTTTATGTGGGAATCAGCTTAAATGCTGCCATTTATTCGTTTGCTTTGAACGCAAAAAACATTCAGCTATTAAGAAGTGGTGTGAAAATGTAAAAAAATCGGACATTTTAGTTTTTAATAGGTAAAAAACAGAGGTCCCCGTATGGGGACCCAGAGACCGAAGAGGTTAAAATGGTAGATTAAATGAAATCCTAAAAATGCTGAGAGATCTAAATTATGTCTCCGGCCATTACCGGCAGCGTTCCGTCTACTGTGGTTTCCTCTAGCGAGCAGAGAGGTGACATACCAGGGTTGTAGTTGTAGATATAACCAGTGTTGTAGTTGTAGTCATAAAAAGATCAGAGGGTACACTATAGACGTGTACGGAAAAAAGGTATATACACTATAGCTTTACTTGAGAAACAGAATGTATACGCCATACACTCTCCATTACGCCCTTGGGTATACTGTTTAATGGACTGTACCCACGTGACGTCAGCCGCGGGTAAACAGAAGAAAAACACCAATAGGCGTGAAGAACATTTTAACACTCCTTCGCCTTCATTCAATAAACAGTCATTTTCGGAGGGTATCTGCCCTCAGAAGATTGGTTGTTGCCATTCGTGGGTAAAGTTCATTGGTTAGAACAACTGTGGACAAAAGCGAATCGTCAACCATATCGGCAAGCCCGCCATTATCGCTAAACTAATGCTTGTTAACTTGTCTTACTAGCATAATCGAATTCGTCCGAGTATTGTCAAGTTATGGAATAAAAATTACTTAGAGAGCTCAACAATAGAACGGAGGGCTAACTCCCTATTCTGATAAATTGAATCCAGAGGTCCGCCCATGATATACCGAGGAAAATTTTTGGCAATACATAGATTCCTCCCATAGAGTTAGTAAGGGGTGCATATTTTCAAATTGGATTTTCTTTTAAAAAATTGACGAAGTTACTACAATTTTCACTGATATATATTTTTTATTGAAAAAACTATAGATTTTATTTAAATTAAACGCAATTTTTTAGTTTGATATTAGTTAAAAATAAAATTTTATGTAAGCTCAAAGAGAAAAAAATGAAAAATTTGTTAAGCATTACTCATAAAAATATCAAAAAGATATAGAAAGCACCAAAATGGATAAAAAGTATGCGGAAAAAATTCTTGTAAGAAAAGTGCAGGACTCATTACTTGCACGCATTGAAAGTGTGATGCAGTCGCGGCAGAAAGTGGATCTGTGAGTTAGCTCTCCGTATTATTGTAGAGCGCAGTGGGTTTGCCATAGTTAGGTCAAACGCGTCTGTCAAAGTACAGTTTGAACACAATATGTTTCTACTTTCATATTTAGACTGAGCATCGCATGTCGCCACTTTCATATAGACGGCTTGCACATGACGTCACATTTCAGAAGAATCTGGCATCGCTTCATATGGCTCCCAAATATAAGGTGAATGTGGTGTCTCCATTTGACTTATTTGCACTATAATAATAAAAATCTAAATTAAACAGAAAGGCAACACGTGCTTTTAACGGCAAACGGGGAGTTCTGACGTTCCGTGTGGGCTCCAGATGCAATTGTACCAGTCGTTGCTAATAGAAACGGGACGTCAATGCAAGCCGTCTATAAAGGCGTACTAGTTTCACCTGGTAAGCTCGGAACGCACTGCTCTAACAACGACCAGCGACATATTACACTGTTAAAAATATCGTGAAAAATTACTTCTGTTTATAAAGACTATATATGATCTTTTGTCAGAAAATAGATAGTATTTAAAAACAGAGGCATCTTTCACGATATTTTTAACAGTGTAGGTACAGCGTCTAGCGTAGGGCCACTGCCTCCTACACTAGATGTCACTAGATAGACACCTAACGTATGGACGGTCCCCTAAATTTCCACACCAATAGATTTCTTTGATTTCTTAAATCTCAGAAAATTAAGGCGGAAAGCACTTTCAAAAAATATTAGTACCAAAATTCAAAAGACCGTACACCTGCTGAAAAAAATCCGCATTCAGCAGCTGCCATTTTTGTGTCAGCGCTCAAGCCTAATATTCAGGAGGCGGTGCAAGGCCAGCTCATGAATTTTAAAACGTCATATGGAGTGGATCATCTTTACACAGTGATTGGTACAAAGCGGCGCGCCCATAGTTTTTCGCCAATCGCCGTTTAAAGATGATCCACTACGTGTGACATTTTAAATGTAATAGACTGGCCTTGTACTGCTCCGTATATCCTTTGTTTCTCAAATAAATCTATAGCGTATATTCTAGGCATGAATTTAGCGTATACCCTCTTCCTATAGCGTATACCTTCTGTTTTTTTACGACTATAACACTGGTCTTGTATGTCGTTGGTCGCGCTCTAACAAACCCCATTTACAAGTTGTTCGAATTTATTTCTTTGTTTTGCCTGCTTTGTGTGATATTTCGTGACGCCACAGCAAGCGTCTCCAACGGCTATCTCCAATCATGGGGGCGTTGGATCCACACACGATAGACGAGCTAAAAAAGCTGAAAACAGGCCTTAAATAGATTTTTCTATGAATTCCGTGCGCAAGTTTCCACAGCCAATGAAATTTTGAAAAAGGCAGAACCCGACCAACGTAGAAAGCCTACGAGGCTAATGAAAAAGACAGGCTACCGCGGTGGGTCCGATCTGTCTTTTTTTTTACAGACCGCTGGAGTCACGTGATGCTCGAATGCACCAATGAAGATGTGCGAAAAGAGCATCACGTCACTCTAGTGGTCTGTAAAAAAAGACAGATCGGTCCCACCGCAGTAGCCTGTCTTTCTCGTTAGCCTCGGGAGTTTAGAGAATACTTTGTGTTGATGTCTATGCTTGTGAAGCATGGGCAATGTCGTCGCAAAAATTTCTAAATAGATGTTAAGCTTTTTAGGGAAATTGTGTTAAAGCTTATAAGGAAAGGGCAGCTGACGTCACTGTTGGTCGTATTACTGTTGGTTAAGCAAGAAAATCTGTCCGTTCTTTATGACTCCTACCTTTACGCATGAGCTAGGGAAATTTAATTGGTCTACGTTTAACACGTCTCTGATATGATTGGCCTACGTCACCAAGACTATTCCTGCAATGATCTTTATGGCAAAAATATAGTTGGTAGATTGGTTGACGGAAGTGTTTGTAAACATGCCCTTTTCTTATGGACTGACTTTACCCACGTCACGTCAGCTGCGGGTATATAGTAGAAAACACCAATAGACGTGAAGAACATTTTAAAACTGCTTCCCCTTCGTCCAATAAACAGTCTTTGTCTGAGGGTATATACCCACAGAGGCGTGACTGTTGCCGTTCGTGGGTAAAGTCCATTGAAGTTCCAACAAATTTTTGGTGAATTCGGTGCGTAAAAAGAATACTGAACTGGGACCGAATTATTGCAATTTTAAGAGCAAAGAGGGGGAGTTGGGGCTAGAACTTTACGTCCGCTTATATATCTAGGATGGGCCAATCTTTCTAGGGGAGAGTGTCCAGTTAGAATTCATATTGATTATTCCTTTAGAGTTATTACCCTTAATTTTAGGATTTCTGTCTTTAGTAGGTAGGGGATTTGTTTTGTGGAAACTTTGAGCAAAGAAATAGTTCGCCGGTTGATCACTTCCTCGCTCCAGGCACCGACAGGGTCTTTACTTGACATCATCACAAAGTCTTTTACATATCTGTTGGTCTTGAGTTCACTTTACACATCTGGTGTGTAAATTGCAAGTCATGTCAGAATGAACAAAAGCCTAATTAAGGTAATCAGTGTTGAATTCAGGGGGTGACCTGGAGAAGACATCCCCCCCCCCCCCGAAAGATTTGAGGTTTTGTGTTTTCAATGGTAAAAAAATGCAATTTTCCCCACTGGAACTACAGAAATCCCTCCCGGCAAAAAATGTCTGAATTCAACACTGAAGGTAATACTGCGAGGCGCCCTTTTTATCCCGGTAATCTTCAAAACTGACCTCAGTTTCCATAATTTCTGTAAGTTAGAAGCTGCGGTCAAATTCTGGTTGTTTTGGTATCGAAACAAAGAAAAAGGGGATGCATTTTTAGTTTGACATGGGCCTCTTATACATTTGGAAAACATGCCAAAGAAAGCTGATTCAATTTCTATTGCATCCTTCATGTCTTGGTCACCAGTGTTGACAGGAAGTTCCCTAAAAATCAATTGCATCTTCCAACACGTATGATTGAAATTGGACATTCTCCCGAAGCAAAATTTTCTGAACTTAACGATAATCTCCAACAGTATCAAATTTTATGTTAAATTACCCGCCCTTCTCTGGGAAATGGCAATTCTAGCATTTTTCTTGATTGCGATATTAAGGAATTGCCATTTGTCTTCCGGAATAATTTTGAATGACTGAATTCTGCTTTTTTTTAGTTTATTAGCAGTACTAACTTTATCATTTGCAGTTAGCGAATGCGATTCCATCAAAATTAATGGCAACTTTGCTTTTTTGTAAAAAAATTAACAAAAATTGCCATATCAATAGGGGGTGAATTTATGCAGTCGAAGTCCTCCTAAAGTCTCTTTATACTCTAGAAATTTGGTTGACATCTGTGACGAGAGATGGCATCACTTCCGTCCCTGAGTCTCGACCCGGCTTTCGGTTCTCCCGACTAGTAATTATCCGAAACGGGGAGGATTTTTGCTTGTTAAATGGCAGACGGACGGCTGTAACAAAAAGTCTAGTCTTACAAACCTCGCTCACAATAGAGCTGTAGGCTGTATCGCAAGGCATTCGAATCACCCACGCAGGGTTTCTTCAATTTCTCTAATTTGCAGAGTCTATTCTTAAGCACTGAAGAAGTCAGCCAAAAACTTGTCGCTCAGTCTCCAACTGCCGAGTCGTCCATTTTTTTCAATACGAGTGCAAGATTTAAGTTCATAATCACCAGTCCTCCAGAACAATCTGAGATTTACTTCCAGGGTCATGGCATAAAACGCCGTAAGTCCGCATTTGGATCGCTAAAAGCAGCAACATTCGCAATGTCCGGAAAGAAAAACGGCTGGAGATTAATACAAGAGGTCGGGTTTAACACGACCTTGTATTTCCGTCCTTCCAATGTACGACCTGGAACCAGCTAGTGTTCGAGCTTGTTTTATTCGATCAGTTGAGTATCAGCAAGTTCTGGAATGTACACTGAGCTCCACATGTAACAGAAGTTCTGAGTCGGCGGTCAAAAACTTGCAAGGCAAAGGTAAAACATACTTCACGTTAAAAATAGCAAATAAAGCTGGCTTGGCTCAATATAATTCAATAAAATAATCAATATAATTTTTGGCTCAAGCAAATATAATTGGCTCAGCCTTGCTTTTTCTAGCATGCTGTTCCTTATTCCCTATCTTGCACTGAAGAAGAATCTCGCTAGTAGATTCGAAACAGCCGTTTGCTGCTTTTCATATATTATTTGTGCATTTTAAACGTTGTTTTTTCTGCTTTTTCATACTTCACGTTGTCAATGTTAGATATTAGTGTTCGCATTTGCTATTATCCTAATATCGGATTCTCCAATCATGTAGAGGGAATGCGATAAACAACGTTTTATGCCATGAATACGAACTAAAATTATCGTGACTGTATTCTTCCACGTTGGCCACTGGAAATCATGTTAGGAAATTAAAAAAAAAGATCTCCTGTTATATATGGAGCTTAGTGGGAATGCAGGTTTCTCATAGTTTGGACAAAAACGCCTGCCTAAGCACAGTCTGAGCATGTGTCCTGTGAGTAAGTAAATCGCCGTTCTCATGAAGACATCCTAATAAAGAAAAACCTTTTAGAATGAAACGATGTTTTGTGGACCTGGTACTTGTTTCCAATATGAACGTTTTTCCCCAACCACAGCTGGGATGTCTCTATAAAAAAGAGGTTCTGCTCTTAAAACTGATAGACATGAGGTACTGGGTTCGCTCGCTAATCACTCTCAGTTTTCCGTGATTTTCTTCGAACCTTGCATAAATGTGGTTAGATTCCCTTAGAAAGACTCCACGGAAGGCACTCTTCCTTTGGGTCTATATACATTGTATAGATAATCGTAAACAACATCAACACCTATAATAAAGCAGCGGCGATATAAGTACAAGGCGGATGCTCACGCTAAATGTTTTGTCCAAACTATGGTAAACAGTATTTCAGAACTTGGTGAAACTCGCCAGTACGAGTTTGACAAGCCAATAAACATTAGCTTGGCGATATTGGCACGCGCACTAAGAAGTGGACCTTATGCACGCGACCTGAGGTTGAGGCTAAAATTCGTCTGCTGGCGGTATTTAGCATAGCAGTCTATGGAGTGTGAGTTATTAATGCTTGTTTGTTAAAAATACCGCAAAAGAATTCTTTGATGCAACAGCATATACTTAATATATTGTCATCTAAATTCAAAATTTTGTTCTGTATGCGAGAAAATTCCCTAAGTTTGCAATTTTTCAGTTAAAACGTATGCATTCAACCTGGGTCAAGGCTAAAGTCGTCTGCTAGCGATGTTTGCGCCTGCGCATACTGGTATTCTGCCGGTGCAGTAACTAGAATAACAGATCATCATACCGCCAGCTCTGGCGTCTGACGTCACTTGAATAGAGTCCATTGGGAATTTGTTTTTGTCCAAAATCTTGACTCATCAAATTTTATTTTTTTAATGACCATCATGTTGCAGAGGCACCCTAACTACAATTGGCTAAAAGTTGCGAGTGGTGAAGATAAAATGCCTCTACAAAATAGTGGTGCCCTGATCACATGATCAGACTGAATATTTTGTCCAAATTATGGCAGCCAACAATCCAGAACTTGGAGGTGGAGATAATCTTTGTACGAGTTCGAGTAGGAGTACGAGTTCGATAGACAAGCGAGTTATCAACAAAAATATGCTTGGCAATTTGTTTTGTCCAAAATCGTCTAGACCAATCACGTTTTAATTCTCGAATGTCACCAGTCCATAAAAAACCCTAGTGGAGGGGATCTTATAAATTTTGTCTTTCCTTATTGCAGTTAGACCATCGGTCTAATCAAGTTGCACTTGTATTCACTATCGACCTCAACCTCAAGTACCGGTTAGCGCGAACATATACGAGCCGTTAATTCCCAAATTGGCTCAGCCGAGCTCAGCAATCTGATTCTTCGTTAATATTAATATTTTGGATTACTTTACTGTGATTTTGATCAAATTTAACAAAATAAATCAATTTAAGTCATTATAATTGCATTCTATTTTATATTACACTAATTCATAAGAAAATAAATATAATTTTCTACTATATAAATATCAGTTTTAGCCAATCAGATTGCTGGGCTCGGCTGAGCCAATTTGGGAATTAACGGCTCGTCGAACATATCGATCAAACAGTCACATGTTATTCACCATTAATCTCATTAGACATAACCACGGCTGAAATCCAATAAAATTAATCGTGAATAATTGAATTTTATATTTCATATATTACATACTCTTTTAGAAGTATCCTAGGCTCATTGTACAACACCCATGAATAAATAGTCAGAGGAACTTGGTCATCAGGAAAACAGAATTCAAATGCCCTTCACTCCTATTGATATTTATTTCTACATACTCTCAGCTGTCTTGGCATGGTAAAGTCTCTTGTTTAATCATACTTGTCCAGGCAAGTACTATGAAATTCTGGAATTTGTCGTATTTTTAAGAAAAAACATCCATTCTGGGTATAAGGAAAGGGCATGTTTACAAACAAACACTTCCGTCAACCAATCTACCAACTACATTTTTGTCATAACGATCATTGCAGGAATAGTCTTGGCGCCGTAGGCTAATCATATCAGAGATCTGTTAAACGTAGACCAATCAAATTTCGATAGCTCATGTGTACAGTAGGAGTTATAAAGAACGGCCAGGTTTTTCTCGCTAATCCACAGTAATTCGACCAACAATGACGTCAGCTGCCCTTTCCTCGAGGCTAACGAAAAAGATAGGCTAACGCGGTGGGTCCGATCTGTCTTTTTTACAGACCGCTGGAGTCATGTGATGTCGAATGCACCAATGAAGGTGTGCGAAAAGAGCATCACGTCACCCTAGCGGTCTGTAAAAAAAGTCAGATCGGTCCCACCACGGTAGCCTGTCTTTCTCGTTAGCCTCGCCCTTTCCTTATACGCTCTGTGCGTATGTCGCCAGTACTTATTCATTAAGGCACTCTATTACCGAGAACGTAAAATATAAAGTATATGAATAACAATAAAATTTGTCACAAAAGAGCACTCTTTTGTGCCTATCCACCCTTACTAAAATACACCAATTGACGCTCTCTGACATAGTTATAAAATATTTTTATCCGTACCTACATTTCAATTAAAGTAACTTAATACCATGGAGCTATGAAAGAGAGGAGTAGACATAAATGTCGTTATTTGAAGCTGTTTCTAAACCCCTCCTGCATCCGCCACATTTAGCCGAGTCTTGCCGGCCAAAGTCTAATATGGCAGACGTAGTAGAGGTAGAAAGAACTCGTTTTTCGGCATCAGCGGGTCGCCCGGTGGCGTGGTCAGTAAGCGGAGGCTGCTGTCACGCTGGAATTTTTCATTTGTATTTTCAAGAGTACCCCCACATGTTCTACTGGCTCACTCGCCTACCAAAAGGTCATCACAAGAGATTATCTTTTGTTCACAACTCTCCTTTTCACCTATAAATACCTGGCTATTGTACTATTTTTGTTCTACTGGACAATAATAGCCCCTCTTTTGGAATAATCTTCTTTTATATACTTCACTCATTTTAATCCCATAAGAGAATGTGTCCATAACTCAAATACGTAGATAATGATGCACAGATAAATAGAATACATAAAGAAAATAAAATTAATTTAATAATAATTTACATTAAGCTTATATCTCATTAACGTCAGAGACCTGCAGCTGCTATGTTGGTGGTTGCATATTCCAATTTCACACCTAATTTAAAAGAATAGAGTTACGTCACAGAATGTGCTAGTGTAAATTACCATCCGAGGATGATGGGTAGAAATCATGGTTTTCACTTACAATTTGAAATAACTGATATGGCACATTTTTCGAGTAAGACGGTTACACACGCTACACAACGGAGTGGCACAAAGGATGAGACAAGAGAACTGTTTCAGTCCCAATCCGGGATTGCACTTATACTTTAAAGCAAAAGCTAAGTTCCCGAGGCAGTCATCCCCTGCTAACAAATGAGAAACAGATTTGAATTTCAATGTCTCCCCAAAAGAATATATACAAAATAATATTACTTCAAAGGGATGAGAGGTAAAACCATACCTCAGAATCACTCAGGACGTTAGAGGTCGATCTTTTGACCAAAGAATGATTGAGAGTTAACATAAGGGTTTTTCGGAAACCCGGGAATGTCTAGATGAATAAAGCTTGTGTCTACTTTGTGGACCCATATAGTAGATAGGTACCAAACAGTATCTTCGTTCAGAACCACCCAGCACACAAACACCTGCAAAACAAAATCCAGGGATAGGTACAATTTTGGAACATATGTACCTTCAGCCACTACCAACTTAGCAATTTGATTTATAGTGAAGAATATAAATGTGAAATAAATTTAACTAGAATTGTTTGCCAGAACTCCATGTGCAAAACAATTTTTTAGCATATGATCATAATCAGAAAAGTAAGGCGTGCCACACACCAGCGAACATGCAACAGAAAAAGGAATGTGTCAGAAGACAATTTCACCCTGTTAACAAAGCAGAAACTTGTTCAAATATCAGAATTTGTCTCAGGCTTTTTGTAGCATGTCTCCCTGGTGTGTGGCGCACTTAACAGATAACACATTAAAAATCCAACAAACTTGTACGGCCTTTATTTAAAATGAAGAACTGGAAGAGTTTATTATTTTTTTTCATAAGATTAGGGACTCTGAACTTTCATTTAAGATAATTTACAAACACATATAAAGGAAATCAAAACTAATAAGTGGGTAAGTGTGATCGCAGATAGAACGGAGGGTTTCATTTAATATCTCTTTTAAAACACTTTATCCTTAAATTAATAAATTGTTAATTTATAATTATTAAATCCTTACATAAATGGCAGCACCATTGTATTTAATTTTAAAATAATAAGAAAAATATTTTTAAAACAAATTAAAAATATTCAAGAAAAAATATTTAAATAAAACAGTGATGGAACAGTGTAGCAGCAGAGAATCTATTGACACCGCTAAATTTTAACTGTATTCTTTGTCTTATTTCAGGACAGAATTTCTGAATTTTTTTTAACCCAATGAATACTATTAAAATTTAGTGGTGGCAATCGCACAACTGCTGCGCCACTGTTCCATGACTGATAAAATTAAAAAGTCCGAATATTTTTAAATTCAGCAATTTAAAAAATTTAGCACAGGTATAAATAAAATATAAAAATTTTAAAAGCAAAAAATTGTTTAAAACATATTTTAAACGTTCAAATAATTCAGAAAAAATCCATATTAACTGTTTGCCCTTTTCAAACACTCACTAGATGGCACCCAAAAAGAAGATGTAAACGTTTATTAAAATTTGAAATAAAAAAACCTTTCAATTCCTGAATAATTCTTCTAATGGTTTGGTTTGTGTTTACGGCGGCCAATTATCAACACGTGGGATATAGGCCCTAGGGGGCGGGTGCCCTTCGTGGGGGTCTTTTTAAGGGAACCTAACCCGTATTTACGCATGGGAATCCACGGTTTCGAAGAAAACCACGAAAACTCCGAAACGGTTAGACCGACGGACGTGATTGGGTTCGAACCCAGCACCTCCCGTGTACCAGCTTCGAGAGCAGAACCTCTCAACCACTGGCGGGGTAATTCTTCTAATGATAAGATGAAAAAAGTTGCCTATTATTTAAAAAAATGGCCAGCAGATGTCAGCAATAAACAAAAAAATATTGGTTCTATATTGAAATTCCACATTTTCTGTGTCTTAAAAAAATATGCTCTAAAAATTACCACTGCGCCAAAAAATAAAATAAGCCTAAAAATGGCCAAAAAAAAGGAATTTTCCTTTAATTAAATCCATATGAAAAAAAAAAGTTTAATAATAAAAATATTAAAGTTCCGCCGCAGAGAGATTCGAACCCACAATCTTTTGCATATAAGACGAATCTAAACTATGGACACTCAGCAATATATGCTGATATTAAGATTATATTTTGAAATAAAAAAAGAATGAACTCGTTTAATTAAAAATATATATAAGACTTTTTCAAAATTTTATGAATTTGGGTATGTCAGGGGGTATTCAGCGCTATGTAAAAAAAAAAATCACGTCATAACTTAGGTATTTTCCGAGTACGAGGCTGTGACGGACGAACAGACAGAGAAGTGAGACTATAAGGGTTTCGTGAGATGCACGAAACACTAAAAATCGTCTTCCACAGGGGATTCAGGAAAAATCCTTGGTTCCTCATTGACTTGGGTTAATTATTTTAAATCCCCCCCCTCCCCCCCAAAAAAAAAGTTTTGTATTTTTTTTTCAAAATCATGAGAGAAAAAGAAAACCTGGGTAATTAAATTTGATAATCCAGGGCAGGGGACTCATGACCCATCTATACTCCGTATAATTTCAATTACATTCTCAAAGGCATCGATACCCTCTCCAAAAGGGCCGGATCCAGAAAATCGTTTTTTTTTTTTTGGGGGGGGGGAGACCGAGTGACATATAATCAAAGAAAGGATGAATCCGAGTAAAAAAAATACTGAAACTCACAGCATATTTTATGAAAGGTTACAACAGAGGGGTGACCGGGGGATCCTCTACCAGCTCTAATTATGCTGTATTTCGAGGCCTTTGGCGAATTTTGCGTTTTTAACCAATCCTTTGACGAAATTCTCGTTTTTCTGTGGTCATTTGACAAAATAGTCGTCATTCCGCGATCCTGTGATGCAATTCGCGTTTTTTCACAATCCTTTGACAAAGTTCACGTTTATTTCGTGATCCTTTGACGAAATTAGTGTTTTATCCGCGATCCTGTGGCAAAATTCGAGCTTTTTCCGGGATCCTGTGACAAATTTCGCGTTTTTTCGTAATTATTTGACGAAATTCGCGTTTTTTTCGCGATCCTTTGACGAAATTCGCATTTTTCGGTATCCTTTGGCGAAATTCGCATTTTTCGGTATCCTTTGGCGAAATTCGCATTTTTTCCGCGATACTGTGACAAAATTTGCTTTTTTCCGCGATCCTCCGACAAAATTCACGTTTTTTCCACAATCCTGCGACAAAATTCACATTTTTTTTTACAGTCCTTTGACGAAATTCGGGTTTTTTTAGTGATTCTTTTGCGACATTCGCGTTTTTCCGAGCTTCTTTGACGAAATTCGCGTTTTCCCTGCAATTCTTTGACGAAATTTACGTTTTTCCGCGATCCTGCGACAAAATTAGTTAGTGTCTTTTCCGCGATCTTGTCACAAAATTCACGTTTTTTTGTCCTTTGACGAGATTCGCGTTTTTTCGCGATACTTTGACGAAATTCGCGTTTTTTTCGTGATCCTTTGACAAAATTCGCTTTTTTACGACCCATTAGCGAATTTAGTGTTTTATCCGCGATCCTGTGCGAAAATTCGTACTTTTTCGCAATTATCTGACGAAATTCGCATTTTTTACGAGATCCTTTGACGAAATTTGCATTGTATCTTTAGGCGAAATTCGCGTTTTCCGCAATTATCTGATGAAATTTGCGTTTTCTCCGCAATACTTTAACAAAATTTGGGTTTTTTCGCGATCCTGACAAAACGCGCGTCTCTTCCGCGATCCTGTGACAAAATTTACCTTTTTCGCGGTCCTTTGACGCAATTCGTTTTTTCCCGAAATCATGTAACGAAATTCGCGTTTTTTCCGCGATCCTGTTACAAAATTCGCGTTTTTCAGCAATCCTGTGATAAAATTCGCGTTTTTCCTTAAACCTGTGACAAAATTCGTGGGTTTTCGCGGTCCTTTGACAAAATTCGCATTTTTTTCGTGATCTTTGGCAAAAGTTCCGCTTTTCCGATCTCCTTTGACGAAATTCGCATTTTCCGAGATTTTTTGACAAAATTCGCGTTTATCCCACGATCCTGTGACAAAATTCATGTTTTTTCGCGGTCCTTTGACGAAATTTGCGATCCTTTGACAAAATTTGCGTTTATTTCCTAATCATTTGGCGAAATTCGCTTTTTTACGATTTTTAAACGAAATTAGTGTTTAATCCGCGATCCCGTTGCAAAATTTGCATTTTTTCCGCGATCCTGTGAAGAAATTCGCGATCCTTTGACGAAATTCCCTTTTTTGCGATCCTTTGACGAAATTCGCGTTTTTTCCGCGATCCCGTGACAAAATTCGCGGTCTTTTGACGAAATTCGCATTTTTTCGTGATCCTTTGGAGAAATTCACTTATTTATGAGATGTTTTCTTTGGGGGGAGGGGGATGATCCTCCCCCCTCTGTAGGTGACAGGACAAAATCCTTTTTTGTTCATAAATTACCGGAGCATCAGTGAGGCTTTCTGTTGACACCCGAAAACTTTTGGGCTTCCGTAAAAACTGCTATAAAAAAGTTGGAGTTACATTTCCCCCCCCCCCCCCCCCCTCCCGTGGATCCTTGCCTGCTCTCCACTTCATCCTTTCAATGTCATGACAGCAGTCTGTCAGTCAAATGCATTGTTACCAAAATTATTGATCTAAGCCTCTGTTCAGAAGAAAAAAGTGCTCCCTCTCCTTTAACTCCTTGAGGACGAACGACCCGTAAGGTGCCCAGAATCCATGATTATTCTCACCAGTAAATTTTTATTGTAAATTTTGCCTTGTTTAATCCGAGCATTTTTCAAATTCAATTAGGTAAAAATTTGTTTTGAAAAACCAGTGATAAAAGATTAAAAATTCTGTAAAAGACGCTCGTCCCGAAGGAGTTAAAAGCAATAACTGGCCGTTCTTTTCCAACTGTTCTGTGGTTATGGACAAAAGAAAGGGGAGTCTCAACAATAGAAAGACGCAGAGGTGGGTTTGACGGAAAAATTTCTGACTAGTTCGGATCATTCAAAAGCAAAAAAAAAATTGAACAGCACTGCCTAATCGCAGAAAAGACAATGACAGTTGAAGAATATGTCTATTTGGACCTTAAGACAAGGAACAGGAAAATAATCTTGTGAAGGCAATTTAAAATATATATAGTACAATTAGGTAATAAATAAAATCACAGTATTAGTTTTAGGAACAGTTAATTAACAATTCACTTTATGAGACACAACACAGAGTTGTAATTCTAGCAAAGATAAAAGCAGTTCTGTCCACATTGCAGCAACTTTTTAACTTACATGGTGTGAAAAGTTTTGTTTGGTCCATTACTGATTGCTATGCATTTGCCCAACAGTACAATTTTCCATGCAATTTGCAGTAAACAAAAATTATTGGTGATATTAATAATGTCAGCTTAATCTTATTATTATAATAACCTATTATTTAACATTATTTCAACCAGCATCAAATAACACCTTTTAAAATTTTGATTTAGGGTTATTTTATAAGTTACTTTTTAAATTAAAATAATCACAAATCCTTTTTAATACTCTGAATGCTTGACTAATGATTGTCTTAGTTTAAGAATTACAAATAATACAACCACAAATCAAAATCTCAGAAGGTGTCATTTGACACTGATATAAATAGTGTTGACATTTTGCATTTATAAAGAAAATACAATATGTACAATAATTTAAAGACAAAGTAAATTATAGCAATTTCTATTTTATGCTGTTAGATTAATCTGCAAGCTTTTGCGTCAATTGATTGTACCCCACCCCACATTATGAACCTTTTTCCAACCACAGAATAGCAGTGCATGCAGTTGAGTGAACGAAGTCAAAACTAAGTTGTCATCAGGGCTTAATTTGCGCCGAAGCCCAGCTCCTGTACTTCTCTGTCGTTAATAAATATTGGTCGGAATTCACCGGAGCTCAAATACAGGGCTCCGGAGCCCAGTGCAAAAGCACTGCCAAAATTACCCTTTCCTTTCATTCCCATCTCCAAACTTTTGCATTCTTTTTCAACAAAACTCTTATATGTGACGTAACACACGTAGGAAATGGAGATAAAACAGACTCAATTTTTATAACAGTTTTTAGGCTTGAACTCAATCAAGCTCAATCTGTCTTACATTCAAAATTTTATTTATTCATGTATAGGAAAAAAAAAAAAACCTTTTTCTCCTTCAAAACTATGTATTTAAACTACTATTTCAAATAATTTTAATGCTATTTTGATCAAAATAAAGGGAAAACAGAAATAGTGTTTTTCCATTTTAGCGATATTTGCAAATTTATGTTGGCGATGTGTTGATACGGCGCTACTCAAGAGACTAACAATGAATTTCTTTCAGTTCGATTTTCTTTTGTGACAGTAGGATAATTTTTAATTGGTGGCTTTTATTTAGATATGTAACCTGAAAAGAATATTTTCTGTTTTTAGCCAACGAGAATCGGCTTGAGGTTTTGTTTATTTGAGATTTTTGTCTACTATTGCGCACGAGTACAAAAATCACATTAGTGATTTTTCTATTTATTTCGTATCATGAACGCTGCCCATGTTAAGTTAAGGTTTTGCTCCGCACATTTACGAAGTCACTTTCATTTGTACCTAGATATAATTGCCATGTATTGTTATTCTGATAGAAAGTAACCAAGCAGTGTTTCGCCTTTAAAAAAAAAGCATAGAATCTTTCAGATAACGGTGTCAAATTTTTAATTTAATCTGATTTTCGGGGACTTACCACAAAAGACTGTTATGCGGAAGGAATCGATTATAGTTTAAGATATGCAACTTTTATAGGAAATTGAAAAACATTGTTCCATTCTTCAGCATATAGATGTTAATTTCAGTAAATTTCATTAAAATGCATAACTGCGAACTATCTCCCTTTTTTTTGTTAACACTATATCCGAATCATAATCCTTACCATATTTAATTGAAGAATTCTGAAATTAATTACCAATAAAGTTAGGCAAAGATTACTATTCGGAAGGAGTGATAACTAAAAAGTGGAATAGTTGACAGCTAAGTACATATTGATAGATATATTTAAAATTTTTATTTTGCTAAAAAAATAAAATGCTTTAAATTTTGCAACTAAATTTATGAAATATAAATATGCAGATTGGAGTGACAAGGGGGAGGGATGGTACAGTTGTTAGTACCGGTACCGCAGAATATTAGGGCTCCGGTACTTTTTTTTGTTAGATATTAAGCCCTGGATGCCATCCATTTATACCAAGGTCCAAAAGAATATGCAGTTTTAGGCATTTGATGGCTTCATATATTTGAAATATCTCCACTTGAAATTAATATTTTTAACTTCTTTTTTTTATTGTTCTTAAAGGTTGTCTCTTTTTTCCATAGTTCTCAAAATATTTCTAAAATATATACTTAATTTTATATAAAGTGTTCATAAAATATTAAATTAAGCATAGATTTTAGAAATTTTTTGAAAATTAAGGAAAAAAGAAATATCTTTTAAGAAGAGTACAAAAAAAAAAGCAATTAAAAAAACATTAATTTCCTGAGGAGATATTTTAAATATACAAATGCATTCCATCCCCATAGACTTAGCATTAGTGAGGGGAATTCAGAAGCTGAGTGACTATCAGCCTTAAGCACAAGTTAACTGAATGCTTAGATGTATCAAGATATGATATTAGGTATGTGTTAATTATCTGAAAAAGTAATCAAATTTAATTGATGCTCTTTTTTTATTTTAAGAAAACTATTTTACATTTTATAGATTATATTAAGGATGGAAGGGATAATATGGCATACTTCCCAACATTCAACTAAACTTCCATAAAATGTGAGTTAAATTGACCCAGGTTCTACGCCAGAAAACTTATTTGATGTATCATTATACATTTAAAATCATATTTCTCTATGAAATCTATTTGAATTAATTTCTTTAGTAAATTTCTGGTACGAAACCAGTTTAACCTGGGTCAATTTAACTCGCATTTTACGGAAGTTTAAGGGAAAGTTGGCAAGTAGGATATGGTGAAATGTATCATTATATATTATCATGGAATATTATTAATTACACTCTTTCTGGAAAGAAAAAAAAAATTGCATGCATCAGATTTGAAGTTTTATCTTATCTATAACAGTATTTTATGATTCATTACTAATTTTTGTACTAAACCATAAATTTTATTGTTCACCCGTACAAGGTACAACCACACATTGTACAGCTAAACTATACAAGTTGGCAGTTATGCAAACTTAATCAGCACTAATTTATGTCAAGGTCTAATTGAATTTGAAGTTTGATGAAATTCTAAGTCTCGAAATGTAGTTATCGTGGAGAAATGCATCATAGCACTCAAGTGTTGTAATAAGCAACAATTTATGTCAATGTCTAACTGAATCAGAAGTTTAATTAAATTTCGAACATTAGTTATTGAGAAAGAGCTTAGATAAAATTTGTCAGATGCAGCCTATCATTAAAAAAATGTATAGGGTATTGTTGAACAAGTTGGTAGCTATGCAAACCTAATCAGTACCAATTTATGTCAAGATCTAACTGAAGTTGAAGTTTGATGAAATTTTATGTATTAACTCTTGCAGTACTAAGATCAAAACGTTATTTAAATGCATATGATGGGGTCATTTTGACCACATATGTAATTTCAATGTTTAGGCCAGAAAACTGATCAAAAGATAAAATATTGACATAATACTGAACTGGCAATCAAGATTTATTAGAAAGGAGAAAATATAATCTCCACAATACAGTAGACTCTAAAATCCACACATCACCACAGATTCAAATGTAGGGGCAAAATTACAAATTTTTTAGTTTTATATCATTCTGTATGTATTTTAATACCTATGCAATTCTCGATAATACGACTGAATGTGTTTTTCATGGAGGAAGTATAAATTTATTTGTGAAAAAAGTCAAGATATCACTGGTAATCACAATCTCTTTACTGATATATATTATATATATGTATTAATCAAGCTTTTTTGGTTATTAAGACTGGCTAAACTTGAAATAAAACTTCCTTACTTTATGATTTTGATGTGAAATAACAGGTTACCTTTACGAGGAAAGTTTCATTGAATAATTCAAGGAAAATGTATCATCTTTATTATGCATATTTAATTATACATTATTTTTTACTTGACCCATTACTTTTTATCATTTTAATTTATTACTTTACTTAATTATTTTAATATTTTACTATATTGCAAGCATTCATTAAAATTTTGATTGCATTATTACATTCAAAATTACTGTTTAAAAAATGTAAACAAAGCAATGACCAGAATCTGCAAAATTCTAAAATCCACACAACCTCTAGTCCCAAGCTGTGCAGATTTGAGGAAGTCTACTGTATTACAAATATTTAAAGTAGCACAAAAACTCAAGTAGAAAAAAGTTTAAAAAACAATAATGTTTTATAAGAAGTTCAAATTGGCACCATCTTAGTACTGTGAGGGTTAAGTCTTAAAATATAGTTATCATGGAAGAATGCATCATAAGCAGTGCCACCTTACACTCAAACCTAATTTATGTTAAATCTAACTGAATTTGAACTGTAATTAAATTTTGTACATTAGTTATTGAGATAGAGATATGGTAAAAATTGTCAGATGCAGGCTAACATTTAAAAATAAATAGTGTACGGTACCTTGTATGGTTGAACAAGACTATAGATTTTGTGCAGAAATTATTAATGAATCATAAATTAATCATATCGTATTCAGACAGACCAAAACATAAAAAAAAAAAAAAAAAAAAAAAACTCATGTCACAAATTTTCACAATTCCAGTACTTTTACTTATTAGTACTTATTTTTTGTATGTATATAAAAAAAAAAAAAATCCTAACCAAATTATTTTGTAAAAATCAAGTTATATTTTTTTTTATAAATAATTGGTCATGATATAGGATGTTATTTATATGGAAGTTTTATAAATCATTGACATCACATAAGCAATTACTCATTAAATATGGAGATTTTCCCTCTCTAACAGAAGGGAACATACACAATATGTATAAAAAATTAAAGGCATACTAAAAGCAACCAATGAAAAAAAGGGGCAGGATACTTGTTCATGTTCAGCAATTATTTTATGAGGAAATATATTAGTAATAAGTTTAACAATTTAAGGGAGAAAAAAAAACATAAAATTTCTTAATATGATAAATAGTCACATTAATTTTTAATGATTTTATGAACTGCCAATCGTAAAAATACAATTAAATGACAACATGATTTAATAATCTTCTGTTTTATATCTAAAGTAATAAAGTTGACTTTTTGCAAGATCTTGGATATTTGATTTGGACGGTGACTGTGGTAAGGAGAAGTTTTTTTTTCAAGAAATCTTCTGGGTACAACTAAATGCAAATGTCTTCTTTTTTTCAAGCAAGGTGCATTTTGCCAATTTAAAAAGACAGGACATTGTGCCTTTAAAAAATGACAAACTGAAAATAAGTAATTTGTTAAACATCTAAATGTAAACTTACACACATGTATGTGCATGCTAATCAAACCTCTTATGAGAATAAATTACACCCATTCATTCATACAGAGTAAATATAATAGCCAGTTAAATCTGAAATCCTCAAAATTTTAAATAGAAGCATTATTATCACTTGGTAGGGATTTTTAGCATTTAAATTTCAACTTAAAAAAAAAAAAAAAAAAAAAAAAAAAAATTGCCGCCTTTTCATTTTTCAATCTTTAAACGATTTCTCTACTTGAAATTTGATAAGTTCAAAAGTAAAAGAAACAGTTATTCCACTTCTGCTGCAGAAGTTCTTGCTGAGCTTATTTTAAAACAATAGTTCTTTTTCTCTTACACATTTTTTTTTACAATACCTCTTAAGTAGATGTCATTCTTTCATTGTTCTTTAGCTCGAATTTGATAAATTTATTATTGTAAAAATATAACAAAATAAACAGTATTCTTTTAATTGCAGAAAATTATTATATTTGAATGTTTATTTTATGTAAAAGAATGAATAATTTGATTATTTAAAGGAAATTAAGACATTTCAAATTAGACTTAAACTTAATTTTAAAATTAAATGCTCTTTATGCCAGATAAAAACATGCTTTTTAAAAACTTACAATAGTACTTAATTTTTTTTTTTTAGTGATCTGATGAAAGGTCATTGATACCCTACCTGTGACGTCACATGAATCTTGTACATAAGAAAATAAGTTTTAAAATATGATATTTTTACAATTAAATAAATTTTACACAAAAAAATTTAGTTTTAAGTTTTCTTTTTCAGAATTTACATGTAAACATATTCAATTAAAAATAGTGTTTAAAAACACTAAGAAAATGGTTTTAAATGTGATGTTTATAATTTTCACCATTTATTGCTTTTTGTATGCAATAACTTACTTTAAAGTTTCTTTTCTATTTTAATATTCACGTGTAACTGTATTTTTCAATTGAAAATTTTTTGTAAATATTATTTGTGCTTTTTTAATAAGTGACAACAGTAGGTGAAAAGATGATTTTTCAAAATATGAAATCTATTGAAATAGTGCAATTTTGAGTAAAAAATTTAAAAACAAAAAAATTAGATAAATTAAAAAATGATCGCACACTGTCCACTGTAAAATAGTCAAGTACAGTGTTGAATTCAGACACTTTTCTCAAGGAGGGATATTTTATAGATCTGGTGGAGAAATTGCACTTTTGCCCATTAAAAAACATAAAATTTGAAACTCACCGGCGAGGGTACATCTCAATGTTCCAGGGAGGAACGTCCTTTTCCCTTTCATTCAACAGTGGTCAAGTATTAAGCTTGTGAAAGACGGTTAAATTTGTTATGCATAGATTTTGATCCTATAAAACTTCTTTAACAGATCAATTTTGATATTAAATAGCGTTCTTTGATTTAAGAACTGTATGTTTATCAACATTTCACTATAAAACTACCAGTTTTCATATTTTTATATGCAATAATTTCTATAATTATGTGGTGAGAAAGTCAAACGCCTACAATAAATCCAACTATGATAATAGTGCTGGGATAATATGCAAGATATTATTATTATAATAATTATAAAGATTATTATGCAAGATATGCTATGATAATAGTGCAAGGATTATTATAATTTTTTTTTTAGAATTGAAGATAGCTATTTCATCCAACAATACACGAATCTACTTACCTATATACGCATATGAAATGCAAGATTTACCACACCATCCTCTGATACAATCCAATTTTTTAATTTGATTCCCCACTGGAGGAATTTCTGCAACCCAACAATGCTGAACAAAGCTTACTATCCAAAATAAAAGCAAAATTGCATTCTCAAAGAAAATCTAGAGTCAAGAAAGAAAATTTTATCTTCTTTTTAAAGTTGTCATATAAGATTATTCAGCTAGGGCTAAATTAATCTCTGCAGTACCCAGTGCCATGCTGCACTGTCTTTGACCCTAATCCTATCAGTGATTGCTTTACCATCTATAATAGTTATTCCTGCCTTAAGTTATAAAATTTTCATAAAAGGTCAAAAAGATTTAATAAAATAAAGAAAGCTTGAAAACTACATTGAAACAATGCATAAAATCAAGAGAAGAGCATTATTATGTGTAAAAAAAAAAAAGGCAGATAATTATTTTACTTTGAAAAAAAAAAAAATATTTTTTTAAAAGGACACACTGAAAACAAAATACTCAGAATTTTTGAAATGTGTATTTATATTTGAACTATTTAATTATTCACATTCATTCATTAAGAATCAATAATAAATGCATTTTTTGTCTGATGTTACCTTTGTAAAGATTATTAGCAGAGCAACTCATAATTAGCTAAATACGAAGCATTTCATTAATATATTAAATGGTTTAACACAAAAATATTTAATTTACATGTATTATAATGAAATCTCCGAAAAAAAAAGCTTGTGTTCTACCAGAATTCTGTATTATAACTCTTCAGGTATTTTTATTATTATAAATATTGTTTATAAACAGGACAAAACAAAAAAAAACTTAATGAAGTATTAAAAATGAAATGCTACGGGTGGGTTTTTTTTAAGGAAACATTTCTCTCAGGATTTTTTTTTTTTTTTTTTAAGAGAAGAGCAATAGAACATACCATGACAATAGCCTATATACTGAAAACCACAATATCATGAAATAAAATTATACCTTGAGATAATGCTGAAGTAGGATGTTGGATTAGAAATAAAGTCGCCTATTCCAATCTCTGCACGAAATTCCATCTTTTTCCGTTTCACAGCTAACATCTATAGAATTAAGTGTAATCGAGAAAGTATTGTCAGTGATATGATGTGAAATATCAAACCATATAGCAAAGACAATACACATTCAATCAATATGCTGTGAGTTACTGGTGCTGATAATGGTAATGGTGGTTGGCAGGAAGTGTCACTGTAAAGAGAAAAGAAAAACATTAAAAAAAAAAAAAACATAGATTTCATAAATTACAGTCTATTAAAAATACAGTCCATGAATATTTAAAAAGTGACGTTGCGATAGCATTATATTATATTAATAAATACAAATTATTTTCTTATATGTAAGAAAAGTGCTTTAAAAAAACTTTGCACACTACTAAATGATCAGGGTAACATAATAATTACATTTTTAATAGAAGAAAAAGCAGCATTTATAAATACCGCATTTTCTGTCGTGTTTGCCATTTTTTTTTTCTTATGCTACGATCATTTCGACCGATGTATAAGTTTGCGAAAAGCACTTTTCGAACTGCGTTTTATATACTACAATCGTAAATAATAAATATTTTAAAACTTACTTTATTCAAATTACTACAATCTCTAAGCTAATCAGCAGACGCAGAGTGAGATGAAATGCACAGGAACGCAACGCTACGTTCGGAGGGATAGGAAAATGAGAATGACAAATCGCCAAGAAGTAACGCGTTCAAAGGGTTACTTGTATTGTAGAAAAAGCGATTACGCCAAACCAGATATGCTGCCAAGATGCCAAGAGGTTACTAGATGTCGTCACGTGACCCTCTGTCAGGCGCATGCGTATTAGGTGGAGCCAAGCGCATTTTAGGGTTCCCCTGTTTCTCGAGCTGTTTCTTTAGGAAAAACAACAGAGGGATAAACGTGCTGATTTTTCGCCACTACTCGCTTTCATCTGTCAATAGTTATTTTTGAATGTTTTAAAAGTTTTTTTAATTTTTATTATGGACTTTCGGAAAGAAGGCGCCAATTGACCAGGAAAAGAATTGCACGATCGCGGCAATCAACGGATTTCTCAGTTTGCCTGATAAACTCAACTGAGTTTACACCGAACAGAATTAAACACCCATATGCACAATTTTTTGTTTATTTTTTATCTAAACTATGCATATTTTAAGTTCATGTTCATAAAGTGTTTATCACTCACAGGAACGTTTCATTATAATAAAGATTTAAAAATCAAAATTACATTTTTTTTTTAAATTTTACTAAATTTTTGTACCGTTAAAAAACATAGCTTTTTGTATGTGTATTACTTTCAATGATGCACATAATGGTGTTTTAGTTTTGGCCAAATATATGAATCAAATTTTAAAGTTTCATCTAAAATTAAAAAATAAACATCTGATTTTTTAAAGAAATGCCATATGTTTTTTGTTTTATTTTTAAGTTTCTTATTTCACCTATGCTGCATTTTTTAAGCTGAATTTAATATATTTCTGTGAATTATTTTTTGCTGTTTGAAAAATGCAACAGCTTTTTTTTTTTTTTTTTCAACTATGCATATATTTTTAAAAGCATTTACAGACATGCCACTTTCCAGCGAAAACAGGGAATTCCATTTTTTCGGCACAATTTATCATCCCTGGGATTGATGCAAATCAGTATTAATATTTGTTGACATTTTTAGGACGAGAAGGGGGGGGGGGTGGTAGCAGAATTTGACAAAATAAAAATGCGAGTACAAGCAACTGCAATTTGAGTTTATTTCTAATCCTTTCCCATGACCTGTGCATTTAGTCCATGTTTAGAAACAAACAAGATGAAAAAAACATATATCCAGGAGCTTGCAACTATCATCTGTCTGCTTTCCCCGAAGGATTGCAAAAATCATCAAAATATCGTAGAAAAAGGGTGGTGTCATAAAACGAATATGAATTCCATCAAAGGATTGCAGAAAAAAAGCACAATTTTTCCCAAAGGGTGCTTTAGTATGCATGTTTCGTCTAAGGATCATGGAATATGTGAATGTCGCCAAATAATCGTGGAAAAAACATGAATTTCATCAGATGACTGCAGAAAAAATGCATTATTTGATCAAAGTATCGCGAAAAACGTGAATTTCGTCAAATAATCACAGAAAAAATATGTTTTGATTAGAGGATCACAGAGAAAACGAGATTTTCATCGAAAGGTTGCAAAAGTGTAAGTTTCAACATAAGAACCTAAAAAAAAATGTAAATTTTGAAATCGGGGGATCTTGAAGCTTATTGGTTCATCAGTATCAGGTGAACCGTTAGTCAGCTAAATTTTCTGTTACGTAACTAATTTGCTGCATACATTCGGATGCACCTGTGCTTCTGTCAACTTATTTTGATTGTAAGGTAAGTCTCGCTTGCTCTGCTGTTTATTTCTTTTTTTTTATTATTAGCATTAGCTGTTTAAAATGCACCCTTTATTGGTGAATATATCGATTTTTACATTGTTTACCGTTTTAGAGACAGACGATTTAGCCAACGGCTGCCGAAAAAATTCAGAGTCTGAAAACATCGAGGGTGTATTACCAAACATCCATCAAAATTTAAATTTAATTCAGTTAGAAGAGAAGTACCATACCTTGACGATGTTTCAGACCCTGACTAGGATCCCTTTTTCTAAATATTAAATTATTGATTTTTTTTTAAATTTTAACTGATTGTTTGTTTTTTATGTAAATATTTGAAATTTTTTTTGTATGAAACTCCCCCTTTTTTTTTATGAATCGCCGTCTCATTTATTGGTATTTCTTTATATTTATCCTTTTACTTTTATTTTATGTTTCATAAATTTTTTGGCAGTTGTGAGCAAGATTTTACCTGCATTCGTAACAAATTTTTCAAGATGGCAGTAAAACTTCGTTTTTAAATCTTTATGTTACTTATAAATCCATGTTTTTACATCATTTTCTATTTTTTTGTGCAAATCATTGATTTATAAATAACATAAAGATTTAAAAATTGAGTTTTTCCGTCACCTTGAAAAGATTTTTGGCACAATTTTTTTCGTCAAGCGGCACAGGATGCGAAACTCTTCCCTGAATTTTGTCAAAGAAACGTGAGAGGTGTAATTCATCAAAAAGGCGCAGGAAAAACATGAATTTTGCAACAAATCCCGATAAAAACACTCATTTCGTGAAAGGATTGTGGTAAAAACAGTCATTTTTTTAAAAGGCTGCGAAAAAAACATGAATTTCATCAGAGATGTGCAGAAAAAACGAGAATTTCACCATAAACATTAAATTATTGATTTTTTTTTGTTTGTAAATTTTAACTGATTGTTTGTTTTTTGTGTAAGTATTTTTAGTTTTTTTTAATATATTTTTTTCTGTATGAAACTCCTTTTTCCTGAATCGCCGTCTCATTTATTGGTATTTATTTATCTTTTTATTTTATATTAGTAAGTTTTTTGGTAGTTGTGAGCAAGATTTTACCGGCATTCGTAACAAATTTTTCAAGATGGCGGAAAAACTTCGGTTTTAAATCTTTGTTATTTATAAATCCATGTTTTTACATCATTTTCTATTTTTTGGGCAAAATCATTGATTTATAAATAACAAAGATTTAAAAATGATGTTTTTCCGCCATCTTGAAAAGATTTTTGGCAAGATTTTGAACATTTTTTTTTTTTTGCCAAGTGGCACTCTTCCCTGAATTTTGTCAAAGAAACGCGAGAGGTGTAATTCGTCAAAAGGGCGCAGAAAAAAAGCAAATTTTTCAACAAATCCCGATAAAAACACTCATTTTGTCAAAAGGCTGCGAAAAAAAAAACACTAATTTCATCAAAGATGTGCAGAAAAAATGAGAATTTTGCCATAGGGGGTTGTTGGAAAAAGCTTTTTTTTTTTCCCCCGCGTGAGGTGGTTCATATTTTCTTCATTTGAAGGTTGACTTTTACAAACACTATTTTTTTAATGCTTTTGAGGACTTGCCACTATCTGAATAATCATGCATATCAATCACCTGTTTAATTGAGTCTGACTTAATGTTGTAAACTTACAATATCACTTTCCCGTCATTTTTGACTGGGCCATATGCTAGTTTGTTTATAAAGGAAGTATTAATTTCGTTATGCAAAAATAGTCAGAAACAAATGCTGAAAAATGTTTGTTGCTTTATGTGCAAAATGTTTATTATTATTATGTATTGAAACCGGCACGTGATGACATAAACTTTTAAAAAATCATGCTTAAAAATTATTTTAGAAAATATAATACATCAGTCAATTAAGATAAAGTTTTTAAACAAATTGCATTTAAAAACAAGTTTTTTCTCTATGCGACGAAAATTGAAAATGTAACAATGGCCAGAAGATTGAAAAATATACTTTATAAAGATACTCTAAATTTTTGTAAAACATTGCGTTTTATCAGTGTGTGATTTCGATTATATTATTTTTAAATGTGAAGCCTTTTCACCTGTGAAGAATTTCAAAGCAGCTGGGCTGTGAAAATGACGCACTTCTACAAAACATAATTCAGGTTTAAGAACGAAAATACACGCTGTTTTATAAAATGACGTCATTTGCATCCTCTAAAGCAATCCACTTTTACAATCCAGTTTTAAACTTCGTCTATAGAAAAGTGTGCATATGACGTCATTATCACAGAATAACAGACAATATTCTTGACATAGCCCATATTTTAATTTCAACCTTTTTTTTTTTTTTTTTTTTTTTAAGGTTTTATGAGAGAATGGCAACAAAAAGATACAGTATCTCCTATTTTCGACTATTTTCCGATTACTTTCAATGACTTTCAATGAAATGAGGTACTTTTGTTGCCACGATAAGAAAAATGGTATTAAAAACGACAAAAAATTAATAACTCAAAAATAAATTGAGATACAGTTTTCAAACAAATTGCATTTAAAATAGCATTTTTTTCCTTATACGATGGTGTAAAAATTTAAAATGTGCGATGTTTAAAAGTTTAAAAATTTACAGTAGAGAAAATTGCAAAGCCAAAATTTTATTTCAAATGTGAAAGTGTTGCCATTCGCAAAATGACGTATGCGTTACGCACAGATATGTTTGTCCTTTATAATATAGATAGGCTAATTTTCAGTTAATTATTGTATGGTATTTAAAGCTGAAAAAGAACAACAACTTTTAGACGTATACTGTTTCTTCTAGGAATAAATCAATGCCTATAGAAGTTATTATCCAGAATTCTGAAATCTGTTAAACTTTTTTATTCAAAAATTTTACAGGTTTCTTAAGTCCATTATTTCAATGTGTTAAAAACTAAAATGATAGGTTACATCAGTGGCATACACAAGGAGACACCCCCCCCCCCTTCCTCCCTCTCCCACAAAAGTAAAAAAAAAAATTCCCATAACGTCGTCGCAATAATTAACTCGCTTTCTTTTGTGAAAAATAAGTGACCTTTTTTTTTCTTTTATTAAAAAATGTGATTAAATGTACTGTTTATGTATTATCCAGGCCATGAGATAGATCGCCAAAAATGGTTTCCAATCCTGTTCAAAATAGTCATTTAACATTATTTTACATAACATTGTTAAAAATGATAACACTAGTCGTCATCAAAATACTATCTCTAAAAGTAATAGCCGATTTTTATAGATTTCACTCTGCTAAATAAAAATATGGTCACGAAATTACTGTATCACGTACCGTTCTATTGGTAGGAGTGTTTGCTTTTAAAATTAGGGTATTTTATATCTTGCTAAAACATAAGTGGAAATTTTGTAAAACATAAAATATTTATAATAGTGCATGTATTACCTGTAAATAAATGTATAAATATGATTACCTGAGTTACAGCGGCATAAGGTATGAAAATGTATTAGTGGATAGCAAATAGTAAATTCGGACATGAAAAGGGGACATAAGAAGAAAAATGCACAATACAAGTATCAACAAACTAGATTTTCATGCTATATTTTATCAATTTGCCAGGGAAAACACTTTTTCCCTGATTTCATTTTTATCTAGCATTGCAAATTAATATAATAATCCTTCACTATTTGTCATTATTATAAAACTGTTTCTCAGAAAAATAGTACATGCTGGAGCAATTTGGATAACATATTCAGAAATAGGAATATTAGATCTGTTCAATTTATATAATTAGTTTGCAAGGAGGATTTTTTTTTTTTTTTTGACCAGTGTAATTAATGACAAATAAATAAATAAATAAAATATAGTAAATGAACTGTAATGCATAAATAAAAACTAAACTGTAATAAATAAATAAACTATATTGAAAATTATTATTATGTTATAACTCTTATTATGTATGATAATATTATAAAGCTGTTAAAAAAAGTAAGGATTACTGTAATTAGTGTAAATGTTACTATAATTAGTTTGCAGCATGCATGGTGCAGTTGTATCTTACATATATTATACTTGATAATACATAAGTACTAAAAAAAAAAATCTGTGCATGGTTTATTTCTGCATAATGAAATGCATTAACCATCCAAAGCTATAATGATCTCATTCTGATAATGTTCGACTTTACGGATTTGAATAAACAAAACAAACTGTAGATAGCCCTCTCCTTTTTTTTTTCAATTTCTCTGTAGTGTGCTTTTTTGTTTCATGCTCGAATTTTAGGTAGATTTTGTAAGAAATACTACCTATTACAAGCTCCCCTATGTTGGAATTTCTGTAAAATTTTTGCAGATCTATGCTAATCATGACCCCTAGTAGCCAAAACCACCTCCAGTTCAAAACTTTATCTATCTGTGTCACTTTTTTATGGGCACATTAACTTCCATAATTTTGCATAAATCTCTTCCAAACTGATATATAAAATCAAGGGCCAGAAAGGTTTTTGATTGGACTAAATCTTACAGCCAAAAAAGAAAAAAAAAGTGGGAGTTGAAGCAGAAAAAAAATCACAACTTTGTCAATTCATAAGATATCAAATCCACTTAAATTTATCTCTTAATATTATCTACAACTTTTATATTGACAAGTTTTTGATAGGGCCAAATCTTGCAGCAAAATAAAGGGGGGGGGGTGTGTTGTAGAACAAAAAAACACCACATTTCCTTTAACCTGCCACTAAGGTGATTTTAAAAAAAAGCATCATTGGTGTGATGAAAACTTTTAAAAGCCCTCAGAAATGCTGTATATAGGGTTGCATTATTAAAGGTGCACACCTCTGAATAAAAAGGTTGTCAAAATTTAAAATAGAGTGTGTGTTCATTTAATGAAACAAAACTTTCGTAGTAAAAACTTTTTGATGAGATGAACTCTAGTAATGAATGATATTACTAAAAATATTCTGAAGGGATGAAAAAAATTAAGATCGAAGAAAAATTATTGTATTAACAGGATTCTGATAAAACCAACTCTTACAGAAAAATGAAATTAAAAACTCATCAAAAGTGGCTGGATAAAATCGCTAAACTAGGTTTTCTCTAATCTTTATTTAAATTTAGTTGATGAAATTAGTACTTAACTTCGAAATGCACCTCTGCCTGTCGGCCAAGCCAACAGGGATTTTTTGTAAAAATACCTTATTACATTTTAATACAAATTTGTTAACCAGCCTAATTTAGCATTATTGCAACTTGCTGAGAATTTGAACAGCATCTGTCAATTAACAACTGCAATATAATTTTTTTTCCCTTTTTTTAACAGTAAGGAAAAAATATATGCTTTGCCTTTAATTTTTTTTAATCATTTTTTCTGTTTCCTTGCAGCTTAATCATTTCTTTTACCCACACTCAAACAATGCAAACTTGCTGACACATCCATGGAGTCCTTTTTATATGTAAAAAATGTAATTTGAATAGTTTCTCTCTTGCTAAACAGGAAACTTTTGCATCGTCACAGCATTTTGAGGGGCTACTTCCCTCATGCGAAAACACCCGCTGCTTAATGTTAATCCTATATATTTTTTAACCCTTTCTTTGTATCTTGACGGTATTTTAAAGTACCATTAAAATAACTTGTTATGAAATTCATTTAATGCATTGATTAGTAATAATACAGTTTAGAATGAGTTATAGATACTTAATCTTATTCCAAAAGCATTATGGTTGAAAAAAAAAATTAAAGGATGATTTCTTTTGCCTTTGCATATTTTCAGCTTTCTTGATGTTGAAAGATTGTGGGTGAAAAGTTTCAGTTTGAAATTATTCCTATATTTCTATTGTAACATCATTATATTTGTACCATTCTGAATTATATAAAATACTAAATAAAAGATTTGAGTGAAGCTTTAAATATTACACAAAATCCCTATAAATTCAAATTTAATTAATTTTAATTTGCAAAATCTTTCTGAAATTCATTAAATGATTGTGTCAATCTTCAAATGTTGTTTCAAAAATTAACAAAAAATGCTTCAGAAGAGGAAATTTTCATGAATTCTTAATATGGAGCATAGAGGAATTAAAAAAATCTTACATTTCAATATTTTTAAATGATTTTTTTTTTTTTTATAACTGAGGTCGACCTCTGCAAAGACTGTTTTTTATTTTATTGATTTTATTTGCACTTTTTTTTATGCCAATGTTAAAATATTTTCAAGAAAATTACATTTTTAAACCCCTCCTCACTGTTGCCAATATTTCATGTTTTCAAAAGGGCAGGGGGGCTTATTTTTAGAATTTTATGGCATTATGACATTCATAAAATGTATTTATTTTTTTGGATTTGACAAAAATTGAAATAGTTTTAAGAAAAATTTAAATTGTTTTAAATTAAAGTAATTTAAATATTATTTAAAAGAACTTAAGATGTCATATGTATGGTATCATATATAAAATGTCATATGTATAATATACATAAAATGTCATATATAAATATCACATAAGACATTTATGATATTTAAGATGTAATAAACATTTAAAATAGTCTTAAATGGTTTTAAGAAAATAGCAATTTTTCGGTTAATTTGATACTTTTTTTTTTTTTAAATAAAAAATTTAATTACTTTTTTGTATGTTTATGTCTCATTTTTATGACATTTTTAATAGTAATTAGCAATTTAAAATTTATAAAATCTCAAAAAAATTTTCAGAAGGCATTTTTATGCCTTAAATGAAATTTAGCTTTTGTTTACGTTTTTAAGCTGATTTTAATTAGTGTTACAGAGTTAAAAGGTACAGTCATGGAAAAAAATAAAAATATACACCCCCTACTAACATGGTAGCAAATTATAGTAGAAGAAAATGTTTGAAAATGAAGTCTACATTTAAATCATGTGTATAAAATATCCTTAGGGAACCATCTACCTATCAAAACCAAACCAAACTTTGTTTTTTTAAATGGTGACACACAATTTTGACGCTATATTTTAAATCTTCAGTTCAAACTAGGGCTAGAAACAAAATTTCAAGTCATTTGGAAGTCAGCTTTTGATTTGTAAACATTCAAAATTGAGTGCTTTTTCTTAAATTTCATTTTTATATTTTTATTAATTTCTCCTGAAATTATAATTGTAATATGATCATTTTTTGTGTGGTTACAGTACTAAAAAAAACCAAACATTGAATTTTTCATTTTAAAAATCTTATAATATGAATTATGAAATTAATATTTGAAAAAAATATATGAATTGCAACCTACACTTTTAAAAGTGTCAAAATGCATATTTTGAGGTGGGTTCGTGTTAATACTATTTTTCAAAGAAATCCCGAATATTTTTCAGATGAAAAAGTTACATATTTCAACATTAATGAATACTATATATATATTCATTTTTCTACATAAAAGGTAAATTTTATATTAAAGATATAATTGCAGACTTCTTTTAGAATAATTGTATTAAAATATGGATTAATTTTCTTTCATTTCGGGTTGGGTTGCCTTTCAATGGAAATCTTTTTAGTGGTTTTCGTATTTACATGAAATTATACAGTCCTGCGTCAGGATAGGTTGACGTATTTTCTTCGTTGCGAGAGAGGTACACTTTAAGTTTTTTGGATTGTGCTTTACCTCTTTCGGTCGGAGTCTGGATGACCTGGTTTTTAACAAGAAAGTATTTTTCAAGAGTTTTTTAACAAGATTATTTTTCAAATGAAAAATTATATATTTAACTATTAATGGTGGCCCATATAGTAACCCATGTGTTCATTTCTGTACATAAGGTATAAAATTATAGACTAATTTATTATAAACGTGTTAAAATGTGGAGTAACATTCTTTTACTTTGGGATGTTTTGGAAGTCTGTCGATTTTTGGGTTGAAGAAATATTTTTGTCGGTGCGTGCAGGCTCCATTCCTAGGCGTTGAAGAATTTTGAGAGTGTAACCATATATAATATGATTTAATAAAGAAAATAATTAAATAATTTGATAACATTGCAATGATTTCAGTAAATATAATGTGACACTAATAATCCAAGAAATAAAAAAGTCAGATAATTAAGAACTTGAATTATACTAACCCCTTCAACCCCCCCCCCCCCCAAAAAAAAAAACTATCTGAAAAAACTCTAACCCTGAATTTCTAGCCATGAGGAGGCTAGTTTTCCTATGATCAAGTTGTACGCAGCTGACAAGCAATTGATAAAAGAAAATGTCTCTCATGTATTTTTTAAATTAGCCAAAGTACGATATATGTCTCACCTTAAGAAAGTTCGAATAGGAAATTTTTTTGGTAATTATTAATATGTATGCATAAAGAATTTATTTAATGCATATGTTTTTGCAGACAAGTCTGATAAATTATTTTATCATTTGAGCAACTTTTTAATTTTTGTTTGAGTTTGACAATTGATGGTTGAGAAATTTTCTGAAAAATCAAATTCCTTGGGAGGGGGGACTTTTGCCTTTCCCAGCCCCCCTCAAATGGCACCCCTGAGCATGGCTATTTTCTTTTTTCTTCATTCCACTTCCACTGGTTTGGGAAGCACACCCCTTTCCTATTTCTGCTCAATTTTTCTTTCAGTCACCCACTGAACTTTTTACCAACTCCTAACTCTGAAGGTAGAGTTTTTGCCATTATCCCAGACTGCAGTTGATTTATAATGTATAGTTTCTCTTCCATAGTCCCAACAACCTTTCTTCGTATATCACCCATTTGGTTACTCTTCAATAAACAAACACAAAGCACACCAAAAGTATATGCGAACGTAACCAAGAACAACGGCAAATAATGTCCGCACTTGTTAACATACGAAACAGAACTGATGAAACTGGTTATCAAGCCTTAACCCCCTTCCTTGTTGTCTGTCATTGCTCTGCTATTGCATTCTGCAATCCCTTCTTGTCGAAAGTCAGCACTTTTCCACGGACAGGAACCTGCCTGTCTCGGCCGCTTGCAACATTCCTCATTTCTTTTTACTAGGCCGGATAGCATGGTGGGTCAGATAGTCAGGAGTTTATTGTAACAAAGTCACTAGCTCACCACGTTCAGCAGAAGAAACCTGTCCCACTTGCTTTTTTCTTTTAGAAACTTCTATTTTTGAGGTTTGTTGGCAGTAGTTATCCCAGTTTCATCACAATTATAAACATGGTCTGGAGTGAAACTGTACCACTCACAAACACTTTTTAAATTTTTCAGAAATGTATCCACATTCACTTTTTTGAAGTGGGTGAACCTCCCTACACTTGTGGCTTCAGGTGTTGTTAGTGAAAGAGCTGGATGACGATCTATGAAACCATAGTACCAGTCATTTCCAGCACAATTTGTTTTGATCCATGCCGCAGGCAATTTTCCTTTTAAGACATTCCCAAATTCGCATGCCATAAAAGAAAAACCTGTTTCTTGGTTAGACCCTAGTTCATGTAACCGCAGTAAGTCTTCTAGCTTCTTTTCTTCATCTGTTGAGAAAATCATTCCATATGCAGCGGTAGAATTGATTAAAAAAAATTACTGGTCCAAGTGACCAGTAAACATCAGAGTTTACTGGTCCCCAGACATCGTCACTATCCCTCTACCCCCCCCCCCCTGCTTTTTCTTCCTCCTAGAATATAAACCAAACTTCCTTTAAGTTACCCAAAATTTTCAGCATTATAAAATGTAAAATTACAATTTGCTAAAAATTAAATAAACAGTACATGAACAAAAACTATAAAATTATTATGTATTTTATTTCAGATTATTTATTTCAACTGACTAAGTTTAAATGCAATTTTTTATTATTTTTTTTTAAATAAAATAAAATTCTGTGGTTTGTGATTGGTTGCGGTTTTCTCAGGGTTGGGATAATTTATGTTTACCTGTCAGAGAGGGAAAAAAGTTACTGGTCCTGCAGACCACTAAATTTTTTAAATTAGTGGTCCGATTGAATTTTTAGTGGTCTCAGACCAGCGGACCACCAAGGATATCGAACGCTGATGCGTTAGATCAGATATAAAAATTACATCAGCTTTCTTCTCAGATGATTTAAATTTTATCACGTACAAGAACTGATTTGGAAATGTTCATAGCTAACGCTACTTCTGTGATGCTTTTCTTTTCTTCCAAAACCATCTGCACCGCCTGTAACATATGTTCATTGGTAAGCATTCTTCTGCCTTCCTCAACTTTCTTTCATTTTTGGGGCATTTTCTGCAAATAAAAATAATGTACATTTACACAACTTCCTAAATAGTGTATTGACATGAAAAAATAAAAGTTTAATAATTATTTCAAAACAGTAATATTTTATTTGAAGAAAACTCAGGAAATTGATATTATAGAAATAAATTTAAATGTTTAATACTAATGGTTGACACCGATAAGTAATGCATGAGTAAGAAAAGAAAATTTGCACTGCTTTAATTTTCAATGAATATTTGTTTAAATAAATCATGAAAGTAGTTAAAATTCCAATTTAAATTGCAAGTTTTATTTCTTACACTATTCAACTCCAAAACAAGATAGTATTTTAAAATACCCCAAAATTGTATGTAATTGAACATAATTGTTTGGATGGAGATATCATTTGGGAGATGAGACCATCCCTCCCATAGAGCAACATTAAAAAAAAAGATTTTACAGCAAGCATGTGGCTTTTAGGCTTAACTATTCAATAAACTATATATTGTTGAGTTTATAAAATATTAAAAACAATTAAGTTAGCAACAAAGAATGAAACTGAAAAATTTACATTCGAAATCTGAGTTGTTACGTACTTTTGCTGGGATGAGATTCTTCCGCCTTTATGTAAACTTTTGAGAAATTTTTCGATTTTTATCTGTGAAAAAAAAAACAGACTTTGTCTTTTTTTTCTTCCTGTCAACGGAAAAAATACGACAAATTAAACACGTCTCGACAGCATTGTATTCTCATAAAGTTGATAAGCTGAGAAGTCCTGACAATCTCTTTGATTCTTTGACGAAATTCACATTTTTTACGCATTTTTTTGACAAAATTTGCGATGGGGTTTTTTGCGATTTTTTTACAAAATTCGCGATTTTTTTAGCGGTCTTTTGTCGAAATTCACTTTTTTCGCATTCATTTGACAAAATTCACATTTTTTCCGAAATCATTTGACAAAATTTGTGTTTTTTCCGCAATCTTTTGATAAAATTAATGTTTTTCCTTTGATCTTTTGACGAAATTCGTATTTTTTCTGCGATCTTATGGCAATTTCTTCATTTTTTCCCACGATTTCTTGACAAAATTAATATTTTTTGGGCAATCCTTTGATGAAATTCGCGTTTTTTTCCATGGTCCATTGATGAAATTCACATTTTTCTGAATCCTTCGACGAAATTCACATTTTTCCGCAATTTTTTTGAAGAAATTTCACGTTTTTACCACTATCCTTTGACGAAATTAATTTTTTTCGGTGACCATTTGTTGAAAATTGGCGATATTTTTTATCTCTGAATTTTAGGACTGATCTATTTTTTAAAAAACTGCGAAGCAAATGCCTTAATATTTTGGAAAATTTGGATTAGAATTACTCCTTTCAGAAATGACCAAAAAATGGAAAATCGAGGATCCGCGGATGAATCTCATGCCTGGTTTGTTCAAAATATGGTTTTGTGCACGTTTTTTTAGCTTTTTTTTTGAAAATTTGAGCTTACATGTATTTTCAGACATTTTGCTCTTTCACCACTCTGATGCCTGCTATCAATATTGTCCTTTTTAATAAATTCACAAACTCATAGCTGCTTGCAACTAAAATGACTTATTACAACAAATAGAATGCAATGATTATTCAATCTGGCAGAAGTGTCTTAAATCATATATATTATAAAGCAGTAACATCAAAAAGTTCCGTTCGAATGTTTTCAAAAACTACCCGGTGGATTTTTTTACAAGTTATATCCTTCGATAAAGAATATTCACGTGGTGGTTTATGAGAAAATGTACAGGGATAACTATGATTTTTGGTAATAAATTTCGTATTTTAATGTTATTTTGAAGGAAAGGGTTGACAGGGATTATATTTTGGCGAAAAGTTTGTTGATTTGAAAATTGAAATGACTATATCCGTTAGACAAACATTTCGCAAATAAATGAAAAAAAAATACTGATATTTAATTTAAAAAGACAACAAAAAAATGTTTTAATAAGACAAAATATTATAAAACGAAAATATTTAATTTAAACATGAAATAAATATTTGTAATACTTAAAATATAATTTATTGTGAAATTTTACAGTTGATACAATATTTGGCGAATTATCCCCTGCCTTACGCCTTACGTTAAAAAAAGAAATCTGAAAATTTGATTAGACTAATTTTGAAATACTACTTTTTTTTCCTTTTTAGTTCTTTTCTTTTCATTTTTATCTAACTATTTAATGCACATAATGTGATTTATAGGAGAAACAAGCAGATGCAACTGTAAATAATACTGTAATTATTGTGAGTTACATATTACGTGTTTCTTTACGATTTCTATTTTTCGTTTGTCGCCAAATAATGTGATTTTAAGCCAAAAATGCATAAGCGTGACATTAGCTTGAGGATTTGTGGTTGTTCAAGTGGACAATATCAACATTTTTATATTCGATTATAAATGATATAGATATCAGTTAATAGTTTTAAAATGGAATCAAATATTTAAAATTTTGTTTGAATTTCTGCCACAAATACATATTGTAAAATCCTTTCAGGCTTAGATGCTGTATATTCAAGCGGACGCCATCTTGGATGTTTTGAGATTTCTTGGCAATTTTTTGTTGACAATGTTTTACATTTTATTTTCGTTAAGCCTTTCATGTGCATAAATTGTTGCTGGGAGTCATTTACTACTTGGCGGAAAAGGGGTTTTCACGCCAAGAAAAAATCCCAGATGGCTGCCGAGGGAATATATGACATCTGTTCGCAATTTCATACTTTAAAAAGAACATTTCATCGTAATTACAGAAGCATGTGATTTTTATAGACTCCAATTCAGATCAATGAATATTATCCCTTTTTTTCTTTTTTGAAAATGTTATTGTTTATTTAATATTTCTTTGGCCATAACGCCAATTTCACGTACAGGGAAATTCACAGTTTCAAAATTTAGGAACTTAAAACTATTCTTAAGGAAATTTATGCAATGCGTTATTAGTATAAAAAAATTCAACATTTTAAAATAAAAATTGGGTACTTTTCGGTTAGCCGGGCGCCACTGTTATATATACATGTGTATACACAAATGTATGTATATACATCTATATACATATACAAATATGTGGATACACATGTATATATGTGTATATATACGCATCTATATATATAAAAGCCGTTCTCTGTGTGTATCTCCTTTATACAAATCTTTAATTTTTGACTGATTTGCACGAAACTCGATGTACATACGTTTTAGAACGTGGAAAAGATCACTGTCTACTTTAAAAAATGATCAGGCCACTATTTATCCTTTTTTTCTACCACTTCCATAATTTAACATTATGGAAATATCTCTTTTTAAATCTTTTTTAATTCAAACGTTTCTTTCCTGTTGCCAAACCCTAAAAAAGACACAATAATGTGAAAAAAAATAAGGATAACGCGTGTATTTTGTTTCTATTTGCCAATAAAAATTCAGATTTTCTTGCTATATTTTTGCGTGTTTGATACTAACGTCATTCTAAAGAGAAAATTTATATTTTTTGTATATAAAATAAAAACTTTAACTATAAGAGCGGGAAAATAACGTAGCACCTCAATTTGAATGTTTTTTTTTTTTTAAGTGAAAACTTCTTTAGGCGCATTGAGCTTTTTCTGAGATGGAGAAAAACCACTGATTTGGAGACACTGTTACGTAACCGACATGTTAGCATTTTGGCACATAGACACTAGCGCACCAAGCGGTGAATGACAGGAACTTTTCCCTCTTCAGCTCAATCCATAAAAGAAGAACGAAGCTAAAACTCACTTTTTCTCCCGGCGTTCACACAGGAACACACACAAAATTTACATTTTCGGTAGTAATGGTAAGTAATTTTGGTAGTAATAGTTTATAATAATGAATAAAAAAAACACTACATTTAAAAGTATTTCCTGCACAATAAAACATTTCCTGACAATTAAAAAAAACACGTAATTGTTGAAGTTTTCACTTCTATTGGCACTCCCGGAGTGCCACTGTTTTTTTTTTTTAATTAAAACATCTATTTTAATACAAACAGTCAAATTTCATGAAAACATTTTAAGAAAAAGAAAAAAAAAAGGCTAGATATGATGTCACATTCTATCAAATCTTTTCAACGCGTAATCAAACTCATTGTAAACATATGGCTCCTATATTTTGCTTACTACTTCGATGGTCTACTACAGCCATATCTTATAGCTATACGTTATCGCTAAGTGTTGTATTGGTTTAGATTTAGTGCTAACATTTTCTGTGATTTATAGCAAAAAGAGAGCGGTTATTTATATTTTCAAAAAAAATCTTGACACATGTCTTGATTTAAAATTTATGGAAAATGACATCATTTCATCTAATCATTGTAGATTTAGTTTCAATAAAATTTCAAATTTTCCAAATAAAATTTTAGTAACTACTACCTCATTTGGATGTATTTTTTTGCATTTCCCCGCGTATTGTGAAGATATTGTATACTTCTGTTACGCGCGCCAAAGAAAACATGTATTTTAATTTTAAAAGTTAAAAAAATTACCACAATGTGTCAAAAGAACATCCTTTTTCTGAATTTAAATTTCGCGAGTTCCAAAATTAAAACCGAAAATGTGAGTTTTTTCATAAACTTCAAGTTACGGCTGTTCTCAAATCCAAAGGAGCTATTTTCTGACATATTTTTTAATGAATTTTTGTTCGGAAACGCATGAAATTGACAGGAGTTTTTATTTAGAAACTATGTAATCGAAAGATAGTTTCCATTTGTTGGTAAAGGTATAAGATCTTTCAGTTGATTTTTTGAACTGAATTTCGGACGCAACAGTGCAATAAAGGATAAAAACCGGCCGTCACGCAACCACAATTGCTCATAACTCGATAAGTAATTTATTTATGAAAAAAGGAAAAACTCATTTCAATTCCAAATCGCTTTAATAGTCAGGCCTACAAATTTTAAGACTTTACGTTTAATGTGTCAGAAAGTTTCGCGTTGTTGAGCAGGGAACTGGAGAAGCACCTTAAGTTTTTGCAGGTTAGTATTTTGTAATCAAGTTGCATGCCAGATAGTCCCTTAAAACATAAGTCATTCTATATTGTTTTAAACAAAGGTGCATGCCATATAGGTGTCAGGCACACTCATTAAAATAAGAATACTCTAGCGCCACAGCCCCATTACCGAAGATAAACCCGTCAATAAACTTAGAGATAAAAATAGTTCTGCATTTTTCATTCAGCTAATAAGACTAATCCTTCATAATTGGGTTCACATGATTATATAACTTTCCCCTATAATTCTATGACTAAGCAACGGAAAACAATATGTTACGCACTAAAATCTTCGCTAAAAAACTAATAGTGCAAGTCGCATGGAAATCCGTTCTGAAGAATTCAAGTTATATGTACCTGGAACGAAATTCCCATTTGAATTTTATATACTTATCAGGTTATTTTGAATAGTTTGATTTGATATCTGTTAAATTCGTGTTTTATTTTATTTTATTTTTGGCGTTTTAATTTTGTTTGCCAATTTAGTTATTGAATATTATGCGAAAGCAAACAAATTCTGAATTATTTACAATGTTTTTGAACAATTGAGTTAATCTTTTGTATTTGGGTTACAAGCATATTTAAAAAATATGCATGCTTAAAAATTATTTTAAAACCCATAAAATATTCGTAAATTGAGATAAACATTACAAACAAATATCACTGAAAGTACTTTTGTTTTCTATAATACGTTGGAACAATTGAATGTACAATGTTTAGACGTTAAACTGCAATAAAAGGGAAATTTGTTGTGTTAGGTTGTTGCCACCGAAAATATGATACCAGCGTTACTCATAGACATGTCTTTTCTTTATGCTATTGCATTAAGTGTAAACAGGTTCATCTGTTGTAATCGGGTTGCACTCAACTTTAAAAATATCCATGCTTAAAAATTACTTTAAAATCCATTAAAATCAGAAAACTGAGGTACAATTTTCAAACAAATTTCATTTGAGAGAACTTTTTTCTATTCGACATTGTAAAAAATGAAATTGTGTGATATTTAAAAGTTAGAAAAATTGCAGTAAAGGCACATTTTATGTGTTACAATTTATGGGCACTGGCATAGTGTTTTTACTTTATAATGTAGATAATACCATACAAACGAGAATTTCACTAAGTGATGCGCGATTTGGAGGAATTTCTTTTTTTCGTATTGTCAGGAAAATCACATATTTTTCTCTTATACTCGCCAAAGAAAACGTGCATTCTGTTATTAAAGCTCAGGGATTTTACTATGGTTGCAAGACAATAACGCCATGTTTTTTGATTGTCTTTATAACGATTTGTGGATGAGAATGCACAAATTTCAGTTATTGTGATTGCCGTATTATTTCGTTTTAATTTGTTTTACCTGGAAGGCTTCTTATAATTGACACAGGCGAAGCCGGGAACAGGATCAATATTTCTACTTATGTATACACATGTGTATTGGTATCTACCGGGTGTCCCAAAAAGGAGTGACTGATTTTAAAATTCAATAACTTCCAAACGGTGACAGATGTTAAAAAAATTCTCGTAGGAGTGTTATGCATAAGGTCAAAAGTTTTATTACAGTGATTTTCGATTTTAGCTCGAATTACAAGCAATAGATGGCACTGTAAGCAATAGTCGCTAAATACAGGCTCGATTTTTGGTCCTTTCTGTTGTTCCATGCAGAAAATGGAGATGGAAATGTATTATCCAGGCCATGAAGTACCAAAAATCGAGCCTGAATTTAGCCTCTATTGATTGCAGCGCCATCTATTGTTTGTAATTCGAACTAAAATCGAAAATCACAGTAAAAAAAATTTTGACTTTATGCATAACCCTCCTGCAAGATTTTTTTAAATATCTGTCACCGTTTGGAAGATATTGAATTTTAAAATCAGTCAGTCCTTTTTGGGACACCTGGTATGTTCGAGTTGAGTTTTACCTAAGAATATATAATGTGATAATTTAATGCATGAATTTTGTACCATTTTAGGAAATGAAAATTGTCAAATCAGCTAACTTAATTGGCAGTTAAAATTTAGTGCAGTTTATTAAAAAATGTTTTGTTTATTATTTTTCATTCTGTTTCATAGGTAGATAAAACTTTTCGCTTAAGAAAATGTCAATGATTACAGAAGAAAAATCTGTGTCTAGTGAACAGTACTATGTTCCTCAAAATGGTGGTAAAGAAAAACATTCCTCCATGAATACAAAAGAAAAAGTTTTTATTTGTGAGGTTTGTTTTAAAGGATTTTTTAAGAATAGTGATCTAAGGAAACATCTCTTGACACATACAGGAGAAAAACCATTTGTTTGTGAAATATGTTCCAGAGGCTTTGCTGATAAGAGTACTCTAAGAGGCCATCTCTTGACCCATACAGGGGAAAAACCGTTTATTTGTGAAATATGTTCCAAAGGATTTTCTCACAATAATAATCTAAGAAAACATCTCTTGACACATACAGGTGAAAAACCTTTTATCTGTGAAATATGTTCCAAAGGATTTTCTCAGAATAGTTGTCTAAGAAGACATCAGTTGACTCATACTAGAGAGAAATCCTTCGTTTGTGAAATATGTTCCAAAGGATTTTCTCGGAGTAGTAATCTAAGAAGCCATCTCCTAACACATGCAAGTGAAAAACCCTTTATTTGTGAAATATGTTCCAAAGGATTTTCTCAGAATATTTGTCTAAGAAGACATCAGTTGACTCATACTAGAGAGAATCCATTTGTTTGTGAAATATGTTCCAAAGGATTTTCTCAGAATAGTCATCTAAGAAGCCATCTCTTGACACATACAGGTGAGAAACCCTTTATTTGTGAAATATGTACCAAACAATTTTCTCAGAATGGTAATCTAAGAAGCCATCTCTTGACCCATACAGAAGAAAAATCTTTTATTTGTGAAATATGTTCCAAAGGATTTTCTCAGAATAGCGATCTGAAGAAACATCTCTTGATGCATAGAGGTTAAAAACCCTTTATTTGTGAAATATGTTTCAAAGGATTTTCTCAGAATAGTGAACTAAGGAAACATTTCTTGACAGATACATGTGAAAAATCCTTTATTTGTGAAATATGTTACAAAGGATTTTCTGTAAATAGTAATTAAGAAGCCATCTCTTGACTCATGCAGGTGAGGAACCCTCTATTTGTGAAATATGATCTAAAGGATTTTTTTCAGAATACTTCTCTAAGAAGCCATCTCTTGGCACATAAAAATGTAAAACCCTTTATTTTTGAAATATGTTCCTAAGGATTTTCTCAGAATAGTGATCTAAGAATACATCTCTTGATACATACAGGTGAAAAATCTTTTATTTGTCAAATGTGTTCCAAAGGATTTTCTCAGAATATTTTTCTAAGAAGCGACCTCTTGACCCATACAGGAGAAAACCTTTTGTTTGTGAAATATGTTCCAAAGGATTTTCTCAGAATGGTAATCTAAGAACCTATCATATGACTCATTTTAGAGAAAAGAAAACCATATATTTGTGAAATATGTACCAAAGGATTTTCTGATAACTGTTATCTAAAAATGTATTATTTGTCGCAATACCAAATGGACATTTTCTGAAAATATATATTTGTATTTCCAAAACTGAGTATGATTGCTGTATGTGTCATTGCATTTACTATTATCACATATCTTGTGTTTTAGCATTTAGTAATAAAATAAAAATGTGCACTTTTTTTCCTAAATCCTTAAAAATTCTTTCACAGCATATTGCGTTTTCGATAATAAGCAAATAACTCCTGACTAATTCATTAGGTTACAGTAAAGAATCTTTGATATTTAGTTCTCATTTTTTCTTTAACCCTTTAAGAACTGGTAAGTTTATGTAGAAATGAAAATCTTGTTGGTTAACCCTAATTAATAGGATCCTATAAAAATATGTATGCTAATCACTTATAATTAAACAAAGCTAAAAATGCTATAAAAGTGATTATAATATATTTACTTAGATTAATGCCCGTTTCATCGCACAAATTTAATATCTCCCTTGTTGAAATACCTGCCATGAAATTTAAAAATTATAGTATGAAGAAAATAGATCCAATTGAATCAAACCAGTTATCAGGAGTTTATGAAATACCTTTCACCAAAGAAGATGGAGCAAAGCAGCAGGGGTGCAGAATATGTCCGATCTGGCGATCTAGAATCGGGGGAAATTTCAACCATCTGTGGAAATTCTGTCTGCAAATTTCGTCAAACGATCGCAAAACAACTTCGAATTTCGTCAAAAGTTTGCGAAACAACCGCGAATTTCGTCATGGGAGCGAGAAAAAAAGTAGCAAATTTTGTCAAATGAACGCAAATTTCATCAAAAGATCGAGAAAGAACCGCAAATTTTGTCAAAAGATCGCGAAACAACCGCGTATTTCGTCAAAAGTGGCGAAATAACCGCCAATTTTGTCAAAAGAGGGCGAAATAACTGCGAATTTCGTCAAAAGGAAGGCGAAATAACCGCAAGACTCGCAGTAGTGGAAAATTGGTGCAGAGGTGGAGCCTGTTGACACCACTAACTTTTTACACTGTTCTTCACCTTAATAAAAACTCAGAAATTCTATCATTAAATAAGCCGAAAAATACTACTAAAATTTCGTGGTGTCAATATGCTCCATCTCTGCGCCAATTTTCCACCACTGACTCGTCAAAAGGAAGGCAAAATAAACGCACATTTCGTCAAAAGATCACGAAAAAACCGCAAAATTTGACAAAAGATTGCTAAACTACCGCAATTTTGTCAAAAGATCACGAAACAATCGTAAATTTCGTCAAACGATCGCAAACAACCACAAACTTCGTCAAACGATCGCAAAACAACCGTGAATTTCGTCAAAAGATCGCGAAACTGCTAATTTCGTCGAAAGGGGCGAAATAATCGCGATTTTTGTCAAAACCTGGCGAAATAACCGCGAATTTCGTCAAAAGATCGCGAAACTGCTAATTTCGTCGAAAGGGGCGAAATAATCGCGATTTTTGTCAAAACCTGGCGAAATAATCGCGAATTTCATCTAAGGAATGCGAAAAATCTCGCAAATTTCGTCAAAAGATCGCAAAACAACTGCGTATTTCGTCAAAATGGGCGAAATAACGCAAATTTAGTTAAAAGATTGCAAAAAACCCCGCAAATTTCGTCAAAAGATCACGATAGAACCGCAAATTTCGTTAAACGATCACAAAACAAAAGCGAATTTCATTAAAAGATTGCAAAACAACCGCTAATTTCCTTAAAAGGAAGGCGAAATAACCGCAAAACTCGTCAAAAGATCGCTACAAAACGCAAATTTCGTCAAAGGACCCCGAAAATAAAACATAGCGCTGGGAGTTGTATTCCCCCACTCTGCTGTAGCCTTTCAGATAATTTGCTGTGAATTTCAGAATTTTTTTCCTTTTCAGAATCACCCTTGCTATATATACTCGCACATAAGTTGAGAAATATTGGAAAGGTAAATTTTCTATACCTGTGGTAATACAGCATTTATCTATAACATACGGTAAAATTTTGGGGAAATTTCCATGTGGATTGGGGGAAATGTTGGGAGTAGAAACATTTTCTGCACCCCTGCAAAGCAGTTTCATGTAGGTATGACAAGCAGAAAACTTAAAACTAGAATCAAAGAACCTATAGCAGACATCAAATACAAGTGGAGAACTACAGCTTTGGTCAGATTGTCCAGCCAAGAACTTTATAAATCAATTTTTAAAATGGCAGAATAATTTATCCGTCAAGATTTTATCTACCATCCATTATCTGGGAATCAATAGAGATATATTTACACAACTAGAATATTTGGAATGATTCAGTGTCCCTTGAATCACCTAAAATTAGGAAAGAGATGCTTTGCTGTTTTAGTAAATAGTAAAAATTAATCCACGCTCACAAATATCCAATTTTATTTTATTTTATGTTTGCACAGATTTTCATTATGGTTGAAGTCACATGACAGTGTTTACCAAGTTATTGTTTTTAAAATTTGTTTGCAAAAATATTTCTATCATTAATAATTTTGAAAATGTTGCCGTTTGTGTTATGAAACGAGCTTTAATCTAAATAAAGGTATTATATCACTTTTTTAGCTTTGTTTAAGAAGATCCTATTTGACTGAAAAAGACTTAAAAAAAATTCTTATGCCAGGTTATGTCAAGGGAAGTTCCACACAATTGTGTGGTGCAGGCTCGACTTTAAACCACAGAAAAAGAAAAAAATGTATTTTCTTTTTCCTTAGGATCACCTACACAATTGTGTAGTTCAGGTCTTAAAGGAATAAAGTATATTTCCCAAAAATTAAATATTATTCTGATCTAAAACAATAAATCGTTCCTTAATATCTTAAGCAATAGGAAAGGCTTTATTGAAGTTATACTTTTGAAAAAATATAAGAAGTGTCCTAAAAAATATATTTTTGTGCAAAAAGAATCTTACTCATTGGTTAAATTTTCTTATTAAGAAAATTTCCCAGGATTTAAATAAAGCTTATCCCATTATTATGTGAAAAGAAATTACAGTCTGTTCTACCAAGTCCCCCTCCCAAACTCTGCACAGTCCGATTGCTCACTTGGAGCATATTAGGAATGCACTGGTTTCCAAAAATTAAGGAAAAACAACAAAAGTAGCGATTACTCAAAATGTTAAAGTAGATTTTGGTAATACTGAGACACAATTTACAACACATAGTAAGGTTTAAAACAACAGTAAAAGAAATTACCAGACGATTGTGGTGTTTCAGAAATTAATACAATTATAAAATAAACAAAATAAATGTATCGGTTTGGTTTAGGAAAAGTACTTTTAATATGGAATATGACCACCCCTAGAAGCAATACAGCACATACAGCGAAGTATGATACTGTCAATTATGTGATTGATAAGTTTGCAGGGAAGTGCAAGCCATTTCTCTTGTAAAGCAGTTGTAAACATGCCAAGAGTCTGAGGAGGAGGATTGAGAGCAGAGACACATCTTCCTAAATCATAACAAACATGCTCAATGAGATTCAAGTTCAGTTATTGCACATGACATTCCATGCGCTGAATTGTTTGGTGCTGAAGATAACCTTCTATGATGTGAACCCTGTGCTGTCTAGCATTATCGTCCTGTAACAGGAAACCTTTACCTATTGCACCGGGACATAAGGGTGCACATAAGCATCAAGAGTGTCATCTCTATAGACGTGAGCATTCACAGTTCCACGTGGAAAGACATGGGGGTCTGTACGTCCGCCCAAAGAGATACCATCCCAAACACAGACACTGCCTCCTTATTACGAATCTCTTTTACGAATGTTTGATGGATGATAGCATGCTCCCTGTTCTCTGCAAATCAAACAATGCCTACTATCTCTTTGGAGGCTAAATTGGAACTCATTTGTGACGAGAACACGCCTCCATTGATCAGCCGTCCAGTGGACATGGTGACGTTCCCTCTGGAGACATGAGGTGAGCGGCACACAAATATCTGGTCGCATCGTGTAAAGACCATTCATGAAGCTTTCTACGCACAGTAGACATTGATACGAACCTTCCAGTGACTGCAGCAAGGACGTATTTAAGATGAGAGGGTGTTGCTGTTCCATTCCTTCATACACATAACCGCAAATATCGGTCATCGGTGCTTGTCGTAGCTCTTGCTCGTCCTTCGCTGAAACTTCTGGATGCCGAACCTGTGGTTTGAAAGTGTTACCAAAGCCTATGAGGAATGGAAGGACTTGCATTTAGCCATCTGGCCACCTCTGTCTGACTTTGGCCTACATCCAATTTTCCAATAGCTCTATATCGCAGTTATGCGGACAAATAATACCTCGAAGTCATACTAATGAATTGGCTATTTCAGTTTTCTTATCTCATAATCACAGCGACAACAGCAGCCATACACTCTAGCATGCATTTTTATGCTCCGCACAGATACACAATCCTATTACAGTGCCACCAATTTGCATTTTGTAATTTTAATCAGCATCTTTTAGTTAACAACATATCCCAATTTCATACGGATAGGTTAGTATTTAAACAAGTTATCACTCTTTTTGTAATTTTTCCTTAATTTTTGGAAACCAGTGTACTTGAAGAACTTTACTTCACTGATTTGTTGGTTTTTGAGAAAAATGTGAAAATGTATGACATCATGTCAATCACAAAAAATACTTTAAACATGAACATTGGTATCTGTATATGTTTACCAAGGAAAATGTTTGAAATGCCCACCGTGCTTATCGAGGCATGCATGTTCATGGAGTAAATGGCTGATTGCAGCAGTGTGGTGTCTACAAACGAATAGCTACTAGATGCAGCCTTTTAAATGGACAGTATTCTTGTGACGTCACAATGGGAATCACGTGGTGTAAAAATAGCGGCTAGCGTATTTGTTTCGTTATTGCGTCATTCGATGCAGCATAAATACAGATAAATGGATGCGTAAAATACTGCTAATTTATTCTGTACGAATTATTTTCGATAAATTCTTATATACATACTAATTAAAATCCATATATATTTATTAATTAAAATTTAAAAATTTTATTTTATAAATAAAATGAAGAATGTGCGTGCAATTGCTTTAAAATAGAGAAAAGAATTCATGTATAACTTATACCTGTTTCTGATAAAGTCTAAAACTTTATATGAAAGTAAACTATAAGCATAAATTTTCTAAGCACAATGCTTTTCAATGGCGTGGTTATAAATGTTATTCCCAAGCAGACGAATTTTTGTAGCCTTGAACCAAAAGGGAGAATATGGTCCATATTATTCAAACGAGGGCTTGACATCATTTCAAGGCGTGTGCATGCATGCCTCTAAAAGCGTAGTGTATATTATCTATCTTCATCTGCAAACGTATACAAATACCAGTCTTCCCAACAAGTTTTTTCCTTGTGTCGGATATGACATTATACGCTTCTTTCACTTTAAAATCTGAATTTCTAATTATATGAATTTTTTTTACATTAATAAAAGGTGTAAAGAGAACAAAGTGAAAAAGTATCCAGGCCAGTGTTCGAACCTGGGTGTTGGGTTCAGCTCCCCCAATGCTCTGCCATAGGAAAGACACACCTAGGCTGCCACCTTTTACTCTATATGTTTGGTTAGGCTGCAACTGCAAGCTACTGTGGTACTAGTTTTGGTTTATGACGTTATCTTGTGCGGTAGTTCACATGATGTCTGGTCACAATAGACTCGAAACTGCCAATGGTCGTCTGATGGCTTCAGGGTCCTGAGTCTAACGTGTCCCACTTTTCAATGTCTTTCATTTTATGAATTTCACTGTCCAGTGGCATAATTTCAGTTTTTTTGTCTAGTCAATCAAATGTCTGTATATTGACCCCCGACAGACGTGCGGAATGCCAATCTTTGAAAATTCTGTTACAATCACGTCTGTATCACTTGAAAATTTTGGCCAGCATTAAGGAAATTTAATAGTTATCGCACTGAAATGTTAAACTTATCATATAAGCATGTTAGTGCTGCATAAATATGCAATTGAAACCTGCAAAGCAAGTTGTATGTGGACATTCTCCCCGACCCAGTCAATTTGGGTCCACAAGCAATTGTAACTCTTCAAAGCACTGCAGTAGAATCCCTCTAATTTGAGTTTTGATATCTTGACATTCTTTATAATCATGTTCGGCAAAAACATCGGGCAAACTGCTCAGGTGCGCTGTTATGGTTCTCTGGAGCCCCACGTTTTTCCAAACAATTCAAAATCATTTGCCTCTTTGCAAAATAATAATAGTAACTTCTCTCATTTTGATCATTTAAATTCTCCTTTGAAGTTTTTTTTTTCAGGAAAAAGTTAGTATAAACTAGTGTTTAATGTTTCCATGAACATACCATCACCTCAGAGCAACAGTGGGGCATCTAGTAATAGTAAAAAATGAGATGTCTGACATGCTGCTATGAATAACTTTGTTTGCATCGGGGTTGGCAAGTTTCTTCCAAAGTTGAGAAAACCATCCGGAAGAAATCGGTTTCTTCCGATTTTTCCAACCGCCGCGGCGAGCGGCCCATCTCCGTCTGCAGCCCTTTTTTCTACTACTTATTCCAACTCTTTTGCGGAAGCCAGGCTCATAAGCCCCCAGCCACGTTCCGAGTATGACAGACTCTAGCGAAAGCAAGAATAGGGAAAAAAAATCAAAAATTGAAACCGGGCAAGTTTAAAAGGGAAATTGCACAAATTAAAGACACTGAAAAGCGGGAAGGGAGGGCTCGGGGCGATGAAGCTACCAAACGACTCCTGCTGCTTCTAGTTTATTATTAGGAAGAAACAGTTTTTTTTTTTTACCAAATTTAGAATATAAGTTGCAAATTTGTAAGGTACAGTAAATGCATTTTTCTTAAAGATAATCTTAGTAAAACTTATTTAAAACTACAAAAAAATAATTATACATTAAATTAATAATTACATCAGTTTTTTTACCAAGATCACACACCTCACTAAAGCTATTCAATCATTGGATACCCGAAGAAAATAAATTTTATAGAAAATCTATTAAAAGTTTTCTATTGCAATTTAACTAGTATATTTTTATTATTATTGGTTAAATTTATTTAACTGGTAGTCATTATATGAATCATTTACCTATTGTAGAATGAAATGTATTTTACAGATTATTTGAATAAAAGACAGTGTTTACCAGAGCATAAAATAACATACAAAGTAGGCGACACTAATGTCGCCTAGTACCAAGCTGGTGTCGCCCAGTGACAAGAGAGGGTACCAGCAACTTTTAAATAAAAATCAGGTGAATGGCATAAGCTGACTCTTTGACTCAGGAGATAAGAGTGGTTTCATCGCATTAGGTTTTCAACAAATTGGTGCAATCATAAGTTTATTTGACCTCTCTCAGTGCTGGGTCAGAAGTAACTGTGTCCATACATACAACGCTTAAATCTAACAAACAGTCTGGACTATTAAGCGAAGAACATTCTTTCCTCTTAATGGAATTGGAACAGCTTTTTATGATGAGTGGATCAGTTGAAGAGTTAATTTTCTTTTAGGGGCTTCCTAGTTGCAGCCAACTTTATACCCAGTGTGAGTATGAAATGTCATGCAAAAATAAATGAGCCATTGGGGTAGAGATAAAATGTAGCTATCAACTACTTATAAAATTAAATTTTCTAAAAAAATAAATGAAACCTGGACATTCCAATAATAGAAGGTTTAAAATTATGTTCTATGCAGAGAGTTTAGATGTAGCTTTAATAACTACTCAGTAAGTGTGACTATAAAATAGGCAACTTAAAGGATTGAAGACGTAAAGGTTCAAACATATTCTACAAAAAACATAACAGGGTTGGGCAAAAGGTTAGACTATCTAAAGGTGGTGGCAAAAGCTAAGGAAAAACAAAAAAAGCACTTTTCCGGACAATTTTTTTTTTTTTTTTTTGAGATTTTAATAAAAAAGCAGAAGTAAAAATAGGAATTTAGAGAAGAGCGAACACAAGTTCACTGGGGGAGTGGATCAAGACAGCCGATTTTGGAGCATCGGTTAATGGAGCTTCTATGTATCGATTACGCTTAGTTCTAAATGTAGTTTTGTCGCCATCTCTCAGGAATTGATATAAACAAAGGTTCTGTTGAAATTGTACTTTGTTATGCATTCTAACAATTTCAAAAGCATTCCAAATAAAATTAATGTTTCTTATCAAATGTAATTAAAACGTAATATATAACAAAGTGTATTAATTTATCAGTACAGATAAAATTTTGATCTTTAACATAGTAAGTTAATTGTGACAAAAAAGAAAGAAAAGAAAAGAAAAATCATTCTTAATAATGATATACTAAGTTGTGACCAAAATAAAAAACGAAAAATCATTCACATTAATGCAATTTACTTATGAAAAGATGATTTCTAATGATTGAAATTTATTACAGATTTCTATATGCGTGTTTAAAAGTAAAAAAATCAGTATTTAATTTGAAATAAAATTTTTAAAGTTTAGGATAATTATTGTTTTAGCGCCATCTTTTGGCAGTTAATATAAACAAAACCTACAGCTTTCTGTAGGGATGGTTTAAAAAAAAATCAGGCTTTAATTGAATTAAACTTTTTAAAGTTTTAAGTTATAGTTATATAAAATTAAATAGAACGAAAATTATTATTATTATCACAACCTTATTTATTGAAAAAATTATTTGTGATAAGTTCAAATTGTGACAATTTAGTTTTATCAATTTTTAAGAACTTTTATCCATTTTCTTCTTTTAATTTGCTTGCACTATAAAAAAAAAATGAATATTTTAAAAAATATATAAAGATTATATGATACCATTTACTCATATAATGATGCATGTAAAATTTCAATTTTTACACAATAAAATAATTTTTTGGCATACTAATACAATAAAAAGATGCAGTTTATTTTATGAGGAGAAAGGCGATTTATAATGAATAAAATTGATTCTTAACTCAAATCCTATGTTGATCAGCACAACTTTTATAGTTATATATTTGACCGATTTACATAGCAAAAATTTAGATCAGAGTTAGAATTAAAATGGTTTTATTAAACAAACATACACTTGCAATTTACTTACATTTGAGAAATAATGCAATTTTAATTTTTCTAACATTTTTGGCAATAAGTATGGTCAAAATCTGTGCTAATAAAAATGACTTCATTATTTGACAGTAAACTTTCTTTAATATTTTCCGATTCCATATCAGTAAGATTGGAAAATCTAGTGTCAGTAGATGGCTTTTTTTTTGTTTGTGGAAAAATATCCGTTTTGTTTTGGAATTTTCTTCCTAATGTTCTTTGTTGCATTTTCTTTAAACTTAATTTCATTTTTCTCCTTTTCAACATTACTTCTACAAATATCCAAAGCTTTATTCAAACATTTATGCATGTTTTCATTCTCTTGAGGCGAAAATTTGCATTCACCAAGATAGGACAGAATGCTTTCTAATTTTATTTTAACTGAAAAATTGATATAATTATTCGATACAGAAACTTTAGGAAGAACTCCCAATGTTTTCTTTAGCAAATCATGTTCATCAAATGGCTCAGCAATTTCCATTTCAGCATCATTACTATTCTCTTCTGTTATTTCAAAGTATAGCTGGACAATTCTATGTATATGTTTACATATGTCGTCTCTAATCCTGTTGTTTATGCATGAACATTCAAAAGAATGTATACATATTTTACACAAAGAACATTTTGCATAACAAACTGCTTTACATCGCTCTTCTTGTTTTTTTACAGTATAGAACAATTTCTTGGATGCAGTTTTGATCTACCACTGATTTTCTGCAACAAAACAAACCATCTCTGGCTTAATTTCATTGCTGCTCATAATTTGACTCATCTTATCAGCTGAAAGCCCTTTCTAATTTTAATAAGGCGCTGAAAAACTATGTCTAGTACTAGTTTTAAAAGATTGTCGATAGCTACATCTAATCTTCTAACTAGCTTACTATCTAAGTATTGATATTTAATTTTTTTGTGAATATCTTCTAATTACATATTCGTATTTATACCTAATCCTTTCCTATAGCAATAAGCCCATTTTTCCGGTCTTGCTGCATAATACTTTAAGAAGTATTTACCAAAATCAACAGTATCCTCATCATTCAAAAGCCTGCTTACAAAGTTTTCAAGTAATTTTGAAAAGTTTCTTCGTTTAGTTCATTTCTTATTATTTTATCATTATTAAGTACTTTTTTTTCTCTTTTCAGAATTTTTTATTTTGTAACCATTTGTTTTCCAATTCCTAATAACATGCCAAGCACATAATAATGCATTTGGTACCACACCCATCACTTTTGACCAAGCGTTACAGAATGCTGCAACATCATCACTCATAAAAGTGGCACAATTAATTTCTCCCACTATTTTCTTTATAGCACTAAAGTAAATGGTAAATAGTTCCTCGCAGCTGCTATTCGAAAAACAAAAGGCTACTGGGCAACCATTTTTAAATTTGTCTATAACCAATAGTGTATATAAGTTAAAGTCATAGTTATTTAATCCATGGGTTCCATCGAAACGTATTTTATCTCCACCATATTTTTTTAATATTTCTTTCTGAAAAGTTGTCATTATTATAATAACAAAATCTTCATCTTTTAATAGAGAATAACTATCTTTTTCTCCCTAGTCTTTAAAATATATAACAGAGTTATCTACTTCTTTTTCCATCTCTTTTATCCATAACTTTGAGGCTTACTGCATCATTGTTGTGTCTTAGAACTGCACTATTGATATTAATATCTCTTTTAATATTTTGAATATCTTTTTTTTCAATGAGAATTTTTCTGACACTATCAATGTTTATCCCATTTCGAATGCCGTCCAAGATCCTATTGTCACTGACACTTTCTCTAAGTTTACCTAAAAAATAAAAATTATAGATATGAAAAATATCCATCATATAAAATACAAACATAATCAATCAAATGTATAAGAGAAAACAGAAAATCATCATACACCACCAGTTAATTTCATATGTGCACACACACACAAATATATATATACACATATATACCGTAAAACCCCAATTGTAACCCTCCCTTTTTCAAAATGAAAAAAAAGTTAAATTTGGGAGGGAGGCTTATAATCTAGATTTTTTTTAAAGTGGTGAAAAAAATCTTTTTTTACCATTAATTTAGAAGTAAATAAGGCAAATACAGGTTGAGAATCTTCTGTGTTTCGGCAGATTTCTGACTTGTAAAAAAATCTAACTTCCTCCCCACCCCTCACGCTGATATCTGCCATAACAAAAAACCCTATAAGAAAAATTTACAAAAAATTATTATTATTATTTTAATTTACTTCTTTCTTTATTATTTTATTGCAACAATATTTAATCAATCATCTAAGCCTCCAACTCCCCAAAAAAGTACTTCTCCCTTTGCTCTCCTACCTCTAGTATCAAATGTGCATAATTTAACCTATAAAACTCTTTAATTTTAAATTTCTTTTCTGACCTATTTAGTAAACTATAGTAACAAATAAATAAATAACATGTCACCTAAATTATCCCCTCCTCCTAAAATCTCTGCTTCTCTTGCCCTGTACCCCCACCCTCATACTATGAACATCACACCACCACTCCCTGCATCTCATGCAGTTTAAAATCTGTAAAATTCTTTAATTTTTTTTTCTGCTCAATTTTTGATTTTGTTGTAAAAATATTTAAACGATCGCCTAAATTATTTCTTACCTTCCCTGAGAAAAATGTTTTGCCACCCCCATCCCAAGCAAACACATTATGAAATCTTTTTCTTTTTTCTCTGTATTTAAATATAAAATATACATGTGATTCAGGGGTGGGAACAGCCAAATTGCAAAAAAGAAAACCTTTTGCTTTCCTCCCACATATTTAGAAATCGCCCCCCCCCCCCCTCTTTGAGGGGAAAGGATGTAGCAAAACTTTAAAAAGGGGATGAAGATTTTTAGATGAGAGAGACATACGAAATTATGTAGATGTGATTTTAGATAAATTATCTTACTACAAAATAAGAAATGAGGCAGAATTTTTTAAAAAATAATTTGAAAGGTTTTAAACTTTGCTCGGAGGGGGTCAGAGGGGAAAGAGGAACTTTTGGCAAAAGGAATGTAATTTAGATAATTGATTATTTACTTATCATTACTAGTGAGCAACAAATAGAACAAATGAATTAAGATTTTCAATATTTTGTGCAAGGGAGGGAGGACAAAGAAGGGAAGGGGCATTTCATTCAGACATCAGAGTCTATTACATTGGAGACTTACGCCAGGTTAGTTACCTCGTTAGATTATGGCAGCTGGCTGCAGCAGGGTTGATAGATACTGTTATGCATCACTATTTTGGCGCAAACGTATTTTATGTTGTTTGTGTAAAATTAATAAATTCGTTTTCTTCCAAATCGACTGTTTTATTCGAATTCGAACAGATAAAAACAGGATATATTTTTGTTTACATCTTCCATATTTAATAAATGAATTCTACGCGCCATATACACTACAAAAGTATCTCATAAAAGTTTTATGAGAAAAAGAAGAAGATAAATGAATTTACGATTGATAAAACTTAGAAGGAAAATAATATTTAATCATATAGATATTTATTAATTGTACTGCTTTTATATATTATGAATATATTTTTAGCTATTTGAATTACTTATGAAAAAGTTTTCGCCATGCTCATATTAGATTGTGTCACAATTTAATAGCAGTGAAAATTGTTATCAAATGATAACATTTTTTTTACTTCAAAAAGTTGCTTGTTTATAGTACTGTTTGTGTAAAATAGGAATTGCTGTAAGGGGAACATGGGACAGAGAGAAATTCTTAAAAATAATTTACAATTTTCTAAGGGAACAAACCGAATATTTATATGAAATTTTACACTACACAATTTATAAAATCCTTGCCGTATGTAATAAATTTTTTCAAATTTTTATTCTTGAACGTCTGTGTTGTATTAAAGATGTAACATAATAGTCGAAACTTATCACTTTTCTCCCAGGTATAGGGCAAAATGAAATATAAACAAGTTCATTTCTTTACCTGATTTTGGCAGTTCTATGATAATTATGCTGCCACATAAGAAACGAATTTGTCCATGTCTGAATTCTTTCATTTTACACAATTTTCTTGTATTTCTGTATAGTATACAAGTGTATCACCAGTTGTAGACCACACATAAACATTTTTTTTTCATCTCTATGGCCACATGAGTTAACTGGAAGAAAATGGGTTCTGTTTTGCGAGGGAAACTAAAAAATTTTTACCAACAAACTTTTTCTTAGTACCTGGAACTTTATCTGAGTGTGACTCAAGAAAAAATTCCCCATTATTTATTTCACAGAATTCCACTTTTTCTGTAATAAGCTATGACAAGAATATGCACATGACTGGCTCTAGTCCATTCAACGAATTCTAAATTGCTAGTATATGTGTCTTATGCACATCAATTATAAGTAAAACTGGTAGATATTTCGTTGGCTTACTATGTTCCACTAAATGATTAATCACTTTTTTTTTTTCCTTCAGATAAGCACAGTGAAAAAAATTATTTTTAAGAATAAATGTTGTGTTCATATCCTGATAATATATTAATAAATTATCCAAATCAATGCTTTAAATAGGGGAGAGTGGGGTGGAATGGGACACTAGGTTTTTCTCTTTATATATCATTCTAAAAATCTCATCAATCAAGCACTTTAGATGAAGCAATAGATGTAAATTTCCAACTGGGCGAAAAATGTCCGGACCAGGATTCGAACCCGGGACCTCCTAGCAGAAGCCACCAGTGCTCTGCCATCTGAGCTATCCTGGACGATTCTGGTCGAACACTTTCACCCAGCTAACCTTGATGATTACAGCGTCTGGACTGAAACCTGGTTCAGCTCAACAGAATAAATCTCAGGTAATAAAACTCTAGAAATCGCTGGATACGAAATTACACTAGATTAATATTAACACAATTATTCTAATTGGTAAACACATATTAGATGTAAATTTCCATCTGGCGGCTTCAGTCAGGAGGTCCCGAGTTCGAATCCTGGTCCGGACATTTTTCGCCCAGTTGGAAATTTACATCTAATATGATGTGTTTACCAATTAGAATAATTGTGTTAATTTTAATCTAGTGTAATTTCGTATCCAGCGATTTCTGGAGTTCCATTACCTGAGATTTATAGGGAGATCGCCACTGTTTTTTAAATTATAATTCAATCTTTCGAAATCTTTTTAAAGCCGATCACATTAGCGTGCATTTAGAGCCTGCGGTGTCTGGACGGGGGTTGGCGAGCGTAGCTCGTTGGGGGCCGAGCCTCCTAGTGTCTTAAAATTTCCAGACTAAACTAAAAACTTTCCGACTATAAATAAATACAGCTGGATCTCGATATCTCGAAGTCAAAGGGAACAGAAAAAAGTTCGGAATATCAAAGTTTTCGATCAAAATATCAAGGTTACAGATAATATTAGCATTGCTGGAATATGTATATAAATATTTCGTTTCATTATATCGAGGTTTTCGAGTTCACAATATTTGACAAGCCAAAGTTTTTCTGAATAGTTTTAATCACAAAAATAAAATCCGTAATATTTCCGACTAAGTATAAATTTATATAGGTTTTCTTCATTCTAAATTGTTTTTTCTAATTTTCTAATTAAAAATTACAAGGGAAAAAAATCTGACTAAGAATAAAATTTTGTAGGTTTTCTTTGCTCTAACTTGTTTTTCTAATTTACTAATTAAAAACTACAAAAATATTTCTCCAATTCGTAAGTTTTTATCCGTTACTGCCATTTTTTTCAACTAAATTTACTTTTTTCCGATCGAACGCGAATTTTTCCGACTGGTTTTTTCATTTTTCCAATTTATAAGTTTTTATAGGTTAATACCATTTTTTCCGACTAAACGTACTTTTTCCGATCGAACGGGAAATTTTCCGACTGATTTTTTCGTAGGGGGGGGGGGGGTGTTGCACCCCCCCAGGATTTACGCCCCTGTATCCTAATGGAAAAAAAAAAAATATTGACGAGTTTCTTGATACAAATGTAAATAAGTGCCAGTAGAAAGTCAAAATTACGTCCACTACTAACAATATCACAATATTAAAATATTTATTTGCTTAAAAGACGTTATAAAAACACATTAAAAGTAAATTAAAAATCTATATTTACATGTTTCAACTCATTTTCTGAGTCGTCTTCAGAATATATAACATAAAATTACAAATGCATATGAAAAAAAAAAAAAAAAAAAAAAAAAAAATTGTTGACTAATTATTTTGTAAATAAAGACAATGTACATTTTCTTATGTAATCTTTATTTAAATGTACACACATAGAGCTTTTTTTATATATATATGCATTTGTAATTTTATGTTATACATTCTGAAGACGACTTAGAAAAATGAGTTGAACCATGTAAATATAGATTTTTAATTTACTTTTAATGTGTTTTTATAACGTCTTTTAAGTAAATAAATATTTTAATATTGTGATATGAGTTTTTTGATTACACGAAATGGTTCATACTATACACTTTCATTAATTTTATGCTACTGTAAAAGTACAAAATCTCAGCATTAACTTATTTTTAAAGAAATCTGAGTACAGTAAAATTGAAAATAAAAAAATAGGTGTCTAGGACTTGTTTAAAATAAAAAATAATAATATTTTGTGCTCCTTTTAAATAATGCAGATGAAAAAAAAGTTTTTATTAATTTGCAGTTTGTCAAATTTATTATGAATATTTAACGAATTCAGAAACTGTATTCTTGTTTTCATAATTTTCAAGTAAAATGAAAAAAAAAAAATCACAGTATTTATTTATTTTTTTAAGTTAATCTGTAAAATATTTGCAAAAATTACTTACCAAATCTAGAACATAATTTTTATGTAGATACAGTCTTGGTTACTTTGAATAAAGAAAGTACAGTAAAATTTAAAAGAAAGAAATTTATTCTAGATTTGTCTTGAACAAGAACTGATATTTGTTCGTTTAAAATACAGGCTGAAAAAAAAACTAGTTTTTAGTAATTTGCTGTTTGTCAAATTTATTATGAATATTTAATAAACAATAATAATTCATTAACAAATTCTAGTTTTCATGGTTTTAAATAAAATAAAAAATTTAAACAAAAACATTGCAGCATTTATTTTTTTTTTTTTCAAGTTAATCTACAAAGTATTTGCGAAAATTACATGCCAAATTCAGGACACAATTTTTATAGAGATACTCTTGATTTAAATAAATTCTAGATACAGTAAAATTTAAAAGGGAAAATATGTATTCTAGACCTATGTTGAACAAACATTTTTTGTTCCATTTAAATAACACAGCTGATAAAAAGGGAGTTACTTTTAGTTTGTAAAATGTATTATGAATAATTTACAAAATTTAAAATAATTTGTTTTATGATTTTTATAATAAAAAAAACATTCACATTACAAAAAAAAAAAAATAAAAGCTACTTTATATTACAAAATTTTTTTTTCTCGTTTCCAACTTCAAATGGAGACAATAGATGGCGCTCTGGCCAGTACCTGCATCATCGAACTTATTAGTGGTTATTTCTTTATTTCTCAAACATAGCGTTCCCCTACCTTCTACAATACCATCACCCGTATTCTCGCTTCGTCCGAATGCGAAAATTTGGCGGAACGCCCCCCTTCGCGACATCACTTTGACGTCATCGTGGCTTCGTATTTGGCGAAAAGTTAGATGCGAAAATTTATTTCGAATGTTTACATTTTTTCGGCTGCTCTTTTCGCCATCTCAAAGTAGGTGAAAAGCATGTGAAAAGCCCATTTCGGATGCAACTTTTATGATTGTTTACAAACGATAGGACATTTAAATAAGTAAGTTTCTAGTATTTTTCTGTGTTAGAGCTTCTTTATTGCATTTGTGAAGAATATTATAGTGTATTTGGTAAAAATTTTGCTAAAAAAATGAGTATTTATTCTGTTATTTTGATGTGTGGAGGATTTGTTGATATTTTGCTTGCATTTATCGACGTTTGATAAATATATATATATATATATTATTATTATTATTTAATTATTTTGAAATAAAATATTAACATTATAAAAAATACTTTTATTTAAAAAAAAAACAGATGTTAGGAGACGATTTTAAAGTTGTAGAATTATTTTTAAATGGAGATAAATCATGGATTGAAATGCATACATATTTATAAAATAAAAAATGTGTGTGTGTTTATAGGCAATTGCTTGAAAATAATAAAGTTTTTTTTATACATTTAAGGGCGATAAATATGAATTGAAAGAGTTATATAGAAATATTCATTAAAATATAGAATATATCTTCATAGATTATTTTTAGCCAGGAAAAGATTACATGGATGTCATAAATCGGTCATGACCATTTGAAAATCTCATGTTACTTACAGTTTTATGATACATCAGATTAATTACTATCGAACGGTCGTTTTTTTCGCCACCTTCAATTTAATCTTGTGAGATAATAGTATACAGTACAGTTGAAATATACAGTTATTAATCTATTTGAAAATGCCTATTGGCAAAATAGTTTTTACTACTTGTTAAATAATATGAAGAGTCTGAGAAATTCTGATGGCATTGGTACCGTCTGATCAAAATCCAAGAGAGGGGAGAATTTTCAGCAAATTGATGATAATTATTATAATAAATAAAAGCACTTTGCTTTCAATCATAACTGCTTTATCTATATTTAATTATTTTAAGTCAAATGGGTAAACTCTTTTTTTTCCCTTTTTATTTAATCATTGAAAAAAATAACTTCAAAATTCAAGGGTTTGGAGTTGATGCTTTCCTACAAATGCAGTTATACAAAGAGTATAATAATTTAATTGTTATGTGTTACATAGTTTTAACTATAATACTATCTCAAGAAATACATGCTATTAATATTTGATTTTATTTATTTATTTTACATATAATCTTAGGTTTTGATGAATGCTTAGCTGAAAATGTTTTCTATAGTGCACCTCTTCCCATTGAAGTTGCCAAGAATATGAAATAATCTGTACTGAGGTGTACATTGAACTGGTTGAAATAATTTTTAATATTAATATAATTTTTCAAAATTGTTATATCTATGTTCTCTGTGTAAGAAAAATGCATACCATTACCTTCTTGTATTTTTGAAAAATGGTGAAGAATAAAATGTTTTTTTAACTTCATTTTAATTATTTATTATTGTATGTTACAATTCTTTTTTCATTAATTAATATGAAAATAAATAAAGTTCATGAAATTATCTTTTCAAATATAGTAGTAATTTTATTTAGCACTATTATTATTAAATTTGAATGGCTTTGTTACTAAATATTTATGCATTTCCAATAATATTAATATAACAAGGCAAAAACTGAATAATAAACACATGGTAGAATTTAATTATTGAAGTTCTTTTCTTTAATATTGCATATTATATAGTAATGATAATCTAAAAGTTAAAATACCAGTGAAAAGATACTCAAAAACATAATTTAGATAATCTTTTTTAGTACAGTTACAAAATCAAATTTATACATGCAAGAATAAAATTTTCAGACAAAAAAAAAAAAAAAAAACTATAAATGTTATATAAGCAGCTTTGATTACTTCTTTTTTGTGGTTTATATTCTTTGAAAACTGCTTTTATGAATTTTTTTTTCTTCCCTTTTTGGGAGAAATTTTTAAAAATGTTTATATATTAGGAATGTGAAACTTTTATTCATGTGTTTTATACATTAATCACACATATAAATATACAAGAAAATATTTTGATTGCTGTAAAAGTAGAAAGTTTGAACTTAAAAAAAAATAATAGCAGTAATTTTTCTTGATTTTATAAAAAATTGTTCAAGTAATATCTAAAGCAGACAAATGACTTACTTGCATGTACTTATCAACTGCATAGTAAATGTAATACAGACGAGTAAAGTTCAATAAGAGTTTTGTTTGCAGTTGAAAATGTATTTCTTACATTATATAATTTTTTATAAAAAAGAAGGTATTAAGCTTTTGAAAAAAATATGTTTCACTTTTTAAAATTTGCAATCACTATTTTAAGAACATGCATGATAAATAAATATTAATTGATGTTCCTGTAAAAATAACAGAAAAAAGAAATGCAGGTTATGATGTGTTGCTATACTGAAATAGTGATTGAAAGTTTTAAAAATTAAATTTGCAGGCATTTTATTTCACACATTTATATTTTGGGAGATTTAGATTTTTCTTTACCCTTGATTTTTGAAAAATCCTTGAAAAATAGAAATTATAATTTTTATTTTCATCAGTGTTGAGAAAAAAAAACTTTATTATTATTTTTTTTTTTTTTTTTTTTGCAAATAAATATTAAAAATAAAATACATTTCTTTATTAGATGCTTTTATTAATGTACTTAAAAAAAAAAAAACATGAACTGCTGCAAAATATTGTATTATGTATATGAAAGATAATATAAAAAATACATTACCAGTGAAAACAAATAATAACTTGAAAGCTTCTGCTAATTATCTCTGCATAAAGGATAAAGGTAAACAGCTCTGACACTTAATATAAAGTTAAATTTCTTGGAGGTTTTTAAAACCATTCTTTTATTTTTTTACAATTGGAAATATGCCCTTTTATTGGAGTTATATGTATATAAAGCTAAAAATAAGTTGCAGTAATGAGTCTTTTGACTTTCAGAACTATCAGTCACTATTTTAATAAGATGAAAAGGAATGAAAATTTTCTTTTTTACATGTAAGTACAGTAGAAGATCTTTATAACGCAATTCTCTATATAACACACAACTTCTCAGATGTAAACAATGAATTTTGCAGTTAAAAAGCACCTGCATTTTCACATTGTAAAAATATTGCTACTCTCTAGAGAACTAAATTTGATACATTAGTTCAACTTTATCTCCTAATTCAAGACTTTTTTAATGAAAAAATGCTATTAGTACAATAAACATTTTTGAAAATGTCTAATATAAGGGATAGTTGTGTCAGTTATATTTGGATCATGTTTATAAAGTAAATTTAACAATGTCTGATCTATATTATGCAAAAATTTATAATTTGAATAACTCTTGGTAACAAGGAATGCAGTATAAAGATATTCTAATGTATTTTGATATGTTTCAGACATATTTGGCCATATTTACAAGGTAAATTTAATGATGTGATCCATATAACGCACAACCTTGCGTTTTTAGGTTTGCGTTATAAAGATCTTCTACTGTATAATGTTAGGCTGGTAGGGAGGGTGTGAGTGTATGTGTGTATGCTGTAATATTGAAATAGTGAATGAAAGCTTTCTAGAAATCTAACTTGCAGTGTTAATGAAATATTTAAGACTCAGAATTGTATTCTGTGGTAAGGCATTCTACTCACCATGTAAATGTTTTGATTCTTTAAATATATTAATCATCCTGATAAATTTATTAAAAGAATAAAAAAAAATGTTTCTTTTACTCTCTAAGCAGGATTTGTGATTTTTTTAAATAAAAATTGGTACTTTTCGGTTAGCCGGGCACCAGTGTTATATATACATACATACATATATATATATATATATGTATATATACATACATATATATTTATATCAATATACATATGTATGTATATATATGTATGTATACGTATGTATATATAACACTGGCGCCCGGCTAACCGAAAAGTACCTAAAAATTTAATTTAAAAAGTATAATTTTAAAGTAAAATACCCTTCACTAAATCATTAAAATTAAATTAATTTGAAAAGCTTATGAAAAAAAAAACTCATCACCTGGTTAATTGGAAATATTAACTATTTTTTATGAAAGCCTTAATTGATTAACCTTTTGTGTATTAAGTCTGCTAACACATTGGTAAGAAAACAATAAAAATTTGATCTGGGAGACGTCTCTAAAATATATATATTTTTAATAAAATTCTGAATTTATACTTAATAAGTAAAAATGTATTAAATAAAATAAAATTTCTTTTTAGTTATCATTTTATAAACTAATTGAATAGAATAACAGCTCTTCTTCGTTCATCTTCTTTTTATTTTATTTTTGTAGAATTTAACATGTCATGGTTTGATGACCATTTTTCACCAGTAAAAATATCACAATGGGCTATGTTATTACTTTTATAACTATTTAATTTAACTTATTTTACAAAAAGCGTAAATTAATAATTTATTATTGATTATAAATTAGAATCTAAGAAATTTAAATGCAAAATTAAATTCTACAAATTAATTTTATACAACTAGTTAAAACAATTCTCGTATGTAATTAATATTTGATAGTAAATTACAAGAAATATTTTTCCATCAAATACATTACAAGGATATAATTGTATTTTATTATTCTATCCATAGAGGGCAGCAGTAAAAATTATTTCGATTAATGATTGATTCCCATTGGTTATATCGTAATACCTGGGCGGAGCTATTTCCGCCTTTTCGAATGGCATCCTGCATCCATAATCACTTTCGAACGTACGGAAACCTGATCTTTGAATAGCACTTATCGCCAGATGCGAAATGGCATAGGATACGAAAAAGTGTTTTCACCTGACGTCACAATTCGCCGCAAATTCGTTTCGCATGTTGCAAAAGAATACGGGTGCATGACCCACCAAAAAAAAAAAAATTCACAATAACAAACTTTCGACAAGACATATGCGGAGTTGAGTTGTCAAAACACCGCTGAGCTAGCTGTGAATAAAAGTTTTTAGGTAGGCGTAACCATCCAATACACAACCAATCCCAATTCAAGATCAGACCACTTTAGGCGTGGAAAGCATTTACGAAACGAACTGGTAACAAGAAAAATCCATTTATCGCCTCGCCAAATTGAACGATGTCAAGTGTCTCCGCTGTTTGGGATTCAGCCGTCATTCCTATAGTTTATTGCTGAAAGCCGACCATGATGTTGTATATTCGTATTTAATAAAATGTATACACTAAATTACCATTTTTATTACTTTTGCTTGCTTTTATTTATCATTTATAATGATGTTTTACATTTGTTAAATGTTCATTAAATGATCATTTTGAACATGATTGGCAATTGACAGCAAAATTGTCCAACGACAATCATTTTTGCCGATCTTTCTACCTGGCCCCGAAAATACTTGAGTACAAACATTTCTTATTACATATTAAATGAGTAGAGCGTTCCTCAATCCTCTGTTATGTTGTAGTTTGATTATTGTAACTGCAATTTTCTATCCATTAAATCTTGTATCAAAAAATAATTAAAATATTTATTTTGTGGTAATGATACTTCAAAATCAGTCTCAATAATTATTTATTCTCGTACCTATTCTCTCAATTAATGTAATCTCCGGAAAAAACGCCCCATCAAGTTGGCCTTAAAAAATTAATAACAGTGATAGAGTGATCTTGTAATAATCTCTAAAAAAAGCTTTATGCTTGTAGCCAAAGAACATATCGCTAATCATTCATATTCAAATATAATTTTTATTTTTAAATTCGGCAAAAATATTTCTTTTCTAAAATTGAGTTGAAACCAAACCTGACTTGCATCGAGTGTTTGATGATCCAATTAATTTCTGTATAGGACAGCTGAATTAAGCCTAAAATACTTTTATACGAAAGACTGCAAACATTCGAAATAAAATTTTCAAATTTAAGAAACAAACACTTTTTAATTCAGATGTATCACACTGACATAAAATAATATCAAGAGTCAAAGTATTTATGATTTATCACCAAATAAACGAGCAAATTGCTCTCATCTAAATCTAAAAATCTATTTCAAAATATTCTCTAAACAATCCTAATGCTGATTGAGTCAAAACAAACAAACAACATGGGTTTTTCAGAAGGAAAATTCACAGTTACTTTCCTAATGTTGTTGATTTCTAGAATCGTCTGTGTTCAGCTGTTGGGCGATTCCATGGATAGTGTCACACTCGTAACGCAGGCTTTAATTTTCAATTATTTATTAAATTTTAATGTAAATTCTGATTTTAAGTGGTATGGTAAACACGTTACTACCATATTTTTAAATTTAAATGTGTGGCAATAAAACTCACAGAAGTATATCATTTAATTTCATTACTCAAAATGTGCTTTTTTTCTACTTCAGAAAAAAAGCACATTTTGAGTATGAAATTAAATGATATCTTTTCTGTGAGTTTTATTTCCACACACTTAAACTAAAAAATATGGTAATAACTTATTTACCATAGCACCTAAAATCACAATTAAAATTAAAATTTAATAAATAATTGAATAAATGAAAATTAAAGCCTGCGTTACGTGTGCGACTCTCCGCACGGAATCACCCTGTTAACTTGTGCATTCCATTTTACAATTACAATGTTTATCTATATGTCATCACTTTTTCCTTGTTTTATCTTTCTTTAAATAGTTGAATTGTTATTAATTTTGATTTTATTTAATAAAATTATGGTTACTTTTTCACTATAGGGGCTTGGGCGTTCTTTTAAAGAGGTTGTTGCAATTCGGCTTCAGAAAGTGAGATTTGTTGCAAAATGATAAAACAGCTAGGTAAACAAACCTAATGTTCTTTATGCTTGTTTATGTATGCATTTCTATTAAATATCGTATTTATAAATATATATTATTGTTTTTTATATTAGTAAATGCCCTTAAATCCACTTAGGTTCGGACCAGAGGTTGCGCAGATTTTAGAATTTTGTGGATTTCTGGTCACTATTTTTTCTCCATTTTTTGATACTACTTGATTATCCCATCGACCAAAAAACTATCATCAAACTATAAGATTAAATGCCAATAATGGATGAACGTAAATGTCACATTTACTTGACAGTAAACACGTTACACGTGTTTCTTAAACATCATTAAGTGATTATTTAATTCAAATTTGTATTTTTATTAATGTTTTAATTATTTGTTCTTTTGTTATTTAAAATAAAAATGATTGGGAAAAATTCCATATTTGGGTACATTTGGTAATTTTTTTTGTCACCAAGAGTTGGCAATTTTTATTTCATTATGGTAATTCAAGGTTTTTGTATCAGGAACTTTGTTTTGAGGTAACCTTAAATAAAATTAACGGGATTTTGTTTTGAGTATTTTTTTAAATAAAAGTAAAGGAACAAAGATGAAATTAAAGGTTCTCATCATAGTTTTTAGTGTTTTTTTTTTTTTTCTTTTAGGTTATTTTGAACATGTTGATGTTTTGGGTACTTACTGCATAGCTGAATTTGCTCAAGCACATTGTCAGTTGCTTCTGATGAATTGGTAAGTGTTTTTATTTTTGTTAAATGTTCTTTGCTTTTTCTGATATTTTGTTTGGTTAAAAAATAACGTGTCATGTTGTGGATTCTTTGCCAGAAAATGTAAAAGTTAACATTGAATGTACTTTCTGTTAAAAAAAAATAAATTTGGCAGCAAAACAAAATTGCCAAATGCACCCGCGTATGGAATTTCAGTCATTCTCTCTATCGCGTCAAGACCCCTGAACTATATAGAAGGGATGCACAGAATATTCTGTATCTATTCAGTATTCGGCCATACTACCAAATATTCGGTTAGGCTGAATATCAAACTATTCGGTATATGCTGAATATTCAGCTTGGCCGAATATCAAACTATTCTGTATGCTGAATACTCGGTTTGATTGAATATTGAAATATTCAGCCAGGACGAACCCTTAAAAGACCTTTTTAAAAAATAATTTAAAAACCGTTAATAATAAAGATATTTAATAGTTAGAATTATATTTAAATGAAAGAGAATGCATTTATATTTCTTATTTGCTACTATTTGAAAAGTATCACATAAGAAAATTAACCAATAATGGCGATTTTAGTCCCTTCCTGTCAAATAAACAGCATAGGACTGTACAACTTTTCATCCAATTTTTTTCAAACTTTCATTTTGATTTTTAAATATTTGTTTTAGAATACAGTCGGGGATCTTTATAACGCACACCTTGGGACGAGAGGCTGTGCATTATATGGAATTTTGCGTTATATAGATACCCGATCTCAGAAATTGTTAAACTTACTTTGTAAACACTGTCAATAAATGGTATAAAATTATATCAATGTATTTACACATTAGACTAACTAAAAAAGCAACTAAATAACATTTATTACATGTAAGAATTTACATTTTAAAAATAAATTAATAAAAATTAGCATTTTTTAAATAAATTGTCAATCTTTGCTTGCTTAAGAACTTTTGATTTTTGAGCATTCAATTTCTGCTGTATTCTATGAATAGTTAATATCTCCTGCTCTGTAACACAATCTTGAGATTCCAAAAAACTCAGATACTGTTCCCCTAAAGAAATCCCTTCACGCAGTGTTACTTTTTTTGAAGTCACTTCAGCATCCGATTCATTTCCAGAAGAGTTTTCTTCTGGCCCCAAAACTGAAGAAATGATCTCAATATCAGTGAGATGATAGTTTGTTTCTGATTCCTCATCATTCTCCAAAAATTTCAAAATATTTTCTTCGTCCAATTCAGACTGTGCATTCTTTGCATACTGGAGGAGTTCAGCAGCCTTAATTTTTGCAAGTGATGGTCTGAACCCACCAAATTCTTCTTCATCATCATCCGTTTCAAGGAAAAGGGATTCAGGCCATATTTTGTGCCATGCATTAATTAAAGTTTCTTGGGATACTGAATCCCATGCTTCCTTCAACATGTACAAACAATCTTTGAATGTGAATTGTTTTTTAAATTCAGCAATCATGTTTGGGCCAGAATCAAAATTCAGGAGCCTAGCAAGAAAGGCACTTTTATAGATGCATTTTAAGCTGTTGATTACTCCCTGATCCATAGGCTGGATCAGAGATGTAGTGTTTGGGGGCAAAAAAATTCCTTTTGCGTTGGGTGCAACAAGTTCTGGATGTGCTTTACAATTATCCAGCAGCAGTAAAATTTTAGCATCTTTGGGTAAACCAACTGTACTGTAATGGTCTCTAACCTCTTTTAGAAAATTACTATTGAACCACTCAGTACATAATTCTTGAGTGATCCAAGCTGTCGTATTGCTTTTGTATGTTACAGGAATTTTCTTTACTCCACGTAAACAACGAGGCTGGGCGCTTTTACCCACAACAAGAGGTTTCAACTTGTGGGTACCTGCAGCATTACTGCAAACAACTACCGTTATTCTTCTTTTGTCATCTTTCACACTAGATGGTTCAGTCTGTTGTTGACTGACAAAAGTTTTCCGTGGCAAATTGCACCAGAAAAGTCCAGTTTCATCCATATTGTAGATCTGTTCTGCAGACAGATTTTCTTTTTGCACGATTCTTCCGAATTCTTCAATAAACTCTTCTGCTGCAATTTTGTCTGCCGATATTTTTTCTCCGCAAGCTTTAATGTATCTTATACCATGCCGATTCTTAAATTTCGTCAGCCAACCTTTCGAATAATCACAGGATTCTTCAACTTTAAGTTCTTTGTGCATTTCTTTCGCTTTTTGGCACAGAACTGGTCCAGTTATTGGAATATTTTCCGAGCGCCTTTGTTTGAACCATTCAAACAGAACTGCATCCAACTCAGCTGATTTAGCTTCTCTTATTCTTTTACGATTTGAGATTCCTTTATTGCTATCCGAATTTGCATAAAATTTCAATATCTTTTCTCTATTATTTTTGATATCGTATGCAGATCGACAACTAATACCAAAAGTTCTTGCTATACATTTTGCGGATGTGCCTTTATCAAATTCTTTGAGAATTTCAACTTTCTGCAATATCGTTAAAATAGCGCGTTTCTTACTACTATTTCTAGATGATTCACCAAATTTTTCTTCCATCTTTTGCCGAAAATTAAAAAAGACTTCTTAAAAACAAGTTGCATAAAAGCGATTAAAAGAGTAGTCAATTCTGTGTTTAAAACATAAACAAACAGAAGTTTTTCTTCTAAGATCTTGCCAGTGACAGCATCGCTCATTGGTTAAAAGAATGACGTCATGACGGTTCTCACCTCAAAACGCGTATGTGCAGCCTCTTTTAAAATCAGTTTGGAATTAAATTTTTCCTTGGAGGGTTTTTTTTTAATTTCAAAAGAAACAATTCATTTACATCTGTTATAAAAAACATAAAATGCTACTAAAAAAATTACCTTCCAATAAACTACATTGCAACTGTTAGGCTGCATATCGCTCTTGCATTCACACAAAGCGGTGATACAACTAAACTTATCCAAGCCGTGGTTGATTCGATCGATCGAGTCCGCTACATTATAGGAATACAGGTTTACCCGGTAGGTTAGTTACCTCGAGAAGTTGCCATAATCTATATGGCAACTGGGCTGCAGCAGTAAGGTAGTAGGGTTGATAGATACTGTTAGGAATCGCTATTTTGGCGCAAACGTATTTTGTTTATGTAAAATTAATAAATTCGTTTTGTTCAAAATCGACTGTTTTATTCGAATTCGACTAGATAAAACCAAGATATGTTTTTATTTACATTTCCATATTGCGTTTGTTATTAAATCTCATTTCACATTTATTAAATGAATTTAAAACTGATATCGCTTAGAAGAAAAATCAATATTTGATCACATACATATCTATTAATTATACTTCATTTATGTATTATGTATATATTTTTAGCTATTTGAATTATTTATGATAAAGGTTTCTCCATTCTTATATTAGAATGTGACACAATTTAAAAGCAGTAAAAACTCGTATCAAATGATAATATATATATTTTTTCTTTAATTCAAAAAGTTGCTTTTTTATGGAACTGCTTGTGTAAAATAGAAATTGTAGTTGGGAAATGTGGGGGCATAGTGAAGTACTTAAAGACAGTTGCAATTTTCCGAAATTTTATATGAAATTTTACACTACACAATTTATAATACTTGACTTTTTTTTTTTTTTCAAATTTTTATTCTTGAGTTTCTATGATGTATTATTAAAGATGTAACATAATAGTAAAAAATTATCACTTTACCCCTTCCCCCCCAATATAGGGCAAAGTGAAATATAAACAAGTTCGCTTCTTTACATGATTTTTTGCAGTTCTGTGATAATTATGCTGATCCACATAAGAAACAAATCTGTCCATGTCTGAGTTCTTCCATTTTACGTACCTTTTCTGTATCTCTGTATAGTATAAAAGACTTATATCATCAGTTATAGGCCACACATAAACATCTTTTTTTGTCTGTGTGGTCGCATGAACTTAACTGAACAAAAAAAAAATATGATGCATTTTTGCCAGTGGCGTGGCGTCCGGTCATCGCTGGATGCGGCGATGACCAAGCAATATTTTAAAACTCTTAATAAGCTTTTAAAACTCTACGATCCAGTTTTAGCAGAACATTTGCAGTTCATGTATAAGTGAAGGTAAGATTTAAAGTTTCTTTTTTGAACATTCAACCATTGAATTTTAGAGTTAATAATTTTTCACCACAAACTTAAATAATTGCGATGACCACCGAAAATTTTCACGCCACGCCACTGATTTTTGCGAGGTAACTAAATCATTTTACTAACAAACTACTTCTTAGTTACATGAACCTTAATCTGAGTGTGACTCAAGAGAAAATCCCCCATTCTTTATTTCACTCAGTTCCACCTTTTCTGGAACAAGCTTTGACAAGAATATGCACATGACTGGCTCTAGTTCATTCAATGAGTTCTAAATTGCTAGTATGTGTCTTATGCACATCAATTATAAGTAAAACTGGTAGTTATTTCGTTGGCTTACTATGTTCCACTAAATGATTAATCACTTTTTTAAATTTTTTTTCAGAGAAGCACAGTGAGAAAAATTATTTTTAAGAACAAATATTGTGTTCATATCCTGATAATATTTTAATAAATTGTCCAAATGAATGCTTTAAATATAACTCATTCTGCTTTATATGTGTTTAAGTTAGACATATCAATTTATGTAGGGGACACTAGGGTGGGATGGGACACCTGCAATAATTCTTAAAATAATCTTTATTTTTAATTTATGACTCTTCCACTAGATGGAATAATCATTGCATTATACTTGTTGCTATAAATCTTTTTAGTTGCAGGCAACCTATGAGTTTGTGACTTAAAAAGACTATGTTACAATATTAAAAGCAAGTAACTACTCAGGTTTTTAATGTAAATTTTCAATCTCATTCTTTGTTGCTAACTCAATTGTTTATAATATTTTGTAAATTCAACAGTATGCCATTTGTAAATGAACAGTTAAGTAAAATCTAAAAGCTGAAAATTGATGCAAGAGATGTCTGATTCCAATTCTGGGTCTGAAACCTATAATAATGTTATAGAGAAAGAAGCAGGTGATACATCTAGCGCAGTGGTTCCCAACCTTTTTTTGGCTGCGCCCCACCTAAGCATCTGTAAAATCATGATGTCCCCCCTTCACTTCTCTATCATATAAATCTTAATTTTATATCAAAAATAAACTTCTGTTTTCCTGGAAGAATTCGAAAATAGCATTAACACTGATAAGTGATTTCATATTCTTTAATTTATCGAAATCATATTTTTTATTGCAAGTATGTTTTTATCATAACTCTATTATTCAATGAGTTCATGGCTCTTCTTCTTTACATCTTCAAAAGTTTTATTTATTTTTTCATCTTACCTCAAATTTAAAAGTGATAAATAGTCTACATTTTAATCTTCGTAAAATTTCTTGAAATCTCTCTCACATTTTGTATTACATCTGATAGAATTGGTACATTTTATAATGGATTTTAGTACTTCATTAAGAAAAAGTGATATTTGTTTATCACCAAGACTGCCTGGATAACATAATTCACAAGTAACATTTCAGGATTCGCACTTTTATGCCATTTTAAGTAACTATTTTTCTTTCCCCTCATAACATGCTTCTTTGATAGCGGGCTTTCTTTTTTCCCATTATTATTATTTGGACACCATGTTTTCTCCGATTTTAAATTTTAAAATGGATATGTCATGAATCATGTTTATTTATTGTGTATGTGGTTTGCAGAAGAACCATAAGAAGCTTACTTTCTAATTTCATAAAAGTAGTACCTCATTTAGCTAATTCAAAACATTTTTTAGGTTGGTTGATTTTTGACGGCCAATTATCAACACGAGGGATATAGACCCTAAGGGGGGGAGGAGTGCCCTTCGTGGGGTCTTTCTAAGGGTACCTAACCCATATTTACGCTTGGAAATCCAAGGTCCGGAGAAAACCACAAAAACTCCGAACGATTAGGCCGACGGGCGCAATTTGGATCGAACCCAGCACCTCCCATCTACCAGCTTCGAGAGCAGAACCTCTCAGTCACTGGTGGGGCTATTTTTTAGGTTAAACATGTCCAAATAGTCAATTTTAGATATATCCTACAAAATTTCATATGTGGAAGTTTTTTCACGGGGTATATTGTACTATGAATAGATGTAAAAGTTAAAAAAAAATAATATAAAAAGAGGTGTGTTTTACTAAAATAATATTACAACCACAAAAATTTAAGTGTCCTTTTTAATACATAAAAGTGAAAAAATATGTAAAAAAAATCTCATAACTATTCCGGTGTCAGTGTATTTTGAAGTTTCAAAAATTAATTTTTATGCAGTTATTTTCAAATTTTTTCATCTATTATTTCTATTTTTAGACTAGGGCCTCTCATTAGGAAAAAAACAATGACAGAAATTTTGTTAATAAGAAATTTGAAATTGCCCCCCTGAAAAGTCATATTGCCCCCTGTGGGGCGTACCCATGTTGGGAACCACTGATCTAGCGGTTCTGAATTTATTGTCCCAGATGATCATGCAGTTTCATCATCTAGCTCAAGTGAAAGTGAAAACGTAATAGCTCATGCAATTTCCAGTTATGATGTATCTAAGAACGCCAAAGCAGGATGTAGTGGAGGCTCCAAAAAAAAAAAAAAAAAAAAAAAAAGGGAGAAAAAACAATCAAACAACTGATTGTGAAGAAATTGCTAGAGATGGAACCAGGGCTTAATTTGCGCCGGAGCCCAGCTCTGTTTAAAAATTTTATTTATTCATGTATAGAAAAAAAAAAAATCCTTCTTCAAAATTACGTATTCTATTCTATTTCAAATCATGTTAATGCTATTTTGATCAGAATGAAAATGAAGGGAAAACAGAAATCCTGTTTTTCTATTCTAATAATATTTGCAAATTTATGTCAGCGCGCATTGATACAACGCCACTCAAGAGACTGAACAATGAATTTGCTTTCAGTTCGATTTTCTTTTGTGACAGTAGGATAATTTTATTATTATTTTTTTTTAATTTACTATCTAATTTGAAAAGAATATATTCTGTTATTAGCTAGCAAGATTTTGTTTGTTCGAGGTTTTTTTGTCTTCTATTGCGCACGAGAATAAAAATCACGTTAGTGATTTTTCTATTTATTTTGTATCATGAACGCTGCCCTTGCTAAAGCTCTGCTCTGCACATTTATGAAATCCTTTTCATTTCTAAGTAGAAATAATTGCCATATTCTGATAGAAAGTAATCGAGCAGTGTTTCCCCTTTTTCTATAAAAGCATCAAATCTTTCCGATAATAGTGTCAAATATCTAATTTAATCTAATTTTCAGGGGCTCATCACAAAAGATTGTTATGCGGAAGTAATCAATTACAATTTAAGATATGCACCTTTTATAGGAAATTGAAAAACATTGTTCGATTCTTCAGAATATAAATATTAATTTCTGTAAATTTCTTTCATTTTTTCATAAAAATGTATAGCTGCGAATTATTCCTAGGTAGATTTCGTAAGAAATACTACCGATTACATTCTCTCCTATGTTGGAATTTCTGAAAATTTTTTGCAGATACATGACCCCAAGAACCCAAAACCACCCGCAGTTCAAATCTTTATATATCTATGTATCTATATCACTTTTTTATGGAAACGATAACTTCCACAATTCTGCACAAATCTCTTCCTAAATGATATATAAAATCAATGGGCAGAAAATCTTGGTCAAGTTCGTTAATGGGCAAAATTGGACCAAAGGGGTGGAAATAGGGAGGGGTTTTGTGAAAAAGAAAAAAACCCATAGCTTCTTAGTTATAATACATATCAAATCAGTTTAAAGTTATTATTACTTCTAGGGAAAGGGCCAAAAATTTATGTATCACAAATCTTTGATAAAATTAAAAATGGGCTCAAGGGGCGAAAAAAACAGGATTTTATTTAGAAAAAAAATCATAACTTCATCAATTCTTAAGATATCAAATTCACTTTAACTTATTATAAATCTTCTTAATACTATCTACAACTTTTATGTTGACAAGTTTTTGATAGGGCCAATTTTTACAGCAAAAAAAATAAATAAATAAATAAGAAAAAAATGGGGGAGTTGAAGAAGAAAAAGTATCTGCTAAAATGATTGTGATGACTAATTATATCAGCTATCATTACATCATTAATTGGATCATTTCTTACCACTATTTTCAAATAGTAATTTCAGCTAATATCTTAAATTAATGGTTAAGACCGACACCGCCTGACGAATGCATCTATGGATAGTTTGTTTAAAGGTATTTCTTTCAGATACACCTTTGTTAAAAATAGAGTGTGCTACCTGTTGGTGGAATGTGGAACTAACAGACTGCGATTTCGTTTTAAGTAGGCAATCTAAAAAAGAAACTGTTTGAAACTTTAAGATAGTTTATAACACGTAAGAAAAGTTTTAAAAAGAATGGCACGTGAAGTTTCAGGTAGGAGGGGGGGGGGGGGGGAGGATGCTAGAATTTTTTTTAAAAAACCATAGCGTTTCTTACCGTTTAGGTGCGTTTTTTGTTATGGAGTCCTGAGATAAATGCTACTTATTAAATATAAAAATGTCAAAAGTTTAGCTACCACTATTTTAGAATAGTAATTTTAGAAATATCTTAAACTCTTGCTTAAAGACCGCAAGCCCCTTGAGTAACATGTCTACTGATAAGTTGTTTAACAGAGTTTAGTTCAGGTACAGTTTTGTTAAGAATACAGTGGTGGTGGAATGTGGAACTAACAGAACACGATTTTGTTAAAATTAGGAAATCTAACAAGACGATCTGTTTTAAACTTTAAGATAGTTTATAAAACATGATAAAAAATAATAGCGCATCACATTTCGGGGTGGGGGGAGGGGGAGGAGCGTGAAAGAAATTAGGAATTATAACAAGGCGATCTGTTTGAAACTAAAATAGATCATAACACATAACAAAAATTTAAAAAATGAGGCCGCATCAAAAATAGTGGGAGGGGAGCGTATTTTGCCCACACGGGGAGTGCACTTTTTGAAATGTTAATGATACACGTCATGTGACATATCGTTAGAAAGGGCTGTGACCACTTATTCATGTTATGCACCACCGGTGTCCCCCCCCCCATTTTCCTTACCGCGCAGCACTTTCCTAAATTTTGTCGACACCACTCATGTGATATATCGTTGGAAAAGCCTGTGACCACTGAATCATGTTATGGACCTCCGGTGTCCATTCCCCCCCCCCCAGGGGGCTACATTTTTAAATTTAGCCGACGCCTCTCATGTGATATATCGTACGAAAAGCCTGTGACTGCTTAATCATAATATGCCACTCCAGTGTCCATACCCCCACTTTTCCACCCAAGGGGAGTATTTTTCTAAATTTTGTAGACACCCCTCATGTGATATATCCTTGGAAAGACCTGGGATGTGGATTATAAGATTTTTGCAGTGCGTGCGCGCGCAGCACGCCTGCTATACTGTGCCATAGGCAGCGGTGACTCGGTTCGAGATTTACGTATACATTACAGATTCGTTTTATCGGAGGGGCCGCGCAGTGCGTGCGCAGCACGCCTGCTATACGGTGCCGTAGTCAGCAGGGACACGGTTCGAGGTTTGTTCGCTTCGATATTTTACAAAAAAGGAGGGGCCCACTAGCGGGCGAAGCCAGCTAGTCTATACTATTAATGTTGGTAAACGTCTGTCTGTGTGTGTTGTTAGTTGGGACTACATTTTTCTCGGAGGGCGCACAGAGATGTAAGAGGCGAGAGAAAAATTCGGGGAACCTGTTTTTTCATGTCGCGAAAGAATCGTGCGGTAATTACAGCACTGGGAAACAGAATCAAAATCTGTAAATACTTGCTTGGAAATTCCCAAGCTAATGTTTGTTTACATGTTTTACTTGTTTAAGCATGTATGCATAAGCTTAGCGTGACCAGAAACTTTGGATGAATGGGGGGGGGGGGGGGCACCAGGGCCGTGCGAAGTAAAAACTGTGCCCGGAATAAATTTTGAATTTTGCACAACTCCCCCCCCCCCCAAAAAAAAAAAATTGTGTTCTTATTCAGAAATTATGCAATCGAATGGCTATTTCCATTTTTTGTTAAAGTCGAAACATCTTTCAGAAAATACTGTCAAAGTTGGTGTTTTGAATCGAATTTCAAGACGCAATAGCACTGGTAAAGGGAAAAACCTGCCGTCATGTGATAAAAATTGCTTATAACTAGAGAAGTAATTTATTTATAAAAAAAATGGAAAACGCTATTCGATTCAAAATCGTTTGAATAGTTCAGCCTGTAAATTTAATGTCTTTACGGTTAAAAATGAGTCAGAGCATTTCATCTTGATATAAGAATATTATAAGAAACATTTCTTCATAAAATTATCAGGGATTACAATGAGGTTAATATTAGTTACTTTTAATAAAAAAAATGTAATCTAATAATGCTTCCTTTTTAAATCTCTATGGTAATGGATACATTAATCCATCTTACAAAAATAAAATTGTTTTATCATCAGTATATTAGACTTGTTTTTAATAATAAGGAGAATTTTTTTTTTTTTTTTTAAATTGAAGTTTACAACGATTTGAAAGCAGATATCACACTAGAAACCCTTTTCTTAAAACATAATCATGGTACAGTAGATTCCCGATTATCCGACATCTATGTATATTTATCGAGTCTATGAAATAGAATAAAATTACAATCAAACTGAAATATTGCATTTCGTCTTATGATTTTGTTTAGAATAAGGTTTTTTTTTTCTAAAAAATTCACTTTTTTTTTTATAAAATAACATCAAAGTTGGTCTTGTGATTTCCGAATTCGAAGGCTGACAATTATAAGACGGATCCATTTAGTAATCCGCTTTAACCCTTACTGGCGCGCAGTAATGCTGTTTATAAACTGGTGAAATAATGGACTGACACCGGAATTTATAAATGAATTTATTAGAAAATACGAGCTTGCTTATTTTTACGCATATTACAATAGGAAAATTTTAATTAAATATTCTTGGTGCCGTTTGTCAGTTTTGGAATTAAAATTATGTGTCCTTTTTTAAGGACACCGCCCTCGAAAAGGTTAAATCAAGTTGCTTCGAATTAGGAAAAGAGAGAACGCTACTCGAAATAAAAATGAGTTTATGAATGTCCATCTCTGTTCCTCTACAAATATTATACTGTTAAAAAAGAAAAAAAAAAGGGTTACTATTTTATCTTGCATATATTTCACCCCCTTAGTCTTTAGTGTCATTGGCCGGCCCTCACGCCCTTTGAGGCTGGATCTGGATATTAAAAAACGTAACTTTAGTAAAAGGCCATAGGCGGAATTTTTCAGTTGGTGCCTACTTAGAAATGGTAAAAGGACGAGAAAAATAATTTGGGAGACTAAAGGCATGGGCAATTGCGGCTTTTACTAGCCATGGCGCGCTGGGTGAGGGTTTTTTTTTTTTTTTTTTTTTTTTTTTTTTTTTATCACGGGCAGTCGCCCAAGTTCTACTCCTCTAAGAATGGATTTGGTTGGTTGCAAAAAAGAATTGCACCAAAAGTAATGCAAAACAGAATTGTACCAAACGGAACAGGACAGCGTTTTGCAAGGGGTGACTTAACTAGCCATGGCGCCTTTGGCGAGATTTCTCACTAAACCACTACAAATGCTACACTCTTTTATTTAAGGATTCTACTAAGAATTTTACTTTTTTAAATGATTTAAGTCGTAGACATGGTACATTTGTAATGAGAAAATGAACAGCTCTTTTTCCTAATTCATATGCAATCTTCTATTATAGGTGATACTTTTTATCCGTTGTTAAATTTTAATGCATTTGGTTCAGTTTTCTCTTTGGATTTTCCAGTCGCAAGACATTTTTATGCAAATTCCAGATATATATGCATTTTTGTATCTAACGACAAAAAAATCTTCATTTGGCGCCCTCTACGCCTTCCTTCTGTTTTGGATCCCGGGGTGCAGAATGGTTGAAGGGGGGCATATTCGCCACCTCCTCCCCGACGCTACGCCTATGCATGTATGGTAAGTTCTGTATTGTGAGTTGCGATATTTTGGACAAAAACTTATGGAGACATAGAATAAGAGAATGAAGACATAGAATAAGAGAATGGAGACATAGGCACAGAGCCCGTGATGGGCTCTGTGCCTATGTCTCCATTCTCTTACAAAAGCACTGTAAACAAGATCAAGATGATTGTGAAAAATTGATCGAGATCTAGAACAAGTGATGGGTTACGGCTTCCTATCTTTTCGTTGACTGCGTTTCCTGTGTCAACGGAAGACGATGTTAATCAGTTTTTAGAATCGGAAAATGAGAAGGAATCATCCATTCGGACCTGAACAATGGTGCACCATACAATGGCGGCTCGTGAATTCTTTCGAGAAATTAAAATCGGTTCCTATAATAAATGAACTTTCAGATTACATTCTCGCAATAAAATAACCGTAAATATAGAAGCGAAAGTGAAACTGCGAGCTGTCGTGCTGTTAACTACTGCAGGAGTTTATTTGTGTTAAAAGTACACACGGCCGGAAAATATAAAGTAAAGCAAAAGTGCAGCAACTCAAGAGAAATGCTGACGCAATAAACTTTCGGCCAGAATCCGGAGGGGAAATTACGAGTAGACTTTTGCAGGAGAAAAATCGGTTTGGCGCGCTTCCCCTGCCCATCATCATGGGTACAAGACCTTCAGTCTCAGGACTGATTTCAGTCTTGTAGAGATTTTTGATTGATACTAAATTCTACTTTATATACTTAAATAATAGCAATTTTACCATCAAGAACTTTTAATCACTTTCTTTTACTGCAGGAGATCAATTTTTAGCCAAAATGCAACGCATAGAAAACTTCTAACCCACTTTCATTTGGTTATTTTAATAGTACTCAGAAAACTTTTCAGTCTTGTCTTGGATGGACTTCTTGCACCCATACCCACCATCACGTAACGGTGGGCAGAGATGTATGCCTTAAGAAAAGGTGACCAGTTCTGAGTCTATTTATATGAGAAGTCTGTGCATGGCCCTATATAAGAATGGCGATATTTGATGTTCAGACTATTGCAAACCTAGGCATTTTTTTTTTTCACAATCAGAATCAATGAGATTGCGGTGCCCTAAGATAGATCGTAAGTACTCCTATCCTACGAACGAGCGTAAGATTTAAACTAACGAAGTACCATAATCCTATCCCAAATATGATACCGCATATGTCGCTTCGCTCATACCTAATCTCTATAAGATAAGTCTTTGTTAGTACGAAGTTCGTCCCCTCCCGGTTGTCCGTAATCGACCCCTTGAGTGGGCGAGAGAATCTGGAGGCCGGAAGAGCTTTCAACTTGACGGGGGCACCGGATCGCGACCAACGATACACAAGGCCAGTTCATGACTTTTAAAACGTCACACGAAGTGGATCATCTTTACACGGTGATTGGTAAGTCATGAACTGGTCTTGTTTTGCCGTTGGTCGTGGCTGGATATGTACAAATCGCAGCCTCCTAGATAGCGGCCGGCGAATAGTGAAGCATTGTGTACTCTGTAGAGCAAGACTCAGAGACTCTCTAGTGTCGACACGGTGCGTAGGAACGCAATGCAGGATCTCTTGCCCAGGTAGCACAAGGATATTGACCCTATTCTCCCTTTGGGTTCGAGTCTGTGATTTAACGCAACTAATGGACTATATTCCAATCTGGGTTCGAGGCTGAAAACAGTCACGTGGTACCGGTAATTTACCCAAAGAACTTCTATCTGATAAGAAAGGAAGCTACTACTGCTTTCCCCATGAACTGTTACACTGGCTGGTGGGTCGGTCACATTGCGTCTATGGAGTTTTCCCTTCTTTACGCTAGAAGTTTTTACCTTGACCACGTGATCACGACGTAGATGGAATATCCCCCATTCCCGAGTGATAGACCAACTACGGGGCTCGGAGGAGGGAAGCTCCGTGGACTTCCGGGATCACTACGTAGCATCTACGGTTTCCTGATAGGGGGTACATTACACGGGCGAGAAGCATCATAGTGCTCGGAAACTGCGCACCGGGGAACCTCGGGTTTACAGTCTCAGGCCGGTCTCCTTTTGAATGGGCGGACAACCTGAGGCTAGGGTTCAAACTCAGAACCGTTCCCCTCTTGAAGCTGGGAGTTTTGTTGTTTGTGATGATCAGACATTCAATGGTGCATGGTGCTCAGGTCATGTAGCCTGCGAGGGGAAGCGCATGTTCCTTGATGACAGTGGTTATTCCTAGCGGCTTCACGTGGTTTTGTCCATGGGACACAAATGCTAGCGGGTGCACGCGGACCATCTCGCCCAGTGTTGAATTCAGACACTTTTCTCCGGAAGGGATTTCTGCAGCTCCGGGGGGGGGACACTATAGAGTTCCGGGGGAGGGGAATTCCAATTTTTGACCATTGAAAACGCAAAATATCAAATCTTCCGGGGGGATATCTCATTGCTCCGGGGGGGACATTCCCCCCCCGGAGCAATGAGATGTCCCCCCCCTGAAATCAACACTGATATCGCCTGACCTGCGTAGTTACGGCTCTTTAAGCATATGTCGTTGGACGAAGGCTCAACGCTTCGCGGCTATTTGCTTTGCCAGGAAAGATTGTTTTACCCTCAGTTCATTTTGTTTGCGCATGTTCGCCGAAATTTTTGTCCAAACGCTGACATTCTAGAACTATTCACGCGCTGACCAAACGCTGACATTCTACAAACCTACATTCTAGAACTAGGCGGTACTGATCTGAATAGGATGCCTTTTTTCTGAGAGTGGTAACATACAAGATATAAAGTGGCAGAGAGGTTCTGTTCTCGATGCTGGTAGACGGGAGGGGTTGGGTTCGAACCCAATCACGCCCGTCGGCCTAATCGTTCGGAGTTTTCCGTCTTTTTCTTCGAACCTTGGATTGCCTTGCGTTAATACGGGTTAGGTTCCCTTAGAAAGACCCCCACGGAAGGCACTCTCCCCCCTTTGGGCCCATATCCCTCGTGTTGATAATTGACCGTCATAAACACAACCAACCAACTACAAGATATAAAATTTGATTGGCGAATCTCGAAGTATTATGGCGATCCTGCCTTTATCGCCAAGCTAATGTTTCATAACTTACCTCACTAGATCTATCACAAACTCGCTGCTTAGACAAAAATTTTTGCCCAAAATGAAACTATGTGTCCAAAAAATTGCATTTGACCATACATATATGGTATTCGCCTTTAATCGGGAGGTGGTGGGTTCGCAACAGGGGTAATTTTGAGTAGAAATTTTTTTTCTGAAATTCACATTAAACTTTCTGAAAGGTTACAGCAGAGGGGCGAAGGAGGCGGATTACCCTCCCGACACTAAGTATGCGTTTATCCTGTAGCCCATTTGATGAAATTCGCATTTTCCACGATCCTTTAACGAAATTCGCATTTTTTCGCGATCTTCCGGCGAAATTTGAGGTTTTTTTCGCGATCTTTTGACAAAATTTGTGTTCTTTTAGCGATCTTTTTGGCGAAATTTGCATTTTTTCACGAGCTTTTGACGAAATTTACATTTTTTGCGATCTTTTGACGAAATTTTCATTTTTTTTCGCGATCTTTTGACGAAATTCGTGTTTTTCCCGCGATCCTTTGACGAAATTGACGCTTTTTTCTTGAGAATATTGACGAAACTGATTTTCTTTGGTGCCCATTTGCCGAAATTCGCGATCTTTTTATGTCCGAATATTCGGACTGATGACTGATCTTTTTAATTTTTGGAACCGAATGGCTTAAAATTTCAGAAAATTCGGAACAGAATCATCCCTGGTTCGCAACCAGACGCACCCGTCGGCTTAATAGTTCGGAGCTTTTCGTGGTCTTCTTCAGGCCTTGCATATCCTTTTGCAAATACAGTTTAGGTTCCTTTAGAAGGACTCCCCCTTTGGGCCTATATCCCTCGGTCATCATAAATGACACACACACATGCATGTTAATTCTACAAAATACGCCATCACAATGCTTAAATTAAATGATAATTTATGCTCATCATGAGGATTCTACAGGTATAGGTTTGTCAAATTGTGTGCGTTTAAAAGAGAGATATAAGTACTGTATTTTTCAAACAAATAATTTATTTCAACACCTACCCTCTTATATGTCCGCCACGAAAATTCCCAACTCAAAAAGCATAAAAGCGAAGCACGTTCGGCAGTATACACACAACCCTAATAAGGATCTATTTATGTCTAAAATCGAATAAATCCTGAAAAATGCAGCATACCCGCACCACCTGTTGCACGATTTACACCAAAATCTCACTTACAACAACTTATGCCAACGTGTAACTGAATCTGAAGATTGATGAAAATCCGCGCATTATTTCTTGAAATACAGCTAGCCAATTCTAGATGACAGGGGAATTCTGTATTCAGATGATCCACTTGACAGAGATGAGGTGCTGCGTTCAAACCCAATTACGCTCGTCGGTCTAATCGCTCGGAGTTTTCCGTGGCTTTCTTCGAACCTTATGTAAATACGGGTTAGGTTCCCTTAGAAAGATCTCCACGAAAGGTACTCATCCTTCGTGCCTCTATCAGTCGTGTAGATAATCCATAATCGGCTGTCATAAACAATACCAACACCTATAAAACAGTGACGATATACGCACAAAGCTGTTGCTCAGGCTAAATTTTTTGTCCAAACTATGTTAAACAATATTCCAGAACTTGACAAAACTCGCCAGAACGTGGAACGAGTTCGACATGTCAATAAATATTAACTTAGCAATATTGGCACGTGCCGATGATATTGGTGATTAGTTTTTGTCCGAAATCGTCTTGACTAATAAAATTTTATTTCCCTTAGTCACCATCATGTTATAGAGACCCTCTAACCACAGTTGGCCAAAATGTGCGATTGGCGAAGATCTATATGATATATGTCTATATGAGAGTGGGGACATATGCGCAGGACACGTGTTCAAAAAGTTTTTGTCCAAACTAATAACCCAGAATGGCAATATTTGGAGGATTTCGATTAGACGAGTGAGAATAGTTAATCTATTAGTTTGGTGATAATGGTCTCTAAGATGTTTGGCTATTAATTTTTCGTCCAAAGTAATTTCAATCAATCAAATTTTATATCCCAAATGTCGCACACGAATATAGAAGCACCCTAGGCTCACGGGACATTACTCATGAATGAGCCTTGGTCATCATGGAAGCAGAATTCAAATGCCCTTCACCCCTATCGGTGTTTATTTCTATATACTCTCAGCTGACGTGACATGCTAAAATCTCTTGCCTAATCATACACGACGATGCAAGTAATGCGAAGTTCTAGAATTTGTCATATTTTTGACAAAAACTTCCAGTCTGAGTATATGTGGCCACTACTTATTCATTAAGGCACTCTACTAGCAAAAACATAAAATATATTGAATGTGGATAACAATAAAATTTCCCGCAAAAAGAGCACTCGCTTGTTCCTAACCATTCTAACTAAATTACACCAACTGACGCTCTCTCGATAACAAAGTTATAAAGTTGGGGAAGAGAGGGTGTTAAATTAGACCTCATACTTTTATTTTTACAACGATAAATAAATAAAATGTTAGTCCAATTTGGACTTCAGGGGGTGGGAGAAAAAAGTTTAAGCCCAGAAAAGAAGACAGGCCCATTCTGAGTCTGCAAAAAAAAGTGAGGCTTGAAGATACCTAGTCCAACTATTGCATACATCTGTAGCCATTATCACTCCGATTTTAATCCAACACGCATGAAAATATATACTCCTTAATTGATAAGCTGCCACCACCGGTATAGGTGCTGGACAAGATGTAAAAAGGTTGAGAATCAGTCCCTAGAATACTTCAAATAATATTAAATTGAAGATTTATTTACAAAATACTTAAATATTTACATTAAAAAAATATTTTCATTTATAGGCCCCGATACAGCAGATCCTCCCTTAAGTAAAGTAACACTTTGGGATATTATCTATGCAATAGATTATCTAACTATAAATGCACTATTCTCGTGTCTTTTAACTGTACTTAGCTAGCTTTATCCAATGATAAGATCATACAGATTGATCAATTTTGAACAAGAATTTGATAATCCAAGGCGGGGTAATTGCCCTGCCTTGCAGGCACCCATGACCCGTCTATACTCCATATAATTTCAATAGGCTTCTGAAGGACACCTCTGCCCTCTCTATTTCATCCTTTCATTGTCATGGGAAACTACAGAAAATGTTAAACAATGTGGGTCTGGAGGTTTATATTAAGCGTGCTTATGAAAGTGTGTCCATGTGGCCTAAGTCAGTCTGTGGTTCTTTATTCCAGAACCTTGTGAATTCATCAATCTTTATTTAAAAAACAATAAAAAGCACAAAAATAGAAATACAAACTACATCACATAAAAAGTGATGGGGTTTAAAATACAAAAACATATAGAGGAAATCAAAACTAAAAATTGTCTTCCACAGGGGATTCAGGGAAAATTCTTAGTTCCTTATTGTCTTAGCGTTAATAATTTTAAATCACTCAACAAACAATTGTTCCTTTTTTTCAAAATCATGAGAAAAAAAGAAAACTTGTTTAATTAAATTTGATAATCCAAGGCGGGGTAATTGCCCTCCCTTGCAGGCACCCATGACCCGTTTATACTCCATATAATTTCAATAGGCTTCTGAAGGACACCTCTATCCTCTCTACTTCATCCTTTCAATGTCATGGGAAACAACAGAAAATGTTAAAAAATGTGGGTTTGGAGGTTTATATTAAGCGTGCTTATAAAAAGTGTGTGTCCATGTGGCCTAAGTCAGTCTGCGGTTCTTTATTCCAGAACCTTGTGAATTGAACAAACTTTATTTAAAAAACAATAAAAAGTACAAAAATAGAAATACAAACTACATCACATAAAAAGTGATGGGGTTTAAAATACAAAAACATATAGAGGAAATCAAAACTAAAAATTGTCTTTGCGTTAATAATTTTAAATCACTCGACAAAAAATTTTTCCTTTTTTTCAAAAATCATGAGAAAAAAAGAAAACCTGGTTAATTAAATTTGTTAATCCAGGGCGGGGTAATTGCCCTGCTTGCAGGCACCCATGACCCATCTATCTTCATACTTAGTGAGTTCCGGACTGATAAAGGCTCAACATTTATTGCATGCTTGTAAAATAAAAAATAATGATGTTCTTATAATTTAGCCTACTTGTTTGACATGTTCATGAACATGTCTAAACAAATTTTTTGCATATCTGCTTCCTAGCACACATTTATTTAGTCCTAACTCAATTTCTATTAAGTTGTACGGAGAGATTCATATTATCAAGCATTAGGGGTATGCTTTTTCCTAATTTTTATTAACTTTTTCAAGTTGAGACAGAATTCTATAATCTTAATTCTTTTGATAAGTGATTAAATGAAAACAGCACAGCGAATTCACTCCTGACATAATTATAATGAGTCATTGGCATGTGGTAGCAGCAAAGAACAAAAGACAAATTTAATGCAATATTTAAAAAAAAAATTATGTACTTTGAATTGTAGTTACAAAAATAATGTGAAAATATAAAAAGTGAAAATAAATGTATTGATTAGGTACATTTATGACTCTTTTTTAATAAAAAATACATCCTCTCTAACAGCTTAATTATTTTAAACTTTTCTTTCTGTTGTAATATTCACATGTAACTATATTTTTCCGCTGAAAGATGTTTGGAAATATTATTTATGTTTTTTTAATAATTGGCAACAATAAGTGGTAAAAGGATTTTTTCAAAATATGAAATAAATCTATTGAAATAGTAAATTTTGAATAAAAAAATAGATAAATAATAATAAAAAAAAAGATTGCATCTGCACTTGCACACTACAAAATAGTCAAGTATGTGCAGGGCTGTAGTGGGTAGCTGCCCGGGTACCCGCCCAGGCTGGGTTTTTTATAAAAAGCTCAGGTAAAAAACCCGGGTTTTTTAAAATATATTTCTGGAAAAGAACAGATGATGTAATTGTTAACAGTTTATGGTTATTTTGTTTTATTTATTCACTTCTTTGAATCTTGGAAAATATATTTGTATTAATTTACTTGCACTTTTAGATTGGAAATAATTGGAAAACACACAATTGATAGCTTTGCAATTTAAAATTTGTTTCAGTACTTCTTAGTTATCCCATTGACCAAATTACTGTCCCCAAATTGTAAGATTAAATGCCAATAATGGTTGCCATTAATTAATTAATTGTAAGATTAAATGCCAATAAAACCATTAATTCGACGTTTTATTTGTATTTTTATTAATGTTTTACTAATTTATTTGATCTTTTGTTATTTAAAATAAAAATTATGTCAATGAGTTAAATTTGGCGAAAGTGGTCGACGGGATAACTAAGAAGCACCTTTGTTTGTTATTTAAATTAAAGTGATCATATCTATATATGTATTTTAAGAACAGAGAAAAATGGTGAGATCATTATTAAGACTATGAAGTCTTTCCCATCTATTAGACTATGAAGTGTTCACAAAGATTGTATTTGAGATCAGGATTGCCACTTATTTCGGCAATCAAATTTCTTATGCTTTACTGAGCAAAATATTAAATTTTCCCAGAGTAATTCCTCTGAGAATTTTCAAAATTTCAACGGATAAATTTTGCAAAGTACCAAAGTTTAGTAAAATTCCTTGTTTTTAATACTCATTTTTAAATTCCCTCAGATTTTCTAGTTTTCCCTATACAGTGGCAACTCTGAAGATTATTATTTGTGAGGAAGGTGGAATCATCGTCCACATTTTGGCAATTTAATTTACCCGGGGAAAATTGCCCATTTAACCCGGGTTTTTTAATAAAACCCACCCGGGCTGGTTTTTTTCTAAAAAACCCGGGTTTTTTACAACCCTGAGTATGTGCCAGCGTAAGATGGTTAGATTGTTATGCTTAGTTTTTGATCCTATAAAACTTTAACCAAACAATTTTAATTTTAAATAGCACTTAAAATAATTCTGGTTCAGCTTGTTTCTTAACATTTCTCTATAAAATTACCAGTTTTCATATTTTGAAAAGTCAATAGGTCACAGTAAAAACAATTACGATGGCAGTTACTTTTTTTTAGAATTGAGATTGAATCGAAGTTAGCTCTTCCATCCAACAATACATGAATCTACTTACCCATACATATGAAATACAATAGAAGACTCCCTCAAATCTGCACAGCTTGGTACCAGAGGTTGTGCGGATTTTAGAATTTTGTAGATTTCTGGTGCTTTGTTTACCTTTTTTTTAAAACAGTTATTTGAATGTAATAATGCAATAAAAATTATAATTAATGCCTGTAACATAGTCAAATATTAAAATAATTAAGTAAAGTAATTAACTAAAATGATAAATAGTAAGATAATTTAAAAAATGATTAAATTATTAAAAGTAAAGGTCAAGTAAGTAAGTAATAATACACAGTTAAATATGCATAATAAAGATGAAACACATTTTTCTTGATGAACTTTCAACAATAAACTTTCCTATAAATTAGATACCATATTAATTCATATCAAAATCATAAAGTAAGGAAGTTTTATTTAAGTTTAGCCAGTATTAATAATCAAAGAAGCTTGATTAATACATAAATATATTTGGTAAAAAGATTGTAATACCAGTGGTATCAGCAAAATCTTAATTTTTTTTAGAAGTAAATTTATACTTCCTTCGTGAAAAACTATCAGTTCAGTCATATTATCGAGAATTACATATTAAAATACATACAGAATGATATAAAAGTAAAAAAAAATTCTGCAATTTTGTTGTTACATCTGAACTGAAAGTTTCATTGTTTACATCTATGATGATATGTGGATTTCAGGGAGTCTACTGTACAAGATTTACCAAACCATATTCTAACACAACCCAATTTTTCAATTTGATCTCCCAGTAGCAAAATTTCTGCCAATTAACAGTGGTGAACCAAGCTTACTATCATAAGACATCAAAATAATATATAAAATTTGATCAAAATTACATTATCAAAGAAAATCTAGAGACATAAAGCAGGGGTCTGTCCAGACTTTTTCCTGTTTTTGTGAAATTGCGAAGTTTTTCTTATTTTTGTGAAAATTCTAGTCATAATTTTTTTAATCTTAAATTATCGATGTCTTCATGTTCTATCCTTCATGTATAAAAAGCTAAGTAATATGCTCTTTGGTGAGTTCAACTGCTTACTTACAGGCCAGATTTTATTTTTAAATGACTAAATTTGTGAAAAGTTCAATTTGAAAGTGAAAAAATTCTGTGAAAGGTCTATTTAAGAGACAAATAATTTTGTGAAGGGTCCTGTTTTGGGATAAAATGTTTTGTGAAGGGTCTTGTTTGGGGATTAATAATTTTGTGAAGGGTCCAAAACAATGTATAAAAACAAGAGAAGGGTATCTTCACGTGTAAAAAAAAAAAAAAAGATGAATAAGTGTGTTATTTTGTAAAAGCATTTTTTACCCCTTAATGACACGCTGAAAACAAATTTCCCAGATTTGAAATATACGCATTATTCATGTTCATTAAGAATCATTTTTTTTTTTTAATGTGCATCTTATTTTGTTGAAACATTTTGGGTATTGTTTTTTATCTTTGTTTTCAAAGGTAATAAAATGCCCAGTCATGACATAATCAGCTGAAGACTAGGCATTATATTGATATATTAATGGTAAAAAAAAAATTGTAACATCAGAGTTTTCTCTAGACAGCTTCAGGGGGTGCTGCATCCTTCCTGCCCTTTGATTTACAAAATAATACCCTCCTTGCCCCTCATCCAAAAAATTAGCCATTATTCGTTTTTGTTAAAAAAAAATTGTTTGCAAAATAAATACTTCCTCATTGTTGTCTTGAAAAGAGTCCCCTGAATTTTAAATATTAAAAGTGGCTTTGAAAATCCAAAAAATGCCTAAAAAAGTACACTTTGGAATCTAAAAAGAGCCCTTAAGCAGCATTAGAATTAAAAAAAAAAAAAAAAAAAGCACTAGTCCCAAGGACCAGTGATGATGAGAATTTACTGGTCGGCAAGCATCATCACTGCACTGCGACATAAAATTCTATCAAGTCATTTCAGCCCTTTGAGTGAGCTTCCCCACCCACAGTCCTAGAATATAAACCAAACTTACTTTGTAGTTATCCAAAATTTTCCTCATAATAAAAAATAATGTTATAATTTGCTAAAAATTAAATAAACAACAGTACATAAATTAAAACTATAAAATTATTAATTAGATATTTTATTTTAATTCACTGTAAAGTTTAGTGCAAATATTTTTTTGATTATTTATTTATTTAATTTTATGTTTTTAAATAAATAAAATGCCCTTAAGTATAAAACACTGCCCTTTTTTAAACCAAGGGGGGGGGGGGGGTACTCTGGTAACTTGTATTATAACAAGGAAATCTCTGAAAATAAGCTCGTTTCACCAGAATTCTGTATTATATACCCTTTAGGCATAAATATTTTAATTATTGTAAATATTATTTATAAACAGGACAAAACAAATATAGACTTAATGAAATATTCAATGAAATTCTAGGGCGGGGGCTTTTGCACGAAACATTTTTCACTTTGAACTTTTTTAATAGAGAAAAGCAATATAAAAAATGACAACAGCCGATTACTTAATAAACAAAATCATTAAATAAAATTATACCTTTTTAAAGTAATGCTGAAGTAGAATGTTGAAGGGCGATTCCATGGGGAGTGTCACACACGTAACGCAGGCTTTAATTTGCATTTATTCAATTATTTATTAAATTTTAATGTTAATTCTGATTTTAGGTGGTATGGTAAATAAGTTATTACCATATTTTTTAATTTAAATGTGTGGCTATAAAACTCACAGAAGTATATCATTTAATTTCATTACTCAAAATGTGCTTATTTTCTACTTCAGAAAAAAAGCACATTTTGAGTATGAAATTAAACGATATATTTCTGTGAGTTTTATTTGCACACATTTCAACTAAAAAATATGGTAATAACTTATTTATCATACCACCTAAAATCAGAATTAACATTAAAATGTAATAAATAATTGAATAAAGGAAAATTAAAGCCTGCGTTACGTGTGTGACTCTCTGCATGCAATCGCCCTGAATTAGAATAAAGTCGCCATTCCTAACTCTAGATCTTTTTCATTTCCTCAGCCAACATCTATAGGAGAAAGTATTGTCAATGATATGATGTGAAACATCAAACCATACAGCAAAGACAATATTCATTCAATTAATATACTTGCAGTTGCTATAATACTGATGATGGAGGAAGAGGAAAACATGAACTGTCACTGAAAAGAAAAAGTTTGAAAGAACACAGATTTAATAAAAGATTAAAAATACAGTCCATGCTTATTTTAAAAGTGATGCTGCGATCATGCAAATATTTTTCTTATATCTAAAAAACTGCTTTAAAAAAGTTGTATAAACTTTGCGCATTAATACTAGATAACCACGGTAGTATAATTAATTTTCTTAAAGAAGCAAAAACAGCATTTATAAATGCCGCATTTTCTGTCACATTTGCTATTTTTTTCTGTTACACAACAATCACTTTGATCGATGTTAAGTTTGGAAAAGTCATTTTTTCAACAGCGTTTCATATACTACTACAATAAACAATAAATATTTTAAAACTTACTTTATTGAAGTTTCTATAATATCTAAGCTAAGCAGAAACAGGAGAATGAGATGAGAAGCGACACAGACAAAACAGCAACAAAGCTACACATTGCTGAGCTGGAGAAATGAAAAATCGCAACGCCAAGATATAAGGTGTTCAAAGGGGTTACTTGTATTGTAGAAAAAGCAGGGGTGGAGAATTTCTAGAAAATCTTACCAGCCAGTAAAATGCAACGTACAGTTGATAAAATTACACAACTCAAAAATAGTTGGTTACTATTACTACAATGCATTTTCATATATTTTTTTTCCTATAAAATTAAGAAATATAAACAAGAGATGAAAGTTTAATATAAAGTAGAACTTCATACCATGTTTCAATTGCAATGATTAGGAAAGTTGAAAAATATAGCTAACTATACTAAACAAAAAAAAAACGTTTTTGGCATACCTCTATAGCTTGCAGTTTTCAAAGACAACCTGAAAAGTCACTCGCCAGTGGCGAGTAAAATGATGCATTTTCCCACACCTGAGAAAAAGCGATTATGCCAAGCCAAGCTATACTGCCAAGATGCCAGAGGTAACCGTCAGGCGCAGCAACAAACTGCGCATGACGGTTAAATAGAATGATCATTAAGACAGCCGTATCTTATGGTGAAATAGACACTCCGTATCTTGTATGTTTTTCTCTTTATACATTTGTGTTTTCCACTCGTTAACAACATGCACAAGACAATACATAATGAATAAATGAAATATGGGTGGGGAATACTAACACTTACTTATGCTTGCATGTACAACCTGTCAGTTTTTAAGCCTGTAGCCTTGGAAACCATCTACCAGCATATACAGTTCAGAAAAAGAACATAACATATATTGTATGAAAATTTAATGCTATAGTTTCAAACATATGAGGAATTCTTTTCCGTTTTTAAAACTCGCAAGATTCCAATAAACATTAAATACAGTAAAAAGATTAAAAAGTGCAACAGCACTATCAAAGACATCTAGTGAAAAATAAAGTATTTATAAGGGCTTTTAGAAATGACAAAATAAAAATAAGGATTTACAAGCACTTTACGAAAGAGTGAGAATTTTGCTCATACAAATATAAATTTTTAAACTTGTAATTATAGTTTCACATTACTGTTTTATATTTAACAAATGATGTTATACCACAAAGAAAATTTAAGAGCACAAAGCTTTACACACCATTATACTCCTCACCCCTTATGTCTCTGATATTGATGTGTCCTAATTTTCGCATCAATCTTAAAAAGAACAAGAATGACATTAAAAGTAGCTGATTTCATTGACAATACAAATTTTAAGATTTTTAGTAACATGTAACAAAATATCTGGATAAAATTGTCACTCATCCACGAAAAATAATATAATTTACAATAAAATCTAAAAGATATATAAAGATTAGTCACATTATTAGTAAAAATTAGCAATTAATTATACGTAGACTGGAAAAAATTCTAGTACCTAACACTTAATAAACAGATTAAACATATTAGCAACAGACGAAAGAAAGAAAATCTAAATTAAAATTTCCTTAGTAATCCATGTAAGAAATTAATAATAGTAGTAATAAAATAAGCTAAACATTAAATTAAAAAAATATATTGAAGAAAATTGGCAAACAGCACCACGTGCAGGGTGATTAAAGAAATTAACAAAACATACATTATAAATGCAAGGAAAACAATGATATAATTATGTTAATAAGCATTCTTACCTGAAATTAAAGAGAACGTGGAAATATTGATTAAGTTTTATAAGAAACTCAGACAATCAGTCATCAACGAGTCCGCTCCCCTCGTGTTTACCTGGTAGGTTAGTTACCTTGTTTGCGCCACTCGCTAGCCAAGCTGAAAATATCGCCAAGTTACCGAGTTAGTGACCTACGTCATTGATGACGTAGGTCACTAACTTCCAGGTAAACCTGTATACCTGTTTTCTGCAAAACTCGATTCGATCGGGGAACCCTAAAATGAGCTTGGCTCCACCTAATACGCATGCGCCTGACAGAGGGTCACGTGACGACATCTGGTAACCTCTTGGCATCTTGGCAGAATATCTGGTTTGGCGCAATCGCTTTTTCTACAATACAAGTAACCCTTTGAACGCGTTACCTCTTGGCGATTTGTCATTCTCATTTTCCTATCCCTCCGTATGTAGCGTTCCTCTGTGCCTTTCATCTCTCTCTGCGTCTGCTGATTAGCTTAGAGATTGTAGCAATTTGAATAAAGTAAGTTTCAAAATATTTATTATTTATGATTGTAGTATATAAAACGCAGTTCGAAAAGTGCTTTTCGCAAACTTATACATCGGTCGAAATGATCGTAGCATAAGAAAAAAAAATGGCAAACCCGACAGAAAATGCGGTATTTATAAATGCTGCTTTTTCTTCTATTAAAAATGTAATTATTATGTTACCCTGATCATTCAGTAGTGTGGAAAGTTTATACATTATTTTTAAAGCACTTTTTTTACATATAAGAAAATAATTTGTATTATTAATATAATATGATGCTATCGCAACGTCACTTTTTAAATATCCATGGACTGTATTTTTAATAGACTGTAATTTATGAAATCTATGTTTTTTGTTTTTTTTTATGTTTTCTTTTCTCTTCTTTACAGTGACACTTCTTGCCAACCACCATTACCATTATCAGCACCAGTAACTCGCAGCATATTGATTGAATGTGTATTGTCTTTGCTATATGGTTTGATATTTCACATCATATCACTGGCAATACTTTCTCGATTACACTTGATTCTATAGATGTTAGCTGTGAAACTGAAAAAGATGGAATTTCGTGCAGAGATTGGAATAGGCGACTTTATTCTAATCCAACATCCTACTTCAGCATTATCTCAAGGTATAATTTTATTTCATAATATTGTGGTTTTTAGTATATAGGCTATTGTCATGGTATGTTCTATTGCTCTTCTCTTTAAAAAAAAAAAATCCTGAGAGAAATGTTTCCTTGAAAAAACCCACCATAGCATTTCATTTTTAATACTTCATTAAGTAATTTTTTTTGTTTTGTCCTGTTTATAAACAATATTTATAATAATAAAAATACCTGAAGAGTTATAATACAGAATTCTGGTAGAACACAAGCTTTTTTTTTTTCGGAGATTTCTTTATAATACATGTAAATTAAGTATTTTTGTGTTAAACCATTTAATATATTAATGAAATGCTTCGTATTTAGCTAATTATGAGTTGCTCTGCTAATAATCTTTACAAAGGTAACATCAGACAAAAAATGCATTTATTATTGATTCTTAATGAATGAATGTGAATAATTAAATAGTTCAAATATAAATACGCATTTCAAAAATTCTGAGTATTTTGTTTTCAGTGTGTCCTTTAAAAAAATCATTTTTTTTTTCAAAGTAAAATAATTATCTGCCTTTTTTTTACACATGAAAATGCTCTTCTCTTGATTTTATGTATTGTTTCAATGTAGTTTTTAAGCTTTCTTTATTTTATTAAATCTTTTTGACCTTTTATGAAAATTTTATAGCTTAAGGCAGGAATAACTATTATAGATGGTAAAGCAATCACTGATAGGATTAGGGTCAAAGACAGTGCAGCATGGCAGTGGGTACTGCAGAGATTAATTTAGCCCTAGCTGAATAATCTTATATGACAACTTTAAAAAGAAGATAAAATTTTCTTTCTTGACTCTAGATTTTCTTTGAGAATGCAATTTTTCTTTTATTTTGATAGTAAGCTTTGTTCAGCATTGTTGGGTTGCAGAAATTCCTCCAGTGGGGAATCAAATTAAAAAATTGGATTGTATCAGAGGATGGTGTGGTAAATCTTGCATTTCATATGCGTATATAGGTAAGTAAATTCGTGTATTGTTGGATGAAATAGCTATCTTTAATTCTAAAAAAATATATATATATATAATAATCCTTGCTGCCATCATATATCATAGTTGGATTTATTGTAGGCGTTTGACTTTCTCACCACATAATTATAGAAATTATTGCATATGAAAACTGGTAGCTTTATAGTGAAATGTTGATAAACATACAGTTCTTAAATCAAAGAATGCTATTTAATATCAAAATTGATCTGTTAAAGAAGTTTTATAGGATCAAAATCTATGCATAACAAATTTAACCATCTTTCACAAGCTTAATACTTGACCACTGTTGAATGAAAGGGAAGGACGTTCCTCCCTGGAACATTGAGATGTACCCTCGCTGGTGAGTTTCAAATTTTATGTTTTTTAATGGGCAAAAGTGCAATTTCTCCACCGGATCTATAAAATATCTCCCCTTGAGAAAAGTGTCTGAAATCAACACTGTACTTGACTATTTTATAGTGGACAGTGTGCGATCATTTTTTAATTTATCTAATTTTTTTGTTTTTAAATTTTTTACTCAAAATTGCACTATTTCAATAGATTTCATATTTTGAAAAATCATCTTTTCACCTACTGTTGTCACTTATTAAAAAAGCAGAAATAATATTTACAAAAAATTTTCAATTGAAAAATACAGTTACACGTGAATATTAAAATAGAAAAGAAACTTTAAAGTAAGTTATTGCATACAAAAAGCAATAAATGGTAAAAATTGTAAACGTCACATTTAAAACCATTTTCTTAGTTTTTTTAAACACTATTTTTAATTGAATTATATGTTTACATGTAAATTTTGAAAAAGAAAACTTAAAACTAAATTTTTTTGTGTAAAATTTATTTAATTGTAAAAATTACATCATATTTTAAAACTTATTTTCTTATGTACAAGATTCATGTGACGTCACAGGTAGGGTGTCAATGACTTTCATCAGATCACTTAAAAAAAACAAAAAGAAAAAAAAAACATTGATTAAAATCATAAAATTTATGCTTGTAAAAAATTAAGTACTATTGTAAGTTTTTAAAAAGCATGTTTTTATCTGGCATAAAGAGCATTTAATTTTAAAATTAAGTTTAAGTCTAATTTGAAATGTCATAATTTCCTTTAAATAATCAAATTATTCATTCTTTTACATAAAATAAACATTCAAATATAATAATTTACTGCAATTAAAAGAATACTGTTTATTTTGTTATATTTTTGCAATAATAAATTTATCAAATTCGAGCTAAAGAACAATGAAAGAATGACATCTACTTAAGAGGTATTGTAAAAAAAATGTGTAAGAGAAAAAGAACTATTGTTTTAAAATAAGCTCAGCAAGAACTTCTTCAGCAGAAGTGGAATAACTGTTTCTTTTACTTTTGAACTTATCAAATTTCAAATAGAGAAATCGGTTAAAGATTGAAAAGGCGGCAATTTTTTTTTTTTTTTAAGTTGAAATTTAAATGCTAAAAATCCCTACCAAGTGATAATAATGCTTCTATTTAAAATTTTGAAGATTTCAGATTTAACTGGCTATTATATTTACTCTGTATGAATGAATGGGTGTAATTCATTCTCATAATAGTTTTGATTAGCATGCACATACATGTGTGTAAGTTTACATTTAGATGTTTAACAAATTACTTATTTTCAGTTTGTCATTTTTTAAAGGCACAATGTCCTGTCCTTTTGAAATTGGCTAAATGCACCTTGCTTGAAAAAAAGAAGACATTTGCATTTAGTTGTACCCAGAAAATTTCTTGAAAAAAAACTTCTCCTTACCACAGTCACCGTCCAAATCAAATACCCAAGATCTTGCAAAAAGTCAACTTTATTACTTTAGATATAAAACAGAAGATTATTAAATCATGTTGTCATTTAATTGTATTTTTACGATTGGCAATTCATAAAATCATTAAAAATTAATGTGACTATTTATCATATTAAGAAATTTTATGCTTTTTTTCTCCCTTAAATTGTTATTAAACTTATTACTAATATATTTCCTCATAAAATAATTGCTGAACATGAACAAGTATCCTGCCCCAACTTCCATATAAATAACATCCTATATCATGACCAAGTATTTATAAAAAAAAATATAACTTGATTTTTACAAAATAATTTGGTTAGGATTTTTTTTATATATATACATAGACAAAAAATAAGTACTAATAAGTAAAAGTACTGGAATTGTGAAAATTTTTGACATGTTTTTTTTTTTTTTTTTTTTTTTATAATGTTTTGGTCTGTCTGAATACGATATGATTAATTTATGATTCATTAATAATTTCTGCACAAAATCTATAGTCTTGTTCAACCATACAAGGTACCATACACTATTTATTTTTAAATGTTAGCCTGCATCTGACAAATTTTACCTTATCTCTATCTCAATAACTAATGTACAAAATTTAATTACAATTAAAATTCAGTTAGATTTAACATAAATTATGTTTGAGTGTAAGGTGGCACTGCTTATGATGCATTCTTCCATGATAACTATATTTTAAGACTTAACCCTCACAGTACTAAGATGGTGCCAATTTGAACTTCTTGTAAAACGTTATTGTTTTTTTTTTAAGTTTTTTTCTACTTGAGTTTTTGTGCTACTTTAAATATTTGTAATACAGTAGACTTCCTCAAATCTGCACAGCTTGGGACTAGAGGTTGTGTGGATTTTAGAATTTTGCAGATTCTGGTCATTGCTTTGTTTACATTTTTTAAACAGTAATTTTGAATGTAATAATGCAATCAAAATTTTAATGAATGCTTGCAATATAGTAAAATATTAAAATAATTAAGTAAAGTAATAAATTAAAATGATAAAAAGTAAGGGGTCAAGTAAAAAATAATGTATAATTAAATATGCATAATAAAGATGAGATACATTTTCCTTGAATTATTCAATGAAACTTTCCTCGTAAAGGTAACCTGTTATTTCACATCACAATCATAAAGTAATGAAGTTTTACTTCAGGTTTAGCCAGTCTTAATAACCATAAAAGTTTGATTAATACATATATATATTGGTAAAGAGATTGTGATTACCAGTGATATCTTGACTTTTTTCACAAATAAATTTATACTTCCTCCATGAAAAACACATTCAGTCGTATTATCGAGAATTGCATAGGTATTAAAATACATACAGAATGATATAAAACTAAAAAATCTGTAATTTTGCCCCTACATTTGAATCTGTGGTGATGTGTGGGTTTTAGAGAGTCTACTGTATTGTGGAGATTATATTTTCTCCTTTCTAATAAATCTTGATTGCCAGTACAGTATTATGTCAATATTTTATCTTTTGATCAGTTTTCTGGCCTAAACATTGAAATTACATATGTGGTTAAATGACCCCATCGTATGCATTTAAATAACGTTTTGATCTTAGTACTGCAAGAGTTAATACATAAAATTTCATCAAACTTGAAATTCATTTAGATCTTGACATAAATTGGTACTGATTAGGTTTGCATAGCTACCAACTTGTTCAACAATACCCTATACATTTTTTTAAAGATAGGCTGCATCTGACAAATTTTATCTAAGCTCTGTCTCAATAACTAATGTTCGAAATTTAATTAAACTTCAGATTCACTTAGACATTGACATAAATTGTTGCTTATTACAACACTTGAGTTTAAAGTGGCACTGCTATGATGCATTTCTCCACGATAACTACATTTCGAGACTTAGAATTTCATCAAACTTCAAATTCAGTTAGACCTTGACATAAATTAGTGCTGATTAAGTTGGCATAACTGCCAACTTGTATAGTTTAGCTGTACAATGTGTGGTTGTACCTTGTACGGGTAAACAATAAAATTAATGGTTTCTCTCTATTCTAAAAAAAAGTAACTACCGCTGTCACCGCCGCCGCCGGTTGTGAATTTTTTGTGACCGGAGGTCTTTCTTCGTTAATATTAAGAAAAATAATGCATACAAAAATATGAAAATCGGTAGTATTATACACAAATGTTTGATAAACACGCTGATGCAGACAGTTTTCAATCGAAGAATTATTTTAAGAGATATTTAATGCTAAAGTTGGACAAAATCGTTCCACTAAAAAAGTTTTATAGCAGCAAAAACTATACATCGGAATTTAATAATTTTTAGATCATTTTATACGTTATAATTTCCCGGTGTGCAGAATTAATTTATTTTTTTAATTTGACTCATTTTTCGAGGTTTCATTTCTATTTTAAATTCAAATTTTCAGCATTTCGAGAGATATTTTTTTCTTATTTCAGAAAATTGTACTAATTTAACCTGTTGCCAACTTTATAAACAACGGAAACAATAATGTTTGCTTCAAATTAAAAATTTATTTACACGTGACTATTATAAACAGAAAAAAACTTTCAAATTAGAATTAAATAATTACTTATAAAGAGCAGGAACTTATTGAAAATTACTTCATCTATAATTACACATGAATTTTAACAGAGAAAGGATATTGTAAAATAATAAATTTATTAACATGCATTAGAAGTCTTAAATAGGAGAAATTACATCACATTTGCGTCACATTACAGTTATTACATAAAATGAACACAAAATAATATTGCAAAACAGTTTAAATTTAAAAATAGCGCAAGACATTTACTTGATATTTTGAGATGAATTTTTCAACTATTTTTTTTTTTTTGGACAGCGCAAATAATATTTCATTTCTAATAAAAGCATTTTCACGTGAATATTAAAAAGGGAAAGAAAAGTTTGGTGAAAATTACGTCAGATTAAAAACGATATATTTAAAATGTCTTATTTAAAAGGACTTTCTTTTCGCTTTGTTAAAAAATACCGGGAGACAAAGACTCTGTTTACTTAATTCATTTTATATTAGATGATTTTGAAATGCCATTGTATCTTTTAACAGCAGCTGATTTTTCCGTAAAATTCCCCAATCAAAGAGAAATGAATAGAAACCCGTTTATAGGGAGATCGCTTTTGTTTTTTAATTATAATTCAATCTTCCAAAATCTTTTTAAAGCCGATCAAATTAGTGTGCTTTTAGAGACTGCAGTGTCTGAACGGGGGTTGGCGAGTGTAGCTCGTAGGGGGCCGAGCCCCCTAGTAGTACAAAAATTAGTAATGAATCGTAAAATACTGTTATAGATGAGATAAAACTTCAAATCTGATGCATGCAATTTTTTTTTTCTTTCCAGAAAGAGTGTAATTAAAAATATTCCATGATAATATATAATGATACATTTCACCATATCATACTCGCCAACTTTCCCTTAAACTTCCGTAAAATGTGAGTTAAATTGACCCAGGTTAAACTGGTTTCATACCAGAAATTTACTAAAGAAATTAATTCAAATAGATTTCATAGAGAAATATGATTTTAAATGTATAATGATACATCAAATAAGTTTTCTGGTGTAGAACCTGGGTCAATTTAACTCGCATTTTATGGAAGTTTAGTTGAATGTTGGGAAGTATGCCATATTATCCCTTCCATCCTTAATATAATCTATAAAATGTAAAATAGTTTTCTTAAAATAAAAAAAGAGCCTCAATTAAATTTGATTACTTTTTCAGATAATTAACACATACCTAATATCATATCTTGATACATCTAAGCATTCAGTTAACTTGTGCTTAAGGCTGATAGTCACTCAGCTTCTGAATTCCCCTCACTAATGCTATGTCTATGGGGATGGAATGCATTCGTATATTTAAAATATCTCCTCACGAAATTAATGTTTTGAATTGCTTTTTTCTTTGTACTCTTCTTAAAAGATATTTCTTTTTTCCTTAATTTTCAAAAAATTTCTAAAATCTATGCTTAATTTAATATTTTATGAACACTTTATATAAAATTAAGTATATATTTTAGAAATATTTTGAGAACTATGGAAAAAAGAGACAACCTTTAAGAACAATAGAAAAAAGAAGTTAAAAATATTAATTTCAAGTGGAAATATTTTAAATATATGAAGGCATCAAATGCCCATAGAGTTAACATTGAGGGGAATTCGGAAGCTGAGTGACTAGCAGCCTTAAGGAACCATATTACATTTCCATTGCAAATACTTTAAATGTTGCATGTTTTTTAAGCTTATTCTAAAAGTTGTAGGTATTTCAAAAATGATGTGTTGGCAGGTATGGGTTTGGATGTGTGCCACCCAACAGATGGCACTACTGTGCTGTGTTTTTCATGATTTACACGATAGCTATAATATCTCAAGAACTAATACACATAATTTTATTAAACTGCATATTCTGTTGGACCTTGGTATAAATGGATGACATCCAGGGCTTAATATCTAACAAAAAAAAGTACCGGAGCCCGAATATTCTGCGGTACCGGTACTAACAACTGTACCGTCCCTCCCCCTGTCACTCCAATCTGCATATTTATATTTCGTATATTTAGTTGCAAAATTTAAAGCATTTTATTTTTTTAGCAAAATAAAAATTTTAAATATATCTATCAACATGTACTTAGCTGTCAACTATTCACATTTTAGTTATCACTCCTTCCGAATAGTAATCTTTGCCTAATTTTATTGGTAATTAATTTCAGAATTCTGCAATTAAATATGGTAAGGATTATGATTCGGATATAGTGTTAACAAAAAAAGGGGAGATAGTTCGCAGTTATGCATTTTAATGAAATTTACTGAAATTAATATCTATATGCTGAAGAATGGAACAATGTTTTTCAATTTCCTATAAAAGTTGCATATCTTAAACTATAATTGATTCCTTCCGCATAACAGTCTTTTGTGGTAAGTCCCCGAAAATCAGATTAAATTAAAAATTTGACACCGTTATCTGAAAGATTCTATGCTTTTTTTTAAAAGGTGAAACACTGCTTGGTTGCTTTCTATCAGAATAACAATACATGGCAATTATATCTAGGTACAAATGAAAGTGACTTCGTAAATGTGCGGAGCAAAACCTTAACTTAACATGGGCAGCGTTCATGATACGAAATAAATAGAAAAATCACTAATGTGATTTTTGTACTCGTGCGCAATAGAAGACAAAAATCTCAAATAAACAAAACCTCAAGCTGATTCCTGTTGGCTAAAAACAGAAAATATTCTTTTCAGGTTACATATCTAAATAAAAGCCACCAATTAAAAATTATCCTACTGTCACAAAACAAAATTGAACTGAAAGAAATTCATTGTTAGTCTCTTGAGTAGCGCCGTATCAACACATCGCCAACATAAATTTGCAAATATCGCTAAAATAGAAAAACACTATTTCTGTTTTCCCTTTATTTTGATCAAAATAGCATTAAAATTATTTGAAATAGTAGTTTAAATACATAGTTTTGAAGGAGAAAGAGGTTTTTTTTTTTCCTATACATGAATAAATAAAATTTTGAATGTAAGACAGATTGAGCTTGATTGAGTCCAAGCCTAAAAACTCTTATAAAAATTGAGTCTGTTTTATCTCCATTTCCTACGTGTGTTACGTCACATATAAGTTTTTTGGTGAAAAAGAATGCAAAAGTTTGGAGATGGGAATGAAAGAAAAGGGTAATTTTGGCTTTGTTTTTTCAGAAGTACTTTTGCACTGGGCTCCGGAGCCCTGTATTTGAGCTCCGGTGAATTATGACCAATATTTAATAAAGACAGAGAAGTACAGGAGCTGGGCTTCGGCGCAAATTAAGCCCTGATGACAACTTAGTTTTGACTTTGTTCACTCAACAGCATGCACTGCTATTCTGTGGTTGGAAAAAGGTTCATAATGTGGGGTGGGGTACAATCAATTGACGCAAAAGCTTGCAGATTAATCTAACAGCATAAAATATAAATGCTGCTTTTAAGAAATTGCTATAATTTACTTTGTCTTTAAATTATTGTACATATTGTATTTTCTTTATAAATGCAAAATGTCAACACTATTTATACCAGTGTAAAATGACACCTTCTGAGATTTTGATTTGTGGTTGTATTATTTGTAATTCTTAAACTAAGACAATTATTAGTCAAGCATTCAGAGTATTAAAAAGGATTTGTGATTATTTTAATTTAAAAAGTAACTTATAAAATAACCATAAATCAAAATTTTAAAAGGTGTTATTTGATGCCGGTTGAAATAATGTTAAATAATAGGTTATTATAATAATAAGATTAAGCTGACATTATTAATATCACCAATAACCTTTGTTTACTGCAAATTGCATGGAAAATTGTACTGTTGGGCAAATGCATAGCAATCAGTAATGGACCAAACAAAACTTTTCACACCATGTAAGTTAAAACGTTGCTGCAATGTGGACAGAACTGCTTTTATCTTTGCTAGAATTACAACTCTGTGTTGTATCTCATAAAGTGAATTGTTAATTAACTGTTCCTAAAACTAATGCTGTGATTTTATTTATTACCTAATTGTACTATATATATTTTAAATTGCCTTCACAAGATTATTTTCCTGTTCCTTGTCTTAAGGTCCAAATAGACATATTCTTCAACTGTCATTGTCTTTTCTGCGATTAGGCAGTGCTGTTCAATTTTTTTTTTTTTTTTTTTTGCTTTTGAATGATCCGAACTAGTCAGAAAATTTTCCGTCAAACCCACCTCTGCGTCTTTCTATTGTTGAGACTCCCCTTTCTTTTGTCCATAACCACAGAACAGTTGGAAAAGAACGGCCAGTTATTGCTTTTAACTCCTTCGGGACGAGCGTCTTTTACAGAATTTTTAATCTTTTATCACCGGTTTTTCAAAACAAATTTTTACCTAATTTTATTTGAAAAATGCTTGGATTAAATAAGGCAAAATTTACAATAAAAATTTACTGGTGAGAATAATCACGGATTCTGGGCACCTTACAGGTCGCTTGTCTTCAAGGAGTTAAAGGAAAGGGAGCACTTTTTCCTTCTGAACAGAGGCTTAGATCAATAATTTTGGTAACAATGCATTTGACTGACAGACTGCTGTACTAGTTTTCATGACATTAAAAGGATGAAGTGGAGAGCAGGCACGGATCCACGGGAGGGGGGGGGGGGAATGTAACTCCAACTTTTTTATAGCAGTTTTTACGGAAGCCTAAAAGTTTTCGGGTGTCAACAGAAAGCCTCACTGATGCTCCGGTAATTTATGAACAAAAAAGGATTTTGTCCTGTCACCTACGGGGGGGGGGGGGGAATCATCCCCCTCCCCCCAAAGAAAACATCTCGTAAATACGCGAATTTCTCCAAAGGATCACGAAAAAATGCGAATTTTGTCAAAAGACCGCGAATTTTGTCACAGGATCGCGGAAAAAACGCGAATTTCGTCAAAGGATCGCAAAAAAGGGAATTTCATTAAATGGTCGCAAGAAAAAACGCGAATTTCGCCAAAGGATACCCCAAAAACGCGAATTTTGTCAAAGGATCGCGAAAAAACGCGAAATTCTTCACAGGATCGCGGAAAAAGTGCAAATTTTGCCACGGGATCGCGGATTAAACACTAATTTCGTTTAAGAATCGTAAAAAACGTGAATTTTGCCAAATGATTAGGAAATAAACGCAAATTTTGTCAAAGGATCGCGAAAAGAACGCGAATTTCGTCAAAGGACCGCGAAAAAACATGAATTTTCTCACAGGATCGTGGGATAAACGCGAATTTCGTCAAAGGAGATCGGAAAAGCGGGAATTTTGCCAAAGATCACGAAAAAAATGCGAATTTTGTCAAAGGACCGCGAAAAACCTCGAATTTTGTCACAGGTTTGAGGAAAAACGCGAATTTTATCACAGGATCGCTAAAACGCGAATTTAGTAACAGGATCGCGGAAAAAACGCGAATTTCGTTACATAATTTCGGGAAAACGCGAATTGCGTCAAAGGACAGAGAAAAAGGTAAATTTTGTCACAGGATCGCGGAAGAGACGCGCGTTTTGTCAGGATCGCGAAAAAAACCCAAATTTTGTTAAAGTATTGCGGAGAAAACGCAAATTTCGTCAGATAATTGCGGAAAACGCGAATTTCGTCAAAAGATACCGAAAATGCAAATTTCGTCAAAGGATCTCGTAAAAAATGCGAATTTCGTCAGATAATTGCGAAAAAGTGCGAATTTTCGCACAGGATCGCGGATAAAACACTAAATTCGCTAATGGGTCATAAAAAAGCGAATTTTGTCAAAGGATCACAAAAAAACACGAATTTCGTCAAAGTATCGCGAAAAAACGCGAATCTCGTCAAAGGACAAAAAAACGTGAATTTTGTCACAAGATCGCGGAAAAGGCACTAACTAATTTTGTCGCTGGATCGCGGAAAAAACGCAAATTTCGTCAAAGAATTGCAGGGAAAACGCGAATTTCGTCAAAGGAGCTCGGAAAAACGCGAATTTCGCAAAAGGATCACTAAAAAAACCCGAATTTCATCAAAGGACTGCAAAAAAATGTGAATTTTGTCGCAGGATCGCGGGAAAACGTGAATTTTGTCGCAGGATCGCGGAAAAAACGTGAATTTTTTCGGAGGATCGCGGAAAAAAGCAAATTTTGTCACAGTATCGCGGAAAAATGCGAATTAATTGCATCACAGGATCGCGGAATGACGCCTATTTTGTCAAATGACCACGGAAAAACGGGAATTTCGTCAAAGGATTGGTTAAAAACGCAAAATTCGCCAAAGACCTCGAAAAACGGCATAATTAGAGCTGGTAGAGGATCCCCCTGGTCACCCATGTGTTGTAACCTTTCATAAAATATGCTGTGAATTTCAGTATTTTTTTTACTCGGATTCACCCTTTCTTTGATTATATGTCACTCGGTCTCTCCCTCCCCCCCCCCCCCCCCAAAAAAAAAGAAAACGATTTATAGATGGGTCATGAGTGTCCCCTGCCCTGAATTATCAAATTTAATTACCCAGGTTTTCTTTTTCTCTCACGATTTTGAAAAAAAAAATACGAAACTTTTTTTTTTTTTGAGGGATTTAAAATAATTAACCCAAGTCAATGAGGAACTAAGGATTTTCCCCTGTGGAAGACGATTTTTAGTGTTTCGTGCATCTCACGAAACCCTTATAGTCTCACTTCTCTGTCTGTTCGTCCCTCACCGCCACGTACTCGGAAAATACCTAAGTTATAGATGTGATTTTTTTTTTTTTTTTTTTTTTTTTTACATAGCGCTGAATACCCCCTGACATACCCAAATTCATAAAATTTTGAAAAAGTCTTATATATATTTTTAATTAAACGAGTTCATTCTTTTTTTATTTCAAAATATAATCTTAATATCAGCATATATTGCTGAGTGTCCATAGTTTAGATTCGTCTTCTATGCAAAAGATTGTGGGTTCGAATCTCTCTGCGGCGGAACTTTAATATTTTTATTATTAAACTTTTTTTTTCATATGGATTTAATTTTTAAAAAAATTCCCCTTTTTTTAGCCATTTTTAGGCTTATTTTATTTTTTGGCGCAGTGGTAATTTTTAGAGTATATTTTTTTAAGACACAGAAAATATGGAATTTCAATATAGAACCAATATTTTTTTGTTTACTGCTGACATCTACTGGCCATTTTTTTAAATAATAGGGAACTTTTTCATCTTATCATTAGAAGAATTACCCCACCAGTGGCTGAGAGGTTCTGCTCTCGAAGCTGGTACACGGGAGGTGCTGGGTTCAAACCCAATCGCGTCCGTCGGTCTAACCGTTGCGGAGTTTTCGTGGTTTTCTTCGAAACCGTGGATTCCCATGCGTAAATACGGGTTAGGTTCCCTTAAAAAGACACCCACGAAGGGCACCCCCCCCCCCAGGGGCCTATATCCCACGTGTTGATAATTGGCCGTCATAAACACAAACCAAACCATTAGAAGAATTATTCAGGAATTGAAAGGTTTTTTCTTTTTTATTTAAAATTTTAATAAACGTTTACGTCTTCTTTTTGGGGTGCCATCTAGTGAGTGTTTGGAAAGTCAAACAGTTAATATGGATTTTTTCTGAATTATTTGAACGTTTAAAATATGTTTTAAACAATTTTTTGCTTTTAAAATTTTTATATTTTATTTATACCTGTGCTAAATTTTTTAAATTGCTGAATTTAAAAATATTCGGACTTTTTAATTTTATCAGTCATGGAACAGTGGCGCAGCAGTTGTGCGATTGCCACCTCTAAATTTTAATAGTATTCATCGGGTTAAAAAAAATTCAGAAATTCTGTCCTGAAATAAGACAAAGAATACAGTTAAAATTTAGCGGTGTTAATAGATTCTCTGCTGCTACACTGTTCCATCACTGTTTTATTTAAATAATTCTTCTTGAATATTTTTAATTTGTTTTAAAAATATTTTTCTTATTATTTTAAAATTAAATACAATGGTGCTGCCATTTATGTAAGGATTTAATAATTATAAATTAACAATTTTGATTTATTAATTTAAGGATAAAGTGTTTTAAAAGAGATATTAAATGAAACCCTCTGTTCTATCTGCGATCACGCTTACTCACTTATTAGTTTTGATTTCCTTTATATGTGTTTGTAAATTATCTTAAATGAAAGTTCAGAGTCCCTAATCTTATGAAAAAAAATAATAAACTCTTTCAGTTCTTCATTTTAAATAAAGGCCGTACAAGTTTGTTGGATTTTTAATGTGTTATCTGTTAAGTGCGCCACACACCAGGGAGACATGCTACAAAAAGCCTGAGACAGGAGATAAATTCTGATATTTGAACAAGTTTCTGCTTTGTTAATAGGGTGAAATTGTCTTCTGATACATTCCTTTTTTTGTTGCTGTTCGCTGGTGTGTGGCACGCCTTACTCTTCTGATTATGATCATATGCTAAAAAATTGTTTTGCACATGGGGTTCTGGCAAACAGTTCTAGTTAAATTTATTTCACATTTATATTCTTCACTATAAATCAAATTGCTAAGTTGGTAGTGGCTGAAGGTACATATGTTCCAAAATTGTACCTATCCCTGGATTTTGTTTTGCAGGTGTTTGTGCGCTGGGTGGTTCTGAACGAAGATAGTGTTTGGTACCTATCTACTATACGGGTCCACAAAGTAGACACAAGCTTTATTCATCTAGACATTCCCGGGTTTCCGAAAAACCCTTATGTTAACTCTCAATCATTCTTTGGTCAAAAGATCGACCTCCAATGTCCTGACCGATTCTGAGGTATGGTTTTACCTCTCATCCCTTTGAAGTAATATTATTTTGTATATATTCTTTTGGGGAGACATTGAAATTCAAATCTCTTTCTCATTTGTTAGCAGGGGATAACTGCCTCGGAAACTTAGCTTTTGCTCTAAAGTATAAGTGCAATCCCGGATTGGGACTGAAACAGTTCTTTTGTCTCATGCTTTGTGCCACCCCGTTGTGTAGCGTGCGTAACCGTCTTACTCAAAAAATGTGCCATATCAGTTATTTCAAATTGTAAGTGAAAACCATGATTTCTACCCATCATCCTAGGATGGTAATTTACACTAGCACATTCTGTGACGTAACTCTATTCTTTTAAATTAGGTGTGAAATTGGAATATGCAACCACCAACATAGCAGCTGCAGGTCTCTGATGCTAATGAGATATAAGTTTAATGTAAATTATTATTAAATGAATTTTATTTTCTTTATGTATTCTATTTATCTGTGTATCATTATCTACGTATTTGAGTTATGGACACATTCTCTTATGGGATTAAAATGAGTGAAGTATATAAAAGAAGATTATTCCAAAAGAGGAGCTATTATTGTCCAGTAGAACAAAAATAGTACAATAGCCAAGTATTTATAGGTGAAAAAGAGAATTGTGAACAAAAGATAATCCCTTGTGATGACCTTTTGGTAGGCGAGTGAGCCAGTAGAACATGTGGGGGTACTCTTGAAAATACAGATGAAAAATTCCAGCGTGACAGCAGCCTCCGCTTACTGGCAACGCCACCGGGCGACCCGCTGATGCCGAAAAATGAGTTCTTTCTCCCTCTACTACGTCTGCCATATTAGACTTTGGCCGGCAAGACTCAACTAAATGTGGCGGATGCAGGAAGGGTTTAGGAACAGCTTCAAATAACGACATTTATGTCTACTCCTCTCTTTCATAGCTCCATGGTATTAAGTTACTTTAATTGAAATGTAGGTACGGATAAAAATATTTTATAACTATGTCAGAGAGCGTCAATTGGTGTATTTTAGTAAGGGTGGATAGCCACAAAAGAGTGCTCTTGTGACAAATTTTATTGTTATTCATATACTTTATACACTGCTCAAAACAATTAAAGGATATTGCAGTTTTAGGTGGATTTTGTATCTGGTAAACTGTTTAGCTGATTGATACATGGTCGACAGACATAGTAGGTTATATGAGAATAAATTACACATGTTTGGCAGAAAAAAATGCATTTTATTGCGCATTTGTGTACAAAAGAAAAAAAACACAATTTGTGCATATGAGAAAAAAAGAATAAGAAAAGGTGTTTTCTTCAAAGAAAATCATTTTCAGTAGGGGGTATGGTTTCCACGGGCGGCCAGCAACGTTGAACACCTTTGAGGCATGGACTCAATGAGGCTATTAATGACGAGTTGTTGTATTCTGCCCCACTCTTCCAGAAGAGCTCTTTCCAGTTCTTGGAGAGTTTGTGGGGGGTTGTTGGCGGCCAGAAACTCGTCTTCCTAGAGCGTCCCAAACGTGCTCGATTGGATTCATGTCTGGAGAACACGCTGGCCATTCCATTCGAACGATTCCTTCCTCGAAAAGGAAATCCTCCACCAGGTTTGCACGATGTGGCCTGCAGTTATCGTCCATTAAAATGAAGTTATCTCCGATTGCTGCAGCGTAAGGGACTACAATAGGTCTGAGGATCTCATCCCTATATCGGCGACCAGTCAGAGCTCCATCTCGAATGATGTAGAGGTCAGTGCGCCCGTCAATGGAGATGCCACCATACACCAACACTCCTCGACCACCAAATCTTACACTTTCGTGCACGAACGCAGGATTATTCCTACTGCCACGGTCCCTCCAGATGAAAATACGCCTATTATCCGGATGCACAGAAAAACGGGACTCGTCAGAAAACAGAATATTGCTCCATTCATTTCTCCTCCAGTTGACATGCTCGGTTGCCCACTCCCTGCGGTCGCGACGATGCCTTGGTGTTAATCTAACACATACCATCGGTCGGCGAGCATACAGACCTACAGCATGGAGCCGGTTTCGGACAGTCTGAGTTGAAATCGTGGTGCCTGTAGCCGAGCGAAGGTGTTGTTGGAGAAGAGTAGCGTTCATGGTTCGGTGTCTCCGAGCTATTAACGCTAAATACCGATCTTCATTGGGCGTTATTGCCCGTCTACGACCTTGCCCTGGTCTTCGGCCTACACATCCACTCTCCAAAAAACGGTTCCAGATCCTGGAAATGACACTTTGTAACACTCCAATGGCTTGCGCTACTTCGGCTTGAGTTTGGCCCCCTTCTAACCTACCAACAATTCTCAAAGCTTCTGAATCTGTCAAATGACTTCGCTGAGACATCGTACTCATCGAAACAAAGCAATCACTGAATGCCGATCATCCTTGTCTTCATTCTCTTTTATCCAGTTGAAAGTCAAATTTCATTCGCTGCCGCTGAAGCGACGTTTTTGACGCCGAACTCAAAATTTGCATACTCCACAGTTTGAAAACCAGAAAAATTTGCATTTGTGATTCTCTTCTTCTATTTTCGGCAAAAAAAATTTCGTTTATATCTTTATTTTATATAAAACTTCAAATATCCTTTAATTGTTTTGAGCAGTGTATTTTACGTTCTCGGTAATAGAGTGCCTTAATGAATAAGTAGTGGCGACATACGCGCAGAGCGTATAAGGAAAAGGCGAGGCTAACGAGAAAGACAGGCTACCGTGGTGGGACCGATCTGTCTTTTTTACAGACCGCTAGGGTGACGTGATGATCTTTTCGCACACCTTCATTGGTGCATTCGACATCACATGACTCCAGCGGTCTGTAAAAAAGACAGATCGGACCCACCGCGGTAGCCTATCTTTTTCGTTAGCCTCGAGGAAAGGGCAGCTGACGTCATTGTTGGTCGAATTACTGTGGATTAGCAAGAAAAACGTGGCCGTTCTTTATAACTCCTACTGTACACATGTGCTATCGAAATTTGATTGGTCTACGTTTAACAGATCTCTGATATGATTGGCCTACGGCGCCAAGACTATTCCTACAATGATCGTTATGACAAAAATGTAGTTGGTAGATTGGTTGACGGAAGTGTTTGTTTGCAACCATGGCCTTTCCTTATACCCAGAATGGATGTTTTTTCTTAAAAATACGACAAATTCCAGAATTTCGTAGTACTTGCCTAGACAAGTATGATTAAACAAGAGACTTTACCATGCCAAGCCAGCTGAGAGTACAGCGCCTAGAAGATACAGTGTGGGAAACGGCTATCTATATTATAAAGGACAAACATATCTGTGCGTAACGCATACGTCATTCTGCGAATGGCAACACTCTGAAATTTGAAATGAAATTTCGATCTTGCAATTTTCGCTACTGCAAATTTTTAAACATCTAAATATCGCACAGTTTCAATTTTTACGCCGTAATATAGGGAAAAAAATTTACATTTAAATGCAATTTGTTTGAAAGCTCTATCTCAATTTATTTTTGAGATATTAATTTTTTTTTTATAGTTTTTAGTATCAATTTTGTAATTGTGGCAACTGAAGTACACCATTTCTATTAAAAGTAAAGTGAAAATAGTCATGGCTTATTTATTTCTATTTATTATATCCTTATTTATGCCATTTTCACATTACAAATAAAAGTACTTTTTTTTAAATTTTTGAACAGAAAATGACGTCAGCCATTAAAAAAAACACCCATTCTTCTTCATAAATCAGTTACATTTCAATATTTATACATTACGCTGAAATTGAGTTTGAGACGCTAGGCAAAATGATTCAGTGAGTAAAAATGATGTCATACTTAAAACAAAACGATAATTTTCTTTGATAAAACTAAATATTTGACCAATAATAAATGGCCAATACTATGACAACTAAAGGCAAATTTCTGAATTTTTTATTCGCGGGTACTGAGATTAGAACTTAAAGTTTGTGAGAATGTTCATATGCAAAGTTGTATCGGACAAACGTGGCTGTAAGTTTGGAAATACATTCATTAATAATCTATTGCGCGTTAAAATACAATTGTATTGTGAACTTGAGTGGTGCGTATGTAAATTTTGAGAATGTGAAAATAACGTACAGTTGAGATTTTACGGGGGAATTTTTATGATGTGACAAAACAAAATCCACTTTACTGATATTTCATCCCGTAAAAACAAACGTAAGAGCCTCTATCGATAATTTCCTCATAATTATTTATCTTGATTACGTATTCTAATACAGTTTAATTTTTCAATAATTTAAGCAGTTGCAGTTTGTGGAAATAACATTTTGGTAATTTTAGGTTAAAAATATTATTTGTTTTAAGAGTTAGACAACCAATGGAGGATGATTTTTTTATTCTAATTATTTTTGTAGGTTTATCATATTTTGATCTAACAATTTCTTTCTAAACATTTTAGTTCGTCGAGTTTCGACGGGTTCCAACTCGTTCCTATAATGCTTTAAAAAGTGCTAAAAACTTGTATCCCATAAATCTCCAACAATGCTCAGCGGCAATATGCTGATACGAGCGCCATCTCGTAACTCTTTTCAATATAAACCCTTTGTTTTCAAAAATTATAGAATGTTAAATATCGGAAACTACAAAATATAAGATATTTTAGTCTGTTATAAGCTAATTTAGTTAAGGAATGACGTGAAATAGGCTAAAGAGTCACTTTTAGAATGACTATCGTTTTTAAAGCACTATGATGGCGCTACGATCGACATCTTGTTATTCAGCATCGTTGTACATGTATGGGATTCAATTTTTTAGCACTATTTTGTAGCCGTTTTCCACACTGTATCTTCTAGGCACTGTAGCTGAGAGTATGTAGAAATAAATATCAATAGGAGTGAAGGGCATTTGAATTCTGTTTTCTTGATGACCAAGTTCCTCTGACTATTTATTTATTCATGGGTGTTGTACAATGAGCCTAGGATACTTCTAAAAGAGTATGTAATATATGAAATATAAAATTCAATTATTCACGATTAATTTTATTGGATTTCAACCGTGGTTATGTCTAATGAGATTAATGGTGAATAACATGTGACTGATTGATCGATATGTTCGCGCTAACCGGTACTTGAGGTTGAGGTCGATAGTGAATACAAGTGCAACTTGATTAGACCGATGGTCTAACTGCAATAAGGAAAGACAAAATTGATAAGATCCCCTCCTCTAGGGTTCTTTATGGACTGGTGACATTCGAGAACTAAAACGTGATTGGTCTAGACGATTTTGGACAAAACAAATTGACACGAGCCGTTAATTCCCAAATTGGCTCAACCGAGCCCAGCAATCTGATAGGCTAAAACTGATATTTATATAGTAGATAATTATATTTTTTTTCCTTATGAAGTATTGTAATGTGAAATAGAATGCAATTATAATGACTTAAATTGATTTATTTTGTTAAATTTGATCAAAATCACAGTAAAGTAATCCAAAATATTAATATTAACAAAGGATCAGATTGCTGAGATCGGATGAGCCAATTTGGGAATTAACGGTGCGTCAAATTGACAAGCATATTTTTGTTGATAACTCGCTTGTCTACTCGAACTCTTACAAAGATTATCTCCACCTCCAAGTTCTGGATTGTTGGCTGCCATAATTTGGACAAAATATTCAGTCTGATCATGTGATCAGGGCACCACTATTTTGTAGAGGCATTTTACCTTCACCACTCGCAACTTTTGGCCAATTGTAGTTAGGGTGCCTCTGCAACATCATGGTCATTAAAAAAAATAAAATTTGATGAGTCAAGATTTTGGACAAAAACAAATTTCCAATTTCTTAGTGCGCGTGCCAATATCGTCAAGCTAATGTTTATTGGCTTGTCAAACTCGTTCTGGCGAGTTTCACCAAGTTCTGAAATACTGTTTACCATAGTTTGGACAAAACATTTAGCGTGAGCCGCCTTGTACTTATATCGCCGCTGCTTTATTATAGGTGTTGATGTTGTTTACGATTATCTATACAATGTATATAGACTCAAAGGAAGAGTGCCTTCCGTGGAGTCTTTCTAAGAGAATCTAACCACATTTATGCAAGGTTCGAAGAAAATAACGGAAAACTGAGAGTGATTAGCGAGCGAACCCAGTACCTCATGTCTATCAGTTTTAAGAGCAGAACCTCTTTTTTATAGAAACATCCCAGCTGTGGTTAGGAAAAAACGTTCATATTGGAAACAAGTACCAGGTCCACAAAACATCGTTTCATTCTAAAAGGTCTTTCTTTATTAGGATGTCTTCATGAGAACGGCGATTTACTTACTCACAAGACACATGCTCAGACTGTGCTTAGGCAGGCGTTTTTGTCCAAACTATGAGAAACCTGCATTCCCACTAAGCTCCATATATAACAGGAGATCTTTTTTTTTAATTTCCTAACATAATTTCCAGTGGCCAACGTGGAAGAATACAGTCACGATAATTTTAGTTCGTATTCGTGGCATAAAACGTTGTTTATCGCATTCCCGCTACATGATTGGAGAATCCGATATTAGGATAATAGCAAATGCGAACACTAATATCTAACATTGACAACGTGAAGTATGAAAAAGCAGAAAAAACAACATTTAAAATGCACAAATAATATATGAAAAGCAGCAAACAGCTGTTTCGAATCTACTAGCGAGATTCTTCTTCAGTGCAAGATAGGGAATAAGGAACAGCATGCTAGAAAAAGCAAGGCTGAGTCAATTATATTTGCTTGAGCCAAGAATTATATTGAATATTTTATTGAATTATATTGAGCCAAGCCAGCTTTATTTGCTATTTTTAACGTGAAGTATGTTTTACCTTTGCCTTGCAAGTTTTTGACCGCCGACTCAGAACTTCTGTTACATGTGGAGCTCAGTGTGCATTCCAGAACTTGCTGATACTCACCTGATCGAATAAAACAAGCTCGAACACTAGCTGGTTCCAGGTCGTACATCACAAGGACAGAAATACAAGGTCGTTTTAAACATGACCTCTTGTATTAATCTCCAGCCGTTTTTCTTTCCGGACATTGCGAATGTTGCTGCTTTTAGCGATCCAAATGCGAACTTACGGCGTGTTTATGCCATGACCCTGGAAGTAAATCTCAGATTGTTCTGGAGGACTGGTGATTATGAACTTAAATCTCGCACTCGTATTGAAAAAAATGGACGACTCGACAGTTGGAGACTGAACGACAAGTTTTTGGCTGACTTCTTCAGTGCTTAAGAATAGACTCTGCAAATTAGAGAAATAGAAGAAACCCTGCGTGGGTGATTCGAATGCCTTGCGATACAGCATACAGCTCTATTGTGAGCAAGGTTTGTAAGACTAGGCTTTTTGTTACAGCCGTCCGTCTGCCATTTAACAAGCAAAAATCCTCCCCGTTTCGGATAATTACTATTCGGCAGAACCGAAAGCCGGGTCAAGACTCAGGGACGGAAGTGATGCCATCTCTCGTCACAGATGTCAACCAAATTTCTTTAAAGAGTATAAAAAGACTTTAGGAGGACTTCGACTGCATAAATTCACCCCCTATTGATATGGCAATTTTTGTTAATTTTTTTACAAAAAAGCAAAGTTGCCATTAATTTTGATGGAATCGCATTCGCTAACGGCGAATGATAAAGTTAGTACTGCTAATAAACTAAAAAAAAGCAGAATTCAGTCATTCAAAATTATTCTGGAAGACAAATGGCAATTCCTTAATCTCGCAATCAAGAAAAATGCTAGAATTGCCATTTCCCAGAGCAGGGCAGGTAATTTAACATAAAATTTGATACTGTTAGAGATTATCGTTAAGTTCAGAAAATTTTGCTTCGGGAGAATGTCCAATTTCAATCATACGTGTTGGAAGATGCGATTGATTTTTAGGGAACTTCCTCTCAACACTGGCGACCAAGACATGAAGGATGCAATAGAAATTGAATCAGCTTTCTTTGGCGTGTTTTCCAAATGTATAAGAGGCCCATATCAAACTAAAAATACATCCCCTTTTTCTTTGTTTCGATCCCAAAACAACCAGAATTTGACCGCAGCTTCTAACTTACAGAAATTATGGAAACTAAGGTCAATTTTGAAGATTACCGGGATAAAAAGGGCGCCTCGCAGTATTACCTTCAGTGTTGAATTCAGACGTTTTTCGCCGGGAGGGATTTCTGTAGTTCCAGTGGGGGAAATTGCATTTTTTTACCATTGAAAACACAAAACCTCAAATCTTTTGGGGGGGAATGTCTTCTCCAGGCCACCCCCTGAATTCAACACTGATTACCTTAATTAGGCTTTTGTTCATTCTGACATGGCTTGCAATTTACACACCAGATGCGTAAAGTGAACTCAAGACCAAAAGATATGTAAAAGACTTTGTGATGATGTCAAGTAAAGACCCTGTCGGTGACTGGAGCGAGGAAGTGATCAACCGGCGAACTATTTCTTTGTTCAAAGTTTCCCCAAAACAAATCCCCTACCTACTAAAGACAGAAATCCTAAAATTAAAGGTAATAACTCTAAAGGAATAATCAATATGAATTCTAACTGGACACTCTCCCCTAGAAAGATTGGCCCATCCCAGACATATAAGCGGAAGTAAAGTTCTAGCCCCAACTCCCCACCTTTGCTCTTACAATTGCAATAATTCGGTCCCAGTTCAGGATTCTTTTTACGCCACCGAATTCACCAAAAATTTGTTGGAACTTCAATGGACTTTACCCACGAACGGCAACAGTCACGCCTCTGCGGGTATATACCCTCAGACAAAGACTGTTTAATGGACGAAGGGGAAGCAGTTTTAAAATGTTCTTCACGTCTATTGGTGTTTTCTACTATATACCCGCAGCTGACGTGACGTGGGTAAAGTCAGTCCATAAGGAAAGGGCATATTTACAAACAAACACTTCCGTCAACCAATCTACCAACTACATTTTTGCCATAAAGATCATTGCAGGAATAGTCTTGGTGACGTAGGCCAATCATATCAGAGACGTGTTAAACGTAGACCAATCAAATTTCCCTAGCTCATGCGTAAAGGTAGGAGTCATAAAGAACGGACAGATTTTCTTGCTTAACCAACAGTGACGTCAGCTGCCCTTTCCTTATAAGCTTTAACACAATTTCCCTAAAAAGCTTAACATCTATTTAGAAATTTTTGCGACGACATTGCCCATGCTTCACAAACATAGACATCAACACAAAGTATTCTCTACGCTCCCGAGGCTAACGAGAAAGACAGGCTACCGCGGTGGGACCGATCTGTCTTTTTTTACAGACCACTAGAGTGACGTGATGCTATTTTCGCACACCTTCATTGGTGCATTCGAGCATCACGTGACTCCAGCGGTCTGTAAAAAAAGACAGATCGGACCCACCGCGGTAGCCTGTCTTTTTCATTAGCCTCGTAGGCTTTCTAGGTTGGTCGGGTTCTGCTTTTTTCAAAATTTCGTTGGCTGTGGAATCTTGCGCTCGGAATTCATAGAAAAATATATTTAAGGCCTGTTTTCAGCTTTTTTAGCTCTTCTATCGTGTGTGGATCCAACGCTCCCATGATTGGAGATAGCCGTTGGAGACGCTTGCTGTGGCGTCACGAAATATCACACAAAGCAGGCAAAACAAAGAAATAAATTCGAACAACTTGTAAATGGGGTTTGTTAGAGCGCGACCAACGACATACAAGACCAGTGTTATAGTCGTAAAAAAACAGAAAGTATACGCTATAGGAAGAGGGTATACGCTAAATTCATGAACGTCACACCTAGAATATACGCTATAGATTTATTTGAGAAACAAAGGATATACGGAGCAGTACAAGGCCAGTCTATTACATTTAAAATGTCACACGTAGTGGATCATCTTTAAACGGCGATTGGCGAAAAACTATGGGCGCGCCGCTTTGTACCAATCACTGTGTAAAGATGATCCACTCCATATGACGTTTTTTTCTTCGAGCCGTGGATCTTCCATGCGTTAATACGGATTAGGTTCCCTTAGAAATACCCCCACGGAGGGCACTCCCCCCGGGCCTATATCCCTCGTGTAGATAATTGGCCGTCAAAAATCAACCCAACCCATATGACGTTTTAAAATTCATGAACTAGCCTTGCACCGCCTCCTGAATATTAGGCTTGAGCGCTGACACAAAAATGGCAGTTGCTGAATGTGGATTTTTTTCAGCAGGTGTACTGTCTTTTGAATTTTGGTACTAATATTTTTTGAAAGTGTTTTCCGCCTTAATTTTCTGAGATTTAAGAAATCAAAGAAATCTACTGGTGTGGAAATTTAGGGGACTGTCCATACGTTAGGTGTCTATCTAGTGACATCTAGTGTAGGAGGCAGTGGCCCTACGCTAGACACTGTACCTACACTGTTAAAAATATCGTGAAAGATGGCCTCTGTTTTTAAATACTATCTATTTTCTGACAAAAGATCATATATAGTCTTTATAAACAGAAGTAATTTTTCACGATATTTTTAACAGTGTACTATGTCGCTGGTCGTTTTTAGAGCAGTGCGTTCCGAGCTTACCAGGTGAAACTAGTACGCCTTTATAGACGGCTTGCATTGACGTCACGTTTCTATTAGCAAAACGACTGGTACAATTGCATCTGGAGCCCACACGGAACGTCAGAACTCCCCGTTTGCCGTTAAAAGCACGTGTTGTCTTTCTGTTTAATTTAGATTTTTATTATTTTTATTATTATAGTGCAAATAAGTCAAATGGCGAGCACCACATTCGCCTTATATTTGGGAGCCATATGAAGCGATGCCAGATTCTTCTGAAATGTGACGTCATGTGCAAGCCGTCTATATGAAAGTGGCGACATGCGATGCTCAGACTAAGGAGTCTAAATATGAAAGTAGAAACATATTGTGTTCAAACTGTACTTTGACAGACGCGTTTGACCTAACTATGGCAAACCCACTGCGCTCTACAATAATACGGAGAGCTAACTCACAGATCCACTTTCTGCCGCGATTGCATCACACTTTCAACGCGTGCAAATAATGAGTCCTGCACTTTTCTTACAAGAATTTTTTCAAACTTTTCCGCATACTTTTTATCCATTTTGGTGCTTTCTATATCCTTTTGATATTTTTATGAGTAATGCTTAACAAATTTTTCATTTTTTTCTCTTTGAGCTTACTTAAAATTTTATTTTTAACTAATATTAAACTAAAAAATTGCGTTTAATTTAAATAAAATCTATAGTTTTTTCAATAAAAAATATATATCAGTGAAAATTGTAGTAACTTCGTCAATTTTTTAAAAGAAAATCCAATTTGAAAATATCCACCCCTTACTAACTCTATGGGAGGAATCTATGTATTGCCAAAACTTTTTCCTCGGTATATCATGGGCGGACCGCTGGATTGAATTTATCAGAATAGGGAGTTAGCCCTCCGTTCTATTGTTGAGCTCTCTAAGTAATTTTTATTCCATAACTTGACAATACTCGGACGAATTCGATTATGCTAGTAAGACAAGTTAACAAGCATTAGTTTGGCGATAATGGCGGGCTTGCCGATATGGTTGACGATTCGCTTTTGTCCACAGTTGTTCTAACCAATGGACTTTACCCACGAATGGCAACAACCAATCGTCTGAGGGTAGATACCCTCCGAAAATGACTGTTTATTGAATGAAGGCGAAGGAGTGTTAAAATGTTCTTCACGCCTATTGGTGTTTTTCTTCTGTTTACCCGCGGCTGACGTCACATGGGTAAAGTCCATTAAACAGTATACCCAAGGGCGTAATGGAGAGTGTATGGTGTATACATTCTGTTTCTCAAGTAAAGCTATAGTGTATATACCTTTTTACCGTACACGTCTATAGTGTACCCTCTGGTCTTTTTTTTTTTACTACAACTACAACACTGGTTATATCTACAACTACAACCCTGGTATGTCACCTCTCTGCTCGCTAGAGGAAACCACAGTAGGCGGAACGCTGCCGGTAATGGCCGGAGACATAATTTAGATCTCTCAGCATTTTTAGGATTTCATTTAATCTACCATTTTAACCTCTTCGGTCTCTGGGTCCCCATACGGGGACCTCTGTTTTTTGCCTATTAAAAACTAAAATGTCCGATTTTTTTACATTTTCACATCAATTCTTAATAGCTGAATGTTTTTTGCGTTCAAAGCAAACGAATAAATGGCAGCATCTAAGCTGATTACCACATAAAATAAATGTTATTTTCATCTGAGTTTGCAAAATGCCTAAAAATTCCCAAAAGACAGTATGACCAAGAAAGTGAGAAATTTTCATAAGTGTTTAAGGAACTTAAATCTTTTTCTGTACAAAATTTTGAGGATTTGTAGATTATTTACTTGTTTAAAGCTCTTAAATTTGTGATTGCGTTAATTTAGGTTAATGGTTATTAAATTGACGTTTTTTAAGGGATTTTGTAGTTTTAGATCCATATTTTTGAATCTAAATTACTAAGCCCTTAACGGACCCATTTCAGAAAAGATATTTTTACTGTCATTTTGTTTGGAAAAAACCAATGAATAAGCATTTGTGTTATTATTTTAGCTGCGGAACTGAAGAGGTTAAACACCGGTCGGCGACACTTATCTTTTAGCCGTGTGTGGACGAATACAGCTAGGGATCCTATAATACAGGCTGAATCATCAAGCATTTTGTTTCCCACTTAGACCAATGAGCGATTGCTGTCCACGTGGCGTGGCCATTTGTTCTTTTCCTACCTTCAATTAAATGGCGGCGTGGGTCAGCCCAGATTATAGGAGCCTTAGGTACAGTAAAGGGCTTTTTCAAGGCTGTTACTATTCGTTGGTAATGTACAATGAGTCTAGGGTACCTCGAAATGAGAATGGCTACATACGAAATATAAAATTTGACTGATTGAGATGATTTTGAGTAAAAATGAATCGGCAAGCAGCTTCATAATTATAAAACATAGTGTTCTAAGCACAGACTGAGCGTGTACCTTGTACACGCATATGTCGCCAATCTCATTGCTCTACTCTAGGGTGCTTCTATTAGAGAGTGGTGACATACGCACTGAGCCAACAGCACCTATTAGGCGCGCCACACACCAGAGAGACATGCGACAAAAATCGTGAGACATGAGGCAAATTCTGCTGTTCAAACCGGTTTTTTCTTTGTTAACAGGGTGAAATTGTCGCATGCCTCACGCTTTTCTGCCGCATGTCTCCCTGGTGTGTGGCGCGCCTTAGGGCTCCTATAATACAGGCTGAATCGTCAAACAGTTTGTTTCAACTTGGACCAATGAGCGATTGTTGCCCACGCTGCGTGGCCAATCGTTCTTCTCCTACCGGCAATTAAATGGCGGCGTGAGTCAGCCCGTATTATAGGAGCCTTAGCACCTATAAGGAAAGGGCAGCTGGCGTCACTGTTGGTCGAATTACTGTTGGTCAGCAAGAAAAACCTGTTCATTCATTATTACTCCTACGATACACATAAACTCCGGGAATTTGATTGGTCTTTAACAGATCTATGATATGATTGGCCTACGTCGCCAAGTGCGATTCCTGCAATGATCGTTAAGATAAAAATGTAGTAGTAGGTTGGTTGACGGAAGTGTTTGTTTGTAAACATGCCCTTTCCTTATAGACAATGACGACGATCTCGATTTCGACTTTTATGTCACAAGAATAGGGTCCAATGAATGATCAGCTAATGGCCGATTTGCCGTGACGTGGTAATAGAGATCATCGGCATTGTCTGTAGGGCCCGTTGATTGTGCGCGTGCTCAGAATAAGTTTTATTCCAATTATGGTAACCAATAAATCAGAACATAATAATAAACTTCTGTGCGAATTCGAGTGAAAGTACGATGGCACCATATGAAACTGGCGGCATAAAATAAAATAGACTTTACTCATGGGACGCCAGCCGTGGGTAAACAGAAGAAAAACATCAACAGCCGTGAAGGGCATTTTAACACTGCTCTCCATTTGTCCAATAAACAGTGTTTTTCGGAGGGTTTTTTCCCGCAGAGGCGTGGCTGTTGCCATTCATGGTTACCCATGAATGGCAACCAATGGCAATCCATTGGATATAAAATGTGATTGATTGAGACGATTTCCTTGCTAAAATGAAATTTGATCGATTGAGACGATTTTCTCGCCAAACATCTTCGCGAGTCTGTCATTATCGCTAAACTAATGCTTGTGAACATGTCTTACTAGGATGCTCCTATAAGGAAGTTGCAATCAGCTGTTGAGATTTTTATCCGCCAATCACAACAGCTTGGTTGACGTTCAACCGCACCCACAATGCTCTTATCTACCAATCACAACTTCCCTCCAATCGTTGTTTGACCTCCAATGGTCAATTTGTGACGTCATCTGAAATTACCCTGTATGAGATTTCTGACATAAGCAGAAGAAACATACCTAGACAGATGTTTTGTCTAAATTATCGTAAAACAAAACTATATTTCACCCACGTCTGGCAACAGCCATGCGCTTGCGGGTATATACTCTCCGAAAAGGATTGCTTATTGGGCGAACGGGGAACAGTGATAAAATGTTTTTCACGCCTATTGGTCTTTTTCTTCTGTGTATCCGCAGCTGATGTCACATGGGTAAAATCCACTGGATGAGTTCTCTTAGGCGCGCCACGCACCAGGGAGACATGCGGCAGAAAAGCGTGAGGCATGCGACAATTTCACCCTCTTAACAAAGAAAAAACCAGTTTGAACAGCAGAATTTGCCTCATGTCTCACGATTATTGTCGCATGTCTCTCTGGTGTGTGGTGCGCCTAAAGTGGGACAAGCTGACAAAATTAATTTGACGATTCATCTTTAATTAAGATTATCCAAACCATTCCAATGGACTTTACCCACGAATGGCAATAGCCCCGCTTTTGCGGGAATTTTCCCTCCGAAAAAGACTGTTTATTGGACGAAGAGGAAGCACTGTTAAAATGTTCTTCACGGCTATTGGTGTTTTTCTTCTGTTTACCCGCGGCTGACGACACATGGGTAAAGTCCATTTTGTGTCCATACGTCGCACCTCTCATATAGAGGTACCCACGTCTTATTCATTCAGGTACGTATCGCCAAATTTTGGAATGCAGGTTAGGCGCGCCACACACCAGGGAGACATGCAACAAAAAAGCGTGAGGCATGCGACAATTTCATTCTGTTAACAAAGGAAAAACCTGTTTGAACAGCAGAATTTGTCTCCTGTCTCACAACTATTGTCGCATGTCTCTCTGGTGTGTGGTGCGCCGTACCGTACTTCTGCGCTGTGCGTGTGTCGCCACTCTCATAATGCCTCCGTCTTGAAAGTCCGTTTCTAAACGTTATCATTTCAAATTCAAGCCCTTTTGCTGGCATAGGCAAAAATATTTAATTTAAAAGATCTGTGGGCGAGAAATTAGGTAAGTTTTGTTATGTTCTAGAAACCGAGGCTAGAAAAAAGGATAGGCTGCCGCGGTACCTGACGCCTTAGACCGCTAGAGTCATGTGATGCTCTTTTCGTGCACCTGCACTGGTGGATTCGTGCATAAATTGACTCAGGTGGTGTAAAAAAGAGAAGGGTGTAACGCACCGCGGTAGTCTATCTTTTTTGTTAGCATCGGTAGAAACTTGATTGTGATAGTTTGAACGAAGTTTCAATCTCAGCATGTGATACGTCTTTATGTTTTAGGTAGCTTTCATTACAAAAAGCTACCTATTGCAGCCGTTCGGAGGAAAGCGATTTCAAAAAATTTTGGTATATTTTCATCGATCATGACCCCCAGACCCCGAAACCACCCTCCGTTCAAAAGTTGATATATATATATATATATATATATATATATATATCCATATATATATATATATATCTGACATTTGTCATACTGTAACTCTCGAATTTATGAACCGATTTGGATGTAATTCGGTATGTACATAGTACATACCAATGTCTCGACCGAGTTCGTTGACCAGCTTCATCCGCCATTTTGTTTCAAAATGGCGGCCATTTAAAATTTTCTTAAAAATTTTAAATTTGAAATGTGGTACCAAAGAATTGAAAATGGAAAAATATTTTTTTCTTATGTATTTGACCTTTATACAAAGATTCCGGAGCAGTTTTTGTTTCGTCTATATCTTAAAAAATGGCTGAGTTATAGCATTTTGAATTTCTAGCGTGGCTGACATTTTGAAACGTCCTGAATTTTGTCACGCGATAAAAGGCGTATTTATGAACCGATTTGAATGTAACTTCGTTTGTACATAGTACATACCAATGTCTCGACCGAGTTCGTTGGCCAGCTTCATCCGCCATCTTGTTTAAAAATGGCAGCCATTTAAATTTTTAAGAAAAATTTAAATTTGAAATGTGGTACAAAAAAATTGAAAATTGAAAAAATATTTTTTTCTTATGTATTTGATCTTAATACAAAGATTCGGGAGCAGTTTTTGTTTCGTCTATATCTCAAAAAATGGCTGAGTTATAGCATTTTGAATTTCTAGCGTGGCTGACATTTTGAAACGTCCTGATATTTGTCACGTGATAACAGGCGTATTTATGAACCGATTTGGATGTACTTTGGTGTGTACATAGTACATACAAATATCTCGACCGAGTTCGTTGGCCAGCTTCATCCGCCATCTTGTTTCAAAATGGCGGCCATTTAAAATTTTTTTAAAAATTTAAAATTTAAAATAAGATACCAAAATATTGGAAAATGAAAAAGATTTTTTTGTATGTGTTTGACCTTAATACAAAGATCCCGGAACAGTTTTTGTTTCGTCTATATCTAAAAAAATAACTGAGTTATAGCGTTTTGAATTTCTATTGTGGCTGACATTTTAAAACGACCTGATTTTTGTCACACGATAACAAGCGTATTTATGAACCGATTTGGATGTTACTTGGTCTGTACATAGTACACACCAATGTCTCGACCGAGTTCGTTGGCCAGCTTCATTCGCCATCTTGTTTCAAAAGGGTTGCCATTTAAAAAAAATTAAATTTAAAATTTAAAATGAGGTATTAAAAAATTGGAAAATGAAAAAGTTTTTTTTATGTGTTTGGCCTTGATACAAAGATTCCGGAGCAGATTTTGTTTCTGAAAATTTGTTCTTTTGTTTATATCTTAAAAAATGGTTGAATTATAGCACTTTGAATTTCTAGTATGGCTAACATTTTGAAACGATCTTGTATTTTTCACGCGATAACACACGTATTCGCCTATTTCCATGTAAGAAGGCATGTGGATAGTATACATCAACATCTCAGCCAAATATAAGTTACTTTAAATAAAAGCAGCTTGGATAAAGCTGACTAATTTCGTGAAATTCTCATTCATAATGATTAGTATTGATAAAAATTAGTATTGAATCTCCTATATTCGGTTTCCACTAAATTGAGCTTCGTGTGTTTGAATAATATAAGTTGGCTTATTTAAAATAAGGTATTTGAAAGCTACCTCTTCCTCCCGGCACTGGCCGGAAGGACTTTTTATTTATAAAGGCAGTCCTTTGGCAGCAACGTAGATTATATTGAATGTGCATATAATTGTCATAAACCGTGCTTTGCAATATTACACTTGAAAAGTACGCCAAGTGGCATGCAATAAATAAATTAAGAAAAAAGCATTATCAATAACATGAATGTTTTTGAAGAATTGTAATCATACCATAAACTAAGAACACTGAACTGCAGTCACCTTTTTCCTTTTAAAAATTACCTATTCGAAAATAAAATGAACAATATGTAGTCGTCAAAAATACGAGAAAATAAAAAGAGTACTTTCAAAACAAATATTTTTTCCACCAGGCCTCTTACAATGACCGCAGGTAGGTAGAGAAACTTAGCTATGCTTTTGCATTGTCCAAAATGATGTATATTTTTTAATTTGGAAAAAATTGGGATATTAATATTAATATAATTTCCAAACAAAAATTTTTTTCCATACAAGGTTGTGATATTTAACTTGGGGTGGCAAAGATTAGATACCAGATCCTTTAATAAAAGCAGAAACTTCAATTTACTCTAAAGTGATTAAAAAGAAATTGTGCAAAATAGAAAAATCGCTATACGAATTTAGAATAAATTTCATTGAAAAGAAGATCAAAATGTATTATATAGGGCTAAAAGATTTTCTACAGATTGTTTGTACGACTGACTCAAAATCATCTGCGAACTAAGAAAATACCCCACGAAATTTGGGCAAGTGAGATCACAGATCACACATAGGGTTTCGTTTAATATTTCTTTCAACACTTAATCCTGTTGCAAAATCTGCTAGTTCCCCATTCACCAATAGGGGACGCATTCTATTCTAAAAAAACCTCTATTCGAACAAAACTCCGTTTTATAATCCATGCGTAGATGTATTAGTCGAGGGGATCAGGCCTATAGAACCAGAGATTAGAAAGCATCCCCCTGGTGGTAAAAAGAGGAACTTCACTACTATTAATGTAAACATATAAGCAGGGATGAAAGTACACTAAAGCCATTTTGGAGCAGCAAAAATCTAATTTTGTAGCAATAAAATTAAAATTCTGTTTTTGGTGCAAACTGAAATTCTAATGCTAATAAACTCCTAACTAGTATGTTATGGCCATCACAAAACTTTCTTCTATATAAATCACATAAACAGCACTAATTGATATCAAGGTATACCTGAATCTGAAGTTTGATGAAAATTCGTGCATTAGTTCTTGAGAGCTATAGTGGAAATTCTGAAAAAAGCAGCATAGCAGCGCCAGCTGTTGAGCGTTTTGAGCCAAAATATAAACAGCTCTAATTCATATCAAGGTATACCTGAATCTGCAGTTTGATGAAAATCCGTGCATTAGTTCTGGAGATTGGGGTATTGCGGAAATCGTAAAAAATGCTGCATAGCAGCGCCACCTGTTGAGCGATTTACACAAAAACAAATCAGCACCAATTTATATCAGGGACTAACTTAATATAAATTTTTATTAAATTCCGTGTATTAGTTCTTGAGATAGAGCGCCCACAAAATTTGTGTCACATACATACACACATACAGACAGACAGACATTTTGTAAAAACATGTTTTGCGGAATCTCTGACCCCTAAAACATGTAAATCCGTCGAAAACCGAAAATTTTCACGAATCCAATACTTTCTTCTTGTAAAGGTAGAAGAAAGTAAAAATTAAAATTATTGCTATCTCGAAAATATTTTGACATTTGAAAGAATAATTACTCAGATAAAATTTCTCCCCACATTTTGCTAACTGTGGCCATTCTAAATGACAATTGGTACAGTTTGCAATAATGAACAAGTGGGTATGTGTGATCACAGATCGCACTGAGGGTTTCGTTTAATATTCCTTTCAAAACGCTTTATCCTTTTGAAAATCTGTTAGTTCTAAATTTCGCAACCAGGGGCGCACTCTATTCTAAACAAACCTCTATCCGAACGAAACTCCGTTTTACATACTATCCGTATACATATTAGTCGAAGGGATTGGGCCCATAGCACCCGAGATAAGTAGGCGCCCCTGGCGGTAAAAAGTGGAACTAAAATATGTAAGGCTATGGTGCATAATATAAAAGAATGGTCAAAGGGGTGTCGGCAAAAGTTGGAAAAGTGCTCCTCGGATGAAAAGGGCGGAGGTTAGAAAAATTGCTTAAAATATACAAGTTAGAGCACGGAGCAGTAAGTAATATAAGACTTTTTGAAAAATTTATGATTTGTTGTGTGGTCTGAGGTATTCAGCTATACGTATGCAAAAATTCATGTCTCCAACTTAATTAGGGGCTCTCTTAGAAATAATTACTTAAAATACATATGTGGTAGCCAAAAGGGTTAAACGTAAGACTTTTTCAATATTTTATGATTTATCGCCTGACCTCAGGTGTTCTGCTATAAGTATGCAAAATTTCAAATCTCCATATTAATAGTTCAATTAGAATAGCTCAGTTAGAAAGAATTGCTTAAAATACGCATGTGGGATCCCAAAGGGTTAAATGTACGAATTTTTCAAATTTTTATGATTTGTCGCATGATGGTATTCAGCTATAAGTATGCAAAATTACACGCCTCCAACCTAAATAGGGTGTCACTTAGAAAGAATTGTTTAAAATATACATGAAGGAGCCCAAAAGGTTAAATGTACGACTTTTTCAAAATTTTATGATTTGTCGTTTGATGTGAGGTATGCAGCTATAAGTATTCAAAATTTCACGCCTCCAACATAATTAGGGGCTAACTTAGAAAGAATTGTTTAAAATACATATGTAGGAGCCCAAAAGGCTAAGTACGACTTTTTGAAAATTTTATGATTTATCGTTTGATGCGAGGTGCTCAGCTATAAGTATGCAAAATTTCACGCCCCCAACCGAATTAGGGGCTCACTTAGAAAGAATTGTTTAAAATACACATGTGGGAGTCCAAAGGGTTAAATGTACGACTTTTTTCAAAATTTTATGGTTTGTCATTTGATGTGAGGTGTTCAGCTATAAACATGCAAAATTTCACGCCTCCAACCTAATTAGGGTTCACTTCGAAGGAATTGTTTAAAATACACATGCGGGAGCCTAAAGGGTTAAATGAACGACTTTTTCAAAATTTTATGATTTGTCGTTTGATGTGAGGTAGTCAGCTATAAGTATGCAAAATTTCACGCCTCCAACCTAATTAGGGGCTCGCTTATAAAGAATTGTTTAAAATACACATTTGGGAGACCAAAGGGTTAAATGTACGACTTTTTCAAAATTTTGTAGTTTGTCGTTTGATGTGAGGTGTTCAGCTATAAGTATGTAAAATTTCACGCCTCCAACCTAATTAGAGGCTCATATAGAAAGAATTGTTTAAAATACACATGTGGGAGCCCGAAGGGTTAAATGTACGACTTTTTCAAAATTTTATGATTTGTCGTTTGATCTGAGGTGTCCGTCTGTAAGTACGCGAAATTTCACGCCTGCAACCTAATTAGGGACTCACTTAGAAATAATTGTTTAAAATAGACATGTGGGATACCAAAGGGTTAAATGTACGACTTTTTCAAAATTTTATGATTTGTCATATGATGTGTGGTGTTCATCTATAACAGGCATCTCAAACTCATTTACCGCCGCGGGCCAAATTAAGCATTATATACTAAGCCGCGGGCCATATTAAAAAAAAAATATAATAATATTACGATTGCACAGAATAAAATTCGTTCCAACATTAAGCACACTAGTTGCATAGCAACCCGTTGTGTTGCTTTTGAATTGCATGAGACAATCGATCTTTTTGCGAAAAATGAAATCTTAACTTTATTGTAAATTTAGAAAGTCATTGCAATATTAATTTTATTAAATACAATATTTTAAATAATAAGTTATATTTACAATTTAAGTCAAAACTCTCCAATAAAAATGCACATATTCTATAACTTTATTTGCCTAGAGATTTCGCTCTTCCAAGATTTTCCTTCGAATTTCGGAGTTCGTAGAAATGATGTCATTTGGGTCAACTTATACAAAAATGAATTTGTTTGGACGAATTTATTCAGAAGCATTTTATATTTATGAATTAAAATAAATATTTAAAGAATTATTTTTTTTCTCGTCAAAACTTTTCTCTTTTTTTTCTCGCTTTTTCGCATTTTTAATGTCCGCTTCTGAAAGGTTTTATTAGCCATCTTAAGGCAATGGTTGAAAATCTACTTTACGACTTTAAATTAAATGAAAATAACGTACGATGTTTTTTTTTTTTCTTTTGATGTCAACAGAATTTATCTCAATGTTCCAGTCGAGAGACGAATTTGTGTTTCTAAAATAAACGGATTCCTGAAGCTTGAATATGTGTGAGTTCGTATTTCGTGAAATTTTCTTGAAAACTACAATCATTTTTTCACTATTCATTCAAATATACGTTAATTTCAATTTAAAAATGATTTCAAGCAATGATACCTAATAATCCTTGTCATTTTCCCTTTTCTCCCTTTTATCCGCAAAAGTGGAGCAATTTTAGTTTCCATAATTACAGAAATGTCATAAAAAATAACGTGAAAATTTATATCTCGAAAACTAAACAAATTTTAAAATTCTACGACCACGTTTAGCATCCTCGGACCCATGCGGATAACTGGCGTTAATTTAATCACCCAACATTCCACATTCTAGGAGGAACAGCTGTGAAATACAAATGGACAGTCACTTTTTAATATAATAGATTGATGAAGTTTTAATTTCGCTATAAAAAATTAGTCAAGGACAAATGCTGAATTATTTATATTATTTTAAGTGCAAATGGCTTATTCCGTAATAGAGCCTGTACGCAATGGATATAGATTAAAAAACATTATTCTTGAAAATTATTTAAAAAGACATAATAAATAAATCAATTAAGATAAAGTTTTCAAGAAAATTGCATTTGAAAGTAGATTTTTTCACCTTTATAACGGGTGTAAAAACTGAAGATGCGCGATGTTTAGAAATTCAAAAAATTGCAGTAGCAAAGATTGCAAATCTGACATTTAATAGTCAATCGTTGTCATTCTCAAAATGACGTCAGCCGTACGCATGGACATATTTTTCCTTTAGATAGATTTTCAAACGTGAAGTTCCGTTTGTCAGCTAAAACTTTGCATGTGAAAATGTATTCTTTTCGCTTGAGGGTCTAATTTCAGTACCGCGAAGTACTAATTCCAGAAACTAATGTATTTTGGATGTATTCGTGTAAAAATATACATTTTTATCAAAGAAAAGGATTGTTTTCTTTTAAATATGGCACTTACTGAAGCATTACGCCAAGTGTCTCAAATTCGGTATCAGTCGAATGAAAATATATTGTAACATTAGCTTTATGAGCGAAAATGTTTTTTAAATAGTGACGTCATTTTCTGTTCAGACTTAAAATTAAATTATTTTTAATTGTAATGAGTAAATGGTATCAATACGGATAAATAAACCCCAATATTTCTTTTTTTTCTGCAATAGTGGAAATAATACGATTGCTACCATTTTGATGAAATTTCAAAAAATCTTTTCAAATTAAATTAAAAATATAAAAGTGAAAATATTTATAAAAATAGCTAGTGCGAGGATATCTACAAATGAACAGCTTTCATTTAAAAAAACAATTATTAGCAAAATTGGTACAGTAGAAAGTTCAAGGAAGATGTCTAAAAAAGCTATCTTGTGTTTTCAATATATAGATTATTTTTTCTCTTTTACTTTAACAGTTGCCTAGCAACTCTATTTCATACAAATTGCATTTAAAAGCACATATTTTTCCCAATTCGACTCTAAAAAAATTTAAATTGTTCGACTACATATATGTTAAATTCGTGCTTTTTTATATAGTATTCTTTTATTTATTTATTGATGAAGCTTTAATTTCTTTGTAGAAAATTAGCGGGGAGAAATTCTGAACTTTTTTTTAATGTGCAAATTGTTTATTAATATTTCGCAATGGAGCCGGCAAGGCAAAATCATTTAATTGATAAATAACAACTAAATAAAGCCAAAACTCACTGGGTTTTATAGCACGTATTTTAGTTTCAATTTTTTTTTCGGTTTTTATGAGAAAATACAACAAAAAGATACAGCAATCTACTATTTTCATTCTTTCCCCCTTTAGTTTCAACAGAAATGGAGTACTTCAGCTGCCACGATTACAAAAAAAGTAATAAAAACTGCAAAAAAATTAATATTTTAAAATTAAAATGAGATACAGCTTTCAAACAAATTGCATTTAAAAGAGCATTTTTTTCGTTATACGTCGGTGTAAAAATTTAAAATGTGCGATGTTCAGAAGTATAAAAATTTGCAGTAGAGAAAATTACTAAACAAAAATTTTATTTCAAATTTCAAAGTGTTGCCATTCGCAAAATGACGTATGCGTTACGCACAGATATGTTTGTCCTTTATAATATAGATAGTAAGTTTATATTAATTTTTCGAAAAAACACTCATAATTATTTTTATCAACCAAAAAAAAAAAAAAAAATTGAATATTATAAACTACGTTTATTTTAAAAATTGCTTGTACACGCTAATCTAGATTTATCATTGGCATAGCTGTCAATCTTCCGTGTGTTCTCAAAGTAAAAAACAAAAATAAATATTTTTTGAATCTGAAAATCTATTTAATAAAACATGTCATATATAATCGCTACTTTTGTTATTTCATTCATTAAATATATTTCCTGGTTCAAATTATTTTATTTGACTTGAAAAATAACAAAAGGTTGCATATTGTATTTCAAAAAATTAGTCTATTGATGAATAATTACAGAAATTTGGAAACTCCGTATCCATGGCGCTAATATCGAATCGTGCTGAATTTTGATTAGCTGCAGTAATAAATTCTGAACAATAATTTGAACATAAATTATTAGAGGTGAGGGAAACAGATTAAACTGTTTCTTGAAATTCAAAAATCTTCTTTTGAAATCATTTTTTAAATATTTCCACTTTGATGATTTTTGTTATAATGCAAATACCGATGCGTCCCTGAAAAAACTCGACTGATGTCATGCACTAGGCAAAGGATAATTAAAGAAATGTAAAATGGTAAAGGCTTCGCGGGCCACAGATAAATGGTCGGCGGGCCAGTTGTGGCCCGCGGGCCGTGTGTTTGACATGCCTGATCTATAAGTATGCAAAATTTCAAGCCTCCAACATGTATAGTTTCTGAGAAAGGGCTCTGTGACGAACAGACAGACAGAGGAGCGAGACGAATAGGGTTTCGTCAGATGAACGAAACCCTAAAAATTAGCAGCAGGAAGAAAAAAATCAGTTTATTTGGCTTTAAAAAATATTATTTTAGAGCAGTAAATTTAACTAATCGATAAAAAGCCCATGAATACAACAAACAGGACTCCCACTCAACTTTTGTAGTAAAAAATGGTAAAAGGGGACTATTTTTTTCAAAAAAAGACCATATATTTCGCATAAAAAGGAACCTTTAGGTACCTAAATTCAGCAAATCACAAAATAAAATAAACACAAAATCTCCGCAACCATTTCACGAAATTAGCGCGTTTTTCGCGATCCTTTGACGAAATTCACGTGATTTCACTATCCCTTACCAAAATTTGAGTATTTTTTTGAGATCTTTTGGCGAAATTCGCATTTTTGGCGATTTTTTGACTGAATTCGCATATTTTTCGGGATCTTTTGGTGAAAATCGCAAGTTTTTCGCGACCCTTGTACGATTTCTCTTAATTTTCACAATCTTTCGACGAAATTTGCATTTTTCGTGATATTCTGCGAAAACTTGCGTTTTTCTGCGATCTATAGACAAAACTTGCGCTTTTTTGCGAACTTTTGACAAAACTTCGCGTTTTTTTCCTTTTTTCACGAAACTAGCAATCCTTTGACAAAATTCACGTTTTTTTTGCGTTCTTTTGACGGAATTCGTGTATTTTTTGCGGTCTTTCGACGAAATTTGCGTGTTTCTCCCGGTATTTTGACGAAATTTGCTTTTTGTTTCGCGATCTTTTGACCGCGTTTTGTCTGTTTTTTTGACAAAATTCCCATTTTTCGTGATCCTTTGACTATTATGGCGCGTTTTTCGCGATCTTTAGATAAAATTCGCACGTTTTTCGCGATTTTTTGACAAAATTCACGTGTTTTTCACGATCTTTTGACTAAATTTGCATATTTTTCGTGATCTTTTGGCGAAATTTGCAAGTTTTTCGCGACCTTTTGGTGAAATTCGCTTATTTTTCGCGATCTTTTGACGAAATTTGCATTTTTCGCGCTATTCTGCGAACTTTTGGCAAAACTTGCGCTTTTTTGCGATCTTTTGAAGAAATTTACAGGATTTTTTTTATCTTTTGACCGCGTTTTGCTCGTTTTTTCACGAAACTAGCGATCCTTTGACAAAATTCACGTTTTTTTGCGATCTTTTGACGGAATTCGTGTACTTTTCCTGATCTTTCGACGAAATTTGCTATTTGTTTCGCGATCTTTTGACGAAATTCGCGTTTTATCGCGATCTTTTGACGAAATCCGCGTTTTTCGCGATCTTTTGACCGCGTTTTGTCTGTTTTTTGACAAAATTCCCATTTTTCGCGATCCTTTGACTAATATGGCGTGTTTTTCGCGATCTTTTGATAAAATTCGCACTTTTTTCGCAATTTTTTGACAAAATTCACGTGCTTTTCGCGATTTTTTGACGAAATTGACAATCTTTTGATAGCGCTTTCTTCATTTTTTGACGAAATTGGCGTTCTGAGAAAAGTTAAAAATGGAATTTTTCTTTGTTTCTCGGATCGTTTTGCTAAAACGATCTGCTAAATACGATCTCTGAGCTAAATTTCATTTTGGTACTAAGTACGTTTTGGCGCAAATTTAAGGAAAACGCTATTTCTGCGCAGCACTTGAAACCCTGTATAAGGCTATGCTGCATAATATGAGAGTGGTCAAATGACTGTCCAATGATATATAGTGTGCTTAGTAATGTACACACATAATCACATGAGGGGTGTCGGTAAAAGTTAGAAAAGTGGCTCCTTCGAGGGGGGGGGGGTATTGGAGAGGAACCGGAAGATGCATAGTATGGAAGAGTGGTCACAAGGCTTTCCACTGATATACAATCACATGAGAGGTTCGGAAAAAGTTTAAAATACCCTCCCCCTCTTCGAGCCTTACTATCCCGTCCCCGGAATACACCACCTGTCTTTGAAATTTTTATATTTTATAAATAATATTTATCACAGGCTTCGTAAAAAAAAATCTAAAATGATATTTAGTGTAGAAAATGCTACAATTTTAAAACTTTGTTTGTGCCCCCCCCTTCTCCATGGCCCAGAAAACCGGACTCATATCATGACAAACAAAGGTACTAGTGGTAAAAAAAATGAGTTAAGGAGGTGGGTGCTTAGTAATGTATAGGCCAAGAGTCTTAAAACGATATGTTTCATGAAAAAATACATTTCCTGACCCCCCCCTCCAATGGGGATTATTTCCCTTAAGGGTGTTCTCAAATCAAAAAGGGCAACTTTCTGACATAAGTTTTAATTTATTTTTGTTCGAAAATGCATGAAACTTGCTGGTGTTGTTGTTCAGAAACTATGTAATTGAGCTGTTTTTTCCATTTTTTTTGCAAACGCAATAGATCTTTCAGAAAATAATGTCAAAGTAGGCGTTTTGAACCGAATTTCCGCGCGAAGGGAGAAAGAGCACTCAAGAGCGGACGAAAATTCGGTTTGTCACGTGATCGAATTTGCTTATAACTCAATGATCAAAAAATGGAAAAAACAGTTCGATTCCAAATCGCTTCCATGGCAGGGCTTTCCAATTTTATATCTTTCCATTAAAAAATGAATTTGTAAATATGTCAAAACGTTTTTTGCTTGTTGAGCAGAGCAGTTAAGAACAGCCTTAATTGCCTGGTGTTAACATACACTACACCAATCGAAATGCCTTGATGAGATGACTCTTTGGTCAAGACTTCAAATGAGGACGAATCTTGCTGTAACTTAATAAGGGGCTGAGTGAGAAAAATCGCTTCAAAATACACAAGTTAGAGTCCAAAGGAGTCAATGATATAAGACTTTTTCAAAATTTTATGATTTGTCAAGTGATTGCAAGTGTTCAGCTATAAGTATGCAAAATTTCAAGTCTCCAACGTAATTAGGGGTTGAACTAAAAAAAAAAAAAACTGGTTAAAATACACATCTTAGAGCATGGAAGGGTCAATAATATGATTGAAAATTTTTATGAGTTGTCGTGGGATCGCAAATGTTCAGCTATAAGTATGCAAAATTTCAAGGCTCCTACTTAATTAGGGGCTGAATTAGAAAACTTGCTTAAAATAGGTTTAATAATAGTAATAGGTTAATGCTTAAAATAATATACAAGTTACAGCCCAGAAAGGTTAATAATATAAAACTTTATGAAAATTTAATGATTTGTCATGGGATCGCAAGTGTTCAGCTATAAGTATGCAAAATTTCAAGTCTACAACTTAATTTATTGCTACAATTTACAAAAATGTTGTCACCCCTCCCTCTGGAATTCAACTCCTACGTCCTTTTTTAAAATTTTTAGGTGTTTTTTTAATTTTAAAATTGATTAAAAAAAATCAGACATAAAATAATGATAATTACTAAGTGAAATGATTAGAATTAAATAATGTGACATTACAAATCATTTGAATTTTGTTAATTCATAAAAATGCATGTAGATGGCAGCATCAAACTAAAAACTTAAAAAGATTTATAGCATATGTCAGAATGTTATTCAGTATTTAAAAGGTTAATTCTTTTTTAAGGTTTTTCCTTCTTATTTAATTTCTTTCGGGGTGGGGGGGGTGGGGAGACACGATACTTCACAAAGTTAAGTTTAAAAAGAAATTCTCCTAAAATAATTACATATTTTAGTTTTTAAAAAATTCAATGAAATTCCGTTTTTAAAATGTTTATTCTTTTTTTTAGGGTGAGGGAGGAGGAGGAACACGCAATACTTGACAAATTTATTTTAAAAAAGAAATTTCACAAAAATTTTTTACAAATTTAAGTTTTGAAAATGTTCAACTTTAACCTGCGTTATTTGAACTCACAACCTTCTGTGTACGAAACTCTAACCAACTGCGCTATAACTTCTACGAATGAAAAGCTGAAATTAATATTATGTAATGTTGCAGAAATGGTCGAATTCCTAAAATGCCCTAATAATATAATACTTTTCAAAATTTTATGATTTGTCTTGTGATCTCAGGTGTTCAGCTATAAATATGCAAAATTTCAAGTCTCCAACTTAGCCCCCATAGGTTTAACATTAGCTTGCAAGTTTCTTTGTGAAAATCCAAAATTTGTGTTCATATACAGTCGAACTTTACCGAAGTCCCTATTTAACGAAGTATTCTACTTAACGAAATTCTTTGCTGAACCTTGACTTTAAACACAATTAACATGTAAATCAATCTCCATATTACAAAAAATATATTCTATATAACTAAGTTTATTCCACTTTTGTGCGTGTACAGCAATCAAACGGGGAGGTTGTTGTTGCAACGTATGTATGAATTTATTTCAGTGGATTGTATGAAAATGAAATTATTTATTTAATCATTTCCATTCAAAAGAAGAAATATAAAAAGCCTTCAATACAAGAAGAAGGGGATTCCAGTTTTACGAAAATGTTACAGATAAATTGTTCGAATACTTAAAAAAGCGGGAACATTTTTAGGAAAAGTGTATTTTTTATAAGAAACCCGAAACATGTCACCTTTGCCCCTTCCTAGTTTCGACCATGGACCCATAGTACCCAAAATAAGAATGTGTTCCTCTGGTGGTGAAATGGGGAACTAAAAATGGTAGGACAATCAAAACAATTGCCAGAACAAATGACGAAAGAGGTGTCAAATGAAGATTTTGTTTGTCGTTTCATACATATATATATCTATATGAAATACAAAGAAACTTGCAAGCTAATGTTAAACCTATGGGAGCATTCTCTTCAAATTATGAGCCAAACAATGTTGAAATCACGGATACAAAACCTGAGATAAGAATGCACCCCTTGGCAGTGGAACTAAAAACTGAAATGAAATGAATCAAATGAAAACCAAGTTTAATAAGCCATTTCTCATTGCCTATAGAACCCGAGATCAGAATGTATCCCTTGGTGGTGGAAGGTGGAACTAAAAACTATAAGTGAATGTATTCTAAATTGAATGAATCAATTCCAGTTGAAATCTGTCCCATAGAACTCCAGAAAAGAAGATGATATTACTGTTCGAAAATAGTGACAACTGAATTCTAAATTTAGGAAAACACTTTTAATTGTAACTAAAGGTTGAATGAAACAATTTTCATTGAATTCAGGCCCACAAAACCTGAGAAAAGAATGTATTGTTACTGTTTGAAAACAGTAACTGAAGTGTATATTTAGGAAAGCATACTTTAAATATATTTCACCTATGTAAGATATTTTTCTACTGATGCTTACCAATTCTATATCTTAATTAGAGTGTTAAAGAATGCGTCGAAATTGTTCAAAAATGTTGATAGTTTATCATTAACGCAATTTTTAATTTATGACTGAAATTGAACCCCCTTTACATTAATGCAATTATTAATAAAGAACTATAGTTTTCTGATAATTAGAAGTTATTAAAAGCACAACACAATAATGGCTGACAGATGTTTTTTCTTCTTAACTTTAAATTCAAATCTGAATCTTAATCAGTTCTCTTAATTATCGGCCATTACCAAAAAATAATTTATTTCCTTTTGTTATTAATTTCACCCATTGTCAATTTTCTTCCCTTCAGAAAGTAAATGAATGGATGGGCCAGCAAAACAAATTTTATTGAAATTGAAAGATGATCCCTCGTCTGCATAATTCCTTTCATGTCTGATTAAGTTTTGTGCAAAAATTAAGAAAAAATACCAGCCGATTATAAAAAAAAGTTAGATTTTCGGATACACAAAATTTTTCAACACACATATTATGAATTTCAAATCAATATCTCAAATAGTTATTTTGATATTCTGTGATTAGTGGAAAATAGAAAAATCAGTTGTCTGTGATTTTAAATTAAAGTCGGGGTTATTTGTATTGCTATTCTTCAAATCTAGCCTCGCTGCAAGGGTCCAAATCAAAAACAGTTTACGGTTTTCGGAAAAATTGCTTTTTTTTTATTGAGCCGTTTGAGGAGTTATTAATTAATACCTCCTAATAACATGGATTTTGGCACCCCCCCCCCCCCGTCCTCACTCACAATAAAAGTTATCGATGGCAGGTACCCTATGCAAAAAAAAAGAAAATACCCTTAAAAAAATCCTTTAGTAATAATTAAAATGCTAGCAAGAAATATGTAAACAATGCTCCCATAGGATTAACATTAGCATGAGTGTTAAGAGCCTACACTTATCACGTGAAGAAACTGGATCGCTAATGTTAATCCTATGGCAGCGTTCTTTTTAAAATTTCTTCCTTGCATGTTACTAGTTTTAAATGATTTTTTGTTCTTGCTTAGAATAGCAGAGATTGAATTCTAACCAGGTTAGTGTTTACTTTTTCGATTTTGGTTGCAGATATATATATATATATATATATTTATATACAGTTACTTTCACTTTCACAAATTTGAAAAGTATGCTCCCATAGGTTTAACATTAGCTTGCGAGTTTCTTTGCATTTCATATACATATACATTTTTGTATGAAACAACAAACAAAAACTCCATTTGGCTTTCATTTAACTTCATGAAGCCCCTTTGGCTTTCGTTCTGGCACCCGGGGCACATGCTCCCTCTGCACACCCTAGTTTCGGCCCTGCTTCTGAATAAAAATTGTTGCTTAATTTAAATGCAGAATTTCTGCCATAAAGAAGGTAAAAATTACTATTCGAAAAGAGTGGTGAATGTTTGTCATTCCAAAAGTCTCCCCCCACCTTTCCACTTCATATTCCTTTCACCATTCTAATTGAAATTCTGGATATCAGAATTGAAATAACAGATAGAGCAAAATGAGTGATATTTCTACATTTGGAATTTCAATATTCAAAATCTCAGCAGCCCACCCCACCCCTTCCCGTCACCCCTAGACTTTTAAGTGAGATATCTTGACATTGGAACAGGATCAAATTAGAGCTAAGTATTGATACTTGAAATTTTGATACTAAAAATAGAAAGGGGGTGGCGGTGCAGTTAGCATTGACTTAGTGATGTCTCTCTCCTCAAATTTATGCTCCACTCTTCCAGCACAGAAAGTTTAAAATTTTCATTAAAAAAAATCTTCTCCCTTATTTGTGCCTCAATAGGAAAAAAAAAATAAATCTGTCATATATAAGCCTACTAGCCCCTACCCAGTGAAATTTTATCCCCCTCCCCCCCCCCCTCAGCTTAGAGGGTTACATGTGTTTGAAAATTTCAAAAAATCCATTTATTTTTTATTTTCTTTTATCTAATAGTACAATACGTCTAGAATATATTTCCAAAGTTTCAATTCAATTGAAGTAAAACTCTAGGACAGAGAGCTTTTGGAAATTCCCCTCATTAGGCAAGGCCGGCTGGAAGCGATGCAGGTGTATTTATCTAAAAATACTACAGTAGAACCACGATTATCCGAAGTAATTGGGATTGACCCTCTTTCCAAAAATCGAAATTGTCTGATAATCGAGAATGCTTCAGTTTTAAGATTAAGGAGAAATATATGCAATATTTCATATTAAAAATAAAGCAATGCCAAAATAGAAACAAGAATTAATTACCTGAATTTTAACTTTGAAATTAAGTACCTTTTACATATATCACAAGAGTATGAAAAAAATGTTTTGTTTGTTGCAGTTTCGATTGCCTTTGCTTTGAAGCTCTATCACAGAGTTTTTAATATTATTAGTTCACCAGTATCACAGTCTTTCTGCTGCTCCAGCCATCCCAAACATTTTGCAAAACATTCAAAAGTTTCAGAATTGCTAATTCTTTCGTTTTCTTCGTCCCAATCCACAGCTTACGGGAGCTCAAGTTAAATTCAAAGGAACTCTAGGAAAGGAGAACGAAAATATTTATATGTAGGAGAGAGTGAGGTGGAATGGGACAGCAGGTTTTTCTCTTTAGAATTCTCGTCCCTAGATTCTGCCAAGTTTCTCTCAGCTTTCCATCTGCTGCGTCCGGTCGATATAAAGATCCTAGCTGTTCGAACCCCTTTCGTGGACCCAGCGACTTTGGAGCTCTCACCAGAGGATGAGTTTGCAGCTGCAGAAGAGGTCCTGTGTCGCCAATCGATGAGTCCCATAACTTTATGTTTGTGTTGTCGGGTTGAGCACTACCTTTAAGTGTGCGGATGTATTTTTCGATGTATGCATCGCGATCTTGTTCTGTATATATTGAATAAATATTTTTAATATCATTCTAAACATTTCACAAATCACACCCTAGATGAAGAAATGGTACACCAATCTTCAGTTGAAAAAAGTAGCTGATCTGCATAAGCTTGCGATTGCAAAAGGAAAAATATTATTTCAAGAACCAAAAGTAAATTTGCTTCATATACTCGATTATTCGATTATTACACCTCGATTATTCGAAGTAATTGGGACCGACCCTCTTTCGGAAAATCAAAATTTTCGGATAATCGAGAATGCTTCAATTTTAAGATGAAGAAGAAATAAATGCAATATTTCTTATTATGGTAACAAGTGCTTAATAAAAATAAAGTAATAGCAAAATAGAAATAAGAAGAAATTACCTGAATTTTAATTTTGAAATTAAGTACCTTTTACATATATCGCCAGGGTTTGAAAAAATGTTTTGTTTGTTGCAGTTTCGATTGCCTTTGCGTTGAAGCTCTATCACGGTTTTTTAATATTATTAGTTTACTAGTATCACAGTCTTTATGCTGCTTTAGCCATGCCAAACCTTTTGCAAAACATTCAAAAGCTTCAGAATTGCTAATTTGTTTGTTTTCTTCGTTCCACTCCGCAGCTTACGGAAGCTCAAGTTAAATTCAAAGGAACTCTAAGAAAAGGGATCAAAAATATTTATATGTACTCGTAGTTTGGAAAGGACCACTTGCACACATAGAATATGGTAATTTGAAAAAAAAAAAAAAGTTTTCAAAATGAATGTGATAGTAAAAAAAAAACCCTTCAAAAATGGATTTCGGTTAATCGAGAGTTTCGGTTAAAAGAGGTTCTACTGTACTTTCTGTATATTAATGACTTATTTATGCGTCGATGTAACAGTTTCCCTATTTATGGAACATTATACTGTATTTTATCTATGATTTAAACTATGCCTAAAAGCAGCATTTTTGTTTATACAAGAAGTGTAACATAAAAGAAGGTAGAAGGAGGAATGGGACATGCCAGCAAAGGTAGGAATGGGACATGTCTAATTCCTTCTTTTTAATAAGATGAATGTAAATTGCTAGTATGCAAATATTTTTAGAGGGTAGTATGTTAATTGCAACATTATAAATATATTAATTTACTTCAAAATGTAAATAAATTACGAATGGATGATTTTTTAATGTCGTCTCTCACTGACAATCCTGAATTTTCCTTCCAGTGATGAAGGTACTGTAATTTGATATTGTAGCACAGACATTATCAACCTACAATCTTCGTTAGACTGTATATATAGACAACACTAGACTATTTGTGCCTTACATTGTTTTATAGCTATCCCATACCTCCCTGTTAGTGGGGAGGTATGGGACACATTTTAAAATTTACATTTTCTTTATTTATAAAATTGTTTCTGCAAATTATGTTTCCATATTGTTCAAGGACATTAGAAAGTGTTTCATTTTGTATTCTATAAGTTGATTTTCTTATTTTTCTAAAAAGTACCCATTCCTCCCCTACTCGTCGTTCAGAAAGGACTGCTTGCAAAGCTTTAAAAATGGATTTTGCACACAAGGAATGCGATAGTTAAAAACAAAAAACTTTAAAAATGGATTTCGGTTAACCGAGAGTTTGGGTTAAAAGTGTTTCGTATAAAAGAGGTTCTACTGTACTTTTGAAATTGGTGGACACGATTTCTCAAAAAGTAATGCACCAATCTTATTGAAATTTTGCGCACTTCTTCAAAATAGGATTGGCTAGTGATTGAATGAAGGTTTCTCCTTTTTCCAAATTACAACCAATTTTACAAGGCTATACATAGTGTAAATTGCACTGTTTTGCATACAACACTGCCAAAAATTCAAATTTCCATTTTTATTTAAATTCTTCGTTCAATCACGAGCTATACTAATCTACTAACAGAAAAAATTTGGATTTTTAATTTCAGATAAAGCTATCATGAGTTATCATGACCACCACAAGGACACTTTTTTTAGGAGTCTGGAAACCAGGTCCCACCAGCTGAATTTTCCAAATTTTTTAATGTAAATTTTATAAAATATTGTTCAAATGTTGCTCTTTTATATGCTTAAAATTTTGAATAAAATTATTTGTTATATATAGAAAAAATCAGAGAAAATATGCTTTTTCTTAACTTTCGAAACCCATTAAGATCTTTAAAACTATTTATTAAAAAAAAAAAAAAAATGGTACTCACTATTGTTTTTCTAAAAATTGAATTTTTTATCAACAAAGTTAATTTTTCATTGTGTTTTACCTTTGCTTTAAGACAGAACCAAAAAAAATTTTTTTTTCAGAACTTTGTTAACTGGAAGCAAATATTGAAAAAGTAGCTGATCTGCAAAAAGTAGCTGATCTGCATAAGCTTTCAATTGTATAAAGAAAAAGATTATTTCAAGAATCAAAAGCAAATTTGCTTCATATACTTTTTATTTTTTTGTATATTAATGACTTGTTTATGCGTAGATGTAATAGTTTCCCCATTTATGGAACATTATACTGTATATTATCCCTAATTTAAGCTATGCTTAAAAGCAGCATTTTTGTTTATACAAGAAGTTTAACATAAAAGAAGGTAGAGGGAGGAATGGGACATGTCTAATTTCTTCTTTGAAATAAGATGAATGTAAATTGCTAATATGCACATATTTTTTGACGGTAGTATATTAATTACAACATTATAAATATATTCATTTACTTCAAAATGTAAATAAATTAAACAGATGTATTTTTAATGTCATCTCTGACTGACAATCCTGAATTTTCCTTCTAGTCATGAAGGTAATGGAATTTGATATTGTAGAACAGACATTATCAACCTACAATCTTTGTTAGACTGTATATATAGCCAACACTGGATTATTTGTGCCTTATCATACATTGTTTTATAGGTGTCCCATACCTCCTGTTAGTGGGAAGGTATGGGACACATTTTGAAATTTACAATTTCTTTATTTATGAAATTGTTCCTGCAAATTATGTTTCTATATTGTTCAAGGACATTAGAAAGTGTTTCATTTTGTATACTATGTATTGAAATTTTTGTTTTTGTGTTAAACAGTTGATTTTCTTATTTTTGTAAAAAGAGTCCCATTCCTCCCTACTCACATGCATTAAGATTTTTTGCTTAGCTGACAAGTTTTCAGAATCATTCAATATTAGGCACTCATCGAGTTCTATTTGTTCTGAAACAAATTACTACATATTAGGTTTTAAGAGGTAAGCTTTCTCTCTATTGCAATTTCAGATTTAAAGTAATTATTTTAACACTTTAAATAGGGGGTGGCCAAAACTGGTGCTTTAAATTTGCTATATGTACCAGTTATGGGCATGGAAGTGGCCATAAAGGTTACAACATATGTTCCACTTTTGGTCATATATTTCATTAAAGTGGGAATTTTAGCCATTAAATAAATTTATGAACATCTGTATAAAACAATCAATTTAGTTTTGTTTTATATAGTATGGCTTCAATAATAATAATAAAAAAGCAAGTCTAATGGCAGTTCTATCAGAGATTTTGTTTTCTCTACTCAATAGATAATTCACTTTAGAAAGAAGTATACCGTGCTAGTCACTAAGGAATGATATTGCTGCAGAAAATATAGTATTATGTTTAGTATTGATAAAACAAAAGGGGGGGGGGTGGAGGGTGATATGTGATATATGATAAATAAACTAAAAAAAATTTTGAAAGATTTTACAAATTATAAGTTAAAAAATTCAATAAAATTACAGCATGATTTCTTGTAATTTTCCTAAAGAAATGAAGAAGTTCCATAATTTTTGCAAGATTTCGGGGACAATGTTTCTCTACTAATAATGGCGAATTTCAAGTAGTAGATCTAGGCACTAGGAATTGAAATTAAAAATCAATTAGACAAATAGATTTTAGATATTGTCAGGATACTACTATTTCCTATAAAAATGGAACAACTGTAAGATTCTGTCCAGAAAATTGGGAAATCCCTAAAATAACTTGCAAAGAAGCAGAATACATAAATAAGGCACAAGGTAATATAAATCAAAACAAAATCAGAAAATGGTTTCAAGAAACATAAGTCTGGTGAAGATTCAAGTGTTTTAAAGAATCCACAATCCATAGATAATTATAAAACTGATTAAATATTTAATCTTTATGTCCTATAGGCACTGTTGTCCCTTTTATGAATCAAATTAAATATATTTTTTGTTTTTTTAATTGAAATTTTCAGTTAAAATCAACCTAAGCATATTTTATTTGATGTTTTTATCAATTCATAAAGAAATTTGCAAAATTCTCTTAATACAGCAAACAAATATATATGTGATAAAATAGATATTGTATGAAAATGCTTTATTTTGACTTATTATCAATTAAAATGTTTGTTAAACTACATGATATTGGAGTGGCCAAAACTGGTGTAAGGGGGGGGGGGCAAAACTGGTACAAATTGAAATAAATTATTTAATGAATAATTACTCACAATCTATAATCTTCTGTAGAAAGTTATTATAATCAACAGAAATACAATTAAATTTACTAAAGAATGATGTTATTATGATTTAATATGCTTCAATTCGCCAATAACTATAAAATTTCTATTTCAATTTTTCGCTAAATGTGGCCAAAACTGGGGCACCTACCCCATAAACTGAAACATGAAAAAAAAAAAATTATCTAAATTTTGCTTTTTTCTCTAAATTCTCTTTTAATTTTGCTCTAAATTTGATGTTTTTAAACACCACATCAACAGTTATTTGTTTGTTTGTTTTAAATTAAAATAGTATTTATGCCTCAACAGATGAGCTGCCTATTCATAACTTGATTATCAGACTTTATTAATCATTTTGTGTTATTAAAATTATCTCCATTTTCTAAAAAGGAATTGGAATGCTGTATAAATGATTTGCATGCTCATTTTTATTCTGCATAAAATGAGAATAGAAAGCATTAAAAATAAAAGCGTTATCTTGGTGTTACATTGATTTTAAAAATTGTAGCTTTTTTGCTTAAAATTCACCATTATTACCTTAAATCAATAAATATTAATAAATGTCAAATATGTAAAAATAAAATCTAGTAACATATATTAGAAAATGAATTACTATGAAAACAAAACCTATTGCAAATACAGAATTCACAATAAACAACACAAAACTCAATAAATACTATAGGAATTTAATCATTAAATATAAAATTTCTTCGGAATTGCAAGCAAATAATTTTAAATGTATAACCGAAAAGCTTGCATTTTATGTCATATTGTTTGCTTAAATTTAAATCGAAATATTTTGTGAATTCATACCCGTTTTGTAAACAGGACTGAATATTTACGGAAAAGTTCTATGAATATAGTGCTAAGTATACATGAATACAATAGTATACATTGTATCGCTCAGTCTTAATGAAACAATTTATACACATAAACATAGCGATTCAATTTTCTTTTAACAGATTTTAGTGCTTTTCTGATCACTTTTCGAATATACGCTAGATGCTTTGAAAAAAAGAAAAATAAATATTTGCTAAATACACTCAAACACTAACTTAATTTCATTAAAAAAATTTAAACTCTGAGAAAGTAAACATTGACATTCATTTCAAATTAAAAAGAATATGCGTAAAAAGCAAAATTGAAAGCGATTAATTGCCAAATATTGCAATCCTGTTCTTTTCTTTTGAACCACAAGTATTTCCTAAACTGCGAGCGAGTTATCGCCAACAAAGGTAATCCCTCACTGGATCCTACCCTGAATTCCAAGAAAAGGTAACTTCTGACGCATGCGCATTAGGTGGAGCCACGCTCATTTTAGGCTCTCCTGATTCGATCGATGTCAAAAGCGGGGAACCCTAAAATGAGCTTGGCTCCACCTAATACGCATGCGCCTGACAGAGGGTCACGTGACAACATCTGGTAACCTCTTGGCATCTTGGCAGCATATCTGGTTTGGCGTAATCGCTTTTTCTACAATACAAGTAACCCTTTGAACGCGTTACCTCTTGGCGATTTGTCATTCTCATTTTCCTATCCCTCCGTATGTAGCGTTCCTCTGTGCATTTCATCTCACTCTGCGTCTGCTGATTAGCTTAGAGATTGTAGTAATTTGAATAAAGTAAGTTTTAAAATATTTATTATTTACGATTGTAGTATATAAAACGCAGTTCGAAAAGTGCTTTTCGCAAACTTATACATCGGTCGAAATGATCGTAGCATAAGAAAAAAAAATGGCAAACCCGACAGAAAATGCGGTATTTATAAATGCTGCTTTTTTTTCTATTAAAAATGTAATTATTATGTTACCCTGATCATTTAGTAGTGTGCAAAGTTTGTACATTATTTTTAAAGCACTTTTTTTACATATAAGAAAATAATTTGTATTATTAATATAATATGATGCTATCGCAACGTCACTTTTTAAATATTCATGGACTGTATTTTTAATAGACTGTAATTTATGAAATCTATGTTTTTTTTTAAACGTTTTCTTTTCTCTTCTTTACAGTGACACTTCTTGCCAACCACCATTACCATTATCAGCACCAGTAACTCGCAGCATATTGATTGAATGTGTATTGTCTTTGCTATATGGTTTGATATTTCACATCATATCACTGGCAATACTTTCTCGATTACACTTGATTCTATAGATGTTAGCTGTGAAACTGAAAAAGATGGAATTTCGTGCAGAGATTGGAATAGGTGACTTTATTCTAATCCAACATCCTACTTCAGCATTATCTCAAGGTAGGGTAGATGTGCCAGTAATGGACACCCTTAAGGAATTTCTTTAAAAATTATTTTTTTATTAATAGTTATAATTATTATATTCCAGTTTTTTCAATATTATATTAATCTATCAATAATATTTAACCATTCTTATAGCCTCATTTCTCCATATGAATAGAAATTTAATTTTAAATAACAGAAATATATCAAAACACCCAAAAGCCCAGTAATGGACACCCTCTGGCCCAGTAATGGACACCCCATAAAAAGTAATAAATATAATTGTTTTTATGACTATATTTAGAACCAGAATTTAATGAATACATACTAATGAAACAAAATAGTTATTTTTAAATAAATTTAACAATTAGGATACCAGTAATTAATAAAATATTTGTGATAATCATTTACTGTTTGCATCAATTATTGTAATTATCAGAAGATCGATGTTTTAATTATTTTAGATGGATAGTTTAAAATACTAAATATCAGGCAATTACAGCTATTAAATTATTGAAACAGTGGGGGATTTAAAAGGTAATAATAATTTAAAAAAAGTTTTGGAATATTAATATTTAGCTTTGTGTCACTATTTTTAACAATCTTCCAGAGATTACTTGATATATCATTTATAATAATTAATATTACAAATATGAAAGAAATGATATTGTGAGTTGAATATTTTAAATACTAAATAAAATAATTTCAAAATAAAACTGTAGAACTGATGTTTGAGGCCACTGATCTGCAGATTTACTAGTTTCATGAATATTACCTATAACTTTCATTAATAGTATTACATTTTTTTTTTTTTTTTAAATAAGGAAACATTTAAGACAGAAAATGGATTTTTAATAGCTTCTGTAACTTAATTGTTTTTATTTAAACGGAGAGGGATTAAGCCCTATGAGCCCCTCTTTGACTGTGCTCTTAAGCAGTAGTTTCTGCTTCCTGGCTGGTTTGATTGCCAGATTATAAAATATGTGAGGTATATATATATATATATATATGTACTACATAAAAAAAAAATAATAAATAAAATAAAATATCGAAATTTTATTAATCACATAAAATAACTTAAAAGCAGCTATTTATAAAAGTTTTGGTGTTATTACATTTTGGTAAGTATAATTTAAAAATTAAATTTGATTATTTAGGTTTGCAGTTAAGCCAAAGTATTTTATGCACTATAAACATTACTAAAATTGCATTTTTAGCAATGTCTACATGGGGTGTCCATTACTGGAAAATGACTAATTAACCATCCCAGTAATGGACACCCCCTCTTAAAACCTTAAAAAGAAATGAAATTTTGTAAATAGCCATTAGTATATAAAATTCAAAGTTTTCTATTGCTACTCAAACAAAAACATTCAAATTTTGCAAGAAAATAAATAATATATAAATTAATTAAATGAAGCCAGCTCTTAACATCTTCATTAAGATTTTCACAGAAAAACAGCAAAACTTTGAAACATTATTTTCTGCTTCCTGATTGGTTTGATTAAAAGTGTCAACAATAACATAGTTTTATAAAACATACAGGGGGGAATTATAAAAAAAATAATTAAAACTAAATATTTATTAGTTATTTTTTTATGAACCAAAAACATCAAGGGGTGTCCATTACTGGAAGGGTGTCCATTACTGGCACATCTACCCTATAATTTTATTTTATGATATTGTGGTTTTTAGTATATAGGCTATTGTCATGGTATGTTCTATTGCTCTTCTCTTTAAAAAAAAAAAAAAAAAAATCCTGAGAGAAATGTTTCCTTGAAAAAACCCACCCTAGCATTTCATTTTTAATACTTCATTAAGTAATTTTTTTTGTTTGGTCCTGTTTATAAATATTTATAATAATAAAAATACCTGAAGAGTTATAATACAGAATTCTGGTAGAACACGAGCTTTTTTTTTTTTCGGAGATTTCTTTTATAATACATGTAAATTAAGTATTTTTGTGTTAAACCATTTAATATATTAATGAAATGCTTCGTATTTAGCTAATTATGAGTTGCTCTGCTAATAATCTGTACAAAGGTAACATCAGACAAAAAATGCATTTATTATTGATTCTTAATGAATGAATGTGAATAATTAAATGGTTCAAATATAAATACACATTTCAAAAATTCTGAGTATTTTGTTTTCAGTGTGTCCTTTAAAAAAATCATTTTTTTTTTCAAAGTAAAATAATTATCTGCCTTTTTTTTACACATGAAAATGCTCTTCTCTTGATTTTATGCATTGTTTCAATGTAGTTTTCAAGCTTTCTTTATTTTATTAAATCTTTTTGACCTTTTATGAAAATTTTATAACTTAAGGCAGGAATAACTATTGTAGATGGTAAAGCAATCACTGATAGGATTAGGGTCAAAGACAGTGCAGCATGGCAGTGGGTACTGCAGAGATTAATTTAGCTCTAGCTGAATAATCTTATATGACAACTTTAAAAAGAAGATAAAATTTTCTTTCTTGACTCTAGATTTTCTTTGAGAATGCAATTTTGCTTTTATTTTGATAGTAAGCTTTGTTCAGCATTGTTGGGTTGCAGAAATTCCTCCAGTGGGGAATCAAATTTAAAAATTGGATTGTATCAGAGGATGGTGTGGTAAATCTTGCATTTCATATGCGTATATAGGTAAGTAAATTCGTGTATTGTTGGATGAAATAGCTATCTTCAATTCTAAAAAAAAAAAAAAATTATAATAATCCTTGCTGCCACCATATATCATAGTTGGATTTATTGTAGGCGTTTGACTTTCTCACCACATAATTATAGAAATTATTGCATATAAAAATATGAAAACTGGTAGTTTTATAGTGAAATGTTGATAAACATACAGTTCTTAAATCAAAGAACGCTATTTAATATCAAAATTGATCTGTTAAAGAAGTTTTATAGGATCGAAATCTATGCATAACAAATTTAACCATCTTTCACAAGCTTAATACTTGACCACTGTTGAATGAAAGGGAAGGACGTTCCACCCTGGAACATTGAGATGTACCCTCGCCGGTGAGTTTCAAATTTTATGTTTTTTAATGGGCAAAAGTGCAATTTCTCCACCGGATCTATAAAATATCCCCCCTTGAGAAAAGTGTCTGAATTCAACACTGTACTTGACTATTTTATAGTGGACAGTGTGCGATCATTTTTTAATTTATCTAATTTTTTTGTTTTTAAATTTTTTACTCAAAATTGCACTATTTCAATAGATTCCATATTTTGAAAAATCATCTTTTCACCTACTGTTGTCACTTATTAAAAAAGCACAAATAATATTTACAAAAAATTTTCAATTGAAAAATAGTTACACATGACTATTAAAATAGAAAAGAAATTTTAAAGTGAGTTATTGCATACAAAAAGCAATAAATGGTGAAAATTATAAACGTCACATTTAAAACCATTTTCTTAGTATTTTTAAACACTATTTTTAATTGAATTATATGTTTACATGTAAATTTTGAAAAAGAAAACTTGAAACTAAATTTTTTTGTGTAAAATTTATCAATGCAAAAACCCTTGACGGGTTAAAAGTTTCTGACGCAGCACTTTATCTTATGCTCTAAGAATTTTAAATATGGAACTTAAAAATACTGATATCAAATTTTGAGTGACGTTATGCTATTTCTTAAAAAATATATTTGTATTTATTTCATCATTTTATTTTTGTTTTATTTATAATCGCATGTGCAAAAGTTATGTTCAACATGAAAATCTGCATAAAATTTTATTCGCTGTTGCTTTATCATTTACATCTCTCATAAATTCAAAATATGAGTTTTAAAAGATATGATATAAAATTTAAGTGACGCCTTGATGTGACTTTAAAAGGTTTGTTTTAAAATTCAATTTAAATTATTTTTGACTTGGTTAAAATATTTTTTTACATCTACACAATACTTTTAATTTTCCAATTCACTGCTAAATATATCACTTTCATTGAATCTATACTATGCATTGAAATGTATTTATTTCAATAAATTGATTTATCTTTTGTGTCACGCTATTAAAAATTGTGAGTAAGATTTATGTAAATGGTTTATTTGCGTCAAACTATCCTTTTTCATACATTTCATGTAGTTTGGACACAATGACGCAAAGAAACCATTTACATAAATCTTACTCACAATTTTGAATAGCGTGACACAAAAGATAAATCAATTTATTGAAATAAATACATTTCAATGCATAGTATAGATTCAATGAAAGTGATATATTTAACAGTGAATTGGAAAATTAAAAGTATTGTGTAGATGTAAAAAAATATTTTAACCAAGTCAAAAATAATTTAAATTGAATTTTAAAACAAACCTTTTAAAGTCACATCAAGGCGTCACTTAAATTTTATATCATATCTTTTAAAACTCATATTTTGAATTTATGAGAGATGTAAATGATAAAGCAACAGCGAATAAAATTTTATGCAGATTTTCATGTTGAACATAACTTTTGCACATGCGATTATAAATAAAACAAAAATAAAATGATGAAATAAATACAAATATATTTTTTAAGAAATAGCATAACGTCACTCAAAATTTGATATCAGTATTTTTAAGTTCCATATTTAAAATTCTTAGAGCATAAGATAAAGTGCTGCGTCAGAAACTTTTAACCCGTCAAGGGTTTTTGCATTGATATCATTACTTTTTTGAGGTTAGTGATAAAATGATTAAAAAAAAAGATACTTATGGAATTTAATGCAGATTTAATTTTTACTATTTTATTACAATATTCCTTATAGCAGTTTGTATATGAAAACAAGTGGGTAAGTATAATCGCAGATCGCACAGAGGGTTTCATTTGATATTCCTTTAAAAACACTTTATCCTTAAATTAATAAATCCAAAATGTTAATTTATAATTATTAAATCCTTACATAGATGGTGCACCAATAGTTCCAATTTTCATGGGGCAGGGAACGCATTCTTTTAAACAAACCACCTTCCAATTGAAGTCACCAAAAACCAAGTTGAATAAGCCAGACCCCGTTGTGTTGTTTCACAAACAGCAGTCTCATGTCCCCTCCTTCCCCCCTTTTTCAAAATTTTTCAGACCAGTACCTAAGAATGGAACCGAAATAATTTTTTCTCTTCAGAAATTACGATAAAAAAATAGTATGCAGTACTCATAAATTTACTTTAATGCTATATAGGGTGATTATTAAGTTAATTATAACTTTTGGAATCTGTTGCATTGATGTCCGAAAGGTGGTTTCTGAGTTATGGAAGCTGGACCCATAAGGCGCCATAGAGGGGCGAAGCCCACTAGTGTCTATCATAATTATATCTGCCATGTGGACTAATTGCGATATTTAATCAAAATAGCCCCCCCCCCCCTCCTCATCCCCGGAAATATAACAAATACAAAATGTGTCTTTATAAACCTATCGTCAAATAGGTTTTTATTTCTTTTTCCCTAAAAAAAAAAAACATGATTTTTATATCCGTAACGTAAATAGCGGACGAAGCCCGCTAGTTCCTATCATAATATATATTTTTAATAATTTTATATAGTCTATAATAAAAATTAGACTTAAAATAGTCTAGTTCCATGAGTACTTGTAGTGTCGGTTACATGCTACGATTTTTGGATACCAGTATTTTAGAACGGGAAAATGTGACTTATTTTATCGGAGATATCTCATTAATTGAATAAGGTGAAGCAAACTTTTTGAAAAAAAGGTGGCCAACAAGCATGGCAGTTATCAGCTATGTGACTTCGTGCTAAAGTCCATTAATTTGATCTGCTTTAAAAAGATTACGGAAGATTGAATTATAGTAGAACCTGGATTAACCGAGCTGCGATTAATCGAGGTTTCTGTTAACCGAGCCGATAACAAAGTCTGATTTTTTTTCCTTTTGAATGAGCCTTAAAAATAACCACACTCTTTAGCTCACTGTCCGTGCTATACAGGCCCTTCTGCCCCCAAAAGCACTCAACTCCAAAGAAACACTGGACCCTGAGAAGTCAATAGCGAACAATGCTTTGTTTCCAGTGGCTGTGTGAACTTTCGTAAATTTTTCAAATTGCATTTTAAAATTTACTACTGGTAGTTGATTTTCTTTTTAAATTTGTTAAGCTGTGAAACAGAACTTTACATATATTTATTTTTATTATTTAAAAAACGTTCTATATATTTTTTTAAAAGAGATGTTAAATTCGCAAGCACGGCGAGTTTTTACACACAGTTTCTATTAACCGAGATTTCCGATTCCGATTTACTAACAGTCCCAATTAGCTCGGATAATCGAGGCTGCTCTGTATAATTAAAAAATCAATGGCGATCTTACTGTAAACGGGTTTCCCTTTTACTGAGGGATTTCAAGACCGAATCAGCTGATGTTAGTTGCTGTTTCCGTGCTTGATTAAATAAGATTAGTTAAACATTTGAAAATTACCAAATATAAAAGAAACTTTTTTTTTCCTATGAGACTTTTTTAATGAGACAATTTTATCCAGATTTAACATTAAATATCTCTTAAAATAATTCTTCGATTTAAAAACTGTCTACTTCAACATTTTTATCAAACATTTCTCTATAATACTACCCATTTTAATATTTTTGTATGCAGTAATTTTCTTAATATTTGCGAAATAGACCTCTAGTCACAAGAGATTCTTTCAAAGCGGTGAAAAGCGTTAGTTTTTTCCGAATAAGAGACAAAATGTAGTACGCAATTGCGTCAAAAGATGGCGACACCAAAATTCTGATATGCTTATTATGTAAAACTTCATTGTTATTTATAAATAAAACATTTCAACTAAATTATTTATTATAAAATAATTATTACATCACAATAGTTTTTATGCAAGGAAAATAATAATAATAATAATAATAATAATAATAATAATAATACTATGGATGTCAGTGATTATATATTGATTGACCGTCATAATAATAAAAAATGATATTATAAAAAGAAGAGCTGAAATGAATTATTTTTTTACGTTTCTGATCGTGTGATTTATATTCAAATAATAATTATTAATGTATATTTTTTGTAAAGTGATTGAAATTAAATATATTTATAAAATTTATGGTAATATTTTTATTGTTGAAAAATTGCCAAGAAATAATCATCATTAAATTGGCGTCATTATAATTGTACTTTTATTTAACTTAATAGCAATTAAAAAATTACAAAGGAACTGAGAATAATGGTCAACTAACAGACTTAAAAAAAAAAAAACTTCACACGCATCAGCGAGTATCGAACTGCCTATGTTAAGATCAGTAGACGATGGCCCTCAACCACTCAGCCGTGGGAAGACAAAATTTTTCTCCCCAAAAGTGGTTAAAAAGAAAGCATGTGTATGAATACAGTGTCATGCATTTTCGGTGAAATTTCCATAGAATGGCGAAGAAATATAGTCCGATTTTTCATGTGCATTATAAAACGAACAAGAGTCTTCCTGGAAACAAGTAAATTGTTATTTGGTTCATCTGAAACATATTTATTTGATTTTTAAAAAATCGTCCGTGTCATTTTCGAGAGAAAAAAAAATCGAATTATTTAACGAACGAGAGTTTTCCCAGAAAAAAGAAAAGTGTTATTCACCTCGCCTTAATCACATTTATATAATGTATCAATTTAAAAATAATCGTTAGAACCGTTTTCGAGATTTTCATATTAGGAACTTCCTCGATATTATACCAACGTTTTCACTTTAAAAATGACTATTTAGATCTCAAAATATACTGCACGTAGAAATGTAAAAATTTCAGTATACGATTAGACTGCAGATATAAGACTGTTCTAGAAAATTCAGAACAATAAGACGTATATCTGCTGAGTTATTAAAAGGCGGCTTTTCGCATTTTCTTTGATGTCGAGTTAGCTGTATATATGAGTTCCGCCATCTACGAATTCTATGATACGATACGATACGATTTTAACGATACGATACGATACGATTTTAGGCTTAAGGCTGCGTCACTCGAAATACTACCGTCTTCCATGATATTTAATTGTAAAAATTACATCATATTTTAAAACTTATTTTCTTATGTACAAGATTCATGTGACGTCACAGGTAGGGTGTCAATGACTTTCATCGATCACTTTAAAAAAAAAAAAGAAAAAAAAACTGATTAAAATCATAAAATTTATGCTTGTAAAAAATTAAGTACTATTGTAAGTTTTTAAAAAGCATGTTTTTATCTGGCATAAAGAGCATTTAATTTTAAAATTAAGTTTAAGTCTAATTTGAAATGTCATAATTTCCTTTAAATAATCAAATTATTCATTCTTTTACATAAAATAAACATTCAAATATAATTATTTTCTGCAATTAAAAGAATACTGTTTATTTTGTTATATTTTTGCAATAATAAATTTATCAAATTCGAGCTAAAGAACAATGAAAGAATGACATCTACTTAAGAGGTATTGTAAAAAAAAATGTGTAAGAGAAAAAGAACTATTGTTTTAAAATAAGCTCAGCAAGAACTTCTTCAGCAGAAGTGGAATAACTGTTTCTTTTACTTTTGAATTTATGAAATTTCAAATAGAGAAATCGGTTAAAGATTGAAAAGGCGGCAATATTTTTTTTTAAGTTGAAATTTAAATGCTAAAAATCCCTACCATGTGATAATAATGCTTCTATTTAAAATTTTGAGGATTTCAGATTTAACTGGCTATTATATTTACTCTGTATGAATGAATGGGTGTATTTCATTCTCATAATAGGTTTGATTAGCATGCACATACATGTGTGTAAGTTTACATTTAGATGTTTAACAAATTACTTATTTTCAGTTTGTCATTTTTTAAAGGCACAATGTCCTGTCCTTTTTAAATTGGCAAAATGCACCTTGCTTGAAAAAAAGAAGACATTTGCATTTAGTTGTACCCAGAAGATTTCTTGAAAAAAAAAACTTCTCCTTACCACAGTCACCGTCCAAATCAAATACCCAAGATCTTGCAAAAAGTCAACTTTATTACTTTAGATATAAAACAGAAGATTATTAAATCATGTTGTCATTTAATTGTCTTTTTACGATTGGCAATTCATAAAATCATTAAAAATTAATGTGACTATTTATCATATTAAGAAATTTTATGCTTTTTTTCTCCCTTAAATTGTTATTAAACTTATTACTAATATATTTCCTCATAAAATAATTGCTGAACATGAACAAGTATCCTGCCCCTTTTTCTCATTGGTTGCTTTTAGTAGGCCTTTAATTTTTTATACATATTGTGTATGTTCCCTTCTGTTAGAGAGGGAAAATCTCCATATTTAATGAGTAATTGCCTATGTGATGTCAATGATTTATAAAACTTCCATATAAATAACATCCTATATCATGACCAAGTATTTATAAAAAAATATAACTTGATTTTTACAAAATAATTTGGTTAGGATTTTTTTTTTTTTTTATATATATACATACAAAAAATAAGTACTAATAAGTAAAAGTACTGGAATTGTGAAAATTTTTGACATGAGGGTTTTTTTTTTTTTTTTTTTTTTTATAATGTTTTGGTCTGTCTGAATACGATATGATTAATTTATGATTCATTAATAATTTCTGCACAAAATCTATAGTCTTGTTCAACCATACAAGGTACCATACACTATTTATTTTTAAATGTTAGCCTGCATCTGACAAATTTTACCTCTATCTCAATAACTAATGTACAAAATTTAATTACAATTCAAATTCAGTTAGATTTAACATAAATTAGGTTTGAGTGTAAGGTGGCACTGCTTATGATGCATTCGTCCATGATAACTATATTTTAAGACCCTCACAGTACTAAGATGGTGCCAATTTGAACTTCTTATAAAACGTTATTGTTTTTTTAAAGTTTTTTTCTACTTAAGTTTTTATGCTACTTTAAATATTTGTAATACAGTAGACTTCCTCAAATCTGCACAGCTTGGGACTAGAGGCTGTGTGGATTTTAGAATTTTGCAGATTCTGGTCATTGCTTTGTTTACATTTTTTAAACAGTAATTTTGAATGTAATAATGCAATCAAAATTTTAATGAATGCTTGCAATATAGTAAAATATTAAAATAATTAAGTAAAGTAATAAATTAAAATGATAAAAAGTAAGGGGTCAAGTAAAAAATAATATATAATTAAATATGCATAATAAAGATGAGATACATTTTCCTTGAATTATTCAATGAAACTTTCCTCGTAAAGGTAACCTGTTATTTCACATCAAAATCATAAAGTAATGAAGTTTTATTTCAGGTTTAGCCAGTCTTAATAAACATAAAAGTTTGATTAATACATATATATATTGGTAAAGAGATTGTGATTACCAGTGATATCTTGACTTTTTTCACAAATAAATTTATACTTCCTCCATGAAAAACACATTCAGTCGTATTATCGAGAATTGCATAGGTATTAAAATACATACAGAATGTTATAAAACTAAAAAATCTGTAATTTTGCCCCTACATTTGAATATGTGGTGATGTGTGGATTTTAGAGAGTCTACTGTATTGTGGAGATTATATTTTCTCCTTTCTAATAAATCTTGATTGCCAGTACAGTATTATGTCAATATTTTATCTTTTGATCAGTTTTCTGGCCTAAACATTGAAATTACATATGTGGTCAAAATGAAACATTTAAATAACATTTTGATCTTAGTACTGCAGGAGTTAATACATAAAATTTCATCAAACTTCAAATTCATTTAGATCTTGACATAAATTGGTACTGATTAGGTTTGCATAGCTACCAACTTGTTCAACAATACACTATACATTTTTTTTAAAGATAGGCTGCATCTGACAAATTTTATCTAAGCTCTGTCTCAATAACTAATGTTCGAAATTTAATTAAACTTCAGATTCAGTTAGACATTGACATAAATTGTTGCTTATTACAACACTTGAGTTTAAAGTGGCACTGCTATGATGCATTTCTCCACGATAACTACATTTCGAGACTTAGAATTTCATCAAACTTCAAATTCAGTTAGACCTTGACATAAATTAGTGCTGATTAAGTTGGCATAACTGCCAACTTGTATAGTTTAGCTGTACAATGTGTGGTTGTACCTTGTACGGGTGAACAATAAAATTTATGGTTTAGTACAAAAATTAGTAATGAATCGTAAAATACTGTTATAGATGAGATAAAACTTCAAATCTGATGCATGCAATTTTTTTTTCTTTCCAGAAAGAGTGTAATTAAAAATATTCCATGATAATATATAATGATACATTTCACCATATCATACTTGCCAACTTTCCCTTAAACTTCCGTAAAATGTGAGTTAAATTGACCCAGGTTAAACTGGTTTCGTACCAGAAATTAATTCAAATAGATTTCATAGAGAAATATGATTTTAAATGTATAATGATACATCAAATAAGTTTTCTGGCGTAGAACCTGGGTCAATTTAACTCACATTTTATGGAAGTTTAGTTGAATGTTGGGAAGTATGCTATATTATCCCTTCCATCCTTAATATAATCTATAAAATGTAAAATAGTTTTCTTAAAATAAAAAAAGAGCATCAATTAAATTTGATTACTTTTTCAGATAATTAACACATACCTAATATCATATCTTGATACATTTAAGCATTCAGTTAACTTGTGCTTAAGGCTGATAGTCACTCAGCTTCTGAATCCCCTCACTAATGCTAAGTCTATGGGGATGGAATGCATTCGTATATTTAAAATATCTCCTCACGAAATTAATGTTTTTAATTGCTTTTTTCTTTGTACTCTTCTTAAAAGATATTTCTTTTTTCCTTAATTTTCAAAAAATTTCTAAAATGTATGCTTAATTTAATATTTTATGAACACTTTATATAAAATTAAGTATATATTTTAGAAATATTTTGAGAACTATGAAAAAAAGAGACAACCTTTAAGAACAATAGAAAAAAGAAGTTAAAAATATTAATTTCAAGTGGAGATATTTTAAATATATGAAGGCATCAAATGCCCATAGAGTTAACATTGAGGGAAATTCAGAAGCTGAGTGACTAGCAGCCTTAAGGAACCATATTACATTTCCATTGCAAATACTTTAAATGTTGCATGTTTTTTAAGCTTATTCTAAAAGTTGTAGGTATTTCAAAAATGATGTGTTGGCAGGTATGGGTTTGGATGTGTGCCACCCAACAGATGGCACTACTGTGCTGTGTTTTTCATGATTTACACGATAGCCATAATATCTCAAGAACTAATACACATAATTTTATTAAACTGCATATTCTGTTGGACCTTGGTATAAATGGATGACATCCAGGGCTTAATATCTAACAAAAAAAAGTACCGGAGCCCGAATATTCTGCGGTACCGGTACTAACAACTGTACCGTCCCTCCCCCCTGTCACTCCAATCTGCATATTTATATTTCGTATATTTAGTTGCAAAATTTAAAGCATTTTATTTTTTTAGCAAAATAAAAATTTTAAATATATCTATCAACATGTACTTAGCTGTCAACTATTCACTTTTTAGTTATCACTCTTCCGAATAGTAATCTTTGCCTAATTTTATTGGTAATTAATTTCAGAATTCTGCAATTAAATATGGTAAGGATTATGATTCGGATATAGTGTTAACAAAAAAAGGGGAGATAGTTCGCAGTTATGCATTTTAATGAAATTTACTGAAATTAATATCTATATGCTGAAGAATGGAACAATGTTTTTCAATTTCCTATAAAAGTTGCATATCTTAAACTATAATCGAGTCCTTCCGCATAACAGTCTTTTGTGGTAAGTCCCCGAAAATCAGATTAAATTAAAAATTTGACACCGTTATCTGAAAGATTCTATGCTTTTCTTTAAAAGGCGAAACACTGCTTGGTTGCTTTCTATCAGAATAACAATACATGGCAATTATATCTAGGTACAAATGAAAGTGACTTCGTAAATGTGCAGAGCAAAACCTTAACTTAACATGGGCAGCATTCATGATACGAAATAAATAGAAAAATCACTATTGTGATTTTTGTACTCGTGCGCAGTAGAAGACAAAAATCTCAAATAAACAAAACCTCAAGCTGATTCTCGTTGGCTAAAAACAGAAAACATTCTTTTCAGGTTACATATCTAAATAAAAGCCACCAATTAAAAATTATCCTACTGTCACAAAAGAAAATCGAACTGAAAGAAATTCATTGTTAGTCTCTTGAGTAGCGCCGTATCAACACATCGCCGACATAAATTTGCAAATATCGCTAAAATAGAAAAACACTATTTCTGTTTTCCCTTTATTTTGATCAAAATAGCATTAAAATTATTTGAAATAGTAGTTTAAATACATAGTTTTGAAGGAGAAAAAGGTTTTTTTTTTTTTTCCAATACATGAATAAATAAAATTTTGAATGTAAGACAGATTGAGCTTGATTGAGTCCAAGCCTAAAAACTGTTATAAAAATTGAGTCTGTTTTATCTCCATTTCCTACGTGTGTTTGTCACATATAAGAGTTTTGGTGAAAAAGAATGCAAAAGTTTGGAGATGGGAATGAAAGGAAAGGGTAATTTTGGCTTTGTTTTCTCGGAAGTGCTTTTGCACTGGGCTCCGGAGCCCTGTATTTGAGCTCCGGTGAATTCCGACCAATATTTAAATATTTAATAAAGACAGAGAAGTACAGGAGCTGGGCTTCGGCGCAAATTAAGCCCTGATGACAACTTAGTTTTGACTTTGTTCACTCAACAGCATGCACTGCTATTCTGTGGTTGGAAAAAGGTTCATAATGTGGGGTGGGGTACAATCAATTAACACAAAAGCTTGCAGATTAATCTAACAGCATAAAATAGAAATGCTGCTTTTAAGAAATTGCTATAATTTACTTTGTCTTTAAATTATTGTACATATTGTATTTTCTTTATAAATGCAAAATGTCAACACTATTTATACCAGTGTCAAATGACACCTTCTGAGATTTTGATTTGTTGTTGTATTATTTGTAATTCTTAAACTAAGACAGTTATTAGTCAAGCATTCAGAGTATTAAAAAGGATTTGTGATTATTTTAATTTAAAAAGTAACTTATAAAATAACCATAAATCAAAATTTTAAAAGGTGTTATTTGATGCCGGTTGAAATAATGTTAAATAATAGGTTATTATAATAATAAGATTAAGCTGACATTATTAATATCACCAATAATTTTTGTTTACTGCAAATTGCATGGAAAATTGTACTGTTGGGTAAATGCATAGCAATCAGTAATGGACCAAACAAAACTTTTCACACCATGTAAGTTAAAAAGTTGCTGCAATGTGGACAGAACTGCTTTTATCTTTGCTAGAATTACAACTCTGTGTTGTATCTCATAAAGTGAATTGTTAATTAACTGTTCCTAAAACTAATGCTGTGATTTTATTTATTACCTAATTGTACTATATATATTTTAAATTGCCTTCACAAGATTATTTTCCTGTTCCTCGTCTTAAGGTCCAAATAGACATATTCTTCAACTGTCATTGTCTTTTCTGCGATTAGGCAGTGCTGTTCAATTTTTTTTTGCTTTTGAATGATCCGAACTAGTCAGAAATTTTTCTGTCAAACCCACCTCTGCGTCTTTCTATTGTTGAGACTCCCCTTTCTTTTGTCCATAACCACAGAACAGTTGGAAAAGAACGGCCAGTTATTGCTTTTAACTCCTTTGGGACGAGCGTCTTTTACAGAATTTTTAATCTTTTATCACCGGTTTTTCAAAACAAATTTTTACCTAATTTTATTTGAAAAATGCTTGGATTAAATAAGGCAAAATTTACAATAAAAATTTACTGGTGAGAATAATCACAGATTCTGGGCACCTTACAGGTCGCTTGTCCTCAAGGAGTTAAAGGAGAAGGAGCACTTTTTCCTTCTGAACAGAGGCTTAGATCAATAATTTTGGTAACAATGCATTTGACTGACAGACTGCTGTACTAGTTTTCATGACATTGAAAGGATGAAGTGGAGAGCAGGCACGGCTCCACGGGAGGGGGGGGGGGGGTAAAAAAAATGTAACTCCAACTTTTTTATAGCAGTTTTTACGGAAGCCCAAAAGTTTTCGGGTGTCAACAGAAAGCCTCATTGATGCTCCGGTAATTTATGAACAAAAAAGAATTTTGTCCTGTCACCTACAGAGGGGGGGGGATCATCCCCCTCCCCCCAAAGAAAACATCTCGTAAATACGCGAATTTCGTCAAAAGACCGCGAATTTTGTCACGGGATCGCGGAAAAAACGCGAATTTCGTCAAAGGATCGCAAAAAAGGGAATTTCGTTAAATGGTCGCAAGAAAAAACGCGAATTTCGCCAAAGGATACCCCAAAACGCGAATTTCGTCAAAGGATCGCGAAAAAAACGCGAATTTCTTCACAGGATCGCGGAAAAAGTGCAAATTTTGCCACGGGATCGCGGATTAAACACTAATTTCGTTTAAGAATCGTAAAAAACGCGAATTTCGCCAAATGATTAGGAGATAAACGCAAATTTTGTCAAAGGATCGCGAATTTCGTCAAAGGACCGCGAAAAAACATGAATTTTGTCACAGGATCGTGGGATAAACGCGAATTTCGTCAAAGGAGATCGGAAAAGCGGGAATTTTGCCAAAAATCACGAAAAATGCGAATTTTGTCAAAGGACCGCGAAAAACCTCGAATTTTGTCACAGGTTTGGGGGAAAACGCGAATTTTATCACAGGATCGCTGAAAAACGCGAATTTTGTAACAGGATCGCGGAAAAAACGCGAATTTCGTTACATAATTTCGGGAAAACGCGAATTGCGTCAAAGGACCGAGAAAAAGGTAAATTTTGTCACAGGATCGCGGAAGAGACGCGCGTTTTGTCAGGATCGCGAAAAAACCCAAATTATGTTAAAGTATTGTGGAGAAAACGCAAATTTCGTCAGATAATTGCGGAAAACGCGAATTTCGCCAAAAGATACCGAAAATGCAAATTTCGTCAAAGGATCTCGTAAAAAATGCGAATTTCGTCAGATAATTGCGAAAAAGTGTGAATTTTCGCACAGGATCGCGGATAAAACACTAAATTCGCTAATGGGTCGTAAAAAAGCGAATTTTGTCAAAGGATCACAAAAAACACGAATTTCGTCAAAGTATCGCGAAAAAAACGCGAATCTCGTCAAAGGACAAAAAAACGTGAATTTTGTCACAAGATCGCGGAAAAGACACTAACTAATTTTGTCGCAGGATCGCGGAAAAAACGCAAATTTCGTCAAAGAATTGCAGGGAAAACGCGAATTTCGTCAAAGGAGCTCGGAAAAACGCGAATTTCGTCAAAGGAGCTCGGAAAAACGCGAATTTCGCAAAAGGATCACTAAAAAAACCCGAATTTCATCAAAGGACTGCAAAAAAAATGTGAATTTTGTCACAGGATCGCGGAAAGAACGTGAATTTTGTCGCAGGATCGCGGAAAAAACGTGAATTTTGTCGGAGGATCGCGGAAAAAAGCAAATTTTGTCACAGTATCGCGGAAAAAATGCGAATTTCGCCAAAGGATACCGAAAAATGCGAATTTCGTCAAAGGATCGCGAAAAAAACGCGAATTTCGTCAAATAATTACGAAAAAACGCGAAATTTGGCACAGGATCCCGGAAAAAGCTCGAATTTTGCCACAGGATCGCGGATAAAACACTAATTTCGTCAAAGGATCACGAAATAAACGTGAACTTCGTCAAAGGATTGTGAAAAAACGCGAATTGCATCACAGGATCGCGGAATGACGCCTATTTTGTAAAATGACCGCGGAAAAACGGGAATTTTGTCAAAGGATTGGTTAAAAACGCAAAATTCGCCAAAGGCCTCGAAAAACAGCATAATTAGAGCTGGTAGAGGATCCCCCGGTCACCCATGTGTTGTAACCTTTCATAAAATATGCTGTGAATTTCAGTATTTTTTTTACTCGGATTCACCCTTTCTTTGATTATATGCCACTCGGTCTCTCCCTCCCCCCCCCCCCCCCCCCAAAAAAAAAAACGATTTTCTGGATCCGGCCCTTTTGGAGAGGATATCGATGCCTTTGAGAATGCAATTGAAATTATACGGAGTATAGATGGGTCATGAGTGTCCCCTGCCCTGGATTCTGGATTATCAAATTTAATTACCCAGGTTTTCTTTTTCTCTCACGATTTTGAAAAAAAAATAAGAAACTTTTTTTTTGAGGGATTTAAAATAATTAACCCAAGTCAATGAGGAACTAAGGATTTTCCCCTGTGGAAGACGATTTTTAGTGTTTCATGCATCTCACGAAACCCTTACTGCTCTGTCTGTTCGTCCCTCACAGCCACGTACTCGGAAAATACCTAAGTTATAGATGTGATTTTTCTTTTTTTTTTTTTTTTACATAGCGCTGAATACCCCCTGACATACCCAAATTCATAAAATTTTGAAAAAGTCTTCAAATTAAAAATATATATTTTTAATTAAACGAGTTCATTCTTTTTTTATTTCAAAATATAATCTTAATATCAGCATATATTATTGAGTGTCCATAGTTTAGATTCGTCTTCTATGCAAAAGATTGTGGGTTCGAATCTCTCTGGCGGAACTTTAATATTTTTATTATTAAACTTTTTTTTCATATGGATTTAATTAAAAGAAAATTCCTTTTTTTTAGCCATTTTTAGGCTTATTTTATTTTTTGGCGCGGTGGTAATTTTTAGAGTATAATTTTTTAAGACACAGAAAATATGGAATTTCAATTTAGAACCAATATTTTTTTGTTTACTTCTGACATCTACTGGCCATTTTTTTAAATAATAGGGAACTTTTTTCATCTTATCATTAGAAGAATTACCCCACCAGTGGCTGAGAGGTTCTGCTCTCGAAGCTGGTATACGGGAGGTGCTGCGTTCGAACCCAATCGCGTCCGTCGGTCTAACCGTTTCGGAGTTTTCGTGGTTTTCTTCGAAACCGTGGATTCCCATGCGTAAATACGGGTTAGGTTCCCTTAAAAAGACCCCCACGAAGGGCCCCCCCCCCCAGGGCCTATATCCCACGTGTTGATAATTGGCCGTCGTAAACACAAACCAAACCATTAGAAGAATTATTCAGGAATTGAAAGGTTTTTTCTTTTTTATTTAAAATTTTAATAAACGTTTACATCTTCTTTTTGGGTGCCATCTAGTGAGTGTTTGGAAAGTCAAACAGTTAATATGGAATTTTTCTGAATTATTTGAACGTTTAAAATATGTTTTAAACAATTTTTTGCTTTTAAAATTTTTATATTTTATTTATACCTGTGCTAAATTTTTTAAATTGCTGAATTTAAAAATATTCGGACTTTTTAATTTTATCAGTCATGGAACAGTGGCGCAGCAGTTGTGCGATTGCCACCTCTAAATTTTAATAGTATTCATCGGGTTAAAAAAAATTCAGAAATTCTGTCCTGAAATAAGACAAAGAATACAGTTAAAATTTAGCGGTGTCACTAGATTCTCTGCTGCTACACTGTTCCATCACTGTTTTATTTAAATAATTCTTCTTGAATATTTTTAATTTGTTTTAAAAATATTTTTATTATTATTTTAAAATTAAATACAATGATGCTGCCATTTATGTAAGGATTTAATAATTATAAATTAACAATTTTGATTTATTAATTTAAGGATAAAGTGTTTTAAAAGAGATATTAAATGAAACCCTCTGTTCTATCTGCGATCACACTTACCCACTTATTAGTTTTGATTTCCTTTATATGTGTTTGTAAATTATCTTAAATGAAAGTTCAGAGTCCCTAATCTTATGAAAAAAATAATAAACTCTTTCAGTTCTTCATTTTAAATAAAGGCCGTACAAGTTTGTTGGATTTTTAATGTGTTATCTGTTAAGTGCGCCACACACCAGGGAGACATGCTATAAAAAGCCTGAGACAGGAGATAAATTCTGATATTTGAACAAGTTTCTGCTTTGTTAATAGGGTGAAATTGTCTTCTGACACATTCCTTTTTTTGTTGCATGTTCGCTGGTGTGTGGCACGCCTTACTCTTCTGATTATGATCATATGCTAAAAAATTGTTTTGCGCATGGGGTTCTGGCAAACAATTATAGTTAAATTTATTTCACATTTATATACTTCACTATAAATCAAATTGCTAAATTGGTAGTGGCTGAAGGTACATATGTTCCAAAATTGTACCTATCCCTGGATTTTGTTTTGCAGGTGTTTGTGCGCTGGGTGGTTCTGAACGAAGATAGTGTTTGGTACCTATCTACTATACGGGTCCACAAAGTAGACACAAGCTTTATTCATCTAGACATTCCCGGGTTTCCGAAAAACCCTTTTGTTAACTCTCAATCATTCTTTGGTCAAAAGATCGACCTCCAATGTCCTGACTGATTCTGAGGTATGGTTTTACCTCTCATCCCTTTGAAGTAATATTATTTTGTATATATTCTTTTGGGGAGACATTGAAATTCAAATCTGTTTCTCATTTGTTAGCAGGGGATGACTGCCTCGGGAACTTAGCTTTTGCTTTAAAGTATAAGTGCAATCCCGGATTGGGACTGAAACAGTTCTCTTGTCTCATCCTTTGTGCCACCCCGTTGTGTAGCGTGCGTAACCGTCTTACTCAAAAAATGTGCCATATCAGTTATTTCAAATTGTAAGTGAAAACCATGATTTCTACCCATCATCTTAGGATGGTAATTTACACTAGCACATTCTGTGACGTAACTCTATTCTTTTAAATTAGGTGTGAAATGGGAATATGCAACCACCAACATAGCAGCTGCAGGTCTCTTACGTTAATGAGATATAAGCTTAATGTAAATTATTATTAAATGAATTTTATTTTCTTTATGTATTCTATTTATCTGTGTATCATTATCTACGTATTTGAGTTATGGACACATTCTTTTATGGAATTAAAATGAGTGAAGTATATAAAAGAAGATTATTCCAAAAGAGGGGCTATTATTATCCAGTAGAACAAATATAGTACAATAGCCAAGTATTTATAGGTGAAAAAGAGAGTTGTGGACAAAAGATAATCCCTTGTGATGACCTTTTGGTAGGCGAGTGAGCCAGTAGAACATGTGGGGGTACTCTTGAAAATACAGATGAAAAATTCCAGCGTGATAGCAGCCTCCGCTTACTGACCACGCCACCGGGCGACCCGCTGATGCCGAAAAATGAGTTCTTTCTCCCTCTACTACGTCTGCCACATTAGACTTTGGCCGGCAAGACTCGGCTAAATGTGGCGGATGCAGGAGGGGTTTAGGAACAGCTTCAAATAACGACATTTATGTCTACTCCTCTCTTTCATAGCTCCATGGTATTAAGTTACTTTAATTGAAATGTAGGTACGGATAAAAATATTTTATAACTATGTCAGAGAGCGTCAATTGGTGTATTTTAGTAAGGGTGGATAGGCACAAAAGAGTGCTCTTTTGTGACAAATTTTATTGTTATTCATATACTTTATATTTTACGTTCTCGGTAATAGAGTGCCTTAATGAATAAGTAGTGGCGACATACGCGCAGAGCGTATAAGGAAAGGGCGAGGCTAACGAGAAAGACAGGCTACCGTGGTGGGACCGATCTGTCTTTTTTTTTACAGACCGCTAGGGTGACGTGATGATCTTTTCGCACACCTTCATTGGTGCATTCGACATCACATGACTCCAGCGGTCTGTAAAAAAGACAGATCGGACCCACCGCGGTAGCCTATCTTTTTCGTTAGCCTCGAGGAAAGGGCAGCTGACGTCATTGTTGGTCGAATTACTGTGGATTAGCAAGAAAAACATGGCCGTTCTTTATAACTCCTACTGTACACATGAGCTATCGAAATTTGATTGATCTACGTTTAACAGATCTCTGATACGATTGGCCTACGGCGCCAAGACTATTCCTGCAATGATCGTTATGACAAAAATGTAGTTGGTAGATTGGTTGACGGAAGTGTTTGTTTGTAACCATGCCCTTTCCTTATACCCAGAATGGATGTTTTTTCTTAAAAATACGACAAATTCCAGAATTTCGTAGTACTTGCCTAGACAAGTATGATTAAACAAGAGACTATACCATGCCAAGCCAGCTGAGAGTATGTAGAAATAAATATCAATAGGAGTGAAGGGCATTTGAATTCTGTTTTCCTGATGACCAAGTTTCTCTGACTATTTATTCATGGGTGTTGTACAATGAGCCTAGGATACTTCTAAAATAGTATGTAATATATGAAATATAAAATTCAATTATTCACGATTAATTTTATTGGATTTCAACCGTGGTTATGTCTAATGAGATTAATGGTGAATAACATGTGACTGTTTGATCGATATATTCGCGCTAACCGGTACTTGAGGTTTAGGTCGATAGTGAATACAAGTGCAACTTGATTAGACCGATGGTCTAACTGCAATAAGGAAAGACAAAATTGATAAGATCCCCTCCACTAGGGTTCTTTATGGACTGGTGACATTCGAGAATTAAAACGTGATTGGTCTAGACGATTTTGGACAAAACAAATTGCCAAGCATATTTTTGTTGATAACTCGCTTGTCTACTCGAACTCGTACAAAGATTATCTCCACCTACAAGTTCTGGATTGTTGGTTGCCATAATTTGGACAAAATATTCAGTCTGATCGGGTGATCAGGGCACCACTATTTTGTAGAGGCATTTTACCTTCACCACTCGCAACTTTTGGCCAATTGTAGTTAGGGTGCCTCTGCAACATGATGGTCATTAAAAAAATAAAATTTTATGAGTCAAGATTTTGGACAAAAACAAATTTCCAATTTCTTAGTGCGCGTGCCAATATCGTCAAGCTAATGTTTATTGGCTTGTCAAACTCGTTCTGTCGAGTTTCACCAAGTTCTGAAATACTGTTTACCATAGTTTGGACAAAACATTTAGCGTGAGCATCCGCCTTGTACTTATATCGCCGCTGCTTTATTATAGGTGTTGATGTTGTTTACGATTATCTATACAATGTATATAGACCCCAAGGAAGAGTGCCTTCCGTGGAGTCTTTCTAAGAGAATCTAACCACATTTATGCAAGGTTCGAAGAAAATCACGGAAAACTGAGAGTGATTAGCGAGCGAACCCAGTACCTCATGTCTATCAGTTTTAAGAGCAGAACCTCTTTTTTATAGAGACATCCCAGCTGTGGTTGGGAAAAAACGTTCATATTGGAAACAAGTACCAGGTCCACAAAACATCGTTTCATTCTAAAAGGTCTTTCTTTATTAGGATGTCTTCATGAGATCGGCGATTTACTTACTCACAGGACACATGCTCAGACTGTGCTTAGACAGGCGTTTTTGTCCAAACTATGAGAAACCTGCATTCCCACTAAGCTCCATATATAACAGGAGATCTTTTTTTTAATTTCCTAACATGATTTCCAGTGGCCAACGTGGAAGAATACAGTCACGATAATTTTAGTTCGTATTCATGGCATAAAACGTTGTTTATCGCATTCCCGCTACATGATTGGAGAATCCGATATTAGGATAATAGCAAATGCGAACACTAATATCTAACATTGACAATGTGAAGTATGAAAAAGCAGAAAAAACAACGTTTAAAATGCACAAATAATATATGAAAAGCAGCAAACAGCTGTTTCGAATCTACTAGCGAGATTCTTCTTCAGTGCAAGATAGGGAATAAGGAACAGCATGCTAGAAAAAGCAAGGCTGAGCCAATTATATTTGCTTGAGCCAAGAATTATATTGATTATTTTATTGAATTATATTGAGCCAAGCCAGCTTTATTTGCTATTTTTTAACGTGAAGTATGTTTTACCTTTGCCTTGCAAGTTTTTGACGCCGACTCAGAACTTCTGTTATATGTGGAGCTCAGTGTACATTCCAGAACTTGCTGATACTCACCTGATCGAATAAAACGAGCTCGAACACTAGTTGGTTCCAGGTCGTACATCGCAAGGACGGAAATACAAGGTCGTGTTAAACCCGACCTCTTGTATTAATCTCCAGCCGTTTTTCTTTCCGGACATTGCGAATGTTGCTGCTTTTAGCGATCCAAATGCGGACTTACGGCGTGTTTATGCCATGACCCTGGAAGTAAATCTCAGATTGTTCTGGAGGACTGGTGATTTTGAACTTAAATCTTGCACTCGTATTGAAAAAAATGGACGACTCAGCAGTTGCAGACTGAACGACAAGTTTTTGGCTGACTTCTTCAGTGCTTAAGAATAGACTCTGCAAATTAGAAAAATTGAAGAAACCCTGCATGGGTGATTCGAAGGCCTTGCGATACAGCATACAGCTCTATTGTGAGCGAGGTTTGTAAGACTAGACTTTTTGTTACAGCCGTCCGTCTGCCATTTAACAAGCAAAAATCCTCCCCGTTTCGGATAATTACTAGTCGGGAGAACCGAAAGCCGGGTCGAGACTCAGGGACGGAAGTGATGCCATCTCTCGTCACAGATGTCAACCAAATTTCTTTAAAGAGTATAAAAAGACTTTAGGAGGACTTCGACTGCATAAATTCACCCCCTATTGATATGGCAATTTTTGTTAATTTTTTTATAAAAAAGCAAAGTTGCCATTAATTTTGATGTAATCGCATTCGCTAACGGCGAATGATAAAGTTAGTACTGCTAATAAACTAAAAAAAAGCAGAATTCAGTCATTCAAAATTATTCCGGAAGACAAATGGCAATTCCTTAATCTCGCAATCAAGAAAAATGCTAGAATTGCCATTTCCCAGAGAAGGGCAGGTAATTTAACATAAAATTTGATACTGTTGGAGATGATCGTTAAGTTCAGAAATTTTTGCTTCGGGAGAATGTCCAATTTCAATCATACGTGTTGGAAGATGCGATTGATTTTTAGGGAACTTCCTCTCAACACTGGCGACCAAGACATGAAGGATGCAATAGAAATTGAATCAGCTTTCTTTGGCGTGTTTTCCAAATGTATAAGAGGCCCATGTCGAACTAAAAATACATCCCCTTTTTCTTTGTTTCGATCCCAAAACAACCAGAATTTGACCGCAGCTTCTAACTTACAGAAATTATGGAAACTGAGGTCAGTTTTAAAGATTACCGGGATAAAAAAGGGCGCCTCGCAGTATTACCTTCAGTGTTGAATTCAGACATTTTTCGCCGGGAGGGATTTCTGTAATTCCAGTGGGGGAAATTGCATTTTTTTACCGTTGAAAACACAAAACCTCAAATCTTTCGGGGGAATGTCTTCTCCAGGCTCCCCTGAATTCAACACTGATTACCTTAATTAGGCTTTTGTTCATTCTGGCATGGCTTGCAATTTACACACCAGATGTGTAAAGTGAACTCAAGACCAAAAGATATGTAAAAGACTTTGTGATGATGTCAAGTAAAGACCCTGTCGGTGTCTGGAGCGAGGAAGTGATCAACCGGCGAACTATTTCTTTGCTCAAAGTTTCCCCAAAACAAATCCCCTACCTACTAAAGACAGAAATCCTAAAATTAAAGGTAATAACTCTAAAGGAATACTCAATATGAATTCTAACTGGACACTCTCCCCTAGAAAGATTGAAACATCCCAGACATATAAGCGGACGTAAAGTTCTAGCCCCAACTCCCCCTCTTTGCTCTTACAATTGCAATAATTCGGTCCCAGTTCAGGATTCTTTTTACGCCACCGAATTCACCAAAAATTTGTTGGAACTTCAATGGACTTTACCCACGAACGGCAACAGTCACGCCTCTGCGGGTATATACCCTCAGGCAAAGACTGTTTACTGGACGAAGGGGAAGCAGTTTTAAAATGTTCTTCACGTCTATTGGTGTTTTCTACTATATACCCGCAGCTGACGTGACGTGGGTAAAGTCAGTCTATAAGGAAAGGGCATATTTACAAACAAACACTTCCGTCAACCAATCTACCAACTACATTTTTGCCATAAAGATCATTGCAGGAATAGTCTTGGTGACGTAGGCCAATCATATCAGAGACGTGTTAAACGTAGACCAATCAAATTTCCCTAGCTCATGCGTAAAGGTAGGAGTCATAAAGAACGGACAGATTTTCTTGCTTAACCAACAGTAATACGACCAACAGTGACGTCAGCTGCCCTTTCCTTATAAGATTTAACACAATTTCCCTAAAAAGCTTAACATCTATTTAGAAATTTTTGCGACGACATTGCCCATGCTTCACAAACATAGACATCAAGACAAAGTATTCGGGCTAACGAGAAAGACAGGCTACCGCGGTAGGACCGATCTGTCTTTTTTTTACAGACCACTAGAGTGACGTGAAGCTCTTTTCGCACACCTTCATTGGTGCATTCGAGCATCACGTGACTCCAGCGGTCTGTAAGAAAAAGACAGATCGGACCCACCGCGGTAGCCTGTCTTTTTCATTAGCCTCGTAGGCTTTCTAAGTTGGTCGGGTTCTGCCTTTTTCAAAATTTCATTAGCTGTGGAAACTTGCGCACGGAATTCATAGAAAAATATATTTAAGGTCTGTTTTCAGCTTTTTTAGCTCGTCTATCGTGTGTGGATCCAACGCTCCCATGATTGGAGATAGCCGTTGGAGACGCTTGCTGTGGCGTCACGAAATATCACACAAAGCAGGCAAAACAAAGAAATAAATTCGAACAACTTGTAAATGGGGTTTGTAATTAGAGCGCGACCAACGACATACAAGACCAGTGTTATAGTCGTAAAAAAACAGAAAGTATACGCTATAGGAAGAGGGTGTTAAATCTATTGTCCATGTTTATTTATTTGCTATTATCCTCTCATCTTTATTCTCGTGATACCTTTTATATATGATGTAACGTGAATCAGAAATTGTATTGTTTGTTGTTGTTTGAATATTTTTATGGAAGAAGGTAAAAAGCTTTACCGGTAAATAAATTATTTTTGTTTTGAGAAGTTAATTGACTTCTTTATGTACATTTTAAGTTCATAAATACATAATTGGCGTCCGCATTATATTCTGAAAGCTGGGTTGTTAAAATAACATCCTTTTTGAACGCTTTAACTAACATTGTGACGTCCGGCGCGACAGGACATTTTACAATATTTATTTGAAGCAAAATGTTTCAAGCCGTTAAAAATTTTAAAAAGGTCGACTTAAAGTTCGTGGTAGAAGAGCTTGGGGAAACAATCCCGCAAGATTATACGATTGGGACACTAAAGGGAATTATTTTGAATAGTAATGAATATAAACAGGATCCCGCTTTTGTACAAGAAATTTTATTCAATGCTGTTGCTGAGAGAAAGGAAAAAGAAAACGAGGCTAAGAAGTTAGAAAAGGAGAAGTCGGATCAAGAGTTAAAAAAGCTAGAATTAAAGGAAAAGTTAGATCAAGAAGTAGAGTTAAAAAAGTTGGAATTAAATCATCAATTAGAATTAGCAAAGATTCAGTCACAGGGACAAATGCAATGTGAGTACATTTCAAATGATTACGAAACTAATAATCCTAAAAAGAAACTTACGTTGCCCAAGTTGGAATTTCGCCAATTTGATGGTGATTTAAAGGAATGGTTGCCATTTTGGAGCCAGTTTGAACAGATTCACAATGATCAAGATATTGCGCCAGAAAATAAATTCCAGTATTTGATCCAAGCAACTATCACTGGATCTAGAGCGCGAGAAGTTGTTGATAGTTTTCCGCCAACTGGCGCTAACTATGCCAAAGCTATAGAGAGTCTTAAGGCTCGTTTCGGTAGGGAAGATCTTTTGGTTGAAGTGTATGTGCGAGAATTATTAAAATTAATTATATCTGTGCAATCAAAAGGGAAATTTTCTATTACATCATTGTATGATAAACTTGAGTTGTATTTACGAGCTCTTGAGACGTTAGGTGTCACAACGGATAAATGTGCTTCAATATTATATCCAATGGTAGAATCTTGTTTTACTGCTGAATTTTTGAAAGCGTGGAATCGAACACATACGAATTCGGTTAGTTCTGATGCAAAAGAGCGCCTAGATAATTTAATGGCGTTTCTCAAATCTGAAGTTGAAGGAGATGAAAGAATTAATTTGGCAGTGACAGGTTTTGGTTTAGCGAGAAAAGATGACGCGATCTTTAGAAAAAACAAAAGTCACAACGATGGTACTAAATATTTACCGACTGCTGGTACTTTATTAACAACTTCTTCAAGACCAGATTTAAGGAAAAATTGCGTTTTTTGCAAAGGAAGACATCTGAGTTCAGAATGCTTTTCGGCACGGAAGATGAGTTTTAATGAAAAGCAGAATATATTGAAGGACAAAAGATGTTGTTTTTTATGTTTGGCAACAGGTCACACAACGAAGCAATGTAGAGCTATCTTGAAGTGTTTCTTTTGTGATAAAAGACATGCGTCTGTGATGTGTCAAACGCTCGATAAGAATAAGCTGAATGAAAAGAAAGAGGAAGACACAGAAAAGTCGCCTGGAAAAGAAGTAAATATGGCCAATTTCAATAGAAATCCTAAAGTGTTCCTTCAGACGATAAAGGCAAAAATATTTTCCGAAAACAAAAAGAAAGATGTTAGACTAATTTTGGACTCAGGTTCTCAGAGATCGTATATTTTAAAACATTTAGCCGAAGAAATGAAGTATTTACCTCTTCGAGAAGAAAAAGTTTCTCATTCCCTTTTTGGCGGAGTCATAACAAAGGATTATAATCATCATTACTACAAGGTAAGATTAAGCGATTTGAAAGAAAATTTTAAATGTAATTTTGAGGTTTTGGATCAAAACATTATATGTGAAAATGTTATGCCAGTAGGAAAAGGATCCTGGTTTAAAGAATTATCGGAAAAAGGCATCACTTTGACGGATGTTGGTGAAACTCCAGAATCTATTCAAATATTGATTGGAGCTGATGTAATGGGAAAATTACTGACAGGTTGTAGAGAAATACTCTCGTCGGGATTAGTAGCACTGGAAACATTCTTAGGTTGGACCTTAATGGGAAAAGTGCCTCAAGATAATGTGTCTAAAGAAAATTTAGCTTTGTCAGTTACGTCTATGTTTGTAAAGGAAGCAGAGATTGCTGATTTATGGAAATTGGATTTGCTTGGAATAAATGATCCGATTGAAAAACAATCTAAAATGGAGATTGATCGTCAGGTTAAAGAGCATTTTTTACAGACAGTAAAAATGAATGAAGATAATCGTTATGAAGTTTCTTTGCCATGGTCAGAAGATACACCACCTTTACCTGATAATTTGAGTTTAGCCAAGAAAAGATTGAGTAACGTTACAAACAAGTTGCTTTCCGATAACATTTATCAAAGGTATGAAAAAGTACTTTTAGGGTGGCTTGATGATCAAATTATAGAGGAAATTCCACAGGCTGAAATGAACCTTTATGGAAATTATTTACCTCATCGACCAGTAATAAAAGAGAGCAGTACAACTCCCATTCGTCCAGTGTTTGACGCATCAGCTAGAATGCAGAACCATCCATCTTTGAATCAATGTTTGCATTGTGGGCCAAACCTTATTGAATTAATTCCTGACATTCTCTTACGATTTAGAAAAAATAAATTTGGTGTTGTAGCTGATATCAAGAAAGCATTTTTACAAATAGCTATTCGTAAAGAAGATCGGGACTATTTGCGTTTCTTGTGGTGGAGTAATCCAGAAGAAAGAAATATTAGAATGTTTCGACATACTAGAGTGGTGTTTTTTTAGTCAAAAGCTCTCCTTTTCTTCTCGGTTCCGTCATAGAATATCACATTAAAAACGATGAAGAATACGACCCCAATCTTAAACAGCAATTGCTGAGAAGCTTTTATGTTGACAATGTCGTTGCTAGTGTCCACACACAGGAAGAATTGGAAAGGTTTATAACTGATTCTAAATCTCTTATGGCTAAAGGTGGATTTGAGTTGAGAGGATGGGAACAGACAGAAGAAAGAAACAATATCGAAAATAGCGAAGAAACTGCTGTACTGGGATTACAATGGAACAGACTTCTAGACGTTTTAAAAGTTAACGTAAGCTGGACGAAAGATATAAATATAGAAAAAATAACAAAAAGAATCATGCTATCAGTTGCACATAAAGTTTTTGATCCAATTGGTTTTACTGCTCCAGTTATGATATGTCCCAAGATGATGTTACAGAAAACATGGAAAGAAGGAATCTCGTGGGATGAAGAAGTTACTAGTGATATAAAAAATGAATTTATTGAATGGTTTCATGAATTAAATTGTTTACAAGAAATTCAGATTCCTAGATATATTCAGTTCACCCCAGATAATTTAAAAGGTTGTACTCTTCACACATTTTGTGATGCAAGTCAGTATGCGTATGCTGCTGTTATATTTTTGAGGATAGCAACTAAAGATCGTGTAGAGTTATTCCTTCTTGCAGCGAAATCCTGCATAGGTCCTTTAAAATGTGGAACTATACCTAGAATGGAACTTTTAGCTGCTTTGATTGGTGCTAGATTGGCTAAATCAGTAACTGACGCTATGAGCTGGGAAGATATAGAAAGATATTTTTGGAGCGATTCCACAACAGTGCTTGCATGGATATCCAGGAAAGAAAACTGGTCTGTTTTTGTTAGAAACAGAGTTCAAGAAATAAAAAAATTGACTGATCCTGTTTTATGGAAACATACACCTGGTGAAATGAATCCAGCAGATCTGCCATCTAGAGGATGTAAAGCAAGACATCTGGTATCTCTCAAATGGTGGGAGGGTCCATCTTGGCTTAAAGATTCTAAAGAATATTATAAATATATGGATTTCAAGTGCCAAGACATAAACGAAGAAGAAATTGAAAAAGAAAAATTGAAGTCTACAAAATTACTGGTAAATGTTGATGAAAGTCCAGAGAAAAGCTGGTACTACCAGTATTTTTCCAGTTATGAGAAAATCGTACGTCTTGTTGGTTGGATACTTCGTTTCAGATATAATTCTTCTAATCCAAAGGAACAGATCAAAGGAGAATTGACGAATCTTGAATTTAAGAGAGCAGAAACGAAGATAATTTGGATGATACAAAAGGAATGTTTTTCCCATGAAAGTGAGGGGAGATTGAAAACTCTGGAGGCGTTTAAGGATGAACAAGACATAATACGTGTAAAGACTAAGATTACGTATAGACAAGACAATATGGATTTCCTCATACCTATGGTTGTTCCTTCAAATCATGAAGTTGTCAAACGATTAATTTTACATTACCACCTCAAAAATTGTCATGCAGGTCCTCAGATTCTTCTGAATTTGCTTAGAGAAAAATACTGGATTTTGAATGGAAGAAGAACTGTGAGCTCTGTTCTATCAAAATGTACCATTTGTAAAAGATTTAATTCGAAGAATTTAGAATCTTCTCCAGTTTCTCTGCCAGAAAATCGAGTGAAAGATGCAGCTGTATTTCAAATTATCGGCATTGATCTGGCTGGCCCTTTGTTTCTTAAAAATAAACAGAAGAGTTGGGTTATCTTATTTACATGTGCCATCTACAGAGCTGTGCATTTGGAGCTTGTGACTTCAGCTTCTACAGAGTCATTTTTAATGGCTTTGCGAAGATTTGTATCTCGTAGAGGAAGATGTTCTGTTATATATTGCGACAACGGTTCCAATTTTGTTGGTGCATCCAATTTCTTAAAAAGATTGAACTGGAATCGCATACAGAAGTATGGAGCAATAAATTCTTTCAAATGGAAATTCAACCCTCCGACTGCTGCTTGGTGGGGCGGATGGTGGGAGAGGCTCATCAGATTGATGAAAGATCTATTAAAAAGAGTCTTAGGAAAAGCCTGTTTGAACTATGAAGAGATGATAACTGTATTAGCTGACTGCGAAAGTATTATAAATTCGCGACCACTAACTTACATGTCTGAGAAAGAGTCCATCAAAGCCATATCACCGGACATGTTTCTGAAAGATATTCATGAATGTGGTTTACCAGACGTTGATGCGGTTGAGGAAGGTTCTCTCACTAGAAGACTTAAATATAGGCAAGAACTGCAAAAAGAGCTCAGAAATCGATTTAGATTAGAATATTTGGGTCTCCTTATCCAACGACCAAATGGGAGAAGATTGCAACGTTCAATTGCTGTAGGAGATATAGTCTTGGTGGGAGCAGATAACAAGAAAAGAATCAATTGGCCCTTAGGACGGGTTACAGAGCTCATTCGGGGCAAAGACGGAAAAGTTCGTCTTTTGAAGTTACAAACGTCTCATTCGCAGATGATTCGGCCTATTCAAAGAATTTACCCTCTGGAAGTGTCATCAGTGGTTTTTACTGAAAACAGTTTTCCTAAACCAACTTTGAAGGAAAATCAGGTTGAGCCTGCAAAAGACGAATCGAAAATTAAAAAGACGAGATCTGGTAGAAGGATAAAGGTTCCAGAAAGACTCGATTTATGATGTTTATGTAAATGTTGTATTTATTTAATGTGAAGTTTTGATTATAATATATAATCAAAAGGTGGGAGGATGTTAAATCTATTGTCCATGTTTATTTATTTGCTATTATCCTCTCATCTTTATTCTCGTGATACCTTTTATATATGATGTAACGTGAATCAGAAATTGTATTGTTTGTTGTTGTTTGAATATTTTTATGGAAGAAGGTAAAAAGCTTTACCGGTAAATAAATTATTTTTGTTTTGAGAAGTTAATTGACTTCTTTATGTACATTTTAAGTTCATAAATACATAATTGGCGTCCGCATTATATTCTGAAAGCTGGGTTGTTAAAATAACATCCTTTTTGAACGCTTTAACTAACATTGGGTATACGCTAAATTCATGAACGTCACGCCTAGAATGTACGCTATCGATTTATTTGAGAAACAAAGGATATACGGAGCAGTACAAGGCCAGTCATTACATTTAAAATGTCACACGTAGTGGATCATCTTTAAACGGCGATTGGCGAAAAACTATGGGCGCGCCGCTTTGTACCAATCACTGTGTAAAGATGATCCACTCCATATGACGTTTTAAAATTCATGAACTGGCCTTGCACCGCCTCCTGAATATTAGGCTTGAGCGCTGACACAAAAATGGCAGCTGCTGAATGCGGATTTTTTTCAGCAGGTGTACGGTCTTTTGAATTTTGGTACTAATATTTTTTGAAAGTGCTTTCCGCCTTAATTTTCTGAGATTTAAGAAATCAAAGAAATCTACTGGTGTGGAAATTTATATGGACCGTCCATACGTTAGGTGTCTATCTAGTGACATCTATTGTAGGAGGCAGTGGCCCTACGCTAGACGCTGTACCTACACTGTTAAAAATATCGTCAAAGATGGCCTCTGTTTTTAAATACTATCTATTTTCTGACAAAAGATCATATATAGTCTTTATAAACAGAAGTAATTTTTCACGATATTTTTAACAGTGTACTATGTCGCTGGTCGTTGTTAGAGCAGTGCGTTCCGAGCTTACCAGATGAAACTAGTACGCCTTTATAGACGGCTTGCATTGACGTCACGTTTCTATTAGCAACACTGTTAAAAATCTGGGGCATTTGCTGCATCGTCACTCCATCGCTTTTATAGGAAACTGTAACTTGACTTTATTATGGGGCATTTTCATTGGTCAGAACAGAAACATTCTATAAAAGCGGTGGAGTGAGTATGCAGCAATTGCTGCATATTTTTAACAGTGAACGACTGGTACAATTGCATCTGGAGCCCACACGGAACGTCAGAACTCCCCGTTTGCCGTTAAAAGCACGTGTTGTCTTTCTGTTTAATTTAGATTTTTATTATTTTTATTATTATAGTGCAAATAAGTCAAATGGCGAGCACCACATTCGCCTTATATTTGGGAGCCATATGAAGCGATGCCAGATTCTTCTGAAATGTGACGTCATGTGCAAGCCGTCTATATGAAAGTGGCGACATGCGATGCTCAGACTAGGGAGTCTAAATATGAAAGTAGAAACATATTGTGTTCAAACTGTACTTTGACAGACGCGTTTGACCTAACTATGGCAAACCCACTGCGCTCTACAATAATACGGAGAGCTAACTCACAGATCCACTTTCTGCCGCGACTGCATCACACTTTCAATGCGTGCAAATAATGAGTCCTGCACTTTTCTTACAAGAATTTTTTCACACTTTTTCGCATACTTTTTATCCATTTTGGTGCTTTCTATATCTTTTTGATATTTTTATGAGTAATGCTTAACAAATTTTTCATTTTTTTCTCTTTGAGCTTACTTAAAATTTTATTTTTAACTAATATCAAACTAAAAAATTGCGTTTAATTTAAATAAAATCTATAGTTTTTTCAATAAAAAATATATATCAGTGAAAATTGTAGTAACTTCGTCAATTTTTTAAAAGAAAATCCAATTTGAAAATATCCACCCCTTACTAACTCTATGGGAGGAATCTATGTATTGCCAAAAATTTTCCTCGGTATATCATGGGCGGACCGCTGGATTCAATTTATCAGAATAGGGAGTTAGCCCTCCGTTCTATTGTTGAGCTCTCTAAGTAATTTTTATTCCATAACTTGACAATACTCGGACGAATTCGATTATGCTAGTAAGACAAGTTAACAAGCATTAGTTTGGCGATAATGACGGGCTTGCCGATATGGTTGACGATTCGCTTTTGTCCACAGTTGTTCTAACCAATGGACTTTACCCACGAATGGCAACAACCAATCTTCTGAGGGTAGATACCCTCCGAAAATGACTGTTTATTGAATGAAGGCGAAGGAGTGTTAAAATGTTCTTCACGCCTATTGGTGTTTTTCTTCTGTTTACCCGCGGCTGACGTCACATGGGTAAAGTCCATTAAACAGTATACCCAAGGGCGTAATGGAGAGTGTATGGTGTATACATTCTGTTTCTCAAGTAAAGCTATAGTGTATATACCTTTTTACCGTACACGTCTATAGTGTACCCTCTGGTCTTTTTATGACTACAACTACAACACTGGTTATATCTACAACTACAACCCTGGTATGTCACCTCTCTGCTCGCTAGAGGAATCCACAGTAGGCGGAACGCTGCCGATAATGGCCGGAGACATAATTTAGATCTCTCAGCATTTTTAGGATTTCATTTAATCTACCATTTTAAACTCTTCGGTCTCTGGGTCCCCATACGGGGACCTCTGTTTTTTTACCTATTAAAAACTAAAATGTCCGATTTTTATACATTTTCACATCACTTCTTAATAGCTGAATGTTTTTTGCGTTCAAAGCAAACGAATAAATGGCAGCATCTAAGCTGATTACCACATAAAATAAATGTTATTTTCATCTGAGTTTGCAAAATGCTTAAAAATTCCCAAAAGACAGTGTGACCAAGAAAGTGAGAAATTTTCATAAGTGTTTAAGGAACTTTAAATCTTTTTCAATACAAAATTTTGAGGATTTGTAGATTATTTACTTGTTTAAAGCTCTTAAATTTGTGATTGCGTTAATTTAGGTTAATCGTTATTAAATTGACGTTTTTAAGAGATTTTGTAGTTTTAGATCCATATTTTTGAACCTAAATTACTAAGCCCTTAAAGGACCCATTTCAGAAAAGATATTTTTTCTGTCATTTTGTTTGAAAAAAACCAATGAATAAGCATTTGTGTTATTATTTTAGCTTCGGAACTGAAGAGGTTAAACACCGGTCGGCGACACTTATCTTTTAGCCGTGTGTGGACGGGTACAGCTAGGGCTCCTATAATACAGGGTGAATCGTCAAGTATTTTGTTTCCCACTTAGACTAATGAGCGATTGCTGTCCACGTGGCGTGGCCAATTGTTCTTTTCCTACCGGCAATTAAATGGCGGCGTGGGTCAGCCCAGATTATAGGAGCCTTAGGTACAGTAAAGGGCTTTTTCAAGGCTGTTACTATTCGTTGGTAATGTACAATGAGTCTAGGGTGCCTCGAAATGAGAATGGCTACATACGAAATATAAAATTTGACTGATTGAGATGATTTTGAGTAAAAATGAATCGGCAAGCAACTTCATAATTATAAAACATAGTGTTCTAAGCACAGACTGAGCATGTGCCTTGTACACGCATATGTCGCCAATCTCATTGCTCTACTCTAGGGTGCTTCTATTAGAGAGTGGTGACATACGCACTGAGCCAACAGCACCTATTAAGCGCGCCACACACCAGAGAGACATGCGACAAAAATCGTGAGACATGAGGCAAATTCTGCTGTTCAAACCGGTTTTTTCTTTGTTAACAGGGTGAAATTGTCGCATGCCTCACGCTTTTCTGCCGCATGTCTCCCTGGTGTGTGGCGCGCCTTAGGGCTCCTATAATACAGGCTGAATCGTCAAACAGTTTGTTTCCCACTTTGACCAATGAGCGATTGTTGCCCACGCGGCGTGGCCAATCGTTCTTCTCCTACCGGCAATTAAATGGCGGCGTGAGTCAGCCCGTATTATAGGAGCCTTAGCACCTATAAGGAAAGGGCAGCTGGCGTCACTGTTGGTCGAATTACTGTTGGTCAGCAAGAAAAACCTGTTCATTCATTATTACTCCTACTATACACATAAACTCCGGGAATTTGATTGGTCTTTAACAGATCTATGATATGATTGGCCTACGTCGCCAAGTGCGATTCCTGCAATGATCGTTCAGATAAAAATGTAGTAGTAGATTGGTTGACGGAAGTGTTTGTTTGTAAACAGGCCCTTTCCTTATAGACAGTGACGATGATCTCGATTTCGACTTTTATGTCACAAGAATAGGGTCCAATGAATGATCAGCTAATGGCCGATTTGCCGTGACTTGGTAATCGAGCTCATCGGCATTGTCTGTAGGGCCCGTTGACTGTGCGCGTGCTCAGAATAAGTTTTATTCCAATTATGGTAACCAATAAATCAGAACATAATAATAAACTTCTGTGCGAATTCGAGTGAAAGTACGATGGCACCATATGAAACTGGCGACATAAAATAAAATAGACTTTACTCATGGGACGACAGCCGTGGGTAAACAGAAGAAAAACATCAACAGGCGTGAAGGGCATTTTAACACTGCTCTCCATTTGTCCAATAAACAGTGTTTTTCGGAGGGTTTTTTCCCGCAGAGGCGTGGCTGTTGCCATTCATGGGTAAAGTCCATTGGATATAAAATGTGATTGATTGAGACGATTTCCTTGCTAAAATGAAATTTGATCGATTGAGACGATTTTCTCGCCAAACATCTTCGCGAGTCTGCCATTATCGCCAAACTAATGCTTGTGAACATGTCTTACTAGGATGCTCCTATAAGGAAGTTGCAATCAGCTGTTGAGATTTTTATCCGCCAATCACAACAGCTTGGTTGACGTTCAACCGCGCCCACAATGCTCTTATCTACCAATCACAACTTCCCTCCAATCGTTCTTTGACCTCCAATGGTCAATTTGTGACGTCATCTGAAATTACCCTGTATGAGATTTCTGACATAAGCAGAAGAAACATACCTAGACAGATGTTTTGTCTAAATTATCGTAAAACAAAACTATATTTCACCCACCTCTGGCAACAGCCATGCGCTTGCGGGTATATACTCTCCGAAAAGGATTGCTTATTGGGCGAACGGGGAACAGTGATAAAATGTTTTTCACGCCTATTGGTCTTTTTCTTCTGTGTATCCGCAGCTGATGTCACATGGGTAAAATCCACTGGATGAGTTCTCTTAGGCGCGCCACACACCAGGGAGACATGCGGCAGAAAAGCGTGAGGCATGCGACAATTTCACCCTCTTAACAAAGAAAAAACCAGTTTGAACAGCAGAATTTGCCTCATGTCTCACGATTATTGTCGCATGTCTCTCTGGTGTGTGGTGCGCCTAAAGAAAAGTGGGACAAGCTGACAAAATTAATTTGACGATTCATCTTTAATTAAGATTGTCCAAACCAATCCAATGGACTTTACCCACGAATGGCAATAGCCCCGCCTTTGCGGGAATTTTCCCTCCGAAAAAGACTGTTTATTGGACGAAGAGGAAGCACTGTTAAAATGGTCTTCACGGCTATTGGTGTTTTTCTTCTGTTTACCCGCGGCTGACGTCACATGGGTAAAGTCCATTTTGTGTCCATACGTCGCACCTCTCATATAGAGGTACCCACGTCTTATTCATTCAGGTACGTATCGCCAAATTTTGGAATGCAGGTTAGGCGCGCCACACACCAGGGAGACATGCAACAAAAAAGCGTGAGGCATGCGACAATTTCATTCTGTTAACAAAGAAAAAACCTGTTTGAACAGCAGAATTTGTCTCCTGTCTCACAACTATTGTCGCATGTCTCTCTGGTGTGTGGTGCGCCGTACCGTACTTCTGCGCTGTGCGTGTGTCGCCACTCTCATAATGTTTCCGTCTTGAAATTCCGTTTCTAAACGTTATCATTTCAAATTCAAGCCCTTTTGTTGGCATAGGCAAAAATATTTAATTTAAAAGATCTGTGGGCGAGAAACGAGAAATTAGGTAAGTTTTGTTATGCTCTAAAACCGAGGCTAGAAAAAAAGGATAGGCTGCCGCGGTACCTGACGCCTTAGACCGCTAGAGTCATGTGATGCTCTTTTCGTGCACCTGCACTGGTGGATTCGAGCATCGACTCAGGTGGTCTAAAAAAGAGACGAGTGTAACGCACCGCGGTAGTCTATCTTTTTTGTTAGCATCGCTAGAAACTTGATTGTGATAGTTTGAACGAAGTTTCAATCTCGCATGTGATACGTCTTTATGTTTTTATTTATAAAGGCAGTCCTTTGGCAGCAACGTAGATTATATTGAATGTGCATATAATTGTCATAAACTGTGCTTTGCAATATTACACTTGAAAAGTACGCCAAGTGGCATGCAATAAATAAATTAAGAAAAAAGCATTATCAATAACATGAATGTTTCTGAAGAATTGTAATATTACCATAAACTAAGAGCACTGAACTGCAGTCACCTTTTTCCTTTTAAAAATTACCTATTCGAAAATAAAATCAACAATATGTAGTCGTCAAAAATACGGGAAAACAAAAAGAGTACTTTCAAAACAAATATTTTTTTCACCAGGCCTCTTACAACGACCGCAGCTAGGTAGAGAAACTTAGCTATGCTTTTGCATTGTCCAAAAAGATGTATATTTTTTAATTTGGAAAAAATTGGGATATTAATATAATTTCCAAACAAATTTTTTTTTTCCATACAAGGTTGTGATATTTAACTTGGGGTGGCAAAAATTAGACACCAGATCCTTTAATAAAGGCAGAAACTTCAATTTACTCTAAAGTGATTAAAAAGAAATTGTGCAAAATAGAAAAATCGCTATACGAATTTAGAATTAATTTCAATGTAAAGAAGATCAAAATGTATTATATAGGGCTAAAAGATTTTCTACAGATTGTTTGTACGACTGACTCAAAATCATCTGCGAACTAAGAAAATACCCCACGAAATTTGGGCAAGTGAGATCACAGATCACACATAGGGTTTCGTTTAATATTTCTTTCAACACTTAATCCTGTTGCAAAATCTGCTAGTTCCCCATTCACCAACAGGGGACGCATTCTATTCTAAAAAAACCTCTATTCGAACAAAACTCCGTTTTATAATCCATGCGTAGATGTATTAGTCGAGGGGATCAGGCCTATAGAACCAGAGATTAGAAAGCACCCCCTGGTGGTAAAAAGAGGAACTTCACTACTATTAATGTAAACATATAAGCAGGGGTGAAAGTACACTAAAGCCATTTTGGAGCAGCAAAAATCTAATTTTGTAGCAATAAAATTAAAATTCGGTTTTTGGTGCAGACTGAAATTCTAATGCTAATAAACTCCCAACTAGTATGTTATGGTCATCACAAAACTTTTTTCTATATAAATCACATAAACAGCACTAATTGATATCAAGGTATACCTGAATCTGAAGTTTGATGAAAATTCGTGCATTAGTTCTTGAGAGCTATAGTGGAAATTCTGAAAAAAGCAGCATAGCAGCGCCAGCTGTTGAGCGTTTTGAACCAAAATATAAACAGCTCTAATTCATATCAAGGTATACCTGAATCTGCAGTTTGATGAAAATCCGTGCATTACTTCTGGTGATTGGGGTATTGCGGAAATCGTAAAAAATGCTGCATAGCAGCGCCACCTGTTGAGCGATTTACACCAAAAACAAATCAGCACCAATTTATATCAGGGACTAACTTAATATAAATTTTTATTAAATTCCGTGCATTAGTTCTTGAGATAGAGCGCCCACAAAATTTGTGTCACATACATACACACATACAGACAGACAGACAGACATTTTGTAAAAACATGTTTTTCGGAATCTCTGACCCCTAAAACGTGTAAATCTGTCGAAAACCGAAAATTTTCACGAATCCAATACTTTCTTCTTGTAAAGGTAGAAGAAAGTAAAAATTAAAATTATTGCTATCTCGAAAATATTTTGACATTTGAAATAATAATTACTCAGATAAAATTTCTCCCCACATTTTGCTAACTGTGGCCATTCTAAATGACAATTGGGTACAGTTTTCAATAAAGAAACAAGTGGGTATGTGTGATCACAGATCGCACAGAGGGTTTCGTTTAATATTCCTTTCAAAACACTTTATCCTTTTGAAAATCTGTTAGTTCTAAATTTCGAAACCAGGGGCGCACTCTATTCTAAACAAAGCTCTATCCGAACGAAACTCCGTTTTACATACTATCCGTATACATATTAGTCGAAGGGATTGGGCCCATAGCACCCGAGATACGTAGGCGCCCCTGGCGGTAAAAAGTGGAACTAAAATATGTAAGGCTATGGTGCATAATATAAAAGAATGGTCAAAGGGGTGTCGGCAAAAGTTGGAAAAGTGCTCCTCGGATGAAAAGGGCGGAGGTTAGAAAAATTGCTTAAAATATACAAGTTAGAGCACGGAGGAGTAAGTAATATAAGATCTTTTGAAAAATTTATGATTTGTCGTGTGGTCTGAGGTATTCAGCTATACGTATGCAAAAATGCATGTCTCCAACTTAATTAGGGGCTCTCTTAGAAATAATTGCTTAAAATATATATGTGGTAGACCAAAGGGTTAAACGTAAGACTTTTTCAATATTTTATGATTTATCGCCTGACCTCAGGTGTTCTGCTATAAGTATGCAAAATTTCAAATCTCCATATTAATAGTTCGATTAGAATAGCTCAGTTAGAAAGAATTGCTTAAAATACGCATGTGGGATCCCAAAGGGTTAAATGTACGACTTTTTCAATTTTTTATGATTTGTCGCATGATGGTATTCAGCTATAAGTATGCAAAATTTCACGCCCCAACCTAAATAGGGTGTCACTTAGAAAGAATTGTTTAAAATATACATGTAGGAGCCCAAAAGGTTAAATGTACGACTTTTTCAAAATGTTATGATTTGCCGTTTGATGTGAGGTGCTCAGCTTTATGCATGCAAAATTTCACGCCTCCAACCTAATTAGGGGCTAACTTAGAAAGAATTGTTTAAAATAAATATGTAGGAGCCCAAAAGGTTAAATGTACGACTTTTTAAAAATTTTATGATTTATCGTTTGATGCGAGGTGCTCAGCTATAAGTATGCAAAATTTCACGCCCCCAACCGAATTAGGGGCTCACTTAGAAAGAATTGTTTAAAATACACATGTGGGAGTCCAAAGGGTTAAATGTACGACTTTTTTCAAAATTTTATGGTTTGTCATTTGATGTGAGGTGTTCAGCTCTAAACATGCAAAATTTCACGCCTCCAACCTAATTAGGGGCTCGCTTATAAAGAATTGTTTAAAATACACATTTGGGAGCCCAAAGGGTTAAATGTACGACTTTTTCAAAATTTTGTAGTTTGTCGTTTAATGTGAGGTGTTCAGCTATAAGTATGTAAAATTTCACGCATCCAACCTAATTAGAGGCTCATATAGAAAGAATTGTTTAAAATACACATGTGGGAGCCCGAAGGGTTAAATGTACGACTTTTTAAAAATTTTATGATTTGTTGTTTGATCTGAGGTATTCAGCTATAAGTATGCAAAATTTCACGCCTCCAACTTAATTAGGCCCCACCAGTGGCCGAGAGGTTCTGCTCTCGAAGCTGGTAGACGGGAGATGCTGGGTTCGATCCCAATCGCGCCCGTCGGCCTAATCGTTCGGAGTTTTCGTGGTTTTCTTCGAGCCGTGGATCTTCCATGCGTTAATACGGATTAGGTTTCCTTAGAAAGACCCCCCACGGAGGGCACTCCCCCCGGGCCTATATCCCTCGTGTAGATAATTGGCCGTCAAAAATCAACCCAACCCAACCCAACTTAATTAGAGGCTCACATAGAAAGAATTGTTTAAAATACACATGTGGGAGCCCGAAGGGTTAAATGTACGACTTTTTCAAAATTTTATGATTTGTCGTTTGATCTGAGGTGTCCGTCTATAAGTACGCGAAATTTCACGCCTGCAACCTAATTAGGGACGACTCACTTAGAAAGAATTGTTTAAAATACACATGTGGGAGACCAAAGGGTTAAATGTACGACTTTTTCAAAATTTTATGATTTGTCATATGATGTGTGGTGTTCATCTATAAGTATGCAAAATTTCAAGCCTCCAACATGTATAGTTTCTGAGAAAGGGCTCTGTGACGAACAGACAGACGGACAGACAGAGGAGAGAGACGAATAGGGTTTCGTCAGATGAACGAAACCCTAAAAATTAGCAGAAGGAATAAAAAAATCAGTTTATTTGGCTTTAAAAAATATTATTTTAGAGCAGTAAATTTAACTAATCGATAAAAAGCCCATGAATACAACAAACCGGACTCCCACTCAACTTTTGTAGTAAAAAATGGTAAAAGGGGACTATTTTTTTTTCAAAAAAAGGGACCAAAAAAAGACCATATATTTCGCATAAAAAGGAACCTTTAGGTACCTAAATTCAGCAAATCACAAAATAAAATAAACACAAAATCTCCCCAACCATTTCACGAAATTAGCGCGTTTTTCGCGATCCTTTGACGAAATTCACGTGATTTCACTATCCTTTACCAAAATTTGAGTGTTTTTTTGAGATCTTTTGACGAAATTAGCATATTTTTTGACGACATTCGCATTTTTGGCGATCTTTTGACAGAATTCGCATATTTTTCGGGATCTTTTGGCGAAAATCGCAAGTTTTTCGCGACCCTTGTACGATTTCTCTTATTTTTCGGAATCTTTCGACGAAATTCGCATTTTTCGTGATATTCTGCGAAAACTTGCGCTTTTTTGCGATCTATAGACAAAACTAGCGCTTTTTTGCGAACTTTTGACAAAACTTCGCGTTTTGTTCCTTTTTTCACGAAACTAGCAATCCTTTGACAAAATTCACTGTTTTTTTGCGTTCTTTTGACGGAATTCGTGTATTTTTTGCGGTCTTTCGACGAAATTTGCGTGTTTCTCCCGGTATTTTGACGAAATTTGCTATTTGTTTCGCGATCTTTTGACCGCGTTTTGTCTGTTTTTTTGACAAAATTCCCATTTTTCGTGATCCTTTGACTATTATGGTGTGTTTTTCGCGATCTTTAGATAAAATTCGCACGTTTTTCGCGATTTTTTGACAAAATTCACGTGTTTTTCACGATCTTTTGACTAAATTTGTATATTTTTCGCGATCTTTTGACGAAATTTGCATTTTTCGCGCTATTCTGCGAACTTTTGGCAAAACTTGCGCTTTTTTGCGATCTTTTGAAGAAATTTACAGGATTTTTTTTTATCTTTTGACCGCGTTTTGTTCGTTTTTTCACGAAACTAGCGATCCTTTGACAAAATTCACGTTTTTTTGCGATCTTTTGACGGAATTCGTGTACTTTTCCTGATCTTTCGACGAAATTTGCTATATGTTTCGCGATCTTTTGACGAAATTCGCGTTTTATCGCGATCTTTTGACGAAATCCGCGTTTTATCGCGATCTTTTGACGAAATCCGCGTTTTTCGCGATCTTTTGACTGCGTTTAGTCTGTTTTTTGACAAAATTCCCATTTTTCGCGATCCTTTGACTAATATGGCGCGTTTTTCGCGATCTTTTGATAAAATTCGCACGTTTTTCGCAATTTTTTGACAAAATTCACGTGCTTTTCGCGATTTTTTGATGAAATTCGCAATCTTTTGATAGCGCTTTTTTCATTTTTTGACGAAATTGGCGGTCTGAGAAAAGTTAAAAATGGAATTTTTCTTTGTTTCTCGGATCGTTTTGCTAAAACGATCTGCTAAATACGATCTCTGAGCTAAATTTCATTTTGGTACTAAGTACGTTTTGGCGCAAATTTAAGGAAAAACGCTATTTCTGTGCAGCACTTGAAACCCTGTATAAGGCTATGCTGCATAATATGAGAGTGGTCAGATGGCTGTCCAATGATATATAGTGTGCTTAGTAATGTACACACATATTCACATGAGGGGTGTCGGTAAGTTAGAAAAGTGGCTCCTTCGGGGGTGGGGGGTATTGGAGAGGAACCGGATAGTATGGAAGAGTGGTCACAGGGCTTTCCACTGATATACAATCACATGAGAGGTTCGGAAAAAGTTTAAAATACCCTCCCCCTCTTCGAGCCTTACTATCGGGTCACCGGAATACACCACCTGTCTTTGAAATTTTTATATTTTATAAATACAGTCGACGCTCGTTTTTACGAACTCGTAGGGAGCACCCAAATAGTTCGTAAAATAGAAAATCACCAAAAATGATATAAATACGTATATTATTTATGTCTATTTTTTATCAAACTGCCCCCTCTTCATAGATAAAACAGTATTTCGAGATTATTTATTATTTAATAAATTTATACCTGTATTTTTAAATATACAAAAAAAATGCAAATTTATGCACTAAGAATAATTTTAGTACACATGCGTTACTATGCTTTCAAAATATTACATATGAAAATACGTAGATGAAAACATAGATAAAAAAGTAGGAATGGAAATAATCACGTATCTTTTTTTTTTAAATCACATTTTGAAAAATATATGTTTCCAATTTATCTATGAAACCTTTACTACGTTTGCCTTTCACAGTTATTGTTCCCTTCAAAAAAGTGCCTTAGTCCTGACAACCACTACTGGAAATTGTGGTTATACCCCCCTCCCTCCGAAATAGATTGGGGAAATCAGCACATTCTTGGAATGCACCTGATGTCTCATTGTACCTGCATAGAGTTTAATTAACGATGGCGCTGCATTCCGATACTTAAAAAAAAAAATCAGAAGTACGAAAACCGAGTTCGCAAAAAAGAGATTTTCATAATCTGGAGTTCGTAAATGGGAGCGAAAAATTACATTGCTTCTATGAGAGCGTATTCGGGACCACTCTATAGTTCGTAAAATCGCAAGTGTTCGTGAAAAAGAGGTTCGTAAAAACGAGAGTCTACTGTAATATTTATCACAGGGCTTCATAAAAAAAAAAAATCTAAAATGATATTTAGTGTAGAAAATGCTACAATTTTAAAACTTTGTTTGTGACCCCCCCCCCCCCTTCTCCATGGCCTAGAAAACCGGGCTCATATCATGACAAACAAAGGTACTAGCGGTAAAAAAAAAATGAGTTAAGGAGGTGGGTGCTTAGTAATGTATAGGCCAAGAGCCTTAAAACGATATGTTTCATGAAAAAATACATTTCCTGACACCCCCCCCCCCCTTCAATGGGGATTATTTCCCTTAAGGGTGTTCTCAAATCAAAAAGGGCAACTTTCTGACATAAGTTTTAATTTATTTTTGTTCGAAAATGCATGAAACTTGCTGGTGTTGTTGTTCAGAAACTATGTAATTGAGCTGTTTTTTCCATTTTTTTTTGCAAACGCAATAGATCTTTCAGAAAATAATGTCAAAGTAGGCGTTTTGAACCGAATTTCCGCGCGAAGGGAGAAAGAGCACTTAAGAGCGAACGAAAAACGGGTTTGTCACGTGATCGAATTTGCTTATAACTCAATGATCAAAAAATGGAAGAAAACAGTTCGATTCCAAATCGCTTCCATGGCAGGGCTTTCCAATTTTATATCTTTCCGTTAAAAAATGAATTTGTAAATATGTCAAAACGTTTTTTGCTTGTTGAGCAGAGCAGTTAAGAACAGCCTTAATTGACTGGTGTTAACATACACTACACCAATCGAAAGGCCTTGATGAGATGACTCTTTGGTCAAGACTTCAAATGAGGACGAATCTTGCTGTAACTAAATAAGGGGCTGAGTGAGAAAAATCGCTTCAAAATACACAAGTTAGAGTCCAGAGGAGTCAATGATATAAGACTTTTTCAAAATTTTATGATTTGTCAAGTGATTGCAAGTGTTCAGCTATAAGTATGCAAAATTTCAAGTCTCCAACTTAATTAGGGGTTGAACTAAAAAAAAACTGGTTAAAATACACATCTTAGAGCATGGAAGGGTCAATAATATGATTGAAAATTTTTATGAGTTGTCGTGGCATCGCAAATGTTCAGCTATAAGTATGCAAAATTTCAAGGCTCCTACTTGATTAGGGGCTGAATTAGAAAACTTTCTTAAAATAGGTTTAATAATAGTAATAGGTTAATGCTTAAAATAATATACAAGTTAGAGCCCAGAAAGGTTAATAATATAAAACTTTATGAAAATGATTTGTCATGGGATCGCAAGTGTTCAGCTATAAGTATGCAAAATTTCAAGTCTACAACATAATTTATTGCTAAAATTTAAAAAAAAAAAATGTTGTCACCGCTCCCTCTGGAATTCAAAATCTGGAAAATTTCTGGAATTCCTTTTTTAAAAATTTTAGGTGTTATCAAATAATCTGAAATTTTAAAATTGATAAAAAAAAAAAAAAAAAATCAGACATAAAATAATGATAATTACTGGGTGAAATGATTAAAATTAAATAATGTGACATTACAAATCATTTGAATTTTGTTAATTCATAAAAATGCATGTAGATGGCAGCATCAAACAAAAAAATTAAAAAGATTTATAGCATATGTCAGAATGTTAGTACAGTCGAACTTGGATAATTCGAAGTTCAAGGGACCAAAAGAAAAGTTCGAAATATCCAAAAATTCGAATTAAATATATTCGCCTTAAGAAGAAGAGATAAATAAAAAAAGTCCTAATAAATAACAAAAATAATAAAAAAAGTAATAATAAATAATAAAATAAATAATAAATAATAAAAAAAGTCCTAAATAAATAACTCCACAATGAAATATTTAACACATAAACTTTATCTAAGGATACTGCTACATTTTTTTTCATTAAATCAAACATTTAGCTTAATTATTCATTACTTTTAAGAAGAAAATCAGATATTTTTGATTGCTTTTTCGAATGCAATCTTTGAGTCATAGCATATGATTCCAACTTATCAATTGACACAAAAATAGAATCTTTTACATTGGACTGACCTTCAAAAAAGCGTTGAAGTTCTTATATATGCATAATAGTTTCTAAGCAACTAGGTAAGGGCTTCTCTTGTATTTCATTGTTCTGTTCATCTTCAGATAGTCCGTCCTCAGCTTGGTTGTTTTCCGCCAGTTGAGCAACAATGTCAGCATCAGTTACCTCGCCACACACAGCCACATTTTGGTCCACGTTGACGTAGTCTTCATACAAGATTGATGGATCCGATTTTACATCTTCCCAATTATCGACAGTAAGTTCAGGATCAATTTCGTCAAAGTTTTCCACTACATTTACTCCTTCTGTTTCTTTCTTTACAAATACCGCCTTATGAAAGCATTTCATAATCGTTATCTCACTGACCTTGTCCCATGCCTGCCTACACATTCTTGAAGCATGAAGAACGTTGAGATTCTTAATGTCAAAATCTCCAATGAGGATTCTTTCAACCAACAGACGCCTGTAGAAATGTTTAAGGTTTTTGATGATTCCTTGGTCCATTGGCTGAACCACAGATGTCATGTTGGCCGGGAAAAAAATGACTTCCACATTTTTCATTTTGGGAATGCTGTTGTGAGCCGAACAATTGTCAATAAAAAGGACAATCTGTCGTTTTTGTTTTTCAAATTTCTTGTTTATATTTAAAAGCCATTTTTGAAAAATTTCGGACGTCATCCATGCCTTTGTATTTGAATCGTAGGAGACAGGCTTAGACTTAACATTTTTAAAGCAACGTGGATTAGCCGATTTGCCAATCATTAATAGTGGCAACTTTTCGGACCCGTCCATATTTGCTCCAACAAGCAACGTTACTCGCTCTTTACTTAGTTTTCCACCACTGCATGTTTCTCCTTTGAAAGCAAGAGTTTTATTTGGAGTACACTTATAAAAAAGTCCAGTCTCGTCGACGTTAAAAATATTTTTTGGTTCCTTATTCTGAATAATTTCTCTTAAATGTTTTTTCCACTCATCAGCTGCTTGAATATCCACTGCACCACTTTCACCACACACTGCTTTGAAAGAAATATCGTTTCTATCTTTGAAACCATTCAGCCAACCTGTGCTGGCTTTGAAATCTTGAATGCCTAATGCAGCGGCAAACTGTTCAGCTTTGGCTCTCATAATAGGGCCACTAATTGGAATGTTCTTATCTCGCGCTTGTTTAAACCATTTAAGAACACAACCGTCCACAACTGGGTTATCAGGTCCTCTCGTCCTTTTCCTATTTTTTCCTGTGCCATTTTCGCTATTCAAAATTTTATCTTTGTTCTTCAAATATGTCGATAATGTGTTGGGTGGAATTCCAAATTCCTTGGCAATTTCCGATTTCTTTTTAAGGCCTTTTTCCACTTCATTAATCACCGCTACCTTTTGAGCTAATGTTAATGACTTATAAGGAGTTTTAGCTTTTGACAACGCCATAGTAAGAGAACATAAAAACAATACTTAAAGCACACACACAAAAACTTACAACCGCGTTAAATAATTCACTCACGTGACTCTAAGATAGAAAGAAATGTAGCTGCGCTTCTGGAGAAAAAAAAAGGGGGTGGGGAAGGGTTGGCGGAAATCTGTGATTGCAACACCTAAGCTGCGATCCTTTCAATGCGCAATGAAATAGATTTCCCAGACGAAAGGGTGCGGCTAAGTCTTGGAATTTTGCCAAATAGAAAGACAATTAAAATAAACTGTTTTACTATTTTGAACCTTAGCTGAAAAAAGTCTCAGGATTAATATTTACCGCAAAATTCGAAAGGCAATCCTACGAAAAATTCGAATTATCCAAACTAAAATTCGAAATATCCACAGTTTTTTAACATTATTTTAATACAGAATTCTAGGGACCAAGCAAAAAATTCGAATTAGCCAGAATTTTGAATTAAACAAGTTCGAATTATCCAAGTTTCACTGTATTTAAAAGGTTAATTCTTTTTTAAGGTTTTTGCTTCTTATTTAATTTCTTTCGGGGTGGGGGGGTGGGGAGACACGATACTTCACAAACTTATGTTTAAAAAGAAATTCTCCTAAAATAATTACATATTTTAGTTTTAAAAAAATTCAATGAAATTCCGTTTTTTAAAATGTTTATTCTTTAGGGTGAGGGAGGAGGTGGGACACGCAATACTTCACAAATTTATTTTTAAATAGGATGGTTGGTTGGTTGTATTTATGTCGGCCAATTATCAACACGAGGGATATGGGCCCTAAGGGGGAGTGACCTTCGTGGGGGTCTTTCTAAGGGAACCTAACCCGTATTAACGCTTGGAGAACCAAGGTTCGAAGAAAACCACGAAAACTCCAAACGATTAGGCCGACGGGCGCGATTGGGATCGAACCCAGCACCTCCCGTCTACCAGCTTCGAGAGCAGAACCTCTCGGCCACTGGTGGGGCTTTCAAATAGGAATTTCACAAAAAGTTTTTACAAATTTAAGTTTTGAAAATGTTCAACTTTAACCGGCATTATTTGAACTCACAACCTTCTGTGTACGAAACTCTAACCAACTGCGCTATAACTTCTACGAATGAAAAGCTGAAATTAATATTATGTAATGTTGCAGAAATGGTCAAATTCCTAAAATACCCTAATAATATAATAGTTTTCAAAATTTTATGATTTGTCTTGTGATCTCAGGTGTTCAACTATAAGTATGCAAAATTTCAAGTCTCCGACTTAGCTCTCATAGGTTTAACATTAGCTTGCAAGTTTCTTTGTATTTCATATACAGTCGAACTTTACCGAAGTCCCTATTTAACGAAGTATTCTACTTAACGAAATTCTCTGCTGAACCTTGACTTTAAACACAATTAACATGTAAATCAATCTCCATATTACAAAAAATATATTCTATATAACGAAGTTTATTCCACTTTTGTGCGTGCACAGCAATCAAACGGGGAGGTTGTTGTTGCAACGTATGTATGAATTTATTTCAGCGGATTGTATGAAAATGAAATTATTTATTCAATCATTTCCATTCAAAAGAAGAAATATAAAAATCCTTCAATACAAGAAGAAGGAGATTCCAGTTTTACGAAAATGTTACAGATAAATTGTTCGGATACTTAAAAAAGCAGGACCATTTTTAGGAAAAGTGTATTTTTTATAAGAAACCTTTAACAAAGAAATATTAAAGACATTTTAAAAGTTAAGGATTTGAAATACTGAGAAAAAGAGAAAAGTTACGCTACGCTTCAGTTTTTGTTTACCTCTCTTTATTATGTGATTTTTTAGATATTATTCTAATAAAATTTTTCTCATGTGTCTACATTGCATAAAAAAAAAAGAAAAAAAATACTGCTTGAATTAAAATACATTTTCCCAATATTTCCATTTTATGTGTATTTTTCATGTAATGCATATGTATTTTATTATACAAATTTCATGAATTTGAGTTGATTTCTATTTAATGAATTTTCCTCATAACGAAGTATTTAAGTGTAACGACGAGACTTCGTTAAATGGAAGTTTCACTGTATATACATTTTTGTATGAAACTACAAACAAAATCTTCATTCGGTGCCTTTTGCTCTGGCGCCCAGGCAACATGTCACCTTTGCCCCTTCCTAGTTTCGACCATGGGCCCATAGTACCCAAAATAAGAATGTGTTCCTCTGGTGGTGAAATGGGGAACTAAAAATTGTAGGACAATCAAAACAATTGCCAGAACAAATGACGAAAGAGGTGTCAAATGAAGATTTTGCTTGTCGTTTCATACATATGTATATCTCAGTGGCGTGGCGTGAAAATTTTCGGTGGTCATCGCAATTATTTAAGTTTGTGGTGAAAAATTATTAACTCTAAAATTCAATGGTTGAATGTTCCAAAAAGAAACTTTAAATCTTACCTTCACTTATACATGAACTCCAAATGTTCTGCTAAAACTGGATCGTAGAGTTTTAAAAGCTTATTAAGAGTTTTAAAATATTGCTTGGTCATCGCCGCATCCAGCGATGACCGGACGCCACGCCACTGGTATATCTATATGAAATACAAAGAAACTTGCAAGCTAATGTTAAACCTATGGGAGCATTCTCTTCAAATTATGAGCCAAACAATGTTGAAATCACGGCCACAAAACCTGAGATAAGAATGCACCCTTTGGCAGTGGAACTAAAAACTGAAATGAAATGAATCAAATGAAAACCAAGTTTAATGAGCCATATCTCATTGAAATCGGGCCTATAGAACCCGAGATCAGAATGTATCCCTTGGTGGTGGAAGGTGGAACTAAAAACTATAAGTGGTATTCTAAATTGAATGAATCAATTCCAGTTGAAATCTGTCCCATAGAACTCCAGAAAAGAAGATGATATTACTGTTCGAAAATGGTGGTAACTGAATTCTAAATTTAGGAAAACACTTTTAATTGTAACTAAAGGTCGAATGAAACAATTTTCATTGAATTCAGGCCCATAAAACCCGAGAAAAGAATGTGTCGTTACTGTTTGAAAACAGTAACTGAAGTGTATATTTAGGAAAGCATACTTTTAAATATATTTCACCTATGTAAGATATTTTTCTACTGATGCTTACCAATTCTATATCTGAATTAGAGTGTAAAAGAATGCGTCAAAATTGTTCAAAAATGTTGATAGTTTATCATTAACGCAATTTTTAATTTATGACTGAAATTGAACCCCCTTTACATTAATGCAATTATTAATAAAGAACTATAGTTTTCTGATAATTAGAAGTTATTAAAAGCACAACACAATAATGGCTGACAGATGTTTTTTCTTCTGAACTTTAAATTCAAATCTGAATCTTAATCAGTTCTCTTAATTATCGGTCATTACCAAAAAAAAATTTATTTCCTTATTAATTTCACCCATTGTCAATTTGCTTCCCTTCAGAAAGTAAATGAATGGATGGGCCAGCAAAACAAATTTTATTGAAATTGAAAGATGATCCCTCGTCTGCATAATTCCTTTCATGTCTGATTGAGTTTTCTGCAAAAATTAAGAAAAAATACCAGCCGATTATAAAAAAAAAAGTTCGATTTTCGGATGCACAAAAATTTTCAACACACATATTATGAATTTCAAATCAATATCTCAAATAGTTATTTTGATATTTGGTGATTAATGGAAAATAGAAAAATCAGTTGTCTGCAATTTGAAATTAAAGTCGGTGTTATTTGTATTGCTATTCTTCAAATCTAGCCTCGCTGCAAGGGTCCAAATCAAAAACAGTTTACGGTTTTCGGAAAAATTGCTCTTTTTTATTGAGCCGTTTGAGGAGTTATTAATTAATACCTCGTAATAACATGAATTTTGGTGCCCCCACCTCCTCACGCACAATAAAAGTTATCGACAGCAGGTACCCTATGCAAAAAAAGAAAATACCCTTAAAAAAATCCTTTAATAGTAATTAAAATGCTAGCAAGAAATATGTAAACAACGCTCCCATAGGATTAACATTAGCATGAGTGTTAAGAGCCTACACTTATCACGTGAAGAAACTGGATCGCTAATGTTAATCCTATGGCAGCGTTCTTTTTAAAATCTCTTCCTTGCATATTGATCAGGGGCCTACTAAGACAGTAGGGGGCCCTGGGGCAAACATTATTTGGGGGGCCCCTTCAATCTTGTGGAATTTTTCATGAATTAATGTTGAAATGACTAAAACTAAACTTCATACCTATTGTATGTAGACTTAAATGTCATACCAAGTACTATTCACATCTGTATACAGTATAGTACAAGAAAGATAACTTTAAGAAACAACAGCATACATTTTTTTTGTTGTTGTTGTTATAGGAATATAAGGATAAATGTGAGCCGGTAAAATGTAAATACAGTTCTTGCAGGCATTATTGGCTGTTTGTGTTAATACTTTTCTATTTAACTTAATCTTTGTATTCAATCAGCATGCATTTGGGTGATTCCATCATATAGAAAGGCAAGGAGTGGCATGCATTTAATAATAATAGCAACAAATTTCAATACTTGTTATGTTGTTACTGCATTCCCCATGATGCCTTAAAGTACTTTGGTATAAAGTTTCATAATATGAAAACAGAAAGCATCAGATAGCAGATGTGTGATATTACTGTAATATTTTAATTAAAATTATGTATTTAAAAAATTATGAAATCAGCAAGGAAGAAATTAAATATCACAAAATGAAAAACACTTTAAATTAGAATCTGGTCACTTTTGGATATTTTTTATCATTTGGCTCTCCTTTAACTAAAACGTATATCTGCCCTTGGGGGGCCACCTCAAATCGGGGGGCCCGGGGCAGATGCCCCGCATGCCCCTGCATTAGTCGGGCCCTGATATTGATAGTTTTAAATGATTTTTTGTTCTTGCTTAGAATAGCAGAGATTGAATTCTAACCAGGTTAGTGTTTACTTTTTCGATTTTGGTTGCAGATATTTATATATATATATATATATATACAGTTACTTTCACTTTAAAAAGTATGCTCCCATAGGTTTAACATTAGCTTGCGAGTTTCTTTGTATTTCATGTACATTTTTGTATGAAACGACAAACAAAAACTTCATTTGGCTTTCATGTAACTTCATGAAGCCCCTTTGGCTTTTGTTCTGGCATCCGAGGTACATGCTCCCTCTGCACACCCTAGTTTCGGCCCTGCTTCTGAATAAAAATTGTTGCTTAATTTAAATGCAGAATTTCTGCCATAAAGAAGGTAAAAATTACTATTCGAAAAGAGTGGTGAATGTTTGTCATTCCAAAAGTCCCCCCCCCCCCTTTCCACTTCATATTCCTTTCACCATTCTAATTGAAATTCTGGATATCAGAATTGAAATAACAGATAGAGCAAAATGAGTGATATTTCTATATTTGAAATTTCAATATTCAAAATCTCAGCAGCCCACCCCCCCCCCCCTTCCCGTCACCCCTAGACTTTTAAGTGAGATATCTTGACTTAAAACTCAACTCAGCTCAACTCAACTCAAACTTGACAAACTAAAACAAATTATAATATTAGGGAGCAAATTAGGGCTAAGTATTGACATACTTGAAATTTTGATACTAAAAATAGAAAGGGGGTGGTGGTGCAGTTAGCATTGACTTAGTCATGTCTCTCTCCTCAAATTTATGCTCCACTCTTCCAGCACAGAAAATTTAAAATTTTCATTTAAAAAATCTTCTCCCCTATTTGTGCCTCAATAGGAAAAAATAAATAAATCTGTCATATATAGGCCTACTAGCTTGATAGCTAGCCCTACCCAGTGAAATTTTATCCCCCCCCCCCCCTCAGCTTAGAGGGTTACATGAGTTTGAAAATTTCAAAAAATCCATTTATTTTTTATTTTCTTTTATTTAATAGTACAATAAGTCTAGAATATATTTCCAAAGTTTCAATTCAATTGAAATAAAACTCTAGGACAGAGAGCTTTTGGAAATTCCCCTCATTAGGCAAGACCGGCTGGAAGCGATGCAGGTGTATTTATCTAAAAACACTACTGTAGAACCACGATTATCCGAAGTAATTGGGATTGACCATCTTTCGGAAAATCGAAATTTTCTGATAATCGAGAATGCTTCAGTTTTAAGATTAAGGAGAAATATATGCAATATTTCATATTAAAAATAAAGCAATACCAAAATAGAAACAAGAATTAATTACCTTTTTTAACTTTGAAATTAAGTACCTTTTACATATATCACAAAGGTATGAAAAAAATGTTTTGTTTGTTGCAGTTTCGATTGCCTTTGCTTTGAAGCTCTATCACGGAGTTTTTAATATTATTAGTTCACCAGTATCACAGTCTTTCTGCTGATGCAGCCATCCCAAACAGTTTGCAAAACATTCAAAAGTTTCAGAATTGCTAATTCGTTCGTTTTCTTTGTCCCAATCCACAGCTTACGGGAGCTCAAGTTAAATTCAAAGGAACTCTAGGAAAGGGGATCGAAAATATTTATATGTAGGGGAGAGTGGGGTGGAATGGGACAGTGGGAGGAATAGGACAGCAGGTTTTTCTCTTTATGTATCATTCTAAACATTTCACAAATCACACATTAGGTGAAGAAATGGTACACCAATCTTCAGTTGAAAAAAGCAGCTTATCTGCATAAGCTTGCGATTGCATAAGGAAAAATATTATTTCAAGAACTAAAAGTAAATTTGCTTCATATACTTTCTGTATATTAATGACTTATTTATGCGTCGGTGTAACAGTTTCCCTATTTATGGAACATTATACTGTATATTATCTATGATTTAAACTATGCCTAAAAGCAGCATTTTTGTTTATACAAGAAGTGTAACATAAAAGAAGGTAGAAGGAGGAATGGGACATGACAGCAAAGGTAGGAATGGGACATGTCAAATTCCTTCTTTTTAATAAGATGAATGTAAATTGCTAGTATGCAAATATTTTTACAGGGTAGTATGTTAATTACAACATTATAAATATATTAATTTACTTCAAAATGTAAATAAATTACAAACGGATGATTTTTTAATGTCATCTCTCACGGACAATCCTGAATTTTCCTTCCAGTGATGAAGGTACTGTAATTTGATATTGTAGCACAGACATTATCAACCTGCAATCTTCGTTAGACTGTATATATAGACAACACTTGACTATTTGTGCCTTACATTGTTTTATAGTTGTCCCGTACCTCCCTGTTAGTGGGGAGGTATGGGACACATTTTGAAATTTACATTTTCTTTATTTATAAAATTTTTCTGCAAATTATGTTTCCATATTGTTAAAGGACATTAGAAAGTGTTTCATTTTGTATTCTATAAGTTGATTTTCTTATTTTTCTAAAAAGTACCCATTCCTCCCCACTCTCCCCTACTCGTAGTTCAGAAAGGACTGCTTGCAAAGCTTTAAAAATGGATTTTGCATACAAGGAATGCAATAGTTAAAAACAAAAAGCTTTAAAAATGGATTTCGGTTAACCGAGAGTTTTGGTTAAAAGTGTTTCGGATAAAAGAGGTTCTACTGTACTTTTGAAATTGGTGGACACGATTTCTCAAAAAGTAATGCACCAATCTTATTGAAATTTTGCGCACTTCTTCAAAATAGGATTGGCTAGTGATTGAATGAAGGTGTTTCTCTTTTTTCCAAATTAGAACCAATTTTACAAGGCTATACATAGTGTAAATTGCACTGTTTTGCATACAACACTGCCAAAAATTCAAATTTCAATTTTTATTTAAAATCTTTGTTCAATCATGAGCTATACTTATCTACTAACAGAAAAAATTTGTATTTTTAATTTCAGATAAAGCTATCATGAGTTATCCTGACCACCACAAGGGCATTTTTTTAGGGGTCTCTGGAAACCAGGTCCCACCAGCTGAATTTTCCAAATTTTTTAATGAAAATTTTATAAAATATTGTTCAAATGTTGCTCTTTTATATGCTTAAAATTTTGAATAAAATTATTTATTATAAATAGAAAAAATCAGAAAAAATATGCTTTTTCTTAACCTTCGAAACCCATTAAGATCTTTAAAACTCTTTATTTAAAAAAAAATAAATAAATAAAAAAATCGGTACTCACTATTGTTTTCCTAAAAATTTAATTTTTTATCAACAAAGTTAATTTTTCATTGTGTTTTACCTTTGCTTTAAGACAGAACCAAAAACAAAATTTTTTTTCAGAACTTCTTTGTTAACTGGAAGCAAATATTGAAAAGAAAATGTCGCCAATAGCATATCCCCCCCCCCCCCTCCCTTTTCAATAGCAGTTTTTGTGTATTGTGTGTGTAAATTAGAAGCAATACTTACTTTGATGTTGAAATATCCTTATTTCTAATAAAATGAAAATCAGATTTGAACTTAAATTGTTTTTTTAGTCCCTAAACTAGTAAAAACAATTTCATTTTTAAAAATTAAGATGAATTAAAATATAAATCACTGACATTAATTACACTGGTCAACAAATTTGAACTTATGCTCTGTCCTATAACAGAAATTAGTTGTTTTTTATGCGGTTTTTTGTGCTGATTCTAGATCTAGTTTTAGATTTACTCCAGCACGTCAAGTTTGAGAGATTTTTGCATATTTCACTTTATGCAAATTTAGTAAATTTTATACAATTATTTGCAAATTTAAGGTATAAAGCAGTATCAGACAGGGTATTTTGTTTTATGTTATGATTACTACCTAATTTACTTCACAAAAACGTTGTTTCTGAGATTACACTGACATGTGATTGTGAAATATTGTACCTAATTTGCATATTTTTCATGTTTTTCTAATAATGTTTCTTGACGTTCAAATATTTCTGCCGCACGAGTACGCTAGTATGTTTCTAAACCAGTTTTTTGAGCTGGCTTCAAATCTTGTATCTGTTTTCTTCTATCACGTCTAGTTTTTGAAAAAAGTGAAATTTTAGTTTTTGGTCAAAAAAGCCAGAAATAGCTTTTTATGATACTTTGTATGATAAACTTCAACTAGTCAGGATAGATTCTGCTACTTATTTTTTTTTTCGATTACATAAATTTTTGTTTATGTCTTTGATATGAATCTGACCCTGTTCACCTTCTTTTTAATGAATTGCACACCCCTAAAAAGCATCTTATATCAAACCTGTGTTAATGCCGTGCAAAAGCAGAAATTCATCTTACTCAAAAACTAGACATGACATAAGAAAACAGACTGCAGATTTGAAATCAGCATAAAAATCTAGTCTAGAAAAACATTATGTCAATTCTGTGGCAACTATTTTAAAGTTGATAGTGCAACAAACATTAACACCAAACAACAAACATTACACTATTGAAAAATATGCAAATTAGGCTTAATAACTGATAAATAAATGTTAAGAATATGCAAATCGTGACATTTATCTGAAGCAAATAGTCAAGTAGTCATTATCTAGAAAATGTAATTAGATGTGAGATATATTGTATCTAAAATTTGCATAAAATAGCACAAAAAAGCTTAAATTTGCATAAATTTAAATATGCAAATTTCTCAAAACCTAGACCACCTAGAGATAAACGGAAAGCATATTCGGAATCAGCGCCAAAAACTGATCTAGAATCAACTAATTTTAGTTTTAGGACAAAACCACTGTTGTACAGTGTTACTATTGGTAACAAGATTTTTTTTTTTTTTTACAGAATAATGTATTTTATTTAGATTCTTTTGCAAAAGCATGTTTTCATTACTTAAAAATATAAGAAACAAAAAAAGAAATTCACTTGTATTTAAACAGTATTAATTTCTTTAAAAAAAAGAAATAAAAGTACTTCAGCTAAAAATTACATAGCTCCAAGCTGATAATTAAAAATTTTAAAGCAAAACATTAATTTTATTGATTTGTCTAATCTCATTTTGCTTCTCAATTTAGTTTAAACAAGACAAAATGATTATTACTTTTTTTCACTGTTAATGTTACTACATATTTTAGCTACAAAAAAAAAAAAAAAAAAATACTGAATCTTTCTAATTACATTAAAATATGATGATTAAATTATGTTTGTTTCCAAGCATTTTGAAACTTTTTTTTAACAGTTTAATATATTTTTCTAATTTTTCAAAAAAAAAAAAAAAATATTTTGAATAACTTTAAATTACAGGGATATCCCTGTTTAGGAAGAAATTGGGTCTTTTAAAGGACATTTCACATTCTTTTTCATTTCAAACAGGATCCTGCACAAAAATTTTCATCTCAAAACAGCACCCTTCACAAAACTTTTTACTTAAAATAAGACCCTTCATAAAATTATTTGTGTTAAAATAGGCCTTTCGCAAAACTTTTCCATCTCCAAACTGAACCTTTCTCAAATTTAACCATTTAAAGGTAAAATCTGACCTGCTACTTTTACATACATAAAGAAAATGTGTGTATTTTATATACATGTCTTCCTAAAGATATATAATCAAGAATCTGAATATAACGATAATTTTAAATTCACAAATGAAAAAAGCTGTTTACAATTTCAGAAAAACAGGAAGGAAAGGCTGGACAAATGCCTGAATTGTCAGTGCTATACATTACATAATTAAAATAGGGTAGATGCTCCAGTTTTGGCCGCATTGGATCAATTTGTCCAATATTTAGGCTGTGAATTGATGCTAACAAGTAATATGCATTCTTAAACCTTAAGCAAACACTCTTTTATCATTTACAATATCATTTTTTTATTTTTTGATAAAATGTGACTTGCAAAAAAAAAAAAAAAAATAAGTGTGTGAAACTGTAGTGTGCAGGGGAGAGTGGGGTGGAATGGGACAGTATGTTTTTCTCTTTATGTATCATCTTAATCATTTCATCAATCACACATTAGATGAAGCAATGGTACCCTAAGCTTCAGCTGAAAAAAGTAGCTGATCTGCATAAGCTTTCGATTGTATATAGAAAAAGATTATTTCAAGAATCAAAAGTAAATTTGCTTCATATACTTTTTATGTTTTTTTGTATATTAATGACTTGTTTATGCGTAGATGTAATAGTTTCCCCATTTATGGAACATTATACTGTATATTATCCCTAATTTAAACTATGCTTAAAAGCAGCATTTTTGTTTATACAAGAAGTTTAACATAAAAGAAGGTAGAGGGAGGAATGGGACCCGTCTAATTTCTTCTTTTTATAAGATGAATGTAAATTGCTAATATGCAAATATTTTTCGCGGGTAGTATATTAATTATAACATTATAAATATATTCATTTACTTCAAAATGCAAATAAATTAAACTGATGACTTTTTAATGTCATCTCTGACTGACAATCCTGAATTTTCCTTCCAGTGATGAAGGTAATGGAATTTGATATTGTAGAACAGACATTATCAACCTACAATCTTTGTTAGACTGTATATATAGCCAACACTGGACTATTTGTGCCTTATCATACATTGTTTTATAGCTGTCCCATACCTCCTGTTAGTGGGGAGGTATGGGACACATTTTGAAATATTAATTTCTTTATTTATGAAATTGTCCCTGCAAATTATGTTTCTATATTGTTCAAGGACATTAGAAAGTATTTCATTTTGTATTCTATGTATTGAAATTTTTGTTTTTGTGTCAAACAAAGTTGATTTTCTTATTTTTGTAAAAAGTGTCCCATTCCTCCCCACTCTCCCCTACTCACATGTATTAAGATTTTTTGCTTAGCTGACAAGTTTTCAGAATCGTTCAATACTAGGCACTTATCGGGTTCTATTTGTTCTGAAACAAATTACTACATATTAGGTTTTAAGAGGTAAGCTTTCTCTCTATTGCAAATTTCACATTTAAATTAATTATTTTAACACTTTAAATAGGGAGTGGCCCAAACTGGTTCTTTAAATTTGCTATATGTACCAGTTATGGACATGGAAGTGGCCATAAAGGGTACAACATATGTTCCACTTTTGGTCACATATTTCATTAAAGTACGAATTTTAGCCTTTAAATAAATTTATGAACATCTGGATAAAACAATCAATTTAGTTTTGTTTTATATAGTATGGCTTCAATAATAATTTAAAAAAAAGCAAGGCTAATGGCAGTTCTATCAAAGAGATTTTCTTTTCTCTGCTCAATAGATAATTCACTTTAGAAAGAAGGACACTGTGCTAGTTACTAAAGAATGATATTACTACAGAAAATATAGTATTGATAAAACCAAAGGGGGGGGGGGAGGGGGAGGGTGATATGTGATAAATAAACTAAAACAAATTTTGAAAGATTTTACAAATTATAAATTAAAAAGTTCAATAAAATTACAGCATGATTTCTTGTATTTTTCCTAAAGAAATGAAGAAGTTCCATAATTTTTGCAAGATTTTGGGGACAATGTTTCTCTACTAATAATGGTGAATCTCAAGTAGTAGATCTAGGTACTAGGAATTGAAATTAAAAATCAATTAGACAAATAGATTTTAGATATTGTCAGAATACCACTATTTCCTATAAAAATGGAACAACTGTAAGATTCTGTCCAGAAAATTGGGAAATCCCTAAAATAACTTGCAAAGAAGCAGAATACATAAATAAGGCACAAGGTAATATAAAACAAAACAAAATCAGAACATGGTTTCAAGAAACATAAGTCTTTGGTGAAGATTCAAGTGTTTTAAAGAATCCACAATCCATAGATAATTATAAAACTGATTAAATATTTAATCTTTATGTCCTATAGGCACTGTTGTCCCTTTTATGAATCAAATTAAATATATTTTTCGTTTTTTAATTGAAATTTTCAGTTAAAATCAACCTGTATATTTTATTTGATGTTTTTATCAATTCATAAAGAAATTTGCAAAATTATCTTAATACAGCAAACAAATATAGGGTAGATGTGCCAGTAATGGACACCATTCCAGTAATGGACACCCCTTGATATTTCGTTCATAAAAAAATAACTAATAAATATTTAGCTTTAATTATTTTTTTATAATAACCCCCTCGTATGTTTTATAAAACTGGGTTATTACTAACACTTTTAATCAAGCCAGTCAGGAAGCAGAAAATAATGTTTCAAAGTTTCCCTGTGAAATCTTAATGAAGAGGCTAAGAGCTGGCTTCGTTTAATTAATTTATATATTATTTATTTTCTTGCAAAATTTGAATGTTTTTGTTTGAGTAGCAATAGAAAACTTAGAATTTTATATACTAATGGCCATTTACAAAATGTAATTTATTTTTAAGGTTTTGAGATGGGGTGTCCATTACTGGGATGGTTAATTAGTCATTTTCCAGTAATGGACCCCATGTAGATAGTGCTAAAAATGCAATTTCAGTAATGTTTATAGTGCATAAAATATTTTGACTTAACTGCAAACCTAAATAATCAAATTTAATTTTTAAATTATACTTACCAAAATGTAATAACACCATAAACTTTTATAAATAGCTGCTTTTAAGTTATTTTATGTGATTAATAAAATTTCAATATTTTATTTTATTTACTTATTTTTAATTTAGTATATGTACCTTGCATATTTTATAATCTGGCAATCAAACCAGCCAGGAAGCAGAAAATATTGTTTAAGAGCATAGTCAAAGAGGGGCTCATAGGGCTTAATCCCTCTCCATTTAAATAAAAACAATTAAGTTACAGAAGATATTAAAAATCTACTTTCTGTCTTAAATGTTTCATTATTCACCTCTGATCAAAAAACAAAAAAATGTAATATTAATGAAAGTTATAGGTAATATTCATGAAACTAGTAAATCTGCAGATCAGTGGCCTCAAGCATCAGTTCTACAGTTTTATTTTGAAATTATTTTATTTAGTATTTAAAATATTCAACTTACAATATCATTTCTTTCATATTTGTAATATTAATTATTATAAATAATATATCAAGTAGTCTCTGGAAGATTAATTGTTAAAAATAGTGAGACAAAACTAAACACTAATATTCCAAAACTTTTTTTTTAAATTATCTTTTAAATCACCCACCATTTCAATACTTTGATAGCTGTAATTGCCTGATATTTAGTATTTTAAACTATCCATCTAAAATAATTAAAACATCGATCTTCTGATAATTACAATAATTGATGCAAACAGTAAATGATTATGACAAATATTTTATTAATTACTGGTATCCTAATTGTTAAATTTATTTGAATATAACTATTTTGTTTCATTAGTATGTATTCATTAAATTCTGGCTCTAAATACAGTCATAAAAACAATATTTATTACTTTTTATGGGGTGTCCATTACTAGGCTTTTGGGTGTTTTGATATATTTCTGTTATTTAAAATTAAATTTCCATTCATATTGGGAAATGAGACTATAAGAATGGTTAAATATTGCTGATAGGTTAATATAACATTGAAAAAACTGGAATATAATAATTATAACTATTAATAAAAAAATAATTTTTAAAGAAATTCCTGATGGGTGTCCATTACTGACACATCTACCCTATATGTGGTAAAATAAATATGGCATGAAAATGCTTTATTTTGACTTATTATCAATTAAAATGTTTGTTAAATCTCATGATATTGGAGTGGCTAAAACTGGTGTAGGGGGAGGGGGGGGGCAAAACTGGCACAAATTGAAATAAATTACGTAATGAATAATTACTCACAATCTAAAATCTTCCGTAGAAAGTTACTATAATCAACAGAAATACAATTAAATTTACTAAAGAATGATGTTATCATGATTTAATATGCTTCAATCAGCCAATAACTATAAAATTTCTATTTCAATTTTTCTCTAAATGTGGCCAAAACTGGGGCATTTACCCTATAAATAGAAACATGAAAATAAAAAAAAAAATCTAAATTTTGCTCTAAATTCTCTTTTAATTTTGCTCTAAATTTGATGTTTTTAAACATCATATCAACAGTTATTTGTTTTAAATTAAAATAGTTTTTATGCCTCAACAGATGAGCTGCCTATTCATAACTTGATTATCAGACTTTATTAATCATCTTCTGTTATTAAAATTATCTCCATTTTCTAAAAAATAATTGGAATGCTATATAAATGATTTGCATGCTCATTTTTACTCTGCATAAAATGAGAATAGAAAGCATTAAAAATAAAAGCGTTATCTTGGTGTTACATTGATTTTAAAAATTGTAGCTTTTTTTTAAAATTCACCACTATTACCTTAAATCAATAAATAAGAATTAATAAATGCCTAATATGTAAAAATAAAATCTAGTAACATACATAAAAAAATAATTACTATGAAAACAAAACCTATTGCAAATACAGAATTCACAATAAACAACACAAAACTCAATAAATACTATGGGAATTTAATCATTAAATATAAAATATCTTCAGAATTCGAAGCAAATAATTTTAAATGTATAACCGAAAAGCTTGCATTTTATGTCATATTGTTTGCTTAAATTTATATCGAAATATTTTGTGAATTCATACCCGTTTTGTAAACAGGACTGAATATTTACGGAAAAGTTCTATGAATATAGTGCTAAGTATACATGAATACAATAGTATACATTGTATCGCTCAGTCTTAATGAAACAATTTATACACATAAACATAGCGATTCAATTTTCTTTTAAACAGATTTTAGTGCTTTTCTGATCACTTTTCAAATATACGCTAGATGCTTTGAAAAAAAGAAAAATAAATATTTGCTAAATACACTCAAACACTAACTTAATTTCATTAAAAAAATTTGAACTCTGCGAAAGTAAACATTAACATTCATTTTAAAATAAAAACAATATACGTAAAAAGCAAAATTGGAACTGAAAGCGATTAACTGCCAAATACTGCAATCCTCATCTTTTCTTTCGAACCACAAGTATTTCCTAAATTGAGAGCGAGTTATCGCCAACAAAGGTAATCCCTCACTGGATCCTACCCTGAATTTCAAGAAAAGGTAACTTCCGACGCATGCGCATTAGGTGGAGCCACGCTCATTTTAGGCTCTCCTGTCAAAAGCAGTGGTGGATCTTTTTTTTGTTGATTTATTTTATTTTTAGAAAAATTATTTACTTCTGAAAATAATAAAAGCTATCAATAAACTGATCGTAAGTGATCCTAATACATCGAAATAAGAGCAGACGCTTCAAATTTAGTTTTCAAAAACACGCAGTGATGTACGCAAAAAATTGCAGTGAAGAAAGTAGAAATTCCTTATTTGCAATATTCATTGTTTACATCCGAGAAGTTGTGCGGTTTATGGAGAATTGCGGTTTATAGATACGCGGTTTAACGATCCCCGACTGTATAAGAAAATTTTATTCATTTGTTTTAATTGAGAGAGGAATCCATGAGATTTGAAATTTTATCAATTAAAGAAGCATTAAAACTGTCCTCTTCTTAAATAACAATTCACAGCATAATTTTTTTAGTGTAGAATTTACTTCTAAAAAGATCTTGTTTATCAATATGGAAGTATCGATGTTAAATATTATGTATAATTGTTTCAAAATTTAATTTGTTAATACTTTAAAATTCTGAATTTTTAAAGTAATCGGCATGACAAATATTCAGTATTCGGCTTGTTAGTCACTATTCGGCTAGTTGAATATTCGGTATATTTGGTTTATCTGTTGGCCGAATGTCCAGCATTCGGTATTCAATCAAAATCACTATTCAGCGCATCCCTACTATAAAGTGCATAAATGAATCTATAAATTGGAAATGAATTTCTGAAAACATAAAAATATTTTATTGTTATCACAACTCTATCACATCCAGAAGTGAGTGTGGATATGCCATATTTACATGAACTAAGTTAAGTTAAATGAATGTTTGTGAAAGGAAAACGTCTGTCTCGAAGTAGAGATGTGCCATGTAAAGCTTGGGAGAGGGGGAAAGGTGATGGGACAAAAATCAATGTTTATCGACTCACCTTTTCTAGTTTTTTTAAGTTTCCAGTTTATTTCAGTAAAATGAATAATTGGTGTCTAGCCACCTGGAAAAGTCAGGGAAATTTAAAAATTCTGAGGAAAAGTCAGGGAAATTTAAAAATTCTGAGGAAAAGTCAAGAAAATTAAAAAATTCTGAGAAAAAGCTGGAAAATTTTTAAACTTCCAAGAAAAAATTTAGAAAATATTTCTTGTATTAAAACTAAGCATTTGAAATTGCAGTGCCAGAAAAATCAAATTTTGCTCTTTATAAATACTGTAAACAGTATACCATTTAGTACAACAGTACCTGTAATGGGAATAATTATGTCTTTCAATTCTTCCTTGTAACTCTTATATTTTCAACTCCAGCTGCAAATTGAAACTTTGTACTGAATGTTGTAGGATTGATTAGATGTTTCAGTCTGTTTACTTATCTTTGTTAGCTTAATTTATTGAATATTTATTATTTGTATTAAAATATATCATAGCAATTCTTCTTTAACCGTGACTGATGTGATGAAGAATTTTGTGGCATTATCCATGTTATTCACACCTCTTGATATTTGTTACCTCTAGAACTAATGTTAACTGGAACTTTAGTTGTTGTATGTTGAGCACTGTATGTAATGTTTGTTATTAAATGTGTGATGTTCTAAACTGTATTATCTCATATTACATAGTAATGTGCACACCTGTATGATGGTGAATGTTTCAATTTAAGCTTGGCAGTATCTTTTAAGATCAGTGGTGTAGTCGTAAAAAAAACAGAGGGCATACGTTCTAAGAAGTGGGTATACCCTAGTGTATATATACTATACCTTTCTTGAGAAACAGAGGGTATACAGTGTTCCTTAAAAAAATCCAGAGGGTATACGGCATATACCCCATATACCTTCCACTACATCCCAGTTTAAGATACATAACACTATATTCTGATCATACATTCTTATTGGACAAAATGGAAGAACCCTTTGTTAAAAGTGTATATACCGAAGTTTGGAGAAATCATTTTACTCGCCACTGGTGAGTGATTTTTTAGGTAGTCTTTGAAAACAGCAAACTATAGAGGTATGCCGAAAACTTTCTTTTTTTACTAGATAACTATATTTTGTAACTTTCCAAATGACTTTTATGTAAACAGGTTTTCTATTCTATGTAATTTCTATTCTATATTAAATTTTCCTCTCTTGTATGTATCTCTTAATTTTATGGAAAAAAATATTATGAAAATGCATTGAAGTAACAGTAATCGACTATTTTTGCAGTTGCATAAATTTTGTCAAAATAATTTTCAATTGTACGTTGCATTTTGCTAACTGATAAGATTTTCTAGAAATTTTCCACCCTTGTATACCTGCAAAATGATATTAAATGCATGCCTGTAAAATTTTCAAAATTAGTACATTTTGCAAGAATTTGTTTAACAGTTTGGTAGTTGTTACTTAAAAACTTTTGTGAAAGTTCCACTCTCAAATCCACAACTTTTAAGAGTTTTTGTGTGTAACATCTCAAAATCTCAATGCCTTGAAAAGTCAGGAAAATTTGTTGCTGATCTGGAACAAACAACCTGTTTTGTAATACTAGCTGTTTGTTTAAAATTAAAAAAGTAAAAAAAAGAGTTACTCTAATTAATATTTTTGGCGCCATTGTTGCACAGTGAACAGGACCTGTCCCAAATAATACATGAGTACCAAACTCTAGTTTAACTTTGCTCATTTAAAAAAAAAAAATTGTCTTGTAAATTAACGTTCATAGAAGTTTCTCTGCTATTTCTTTTAGTCACAGATTTTAATTGATAGTTTAGGGTATCATTTTGTGACTGTATATTTCATTTTATTTCTTTAACCACTGACAAAGATACTTTTATTTCCAGTCCTGTTATGAGAACATTGGCTTAAATCGCCTTGATGAGGTTACACAAATGGAACATTTCTTCGTTTAGCATAAAAAAAAAAAGTAAGTCGACATTTCAGTTTTTGGGGTCATTCACAGAATCATTCAATTCTTAAATTACATAAATCAAAATAAACTGATTTATGTAGTTATCTTGAGGACTTTACATTGTAATATTGAATACTAAACGAAATAGAGGTTGCTATCCAGTATAAATATACGTTAGATAGCAACTTGTATTTTGTTAAGTATTATATAAGTCATATTCAAAAAATTTTCATGAATCATTAAAACAATTTCTACTCACAAATAGTATTACAATTTTATAAACTTTTTTGTGCTAACTGTATTTTTTAGATCTTTTAACTTAATACGCTAATTATCAGTTAATTATTTTATGGTATTTAAATCTGAAAAAGAACAACACACTTTTGGACTTATGCTAGGAATAAATCGATGCTTACAGAACCCATTATCTGGATTATTATATATCATTACCCATTATTTATCTGGTTCGCCAAACTGGACCCAGTCCAAAAAAAACCATTGAGTTTTTTCAGACTGGGCCCACTTGATAAAGCCCACCGTAAAACCCAGAATGTTGGACCTTTTTCAATTTTCAGCAATATTTAAAATTTTAAACAACATATACATTTAATGAATTTAAGTCATTTCAGTTAATTTTGAAGAAAAAAATTATATATATATAAAAGCCATTACATAAACACCTGAAAAAAAAGAAAAAAATTTACACATTGAAATATTTAACATAGTACATAATTATAGGTAAAGGCATATATGATAAGAATGTATTCATATAAAAATTTTGAATCAACTATATTCATGAAAATAAAACTTTGAACTAGATCAAAATTTTACTTTTTTTTAAAACTTTATTCGTCCACAAACAAAAAATTACAAATTTAAGACTTTGCATGTAAGGATTTGTAAAGTTTTAACAATTTCATTGCCTTTTTCGACACGGGGATGGATTTGAATTCTGATGCAATCATAAGCTTAAGAATAAAAACAAAGAATAGGAGATTCTTTTTTTTTATTTTATTTGATTATCTTAATTTATTTATATATTTTTTATTTATATATTTTTTATTTTAATTTGCATCTGTACGATATATATGTATAGAAAGAATTGGTTCTTTTAAAGAGTTTGTGAGATTCCATATTACGTAAAAGTACAGTACATTAGATATGTACTTTTTATCCTTACTTTTCTTCCTACTTATATATTTTTAATTTTAATATTCTATTTATTATTTGATTTTCAAAATAAATTTTGCAGGTGAAGCAAATGAACAATTTATATTTTATTTTATGTTAAAAACTAATTTGTGAGAAACACTGACATTCAATTTATACAATTTATAATTTGTAAAATAGCATTACAATTATGCTGTATATACAATACAGTCAACTCTGTGAAATCTGCCGATGCATAATCCACAAACATCTATTATCTGTACTACATATTGGAATGTACACAATGAAAATTATCATTAACAGTTAAACTCATAAAGTTAAATTTGATATTTTTTTTCAGTTATCAATTTTTCAATGAATAAATATTTAAATAAAAATTGGATATAAATGTTTAAATTTCCTTAAGTAACAAATGAGTGCTCATAGACTACAGAAAAAAATTATTGATAACAAACCAAAACTGAAACTACCATTATGTTGTGTCAATTTTTAAAATAATAAATAATCAGTAAAATTTGTATTGTATATAAATTTAATTTTTCTTTAAATTAACGTAGTTATTAAATATATTAAACCAATGTTGCATTATGTTCTTTTCCATTGTAATTATAATTTTTGTGCAGTTGTCCCTAATTTATGGTCAAACTTTAAAAATTAAAATATAAACAAACAGATGATCTATAATCCTGTTAAAATGTTATAATTCACAAAATACTCGGTCCCTAAGTGTATGGATTTCACAGAGTTGACTATATTGCATATAAGGGAACAATATATACTGTATATACTCGTGTATAAGTTGATGCCCCCAATTCTTAAGCAAAATTTAGGAAAAAATTGAATTTTCGTGTATAACTCAAACCACATTTCTGGTAGCATGTTGAACTAGTTAGATGTGTCAATCCAAAACTTTCTTCTATCTCATATATTTTAATATTTCATTTTTATTAGTTCAATACTATATCAACTTTGACTTTCATCTTAAATTTCTGCTTCAGTCAACTAATCGGAGTAAAAACGATTTAATCTCGATCATGATATTTATTAAAATCATGAATAGTCGGCTCATCAGGATGGGAAGTTCCCATGGATTCATGAACCACTGGTGTACAATAGAACTACGAAAAATTTGGAAGATTACACAAAAATCGTTATTACAGCACTCACTTCCGGCAGTATTTTTCTTGCCATGGCCAAAAACATACACAAAAAATTTGGTCCAGTTCCATGCATAACTTCATACATTTTTCGAAGGTACAATATTGAAAATGGCACCAAAATCACTATTACAGCGCCCCCTTTTGGCAGAATTTTTCCAAATTAAAAAAGGACTCGCTTGCCATAGCCAAAAACTTAAAAAAAATTTTTGGTTCCATTCTATTCTTAACTTCGTACACTTTTCGATGGTACAATATTCAAATTGACACAATAATTGCTATTACAGCGTCCCCTACCGGCATTTTTTTCCAAATTAAAGGAGGACCTGCTTGTCATAGCCAAGAACTTAAAAGAAAATTGGTTCAATTCTAGGCATAACTTCATACACTTTTCCATGGTATAATATTCAAAATAACACAGAAATTGCTCTTACAGCGCCCCCTTCACCTGTGGAATTTTTTCACATTCAGGGAGGACCTTCTTGCCATGACACAAAAAATTTGGTTCAATTCTATGCATAACTTCATACACTTTTCGAAGGTACAATATTGAAAATGGCACAAAAATTGCTATTACAGCGCCCCCTTCTGGTGGAATTTTTCCAAATTCAGGGAGGACTTTTTTGCCAGGCCCTTAAAGCATACACAAAAAATTTGGTTCAATTCTATGCATAACTTCATACACTTTTCAATGGTACAATATTCAAAATGGCACAAAAATTTTCTATTACCAGCTGATTTTTTCCAAATATAGGAAAGACCTGCTTGCCATAGCCAAGAACTTAAAAAAAAAAAAATTGGTTCAATTCTATACATAACTTCATACAATTTTTGATGTTACAATGGCAACAGACAGACATTTTCTATAAACATGTTTTTTGGCAGGGGTCGATGCAGGTTTTTATTCTTGGGGCCCATTTTGTGAAAATTAAAAGTTATTTTTGTGAATTTTATTATATTTTTGTGAAAAGTAACATTTTGTAATGAAAGTTGAAATCCAGTTACTCAAATTCAGACCAAGAATTTAGTAACAAAAACTTCTTTAAATCTCATTGCTAAAGTTTTTGTTTTTCGTGACCTGGCTTTATTTACTAATTACACATTTAAAACAGTTTTTATGCAAAAGAATGTTACGAAGGCAGCCTATTTTATTAAAAGGAATTTTGTGAAGAGGCCTGTTTTATTGAATTCAGTTTTATGAAGAGGCCCATTTTATTAAATTTATTTTTGTGAATGGGCCTATTTTATTAAATAGACTTTTGTAAAAGGGCCCTAAATAGGCCCCAAATTTTGCCTGGATCGACCCCTAAAACATGTAAATCCGTCGAAAAAAATTTTGATTACAATATTTTCTTTGAAGATAGAAGAAAGTAAAAATGATTTGTAATCGAGGATTTAAAAAAAAAATCGATAAATTTTCAATAAATTAGTAATTTTTTTTTAACGTTTCTAATCAGACTTTCTTTTTTAATTCATCTTTTTAAAATTATATAATTATGTAAAACCGAAGAAGTTTAAACTATTTTGAGAGCTATTCCCATCAATTTGATGATACTTAAAAAAAAAAAAATTCTTTCAAAAATCTATTCAAGCCTTATTTACAATTAAAAAGGTAAACAACTTTTAGACTGCTAAAATAGAGTACTTCTTTCTATTGCAGGACTTTTGGGAGAGATATATTAGAAGCATTCTCAAGTTGAACTCTTTTTAAAAAGGGGATTAAAATGTTGAAAGCATACTTGCCAACATTCAACTAAACTTCTGTAAAATGCGAGTTAAATTGACCCAGGTTATACCTGTTACTAACCAGGAAATTTATTTGATGTATCGTTATACATTTAAAATCTTGTTTCTCTATGAAATCTATTTAAAGTAATTTCTTTAGTATATTTCTGGTTTGAAACGTGTTTAATCTGGGTCAATTTAACTCCCATTTTATGGAAGTTTAAGGGAAAGTTGGCAAGTATGTGAAAGGAACGTCGCTGTATTGAAGGGAATTCTATCCAAAGAGAAAATGAGTGCAGAACAATTACAGGGACATTATTGTTAAGCCTTTTTTTTTTTTTGTCAATCATAGGGAAATGACCATTGTCTGCTTTTATATCTTTCTCCAATGTTTATCCATATATAATTATTTAAAAGAATTGCCCATTTTCCAATTATCTGTGATTTTTTTTTTTTTTTTTTTACTAACTTGTGTGTGAGTTGTCTCCTTATTTCCAACTCCCAAATTTTGTCTGAAATTCTTCGACTTATACACGAGTATATATAATGTATAAACAGTGTAGTATACAATAATGTAATATCAAATATATTATACTTTTGAAAAAACCCGATTTACACTGTGGAAAATTGGGTATTTCATGAAAAAATCCATTTGGGTGGGGTTTTTTCAAAATAACACGGGTTTTTGCCAACCCTGCGTACATGACCCATTTATCTGGAATTCTGAAATCTGTTAAACTTTTTTATTGCAAAATTTTACAAGTTCCCAATTTTTTAAGTTCAATTTCAATTGAGTTTAAGTTAATTTCAATGCGTTAAGAACTGAAATGATAGGTTACATCAATGGCATATGCAAGGAACCAAGGACATCCCCACCCCCTTCTTCCCTTTCCCAAAATGAAAACAAAATAATTTTCTCATAACGTCTTCACAATAAATTCACTCTCCTTTTTTTTTTTGTGAAAAATGTGACCTTTTTTTCTTTTATTAAAATATGTAATTAAATGTACTGTTTACATATTATCCAGGCCATGAGATAGATTGCCATAAATGGTTGCCAATTCTGTTCAAAACAGTCACTTAACATTATTTAATACATAACAATGTTAAAAGTGATAACGCCAAAGTCCTCTCTGTAAAAATAATAGTTGATTCTTATATATTTTATTCTGCTAAATAAAAATATGGTAACGAGAATACTGTATCATGTACCGTTCTTTTGTTAGGAGTGTTTGCTTTTAAAATTAGGGTATTTTATATCTAGCTAAAACATATGTGGAAATTTTGTAAAACATAAAATGTAGATAATAATGCATGTATTACCTGTAAATAAATGTATAAATAGGATTACCCGAGTTACAACAGCATAAGGTATGAAAATATATTAGTGGATAGCAAATAGTAAATTCGGACACGAAAAAGGGAGGGGACATTTAAAAAAATTGCACGATACAAGTATCAACAAACTAGATTTTCATGCTATATTTTATCAATTTGAAATCTAAGCCAGTGAAAACACTTTTTCCCTGATTTCAATTTTATCTAGCACTGCAGATTAATATAATAATCCTTCTCTATTTGTTACTATTATAAAACTGTTTCTCGGAAAAATGGTATGTGCTGGAGCAATTTCGATAACATATTCAGAAATAGGAATATTAGATCTGTACACTTTACATATTTAGTTTGCAGGGAGGCAGGGAGGCAAACATTTTTAATTTTTTTGCTGACCAGTGTAATTAATGACAAATAAATAAAATATGATAAATGAACTATAATGCATAAATAAAAAAAAACTGTAAATTATAATAAATAAATAAACTGTATTGCATATTATTATTATATTATAGCTCTTATTATGTATGATAATGCTATAAAGTTGTTAAAAAAAGTAAGGGTTACTGTAATTAGTGTAATTGGCAGTATGCTTGGTGCAGTTGCATCTGACTCATATATTTATGTAATACATCAGTACCAAAAAAAAAATTCTGTGCACGGTTTATTTCTGCATAATGAAACATATTAACCACCCAAAGCTAGTTATCTGATTCTGATATTGTTCGACTTTACTGAGTTGAATAAACAAAACAAACTGTAGATTGCCCCTTCCTTTTTTTTTTTTTTTTTTTTTTTTTTTTTTTTTTTTTTTTTCAGTTTCTCTGTAGTGTGCTTTTTTGTGGCATGCTCAAATTTTAGGTAGAATTTGTAAGAAATACTAATTACAATCTCCACTATGTTGGAATTTCTGTAAATTTTTGCAGATCTACACTAATCATGACCCCTAGTACCCAAAACCACCCCCAGTTCAAAACTTTATCTATGTCACTTTTTTTTTTGTGCACAATAACTTTCATAATTTTGCTCAAATCTCTTACAAACTGATATATAAAATCAAGGACCAGACAAGTTTTTGATAGGACTAACTCTTACAACAAAGGAAAAAGAAAGGGGAGTTGAAGAAGAAAAAAAAATCACAACTTTATCAATTCATAAGATATCAAATCCACTTAAATTTATTTTGAATGTCCTTAATATTATCTACAACTGGCAAGTTTTTGATAGGACCAAATCTTGCAGCAAAAAAAAAAGGGGGGGGGGGTTGTAGAAGAAAAAACACCACATTTCCGTTAACCCACCACTAAGGTGATTTTAAAAAAAGTATCATTGGTGTGATGAAAACTTTTAACAATCCTCAGAAATACTGTATATAGGGTTGCATTATTAAAGATGCACACCTCTGAATGAAAAGGTTCTCAGAATTTAAAATATAGAGTGTGTGTTCATTTAATGAAACAAAACTTTTGTAGTAACAACTTTTTGATAAGATGAACTCTAGTAATGAATATTACTAAAAATATTCTGAAGGGATGAAAAAATGGGGATCGAATAAAAAATTATTGTATTAATGTGATTCTGATAAAACCAACTCTTATAGAAAAATGAAGTTAAAAACTGCCAACAGGAATTTTTCAAAAATAACTTATTGTATTTTAATAGAACTTTGTTACAAATCCTAATTTACTATTATTGCAACATGGTGAAAATTTGAACAAAATCTGTCAATGAACAACAGCACTATCTTTCCCTCCCCCTTTTTTTTAACAGTAAAGAAAAAATATGTTTTGCTTTTCTACTTTTTTCTTTTAATCATGTTTCCTGTTTGCTTGCAGCTCAATCATTTCTTTACCCACACTCAAACAAGACAAACTTGCTGACACATCCACAGAGTCCTTTTTATATGTAAAAATGTAATTTGCATAGTTCTGGCTAAACAAGAAAGATTTGCATCGTCACAGCATTTTAAGGGGCTACTTCACTCACTCGAAAACACCTGCTTCTTAATTCTATAGTTTTTTAACCTTTTCTTTATACCTTAACAGTATTTTAAAGTACACTTAAAATAACTCGTTGTAAAATTCATATAATACATCGATGAGTTGTAATATAGTTTAAAATGAGTTATAGATACATTATTTTATCTTATTCCAAACGTATTATTGATTAAACCGTTAAACAAAGCAAATATATTTTTAAAAGGATGATTTCTTTTGCCTTCGCATCTCTTCAGCTTTCTTGACATTGAAAGATTGTGGGTGAAAAGTTTTCAGTTCGGAAATTTTCCTATATGTCTATTGTAACAGCATTCTATTTGTACATTTCCTAATTATATAAAATACTAAAAAAATATTTTGAATAAGAGATTAGAGTGGAGCTTTAAATATTCAAATTTAAGGAATTAATTTCAATTCACAAAATCTTTTTTAAAATTTATTAAATGATTGTGTAAATCTTCAAATGTATTTTCAAAAATTAACAAAAAATGCTTTAGAAAATGAAATTTTCACGAATTCATAATATGGAGCATAAAAGATTTTAAAAAATTTTTGCATTTCAATATTTTTAAATGATTTTTGATTTGATAGCTGAGGTCGACCTCTGCAAAGACTGTTTTTTACTTTGTTGATTTTGTTTGCAGGTTTTTTTTTTTTTTTTTAATGCCCATGTTAAAATATTTTCAAGAAAATTGCATTTATAAGCCCCCTCCTCACTTTTGCCAATATTTCATATTGTCAAAAGGGGAGGGGGGATTATTTTTAGAATTTTATGGTATTATGACATTCATAAAATGTATTTATTTATTTATTTATTATTTTTTTTTTTTGGAGAAAAATTGAAATAGTTTTATAAAAAATTTAAATTGTTTTACATTAAAATAGTTTAAATATTATTTAAAACAACTTAAGATATCATATGTATGGTATCATATGTAAAATGTCATATATAAACATCACATAAGACGTTTATCATATTTAAAATGTAATAAACATTTAAAATAGTCTTAAATGGTTTTAAGAAAAAGCAATTTTTCAGTTAATTTTATACTGTTTTTTTTTTAGATAAAAAATTAAATTACTTTTTTGCATGTTTATGTCTCATTTTTATGACAATTTTGATAATAATTAGCAATTTAAAATTTACAAAATCTCAAAAAAAAAAAAAAAAAAAGTTCAGAAGGCAGATGCTTTAAAGGGAATTTAGTGTTTGTTTACGTTTTTAAGCTGGTTATAATTAGTGTTACAAAGTTAAAAGGTACAGGTGTCGTTACTGAACACATAACTAATATGTTTCCTCATGAAATAGTACCCTTTTTTAAAACTTACATGCTGCCTTTTTTAGGTGCGTTCGTAATTATATAAATATGTAGCACATATAGTCATCGTTCAGTCCGTCTGTATATAACAGATCAAAAACTACCCAACTGAATGGTTTGAAATTTTAAATATATGATTGTTGCAAAATTTTGTCGAGCGCCATTTCAAATTTTATAAAAATCAGATGCATAGTTTATTTACAGGGACAGTCAAAAGTTTTTCTTTACATTACGGCCAATGGGAAAAATTATTGCAAGTGCATTTTAATGATGTTACAGCCTTCCGAATGGTCTGAAATTTTAAATATATAATTGTTGCAAAATTTTGTCGAGTCACTTCAAATTTTATGATAATTGGATGTATAGTTTAATTACAGGAACAGTCAAAAGTTTAAAAATTATTGCAAGTGCATTTTAATGATTTTACAGACTATGCACATATGAAGAGCAAAACAATATACATTCAGTACATTATAAGGGGCAAAAAATAATTATAAAACTAGTTATAGTACGAACGCACCTCATTTGCCACGTTTGACGAGCAATTTCCAACTTGTTTCTGACTAGAATGAATACTAAATTATTAATTATTATTTTAGTAATGAAAGTTTATCATATAATTTAAACCAATCTCATTGCAGTTGTACAAACTGCTCGAGAAATATCCTTGTTTAGCAGAAGAAGAATTGTAGTAGAAGAAAATGATTGAAAATAAAGTCTGCTTTTAAATGATGTCAATAAAATATGCTTAGGGAGCCATCTACCTATCAAAACCAGACCAAACTTTGTTTTTTTAAATGGTAACACACAATTTTGACGCTGTTTTTTAAATGGTAACACACTATTTTGACACTATATTTTAAATCTTCAGTTCAAACTATGGCCAGAAAAAAATTTCAAGTCATTTGGAAGTCAGTTTTTGATTTATAAACATTCAAAGTTGAGAGCATCTTCTTAAATTTAATTTTCATATTTTTATTAATTTCTCTTGAAATTATAATCCTAATGTGAAAATTTTTTATGTGGTTACAATATTAAAAAACCAAATATTGAGTTTCTCATTTTAAAAATCTTATAATATGAATTATGAAATTAATATTTAAAAAAATGTGAATTGCAGCCTACCCTTTTAAAAATGGCAAAATACACCCTGCTTTTTTTAAAAAATTGGGAAATTCACCTGAAGGTGTAGTCCGAGATTTCTTGTAGCCCCACCAGTGGCTGAGAGGTTCTGCTCACGAAGCTGGTAGACGGGAGGTGCTGGGTTCGATCCCAATCGCGCCCGTCGGCCTAATCGTTCGGAGTTTTCGTGGTTTTCTTCGAACCTTGGATTTCCAAGCGTTAATACGGGTTAGGTTCCCTTTGAAAGACCCCCACGAAGGGCACTCCCCCCTGGGCCTATATCCCTCGTGCAGATAATTGGCCGTCATAAATACAACCAACTGAGATTTCTTGTAAAAAAAACTTCTCCATTCCACAGTATTTCTAAATCCATGTGCCCAAGACCTTACAAAAATGATAGAACTGTATTTCTTTAGAAAAAAAAAAAAAAAAAAAACAGGATATTATTAAAGCCTCTTGTTATTTAATTGAATTTTTCAATTTGTAATTCATAAAATTATTAAAAATTAATAACAGTTTATTTATCATACTAAAAAAATATAGATATTTTTTTTTATCATTTCAAAACACATTACTAATATATTTCCTCATGAATAGTGCATTTTTTTAAAAACTAGCATGCTGCCCCTTCTTCTTTCTAGAATGAATACAAAATTAATTATTTTAGTAATTAAAGTATCCAATCTCATTGAAGTTGTACAAACTGCTCGAGAAATTTCCTTCTATTAAATAAGCTTAGCAAGATGATCTTTGAACAAATGTACAGCCTCTTTATCAGCAGATAAAGCCTCCCCACTTATGATAATCTGACAATACCGAATTGTTTTTTTAAAAAAAGGATCTAACCATTCTTCACTGGCAGTAAATTTTGAATCTTCCTCCTCTAAATGTTGGGAAAATGGCAATGCTTGTTCCTGCAATATCGACCCAGTAACAGGCAAGCTATTTCCTTTTAAGTGTTGATGCCACAAAAATAAAATTTTCTCAGACTTCTTTATGTGTACCTTTCAGCATGGCTTTTCTTTTTTTTTTTATTCCACTTCCACTGGTTTGGGCAGCACACCCCTTTCCAATTTCTGTTCATGTTTTTTTTCAGTCACCCACTGTACTTTTTTAAACTCCTAACTCCGAAGGTATAGTTTTTGCCATTATCCCAGACTACAGGCGATTTATAATGTGGAGTTTCTCTTCCATCGTCCCAACAACCTTTTTTTTGTTTATCCCCCATTTGTTTATTCTTCAATAAATAAACACAAAGCACACCAAAAGTCTATACAAATGTTACCAAGAACAATGGCAAATAATGTCTGCACTTGTTCACATATGAAACAGAACGGAAGAAACAGGTTATCAAGCCTTAACCCCCTTCCTTGTTGTCTGTCATTGCTCTGCTATTGCATTCTGCAATCCCTTCTTGTTGAAAGTCAGCACTTTTCCACGGACAGGAACCTGCCTGCCCCGGCCGCTTACAACATTCCTCATTTTTTTTTTTTTTTTTTTTTTTTTTTACTAGGCTGCATAGTACGATAGGCCAGATAGTCGGAAGTTTACTAAAACAAAGTCACTAGCTCACCACGTTCAGCAGAAGAAACCTGTCCCACTTGCTTTTTTCTTTTAGAAACTTCTATTTTTGAGGTTTATGGGCAGTAGTTATCCCAGTTTCATCACAATTATGAACACGGTCTGGAGTGAAACTGTACCACTCATAAACACTTTTTAAATTTTTCAGAAATGTATCCACATTCACTTCTGTTGAAGTGGGTGGATCTCCGTACACTTCTGGCTTTAGGTGTTCTTAGTGAAAGAACTGGATGACGATCTATGAACCCACCTGTTCCTTGTTTAGACCCTAGTTCATATAACTCGGAGTAAATCTTCTAGCTTCTGTTCTTCATCTGTTGAGAAAATCATTCCTCATGTTAGATCAGATCTAAAAATTAGATCAGCTTTCTTCTCAGATGATTTAAATTTTATCACGTTCCTTGCAAGAACTAATTTGGAAATGTTCGTAGCTGACGCTACTTCTGTGATGCCTTTCTTTTCTTCCACAACCATCTGCACAGCCTGTAACATGTGTTCATTGGTAAGCATTCTTCTGCCTTTCTCAACTTTCTTCCATTTCTGTGGCATTTTCTGCAAAATAAAAATAATGTGCCTTTACATACCTTCCTAATTGGTGTATTGTCATGTAAAATAAAAGTTCAATAATTGTTTCAAAACAGTAATATTTTATTTGAAAAAAAAAACTAAGGAAATTGATATTATAGAAATAAATATAAATGCATAATACAAATTGTTGACATCGATAAATAATGCATGAGTAAGAAAAGAAAATTTGCACTGCTTTAATTTTTCAATGAACATTTGTTTAAATAAATCATGAAAGTAGTTAAAATTCTAATTTAACTTGCAAGTTTTATTTCTTACACTATTCAACTCCAAAACAAGATAGTCTTATAAAATACCCAAAAATTGTATGTAATTAAACAAAATTATTTAGATGGTGATATCATTTGGGAAATGGGACATGTCCCATCCCTCCCTTAGTGCATCATTTTAAAAAAATGGTTTTTACAAAAAGAATGTCGCTTTTAAGCTTAACTATTCAATAAAATATATATTGTTGAGTTTACAAAATAATAAAAACAATTAAGTTAGCAACAAAGAATGAAACTGAAAATTTACATTCAAAAGCTTAGTAGTTACTTATTTTTACTGGGATGAGATTATTCCGACTTTACGTAAAGTTTTGAGAAAATCTTCGATTTTTATATGTAAAAAAAAAAAAAAAAAAAAAAAAAAAAAAAAAAAATCAGACTTTGCCTTTTTTTTTCTGGTAACAGAAAAAATGCAATAAATGAATCACGTCTCAACATCATTGTGCTCTCATAAAGTTGATACGCTGAGAAGCCCTGACAATCTCTTCGATTCTTTGACGAAATTTGCATTTTTTCCAGGATCCTTTGACAAAATTTGCGGTTTTTTTTTTTTTTTTTTTTTGCGAATATTTGATGAAATTTGCACCTTTTTTTGCAGCCGTTTCATGAATCGCATTTTTTCAGTGGCTCTTTCATGAAATTCGTGTTTTTTAGCAGTCTTTTGTTGAAATTTGCTTTTCTCCATATTCATTTGACAAATTTCACGTTTTTTCCGCCATCTTTTGAAGAAATTTGTGTTATTTACGCAGTCTTTGGACAAAATTCGTGTTTTTTTCTTTGATTTTTGACGAAATTCGTGTTTTTTCTGCGATCTTTTGAAGAGATTCAAATTTTTGCAAGATCTTTTGTCAATTTTTGCATTTTTTCCCATGATCTTTTGACAAAATTCTCATTTTTTTCTCGCAATCCTTTGACATAATTCATGCTTTTTTTCTGTGGCCCTTTGATCAAATTCACATTTTTCTGAATCCTTTGACGAAATTCACGTTTTTTTCACATTCTTTGAAGACATTTCCCGTTTTTATCGCTATCCTTTGAAAAATGGGCAATTTTTTCTGAGAACGATTGACAAAATTGGTTTTTTTTGGTGACCATTTGTTGAAATTTGTGATATTTTTTTTTATGTCCTAATTTTAGGACTGGTATATTTTTAAAAATTTTGGGGAAATAAAAAGCCTTAATCTTTCGAAAAATTCAGAAAAGTATTACCCCTTTTAGAAATGACCAACAAACGGAAAATCGAGGATCCACGAAAAAATCTCATGCCTGGTTTGTGCAAAATATGGTTTTGTACACGGATTTTTTGCTTTTTACAAAATTTGAGGTTATGTGTATTTTCAGACTTTTTGATCTTTCATCACTCTGATGCCTGCTTCCGATATTGTCCTTTTTAATAAATTCACAAACTCATAGCTGCATGCAACTAAAAATATTTATAGCAACAAATACGATGCAGTGATTACTCCATCTGGCGGAAGTGTCTTAAATTAAAAATCTGATGTAAAGGAAAAAATACCCCAACAATTTTTTGGTTGGATCAAAAATGATAATGATATCAAAAGAAAAATTCTCCCTGCCCTCCCCCTTGAGATATCTTACAATAGAGAGTGCCAGACCCCCTCTCCCCATACCCTCCTAAATTGATAACGTTGTATATGTACAGCCACTATCTCATAAATTCCAGAAAAAAAGAGTAGGTAGGACAGGATCAATATTTCTACTTATTCATACACATATCCATCAGTATCTATATTAGAGTTAAGTTATACCTAAGAATATGTAATGTCATAACTTAATGGATGAATTTTGTACTGTTTAAGAAAATGAAAATTGTCAAATCAGCTACTTAATTGGCAGTTAAAATTTAGTGCAGTTTATAAAAAATGTCTTGTTAATTATTTTTCATTCTGGGTTTAGATTCAAAGGTAGATAAAACTTTTTCATTGAAATTCAATAAGTCATTTCCTTGGATGAAAATTGCAACAATCTCTTCATACTGATATTTTGAAGGAGTTTCTGTTATCATCTGGAACAAAACTTTTTCACATATGAAAATGTCATCGATTAAAGAAGGAAAATGTTCTTCAAGTAAACAGCACTTTGTACCTCAAAATGGTCATAAAGAAAAACATTCCTCCATAGATACAAAAGAAAAAGTTTTTATTTGTGAAGTATGTTCCAAAGGATTTTCTCAGAATAGTGATCTAAGAAAACATCTCTTGACACATACAGGTGAAAAACCCTTTATTTGTGAAGTATGTTCCAAAGGATTTTCTCATAATAGTAAACTAGGAAGACATCTATTGACACATACCGGTGAAAAACCATTTATTTGTGAAGTATGTTCCAAAGGATTTTCTGTTAAGGCTAATCTAAGAAGACATCGTTTGGCACATACAGGTGAAAAACTCTTTGTTTGTGAAATATGTTCCAAAGGATTTTCTCAGAATAAGGATCTAAGAATCCATCTCTTGACACATACTGGAGAAAAACCTTTTGTTTGTGAAATATGTTCCAAAGGATTTTCTCAGAATATTAATCTAAGAAGCCATCTCTTGACCCATACAGGTGAAAAACCATTTATTTGTGAAGTATGTTCCAAAGGATTTTCTCATAATAGTAAACTAGGAAGACATCTATTGACACATACCGGTGAAAAACCCTTTATTTGTGAAATATGTTCAAAAGGATTTTCTGTTAAGGCTAATCTAAGAAGACATCGTTTGGCACATACAGGTGAAAAACCCTTTGTTTGTGAAATATGTTCCAAAGGATTTTCTCAGAATAATGATCTAAGAATCCATCTCTTGACACATACTGGAGAAAAACCTTTTGTTTGTGAAATATGTTCCAAAGGATTTTCTCAGAATGGTAATCTAAGAGCCCATCTCTTGACGCACACAAGAGAAAAACCCTTCGTTTGTGAAATATGTTCCAAAGGATTTTCTCTGAATTGCACTCTAAGAAAACATCTATTGACCCATACAGGGAAAAAACCCTTTATTTGTGAAATATGTTCCAGAGGATTTTCTCGGAATAGTAATTTAACGAGACACATACTCTTGACACATACAGATGAAAGACCTTTTATTTGTGAAATATGCTCCAAAGGATTTTCTCAGAATAGTGATCTAAGGAAACATCGCTTGACACATACAGGTGAAACACCCTTTATTTGTGAAATATGTTCCAAAGGATTTTCAGAGAGTAGTTGTCTAGGAAGACATCTGTTGACTCATACTGGGGAAAAACCTTTTGTTTGTGAAATATGTTCCAAAGGATTTTCTTAGAATAGTAATCTAGGAAGACATCTGTTGACTCATACTGGGGGGAAAACCTTTTGTTTTGTGAAATATGTTGCAAAGGATTTTCTATGAATGGTAATCTAAGAACCCATCGTTTGACTCATTTTAGAGAAAAGAAAACCTTATCTTTGTAAAATATGTTCCAAAGGATTTTCTGATAACTGTCATCTGAGAAAATATTATTTCTCTCAATACTAAATAGACATTTTCTGAAAATGTATATTTGTATTTCCAAAATTAAGTATGAACCCTGTATATGTCATTGCATTTATTATTATCACATCTCTTGTGCTTTAGCATTTAGTAATAAAATAATATTGTACCCTTTTTTTTCTAAATCTTCAAAAATTTTTTCACAGCATATTGTGTTTTTGATAATAAGCAAGTAACTCCTGACCAATTCATTAGGTTACAGTAAAGAATGTTTGATAGTTAGTTCTCATTTTTTTTATTTCACTGTAACCTATGGTGTCAACCAAGGTTACTATATCTAAAGGTTGCGCCATTTCACCCCGTAGCCAATAGGGAGCGACTCGCTGCTTGACGTCACCCCGCGTGCTCAGATCGGTGTTCCAATTGACTTTGCATTAGAAATAGACTATTTTTAATTGAAAAATATCAGTAGAAATTTTCGTGTGAAAAGAATTTTAACGATTAAAAAATATTCTTTAAACATTGGACAAACATTACATCTAAAATTTAAACTATTATCGCTTTTTAACTCTTTGAAATTTAATTGTTAAATCTGCTGTCTTTTTTTATTAAGTTTCGTTTACTACTCAATATAAAAATGGTAATTTACATTAAAAGAAAGTAAAATAGTAATTTTTATAAGTAAAAAGACCTACAAAAGAAGCAAATTTGATTTTTATATGACTGCAGTTAATGTTTTGTTAATACTTTTTAATGTAGTATATTTATAATATTTCATCGGTAATCAATTTGAAAACTAAGATAATATGTTATTATTTCGCTATGTTTTTAGTAAAGAGCTATTTCATAAAAAATGTTTAAAAAAGTAATAATAACGTAGGTTTCATCCTCCCTCATACCCCAGTTTGAGTTTTGCGTGATTACACAAGCAAATTAAATAGAAATTTTCATAAGTAAATAGCTGAATATTTAATATTATTAAACTAAAATATTTATACTATATAATTATATCATTTGTTGAAAATAAATGTGAAATTCAGAGTAATATATTTTATAAACACATTTCGAAAAGGTTATTTAGAATAATACTTTAATGTTGCATAATAATAATTAATGTACATGTACATCCATAAGTGAGAGAAATTAAAGTAAATTTTAGCGCGAAAGAGAGTTTAACATTTAAACAATATTTTTCGCATCCAAATAAAGTGCCATATTTAAATTTTAAAATTATATATCTTTCCAGCTGTTTAGAATTTATTGTTGTTTCTTTCAGATTCCATTTATGCGTTTGATGTCATTGAATATCAGACTGAAATTTTTTATAGAAAAAAAAATAAGGCAAGCAGTATTTATAAAAGAGATTTAAAATACAAATAAAAATAAAAACTTTAATTATTAAATTGCCGAATTCTTAAAACAAAGATTTATATGCTATAAAAGTTTGAATTTTAAATTAAGAAAAATATAAATACCTTCCGAAAAGGTTATTAAAAATTAATTATAGTTTAATGATGTATTATCATAAAATTATACAAAATATTTAATAATAAGGTTTTTTAGGTTTTTACCCTCAGAATATGCTTTAATTTCAAGCATATGATTTCATCACAAGATGCGTTTTGTATATACTTCAGATATGCGCTTCATTATTTGATATTTTATCGTGCAATCACAGCTGATTTACTTCAGTTTTTTTCCTTTTTTGGCAGAGTATCTCTTTTTTATTTCTGATGAATATGTTTCGGTAAGGAGCTATTTCACTCACATGAAAACACCTGCTCGCTAATGTTAAACCTATGGGAGAATTTTTTTTAAATATTTTGTTTGAATTCGAATGTTTTAATTTTTTTTCCTGCATTGGATAGTCGATGTCGATCTGTACAAAGGCCGTTTTTTACTTTTCGATTTTCTTTGCAGTTTTTTTTAATGAGGATACTTCACTTTCGAAACCGGTTCTGAAAGTAAAAATTTCATAATGAAAAAAAAACTGCAAACAAAATAAAAAAAAAAACAGCCTTTGTAGAGTTCGTACTAAGCTGCCCAATGCAAATATATATATATATATATATGGAAATGCAAACGAGATATTTTAAAAAATTTCTCCCATAGGATGCGATTTTTCGCGTGAGGGAAGTAGCCTCTTAATCTGTCTCAATCGAATGAAAGTTCTGATTTTCACAAATGATTTTATTATATTTCTGTGCCTGTTTGGAAAACCAATTTAACTTTTTTGCAAGCATTTTCAAAAATATTGAATTCTTTCGAAAATGAGCTGCTGTCAATTTCATTAAGAATTTTTTTTAACAGTTTTACATCTTCGATGCATTTATCACATTGAAAGTATACCAATTCGTCCGAAGGAATTGGTTGTAACATATTTGATTCACCTAATGAATTGTCAAACTGTCATGCAATTTATAAAATTTTGTTTCTCTGTATAACCAGCAATATGCCTAATTTTTTGAAAAGATCAATTTACGGAAGATATGGTGAATGAAAATTCTTCACCTTCAATGTTATTTTCACACTGCTTGAGATTTCCCGAATTTTTAGATGCATGGTATTTATTATTTTCACTAGTGTTATATACATGTTATTATTTATTTTTAAATTATCTACATCGCTACTATTTTCAATGACTTTATTTACAATATTCACTCGATTGAAAGTGATCGGAACAAATTCAGAAATTTCAGCATTGTACACGTACGTTTACATAAAATAATCCATTAAAAAAAAAAAAAAATCAGATTTCTTCATCAATGTATGAGGCGAAACATTTTTTGTTTTATCCGAAATATTAGTCCATGCTGAAATAGCATAAGTACTTGGCATTTTAAGCAAAGCACTAAAAATAATACGTTATTTTAAAACTTTTCCAACTGATGTTTCATCAACGAAATCTGAGAAATAGCTACCGCATAATATTTAGGAAAAGTGATTGGAAATAGCTCTTTCGGAGCTTCGTGTGTGGGCAAACTGTCCTGAGTGTCAAAGGAAATCACAATACATGTTTATACCCCCCCCCCCCTTACACACACACACACACACATCCAATTCCAATGATCGACTAAAGATAAAAAACAATAGAAACTCCACCTTAGCACAATAATAATAATAATGATAATAACACACAACTGTTTCATTTGAAGGGAAAAAATCCTCTATAATCGCTTTATTCTTCGAAAAAAATATTTTCGCTAGTAAAAAATGTTCTGTCTTGAAGAAATATGCTCTCCTTTGAACAAAAACAAAAAAAGTTTTGAGCAGAAATTCAATTTTAAATGCAAAAATAGTATCTTTTCTGTTGCGGGAATTCTCCTTAGCACGCACAGTGACGTCATATGTATGGAAACCTTGATACCGAAACTAGAGGGAAATGGCACCCCCCTGGTGTCAACGACGTTAATCAGTTGATTTAAATCAGCAATTAAGTCGTGATTTTAATCAACCAATTTTTTTTTTAAATCATTGATTAAAATCAAAAATTTTGTAAATTTGTATACTATCAAAAAAAGTTTTAAAATCTAAGATGAACATAATTTGAAAGTTTCTACAGGTATTTTGACTTAGGTATAATCAAAAAATGAGCTTTAAATAATTGTTTCTAAGCTTAATTCCTGAGTATTGTAAAAAATTAAAAAAGTTAAGTTTGTAAAAAGCATTGTTTTTATTCAACATAAAACAGTTTCATTTAAGAAATTATTTTAAAATCTAATATAATTTGTAATTAGAGATGCAACGAATATTCGGCCTGTCTGCCGAATACCAAGTCCATTATTCGGCCTTGGCCGAATAATACTGTAATAAATGTTTTTATATTTACACAGTATAACTTTTTAATTTGACAATATATTCATCATGTGTAATGAAAATTTTATTTGAATTAATACCCGTTTTTATATAAGAGGCTAATTTAGGAATCATGTTAAAAAAAATTTTAAAACCCATGTGGATGGCTTTTTAAAAAATAACGTGTTTTTGCGAACCCTGATTATGAGGGGCTTGTTACTTTTAGAAAAGAGAAAGGTATATCTTGGTAGCAGAAAAGAATAATTATATTTTAATGGAATGAATAATTATAGTTTAAGAAAGCAACCCTTTTCTTTACATACAGAATGTAAATTTACTAAGTTTGAGTTGAATGAGAAAGGATATACAACGACAGAGGACGCAAGTTCTTATTTTTGGGGTGTGAAATGATTTTACTAAAATAAAAAAAGTTTCATTTTTACCGAGGTAATGAGTTTCGATTTTAGATAAAATATATCTAAATTACTAGAAATATCTATGGATGAAATAAAAAACTATGAATTAAATTATTATTTGCATTTTTGAAAGTCATGTGTTATCTTATTAGCATCAAAGTATTTAAAATATTACAAAAAATACATTCAGCTGTTATGATTTTTGAACGCACAAACAGAAAGTTAATTTCAATTAGTCCTTAATTTAATTTTATTTTAAAATTTAAAAAAAAATTAAAGTCAGTATTCGGCTGCCGAATATTCGACTATTCGGCCAAATCGCTATTCGTTGCATCCCTATTTGTAATGTCATAATTTCTTTTAGGTAATCAATTTATGCATTATTTTATATAAAATAAACATAGCAACTGTATTAAATTTCTGCGAATAAAAGAATAAATTGTCAGTGTCTTAGTTTCTTGTTTTATTTTTGTAATAATAAATTAATAGCAATCTCGAGTCAAAGAGAAATGAAAGACTGACATATGTTCAATAACTAAATTGTAAATGAATGCATAAGAGAAAAAGAACTAGTATTTGATATAGAAATGTTAAGCAAGCACAGCAACAGCTTTTTTCGGTATATGTTGAATAAATGTTTTTTTTTTTTAACTTTCTAACTCATATTTACCAAGTAAAAAAAATCAATTAAGGGCTAAAAAGTCAGCAAAACTTCTCTTAAAAAGAAAAAAAAAATTGAACCATTGAAATTTAATAATCCCCTCTGAGAGATAATCATGCTGTTATACATATATTTTGAGGATTTCAGATATAACTGGCTATCTTTATATTTATTCTATATGTTTATATGAATGGATTTAACTCATTTTCATAATTTTTTGGCTAGCATGCACATACATGTGTGTAAGTTTAGAATTTCGGTGATTAACAGTATTTTTTCCAAGTATAAATGCAAAACAAATTGCAAATAATATTTGTTAGTTTTGTTATTACTAATGAAATTACTTATTTGCAGTTTTTATTAATTCTATAATTGCTTACTGTTTCTTCTAGGCCATTTTCTTTAGAAAAAACAGGATATTATTAAAATATGTTGTTATTTAACTGTATTTTTCAATTTGTGATTCATAAAATTATTAAAAATTAAGGACACGTTAGTACTTATCATACTAAAAATTATTCTTTTTTTTTCTTATATCATTACTAAACATATTATTATGTTTCCTCATGAAATAGTGCCCTTTTTTGGAACTAGCATCGTGATCTTTTTTCTTTCTAAAATTAATACTACATTATTAAGTATCATTTTAATAATTAAAGCTTAAAAATGTACAATATGTACATTAATTAGAGAGTTAAGTGTTTACTAAATATTAATTTGAGGTAGTGTTAACTAATTAATATTAAATGCAGTTATTAATAATTTTAATAAATATTAAATATCACTAGCATTTAATATAGTTTTGCATAATTATTACAAAATATTAATAGTATATATAAAGTTGTTGTATGTTACTAACTAATGAAACTACTAATTTGCAGTTTTTATAATTTCTCTAATTACTAACTAATAATTTTGTTAATTAAAGTGTAAAAACATAGATTATGTTAGCAATTAGTGGTTTAATTGTTTTGAAAACCTAAAACACAGTAGTATTTGAATGCTGGGAAAAAAATTATAAAAGTCCGATAAAAAAAAAAATCCAATCATGATTTTTTAAAAACCCTAAAACCCTTTAAGACCTGGTAAGTTTTGGTGGAAGTCTTGGTGGTTAACCCTAATTACTGTAATTTCGCATGTAAGCGCCATGGCGCATACGTAAAAAAAAGTTTTAAAAATGCTGAGAGCGGCGCTTACTCTGATGCGGCATATACACCGATTTCACATTTTAAAATCTTTTTATCTTACGCCAAGTTTTTGACTATTTTTGGAAAAGCATTTATAACCATTCAATAAAAGATTTATAAATGTTAAAAGAAGAATTTAATCATATTTTGAATATCTTATTTCTTGCTACAAAGCATCGAGCATTTACACAGAAGTAAACAATCATTGACTGTTGCCAAATTCAACTAATTAAACTTATGAATACAGGAAGCATATGCAGTGGGAGAAACATACAGTTAACAGTGAACACTTTTAATGAATTAATAGTAAATATGAAATAAAAGTTAAATAAAAACGTTAAAGATGAAGTTTAATTTTAAATAATGTAGAATGAATTTCAAGATGTTTAGTGGGATTTTTGAAATGACTCCATAATGAATATTTTTGTATTGTAACTGTAACATTGACCGCAAAAAGTCGCACATGCAGTTGAGAATTGAGCAGTTGTTTGAATAAACCTTGTGGTTGTGAAATCTCACTTTTTTTTTCTCCTACTGTAAAATAGTAACACAAAATGGCTCCAAAATGCAAAAATAACAGCTATTGTGCTAGTTTTAAGCTAAGTGTAATCGCCAAAGCGGAAGAGATAGGAAACAGAGCGGCTGGTAGGGAGATTGGTGTAGATGAACGTTGCATTCGGAGATGGCGCGCCGAAAAGACAGCTCTGTTAAAGATGACAAAAACTGAGAGAGCTCCCAGAAGTGGAAAACCCGCTTGGCCGGAACTGGAAACCAACCTCGAAAATTGGATTTCATCCCAAAGAAGTAAGGGATAATCCACCATAAAGGTTCGATTACAAGCCAGAGTGATTGCGGCGAACATGGGAATAGAGGAATTCAAAGCTGGTAGCAACTGATGCTACAGATTTATGAAACGGAAAAACCTCTCTATTCGGGCTCGCACAACCGTAGGGCAAAAATTGCCTGATGATTGGGAGAGTAAGAAATCTACTTTCTTAAAGTTTGTACGTGACCAGTTAAAGCACAACAAATTTTCCATTGATCAGGTGCTCAATATGGACGAAGTCCCTTTGACTGCCCCCTAAGCACGACTGTAAACAAAGTTGACTAAAGTACGGTAGGTATCGTTACTACCGGTCACGAAAAGACGTCCTTCACATGCATTCTATCTTGCACGGCAAGAGGGGAAAAACTAAAGCCTCTTTTGATCTTTAAAAGAAAAACTCTTCCAAAAGGAGAATTTCCGAATGATGTTTTGATCCGCGCGAATGAGAAAGGGTGGATCAACGAGACATTAATGCAAGATTGGTTGCATGAAGTCTGGCGGAAAATAAAGGGAGCCTTTTTTTCAGCCAAAAGCTCTACTTATAATTAGGCCTGGGCCTTAAATCGATTTAAAGCTTACATCAGAAATCCGATTTAACCATTGGTCTTAAATCGATTTAAGCTAACATCGGAAATCGCGATTTAGCCATTGTCTTAAATCGCGATTTAGCCATTGTCTTACATCGTGATTTAGCTATTGTCTTAAATCGTGATTTAGCTATTGTCTTAAATCGCGATTTAGCCATTTTCTTAAATCGCGATTTAGCCATTGGCTTTAAATCGATTTGAAACAAAATACTGATTCAGAGCTAACATCGGAAAACCGATTTATCTACTTTGATGTATCTACCACTTACATGGCAAGGCAAGCTGGTGTTAAATCGATTTAGGAGGATCCAATTTAAGCAAATCTCAATGCTTTCCGATTTAAGATAAACAAGGCAAGCTGGTGTTAAATCGATTTAGCAGGATCCGATTTAAGCAAACATCGCAATCCTCAATGTTTTCCGATTTAAGAAAAACAAAGCAAGCTGTTTTAATCCGATTTAAGAAAACATACAGGCCTCAATGCTTTCCGATGTAAGAAGTAAAGGATAATTTAAGAAAACGACAATTTAAGTAAAATTTGATATTTATTTATTTTGTAAACGAGATTCAGAGTTTGAGACTGGAATGTGTATTTCTTTCGGAAATTAAGCACTTAAATGGTTGAAAGTTGAAAGGAAAAAGTAAAATTTAATTCTTAAAATCGAAATTAATCGAATTTCTTTTAATATGCTAATGCAATCTTTAGATGAAAAATTAAGTTTCCACATTTTTCAGTAATATTTAGGGCTGGGCGATATATCGATAAAATCGATATAAAATATAAATCGTGATAACGATATCAAAAAATCCTATATAACGGTGCATCACGAATATCATAATCGTCATATAAATCGCGATTATCATAATCGTAATGTAAACCGCGATTATCATAATCGTGATGTAAACCGCGATTATCATAATCATGATGTAAACCGCGATTATCATAATCGTGCTGTAAACCGTAATGACTCCTCAAGATTCTCCCAGCTTCAATCGTTTTATTAAATACCGAATCCTCAGTTGCCGATATTATCATGGTATTAACGGTATGATTTCCCACAGCCTAAACGGTTCTTGAAAAGGGGAAAAAGTTATCTTTTCTATGTTTATAGGACGGGTGATAAATATCATACATCTGGTTTTCGCTTACATTTGTCGTCAGCGGATATTTATGTTGTTTTTGCAGTATTGACGGTGTAAAGCTCAAAATGCTACAGATCAGATACCATGATTTTAATTTCGTTCTGGTATTTAGATTTCAGCCGTGTTGATGAATATTTGCCCTTTGTTTTTCAACAATGTGCGAATAATCAGGGTGACAAAGAAATAAAATATTATATTTTATTTGCAACAGGCGGTTTAATTGAATAAGTGAAATAATACTTCCATAATAATATTTATTAATGTCTATTCTAGGGTCCTTTTTAATGCAGATATTTTTACTTCTGTGACGCGCGTTTTTTTTTCTCCTCACGGTTTCTTTTAAAAATCGACAGTTGTGTGCTATATGTGAGTATTTGGTATTTTACTGCCTCTGGCATCATTTGTTTGTGGGGAGTGGGAGAGAACAATTAGATGTTTGTTTATTTATTTAATGTCACCAGAATTCAAAATAACAAACATGGCAGAAAAATTAAGTAGTTAAAGTTTGTGTGCTGGCAATAAAAGGAGAGACGCAATTTTCTCTGTGTTTGGGGGCTGGGGGGGTTATAGTTTTTTTTTTCTTCCGTTAAGCGGACATTGGTCGAAACGCAACAGATTCTTATCCAACTTTCCTGCTAGCACAAGCATAAGAAATAGACTCTTAAAGGTTAGGAAAAGATATATTTTTTAATTCAGAATTTTTTTTTAATCAAATATTTTCCTTTTTAAATTCAAAACGAGAGGCGTGACTGTAGTCTATTTTACCGTATAGTCACATGAAAATGTGGCATTAATTTTCTTTCACTTCGCTTCGGATTCATGTTAAATGTTTCGGTTCAGGTAAAAATACACACAAGATAATTTTCACAACAATAATTGCACCCTGACACAAGCACAAAATGAAATTATTGTATTTGTGGATTGTTAGTACCGAGCTTAAAATAAAATGCATTAAAATAGGTCACTAATTTTTAAAATGAAAAAAAAAACTTGTTTTGGGGCATTCAAAGTTTTTTAATGTATAAAATATACCTCTTTTCAAAGGTATTTGAAAAATTAAAAGCCAAGTATACTAAATAATACAAGAGGGGGGGGGGGGCTGCATAAAGACTGTATTTTGTTTCTAAAAATAAAAAATATAGGCATCCATATAAGGAAAGGCATAGCTGCCAACTTGTACGGATTTTTGCTACCACTAAAATTTAATAGAAAATTTTGCCTAATTCAATCGCCGAATTGCAGTGAATTTTGATAATTAAATAAGGCAGACATTTCTGTTAAATTTTAGTGGTAGCAAAAATCCGTACAAGTTGGCAGCTATGGGAAAGGGCATGTTTACAAACAAACACTTCCTTCAACCAATCTACCACTATATTTTTATCATAGCGATCATTGCAGGAATCACACTTGGCGACGTAGGCCAATCATATCATAGATGTGTTAAATCCATCTGTTAAAGACCAATCAAAATCCCGGAGTTCATGTGTATAGTAGGAGTCATAATGAATGAACAGGTTTTTCTTGCTAAGCAACAGTAATTCAACCAACAGTGACGTCAGCTGCCCTTTCCTTATTTTAAAATGTAAAATCGGTGTTAAATCGCGATTTAGCACTAAATCGCGATGTTAGATAGATGATAAATCGATTTAAGAAATTTCTACATCGCCCAGTCCTACTTATAATGGACTCTATGAGGGTCATTCATCAAACCTGTTAAAGTTGCAGCAAAGTCTGTGTCTGCAAATTTAGCCATAATTCCCGGAGGGTTGACAAAGTTAATTCAACCACTCGATTTGGCTGTCAACAAAGCATTTAAATGCCGAATGCGAACTCTCTGGGAATCGTGGATGACAGCAGGCGAACATTCTTATACAAATCGAGGTTTTATGAGAAAAGCAACTTTTGTAGAAGTTGCAAAGTGGGTCTCAGAAGCATGGAAAGATGTGCCCATTAAAACAATAAAGGGCAGTTTCTTAAAAGCAGGGATAATTGTTCCCATCGTCGGCTACAACGACTGTTCTGGGGAGAGTAGTTCTTCCGACGAGGAAGATGCAGACGACCATGGAAGCTAATTTACAAACCCTCAAGCTTTGAACACCCTTGGCGAAAGGGAAATGTAGCCAAATAATTTGGCGAGAAGAGATCAATACGCGCATGCGCGTTTGGTAGGTGTCCAAAGTTAGAGGGTTTGTAAATTAGCGTGCGCATGCGCGTATCATCGTAGGTGTAGGTAAGTGGTGTTCAAAGCTTGAGGTTTTGTAAATTAGCAAGAAGCTAATATTTTGATATTAGATAGAAATTTCTTTTAGCGCATTATCCTTTGGAAATATTGTTAAATTAGCGAATAACCGTGACAATTTTATAAACCAAAAGACTTCTATTTGGTATGTAATGATTTTTTTTTATATATATATAATTATATATTTTGTATTTAAATGTAGTTTTATTAAAGTTTCGTAAACAGTTGAAGGAATTTAAGTGGTAGCATGTGTATTTTTATAAATTATTGCTTTAAGGCAAAATTATTATTATTTTTTAGGTTTTTGTTAATGTTACAAATGATACTGTTTTAGTAAACATGTATAAGTAGCTACTTTCCGTTTCCCTGTCCCTGCTTTAGGGTACTTTAAAAAATCGGCGTTTATCTTTTGAATCAAATATTTATACTTGTATTATATTTTGATTTTCATTTTTTAAGTATTAATATGTTTAAGGTGCTTTTATTTTTTAAATATGTATAATTGTGCTTAAGATGTTTTGATTTAAAATTGTTAAGATGTTGAGGCTTCCATTTTGTGAATTCTTATAACTTTATCCTAAAATTTGATAAAAATGTAATGTAAACAAAAGAACTGTTTTGCTGTATCGTATCCTTTTTTTTAAATACCAAAAATTTATTCCAATATTTATATCACTTTAAAAGTATTTTTTCATAATTAGCAGTATGTGATAAATATTTACATGCTACAGTAGCATAATTATTTCTTTTTTTGTCTAATGGTTTCAAAGAAGCATATTTACATTTCTTAGCTAATAAATAGTTATTCATTAGTAAATAATATTTGCTTTTCAAAAACTAATTTCTGTATATGTATGCATGTACCCATTAGATTTTTTTTTTTTTTTTTTAGTTTGCTACATGCTTTAGCTACAACAGTTGATGATGGAAAGGCAACAAGGATGGTGCGAGTAGGTGTTAAGCTGGGTGATCTGTTCATCAGCAGCATCAGTTATTGCCACTAACATGACAACGGTCAGTGCAGAAAGGTGCAAAATTCAACTAATTTCTAGTACAGTTGCAGCATCGCTGGTTGCTTATTTTTGTGTTGGCCCGTTGGAATGCGTCTGGAAGGCTATAGATTAGAAAGAATAATCTTTAGTCTTTTAGATTCAAACTTGCAGGCTAAATCACGTTTTATATGCTGCATGGAAGCTACTTCTTTTTGTTTTATTGCCTATCTTTATGAGAAGTAAGTAACTTATTGCTTTTTAGAAATTTTTAGTGCTCTTATGTATATATAACTGTTTATATAAGTGTATGTTAAGTGTATGTATATATACATAAGTGTATCTTATGTATATATACTGTATAGTACTGTTTATATAAGAGTAAATTTAATTTATTTAATATTTTCTGATTTTAAGACATTAATTTTTAAGGAAATTAATAATTATCAATTGTGTATAATCAGAACAATCACGTAGATTAAAATAAAGACTTTAATATACTAAGATTATTGTTTGAGGAAGTACCATGCTTAAAATAAGCATAAATAAAATGTAAAAAAAAAAATTAAGCACACTTTTATTAGTGTACTAAGATAGAATAGAATATTCCGAGCATTCCGGATTTGGGGGTCTTATACTGTATTAATATCTGTAACTACTTTTTGAAATAATACGATGTATGAGATCAAAGAAAGTTTTGGGATTGGCACGTCCAACTAGTTTTTTATTTTCACTATACGAACGTCCTGATCCCCCGGCGTTGTCCAGTCTCATAATCATAAGCTTAAAATATCTCAAATCACTGTTGAAGGATTTTATATTTTTACACAACAATCTGTCTAAACAAGCCGAATGATGGAGGTTGCACTGCCTTTGGCAGTGTAAACTCTCGAATGTGTATGATTTTAGGTACAGATGTCATATTCGCCCCATATTGGTGCGATTTTTTTCTGTCGCCAATATCATATAGGCAACAGGTACTTAACTTGCACCAAAGTGTCGTTATTTTGCTTGATGTGGTAACCCGGATTATGTTGTTTATGCTGTTGATGTTTTCGCCAAATTGACAACCGAAAAAAATCGCGCCAATATGGGGTGAATGTGACATCTGTACCAAATTTTACATTTTAAAATGAAAATCTATCCAAATAAACCTAGAGTTGTTGGCCCTGCTGCTTTTGGCAGCATGCACTAGGCCTACTGCATATGCCCGATCTCTTTTTAAATGTATTTTTAAATAAAAGACCGGCATAACTCGAGATAACTTTACATATATCTAAAAGCAATGCTGAATGATTTAAACGAAAAATTTTCCAAACGAACGTAGTGTTGGGGTCCAACTGTCTCTGGTAATGTAAACCCTCGAATTGTATGATTTTATATTTTTAAAGGAAAATATTTTCACACACTGATCGCCTGTTTACCGATATCACATAAATATACTAGAGGATTGAAGCGGCCGAAATTTTCTGACCCTGGTTCAGACCTTGCCAGAGATATGCTATCTTTTCTTGACCCAGTGTAACAGCTAAAAGTTCAGTCCCGGTCTCAGCCAATCAAAAGTTGTTATTCATGTTATTTTATTGCCACATTTACGATCTCAGAAACCAAATTAATGGAAACAGAAGCATATTCTTTCATTATTTAAGTATTAAATAATGAAAAATTTGATAAAAGCATGATTTGCAAAATTTAAATAAATTTCTAAATGCAAGTTTAATTTACATAATTTATAAGGAAACCTGAATTTAAAACTTGTAATTGCACTCAATTTTATCAACATTGCTATAAACTAATTTATTTTAACATTATACTTCCAATAAACTTGATAGTTAACACGAAATTAATCTGAAATTAAATGAAAATTCCTTCAGATCTATTGCATACATTTCTATCATTTCAGTAACAAATTAAACAAGTCTGAAATTGTATGTCAAACGTGGCAAATGAGGTGCGTTCGTACGATAACTGTTTCATAAATATTCAGATTTTGGTGCAATAGCTGTTGCACTCTTAGGAAAAAAGGCACAAATACAAAATTTATTACGATTATATTAATACGATTATATAATCGTATATTTACGATTATATTAATTTATTACGATTAAGTTCGGCAGTACGGAAATAATAGGACTCGATCTTAAATAGGATGTCATCACCATGGCAACCTAGAATATCATGACCTATCATGGGATATCATTGAATTCATGACTTAGGATAGTATTTAATTCAAGAATGAAGAAAACTTTTATTAATATCTTTTTCAGTTTTGATTCAATTTTCATAAAAATTTGAAATGACTCAACAAAATTCTGCAACGATTCTATATACTCAATTTTAAACCATTTGGCTGGTTAATTTTTGCGTTGTTATATGCATACAGACGAACTGACCAGAAAATGACTATAGGTGCTATGTATTTATATTATTACGAACGCACCTAAAAAAGTAGCTCTCTATATATATATTATACCTTCATTTATTAAGCAAAAATGAAAGCATAATCCTGTTTGTGCTGTCGTGTATATGTCATGCGAACATTTTCAAAAGGTGATTGTGTTGTGTGGCCAATTTAGTTGCTTTTTTAATTCAAAATAGCTAGCAGAATTTCTGAATAGTTACCTTCACTTCATTAATTACGGAATGTCTATCATTAAATAAAGCAAAAATTACTATTCAAAATTTCAGGCAGATTAATAAAAAATATGCTAAATTGAAAACATCGGTAGAAGGGGGCCTTGCAGCATTTCTTGCACACAGCCTCGCTTTCGCTAAGGACAGCTCTGTTCCATATTCTATTTATTGGAGACTTAAGAATCTGAAAAATGCTATACAGTAAAATCTTCTATAAGACGGAATTAATTAGGAAAGAAAAAAATATGCGTTATAGACAAGTTCATTTCTTAGCAGGTTTAAATGTATTATATTCTTTTCTCACATATTATTATACTCATTTTGCTTGAATCAACACATTTGTCTGTTTAAGGCAGGATTCTGTCATACGCAGGTTCAGGGGTGTAAAAATCTAGGTGCCAGCGGATAGTTTATCACCACTAAATTTTAATAGGTTTTATCGCTTAAATTTTATTAACATTCTTACAAAAAAATTAGACAAAAAATAGCAAATAAAATTTAGTGGTGAGAGACTCTCCGCTGGCGCCTAGATTTTTACATCCCTGGGCAGGCTCTTTTTCACATGTTTTATTGCCTAGAAATTGCTATTCTTTAAAAATAATATTTTTAAAAGTTTAATTATAGAATTATGGCGATTTAAAAATTTATGCATTTTTTGCAAAAATTTTCATGAAGGGCCAAATTTTACTGATTTTTGCATGGAACAGGCCATGCCGATTCAATAATCTTCATGCTTGCTGGGCCGAGACCGGCACTTAAAATTTTGGCCTTTGCAAACCTTGGAAGAATGAACCCATTCCCGGTTTTTTCACTTCCAAAAATTCAGATACCAAAGATGAGAAATTTAATATTAATGAGATTTTTAATAATGTAGGTGAGCTGAAATTTTCAGACCCAGGCGATCAAAATATATTGTCCCTGCCTGGGCTAAACTTTTAGCATTTATACTAAAAATTTGGCCCACTCAGCCCAGAAAAATCAACTAAATCAAGCCCGGAGTCTTAACCAGACTCCATTTTTGATAGAAAATCAGATAACTTCTTAATCAACATTATAAACACGTATAAATAAAATTATTTAAGACATATTTTATACATACTCATGTAAACATTTTGCAGTTGCAGCTTAAACTAGTATGTCCACAAGCTATGAAATATGGAATGGCAACATTGATTACTCAGAGAAATTCATTTAAATGGACATTACCACATTTTTTTTTCTAATGAGTCACCATGACTCATTAGAAAAAATAATGTAGTTTAAAATGGAAGAAAAACATTTAAGAAAAAATAATTTTGAAGCTCTATAAAGATTTTTTAAAATATATTTCTCTATAATTTAATAAAATGAAATAAACTTCTAAAGATTTCGTCGAACAAAGGAAAATTTCACTGTTATTTTTGCAAAAACCTGCTGGTCTAACACGGCCCTCCCAAAAAAATAAGTAGTTCTCCAGTCCCGGTCCGGCAAGAGTCTGCAGCTGAAAATTAAGCTCGAGTGGGGTCCAGCCCGAGTCTAATAAAAAGAGATTAAAAAGGTCCGTGCAGATCTCTAATGTGTACATTTTAAGTAAAAATCCTATGAAAATGATTTAAAACAATATTCATAGGTTACATAAAACAAGGGGGTCAGTTATGTGGGGAGGCCTACCAAATGGCTTAAGCAAGGTTACATAAAACAAATTAGTGGATATTGTGGCAACATGCAATAGCCCTGGATCATAAATACATAAGCGACTATTGTGTGGAGGTTGTGTGCGATCACATGCCGCTACTGTGATGCACTCGTGTCGTTTCCTGTTTGGGAAAAAGAACATGGCTTTGTACATTTTCTAGCTTGAGGGCCAAAACGTGTATGATAGTAACAAATATCGGCATTATGTCTCCGGCCGTTTGAGAAACTGCGGTTTCTATAAAAATTGCCTCCTCTGTTACGATGTGGAGAACGAGAACGATTCTCGGACAAAGATACTGTTAATGCTTCGACCTTTTTTGACAATTCAGAAACCTGAAGACGTAGAATTTTTATCTCGTTGGACTCTGACATTGCAGCTATTACCTGATCATTGTGGGGGGTGCTGATTTCGGACACTTTATCTGCCAGGATGGCAAGTTTGTCCAATTCATCACCCCCTACTGCCAAAACGGCTTGAATGTTACTTGGCAGGCGTTGTAGCCAAAGAGTTCTTAGAAAATCGTCTGTAACTTGGCCGGAGGCAAGGTCCTTCATCTTTCTGAGCAACACACTTGGTTTCTGGTCCCCAAGTGTATAATTTGCATGGTGCTAAAATTTTCTCAAAAGTGGATATTGTGCGGGCTTTTCATCATATCCCTGTAAATCCTACTGACATTCCCAAAACAGCCATTACTACCCCATTTGGTTTATTCGAATTTGTTTTTATGCCATTTGGGCTGTCGAATGCTGCCCAAACATTTCAGAGGCACATTCATGAAGTTCTCTGTGATCTTGATTTCTGTTTTCCATACCTGGATGACATTTTGATAGCCAGTAAATCTCCAGCTGAGCATGAAGCACACCTTCAGCAAGTGTTAAGTCGTCTTGACAAATATAATTTGACTATCAATCCATCTAAATGTGAGTTTTTCCAGGATGAAATTCAGTTCCTTGGACACCTTGTCTCTGAGCATGGTTGTAAACCTCTTCCAGATAAAGTTAAGGCAATTATAGACTTTCCCCAACCAAAAGTAGTGAAAGAACTCCGCAGATTCTTGGGTGCCTTAAATTTTTACAGACGTTTTCTTCCTGAGATGGCTTCCATTCAAATGCCACTAAATCACTTGCTGCAGAATTATCAAAAGAATGACAAACGTGAAATTTCTTGGACTGATGCTACGACAAAAGCTTTTGAAACTTGTAAGGAAAAATTTTCTCAGGCCACAATGCTATGTCATCCTGATCCAACTGCTACATTAGTGTTGCATGCAGATGCATCTGATACAGCTATTGGTGCAGCATTACACCAAAAAACGGAACAATGTCTTCAGCCACTTGCATTCTTTTCAAAAAAACTTTCTCCTGCACAGCAAAGCTATTCGGCTTATGATAGAGAGCTGTTAGCTATTTACGAGGCAATTAAGTACTTCAGATACATGGTTGAAGCTAGATCATTTACTATATACACTGACCACAAACCTTTGTGTTTTGCGTTTGCACAGAAACCTGATAAATGTACTCCTCGACAACTTAGGCATCTTGATTTCATAGCTCAGTTTTCGACGGATATTCAACATGTCAGCCGGCAAGATAACAGTGTTGCTGATGCACTCTCCCACATAAATGCAATATCCCTGGATCTCGGTCTACAAACAATGGCGGAAGCACAACTGAGTGACAGTGAACTGTGTGAGCTACTGCAAAACCCTACTTCATCCAATTTAGTTCTTAAGAAGTTTCCAGTAAAAAGTGGTTCCTCATCTGAACTTTATTGTGATGTCTCGACTGACAAAATCAGACCTTTTGTACCCCTAGTGATGCGTCGCCAGATCTTTGACAGTCTTCATGGACTCTCCCATCCTGGTGTCAAGTCAACCGTGCAGCTGATAAAACAATGTTTCTGTTGGCCGTCTATGCAAACTGACATTACCAAGTGGACTCGTTCCTGCATTCCGTGTCACCGCAGCAAGGTCCACAAGCACACATTCAGTCGCCCAGGTCAGTTCGCCACTCCAAGTTCTCGCTTTGAGCATGTCCATTTAGATTTAGTGGGTCCTCTCCCTCAATCGAAAGGCTGCCAGTATCTCCTAACACTAGTGGACAGATTTACACGTTGGCCAGAGGCCTTTCCAATAGAGGACATAACTGCTGACACTATTGCCTTCAAATTCTATTCTGAGTGGATTTGCAGGTTTGGTGTACCTCTCCGGATCACCACAGACCGTGGACGACAATTTAAATCTCAGCTATTTGGAAGTTTGTCTAAAATCATTGGCACCCACCATATATACACGACTCCATACCATCCAGCATCGAATGGATTTGTTGAACGATTTCACAGAAGTCTTAAGGCTGCCATTCGCTGCTATGCCACAGAACGCTGGGTTGAGATACTACCCACTATTCTCCTGGGTCTCCGCTCATCCATCAAAGAAGACCTGCAAGCTAGTGTTGCTGAACTCGTCTATGGTGAAACTCTTCGCTTACCTGGTGATTTTTTTTCTGCATCCAAGGATTATATATTGGGTTGGCAACTAAGTTCCCGCAGTTTGTTTTAAGACACTTTTTCTACCGGAATCTATATTCTGTTTTTTTGATCGAGTCAATTTATGTTAAATTTCAGATTGTTAAAATGTTATGTCAGCTATAAAATAACAAGTGGGTTGGCAACTAAGTTCTAACCGTGTTTTTATGTGCATTTTATTCTGCCGAATCTACATATTTTTTTTTATCGACTTAAATTTAATATCATCAACTTTTTGCATTCGTATGTCCAGTCTGACTGGACATCGTCTTTCTTTGCAAAATTTGTTTTTGGCACCAGTAATAAAGGAAAATAAAATTTGTCTTATTTAATTACAGCATTTTTGAAATTGTGTACTTTAAGGAAACTTCTTTTTAAAAGTGGTGTAAACCGAATAGAATTTGTGTAAGAGACGCCCGAGTCGAAAGGATTTAAATGGAATGTCAACTATGGAATTCCAACTGGGTTAGAAACTAAGTTTACGCCGTTTTTTTAACTTATTTAAAAGTTTATTTTTCAATAAAAAAATAACAAATAATTAATCAACAGTGTATTCTCCCTTGTTGCTTACAACTTCTTCCCAACTTTCAACAAGATTTTCAATACCTCGTTGGTAGAAATCCCCCGGTTTCGACTCGAAAAATTCATCCAACCAAGTTCTTAATTCTGCATTAGTATTGAACGAAACTCCGCGCATAGCATTTGATAGAGATCGAAAGAGGTGGAAATCTGTTGGTGCCAAATCGGGAGAGTACGGCGGATGCGGCAGCACTTCCCAGCCCTGCGTTTGAATGGCTTCCTTGGTCATATTGGCGATATGAGGGCGGGCGCTGTCGTTCAGCAAAAGAACTCCATGCTGCCGATTATCTCTTTTCTCTTGAATAACCGTGTTGAGTCGTTCCATTTGTCGAACATACAGTTTCCCGTTGACTGTTTGGTTTCGTTCAAGCAATTCGTAATGGATAATCCCTTCCCAGTACCACCATATGCACAACATCGTTTTACGTGGATGAAGATCTTATTTAACACGCGGTGTTGGTAATTTACCGGGTCTAAGCCATTGCTTGCGTTGCTTCATATTAATGTACAGGCACCATTTTTCGTCGCCAGTAACGATTCGGTAAAGAAATCGTTGATTGTTTCCATGAGTTGAGCGGTGACGAGCAAGCAAACCAGCGGAGATTGTGGCTCGCTGATTTTTGTTTTTGTCACTTAAAGTATGCGGAACCCATGCTCCAAACTTCTGAACCTTTCCCATCGAGTGAAGATGCTTCTCTATAGCAATCCTGGTCCGGACATTTTTCGCCCAGTTGGAAATTTACATCTAATATGATTTGTTTACCAATTAGAATAATTGTGTTAATATTAATCTAGTGTAATTTCGTATCCAGCGATTTCTGGAGTTCCATTACCTGAGATTTATTCTGTTGAGCTGAACCAGGTTTCAGACCAGATGCTGTAATCATCAAGGTTAGCTGGGTGAAAAAGTTCGACCAGAATTGTCCGGGATAGCTCAGATGGCAGAGCACTGGCGGCTTCAGCCAGGAGATCCCGGGTTCGAATCCTGGTCCGGACATTTTTCGCCCAGTTGGAAATTTACATCTAATATTAAATTCAACCCCCGTTATCTTGACGCCACTGGGAAGGGGGTAATGTGGCAACATGCAATAGCCGTTTTTGTCTAAATCTGAACTGAACTGATATCATCACAAGAACTTTTCTCTTTGTAATTTGGCAACAGTCCACGGGTGTTATTGTGGCTTGCCTTTCCGTGCATGTCGTTTGCGCGTATTTTCCAAGATGTTAATAAATATTATTAGTTGTTGTTAACCTTCTGATGTTATAACTTAAAGTAAGTTACATCTCACCTAAAATGTACACATAGTATCCCCATCTTGTTTGTTACCAGAGCAATTACACTATTTGGTTTTATTTTAAAAGATGAAAAAAAGCGGGTTGTGGTGGGGCGGGGGGGGGGGGAGATATATTTTTACATAATAAAAGTTTTTAGTGCTTTCTTTTCGGAAGTAAAAAAGTGTTCTTAAAAGATGCAAAAAGGGTTTGTTGTTTCTATTCATATGATACTGTTTTTGAAAGTAAAATGAAAAAAAAAGCATTTTTAAAAGATGAAAAGTTGTTATTTTAAGACTACAAAGTGTTTTTTTTTTATATGTTAATTATATTTAGTGTCATCAGAGCAATTATCAGATACAGTTGGCATGATTTAAAATTAAGTATCGACCGAAACTGAAACTTGTTAAATCTTGATTCTTCAGTTGTTTTTACTCTTATTGTTTTGTTAATAATTATGAATACAGAAAACAGGAAAAATTTAAATGTGAAGTCTTTGTTTATCTTTAGGAAAATTTAAAAAAATAGATTAAAAACAGTGATTTATAAAGCATGTAACTTGCAAAAGAAAAAAATAATACCTAAATAAACAAACTGTCACGTTGCATACTTAAATAAACAAACTGTCTTGCAAATAATGTTTTTAAAGAAATTAATGGTAAGGTAATCTTTCAAAAATTAAAAGGAGATTATAATACATCTGTTCCAATTAAAATTATGACAGAAATTTTCTTATTAGATGTGAGTATTTTATATGCATAATAAACTTAATCTTTTGTAGAAAGATTTTAAAGTCCACCAGAACAATTTTAAGTATGTGCAAGTAGGACTTTAAAGGATTAATATAACTGTTTTTGTATTTAAATGAAGTTTTATTAAAGTCTTGTAACAGTTGATGGAATTTAGGCCTAATCTAAGTGGGAGCATATGTAATTTTATAAACCATTGCTTAGGGATAAAATTCTTTTATGAGGTTTTTGTTAATATTACAAATGATACTATTTTAATTAGGGATGCACCGAATATTCGGTATTCGGCCATGGTACCGAATATCAAACTATTCTGTATGCAGAATATTCAGTTTGGCCGAATATCGAAATATTCGGCCAAACCGAATCCTTCAAAAAACTTTTAAAACATATATTTAAAAACCTTATGCAACTTCTACGTTTAACAGTCAACTTATAAAGATATTCAGAATAATTAAAAACAGAATCGTATTTTTAAAAAAAGAGAATGTTTTTACATAATTTATTTGCCATTTGTTAAGTGTTATTTAAGAAAATTAACCAATCACGATGATTTTCATAGTAATTATGTACAAATGCACGTTCCTGAACATTGTCCAATAAATAACCTGTTTCTTGCTAAGATTTTAAGAACGTTTACAATTTCTGAAAATGACTGCCCAGTCCAAACACCAATCTAGGATGCATTTAAAAACTTCCTTGCTTAATCAAAGGGAGTAGAACAGCTATTCTTGCTGAGTTTTCACCATATAAAATTTGAATAGATTGTATTATTTATTTACCTTTACTTTGGTCTCTTCCTGACAAACAAATAATAGATCTTGTACAATTTCTCTTTGATTTCAAAATGTTTGTTTTTAGAATTTAAGAAAATTTTATTCATTTATTTTAATTCACAGAAGAAGCCATGAAATTTAAAATTTTATTGATTAAAATAGTTTTATAACTTTATCCTCTTCTTAAATAACTCAAACAGATTTTTTTTCAGCATAAAGTTTACTTGAAAAAAGCTCTTGTTTATCAAAATGATAGTTTCTGTTTTAAATATTAAGTAAAATTGTTTTAAAATTTAACATTTTAATTCCTTTAAACTTTGAAATATTCAACAACCTTCTGATTTTATAATTTAAAGTAAGTTACATTCTCACCTAAAATGTACATATATAAATTTTTAAAATGTTTAATATTCCATATTTTCTAAGAAAATATCCTTTTTGTGAAAAATGTATTTTCTAGAAAAAATCTATTTTTTCTCCCCTCTATCCATAAGAAAACAATAGCAGGTAAAATCAGGTTACAAGATCAAATGTTGGACTCTACTCTGATCTGCAAGGTCCGGATTGTATCCTATCCGAATCCGAAATCTCTGCTGAAAGTCAACTTGAGACCCGACAAGAACAAATTTTTCAACCGAAATATTAAAACCCAAATCTAAATTGAAGGAAAATTAATCATATTTTAATGCATTTACGAAAAAGTAGCCTACAATTATATTTCTTGTATCAAATTTTGGCTTTTACCATTTAAACAAATACTTAGCATCTTCTTTTGGAAAGAAAAAAGTTAACTCGAATGAATCAAATTCCAACCCGAGCTGAACATTTAAAACCAACCCGACTCACAACGGGAAAAAAAACAAAAAAAAAATGTGCCAACCCGACCCGAACTTCAGTCGGGTTTGGGTACTATCCGATTACCCGACCCAATGCAGGATTCAATTCTGTACCAAGTGATTGAAATAAATATAAAATACAACTTTGAAATGTTCATGCAAGAAGTATTTTAAAAATATCTACAATAACGCCAAATATTCTTAGAAACGACCATAAAATAAAAGATTCAATTGCATTGTTAAAATATCTTGTATTTAAGAAACAGCACAGTGATGGTAAGTATTTTTTTTTTTTTTTTCCTTGGTAATCATTTCATGTATAAATGCTTTTAAAGCAAAATCTTCTAATTGAAATCTATATTTATTTCTTTGAGATTGTGACAGCTAAACTGTTCCAAATAGACTGATAGAAGAAGGGAGAAAAAAGAGAAAATAGCTTTAGGATCACACGTGATATCTTTTTGTAGTGATTAGCATGAATTATATAATGTTTATAATCCTTATCGCTCCACGTGCAAAGAAATAATAAAAGTAGGTCATCATGAAATTTCTTGCAGATTAATTGGAATTAAATAAAAAGTTTTGATTTGTTTTTGAAAACTTTATTATAAAACATGCATACACACATAAATAACGGCTGTATTCACTATAAGTCACTTTTAATTTCAATTGTATAAAAATGCATTTATTAATACGTAATGAAATCTAATAGCATTTTTCAGTTTTTGATAAGGGAAAAAACATTTAGAAAATGCTGAAAGTTGATTTTTTGAACTGAATTTCCAGATAAGACAGCTCACGGAAGGTCATCATCAAATAGCCATCGTTTATAACTTAAGATATAATACATTTATCGAAAATGGAAAAACGTATTCGATTTCAAATCACTTTGATAGATATGCCAGCAGATTCTATGCTTTTCCGTTTAAAATTACCGGATCTCGATGAATTATTGTGCGAGGTTTCTTTTTAATCTCCCCCCCCCCCCCTTAAAAAAAAGTCTGTATTCCCGATCTACAGATTCTTTTAGAAATGATTAAAATGAGAATTTTCATATCTTATTCAATTGACGAAATGGGATGTGATAACGTTATTTTATTTGTACATAGCGCTAAATATTAAAATTAATATGTTTATTATCTATTTGTAAATAATTTTAATATATGGCACGGTGAAAATAAATGTCATTTTATCCCGTTCGAACATGCTATTTAAGATACTTGAGATAAAGTTGAGACTGCTAACGCCCAATCGTTCTCATGACGCTCTTCAGTGTATAGAAAAGTTTACTCAATTTCAACGGGATTTTTTTTCTTTTAAATATTATTTATAATGAATTATCAATTTTGAATATCATACTTATATTATTTATATCAAATTAATAATTTCATATTTTGATGCTTGTGGTTTCTAAAATTCAGTGTAATTAATTTTTTTTGTTGCAGAATCATTCGTGATATACCAAGGTAATGATGCAATTTATCATCTGTGCCATATGCGAGAATTTAAGCTGCAGATTTTACGCAATTTCAGTGTAGTTTTTCGTATTTATATTATTTAAATCATATTAATAATTTCGAATTTTGTATTTATATGTAAATTATTTACTTCTAATTAATAATTTCATTTTTATAATTTCTTAATTCAGCTTATTAATATGTTTCTGTTTAGCATATCATTCGCGATTACTGCGGAAATTTCACATGTGACGTTTCTTCCAGAAATTATGGTTAGTAAGTGAAATTTATTCCCAACAAGGGCAAGAATTCTTCAAAATTTCCTAAATCTTCCTTTTGGTAATTACCGCTTGTGATAAAAATGTCATTTAAATCCCCTCTCGAAATTTTAGTTTCCTCTTCTTTGTACCAGCCTTCCCCAATCACAACATTTTAAATTCTTAGATCTATTTTTCATTGATTTTTTTAAGGTACCATACTTAAAAAAATGAAAATGGAGCCATTATAAGTTAATCGTGTTCACATATTTATAGATTTTTAGCTATCCACAAATATTTAAAAAAAAAATAGGGTGACTAACTAAGTTACTTTATTTTTTTTCGGCATGTGTGTATCATGTTGGGTATTGTTGGAAAGATCTTGTAACACCGTATTCAAAAATATTTGTTTTAATTTTAGATATTGTCAAAAATGTAATGCAAAAGTATGTTCCCCTCCCCCCCCCCCCCCACACACAGCCTATTTCCAAATCTAGTGAAACTAATAGGGGCAGTAGCAGTTTATTCAGACTTTGCTGGAATGTTATGGTGATTATCCTGGGTGACATGTAATTTTGGAGAAAGTCACATTTTCCGTTACACACAAACTTTACTTTGCAGGGTTCAGTGGCAGCATTTTTAACTATAAAGTTATAAAAATGACAGGCCTGACTATTCAGGTGATTTGGAATCAAATAGCAATTTCCATTTTTTTAATAAATAAATTGCTTATCAAGTAAAATGAGATTTTTATCACATAACAACAGGTTTTTCTCCTTTCCCATGCTATCACGTACAGAAATTCGATTCAAAACTCCAGCTTTAACAATATTTTGGCAAAAAATAGAAAACGCCATTTGATTACATAGTTCCTGAATAAGAACACTTGTCAATTTTACGTGTTTCCGAACAGTGAACAAAAATGAATTCAGTAATGTGTCAGAAAGTTGCTTCTTCGTATTTGAGCCTTAATTACAGAGAAATATTTTCAAGAATCTACTTTTTACTATACAGCTTCAAAAGTTATGATGTTTTTAACCCCCTTTTTTTTATTTTATTCTAAATTATGTTAATTTTCTCATGAATGTCTAAGCGTCTAACATTGTTGTTGCTATTGTGTATTTTCTGTCTTGTGAACATATATAATCTAAAATACGCTGTAAAATTTTCCGATAAATATGTATACAGTATTCTTTAAAAGAATCTCAATCTTAATTGTATGCAGGGTTGCAGGTTTTTGACGTGTGTCAGTTTATGTCACGTTTAAACCATCATGTCAAAAACCTCAAATACAAAATTGATTTGTAAAAATTCACATTAAATGTCACACATGACAACATTACATGTAATATTTTAAATTCACTATTACTGTATATCAATAATTAGTACATAGTAAAGTATTATTGTTAAGTGCAACTTTTTAACAGGCTAAAATTTTTATTTTTTGTAAAATTGTGTTTTTTTTAAAAAAAGCAGACATTAAGCTCACCTGAGCTGTACATTTATTCTCTTACTTAAAATCGTTTTAATTTCTCTTACTTTTGAAAGCTTAAAGCATTAGCTAGACTTTTTTTTATATGAAAAAAACTTCGAAAAATGCAGATTTTTTTGTATATATAACAAAATAATGTGCATCAATGTTATTCTAGTCTAGGCAATAACCATTCCATTCAATATTGAAATTGGATTATTAATCTTAAACATTTACAAAATAAGAGAAGTAATAAAAAAAAAAAGCTTAAAGTCAAAATCTTTTTAAAACATGCTTTCTTTAAATATATAAAAATATGTTTTTGATTTTAAAGCTGAACAAAATTGGCTCGGTCTTCTAAAAGAAAATTCCCTTAAGCCCCATATTGAAAAAGTGCACAATAGAAACCATACCATTGTTTGGCATATATTTTGTATCCCAACCATCAGGGGCAAGAGTTGACTGATTTATCAGTTGATTCAGCTCACGCTTGAGCTACAGAGAGAATTCATGGATGCTTACCCATACTATTGTGTATGAAGCTAAAGAATCTCCTTTCCCGTCTTCTTATTTCAGTGCTATAGGGAGGAAGGACCCCATTTCTTGGTGGAAAGGTATCATTAAATGCAATAGTTTTTTGAGCCTGCTTCAAAACTTGCTCATCTAGCAATGTTTTTGCTATCAAGTCTTACTAGCTCAGCATCAATTAAGAGACAGACTATTTTCTAACGCTTCATACACTCTAAGCTCAGAAATCATCTGGGTGTAAATAAATGTGCTAAACACATTGTGTACTGCAGCATACTGCGGAGTAAAATTGACCCAGATTATTTAATTGTACAAAATGATTTTCTTCTGATTGAAAATTCCAAAAAATAAAAATATTTTATAGCAATTAATAATTTTTTTTAATTATTAAATTACAATAAATTTAAATAAAAGATCGCATAAATCATTGACTTATTTAATGTTTACCTATTGTTGTTAAAATGTTTTAGTGTGTTACATGTATTTGGCGGTTTTTGATAGTTTAAACCAGTTTTTGATGCTTGTCATGTCAAAAACCAATTTTTGACGTCAAAAACCCATCCCTTATTGTATGTTAAGAAAAATTGGAATTTTTTGTAGAAATTGAGTCGCGTCTGATTTAATTATTTTTTTTTTTGCATGGGCCAGGACCGGACTGAACTTTTAATTTTTACATCATACCAGGACAGCTTTCGCTTGGGCCGGGCTCAGGGTTGCAAAAAAGCCGGTTAAAATTAAAAAAAGCCAGGCCGGTGGCTTTTATTGGTTTTAACCGGCTTTTTTTGGCCAAAATTGGCCATAATTGGCTTTTATACAATGAAGCATTGTAATTATAAACTACACATTTTAAAGAGTTTTTAATTAGTTTTAATGACATTTAATTGATTTAGAGTTTAATAAGTAACCCAATTTCTCAATAATGAGGACATTAATACTGGAATAAAACTTAGATGGTTTTGCTAGTGATTTGTAGTCAGAATTGCAAATATGTCAGCTAAATTTTAAAAGGGCCATACCAACTGCCAATTTTTTCATGTTTACTTTATAAAATTAAAGAGGACAATGGTTACTTAGTTGCATCTTTTATTACTTAATTTTAAGAGCTATTAATATACAAGTCTTATTTTATTTCTAGTAAACATTTAAAATTATGCATAGCCATATTAATAAAAACACCATTTCTCACTATTAAAAACATTGCGAACAGCATATGCATGAATATGCTTAACAGCAAGCTTTTCAAAATTTTATTTAGAGAATTTTTTCTTCTTGTTTAAATACTCTATTTTTTATACACTCATGCACCACTCTCCTCAAATATTATATCCTTTCTAATTTCTCTTTTAACATTTATAACTTAATCTCTCCATACGGACACACAAGAATGTTTCCATTTTGATGTGCTACATTTTGTCATTAATTAAATATAATCTTTAAAATGTGTAGTGTATGTGGAGCTATGTAATATAGAATTTCAAAATACCAGTTTGGAGTCTAACTTATATTATTTTCAATGTTTATATATATATATATATTTTTTTTTTTTTTTTCAGACATAATGCCTTCACATTTGCCTTCTAGAAGTTATAGACTTATTTATTTGACAAAATTTAATAGAAATCTATTATTTTTTTAGCAGAAAATATTTATAAGTGTATTAAAAATTAATTGATCCAAATTTAAAACAAATTAACTGTAAACGAGCTTTAAAACATAAAAAACGGCTTTTTTTAAGTGGTTAAAACCATTTTTTGGCCTGGCTAAAAGCCGGCAACCCTGGCCGAGCTGGGTCTGGAAATCCAGCCTGTGTAGACCTCTAAATGAATTAATGTCATTTATAAAGCTATCAAAATTTTTTCAGTGTCTGGGACATAATTATAACCAATGTATTAAGATATATCCACAGAGATTACATGCACAGCCTCCCTGTTCATGAAAAAAAAAAAAAAAAAAAAGTGAACGGACTGGATTCTGAAAATATCTTCTGTATCTGGTTTTAAATAAGGAACATTAAAAATATCAATTGGCTAAACTTAAAAAAAAAAATTTATACTCATTTTAAAATTATCTGTGAACATTTTTATTTATAAAACGGAATCAAAATAATAATACATAGGCAAACAAATAAAGGATATTCACTTTATGAGGGAATTGACTGACGAGTGGACTGGATCACACCTGCAAACTGTATCGTTAAACAGAAAGAATGCAGTTGTTTCTACCCTTTAATAATTAAACTTAACGCTGATTTGCACCGTGTTTCACTGGCTGGCATGCATTTTTTTTTTTATTAAATTAGAGTCAAAGTCCTATTTTCACAACTGCGGAAAAGTTAGAAAAAAAAATTCAGTGGTCAACTGGTGAAAATTTCGCTATAGATGTTTCTTAACATTGTGAAGATTCGCTATAAAAGGATAATTTAGCATTAAATACAATAGGAAAATGGCAGGACCAAAATGTTAACATCTTCCATTAATTTAAATTTGTGTTGTAATGAAAGCATAGCCTTAAAGAGAGAAATCCTGATGAATTTAGGAAATGCATGCTATTCTGGGCAGGGGTAGTTTTCAAATAGAAAGTGGGAACTCCGGTTTCTAAAGTCCACGTGGGAAGGGAAAAAATAGTGCAAAGCAGATACTGGGAAAAGGGCCTGGTGCCTTCTCCATATCTAAAAAGAGCAGCATGCAGTGCCCTTTGAAAAATGTCAAATGTAAACACCAATTTAAAGATTAAGACAACCGATAATCATTTTCAGAAACACCAAAAATTCAAATGAATAACAATAGCTCAGATAATTTGAGACAAAAATCATGAGAAAAGAAATTTATACCAGTAGAAAAAAAAAAAAGATTGTAAAATTAGATATTAACATAATTAGTCTACTTTAATTAAATTTATAAGAATATACATTTCAAATTTGAATTACATTATAGGAAAAAGTTTTCTTATTTAAGGAACTGTAAACACATAATTAGAGATCAACTGAAAATTTTCATTCAAACATCTGACTTTCTCTGAAAATGCTGCTGGACCGAAACTATTAGTATTCCAAAAATCTCATTTCTTCCTTCAGAAATTTTCAACATTACTTAATGATTTGAGCTGTAATGGCTCAAATGAGACACTCTTTATTCATTGCTATAAACTTCACTGTTTATCAATCATGACTGACTCGAGACATGAATACAAATTACAAAGCAAGCAATGCATATATGACTAAACTTTGTAGGTGCTTTTCATGTGCTCATTAAAAGCTGCAGACTTAACAGTAACAGAACATTTTTAGTTTGAAACCACAGAAGTTTTTCCAATACTCTTTGAGAAAGTTCTAGTATAACAAATGATCATTTACGTAATAAAAGTACATTGAAGTATGCATATCTAAAACATTTTTTAATTACATGAAATTCATATCATTAGAAAATCCTATGTGTAATGTAGATGAATTACATTTTATTTTATATGAAAATAAAAAGTTTTGGTCAAAGGCACACAGAACCAACTCGGACCACACATATAATTACCGTATATACTCGCGTATAAGTCGACCCCCTAACTTTCCAATGCAAATTCTGGAAAAAATAAAAAACCCGCATATAAGTCAACCCCCAAACTTTTTACTTCAATTTTGCACATAATCAAACTAAAGATTTCACTTGCCAATGCAAAAAGGTAGTAAGTAAACAAAAACGTATCATTGAAAAATTTTTAAATGATAAATTATTATTATTTGTATATTTTATATGTTATTTTTTTATTCATACACATATAAAGGCATAATTTTGCAGTATTCGAAGTTTTTGTTTTTGCTCTTTTAACTGACTCACGTATAAGTCGACCCCCCAAATTTGCTCACCGAAAATTGTCAGAAATTCCTCGACTTATATGCGAGTATATACGGTAATTCATATTTTCATATATTTATGTATGTATTAATACCTTTAAAAAATTTATGTTTTCGTTTTTGGCCAAAAATAGGAAGCTTACCGAAATTCAGTTTCAGTCGATTCTTACACATAATGCATAGCCCTGTAGCAAAATTTTTGTAAGCTTTCTGCTATGACGAGCCTCAAAAACAGCAAAATTTTTCTGCAACGCGGTATTTTTTAATAGTAGAAATGAATGGCAAATTTGTACATAGTATAATTAGGAAAAAGACATTGAAGAACTGTACGAGCTTAAATTCTTGTAATTTGTTGCAATGCATCATACATTTAAAAGCTATAAGATCAATTTATTGGAAGGAGGGAGAAGGATTGTACATATGTACTTTAATTATTTCAAAAAATTAAAATATTAAAAATAAAATTTAATAATATATTTCTAAATAAGTTGTCTGTCATACAAACAAACATAATTTTCTATATTTGATATGGAAAGCAAGCAAAATAAAAAAAAGGAAACAATAAAGGATTAAGCAGAAACCATTTTATCGATTAAATTATTTTAAACTTAATATATATATATATAAACATACAAAAAAATAAACTTGTCAAAAATAAAAAGATTTCTTTCAAGTGAACTGCAACATATAATTTAGTACATCATACAGAAAATATATTTTATTTTTTAATGTAAAAAAGGGTTATATTTATTGTTTATAGTATGATAAACAGTAAGGAGACCATTTATGCATTTTCAATATTTCAGGAAAACAAACAGTGAATGAAGATTTATGTTACTTAAAAAATTTAACAATGAGAAGTAACATAAAAATGAGTTTCTCAAAAGAATATGAAGACTTATCTTTATGAAGATAAAGTTAGGCCTAATAATGCTTAAATAAAAACAATACTTAAGCCAAAAATTTTTATAACTGAATAGAATATACAAATAACATTCTTGAGAAATAACAAAAATACTTGTTAATTATATGAACTTTTCATTACAATATAGTACACAAGATATTTAAATTTCCTGTTCAAAAATTTTGTTTACACTAAGAAAAAACAAATATGGCTTCCTTTAGTTTACTTGCTAACTGCAGCTATGAAAACCTATTTAAAATAACTATAGTAAGATCTAATAATGCTTAAATAAAAACAATTCTTAAGCCAAAAATATTTATAACTGAATAGAATATACAAATAATATTCATGGGAAATAACAAAAATACTTGTTAATTGTATGAACTTTTCAATACAATATACACAAGATATTTAAATTTCCAGTTCAAAATTTTTGTTTACACTAAGAAAAAACAAATATGGCTTCCTTTAGTTTACTTGCTAACTGCAGCTATGAAAACCCATTTAAAATAACTATAGTAAGACCTAATAATGCTTAAATAAAAACAATTCTTAACCCAAAAATATTTATAACTGAATAGAATATACAAATAATATTAATGAGAAATAATAAAAATACTTATATTAATTATAAGAGCTTTTCAATACAAGATATTTAAATTTTTGTTTACACTAAGAAAAAACAAATATGGCTTCCTTTAGTTTAGTTGTAAAACTGCAGCTGTGAAAACCTATTTAAAATAACTGTAGTAATATTCTTGAGGTGCAGAGGAAACAATTATTAAACTATTTTAAAAGGAATGCTTATAATATATTTTCATAGACTATAACACACTGATGTGCTTTTAAATTCATATACAAAGACTAGTCAAGTTAACAGCTTTGAAGAAGATAGTGTTTTTCATTTGGCACACTAATACCTGCAGTTTTAAAACTGAAATAATCAAATATTTGAAAACATATAATCACTTTAAAATATACTTTATTAATTATAAAATAATAAACTATCCTACCAATATCAAAAGGTATTTTTTTTTTTTTAAATACAGAAAACACTGATTCAAAGATTAAGACAACAAACTGGTGGCCATCTTGAAAAACACCAAAAATTCAGATAAGTAACAATACCTGAGATAGATAATCAAAGACCAATAAAAAAGGAATTTTTACCAGAACAAAATAGAATACAGCGAAACAGCACCGAAAACTGGCGATATGTAACAATTAAAATAATAAAACTTTGTAAAAAATCACCATAAAAAAAAATACATAGGATGCGTTTCAAGCTAAAAATATTAACAGCTCGTCATCAGCTAAAGTCCTTGTCCCCTTACAGACACGTGTTTTACTTTAGTTTATGACGAGCTGTTAATATTTTTAGCTCGAAACGCGTTCTATGTATTGTTTTTATTTTATGGTGATTTTTTACAAAGTTTTATTATTTTTATTTTAACAAACTAGAATGTTATAAAATTCGATCTTAAGATAATTAGCTTGAATGCAATGTATTAGATTATGCATTTCAAAATTCATTTACACTTTGGGACTAAATTTCATAATTTTAGGAACTGTAAATACATAATGTGCAGTACTCGGGGTTCGTAAATATCATATTTTCGAAAATATCTGATATTTTGATATATATCCGATATTTTCAAAGCAGCCAACTTACTGGTAATAATAAATGTTTTTGAGCATAATATAGATTAGAAACTAAAATATATTGCACTTAACATGAAAACTTAATCAAACAATATTCTAAAAATGCATTTTTCTTTTTCTTTTTTTTTCTTTCTTTTTTTTTCCACTTAGAACAAAATTGAAGATGAAAAAATCAAAAACAATAACAATTTGCTTTATACACTTATAAAGAAAACTAACGATAGCATTCAGTATCAAGATCAAGTATTGAAAAAAAAAAAAAAAAAAAAATCAGATTTTTTAAAACAAAATTGTAAATACAAAAAAGTTTTTTAATTGAAAAATTTTAACATAAATGTAAGTATAAAATGTCTTATAACATGTTGTATAGTTTAAACTCAACTGAACCAAAGCTTGAGAAAAGATTCTTTTCTAATGAAGCTGTATATAATTGGTTATTTAAATTTTTCAGTTTATCTTTCAATAGTTGTTCTGAATTATGTCCCACATAATTATTAGTTTAACATTTAAAAATAAAAGAATATAAAGCTTGAAAAATATACTTGTTTTCTTTTTTGACTAAATAAGTCACATCTAGAAGAGACAAAAGTCCTTTATCTACAGATTCACACACACTCAAAAACAGTTGAAAATTTATTGAAATATTATGAAGTATGACTTAAAATATCAAAAATATCTTGAGCAGAAAATGCGAAACATATTGATATATTGAAAATAAATATCAACTATATGGAAACATCAAAAATCTTGATAATTTGAAAATAAATACTGGATAGATATCCATTGATACATATCACCGAACCCGGGTTGTATATAAATGATTATCTAAATTACATTTTATCTTTCAATGGCTATTCTGAATTAACTGTCTCACATAATTATTAGTTCTACATTTAAAAATAAGAGTTTCAAACATAAAGCTTGGAAAAGATTTGTTTTCTTCTTTTCCTAAAAAAATTACTGCCAGAGGCAAAAGTTCATTATCTACAGAATGACACAGTCAATAACAGGTGGAAATTTCATTTACACTTGCTTTGACTGTAGAAAATATCAAAATTACCTACAATGGTGATATTTTGAAAATAAATATCAAATATACAAAATATCAAACATCTTGATATTTTGAAAATAAATATCAAGAATTTGAAAATATCGAAAATATCAAAAATCTTGATATTTTAAAAATAAATATCGGATATATATCATGATATATATCAACAAACCCTGCCCAGGGCCCGACTAATGCAGGGGCATGCGGGGCAGCTGCCCCGGGCCCCCCGATTTGAGGGGGGCCCCCAAGGGCAGATATAAGTTTTAGTTAAAGGAGAGTCAAATGATAAAAAATATCCAAAAGTGACCAGATTCTAATTTAAAGTGTTTTTCATTTTGTGATATTTAATTCCTTCCTTACTGATTTCATAAATTTTTTTAATACATTATTTTAATTAAAATATTACAGTAATATCGCACATCTGCTATCCGTTTTCATATTATGAAACTTTATACCAAAGTACTTTAAGACATCGTGGGGAATGCAGTAACAACATAAGTATTGAAATTTGTTGCTATTATTATTAAATGCATGCCACCATTTTCCTTTCTATGTGATGGATTCACCCAAATGCATGTTGATTGAATACAAAGATTAAGTTGAATAGAAAAGTATTAACACAAACAGCCAATAATGCCTAACTGTAATTACATTTTAACGGCTCACATTTATCCTTATATTCCTATAACCAAATAAAAAAAAAAGTATGCTATAGTTTCTTTGAGTTATCTTTCTTGTACTATACTGTAATACAGATGTGAATAGTACTTGGTATAAAATTTAAGTCGACATACAATAGGTATGAAGTTCAGTTTCAGTCATTTCAACATAATTCACGAAATTTTTCAAAAGATCGAAGGGGGCCCCCCAAATAATGTTTGCCCCAGGGCCTCCCACTGTCTAAGTCGGGCCCTGACCCTGGCAGTACTAATATTAAATGAAGAAAACAAAAACAGCCAATATAATGTACTCAAATCATAAAAGATTGAGATGCAAAAGTTTAAGGACGACGTCTGTCAGGTTATTTTTTTTATATTTAACCATAACAGTTGAGTACTTACCACAAAGTTTAAAATGAAAGGATACATACAAAAAAATATTTAGCTGGACCTGACTTACTTAAAGAAAACTTTGACTTAAAAGTTTGCATCATCCTCAAAACAGCTTTCTGTAGAATGGTCAACTAACACATCCATATGGTTGCCTAAGAGCTAGCAAAAAGACATTTAAAGGCAAGAAAAGCAATTGCATTTCAAGCCATTTGAATGCTTTCAACTGGCTGAATATCAGAGTCAACAACAACTCGTCTAAAGTCCATAATTTTGATCTGGAAAAAAATTGGTTTTAAAATTAACAAAATAATAAAAACAAATGGCTTAGATGTCTTATTAACCCAGGATCTGCCATCTTGGATTTTTTTCTTGCATGAAAACTCCTTTTTCGCCAAGTAGTAAACGTCACCAATGGTCAAATATTGTTGATAGATTAATATAATATTGAAAAAATTGGAATATAATAATTATAACTTAGAAAATGTGTCGTTGTTCATGAGAGCTGAGTTAGGCCTAGGAATCTATATCAATTGCTGTGTAGGGCTTTGTTTAAGTAAACAGACAAAAACAGATTACAAAAAAAGAATAAGAATTTTTTTTAAATCCCGCACATTATTAGCAACATTAAAACATCTTTTAGAAAATGAAAATGTGTCGTTGTTCATGAGAGCCTAGCAAGGTCTAGGAATCTATATCGCGAATTGCAGTATTAGACTCAGTGAAAATAAAGAGAGAAACATTTAAATTTTTAAAATAAAATGGTCTAAGAAAGTTTAAAAATAAACAAAAACAAGAAGAAATCTATTCAAACTCTATTCTTTTCATATAAAAAGGACTTCATAAATGTGTTATTAAGTTCGTGTTGTTTGATTGCACAAGAAAGAAATTATTGAGTTGCAAGCAAACAGAAAAAAAGAGCAAAACCAGTTTTTTTCCTCTATTAAAAAAATAATTATCTCCATTGCTAATTGACTAATTTCTTTCAAATTTTCAGCAAGCTGCAATAATAGTAAATTATCCTGTGTAACAAATTTTTATTAAAATATAATGTGCCTCTAAAAAAAAGGCCACTATAGAGTAACTGCAAAGAAAAACGAGATATCTATCTGTGGTTTGTTTTGTTTATTCAACTTATTTATTTAACTCTATGAAGTGGGAAGTCAACGTTATCAGAATGAGATCATCAGCTTTGGATGGATAGTATGTTTTGTCATGCAGAAAGAAACCATGCATAGATATTTTTTTCCCCCTTTGAGTTAAAGAAAAAATATCTTTGGTACGGTGCTTAAAAAACAGAATTTTTTCGAAAAATGAAATTTGTTGAACATTTGAAGGAGAGGGGGGGGGGGGGTAGATAGCAAAACATCTTTACATATAAATATTGTAAATATATTCTACGCATCTTTTAAAAATAGTTCTTCCTTCTGGTTATTTATTTGTTCTTTTTGTATTTTCTATTAAATGAAGAACAAGGTTTCTTTTTAAAATAAATTTAAAATGTGTGCACACACTAACTTTTCTAACTCTGTCAGCAAATAGTATTTAAATTAAAACTATAATATAAAAACATTGCAATAAACTTATTCAGTTGAGTGCAGTTGTTTAGTCTTGCTTAGTTGGAAACTGTGTTACGTATGCGCGTAGCGCCATCTATGGGCGTTTTCCGGAATTATTTATTCCGTCTCATCGCGGAATTTCATATTTCTTTATTCATTCCGGATTTTGGGTCTTCCGGATTTGAGATCCTGTACTGTATTTAAAAGGCTGCATCTAGTAGCTATTCGTTTGTAGACACCATGCTGCTGCAATCAGCTATTTCATCATGCACATGCATGCTTCAATAAGCACGGTGGACATTTCAAACATTTTCCTTGGTAAACATATGCAGATACCAATGTATATTTTGTGATTGACATGATGTCGTACATTTTTTCATATTTTTCTCAAAAACCTATAGATCACTGAAATATAGTTCTTCAGGTATTTCTTATGTACTCCAAGTGAGCAATCAGGCTGCACAGAGTTTGGGGGGGAGGGGGGGGGGGCTTGGTGGAACACCCTGTAATTTCTTTTCACATGATAATGGGATAAGCTTCATTTAAATCCTAGGAAAATTTCTTAATAAGAAAATTTAACCAATGAGTAAGATTCTTTTTGCACACGAATATATTTTTAGCACATTTCTCATATTTTTTTTCAAAACTATTATTTCAATAAAGCTTTTCTTATTGAATAAGATATTAAGGCACAATTTATCTTTTTAGGTCAGAATAATACTTAATTTTTGGGAAATATACTTTATTCCTTTAAGACCTGACCTCAGTGATGGAACAGCATGGACCTCATTTTGGAGCAGAAAATAACTATTTTAGAGCATGAAAACATCATTTTGGTATTCTTTGACGAAATTCACGTTTTTTCTGCAATTCTTTGACGAAAGTCGCATTTTTTCGGACCCTTTGTTGAAATCAGCGTGTTTTTTGAAATCTTTTGACGAAATTTGCGGTTTTTCACTATCCTTTGAAGAAATTAGCATGTTTTTCGAAATCCTTTGACGAAATTTGCAGTTTTTTGCGACCTTTTGAGGAAATTTGTGGTTTTTCCTGCGATCTTTTAATGAAATTAGCGTTTTTTCACAATCTTTTAACCCCGTTTTGTTCGTTTTTTGACGAAATTAGCAATCCTTTGACAAAATTCACATTTTTTTCGCGATCCTTTGACAAAATTCGCGCGTTTTTGCGATCTTTGGACGAAATTTGCGCGTTTATTGCGACCTTTTGATGAAATTTGCTTTTTTTAGCGATATTTTAACGAAAGTAGTGTTTTTTCACGATCTTTTGACAGTGTTTTGTTCGTTTTTTGACGAAGTTAGCTATCCTTTGGCAAAATTCACGTTTTTTTTTCTCGTGATCCTTTGACGAAATTCGTGTGTTTTTCGCGATCTTTTGACGAAACTTGCGTTTTATTCGCGCTCTTTTGATGAAATTTGCAGGATTTTTTCCCGCGTTATTTTAACGAAAAAGTGATTTTCACGATCTTTTGACCCCGTTTTGTTCGTTTTTTGAGGAAATTAGCGATCGTTTGACAAAATTCACGTTTTTTCTCGCGATCCTTAGACAAAATTCGCTTGTTTTTCGCGATCTTTTGACGAAATTCGCGTATTTTTTGCGACCTTTTAACGAAAGTAGCATTTTTTCGCGATCTTTTGACCGTGTGTTGATGAAGTTAGCGCTCTTTTGACAAAATTCACGTTTTTTTCGCGATCCTTTGACGAAATTCGCGATCTTTTGACGAAATTCGCATGTTTTTCGCGCTCTTTTGACGAAAATTTCGTGTTTTTCACGATCTTTTGTCGAAATTTGCGTTTTTTTTCTCTATTTTTTAAATAAATTAGCATTTTTTCACAATCTTTTGACCGTGTTTTGTTTGTTTTTTGACGAAATTAGCGATCTTTAGATAAAATTTTTCTCGCGATCCTTTCACGAAATTCGCGTGTTTTTCGCGATCTTTTGACAAAATTCGCGTGTTTTTCCGGATCTTTCGACAAAATTTGCGTTTTATTCGCGAGCTTTTAACGAAATCACGTTTTTTCGCTAACTTTTGACCACGTTTTGTTCGTTTTTTGACGAAATTAGCGGTCCTTCGTTAAAATTCACTTTTTTTCGTGATCATTTGAGAAACATCGCGTGTTTTTCGCGATCTTTTGACCAAATTCGCATGTTTTTCGCAATCTTTTGGCGAAATACGGGTGGAAAATGATCGATTTGGCTCAAGAATTATTATTGAATTGGCGCAGTTGGGCTCAATTTTGTTGAAAAATGATCGTTTTGGCGCAGAAATGCGCAGCATTATCGATTTGGCGCAATTGGAGCAGCTGTTCCATCACTGCCTGACCTACACAATTGTGTAGGTGTTCCTAATGAAAAAGGAAATACATTTTCCTCTTTTTCTGTGATTTAAAGTCGAGCCTGCACACCACAATTGTGTGTATCTTCCCTTGACACAACCTGGCATCAGAATTTTTCTTTTTTTTTCTTTTTCAGTCAAATAGGATCCTATTAAACAAAGCTAAAAATTCTGTAAAAGTGATATAATACCTTTATTTAGATTAACGCTCGTTTCATCACACAAATGGCGACATTTTCAAAATCATTAATTATAGAAATATTTTTCAAACAAATTTTAAATACAATAACTTGGTAAAAAATGTCATGCGACTTCATGCATAATGAAAATCTGTGCAAACATAAAATAAAATTAAACTGGATATTTGTGAGCATGGATTAATTTTTACTATTGTTATTAAAACAGCAAAGTATCTCTTTCCAAATTTTAGGTAATTCAAGGGTCCATGAATCATTGCAACTATTTTTGTTGTGTAAATATATCTCTATTAATTCCCGGATAATGCATGGCAGATAAAATCTTGACGAATAAAATATTCTGCTGTTTTTAAAATCAATCTGTAAAGGTTCTTTGCTGCACAATCTGGCCAAAGCTGTGGTTCTCCTGTTGTATTTGATGTCTGCTATATGTTCTTTGATTTTAGTTTTAAGTTTTCTGCTTGTCATACCTATATAAAACTGCTTTGCTCCATCTTCTTTGGTGAAAAGTATTTCATATACTCCAGATAACTGGTTTGATTCAATTAGATCTATTTTCTTGCATACTATATTTTTTAATTTCATGGAAGGTTTTGAAACAAGGGAGATATTAAATTTGTGTGATGAAACGAGCATTAATCTAAATAAAGGTATTATATCACTTTGATAGCATTTTTTAGCTTTGTTTAATTATAAGTGATTAGCATACATATTTTTATAGGATCCTATTAATTAGGGTTAACAGCAAAGGCTTTTAATTTATACCAAAACTTAGCAGTTCTTAAAGGGTTAAAGTGAAATAAAAAAATGAGAACTAATTATCAAAGATTCTTTGCTGTAACCCAATGTCAGGCGTTATTTGCTTATTATCGAAAACACAATATGCTGTGAAAGAATTTTTAAGGATTTAGGAAAAAAAGTGCACATTTTTATTTTATTACTAAATGTTAAAACACAAGAGATGTGATAATAGTAAATGCAATGACATATAAAGGGTTCATACTCAATTTTGGAAATACAAATATATATTTTCAGGAAATGTCGATTTGGTGTTGAGACAAATAATGTGTTCTTAGTTAAGTTATTGGAACATATTTTACAAAGGTCCATTGGAACATATTTTACAAAGATAAGGATTTCTTTTCTCTAAAATGAGTCAAACGTTGGGTTCTTAGATGGCCATTCTGAGAAAACCCTTTGCAACATATTTCACAAATAAATGGTTTTACACCTGTATGTGTCAAGGGATGTTTTCGAAGATTACTATCCTGAGAAAAAAATTTGGAACAGATTTCACAAATAAACGGTATTCAACCTGTATGTGTCAAGAAATGTTTTCTTAGATTATTATCCTGAGAAAATCCTTTGGAACATATTTCACAAATAAACTTTTTCACTTGTATGTGTCAAGAGATGGTTTCTTAGATTACCATTCTGAGAAAATCCTTTGGAACACATTTTACAAACAAAAGGTTTTTCTCCTGCATGTGTCAAGAGATGTTTTCTTAGACTACTATCCTGAGAAAATCCTTTGGAACAAGTTTCGCAAACAAAAGGTTTTTCACCTGTATGTGTCAAGAGATGGCTTCTTAGATTACCATTCTGAGAAAATCCTTTGGAACATATTTCACAAATAAATGGTTTTTCACCTGTATGTGTCAAGAGATGTTTTCTTAGATCACTATTCTGAAAAAATCCTTTGGAACATATTTCACACTTAAACGGTTTTTTCCCTGTATGGATCAAGAGATGGCTTCTTAGAGTACTCTTATTTGAAAATCCTTTGGAACACATTTCACAAACAAAAGGTTTTTCTCCTGCATGGGTCAAGAGATGGCTTCTTAGATGGCCATTCTGAGAAAATCCTTTGGAACATATTTCACAAACATAAGGTTTCTCTCCTGCATGGGTCAAGAGATGGCTTCTTAGATTATGATTCTGAGAAAATCGTTTTGAACATATTTCACAAATAAACGGTTTTTCACCTGTATGTGTCAAGAGATGCCTTCTTAGAATATTTATCTGAGAAAATCCTTTGGAACATATTTCACAAACAAAAGATTTCTCTCCAGTATGAGTCAAGAGATGTCTTCTTAGATCACTATCCTGCGAAAATCCTTTGGAACATATTTCACAAACAAAAGGTTTTTCTCCTGTATGAATGTTTCTAAGATGTTTTTTTAAATGGTTATTTCGATAAAATCCTTTGGCACATATTTGACAAACAAAGGGTTTTTCACCTGTATGTGTCAAGTGATGGCTTCTTAGACTACTATTCTGAGAAAATCCTTTGGAACATATTTCACAGACAAAAGGTTTCTCACCAGTATGAGTCAAGAGATGTCTTCTTAGACCAATATTCTGAGAAAATCCTTTGGAACATACTTCACAAATAAAAACTTTTTCTTTTGTATTTATGGAGGAATGTTTTTCTTTATCACCATTTTGAGGAACAATGTGCTGTTTACTAGTAGAAGATTTTCCTTCTGTAAACGATGACATTTTCTTTTAGTGAAAAATTTTGTTCCAGATGATTACAGATACGCCTTCAAAATATCAGTATGAAGAGATTGCTGCAATTTTCATCCAATGAAATGACTTATAGAACTTCAGTGAAAAAGTTTTATCTACCTTTGAATCTAAAAACAGAATAAAAAATAATAAACAAGACATTTTTAATAAACTTCTCTAAATTTTAACTGCCAATAAAGTAGCCGATTTGGCAATTTTCATTTCCTTAAACAGTATAAAATCCATGTATTAAATTATCAGATTATATATTCTTAGGTATAACTTAACTCGAATATAGATACCGATACATATATGTATATATACCGTATTTTTCTGCCTATTATCCACACCGGCGTATAATCTGCAATATTTTTTCGCTAATTAAAATAAATGTTGCCGTATTATCCACGCCGTCTATAATCCACACTGGAAATGGAAATTTCAAATCTTGTCAATAGATGGCACTAGTCGCCAATAAACTGCTTGATAAAAGTGATATTTTTTTACGTCATCAAATGCATAAATCAATGATAAATTTATAAATAGAAACGGAAAATTTTTAGTAGATATGCAAATAAATCCTCAGGAATTTTTTTAAAGAAAACAAACATTACGAAACAATTTAAAAATAAAGAAAAATACATTTTGCATTAAATATTCATATTTCTGGTATTAATACCACAGTCATATTTTTAAGTTTTTACCTTTTATTTATTATTTCTTCACCTTAAATTGATGATAATTCAGAAAAGATGCCTAGGATACGTTAAAATAATTTAATATTTCACTTACCTGAAATATTCTTCAGTATAATAGAAACAAATAATAAATATAAAGCACACTTGAAGAACTTCTTTAAGCATACATTTTTCATAGCCTGCACCACAGAATACTTTTTTGCGAACATGATATTATAAATTGACTCTAATCTCCTTTTGCATTCGAGGTTAAGATATCGCATGTTTCTGAGTTTCTGACCAGGTCACATATTTTGCTCCGTTACTGCTCTATGCCAGGCAGCTTTGAGTTGGGAAAGGAGTCGTTGCTTAATTAAGGACTATAATGTCGGAGATATTTTCCCAAAGTACATTGTTGAAATCTGATGGCGCCATCTGCTGTTGTGTATGAGGAACATTAGCTCTTCTCACGATTATTCCGATTAGCAACTCACAGGAAAAAAGCGTTAGATTATCCGCACCGGCCTATAATACGCAGCAAAAAATTTAGGACTTTTTTAGTACATAATCCGCGGATAATAGGCCGAAAAATACGGTATGTAGAAATATTGATCCTATTCTACCTACATTTTTTTGTGGTGTTTATGAGATAAAGACTGTAATTATAAAATAATGCTATCACTTTAGAGGGGAGAGCAAGGAGAATTTTTCTTTAGATATCATTATCATTTTTGATCCAAATAAATTTTCCCTTTTTTTGGTATTTTTTTCTTTACATCAGTGGGGGAGATTAGGAAGGGATGGGACTTCGGCAATAACACTCAAAATAAGCTTTATTTTTAATTTAAGACACTTCCACCACATGGAGTAATCATTGTAATCTATTTGTTGCTATAAATCTTTTTAGTTGCAAGCAGATATGAGTTTGTGAATTTATTAAAAAGGACAATATCAAAAGCAGGCATCAGAGTGATGAAAGAAAAATAAGTGTAAAATTATACATAAGCTCAAATTTTGTAAAAAGCTAAGAAACCGTGCACGTTGATGAAAATCGTCGTACGGCTGCAAAAAAATCAAAGGATCATGGAAAAAATGCGAATTTCGTCAAAGAATCAAAGAGATTGTAAGGACTTCTCAGCTTATCAACTTTATGAGAGTACAATGCTGTCAAGACGTGTTTCATTTGTCGCATTTGTTCAGTTGCCAGATAGAAAAAAAAGGCAAAGTCTGATTTTTTTTTTTTTTTTTTTTTTTTTTTACAGATAAAAATTGAAAATTTTCTCAAAACTTTACATAAAGTCGGAAGAGTCTCATCCCAGCAAAAAAAAAAATAACTACTCAGATTTCGAATATAAATTTACAGTTTCATTGTTTGTTGCTAACTTAATTGTTTTCAATATATTGTAAACTCAACAATATATATTTTATTGAATAGTTAAGCCTAAAAAACCACATGCTTGTTGTAAAAACCTTTTTTTTTTAAATGTTGCGCTGACGGGTCATGTCCCATCTCCAAAATGATCTTCATCTGAATAATTATGTTTAATTACATACAATTATTGGTATTTTATAAGACTATCTTGTGTGTTGGAGTTGAATAGTGTAAGAAATAAAACTTGCAAGTTAAATTTGAATTTTAACTACTTTCATGATTTATTTAAACAAATGTTCATTGAAAAATTAAAGCAGTGCAAATTTTCTTTTCTTACTTATGCATAATTTATCGATGTTAACCATTAATATTAAATATTTATATTTATTTCTATAATATCAATTTCCTTAGTTTTTTCAAATAAAATATTACTGTTTTGAATACTATATTGAACTTTTATTTTTACATGGTAATACAGTATTCAAGAAGGTATGTAAAAGTAACTTATTTTGATTTTGAAGAAAATGCCAAAAAAGTGGAAGAAAGTTGAGCAAGGCAGAAGAATGCTTACCAATGAACACATGTTACAGGTGGTGCAGATGGTTGTGGAAGAAAAGAAAAGCATCACAGAAGTAGTGTTATCTATGAACATTTTCAAATCAGTTCTTGCAAGGAACGTGATAAAATTTAAATCATCTGAGAAGAAAGCTGATCTAATTTTTAGATCTGATCTCATATGCAGAAAGATTTTCTCAAGAGATGAAGAAAAGAAGCTAGAAGACTTACTGCGAGTTGTATGAACTAGGGTCTAAACAAGAGACAAGTTCTTTTGCTGGCATGTGAATTTGGGAATGCTTTAAAAGGAAAATTGCCTGCTGCATGAATCAACATAAATTGTGCTGGAAATGATTGGTACTATGGTTTCATAGATCGTCATCCAGCTCTTTCACTAAGAACACCTGAAGCTACAAGTGTAGGGAGGTCCACCCACTTCAACAAAGTGAATGTGAATACATTTTTGAAAAATTAAAGTGTTTATGTGCAGTACAGTTTCGTTCCAAACCGTGTTTATAATTGTGATGAAACTGCGATAACTACTGCCCACAAACCTAAAAAAATAGTAGTTTGTAAACAGGGTTGCCGGCTTTTAGCCAGGCCAAAAAAAGCCGGCCGGCTTTTTTTGGTTTTAACCGCTTTAAAAAAGCCGGCTTTAATTGAAAAAAGCCGGCTTTTATTTTTCAAAAAGGTGGTTTATAGATAATTCATATAAAATTTGGATTAATTTATTTTTAATACACTTATAAATATTTTCTACTAAAAAAATTATAAACTTCTATTAAATTTTGTCAAATAAATAAGACCTTATAGCTGCTAGAATGCAACTGTGAAGGTATAATGTCTGAAAAAAAAAATTGTGAATATTCAGAAGAATACATTAAATTAGACTCTAGACTATTGGTTTGGAATACTTTATCATGACTCTACACATACCACACATTTTAAAGATTATATGAAAGAATAAGAAAATGTCACACATTAAAATAAAAACATTCTTACATATACTGATATTTACTTTTAAAATTGATTAAAACTAAATACCTTATATGTATATAATAACTGAAATTATCTTATATAATACTCGAGCAATAATAAGCAATCAATATATAAAAAATACTTTAAAAAATGATACATGTAAAAAATTTTTCTGCTACTAAGCTGTTATATAACTTATTCCAGATATGTCCATACGGACAGATTAAAATCGTAGAATGAACGATGTTGAAAGAGAAATTAGGAAGGATATAACATTCGAGGAAATTTTAGTACATGTAAGTGCATAAAATAAAGAGAACAATTAAAAAAAAAATTCTACAAATAAAACTTGAATTAGAATTTTGAAAAGCTAGTTGCTATTTAAAATAGTGCATATTCATGCATAAATTAATGCATATGTTTTTCATAATACTGTTTTAATAGAGAGAAATTATGATTTTATTAAATGACTTTATGCATGATTTTAAATAAATGTTTATGAGAAATAAAATAAGACTTGTATTATTAATATCCCTTAAAATTAGTTAATAAAATATATAACTAAGCAACCATTGTCCTTTTTAATTATAAAGCAGTAAAAATGAAAAAAAATTGTTAAGGTCAGTGTAAACCAGACAAAGCAATTGGTATGACCTTTTATTCCAATATTAATGTCCTCATTATTGAAAAATTGTGTTATATTGATTTCTACCTCAATTAAATGTCTTTAAAACTAATTAAAAAACACATAAAAATGTGTCGTTTATAATTAAAATGCTTCACTGTATAAAAGCCAATTTTGGCCAAAAAAAGCCAATTTCGGCCAAAAAAAGCCGGTTAAAACCAATAAAAGCCACCGGCGTGGCTTTTTTTAATTTTAGCCGGTTTTTTTGCAACCCTGTTTGTAAAGGAAAAAAGCAAGTGGGACAAGTTTTTTCAGCTGAACGTGGTGAGCTAGTGACTTTGTTACAGTAGTAGACTCCTGAATACCCGGCTTATTACTATCCAGAACAGCCTAGTAAAAAAAAAAAAAAAATGAGGAATGTTTCAAGTGGCTGAGACAGGCAGGTTCCCGTCCTTGGAAAAGTGCTGCCTTTCAACAGGAAGGAACAAGAAGGGATTGCAGAATGCAATAGCAGACAGGAGGAAGGGGTTAAAGCTTGATAACCTGTTTCATTAGTTGTGCTTCAAATGTTTCGATGGCAATCTGAGATAATGGCAAAAACTATTGCTTCGGGGTTAGGAATTGCTAAAAAGTACAGAGGGAGAATGAAAGAAAAAGCAGAGCAATGACAGACAAAAAGCAGGGGCGTCATTTCAGAAATTTCTTGGGGGGGGAGGGGGGGGGCAAAGTTTTTTTAATGAAAGTAATAATAGTTAAAGGTAGGATTCGGGCATCCTCCCCACCCCCCATCCTGAATGAGAAACGTAAACTGAATCCTGCTTACAAAAACTGTAAAAACTTTGAATACATAAACTCAAGAACCAATGAAATATTTCTTTTTAAACAGGTTTCCGTCTTAGCAGGTAAAATTTCAATATTTTGAATATGAAAATTTTTCTTTTTAGACACATTCTATTATAGGTTCCGTTTTTACAGGTATCCTCAAAGACTGTTAAACCATCCACTCTATAGTATAGCACTGAAAAGAGATTTATTACAGTAAAACGTATGAAAACGAAACCTATCTATAACATAATTCTTTCTCAAAGGGGAAAAAAAATGAAATTTCGATGAAAAAATATCACACAATTGTACTTGTTAAGAAAGAGATCTGTCTAAAATGGAACTTTTTTCTAGTCCATTTCGACTTCTTTTTCTCAGGTTTTACTAAGGAAAAATTTCTTTGAGGAACAGGGAACGTACAGAACTGCACAAATCTCTAACTTCTTTACCGGACATGCGATTAATCTGCGAATTTTTTTTAATTTTCGTGAAAGTCCACAATTTTTTTTCTTTCAAATTCCGCAAAATCAATTCGTCCATGGTTCACAGAAAAAATCGTGAATTTTGCAAATTTTGAAAAAAAAAAAAAATCCATCCTCAAATCGTCGCGGAAAAAATTGCTGATTTCTCCATCGACAGTGGAAAATATTGCTAATTTCATCAGAGATCATGAAAACAAATACAGATTTCGTCAAATGGTTGTACAAACTAAAATATCGAATTTTGTAAAAGTATTGCGAAAAAAGCCACAAATTTCATCAAAAGGTTGCACAAAAAAATCACAAAAATTTAGTCCAACAATCGAATTTCGTCGAATTCGAGGGGAATTTCATCTGACGATCGTATAGATACAAAATTTCGTCAACTATCGCGCAAAAAATTACAAATATTATTAGTTGGTGGTAAAAAAAAATAACGAAATTAAGCAGAAATTGAAACTGGTTATGCAGCCCAAACCAGTGGAAGTGGAATGAAAAAAAAAAAAAAAAAAAAAAAAAAAAAGAAAGAAAAGCCATGCTGAAAGATAAGCATAAAGAAGTCTGACGAAATTTTACTTTTGTGGCATCAACACGTAAAAGGAAATGGCTTGCCTGTTACTGGGCCGATATTGCAGGAACAAGCATTGAGATTTTCGCGACTATTAGAAGAGGGAAGGTTCAGAATTTAGTGCCAGAGAAGAATGGTTTGATAATTAAAAAAAAAAAAACAATTCAGTATTGTCAGATTATCACAAATGGGGAGGCTTTATCTGCCGATAAAGAGGCTGTATATTTGTTCAAAGACTATCTTGCTAAGCTTATTTAATTGAAGGAAATTTCTCAAGCAGTTTGTACAACTGGAATGAGATCGGTTTAAATTATAAGATAAGCTTTAATTACTAAAATGACAATTAATAAGTCCATTCTAAATTCCATTCAAATCCATTCTAAAAAAAACGGGAGGGGGGCAGCATGCTAGTTCCAAAAAAGGGCACTATTTCATAAGAAAATACATTAGTAATGTGTTTAGTAATAATATAAGAAAAAATATATAGGGGAGATGGGGGCACATGTGAACAGTTCACATAAACATAGCTTTTTCTTATAATTGGATTAATTCTTATAAATAAAAACTAGTCAGTATAGTAAACAGAACTTTCTTTTACACATGGTAATTTTTTTTTAAATCACCTGTATAGTTTTTCTTACATTTTTTAATTGTTTTATAAATTCAAAAATTGTTCACATCTGCCCCATCAGCGGGGTAGTTATGAACACTCGTGGGGCACGTGTGAACAGAAGGTAAAAATATCCTTTGACATGCTTTTTCTCCTGTTATTAATTTCTTATCATAACCATTACTTATATTATCAGTTAAATTCACCATAGAGAAGAAAAAACATTTTTTTTTCTAATTTCTGAGTGCTATGTTTAAACAAAAGGTTTAAAATGAAACTAAATATATATAAAGCTGTTCTGACACCATACCCAAGAATTATATTAGTTATCAATTTGAAAATTTTACATTTTAAAAATGTTACTGATAGCCATCCCAATTCAAATTATCATATTCATAGCTGTTGTTTGAGGGATGGAAGTAAGCCATCACTGCAAGTTTGAGACAAATGAAAAGAAAAAAAAATTACAAAGTTGTTTGTCATAATACTCTTTGTATTAACAATACATAAAAAATATTGTTTTAAACCGTTTACTAAAATAGTACGTAACACTTATTGCATTTTAGGAAACATTGAATTTATTTAAATTATAATTGAACTCAAATGAGCTTCTTGCTCTTTGTGTACTTCCTGACAAATGTGGAAGTGGAAGTTTCAATACAATATCACTTTTTTGTATGACAGAAATGTCTACTATTTCAGGGAAATTATATGAATTGGATCTGAGATTCTTTCTCAGGAATTTAACATACATTTATCATTATCAATTCTTTCTATTCGCCCAACAGAGAAAGTTTTTGATTTTTGTGAACTGTTCATATCTGCCCCAACTAGTCTGTTCACAAGTGCCCCGCATGGCTGCTAGAGTTAAATAGATAAATAATTAACATTTATCAATTTTAGGGAACTAAACAACTTTATCCAAAATATTCATTAGTAGTCATAGTATATGTTAAAACATTAAAATTCGAATAACTAACTAAATAAATAAACTTTATCACTTACCAAAGTTGAAACCAACATTTTACATTTGAGATCTACAAACAGTGTTTTGGCTACTGAAGACAAACAAAATGTCGAAAAGCTTTAAAAATTTTTTACCATATGTCTACAGGTGCTGCTATCTTTGGTAATTTTTTTCAAATAAAAAAACTTATAATAACTATTGAAAAACTGTGATGTTCACATCTGCCCCCTGTTCACATGTGCCCCCATCTCCCCTACATAAATTTTAGTATGATAAATATTAATTACAGTATGGAACCATTTATCCGGAAAACCAGTTATCCGGAATGCTATTTCTAATAGACTGATTTCAGAATCTTTGCAGAAAAAAGTGTCATATATTGCCAGTTTGACATATGCATTGCTTGAAACAGTTGTATAACTTGATGAAAACATTTAGTATTTGAAATGGAAACATATTTAGTTGTATTTTAGATGTTTTAATTGTTATGCAGAAGAAACAGAAGAATTTTTGTTCCCAAGGGATTCCCATAAATTACCTTCTTTCAAACACTGATTAACTTATGATCTTTCTTGCATTTGATTTTTAATCCAAGTAATCTAATAATTTAAAATCAGAAATTATTCTGCAACCACATATATTTCACAAAACTTATCAAATGGATGCTGCTTTAATGCCCAACCAGTTAACCGGAAAAACCAGTTATCCGGAATACATCTGACTCCAACCATTCCGGATAAATGGTTCTGTACTGTAATTATTAATAATTTTATGAATTACAAATTGAAAAATACAATTAAATAACAACAACATGCTTTAATAATATCCTCTTTTTTGTTCTATCATTTTTGTAAGGTTTTGGGCACATGGATTTAGAAATACTGTGGAATAGAAAAGTTTTTTTTACACGAAATCTCTGGCTACAACTCCAGGTGCATTTCACAAATGTGTTAAAAAAGCAGGGTGCATTTTTCCACTTTAAAAAGGATAGGTTGCAATTCGTAGTTTTTTTTTTTTTTCAAATATTAAATTCATAATTTATATTATAAGATTTTTAAAAGAAAAACTCAATGTTTAGATTTTAAAGTACTGTAACCACACAAAAAATGATCACATTAGGATTATAATTTAAGGAGAAATTAATAAAAATATGAAAATGAAATTTAAGAAGAAGCTCTTAATTTTGAATGTTTATCATTCAAAAACTTATCCAAATGACTTGAAATTTTGCTTATAGCCATAGTTTGAATTGAAGATTTAAAATATAGTATCAAATTTGTATGTTAACATTTACAAAAACAAAGTTTGGTCTGGTTTTGATAGATAGATGGCGCTCTAAGCCAATTTTATAGATATCACTTAAAAATACACTTCATTTTTAATAATTGTCTTCTACTATAATGTGTGGAAAGTTAGTAGGGGTGTTTATTTATTTATTTTTTCCATGGCAGTACCTTTTATCTCTCTAACAATAATTATAACCAGCTTAAAAATGTAAACAAACACTTAAATTCCATTTAAGGCATCTGCCTTCTGAACAATTTTTTTGAGGTTTTGTAAAATTTAATTTACTAATAATTATTTAAAATGTAATAAAAATGTGACATGAACATACAAAAAAGTAATTTTATTTTTTATTTAAAAAAAAAAAAAAAAAATACTATAAAATTAACAGAAAAATTGCTATTTTCTAAAAACCATTTAAGACTATTTTAAATGTTTATTACTTCTTAAATATGATAAACATCTTATGTGATGTTTACATATTATATCATACATATGACATCTTAAGGTGTTTTAAATAATATTTAAAGTATTTTAATTTTAAACAATTTAAATCTTTCCTAAAACTATTTCAATTTTTGACAAATCCAAAAAAATAATTACATTTTAAGAGTCTCATAATACCATAAAAATAAGACCACCCCCTTTTGACAACATGAAATATTGGCAAAAGTGAGGAGGGGGCTTATAAATGAATTTCTTGAAAATATAATAACATTAGTATAAAAAAAAAACCTGCAAACAAAATCAACAAAGTAGAAAACTGTCTTTGCGGAGGTCGACCTCAGCTATCAAATAAAAAAATAAATAAATAAATAAATAAAAAGAAAAAAAATAAATCATTTAAAAATATTGAAATGCAAGATTTTTTAAAACCTTTTATGTCTCCCAAGTTATGAATTTATGAAAATTTCATCTTCTAAAACATTTTTCGATCAATTTTTGAAACTATATTAGAAGGTTTACACAATCATTTAATAAATTTTAGAAAGATTTTTTTGAATTAAAATTAAATAATTAAATTTGAATTTATAGGGATTTACTGTAATGTTTATAACTTCACTCAAAACTTTTACTCAAAATATTTTATATTATTAGGAAATGTGCAAAAATAATGCTGTTACAATAAGCATATAGGAATAATTCCAAACTGAAAAATTTTCACCCACAATCTTTCAATGTCAAGAAAGCTGAAGAAATGCAAATGAAAAAGAAATCATCCTTTTAAAAATAATTTTTTTTATCCAACCAATAATGCGTTTGGAATAAGATAAAGTAAAGTATCTATAACTCATTCTAAACTTAATTATTACGAACTACTGCTTTAAATGAATTTTACAACAAGTTATTTTAATGGTACTTTAAAATATTGTCAAGGTATAAAGAAAGGATTAAAAATCTACAGGATTAAGAAGCAGGTGTTTTCGCGTGAGTGAAGTAGATCCTTAAAATGCTGTGATGATGCAAATCTTTCCTGTTTAGCTGGAGAGAAACTATTCAAATTACATCTTTTACATATAAAAAGGACTCCGTGGATGTGTCAGCAAGTTTGCATTGTTTGAGTGTGGGTAAAAGAAATGATTGAGCTGCAAGCAAACAGAAAACATGATTAAAAGAAAAAAATTGAAAAGCAAAACATATATTTTCCTTACTGTTAAAAAAGGGGGGAAAAAGATAGTGATGTTGTTCATTGACAGATTTTGTTCAAATTTTCAGCATGTTGCAATAATAGTAAATTAGGATTTGTAACAAATTCCTATTAAAATACAATAAGTTATTTTTAAAAAATTCCTGTCGGCTTGGCTGACAGGTGGAGGTAGATTTCAAAGTTAAATACTAATTTCATCAACAAAATCTAAATAAAGATTAGAGAAAACCTAGTTTAACAATTTTATCCAGCCATTTTTGATGAGTTTTTAATTTCATTTTTCTGTAAGAGTTGGTTTTATCAGAATCATGTTAATACAATAATTTTTTCTTCAACCCCTATTTTGTCCACATTTTTTCATCCCTTCAGAATATTTTTAGTAATATCATTCATTACTAGAGTTAATTTTATCAAAAACTTGTTACTACAAAAGTTTTGTTTCATTAAATGAACATACACTTTATATTTTAAATTCTGATAACCTTTTTATTCAGAGGTGTGCACCTTTAATAATGCAATACAGCATTTCCGAGGGTTGTTAAAAGTTTTCATCACACCAATAATACTTTTTTTTTTAGTCACCTTAGTGATGGATTAACGGAAATGTGAGATTTTTTTTACAATCACCCCCTTTTTTTGTTTTTTGCTGTAAGAATTGGTCCTATCAAAAACTTGTCCATATAAAAGTTGTAGATAATATTAAGGAGATTCAAAATAAATTTAAGTGGATTTGATATCTTATGAATTAACAAAGTTATGATTTTTTCTTCTTCTTCAACTCCCCCCCCCCCTTCTTTTTTTTTTGTTTTTTTTGTTTTTTACTATAAGAGTTTGTCTGATCAAAAACTTGTCTGGTCCTTGATTTTATATGTCAGTTTCAAAGAGATTTATGCAAAATTATGGAAGTTATTGTCCCCATAAAAAAGTGAGATAGATAGATAAAATTTTGAACTGGGTGTGGTTTTGGATACTAGGGGTCATGATTAGCGTAAATCTGCAAAAATTTTACAGAAATCCCAACATAGGGGAGATTTTAATAGGTAGTATTTCTTATGAAATCTACCTAAAATTCGAGAATGCCACAAAAAAGCACACTACAGAGAAACTGAAAAAAAAAAGAAAAAAGAGAGGGCTGTCTGCAGTTTCTTTTCTTTATTCAACCCTGTAACGTCGAACTTGATCAGAATCAGATAACTAGCTTTCGGTGGTTATGTTTCCATTATGCAGAAATAAACCGTGCACAGAATTATTATTTTTTTTTTTTTTTGTACTTATGTATTATATATACAGTAAAACCCATTTAAGAAGTTCCCGCTTAAGAAGTTTTCCTGTTTAAAAAGTTTATATTTTTTATTCACATTTTTCTCCTATTCTTACAACGTTAAAATAGCTCGTTTAAGAAGTTTAGTTCGAAATTCTTTCCCACTTAAAAAGTTTTATTTATCCTTCCTTTTTACTTTCAAAACACGTTTATTTTGTCTTATTGATTATTATTTTATTTTCAGTGCTGGAAATGTCATTCTTTATATTCTTTGCTATTCAAAAAAGTCTACGTTTAGGATTGATAGGAGTTGTGTTCATCTCTATTTTCCCCTTAAAATCTGGTAGTTAAACCAACAAGTGTGATGGAATGTTGATAGAGGATGAGGCGCTCATCACTGCAACAATAGTGACTGATAATGAGAAAAGAGTTCTTTCCGTTCCATAGTTTACTTTCTTTTACAACAGATTCTCTCCCACCCACTTCCATGTTTGGTATAAACCAAAGCTGTGTTTGGTTCATTCATTTTGAAATTTTTAACTTAGTGTAAAGTGCATACCATCAAAGCTTTCTCGTTAGAAAATACACGAATGAAAAATTCTGGATTTCCCCCCCCCCCCAAAATGTCACGCAAGGCAATTAAGAGAAAAGCCTTGCCAATTGAAGACAAAATCAAAATTTTGAAAGAAGTTGATAGTAACTCGAAAATAACAATCGTTGAAATTACAAAGAAGTTGAACATACCAGTGCCTACTCTGAATACAATTCTAGAAAAACGAGGTCTCATTTTAAACTCTCCTGATAAATCTCGAAAAATTAAAAATGTGAAAAGTTTTATCGAAAGTGTCGAAAAGATGCATGAAGAAGCTTTCAAAAGCTTAATTTAGACTGTTATCAATTAAAGGATGTCGCGAAATAACGGAAACAAAAAATTATAACCGATTTTTTTTGCAAAAGCATATCAAATTACACCTAAAGAGAAATTTCTTGTCTTGGATTAAATAAACAGTTTCTAAGGTAATTATGTATTTTTACGTTATTAGCTAATTTTTTAAGTGTACAAATCAATTTAAATTTTTTCAGAATAAAGAAAAACTCAGTTTTATAAAAAGTACTCTTTGTATTATTTTACTAAGATAAAATAAACCCTCTCCTGAATATCAATACTTAAACTATTGATTTTTTTCAAAAATTGTTAATTTTCCCGTATAAGAAGTTTTCCCGTTTAAAAAGTTTGTCCCATCTATTCCCATGGGAAACTTCTTAAGCGGGTTTCACTGTATATGTGAGATACAACTGCACCAAGCATGCTGCCAATTACACTAATTACAGTAACCCTTACTTTTTTTAACAACTTTATGACATTATCATACATAATAAGAGATAATTATATAATAATAATAATATGCAACATAGTTAATTTATTTATTATGGTTTACAGTTTTTTTTAAATGCATTATAGTCCATTTATTATATTTTATTTATTTATTTATTTGTCATTAATTACACTGGTCGGCAAAAAAATTAAAAATTTTCCTCACTGCGAACTAAACTATTGATTTTTTCAATAGTTATGGCCTATAAATATATAAATAAATAAATTAATTATAGGGAGAGTGTGACCTAATAGTAGGAATTGAAAAAGCAAGTGGGACAGGTTTCTTCAGCTGAATGTGGTGAGCTAGTGACTTTGTTACAGTAAACTCCCGAATATCTGGCCCACAGTACTATCCAGCATAGTAAAGAAAATGAGGAAGGTTGCAAGTGGCCGGGACATGCAGGTTCCTGCTCGTGGAAAAGTGCTTATTTTCAACAAGAAGAGATTGCAGAATGCAATGACAGACAACAAGGAAGGGGGTTAAGGCTTGATAACCTGTTTCATCAGCTCTGCTTCATATCTTAACAAGTGCGTACATTATTTGCCGTTCTTCTTGGTTACGTTCGTATAGACTTTTGGTGTACTTTGTGGTTATTTATTGAAGAATAACCAAATGGGTGATATACGAAGAAAGTTTGTTGGGACTATGGAGAAGAAACTACGCATTATAAATCGACTGCAGTCTGGGATAATGGCAAAAATATACGTTTGGTGTTAGGAGTTTTAAAAAAGTACAGTTACAGTGGGTGACTGAAAGAAAAATTGAGCAGAAATTGGAAAGGGGTGTGCTGCCCAAACCAGTGGAAGTGGAATAAAAAAACAGAAAAGCCATTCTGAAAGGTAAGCATAAAAAAGCCGAGGAAATTTTATTTTTGTGGCATCAACACTTAAAAAGAAATGGTTTGCATGTTACTCGGCCAATATTGCAGGAACAAGCATTGCCATTTTCCCATCTATTAGAATGAGTAAGATTCAGAATTTACTGCCAATGAAGGATGGTTAGATCCTTTTAAAAAACAATTCGGTGTTATCAGATTATCATACGTGGGAAGGCTTTATCTGCTGATAAAGAGGCTGTACATTTGTGCAAAGACCATCTTGCTAAGCTTATTTAATTGAAGGAAATCTCTCGAGCAGTTTGTACAACTGCAATGAGATTGGTTTAAATTATAAGATAAACTTTAATTACTAAAATAATAATTAATAATTTAGTATTCATGCTAGAAAGAAGAAGGGGCATGCTGCTGCAGCATGCTAGGTGAAATAGAGGGCACTATTTCATGAGGAAATACAGTATGGTACCATTTATCCTGAAACCAGTTAACCAGAAAACCAGTTATTCGGAATGATATTTCTAATAGACTTATTTCAGAATCTTTGCAGAAAAAAGTGTCATGCACTACCAGTTTGACATATACATTGCTTGAAACAATTGTATAATATGATGTCAACATCTAGTATTTGAAATGGAAACATATTTAGTTGTATTTTAGATGTTTTAATTTTTATGCAGAGGAAACAGAAGAATTTGTTCCCAAGGGATTCCCATAAATTACCTCCTTTCAAACTATGGTTAACTTTTGATCTTTTTTGCATCTGATTTTTAATCCAAGTAATCTAATTTAAAATCAGAAATAATGCCACAAACAGATATAATCCACAAAACTTATCAAATGAATGATGCTTTAATGCCCAACCAGTTAACCAGAAAAACCAGTTATCTGGAATACATCTGACCCTAACCATTCCGGATAAAGGGTTCTGTACTGTATATTAGTAACATGTTTAGTAATGATAAGAAAAAAAGAAGTATATAATTTTTTAGTATAACAAATAAACTGTTATTAATTTATAATAATTTTATGAATTACAAATTGAAAAATACAATTATATAACAACATGCTTTAATAATGTCCTGTTTTTTTTTTTTTTTTTCAAAAGAAATACAGTTCTATCATTTTTGTAAGTTCTTGGGCACATGCACTTAGAAATACTGCGGATTGGAGAAGTTTTTTTACAAGTAATCTCTGGCTACAACTTCAGGTGGATTTCACAATCTTTTAAAAAAGCCGGGTACATTTTGCCACTTTTAAAAGGGTAGGTTGCAATTCATTTTTTTTTTTTACAATATTAATTTCATAATTCATATTATAAGATTTTAAAAATGAAAAACCCAATGTTTGGTATTTTTAGCACTGTAACCACACAAAAATTGATCACATTAGGATTATAATTTCAGGAGAAATTAATAAAAATAGGAAAATGAAATTTAAGAAGAAGCTCTCAATTTTGAGTGATTATCATTCAAATGATTTGAAATTTTGTTTCTATCCATAGGTTGAACTGATGATTTAAAATATAGTGTCAAAATTGTGTGTTACCATTTAAAAAAACAAAGTTTGGTCTGGTTTTGATAGGTAACGGCTCCCTAAGCCAATTTTATAGACATCAATTAAAAGTAGACTTTATTTTCAATCATTTTTTTCTGCTAGAATTTGCTGCAATGTTAGAAGGGGATGTTTGTTTCTATTTTTTTCTTGTATCTTTTAACTCTGTAGCACTAATTAAAACCAGCTTTAAAATGTAAACAAATGCTAAATTCCATTTAAGGCACCTGCCTTCTGAACAATTTTTTTTAGATTTTGTAAATTTTAAATTGCTAATTATTATCAAAAATGTATGAGACATAAATATACAAAAAAGTAATTTAATTTTTTATTTAAAAAAAAAAAAAGTATAAAATTAATCGAAAAATTACTATTTTCATAAAACCATTTAAGACTATTTTAAATGTTTATTACATCTTAAATATAAAAAATAAATAAATATTAAGATGTTTATTACATCTTAAATATTATAAACATCTTATGTGATGTTTATATATGACATTTTACGTATATCATACATATGACATTTTACATATGACATCTTAAGTTGTTTTAAATAATATTTAAACTATTTTAATTTTAAACAATTTAAATTTTTCTTCAAACTATTTCAATTTTTGTCAAATCCAAAAAATAAATACATTTTATGAATGTCATAATACCACAAAATTCTAAAAAAACACTTCCCTTTTGACAACATGAAATACTGACAAAAGTGAGGAGGGGCTTATAAATGTAATCTTCTTGAAAATATTTTAACATTGGCATAAAAAAAACCCTGCAAAAAAAAATCAATAAAATAAAAAATAGTTCGAATAATTAAAAAAAAAAAAAAATCATTTAAAAATATTGAAATGCAAGATTTTTTTAAAAACCCTTCACATCCCATATCATGAATTCATGAAAATTTCATCTTCTAAAGCATTTTTTGGTCAAATTTTAAACAACATTAGAAGACTCACACAATAATTTCATAAATTTCAGAAGGATTTTGCAAATTAAAATTAATTAAATTTGAATTTTTAGGGATTTTGTGTAATATTTAAAACTTCACTCAAATCTTTTTTTTTTTTAGTATTTTACCTAATTCAGAAATGTTCAAATATAATGTTGTTACAATAGAAATATAGGAATAATTCCAAACTGAAACTTTTCACCCACAATCTTTCAACGTCAAGAAAGTAGAAAAGATGAAAAGGCAAAAGAAATTAACCTTTTAAAAAAATATATATTTTTTTTCAACCCATAATGCTTTTGGAATAAGATAAAGTATCTACAACTCATTCTAAACTGTATTATTACTAATCAATGCATTAAATGAATTTTATAACAAGTTATTTTGATGGTACTTAAAAATACCGGCCAAGGTATAAAGAAAGGTTAAAAAACTATAGAATTAACATTATGGAGCGGGTGTTTTCACATGAGGGAAGTAGCCCCCCAAAATGCAGTGACGATGCAAAATTTTCCTGTTTAGCAAGAGAGAAACTATTCAAGTTACATTTTTTACATATAAAAAGGACTCTATGGATATCTCAGCAAGTTTGCATTGTTTGAGAGTGGGTAAAAGAAATGATTGAGCTGCAAGGAAACAGAAAAAATGATTAAAAGAAAAAATTGAAAAGCAAAACGTATATTTTTTCCTTACTGTTAAAAAAAAAGGGGGGGGGGGATGATATTGCCATTGTTAACTGACAGATTTTGTTCAAATTTTCAGCAATTTGCAATAATAGTAAATCAGGATGCGTAACAAATTCGTACTAAAATACAATAAGGTATCTTTACAAAAAATCCCTGTTGGCTTGGCTGACAGGTGGAGGTAGATTTGGAAGTTAAGTACTAATTTCATCAATAAAATCTAAATAAAGAATAGAGAAAACACAGTTTAAAAATTTTATCCAGCCACTTTCGATGAGTTTTTAATTTCATTTTTCTGTAAGAATTGGTTTTATAAGAATCATGTTAATACAATAATTTTTTATTCAATCCCCATTTTTTTTTCATCCCTTCAGAATATTTTTAATTTTTATTAATATCATTCATTAATAGAGTTCATCCTATCAAAAACTTGTTACTACAAAAGTTTTGTTCAATTTTAACACACTCTATTTTCAACTCTGATAACCTTTTTATTCAGAGGCATGCACCTTTAATAATGCAATCCTATATACAGTATTTCTGAGGGTTGTTAAAAGTTGTCATCACACCAATGATACTGTTTTTTAATTACCTTAGTGGATTAACGGAAATGTTTTTTTTTTTCCTTCTTCAATCCCTCCCCTCCTTTTTTTCTGCTGTAAGAGTTGGTCCTATCCAAAACTTGTCAATATAAAAGTTGTAGAAAATATTAAGGAGATTCAAAATAAAAGTGGATTAGATATTTTAAAAATTGACAATATTTTTTTCTTCTTCCAACTCCTCCCTCCCCCCCTTTTTTTTTCTTTTCTTTGCTATAAGATTTAGTCCTACCAAAATCTTGTCTAGTCCTGGATTTTATGTATCAGTTTGAAAGAGATTTATGCCAAAATTGTGGAAGTTATTGTGCCCCTAAAAAGTAACATAGATAGATAAAGTTTTCAACTGGGGGCTTGTTTTGGGTACTAGGGGTCATGATTAGCGTAGGTCTGCAAAAATTTTACAGAAATCCCAACATAGGGGAGATTGCAACAGGTAGTATTTCTTACTAAATCTACCTAAAATTCGAGCATGCCACATAAAAGCACACTACAGAGAAACTGAAAAAAAAGGAGAGGGCTATCTACAGTTTCTTTTGTTTATTCAACTCTGTCAATTTGAACATTATCAGAATCAGGTATTGGGGTGGTTAATATGTTTCCATTATGGAGAAATAAACCGCGCACAGAATTCTTTTTGGTACTTATGTATTATACATATATATGTCAGATACAACTGCAACAAACATGCTGCCAATTACACTAATTTTTACTTTGTTTTAACAACTTTATAACATTATCATATATAATAAGAGCTATAATATAATAATAATATGCAATATAGTTTATTTACTTATTACGGTTTGCAGTTTTTTCGTTTATGCATTATAGTTCATTTATTATATTTTATTTATTTACCTATTTGTCATTAATTATGGTAATCGACAAAAAAAAAAAAAAAAAAAAAAAAAAAAAAAAATCCTCCCTGCAAACTAAAAAGATGTAAAGTGTGCTGATCTAATATTGCTATTTCTGAATATGTTATCCAAATTGCTCCAGCATGTGCTATTTTTCCGAGAAACAGTTTTATAATAGCAATAAATAGTGAAGGATTATTGTATTAATTTGCAATGCTAGATAAAATTGAAATCAGAGAAAAAGTGTTTTCACTGCCTTAGATATCAAATTGTTAAAATATAGCATGAAAATCTAGTTTGTTGATATTTGTATCGTGCATTTTTTAAAAATGCCCGCCCCCCTTTTCGGTCCATCCACTAAATTATTTTCATACTTTATGCCGCTGTAACTCGGGTAATCATATTTATACATTTATTTACATATAATATATGCATTATTATCTACATTTTATGCTTTACAAAATTTTCACTTGTGCTTTAGCAAAATATAAAATACCCTAATTTTAAAAGCAAACACTCCTACCAAAAGAATGGTACATGATACAGTAATTTCGTTACCCTATTTTTATTTAGCAGAGTGAAATCTATAAGAATCAACAACTATTTTTATAGAGGGGTTTTTGGTGCCATGCAGTGTTATCATTTTTAACAATGTTATGTTTTAAATAATGTTAAATTACTATTTTGAAGAAGATTGGAAACCATTTTTGGCGATCTATCTCATGGCCTGGATAATATGCAAACAGTACATCTTTTTAATAAAAGAAAAACAAATTGGAAATATCACATCAAACATGGCAAATGAGGTGCGTTTGTACTATAACTAGTTTTATAAATATTTTTTGCACCGCATAGTGTGTTGTATATTTTATTGAATGTATATATTATTTCACTTCATAAGTGCATATCCATTTCATTCTGTAACATTATTAAAATGCACTTGAAATAATCTTTTCACATTGCCCGTAATGTAACGGAAAACTGTTAACTGTACCTGTCATGAAACTATACATCCGATTTTCATAAAATTTGAAATGACTTGACAAAATTTTGAAGCAATTATATATTTAAAATTTCAGACCATTCGTTTGGGTAGTTCTTGCTCTGTTATATGTGAACGAACGAACAGACGGACTGAACAAGAGCTATAGGTGCTACGTATTTACATAATTTTTTGAATACACCTAAAAAAGTTGCGTATTTTTCAGATAAAAAAAAGAGAGTGAATTATTGCGATGACGTTGTGAGAAAATTATATATTTTTATTTTGAGAAAGGGAGAAAGAACGGAGGTGGGGAGAGGTCCTTGATTCCTTGTGTATGCCACTGATGTAACCTATCATTTTCGTTGTTAACATATTGAAAAATTGGACTTGAAGAATTAGGAACTTGTAAAATTTTCGAATAGAAAAGTTTAACAAATTTCAGAATTTTAAATAATGGGTCCTATAGGCATCGATTTATTCCTAGCAGAAACAGCATAAGTCCAAATGTTGTTGTTATTGTTCCTTTTTAACTTTAAATACCATAAAATAATTAACTGATAATTAGCATAATAATTTAAAAAATCTAAAAAATACAGTTAGTTTGAAAATGTAATAGCATTTGTGAGTAGAAATTTTGTTAGAGATTCATGAAATTTTTTTTAATTTGACTTATGTAATAATTAAGAACTTTATGTTGTAAAATCAAATACTAAACAAAATAGTCATTACTATCATACATATACTTTACTCATAAATTTAAAAATGATGTAAAAATAAAAACATGAATAAGATAAAACTCAACATTTTATGGTTTAATCGTCAAAACCATCTTCAGGAGTAAAATTTTCTAAAAACACAAATCGGCAGAAAACAATCTACATGCTACATTGTCAAAAATTATATTCAAACTTGAAGAAGCAACGGAAACTTGAGAAAATCCTTTAAAAACAATTCGAGTTGTCTCAGCTATAACATGGCTGAAAATAAAAGTGTTAGAATCTTTGTCAATTGTTAAAGAAAATATTACTCCTGCAGATTAAAGTTAACTTAACTTAAAAAACATACTATTTGATCTGTGTATAATATAAGATCATATGGTATAATTTTTTTAAAATATAATATGTGATGTGTGTATAATATAAGTAAATTCGTATACACAATTGCACAAAATAATTTGTATGCATTACCATTTACAGATGTTAATTTCCCAAAGTACGTTTTCATCTGTATTATACATTTTCTAGCTGAGAACTAAGTGTTGTGTACTAGTATATCAAGTGACGAATATTTAAATCTGTATAAATGTTGAAATTATTAGGTTATGTAAGATGTTTTAGAGTATTATTTATTTATTTATTTCAGAAATATAAAATTCATGGATTTTTACAATGTCATTTGCACATTACTCGCACATAAATTAATCTTATTTAAAATACAATAAATAAAAGTATCTCACTGACAAGACGATGACATTAGAACTGATCAAACAGATTTCATCGCCTTGAAACAGGAAAACATGTTTCTGAAAAAGAAATAGTGATATTTTAAGTTTTTGTACATGAGTAGTTTTATTCTTTTTCAACTCAATAACCTTACAAAAGAAGAATGGCAGGGAATTTTTAACAGAGTTAAAATAGAAAGGAAAACTTTTTTTAAGAAATCCAAAACACAAAAATCTACAAAAACTCTCAATTTCACTTTTCTCACTTAAATAATATTCTGGAATTTTTTAACCTTTTTCAGGGTGATGGTGGATTATACAAAGATACTATATTCCGTACTCTCCATATTCTTTGGATTATACACTGGATTTTAATTCCAAATGGCATCCAGAAATTCTGAACAAAATATAATATATATTTTTTAAGTATGTTTTTTATTTTTGAAGATTAAACCAAAATGTTGAGTTTTATTTTATTAATGTGTTTTTATTTTTACATCATTTTTAAATTTAGGAATAAAGTATACGTTGAATAGCAAACTCTATTTTGTATATTATTATGACTTATACTGCTTAAGAAATGACCGATTCTGAGAATGACTTAAGAGATTGAAATGCAGACTTACTTCTTTTATGCAGAATGAAAAAAGGTCCCAATTTTTAAAGGGTTTATGGCAACATTGTCATAACAGGGTTGAAAAATAAAAGCATCTTTGTCAATGGTCAAAGAAATAAAGTGCAATACATATCCACAAAAGTATACACTAAACTATGGGAGTGTTAAAATAAAAAAAGTTAAAACAATGTGACAAAGAAATAGCAGAGAAACCTATGAGAAATGGAAGATGTAAATAAATGATCCAACATCACTTACTGGATCAATGAAATAGTGCTTTTACATATTTGTTGACTTTTTAAACAAAACTCTAAAGATTCTCGGAAAACTGCTTTAAACAGATGGACTTTTTTTGATATCGTCAAAGTCAATAAACAAAATACTTCCTTTAAGGAATGTTCTTGACAATGCAGTGGTTATATTTTAGATCATTTTTATGACCTTTCAAAGAGACAATGCTTTGTTATGCCAATATAGGAAGAATCTGTAGCGTCAGTAAGTTTAAAGGATATTCCATAAACTCCAGAGAAAAACGTAGGTGGAACAGGATCAATTTTTCTACTCATAATATTAAACAAAGTCCTTGCAAATATGCATTACTATTTCCTGTAATTTTGTTTTAATTCATTTTTAGATAAGAGATGGGACCACTGAGGTTATTTAAAAGGTTTCTTATGAAATTTCTGTTACTTTTTTCACTTTGAATTATGTCTTCGATTATGTAACATGCAAGTAATGTTTTGCCGATTTGTATTTTAGAAAATTAACTCCTGAGGATGTTTTTTAAAGGTAACCGAAACGTCGAGTATAATTATTATTTATGTGATTTTAATCTTTTAAATCAAACCGTATGTTTACAATAAAGCATACGTTGATGGCAACTTATTGTTTTTGTTTTCGCATTATATAATTTATTTAATATAAAGAAACCTTTTATCTATTTTTTTCATACAAATAGACTCTTTAAAATATGGAACATCGAAAATCGGCACATCACTTCAGATGTTGGTGAAGAATTCAAGATTTTTAAAATTTTTTATTTCATTGTGTACACATTTTAATTTGTAATTCTGGTTAATATGATTCGAACTTGTGTTTTCTCCTGAAATACAAATTTAATTTTGAAAAAATTTAATAGAGAAGATATACCAGAGGCAATCACAATCTTTGGTACTTTTCGGTTAGCCGGGCGCCAGTGTTATATATACATATATATGTATATATACATGTATGCATATATACTTATATATATGCATATATATACATGCAGAGCATAAAATAACATATAAAGTAGGCGACACTAGTGTCGCCTAGTATCACGATATTGTCGCCTAGTGATAGGGTATGGTGCCGGCAACTTTTTTAAAAAAAACAGGTGAATAATATAAGCTGACTCCTTGACTCAGGAGATGATAAGAATGGCAACAAATGTCATAGCAGTAAAAGAAAACACCGTATCACAGTTGCAAAATGCTGTTTGTTTTGCTATCCAAGTAGATGGTTCTATTGATAACAAATTTGTCAGAGCACGATTTTTTTCAAAAGAACAGGACATAGAATGAGTTTTTCTAGGACAATGTAAATTCAATAAGCGAGGAGCAGAAAGCTTCGTGGATTTGTCAAGGTTGTATTTGATAATTTGTGCAGTGAGAATATCCCAAAAATAAGTTGACAGGCTTAACTGTAAGTGGGTAAAGGAAAATAACGGCAAAAACAGCGGTCTCTGTGCTATTATGAAACGGTACTTGGGTAAAGACTAACTTTGCATTTGATAGTTTGCTCAGGTCCGACTTAACTGTGTCAGAGTTGGAATCATCAAGCAACATTTATCGAGTTTCTGCTCTATGCGTTAAAGTGCTTGAAGAAATATCTGGTACAGAAAATCAAAGTGCCTTTTGTTTCCCCGAATATTTTGAAGTACAGTTTGTGAAACGCTTATAAAACTTGGCAAAAGCAGTAAGGCATAATTTTTTTCTCATGCAAAATCATTGAGAAAACATTGTGAACCATCAACCCTACTCATCAAAAACTGAACAAACTTCTGCTCGCGGGTTTATTCGATTATAAATAGATTTTTAAAAAGTCCTTCCGGCCAGTGCCGGGAGGAAGAGGTAGCTTTCATATTCCTTATTTTAAAAAAGCCAACTTATATCATTCAAACATACGAAGCTCAATTTAGTGGAAACCGAATACAGGAGATTCAATACTAATTTTTATCAATATAATGAATGAGAATTTCGCGAAATTAGTCAGCTTTATCCAAGTTGCTTTTCTTTAAAGTAACTTATATTTGGCTGCCAAATTCGGCTATTTCTTAAAGTGCCTGCCATTTTAAGACAACATGGTGGATGAGGCTAACCAGTAAACTTGGTCGAGACCTTAGTAATTGCTGTGCACATGCTCACTCACATCAGAATCGGTTGATATATACGAGTGCTGTTGCATGCAAAAAATCAGATTTTTCAAAATGTCACCCACAATAGAAATTGAAACTGCTATATCTGAGCCATTTTTTAAGGTAAAGACAAACAAAAAATGCTCCTGAATCCTTATATCAAGGTCAAATACTTAAGAAAGAAACCTTTTTCAATTTCTAATTTTTTTGCACCCCACTTTAAATATATATATATTATTTTAATTTAATGGCCGCCATTTTGAAACAAGATGACTGATGAATGTAGCCAGCGAACTTGGTCGAAGTATTGATGTATACTATCCACATGCCTTCTTACATCGAAATAGGCGAATACGTGTGTTATCGCTCGGCAAATACAAGATCGTTTCAAAACGTTAGCCATGCTAGAAATTCAAAGTGCTATAATTCAACCATTTTTTAAGATATAAACAAAAGAACAAATTTTCAGAAACAAAAACTGCTCCGGAATCTTTGTATCAAAGCCAAACATATAAAAAAAAATCTTTTTCATTTTCCAATTTTTTAATACCTCATTTTAAATTTTAAATTTAATTTTTTTAAAAATGGCAACCCTTTTGAAACAAGATGGCGAATGAAGCTGGCCAACGAACTCGGTCATTGGTATGTACTATATAAGGACCAAGTTACATCCAAATCGGTTCATAAATACGCCTGTTATCGCGTGACAAAAATCAGGTCGTTTTAAAATGTCAGCCACAATAGAAATTCAAAATGCTATTACTCAGCCATTTTTTTAGATATAGGCGAAACAAAAACTGTTCCGGAATCTTTGTATTAAGGTCAAACACATACAAAAAAAAAATCTTTTTCATTTTCCATTTTTTTGGTATCTCATTTAAAATTTTTTTTTTTTAAATTTTTTAAATGGCCACCATTTTGAAACAAAATGGCGGATGAAGCTGAGCAACGAACTCGGTCGAGATATTTGTATGTACTATGTGCACACCAAGGTACATCCAAATCGGTTCATAAATACGCCTGTTATTACGTGACAAAAATCAGGACTTTCAAAATGTCAGCCACGCTAGAAATTCAAAATGCTATAACTCAGCCATTTCTTAAGATATAGACGAAACAAAAACTGTTCCCGAATCTTTTTATCAAAGTCAAACACATAAGAAGAAAATATTTTTTCAATTTTCAATTTTTTGGTACCACATTGCAAATTAAAATTTTTCTTAAAAATTTAAATGGCCGCCATTTTGAAACAAGATGGCGGATGAAGCTGGCCAACGAACCCAGTGGAGACTTTGGTATGTACTATGTATAAACGAAGTTACATCCAAATCGGTTCATAAATACACCTTTTATCGCGTGACAAAATTCAGGACGTTTCAAAATATCAGCCACGCTAGAAATTCAAAATGCTGCAACTCAGCCATTTTTTAAGATATAGACGAAACAAAAACTGCTCCGAAATCTTTGAATAAAGGTCAAATACATAAGAAAAAAATATTTTTCCATTTTCAATTTTTTGGTACCACATTTCAAATTTTAATTTTTTTTTAAAATTTTAAATGGCCGCCATTTTGAAACAAAATGGCCGATGAAGCTGGCCAACGAACTCGGTCGAGACATTGGTATGTAGTATGTACACACCGAATTACATCGAAATCGGTTCATAAATACGCCTTTTATCACGTGACAAAATTCAGGACGTTTCAAAATGTCAGCCACGCTAGAAATTCAAAATGCTATAATTCAGCCATTTTTTAAGATATAGACGAAACAAAAACTGCTCCGGAATCTTTGTATAAAGGTCAAATACATAAGAAAAAAATATTTTTCCATTTTTAATTTTTTGATACCACATTTCAAATTTTAAGTTTTTTTTAAAAATTTAAATGGCCGCCATTTTGAAACAAAATGGCGGATGAAGCTGGCCAACGAACTCGGTCGAGACATTGGTATGTACTATGTACACACCGAATTACATCGAAATCGGTTCATAATTACGAGAGTTACAGTGTGACAAAGGTCATATATATATATATATATATATATATATATATATATATCAATTTTGAACGGAGTGTGGTTTCAGGGTCTGGGGGTCATGATCGATGAAAATATACCAAATTTTTTTTAAATCGCTTTCCTCCGAACGGCTGCAATAGGTAGCTTTTTGTAATGAAAGCTACCTAAAACAGTCAGAACTAGTATAAAGAGTAGCCTTAAACTCAAGGATGTTCGTTGCTCTTAATGGAACAACGTTTTATGATCAAAGACCTGTTATTGCAAGGTTTCTAAAGAAACCTATCAGAAACATGAGTTTGTCAAAAAATACTTTGCTAAAGACAGTTACTAGTAAATTAACTTAATGGATATAATTATTATTGTAGGATTTTGCAAATATTATAAATAATTAATAAAGTTTAAAAAATTTAAAACACGAACAATATCGTTTTCTCTACCTGCTTAATTCTACTATTTTCATAAGACAGTCCCAGACATGTATATAAAACCAAAAAACTTTCTGCGCACATAAATATTGAGTCAAAAACTTTCTGCAAATTAATTTAACATTTAATAAAGTAGCGTGTTTTATTATTTTGACGATATGAATTAAAATCAGTAGTTTTAAAATAATTACCATTTAAATAAAAAATTAATTAATATTAATTAAAATATAATTATTTTGGTTAAAAAATAATAAACTTAAAAATCCATGGTAAGAAGGGTGAATTCCTATAAATTATTTTGTCAATGCTTTTAGAAACAGACCAATTCTTAATATAGTGACCTCTTCCACAAAATGCCATTCGCTCTGTTCAGAGAAATAATGTGACATTGCTTCTGAAACAACTGAATCACATTTTGTAGGGAGACGTCTATTCATAGGTATTATCATTAAAGAGACCGATGAGTTTTTAACGCGACCCTTTGACAAAATTCCCGTTTTTCCGTGATCCTTTGATGAAATTTGCTTTTTTTCTGCGATTCTTTGACGAAATCCATGTTTTCCCGCAATCCTTTTACAAAATTCGCGTTTTTCCCGCGGTGTTTTAAAGAAATTTGCGTTTTTTTCGCGATTCTTTGGCGAAATTCACGTTTTTTCCCCACGATTCTTTGGCGAAATTTGCATTTTTTCACGACCTTTTGACAGAATTCCCGCTTTTACCCGCTATGCTTTTAAGAAATTCGTTTTCTTCTGGCGCTCCTTTGACGAAATTTGCGTTTTTTCTGCGATTTGATGAAATTCGCTTTTTTGCGCGATACTTTGGTGAAATTTGTGTTTCTTGCGATCTTTTGACGAAATTCTCGCTTTTTCCGCGGCCCTTTGACGAAATTCGTGTTGGGTTTGTTTTTTGCGATCCTTTGAGGGATTAGTTTTTTCCGCCGTTCTTTTACGAAATTTGCGTTTTTTTCGCGATCCTTTGACAAAATTCGGCCTTTTTCCGCCGCGCTTTTGCGAAACTTGTTTTTTTCCTGCATTCCTTTCACGAAATTTACGTTTTTTTCTGCGATTCTTTGACAAAATTATCTTTTTTTACGATTCTTTGAAGAAAACCGCGTTTTTTCCACGGTCCTTTGACGAAATTCGCGTATTTTTCGCGATACTTTGATGAAATTGGTGATTTTTTCTGCGAACGATTGACGAAATTGTTTTTTTTCGACGGTCATTTGTTGATATTCGCAATATTTTTCAGTGACATTTTTTTATGTCTGAATTTTTGAAATGATATCCGATTTTTTTTAAAAATTTTCGGAACGCCTTAAATTTTTGGAACGTCCTAAATTTTCAGAACAGAATCTCCCCTGGCAAACAATAAATAAACCATACATAAAATTTTGTTATTCTTTGACGAAATTATCTTTTTTTATGATCCTTTAACGAAATTCGCTTTTTTTTCGCAATGCTTTGACAAAAATGGTGATTATTTCTGCAAACGATTGACGAAATTGGTTTTTCTTTCGATGATCATTTGTTGAAATTCCCAAATTTTTTTAGTGATATTTTTTTAGGTCTGAATTTTTGGACTGATGCCCGAATTTTTTTAATTTTCGGAACCGAATGCCTTAAATTTTCGGAACAGAATCACCCCTGACAGACAATAAATAAATCGTATATAAAATTAGGGAATATTTTTAATTTTTCGATATTAAAAAAAAAAAGTTACAAGAACAAAAATTACGTTTTTCTTTCTAAAAATCGTGGAAAACCTTCCGCGCACGGCGCGCGTCTATATTATACAACTCTGGACAGTCCTTTGTATTAAAATTTTAAACAATTGAAACTGTTATTATAGCATTTTGGAAATATTTTATTGATACAGTTTGATTTTTTAAAACATAAATAGTAAAATCTGATTCCTTGTTTAGTTCCAGTCTTTGCAAAATACTTGTAAAAGTCAAAATATGTTTAACCTCTACAATTATAATCTATTTTACATTTTGGAAACATGTTATAAGTCTAACATAGTAATTTTATATTATTTCTAAATATGATGGTTTTCATCCATCAAGAGGGAAGTATGTTTTCTTGATTAGTTCAACATTGGGTCTAAAACTATAGTTAAGGTACTATTTCACGAACTATTTAACGATGCAAATCAAATTTATTTTTGAATTTTAGAATTTATTCTAGGCTCCAATTATCTAATTAATCTGATATATTATGGTTATGAACAAAAGCAAAGTGTACAAACTAATAAAAGGTAAACAATATTTTAACGTGAATTTAAATGATAATTTTCTTATATGAAGTTTTAATTAGGTATATGAATTTGGTAGGTTAGACGTTACATTTGGTCCTTTACTAACATAACAATTAAGAATTTGTATGAAACGAGAATGTAGCCTCTTTAATTTTACCTAACTATAAATAAGGCGGTTTAGATGTTTCAATGACGATTTTGTAGTTTACTAAGGAGAAGTACAATAGACATAACTAATAAGATATATAAAAGTTTGTCAGCCAATCGATATTCTTAGTATTTAGTTTGCTGTTATCAGGGGTAGGGGTTGATTTATGAACATTTATTTGGAACAACAGACTAAACCGTTTGTCGCCCAGTGAAAATTCCTTAAAATATTCTCTGTATACATGTGTGTATATATACAATATATGTATATATATAGATGTGTATACATACATATATGTATGTATGTATATATAACACTGGTACTGGCTACCCGAAATGTACCCAATCTTTTTAACCTAATACATTTAAGTGTTTGATTATTAAGTATGGCTAAACATGAAATAAAACTTTGTTACATATTTTAAGATTCAGATGTAAATTATTAGTAGTTTCATTGAATAATTCAAGGAAAATTTTTTTCATCGTTGTTATTCATTATTAAATATTTACTTGACCTTTACTTTAATATTAAAAAAATAATAATTCTTAACATTTATTACTTTATAATTTTATTTAATTATTTTGCCTTATTGTAAGCATTCATTATAATTTCGAGTGCATTATTAAATTCAAATTACTGTTTAAACAAGTTGGAAATTGCTCGTCAAATGTGGCAAATGAGGTGCGTTCGTACTATAACTAGTTTTATAATTATTTTTTGCACCCCATATTGTACTGAATGTATAATTTTTTGCACTTCATAAAGCGCATAGTCTGATACATCATTAAAATGCACTTCCAATATTTTTTTTCCCATTCCCCGTAATGTAAAGAAAAACTTTTGACTGTCCCTATAATTAAACTATGCATCCGATTTTCCTAAAATTTGAAAGGGCTCGACAAAATTTTGCAACAGTTAGATCTTTAAAATTTCAGATCATTCGGAAGGCTCTAATATCATTAAAATCCACTTGCAATAATTTTTCCCATTGGCCGTAATGTAAAGAAAAACTTTTGACTGTCCCTGTAATTAAACTATACATCCGATTTTTCTAAAATTTGAAAGGGCTCGACAAAATTTTGCAACAGTTATATCTTTAAAATTTCAGATCATTCGGAAGGCTCTCATATCATTAAAATGCACTTGCAATAATTTTTCCCATTGGCCGTAATGTAAAGAAAAACTTTTGACTGTCCCTGTAATTAAACTATACATCCGATTTTCCTAAAATTTGAAAGGGCTCGACAAAATTTTGCAACAGTTATATCTTTAAAATTTCAGATCATTCAGAAGGCTCTAATATCATTAAAAAGCACTTGCAATAATTTTTCCCATTGGCCGTAATGTAAGGAAAAACTTTTGACTGTCCCTGTAATTAAACTATACATCCGATTTTCCTAAAATTTGAAAGGGCTCGACAAAATTTTGCAACAGTTATATCTTTAAAATTTCAGATCATTCGGATCTCTGTAATATCATTAAAATGCACTTGCAATAATTTTTCCCATTGGCCGTAATGTAAAGAAAAACTTTTGACTGTCCCTGTAATTAAACTATACATCCGATTTTCATAAAATTTGAAATGGCTCGACAAAATTTTGCAACAATCATATATTTGAAATTTCAGACCATTCGGTTGGATAGTTTTTGCTCTGTTACATGCTGACAGACGGACGGACGGACGGACAGACGGACAGACGGACGGACAGACGGACGGACTGAACGACAACTATAGGTGCTACGTATTTATATAATTACGAACGCACCTAAAAATGGGTACTATTTGATTATCCCATCGACCAATTTTGGCAAATTTTACAAATTAACATCATTTTTATTTTAAATAATGAAAGAACAAATAAATTTACGTTCATCAATTATTAGCATTTAATGTTATCGTTCGGCGATAGTTTTTGGTCGATAAGATAATCAATTAGTATCAAAAAATGGAAACAAAATAGTGACCAGAAATCCACAAAATTCTGAAATTTGCACAACCTCTGATCCTAAGTGGATTTAAGGGCATTTACTGTATATACAAAACAATAATATATATTTATAAATACGATATTTAAATACAAATTCACACATAGACAAGCATAAAGTTCATTAGGTTTGTTTACCTAGCTATTTTATGATTTGGCAGCAAATCTCAGATTCTGAAGCCGAATTGCATCAACCCCTTTTAAAAAATGTCAAAGCCCCTATAGTGATAAAGTACCGTAATTTTATTAAATTAATCATAATCAATAATAGTTAAAATATTTAAAAAAAGACAAAACAAGGAAAAAGTGATGACATATCGATAAACATTGTAATCGTAAAATGGAATGCACAAGTTAATAGCTGAACACAGACGATTCAAGAAATCAACGACATTAGGAAATTAACTGTGACTTTTCCTTTTGAAAAACGTACGTTGTTTGTTTGTTTTGACTCAATCAGCATTAGGATTGTTTAGAGAATATTTTGAAATAGATTTTTAGGTTTAGATGAGAGCAATTTGCTCGTTTATTTGGTGATGAATCGTAAATAATTTTAATCTTCATATTATTTTATGTCGGTGTGATACGTCTTAATTAAAAAGTGTTCATTTCTTAAATTTGATAAATTTATTTCGAATGCCTGCAGTCTTTAGTTAAAACGTAGTTTAGTATAAAAGTGTTTTGGGCTTAATTCAGCTGTCATACACAGAAATTAATTGGATCATCAAACACTCGATGCAAGTCAGGTTTGGTTCAACCAAATTTTAGAAAAGAAATATTTTTGCCCAATTTAAAAAAGAAAACTATATTTGAATATAAATGATTACAGATATGTTCTTTTACTACAAGCATAAAACTTTTATTAGAGATTATTACAATATTACTATTATTTTTTTTTAAGGCCAACTTGATAGGGTCTTTTTTCCAGAAATTATATTAATTGAAAAAATAGGCATGAGAATAATTGTTGAAAATCATTATGAAGTGTCATTACCACAAAATAAATATTTTAATTATTTTTTATACAACATTTAATAGATTGAAAATTGCACTTACAACAATCAAACTACGATATTACAGAGGGTTAAGGAATGCTCTGCTCACTTCATGTAATAAGAAATTTTTGTACTTAAGTATTATCTGGGTCCAGGTAGAAAGATCGACAAAAATGATCGTCGATGGACAATTTACGTGTCAATTGCCAATCATGTTCAAAATTATCCTTTAATGTACATTTAATAAATGCAAAACATCATTAAACATCATAAATAATATATAAATGATAAATAACAGCAAGCAAAAGTAATAAAAATGGTAATTTAGTGTTGCCACTATTGGCATTTTTTGTTGTCACTATTGGTGCAGTGACAATGACTTGGCATAAGCAAGTAACGAAATTTTCACAAAAAATATAAACAATCTTTTTTCATTACAATGAGCAAGCGTTGAGTATTTTCAGAACCACATAAAACCAGTAAATAGGAACTAATGTGAGAGGAATGAAACTGGAAGTTGAATGTTTATTATTAAATAAACTGAATTTGCTGTTTATTAAAGATGAATCATTTTGTGTTTAATGTAATAATTATTCGATAAATGCTGTTTATCATTAACAAAAAAATTAAATAAAACAAATTCAGTATAAAAATGAGACTAGATGAACCCTTGATCTGCAGATGTAATAGTCACCTAGAGATATAATCCACATTCAGAAATAGTGGCGCCTTTTTATGTAGAGAGTTCACTTTTCAGAGATTATTCAACAAACATTTAAGACAGTTCTTTTATCTTTTGTTTATTTTAAGTAAACTGAGTTCCACCCCCCACTCCCCAATGCCATTATGAATATGTCTTCAAAATATTTTGCAAGAATTGGTTTTCAGCGCTCCATACTTGAAAGCCATATATGAGTGTATGAATACTTTTACAAATACTTCAATACAAAGAGATTTTTTTTTTATATTACACATATAATTAAAACACTTTTTAACCGGTAACGCGTTTCGTTGCAGACTATATAATCACAGTAAAAAACAAATGTTAAAGGACTTCTTTTTGTTCGTCAGTTTGCTTCAATGGGGCTTTTTTTGTTAAAAAATACTTTTGATAACAACTTGTTAACATTGTGTAAATAGCTGGACATCTGTTCCATGTTAAGAATCTGTTAGATTACATATTGGATATGAATATAATCCGAATCAGTATAAATAATAACATAAAAATATTATTTTCGATACTAACGTGTTATTTGGGGTTCAATAATACAAAAACTAAAAAAAGATATAACATAGCAACACCACGCTAATGATAATCAAGACAGCCGATTTTGAAACATCGATTATCATTGAGTGTGTTCAAGAGGCACACGGGCTACGCGCGCGAGCTCCGGAGACAGGAACATGGAGTGGGTCAATATCATGGATGGAATGACACATAATGGATTTGATTAATTATGGTGCTAATTAAAAAGATATTTTATTGCAAAAGGAACGTGTGCTAGATGGCTGAATGGATAAGGCAGTGAACTCGAGACTAGGATTCTGGGTTCGAATCCTTCCAGTCCCACATTATGTCCTAATTTTTTTTTTGTTTTGTTTATTGGTTGTTTTATATTTTTCATAATGAATAAGATATTTTTGATGAAGATATATTTTTTATTTTTATTATACAGAGGGCACGTGTATTTTTATTATAATAATAAAATACTTAGTTAAATGTGAGAAAATGAGGTATTTCGATAAAAAAATTTACATCTGAACGCCTTTTAAATATTCAAAGTTTCGTTTCAAGTAATTATTAGTGCTGTAAAAGTAACGACTAAATGAATACCCGTATGATGTCGTTACTTTCAAACTTGCTACCCGTTAGAAAGTATTCGTTACTCGTTACTGTTCAAAAACCGGGTATGTACTACAAACCTGCAGCAAATCTAATTATATACTGCACACTGCACATGAGTCTTTTGAAGAATTCGTTACTGTTTTAACGTAAAATATGTGCTGCCATCTGTACGTAAAATTTACATTTAATTTTCTACGTTTTAATGAAAAAAGGCAAACAAAATTAAAATACGATGCATAATTGAATATAACATGTCTGAATTGTAGAATTTCTTACTTATGAAATAATGAATAATTGGAGAAAGCAATTAGGAAGAGTAAAAGTTTACCAAATTTATACTAAAACTATCAAATATGATGGAAATCATCAAACTTTGTGGTTCTCATCGCCTCCCTTATCTATTTATATCGTCATTTCATTCCACTTACATCATTTTCTTTCTAAGTTCACATTCCATAAAGTTTCTTATTTACTTTTATTTATTTCATTATAATATCAACAATAGATATGAATTAACTTAAACTTACCTTTCCATATTGTTTTCTGTTAATATCCAGTTGATTTAAGTTTCTCTTTAATCTTTTGGTGGTCGTATTAACTTCCGCCATTTTCCGTTTCATTACACTCATATCTTGTCATCCTACACCGGCAAAATCAGTTTTCAAACTAAGTTTAATTTTCCGTAGTTATATTTTCTCCGCTAGATGGCGACATTGCATATCGCTTCTTTAATCGATCTTCGCATCGAATCTCTGCTTGCATTGATTTGATGCCGCTTTCTGATTGGTCCGTTTGGCGGGCGTCGCTCCCAAATGATGTTTTCAATCCGAGCCATTTTAGATAAATACGCGATGCAAACACTGTAATGTTGCACTTTTTAGTCTTCCTAATGGAAGCAATATTTCACGAACTGGATAGAGGCTGGGACTCTATCCTGGAACGTACGTTTAGAGTACTTATTATATTTATGTTTTCTAGAATTTTAAATGCTTTTAAATAGTTTTTCATATGCAAATTAATTGTGCTTATTCATGTATCAAAGTCTTCATTCTTCACGACTGTTGTTTATTAGAGAAGTTATAATGTGAATTATCATGCTGTCAACTCTTCAAGATGTTTATTAAATAAACTGCATTCTGTATTTAAGTGAATTTGATTTTGTGTTATTAAAGTTCTCCTCAAGCTACATTAAGTTACATTCAAGACACGTCCATTCTTCCGTGAAATTTCATATCCAGCCTTTGCTTGCACAGCGTATTTCTGCTTATGTTAATGTACCATTTTAACGTATATAATTAATTAAATTATATATCGCAGGAGATGTGGTTATGGGCAATGAATGTCCGGAAGTTTGGATTGCCGAAAAACGTTCTTTCTAGTTAATTTGGAGACTTCAAGTTTATTTCAAAGGTGAACTTTAGTTATTTATTTTTGTTTTACAATAGCCTGGACTGTTATATTTATTTAAAGAAGCACTGAATTATCCATTGAACTTTATTTTTCCGATGAACTTTACCTGAACTTTTATTTTTCCTGGTGAACTATTGTTTTTGACGAACTTTCTTTGATCTTTTTCGCCGTTTTTACGAACTCATACGTTTATTTACAGATTTTTGTTGACTTTTTACATCATTTTTATTAACATTATTTTGCGTATTTACCATACTTTATTTAAAATAGACTTTTATTTTGCTGATTTTGTAGAAGAAAAATATTTTTATTTGAAGATTATTACAGTTTATCTTGATTGAGTTTGACAGAAAATGAAGAAAGGGATGAAAATGTCGGGGGGGGGGGGGGGCGGTAGCAGTATTTTTGCTTGAAATTTCTTTTGGCTATTTTTTTTTAATCTCCCAGGATGGCATCTAATGTAATTGATAAGTTAAATTCCAGGAACTATGCCACATGGAGTTCCGACATGAAATATCTTTTAATGGAAAAGGAATTGTGGGAGATTATTAGCTTGAAACAGAGAGCACCAGAAATAAGTGTTACTGTTACTGCCGATGTTAGGAATTCTTTTATTGCCCGTGCTAACAAGGCTCAGTCATTAATTTATTTGAATGTGGAAGCCGAATTCAAGAGAATTATAGATGATTGCTTAGATCCTGTAGAAGCATGGGAAAAGTTGAGGAAAAATTTTCACCCCGACACACGCGCTCATCATATGACCCTCTTTAACGAATTGATGGAAGGAAGAATCAGACATGGTGAGTCAGTAAATTTATTTGCTACTCGATTAAGGAAGATTTACATGGAAATTAAGCAGATTGATAAAAATTTTTCAGAAAATTATTTATGTTATCAGTTTTTACGTTTCTTACCCTCAAGCTATGACGTTTTAGTACAGCAGTTATTAAGTAGGCCTGATGACACTTTTAAATTTGATTTGGTTGTTGATGAATTGATATCCGAAGAAACTCGTCAACGTTTACGTGATAAAGATGGTGCTAAACAAGTAAACATTTCGAATCTATACCAGTCTTCTAATTTTTCTAAAAAGAGGTTTCGCTTTCGTAAACCCAAGGGAAAGAAGTGCTGGAAATGTGGTAAATTAGGCCATCTTCAGAAAAATTGTTTTTCAAGAAGACCAACCAGTCCCTACCATCAAAGAAATGTTTCTCTGGCTCCATCTTATCGACATGATTACTCATCGGATAGATCCAGTTCTCTTCGTCATCGGTCTCCTGATAGATACTGCGGTGGCTCTTCAGATTCTAATCAGCTAGCTGATGGTTCAGATTCCTATGAGTCCTCTTCCCCTGCTCCAAGAGACTCTAGACATCGAAGACAGACTCCTTGCCATGCCAGACGTCCATCTTCCAGTGTTTCTAATCGGAGGGATGGTGGTTCTCGCCGTGACTTATCAAACTCATCACGTAAGTCCAATTTATTTGTTTCTCACTCTAGCTTAAGTAATGTAGTGAGGGACGGTGATTGGGTGTCTGATTCCGGTGCGAGCCATCATTTCTGTAGTAAAATAAATTTATTTTCAAATTTTGAAGTTTTAAATGATGAGATGTCTGTTGCCGTTAAAAATGTTTTGTTTCCCATTAAAGGAAGGGGTGATGTCAAATTACGTTTTGGTCAGAGGGTTTTTACTTTATGTAATGTTATGTACTCTGATCAATTACGTAGGAATTTAGTCTCGGGGCCTCAATTGGACCTAAATGGTTTAAGCTTTTCTGGTTACAATGGTGAGGTGAAATTCTGCCGGGGGGACGAGTACCTTTTTAGTGCCTATCTTAAGAATAGGATTTATCGTTTATATCCAAAAATCCCTGTTTCCTCTTCTAAATCAGTCAAGTTTGAATCTCTTTCTACTAAGAAAGATGATATAATGTTACATTGGCATAAAAGATTTGGTCATATTAGCCAGTCTCTGATAGCACATACTAGTCATAGACAAGGTGTACGGGGGTTACCGAGCTTAAAGGAAACTGATTTATTTTGTGAATCTTGCAAATTGGGTAAACTGAAAAGTGTGTCGCATAAGTATAATAAAAATATACGTTCTAACCATCCTTTAGAGCTGCTGTATGCGGATTTGTGGGGCCCTTGTCGTGTCGAAGGTAGGAATGGAGAAAGATACTTTTTGTCTATTATTGATGATTTTTCCCGTCGTGTGTCTGTTTATCCTCTAAAAATGAAATCTGACGCATTTGATGTTGTTAAGAGACATATCATAAGAGCAGAAACATATTTGAACCGAAAGGTCAAAAGTTTTAGAACAGACAACGGCGGGAAATTTGACAATATTTCCTTTAAAAATTTCTTCGATGACAGGGGTATACATCATGAATTTATGAACGTATATACTCCACAACAAAATGGAGTTGCGGAGAGGTTTATGTTAACCGCAGCAGATGGTATGCGAACACTCTTGATAGATAGTAACCTTGATCCTAGTTTTTGGCCCGAGGCCCTTAAGTATTTTGTCTACTCTTGGAATAGAGTATGTCCTACGTTGTTGGGGAAGACTCCTTTCGAGCTTTATGGAGGAAAGAAACCTTCAGTTCGCCATTTAAAGCCCTTTGGTATTGTTACGTATGTCCGTATTCCTAAGCAAAGGACTTGGAAATTAGAGGCTAGAGCAAAGAAGGGTTTCCTGGTTGGATATGCTTTTAGGACTAGGGGTTACAGAGTTTGGATTCCAGAATCTGACGAAATTATTGAATCTTCCAATGTTTCTTTTAACGAATCATGTTGTGGTCTTGAGCGCAGTGGAGCTGCACTGGGCTCCGAGGATTATACTCTCTTCTCTCCTCATGCTGAGGAAAATCGGGACAGAGTTGTTGAAGTTGTACCTGAGGATATCCCAGGTCCTTCCAACGAGTCTCTAGATTCCCCGCATGGGAGTGGGGAGGGTGAAGACTCGGGGTCCAGGTGCACCACTCAACCCACTATTTCCCCTTTAAGGGATGTTAGTTGGGTGAGAAAGCCTTCTATTCGTAAGAAAGGTAATCGAGCTGACATCTATTATTATGAGTCAGGTAAGACCCGTTGCCTGAGATCCTTAAATGATGTGAAGAAATATTGTGAGGAAAAACATATTAAGTTTCAGCCTGAACTTTTTGATTTTACTGGAGCTAATCTTTATTCTGGCATCATACCTGTTCCTAATAGTTCTTCGACATCTGACGACGAGGATGCTGATTCTATAGATTCAAATTTAGTTTATCCAAGAGCATGACTAGTACATCAAAACGACACTCCCAGAACTTTTAAGCAAGCATGTAATTCAGCACAATGTTCGGTCTGGTGGAAAGCAATGGAGCTCGAAATACGGGTAATGCGAGAACGAGGGGTTTGGCACTTAGCGGAATTGCCGGTACATGTCACACCAGTAGGTTGCCGGTGGGTTTACACGACGAAACGGGATGAATTTGGACGGATCGCCAGGCACAAGGCTCGCCTTGTTGCCCAAGGTTTTAAACAAATTAAGGGCGAGTCTTATGATGAAACTTTTAGCCCAGTTGTTAATTTTGGCGTAATCCGATTCTTTTTCTCCCTTTTCGTTTCATGTAGCGGGTGGTCGCACACTCAGTGTGACGTGACCTGCGCCTACCTGTACGCACCACTGAGTGAGGACGTGTACATGCTACAACCTCCCGGTTTCGTTGAGCCCGGGAAAGAGCACCTTTATTGCAAACTAGACCGGGCATTGTATGGATTACATCAGAGTGGAAGAGAATGGTTTTTCGAAATCCATAAAGCATTAATTGAAATAGGTTTTAGAAAATTGGAATCATGTAACTGTGTTTATATTTTTAAATCTGGAATTGTACTTTTATTATATGTTGATGACATCGTGATTTTTGGTAGAACTCAGAAGCTGATTGACTGTATTTTGACCCGCATTAAATCTAAATTTGATGTTAAAGAGCTTGGTAGAACTAGGAAGTTATTGGGTGTTGAGTTCGAGGATACTCCATCCGGAGTTGTCATACATCAGTCAAATTACATTGAAGAAGTATGCAACAGATTTGATAAGTTCAAAATACCTTTTTCTACCTTGCCTATCAGCAAAGGGGTTGTCTTTTCAAGGTCAAATTGTCCGGTTTCCAATCACGATGTTGAACAGATGTCACATTTTCCATACCGTAGTGTTCTGGGATGTCTTTCATTTATTGCAAATCGTGCCCGTCCTGATATTTGCTATGCCGTAAACATATTGAGTCAATTTCAGTCTAACCCTGGTATTGTTCACTGGGATGGTCTCTTGAGGCTGCTGGGATATGTTAGGTCTACAAAGAATTACAAGCTTAGACTCTCGTGCTATTCCAATAATTTAGTGGTTTATTCCGATGCCGACTTCACGGCTAACCGCGACGACCGGACCTCGATCGGCGGCCAAATAGTCATGCTAGACGAAGCACCTGTCGACTGGCGCACTTTTAAAGAAAAGTGCGTCAGCTTATCGACTATGGAATCTGAATTCGTCGCAATGACTGAGGCCGTCAAGAACCTGGTCTGGTTTGACCGGATACGCCACGAATGTGTGCAGGAAGGAATTATTTATGTACTTGGGGGGAAAGCTGTAATGAAGGCTGACAATCAGGCAGCGATTGATTTTATTAAGTCTCCAGTGGAGAATTATAAGTCAAAACATATTGATGTTAAGTTGTTCTTTATTAGAGATCTTTATTATAAGGATGAATTTTTATTGTCTCACGTGCGTAGCAGATCCAACTTGGCAGATATTTTTACCAAACCGTTGACCAGAAATGAGGTTTTGAACTTCATTAAACTGCTGTTTAATGTGTAATAGTTCTTTTGTATTTAAATTTGTCATATTGTACTTTAGTCAAATATATATAAATCTTTCATATTGTATCTTTATTAAATGTTATGCTGGTAAATTCCTTTAATACATATTGTACTTGCACTTTTTCTAATTGTTGTATTAAGTATTTTTAATGAAAAGTGTAGTCATTTGTAATTTTAAATTGTTAATTTACCTAAAGCACATTGTTTTAAATTGTTAATTTACCTAAAGTATACTAGTACCAATTTTTCATCATCACCAGCTTTCTTGATCATTTCCTATTAGTTTTAAAAACTTAAATTGTACCTATTTTAATTAAGAATTAATTTGAAGTTATTTAAAGAAAGTTTTATTTGGTTTATCTAAATATATTTTCTAGATTGATTTTATTATTGAACTGTAATGTAAAATGTTTGCTTATTTTTAACTTGTTCTCTCTACTTCTAGGCATTTAGATCGCCACCCATTTATTGTGAATGTTTGTGAGAAGATTGAAAGATGCATGTATGAGCCCTATATCCATCCTTGTGATGGATACGTTAAACAGTTTTATGTCAGAGCCGTTGTATTGTCTCATGATTCTACATGCCTGGATCAGTATTTTTCATGATGTTTTTGAATTTTTATTTTTCAGCTTTGGACTTTAAAAGTTTTGCTTCATACATTTTTGAATTGTAATAAAAATATTTTTCTTGCATTATATTATGTTAAAATGTTGATTTTTGGAGATGATCAAGATGTCTTCATCTGCTGGTTGTAACTTTTCCAAATTGGAAAACGTTACTTTATTTGGTACGTATTTATTCATGTATTTTTGTAAATTGTATTGTATTATCTATATTTATTGGGAACTGATTCTTTTGTTAGGCTTGTTACCCTTTTTGGTCTAGGATATACCGGTCACTGTCTATTGACCTGGGGGATTTCTTTTGATAGCCAATATCTTGTGAAGATCTACGTTTCCCTCTTTTTGATGGATTCTCAATACAATGCTATTTTTAACTTTAAAAATGTTCTTTAAAATTTTTCTAGTTGCTTATTAAAAGCGTTAAATGTTTAATAGTTAAAATTTTTCTTACCTTTGAAGTGCTTAGGCTTCATTGTTTAAAGTTTTTGAAGTGTTAACTTCTTTTTGAATCATTGAATTGGTTCATTTTCGGTTCAGTTGAATCGTGAATTTTTCTAGCTGTTCTGTTGAGTTTAAATAGAGGAAAGTGAATAAAAGAGGGTTACTGTTTTGTAGTTTAAATATTTAACTTTATTTTTGTTAAATCATTTTTGGTTAAATTAAATTGTGGAAATGTTTTTGATGTTGTTTCTTTGAACCTCTTTAAGTCCTTATCCTTTGAGTCACTCATTCTTGGGCAGATCAGATTGTCCCGATTGAGTAGTTTGACTCTTTTTGTTAGATGAGGCAATGAGAGGGGGGGCATTTGATGGAAATCATCAAACTTTGTGGTTCTCATCGCCTCCCTTATCTATTTATATCGTCATTTCATTCCACTTACATCATTTTCTTTCTAAGTTCACATTCCATAAAGTTTCTTATTTACTTTTATTTATTTCATTATAATATCAACAATAGATATGAATTAACTTAAACTTACCTTTCCATATTGTTTTCTGTTAATATCCAGTTGATTTAAGTTTCTCTTTAATCTTTTGGTGGTCGTATTAACTTCCGCCATTTTCCGTTTCATTACACTCATATCTTGTCATCCTACACCGGCAAAATCCGTTTTCAAACTAAGTTTAATTTTCCGTAGTTATATTTTCTCCGCTAGATGGCGACATTGCATATCGCTTCTTTAATCGATCTTCGCATCGAATCTCTGCTTGCATCGATTTGATGCCGCTTTCTGATTGGTCCGTTTGGCGGGCGTCGCTCCCAAATGATGTTTTCAATCCGAGCCATTTTAGATAAATACGCGATGCAAACACTATAATGTTGCACTTTTTAGTCTTCCTAATGGAAGCAATATTTCACGAACTGGATAGAGGCTGGGACTCTATCCTGGAACGTACGTTTAGAGTGCTTATTATATTTATGTTTTCTAGAATTTTAAATGCTTTTAAATAGTTTTTCATATGCAAATTAATTGTGCTTATTCATGTATCAAAGTCTTCATTCTTCACGACTGTTGTTTATTAGAGAAGTTATAATGTGAATTATCATGCTGTCAACTCTTCAAGATGTTTATTAAATAAACTGCATTCTGTTTTTAAGTGAATTTGATTTTGTGTTATTAAAGTTCTCCTCAAGCTACATTAAGTTACATTCAAGACACGTCCATTCTTCCGTGAAATTTCATATCCAGCCTTTGCTTGCACAGCGTATTTCTGCTTATGTTAATGTACCATTTTAACGTATATAATTAATTAAATTATATATCGCAGGAGAAAATATAATTACACAAAGAAAATATTTTTACAAACAAATTTATTTACTAATTTTACACTAAAAGTAATTATGTATTATGAAATTTTAACTTCTGGAATAATTTGAAAATATTTAAATATATGTATATTTAATTTCTTACGTGGTCATCCTATCAAATGACATTGTACTTCAGTCTCATTATTATTTCTGAAATTATTGATTTATATTTAAAAAAACCTTTTTTTCAAATATGAAATTTAAAAACATACCAACAAAAATATTTGGCACAGATGTCATATATGCACCACATTGGCGTGATTTTTTTCTGACGCCAATTTGTCGAATACCAGTTACATATATATATTTAAAAAAGGGAATAACAATAAATAAAAAAAAAGTTTATTTAATAACTATAGAACTAAACAATATATTAACAAATAAACAATATCCGGGTTACCATATTAAGCAAAATAACGGGACTTTGGCACCAGTTAAGTACCCCGGTACTTATATGATATTGGCGTCAGAAAAAAATTGCGCCAATGTAGTGCATATATGATATCTGTGACAAATATTTTTACAAGCCCCCCCCCCCCCCCCAAAAAAAAAAGAAAAAGAAATTAGAAAACAGGAATTCTGCTTTTTCAGAATTTAGTATCACGCCCGATGAAAAAAAATATGTGTATAAATGTAGATAGTTCAGTTATAAGACTTAAAACACACGCTTTTATTTTATATAAAATGACGTTATCCGCATCCGCTGAAGAATTCCTTTCGTTATTTAAGAACTTCGAAAAAAATGGCTATCTTATGATTTATATGCTTTCATTTCTTTGTAATATTAATGTCGATACTTAAAATTGTTCAGTTTATAAAAGTTCCATGTTTTATTAGAAGTCATTCGCTTATATTTTTTCGAAACAGCACGTATTTTAATTACATTTTTTTTTTCAGTTTTTATGAGAAAATGGCTATAAAAAGTTATAATTGGTACTTTCCAACTATTTTTCCCTTACTTTTACTTTCTACAGAAATGGAGCACTTGAGTTACAAAAATTAAACAAATAGCATTAAAAACTACAAAAAAATTAATATCTCAAAAATAAATCGAGATGCAGTTTTCAAACAAATTGCATTTAAAAGTACTTTTTTTCCCCAATACGACGGTATAAAAATTGAAAATGTGCGATGCTTAGAAGTAAAAAAATATTGCGGCAGAGATTATTCCATACAATGATACCTCTGCTTTGTTTTATACCCTGGCTGATACAACGGAGCGTGTTTTTTTTTTTTTTTTTTTTTGGAGACAACACTTTATTAGCTTAGCTGGGAGAAAGAAATAGCATGCCGGGGCTAAAAAAATTAAACGTTATCATAAAAACATTTTTACAAACAATCTAAAAACTCGTCTTTATCATAAAAATATTTTTTTTTCAAATTTAAAACATAAATACGCGTACAAAGATATTTTTAGAAGATAAAGAATGCACTGAAAGTAAACCTGTAAATTTTAGAACAGAATTTCTTGAAAATTTTCAGAACATTTAAAAGAAATGTGTTTCATTTTAGTCTTTATCATCTTATCAACCAACAGTTTACGCCACTCGCATTACTATTTTAGAAATCTTTGATTTATGTTTAAAAATAATATTTTTTCCATTCTTTTTTATTTTAATGAAGCACGCCTTTCAGATAATATATAATCTGATTTTCAAAAAATTCTTTCAGATGGTACTAATGTAGACATCTCTGATAAATACTTTTTTGCTAAATCCGCAAGCTCGGAGTATAAAACAGCTATACTTCTTTTTCTTTCCATAATAAAGGAATCAACAAGCCCCTACGAAATCAAAATCATTTGAGATTTGAGAATAACTGATACTAACAGAATGATACGCATACGCTGATACAGAAACAACTGATTCCGAAATATCCGAGTCTGAATAGAAATTCGCATCTTTTACCGCATCCGGCTATCTGCTCCATTCATGAATTACACAAACGTACGCAGCGTTTGAAGTTAGTTTCATTTTGTTCGGCTGCGTATTGACACAGTAACGACTAACGAGTCGTATTTCGAAGTACCGATTCGGTATTTCGTATCTTAGAGAATACCCGTTACTTAGTAACGAATATGTGCGGTTTGCTACAGCTCTAGTGATTATATATGTAGTATGTATAATGATATAAACATTAAGCAAATACAAAGGAAAAAATAATATATATTGTGCGAAAATATCCTTTTGCGCGTAGGATATATTCCTTGATTTTTTTTTTTTTTTTTTGAGTACTTTAGAAAAGAATTTTTATCGAGACTAGGCTGGAAATCATATTTTACTTTGAACATTATAAAAATAAAATGTAATAGTTGTAGATTATTTTAACTAAAAATATCTGTAAATATATTTTTTAAAGAGATAAATATATAGGTTTCCTGTCTAGTTTTGTAGTGAATAAAGTATTAGAATGTTTATAAATTTTCTACTGAAAGTATAAGTAAGTATTTTGCTTATACTAACAGAATTTTGAATGCCAATTATTTCTCATGTTTTATGATGTATTTCGGTCTGTTATCCACACGGTATTAAAATATGCAATCATAAAATAAGAAATATATATATTAAAACCTTCTCTGAAAAACTGTCTAACTAACAGTGCAAATTCCATTGAAATACATCCAGTATAGTAGATTACAAACAAATCTCATATGCTGATATCACAATCTTGGTTTACTAACAGCATTCTATTAATCACGGAAGATATAAATCAACTGATAAATCATTTTTAAATAAATAAAAAGAAAATTGTTAAAAAGTTAAAATTTTTAGATCACCAGTTGAATTCTTAAATTGTATCAATCAACCTACCAAACAAAGCACAACCAATAAATAAAACATAAGCACAAAACACACAATCACGTGACCAAATCACTAACACAATTTTTTTGAGCAGCTTGCGCGGAGTTTGTGTGCGGTTGGTTAACTAATTGTAAATGCTAAATGGGCTAAAGTAGATAAAGAAGGTCACGTGATGTTTTTCCCGACTATTTTAGATTTTATCTGAGTGAACATAGGCATGTATTTCTGTTACGAAAACCATGTTTTGGAAGGATAAAGAAATATAGTCGTTGGTTTTACCTTTTTTGAACCATAAAAATAATGAAATAATTGAATTATTTTAAAATTCCTTTCTTTGATAAGACCTACTCCATGGCATAAACTTCTGAGCGCGTGCACGGCGCGAATTGCACCTCTGAACACACTCATTATTATTGCAGCTTTCCAAGCATCGATTACGATTTGTTAAGTTTTGTTTTGGCGCCATCTATCAAGAAGTAAAATAAACATTTCGAAGAAATATTCTGGTTTATAGTATTAACTATTATTATTATTGTAGCTTTGTTGTTACTTTCATATTTTATATATTTTCTTGACATTTAGAAATAACTCTCGTACCTCAGCTGAATTATTAATGAAATGGAGGAAAACGTAGTCAAAAGGGATTTTAAATGTTCATTTTGTGAAAAACACTTCTCCCGATTTTTAATTTGAAAAAAACGTTTGAAAACTGTATATGCACCAAAGAAGGAGAAATTTTGAAAGAATTAATCGATTTCAGCAGTAAGTAATTACAATTTTTTTTATTATAAATATTGTTTATTTTAATAATTATTTTATTATATTTCCTTTCTTTACCCTTATTGACAATTGAAATTTGTATAGTAAATTATTTTAATTCTTGCAGAATTTTTGATTTGGAAAGAAAAACAAGAAAGAGAAACCAGCTCTATGTATATTAGACAAAGGGGAAGTGAAACTAGAAAAAAAGGAGATAAAATTTTTCATTATTATTGCAACAGAAGTGGTGTTTATAAACTAAAAAGGAAAGGGCTAAAAAAGTAAAATCTCAAGGATCTTCAAAAATTGGAACAATTTGTCCTACCAGAATGACAGTGAAAATTACCAGCAGAAAAGTAATTGTGCATTTTACCCCAAAACGTGAAAATCATGAAATGGATGTGGAACATTTAAGATTACCCCAGTCTGAGAAAGAAGCTATTGCTGGTATAGTATCTAAATTTTATATCTGATTAATATAATGATTTTAGTTAACTTCAAGAATAAAGATAGGAATGAGTGATAAAAAAAATTTAATTAATAAATAATTGAAACAAAACAGTTTTCTTTTCTGAAGTGATTTATTTTCTATGGAAAAAAATAAAAAATTATATATAAAATCAAACATTTAAAACTTAACGATAGATTCATTCTGATACAGTTTTTATTATACATTTTTTAATGGTCAGTGTATCCCATCTGAATGTATTCATAATTTTTCTCATGTAAATAAACTTTAAATTGTAAGTTTGGTAACATAAATGGCAAATTCAAGGGGAGTGGTGGGGTCACGGGAGTTCTGATCCTCTTCTGAACAAAGAAAGTTTCAATACAACAATACATTTCTACTGTATATATAAAAACAAAAAAATCCTGCCCAACAACAAAAATATTGCTGATACTCACCAAGGCAATTAAATGAAAATGTGTGTAAAAAAAACAGAGTTTTTATTTTCATATATATGTTAAACATCTTCAGTTATAAGTAATTACTTCCTGATCATGATCTTTTCATGACTATCGAGTACAGAAAGTCGGCTTAAAATGGCAACTTTAATAACATTTTCTGAAACATGTTTTTCCTTTATAAGAAAATTGGAAACTGTTCATTTCTTGACTGTATATAGAACATGGTAATTTCATAGATATACAAAAATACATGCAAATTTTATGCACTTAATAAATAAAAATGACTCTGTAAATGTGTCAAAAAACAGCCAGTTTGGAATGGAGGATAAAATTTATGTAAAATTTCTCATGAAGAAATGCCCACCCTCCTACACACGCACTAAAAAAAAAAAAAAAAAGACATGACCCCCTTCCTCTCTAAATGGAGAATTGTATCCTGCCCTGGTTAACATGAAATGAAAACATTAACTTCAAAAATATAAGCACTAAGAAGATTAAATGCTACTTCTATCATTAAATATGAAAAATTATATTAACAATGCCACTTACTGAAAATAGAAGGTTATTTAATTTAACATAGTAACATTTGAGCAGGGCTGAAACTAGCCTTTTTTGTTCCCGGGGCAAACCTCTCCCCCCCCCCCCCCACCTTCCTCACGCACAATGAAAGTTATCGACTGAAAGTACCTTATGGACAAAAAAAAAAAAAAAAATCTTTGAAAACAAAAATCATTTAATAAGAATTAAAATGCTAGCAAGAAATATGTGAATAATGTTCCCATAGGATTAGATTGAGCGTTAAGAGCCTACACTAGTCACGCGAAGAAAGCGGATTGCTAATGTTAAACCTATGGGAGCGTTCATTTTAAAATTTCTCACTTGCGTAATAGTTTTAAATTATTTTTTTTCTCTAACTGGTTAGTGTTTACTTTTTCGATATTGGTTGCAATTTTTTTTTCTATAAAGTTACTTTCACTTTCACAAATTTGAAAAGAATGTTCTCATAGGTTTAGCATTAGCTTGCGAGATTCTTTGTATTTCATATATATATAGACATTTTTGTATGAAAGGACAAACAAAACCTTTGCCATTTTTTCTGCCGCCTGGGGCACATGCTCCCTCTGCACCCCCCTAGTTTCGGCTCTGTTAAAAAGTGATATGCAAGAAATGAATAAAATAATTTATGTAAACTGGTATATGAATTCTTTTACATTGTTGTCTAACTACTAAGACCTTTTGATGCTGCCTGGAATTTATATATTGCCACCATAAAATTTAGAGTAGAATTTTTTCTCAATACTCTAAATATTCCATAAAATCCTGATTATAAGCCCCCCTCCCCATTTTTAAGTAGTTTTGATTTTCTTTTCCATTACCAAATATAACCCCCTCCCTCCCCCCATCCCCTTCACAAACTTTTTGGTGGATTTATATATTTTTTTTTACATAATCTTAATGAAATCCCCCCCCCCCTTTCTGAATGAAATGCCTCCTTCCCTTCTGTGTCCTCCCTCCCTTATACAAAAAGTTTAACATCTTGAAAATCTTAATTCATTTGTTCTATTTGTTGCTCGCTAGTAATGATAAGTAAATAATCAATTATCTAAATTACATTCCTTTTGCCAAAAGTTCCTCTTTCCCCTCTGACCCCCACCGAGCAAAGTTTAAAATCTTTCAAATTATTATTTTTTTTAATTCTGCCTCATTTCTTATTTTGTGGTAGATAATTTATCTAAAATTGCATCTACATAATTTCGTATGTCTTCCTCATCTAAAAATCTTCATCCCCTATTTAAAGTTTTGCTACATCCTTTCCCCCCAAAGAGGGGGGGGGGAGCAATTTCTAAATATGTGGGAGGAAAGCAAAAGGTTTTTTTTTTTTTTTTTTTTTTTTTTTTTTTTTTTTTGCAATTTGGCTGTTCTCACCCCTGAATCACATGTATATTTTATGTTTAAATAGAGAGAAAAAAGAAAAAGATTTTATAATGTGTTTGCTTGGGATGGGGGTGGCAAAAAAAAAAAAAAAAAAAAAAAATTCTCAGAGAAGGTAAGAAATAATTTAGGCGATCATTTAAATATTTTTACAACAAAATCACAAATCAAGCAGAAAAAAATTAAAGAATTTTACGGATTTTAAACTGCATGAGATGCAGGGAGTGGGGGTGTGATGTTCATAATATGAGGGTGGGGGACAGGGGAAGAGAAGCAAAGATTTTGGGAGGAGGGGATAATTTAGGTGACACATTATTCATTTATTTGTTACTATAGTTTACTAAATGGGTCAGAAAAGAAATTTAAAATTAAAGAGTTTTATAGGTTAAATTATGCACATTTGATACCAGAGGTGGGAGAGCAAAGGGGGAAGCAGTTTTTGGGGAGTTTGGAGGCTTAGATGATTGATTAAATATTTCTATAATACCAATTTCCTTAGTTTTTTTTTTCAAATAAAATGTTACTTTTTTGAAATAATTATTGAACTTTTACTTTTAAATGGCAATACACTACTTAGGAAGGAATGTAAAAGTACATTATTTTTATTTTGCAGAAAATGCCGCAAAAATGGAAGAAAATTGAGCAAAGCAGAAGAATGCTTACCAATGAACACATGTTATTGGCTGTGCAGATGGTTGTGGAAGAAAAGCAAAGCATCAAAGAAGTAGTATTAGCTATGGATATTTCCAAATCAGTTCTTGCAAGGAACGTGATAAAATTTAAATCATATGAGAAGAAAGCTGATCTAATTTTTAGATCTAACATGCGGAATGATTTTCTCAACAGATGAAGAAAAGAAGCTAGAAGACTTACTGCGAGTTATATGAACTAGGGTCTAACCAAGAAACATGTTTTTTTGCTGGCATGTGAGTTTGGGAATGCCTTAAAAGGAAAATTGTTTGCTGCATGGATCAAAACAAATTGTGCTGGGAATGACTGGTACTATGGTTTCATAGATCGTCATCCAGCTCTTTCATTATGAACACCTGAAGCCACAAGTGTAGGGAGATCCACCCACTTCAATAAAGTGAATGTGGATACATTTCTGAAAAATTTAAAAAGTACTTATGAGTGGTACAGTTTCACTCCAGACCGTGTTTATAATTGTAATGAAATTGGGATAACTACTGCCAACAAACCTCAAAAATAGAAGTTTCCAAAAGAAAAAAGCAAGTGGGACAGGTTTCTTCTGCTGAATGTCGTGAGCTAATGACTTTGTTACAGTAAACTCCCGACTATCTGGCCCACCATACTATCCGGCCTAGTAAAAAAAAAATGAGGAATGTTGCAAGCGGCCGGGACAGGCAGGTTCCCGTCCGTGGAAAAGTGCTGACTTTCGACAAGAAGGGATTGCAGAATGCAATAGCAGAGCAATGACAGACAACAAGGAAGGGGGTTAAGGCCTGATAACCTGCTTCTTAACTTCTGCTTTGTATGTTAATAAGTGCGGGCATTATTTGCCATTGTTCTTGTAACATTCCTATAGACTTTTGGTGTGCTTTGTGTTTATTTATTGGAGAATAACCAAATGGGTAATATATATGAAGTAATGTTGTTGGGACTATGGAGGAAAAACTACACATTATAAATCGACTGCAGTCTGGGATAATGGCAAAAACTATATCTTCAGAGTTAAGAGTTGGTAAAAAGTACAGTGGGTGACTGAAAGAAAAATTGAGCAGAAATTGGAAAGGGGTGTGCTGCCCAAACCAGTGGGAGTGGAATGAAAAAAAGAAAAGCCATGCTGAAAGCTAAGCATGAAGAAATCTGAGGAAATTTTATTTTTGTGGACTCAACACTTAAAAGGAAATGGCTTTCCTGTTACTGGGCCGATATTGCAGGAACAAGCATTGAGATTTTCCCGAGTATTAGAAGGAGGAAGATTCAGAATTTACTGCCAGTGAAGGATGGTTAGACTTAAATGTAATTAAGTACGAGTAGTAAGCCTTAATTATGTCCACTAATAACCATATCACAATATATATTTCAAATGGAAAAATCAAAACACATATTAAAATATTTATTTTAATATGTAATTAATTAATATTAGGTAAATTAAAATCTTATATTGACATTTTTCAACTCCTTCACTGAGTCGTCATCAGAATGTATAACAGAAATTACAAATACAATGCAAATGGAAAAATCATCCAATACAAACAAGTAAACCTAAAAACATGCCCAACATTTTCATCATCGCACATGTTCCCTTTATGTTACGATTCCGCAAGTTGTCCAACCATTCAACCCATATATTCGGGATGCGAAAAGATAACATGTCGTTAAAAACTCCTGAACTGAAGATATGTGTTGAATGGTTGGACAACTTGCGGAATCGTAACATAAAGGGAACACGTGCGATAATGAAAATGTAGGCTGCGTTTTCAGGTTTACTTGTTTGTCTTCAATGATTTTTTCCATTTTTCATATGCATTGTATTTGTAATTTCTGGTATACATTCTGATGACAACTCAGTGAAGGAGTTGACAAATGTCAATATAAGATTTTAATTTACTTTTTAATGGGTTTTTAATAAGGTCTTTTAAGAAAATAAATATTTTAATATATGTTTTGACTTTTTCATTTGGAATATATATTGTGAGATGGTTAGAACATTTTAAAAAACAATTCGGTATTGTCAAATTATCTGCTTGCTGCTGGGAGGGTTTATCTGCTGGTAAAGAAGCTGTACATTTGTTCAAAGACTATCTTGCTAAGCTTATTTAATAGAAGGAAATTTCTCGAGCAGTTAGTACAACTAAAATGAGATTGGTGTAACTTATAAGATGAACTTTAATTACTAAAATGATAATTAATAATTTAGTATTCATTCTAGAAAGAAAAAGAACAGTAATGTGTTTAGAAACGTTAAGAAAAAAAGAAGTATATAATTTTTTAGTATGATAAATAAACTGTCAGTAATTTTTAATAATTTTATGAATGGCAAATTAAAAAATACAATTAAATAACAACATGCTTTAATAATATCTTTGTTTTTTTTCTAAAGAAATACAGTTCTGTCATTTTTGTAAGGTCTTGGGCACATGGATTTAGAAATATTGTGGAATGGAGAAGAATTTTTTACAAGAAATCTCTCGCTATCTTCAGGTGAATTTGACAATTTTTTTAAAAAAGCAGGGTGCATTTTGCCAATTTTAAAAGGGAAGGTTGCATTTTATATATATATTTTTTCGAATATTAATTTCATAAATCATATTATAAGATTTTTAAAATGAAAAATTCAATGTTTGGTTTTTTTAGTACTGTAACCCCACAAAAAATGATCACATTAGGATTATAATTTCAGGAGAAATTAATAAAAATATGAAAATGAAATTTAGGAGGAAGCTCTGAATTTTTAATGTTTATAAATCAAAAAAAGACTTCCAAATGACTTGAAATTTTGTTTCTAGCAATAGTTTGAACTGAAGATTTAAAATAGTGTCAAAATTGTGTGTTACCATTAAAAAAAAACAAAGTTTGGTCTGGTTTTGATAAGTAGATGGCTCCCTAAGCCAGTCTTATAGACATCATTTAAAATCATTTGGTATCAATCATTTTCTCCTACTAAAATTTGCTATTATGTTAGTAGGGGGTGTTTATTTATTTATTTTTTTTCCACGACTGTACCTTTAAATTCTGTAACACTAATTAAAACCAGCTTAAAAACGTAAACAAACACTAAATTCCATTTAAGGCCTTCTGAACAATTTTTTTGAAATTTTGAAATTTTAAATTGCTAATTATTATTAAAAATGTCATAAAAAGGAGACATAAATATACAAAAAAGTAATTTAACTTAAATATGATTAAACATCTTATGTACTGTTTATATATGACATTTTACATATGTTGTCATAGATATGACATCTTAAGTTGTTTTAAATAATATTTAAACTATTTTAATCTAAAACAATTTAAATTTTTCTTAAAATTACTTCAATTTTTATCAAATCCAAAAAAATAAATACATTTCATGAATGTCTTAATACGGTAAAATTCTAAAAATAAGCCCCCCTCCCCTTTTGACAACATGAAATATTGCCGAAAGTGAGGAGGGGGATTACAAATGTAATTTTCTTGAAAATATTTTAACATTGGCATAAAAAAAAGACCTGCAAAAATAATCAATAAAATAAAAAACAGTCTTTGCAGAGGTCAACCTCAGCTATCAAATCAAAAATCTTTTTAAAATATTGAAATGTAAGATTTTTTAAAATCTTTTATGCTCCATATTATGAATTCATGAAAATTTCAACTTGTAAAGCATTTTTCATGAATTTTTGAAACTACATTAGAAGATTGACACAATCATTTAATAAATTTCAGAAGGATTTTGTGAATTAAATTTAATTAAAGTTGAATTTGTAAGGATTTTGTGTAATATTTAAAGCTTCCCTCAAACCGTTCGTTCAAAATATTTTTTTTAGTATCTATTTATACAAAATCCAAGTCTCTGTGTGTCCCTCACAATTCCAGTAGAACCGCCTCATTGTAATGAGCAATTGTTGAAAATTACTTATGCAGCGTTACCACAGTAGCGCCAAATGTTGACCAACTTGGCGAAGTATTGCCAAATTTAGCGACAAAAGTAAGTTGTCATATATGAAGCAAACTTGGCGATAGCTAGCTAATTTGACGAAATACCCATTTAAAATAAGGGCATATTTCATAATGAGGTCACGACAATTTAATTTAAACTCCACACTTTTAAGGATTCTTTTCAAAATCTATGGGTGAGAATTTAAAGTGTAATATATGAAAATGTACATCTTTACATATTCATCCTGATGCTACTAATAACATAGCAGCCAATAGACGGCACTGTACTGTCTGAGCTCCTAACTGCCTGATTTTACTGTGCTTTAGGTACTTTTCCAGTATAGAGGCCTTGGCGATATAGAGAAAATGAAATTTGGCAACTTATGTGTGCATGTGTGTTTTAATATATTGTAGTATATGTGTTTTAACTTATTCACTGTTTCATATACACAAGTAATTTTCAATACTTATACAACTTATTTAATATAAAGAAGCCATTTAACTATTTTTGCATACAAACTGAAATAAATTATATATAAAACAACAACAACAATAATATAGATTATATAAATAAACGTAATAGTTCATTAAATTTGTTTCCATAGCTGTTTATATCATTTGGCCAAAAAATCTCACTTCCAAAGTGCAAATTATGACAAACTTTAAAAAAGTATGCCAAGGCCAGTATACTGGAAAAGTGCTGCACTTTATATAGTCGGATACAAAAGTTAAATTCTCGGAACTTTTCCATTTTAGGGGCCTTGGTGAAGAAGGAAAATTGACAACATATTTTCTGGCAACCTATTCACTGTTTCATTTCATATACACACACATTTTTTTTCAATATTTATACAATTTATTTAGCATAAAAAAGCCATATATCTAATTTTATAATATAGACATGACCTGTAATCCGCAAAAAGCCTCAAATCTACACAATACTTGGAACCAAGGTGTGCGGATTAGTGGTCTTCTACTGTACTACAGTTTTTCATAAATGAGTTTCATTTTTAAAATCTGTTATTTTCATCTATCACTGCAGAAAGGGCGAGAAAAACTCATATTCTTGCACAAGTGTTGTATAGATAGATCTTTATATCTCATATTCCGTCATTTTTAATGGGCTATCTTTCTAGTTTTATATAATTAGGAAATATAAAAATATAATTTTGTTACAATAGAAATACAGGAATAATTCAAAGCTGAAATGTTTGACCCACAATCTTTCAACGTCAAGAAAGCTGAAAAATTGCAAAGGCAAAAGAAATCATCCTTTTAAAAATATTTTTGTTTTTTCCCCAATCCATAATGCTTTTGGAATAAGATAAAGTATCTATAACGCATTCTAAACTGTATTATCACTAATCAATGCATTAAATGAATTTTGTAACAAGTTATTTTAAAGGTATTTTAAAATACCGTCAAGATACAAAGAAAGGGTTAAAAAAATATAGGATTAACATTAAGGAGCAGGTGTTTTCACATGAGGGAAGTAACCCCTCAAAATGCTGTCACGATGCAAAAGTTTCCTGTTTAGCAAGAGAGAAATTATTCAAATTGCATTTTTTATGTATAAAAAGGACTCCGTGGATGTGTCAGCAAGTTTGCATTGTTTGGGTGTGGGTAAAAGAAATGACTGAGCTGCAAGCAAACAAAAAAAATGATTAAAAGGAAAAAATTGAAAAGCAAAATGCATATTTTTTCCTTACTGTTATAAAAAAAGGGGGGGGGGATGATATTGCCGTTGTTCTTTGACAGATTTTGTTCAAATTTTCAGCAAGTTGCAATAATAGTAAATTAGACTGTGTAACAAATTTGTATTAAAATACAATAAAGATTTTTTTTTTTAAAATCCTTCTCAGCTTGGCCGAAAAGGCAGGGGTAGATTTCGAAATTATGCACTAATTTCATCAACAAAATCTAAATAAAGATTAGAGAAAAGAAAACCCAGTTCAACAATTTTATCCAGCCACTTTTGATGAGTTTTTAATTTCATTTTTCTGTAAGAGTTGGTTTTATCAGAATCCTGTTAATACAATAATTTTTTCTCCGATCCCCATTTTTTAATCCCTTCAGAATATTTGTAGTAATATCATTCATTACTAGAGTTCATCTTATCAAAAACTTGTTACTACAAAAGTTTTGTTTCATTAAGTGAACACACACTCTATTTTAAATCTAGGAATTTACGAATTTGAAATTTACTATCTTGTAATGCGGTTATTTTCTCAACCTTTTTTTGGATTTTCTTCTATTCAGAAATGTGCAACTCCAAAACACTTCTCCATTACAGATAGGATCACAAAGCATTTATTGACACTGTTCTTGTAAGAAGGGTGAGGTTTCCATAACAGTATTTTTTGTTCATGAATCTAATTACTCTTGTAAATATCAAAAACTAACTACCGATTTGTTAAATTTGTTTAATTTAAAAATGAAATTGTTATTGTAAGTTCTTCTTTTGTTATCTTCAGACACTAACGAAGATAATTATTAAAGTGGAACAATTCTCTGATTCTTTATCAGGACACAAAGGGTTAATAAATGCATACTCAATGACTGTTCAGTATTATTTTAGCTTGCGTTTACATTACTTATCATTTTTAAGGATCTTATACATTTATTAAATGTACATTAAATCATCATTTTGAAGACGATTGGCAACATTAAACAAAATGACAATTGAAAACTATTTTTGGGGGATCTATCCACCTGAACCAGATAATTGGTAAGTACCCAGAATTTTTATACACAGTTTAGTCATTTTACTCTAAACTTAAAAAACTAAGGCACAGATGTCATATACCCACCGGGTTGGGTGCAATTTTTTTAAACACTAATTTGGCGAAAACCTCGCTTTTGAATATCAGTTACATATAGCGTGCTATAATTATTTTTTATTTCAATATGAGAATAAAATAAAGTGATAAATGAAACATTTTCATAATTTTAAAAAGGAAATAACAATAAATAAATGACAGTTTAATTAATAACTATAGAACAAAATAATTTATATAATTTTAAAAAAGAAATTAAAAGTAAAAAAAAAGCAATTTATCAAATTATAACGACCATTTGAAAATAATTTTTTTGAAGACTAAAATTTAAGACAAAAAAAAATCGCACAAAGTTGATCATACATTAAATACGCCATGAAATAAACATTAATAGTGTTATGACACGTAAAAATTCCAAGTGACAAAAATATGCCTGCGACTCGTACGTATTATTCACCTGAAACTTATCTTTTATCCAAGCATTTCTTTGGCTGTTCAGGAAAATGCTTTTTCCATCGTCAGATTTCTTGGAAATCTGACGACCCATTTTAAATGAAATTTCATTCTTAAACTTCTAAACATCCCACAATATTAGTTTTTACACCGTCGTATAGAGAAAAAAAAATGTACTTTTAAATGCAATTTGCTTGAAAGCTGTATCTCAATTTGCTTCTGAGTTATTAATTTTTATTGTAGTTTTTATTACTTTTTTGTCATAGTGGCAACAGAAGGTATCCATCTCTGTTGAAAGTAAAAGAAAATACAGATTACTGTATAGACCAATCACAAAATGAATAAAATGCGGATTAAACCAATAAAAACCTTCAGATATGCTTTTGATTTCCCATCCTGACAAGAACAATAACCATTTTTCCAAATGGTTAATAAACAATTTATTAATAAATAGATAACAGTTGAAACAATAAATAAACAATCACAATGAATATAAATACATTTCATAAAATGATCTGAACTACTAGGTTGATATACGGAACACAAAACCACGCAAAAATAGCTGGGTTGCCATGTCAAGCAAAATAACATCATTTTGGCACCCATTAGACACCGCTTTGTGTGTATAAGACATCTGTGTCAAAACTAAATGAGGTTGGTCGATAAAGATTTTTGTCCCATTACCTTTAAGCTTTAAATGGCATATCACACACTCTTATTTAACATTAACTTAGTTCATGTCATGTAAAGGTGGGATATCCTCACTCGCTTCCGGATGTGGTACATGACGACAATAAAATATTTTAATGTTTTCAGAAATTCATTACTAATTACCCGACTATCAAGAAGGGTTATGTGTTTCACGCGTATCTGGGTATGTGGATTTCTTTATACCTTCGAAACATCTCAATGGCTGGATGGATTTTAATGAATGAGATCTCTATCGATTCGTCTTAACTGCCCGATGGTTATAGGCTAGGTTTTGTTTTTATAAATTTAAAATGGCGGCCGTAAAATAAAAAATGGCGGTAGAGACAAAAAAACATTTTTATGCATCCTATTGAATGGCCTACCATTGGATAGGTCTTTCAAAATGAAGACGATGTTTCATCGACTATTTTACAGTCAGAAGCTTTGTTTAAATAGGACACAACCTGAAAGTTGTGTAGGTAGGATCTCTAGCTTGACTGTAACTTTAACCATCCTAGACATATATAGGCCTCATCAAAACAGTGTTTATCGATAGGAACTAACCATTAAGCACAACTAAAAGTCATCAGTACAAGTAAATAAAAAAAATAGGTAAGTATTATAAAAAATAGTTTCACATTAATGAGAAATAATTAATTAGTTCACTTTTTACTAGGGTTTTTTTTTATTTAATTTATAGATTCATTTTATTAAATAAATGAAACAGATGTGTTTGTGGTCCGCAGACTGAACTTTGAGATTTCCTCCCAAAATGATCCTCAATCTGAAACTCCAAGATGGATTGACCGAAGCAGGAATTTCGTCAAATATTTAAAAAAGTGTAATACACATTTCCGCATAAATTAGCTTTTTTAATAAACTTTAAGTAAAATTAAATTCTCAATAATTGAATTGAGCTACATTTTTATTCTTAAATCGGATGACACAAAAAATGGAATGACTTATTTCCACTCACAAATTCCTTAATCCATCACTTACTTTTTATTATTTTAACGGCAGTCAATATAACCAAAATAAATTATGAAAATACAAAATTTTACAGATAAAAAATTTGAGCTATTTTAATGTATTGGATATAAAAGGTATACAATAGGTATACTGTTATACTAATTGGATGAGTATATTAATGAAAATACACATTAAATAAATTAAAAAAACTAATGTAGAAATAACTAAAATTAAATTATAAAGATCTTCCTTACTTTTTTATTTCTCTATTGTAGACAGTATTTTTTAATTTCCCCCCTATATAAACTATTTTAAGAAAGAAAAGGTTTTCTTTTTCTAAAATTAAAAATGCCCTTTAGACTTGTCTTAGGAGTGCAGTTGAAAGCAGAATTCATAACATAATACTGAAACTCGTTACTTAGCCCATCCCATTTCTAAGTAAAAGAGGAATTCTTCTCCGTGTAATAAAATAGAACTTAGCTGCATCTGCCAGCAGCATTCATAGCGAACATTTATTTTCTGAAGCTAGACAGATTTATGAAGAGAAAAAGATTACAACCAAAAAACTCTTATTTTTACACTGTAACTTGGCCATGTTAAATTTTGATTACAAATAGCAGTGTATCAGCTTTTATAAATGATCCCTTATCACTGACGCATATTAAAATACAGTAGCGCTCAAAAGTACTTTGACAAAGATAATAATTCACTTAATTGAAAAGAATAATAAAATGCAAAAATCAATCATTTATTTTATTTAAACAGCATGCAATGCATGCATGGGTCATCATGTATTTTTACAACTAGTAATACTTTACTTATTGTTTTACATAAATTAATTATTTGTAAAATTCGGCCGAAACTGAATATTCAGTTCACATGCCGAATCACTGAAAACTGAATTCAATTAAAATGAATATATAAAAACAGAAACAAAGGCTGTTCGTGAATTCGAAACGCAATAGAATATTTCTATATTCAAGTGGCGTGTTGAGATTATCCAAATTAAAGTCCTGATGCCTTTTCTTCATTTTATTAACAGCAAACTTAACAGAAAACATAACAATTTTATATTTAACACTTAAATATACTTATAATAAATTCCATGGGAGCATATCAAGCAAAGCTCCATTTTCGAGATCAATTTATTCCATCTGAATGAAAAAACAATAGTTTTCTCACCAGTTCGGAATTATGACGTAATCAAAACTCCGCCCTGGGTCACGTGATCCAATAAATTCTCAACATCCTGCCCCACCATGAACAACATGGGGGTTCATCAAAATTTTTCAAGAAAGTATATCATACATAAATAACTTCAATACAAGTAACCTGGTTTTCATTTAACAATAATACTTCATATTTCTCAAAAATTCAAATTCTTACATAAATTTTAAATTAAAGTAATGTTAAGTTATTCAAGCACACAATTTAATATAATAGTATTCAAGATCAATATAGTATATATTCCAAGTACAAAATTAAAATATAAAGGTTTAAATTAGAAACAATAATATATCCAAGATAATAAATATTCAAGAGTGAAACCAAGTGAGTAAAAAAAAAACATTTTAAAACACTCAAATATTAAATAAATTTTAAAATTTGAATTCAGTTCAAGATCCAAATAATACATGATATATCAAAGCTTTGATAACAATATTCTATATACTTAGTCCGAGAATGAATACAAACCTAATAGAATATTTAACCATCAAATTTAAATCAAGAAGACAAGAAATTGCAAATATAAAATTCAAGAAATAATGCAAATATAAATATATACATATACATTTCAGTGATACTTACTCAAGATATATTCCTGTAAATAATAAAAAAAATACACATCATATTGCTTAAACATTAAATATACATCATAATAATGTTCTAGAATGTTCTGTTATTGAAAAAAAAAAGTTTTACTTTCAGTTCTGGACCTCCAAATTGTACAATAATTGTACAGGTCGTTTAGTAATTGATGATTCAATTTTTAACTTGCAAGCCCTCACCTTGCCATCTCTTCCAGGAAATAACTCTAGAATTCTTCCTAATTTCCAAAAATTTCTAGGTAAATGATCATCTTTGATCAAAACTACATCGTTAACTTTAAAGGAGTGGGTGTTGGTATTAACCGAACTAGAATGAGCCGATCTCAAATTTAACAAATACTCATTTTTCCATCTTGACCAAAAGGATCTCATTAACTTTTCTCGATAATTAAAAGCCTTTATAAAAATTTTCCTAGAAGAGAAATTTGAATCAAGGTGAAGTCTTACTGGAGGTAGTGAAGAGATTCTTTTTCCTAAAAGAAAATGTGCAGGAGTTAAAGCAGTTGGTTCTTCAGCATCACTTCCAACGTAAGTAATTGGGCGGGAATTTATCATTCCCTCAATTTCGAGAAAAACAGTTTGTAACTGATCCACAGTCAGAGAGGACTTTCCTAAAGTTTTCCGCAGAGCAACCTTTACAGTACAAACCATACGCTCGTAAAATCCGCCCAACCAGGCGGCTCGTTCAACAATGTACTTCCATTTGATTGAGTTCGAAGCACAATAATTTTTTACATCTTGATGATTCACAATAGACCACAGTTGTTTTAATTCCAGATCGGCACGTTTTGAAGGCAAGCCACGTCGTGCAATGAAGCGTCGAAAAGCAAGAAGAAAGGTTTCTGTAGATAAATTGCTGACAAGTTCAAGATGAATACCTCTAGTCACTGCACATGTTATTAGAAGAATATAATGTTTGGTATCATCATATTTCACAAATAATGGTCCGGCAAAATCAGCTCCAATGACTGAAAACGGAGCTGCTTGTTCCACTCGATCAGCAGGTAGTGGAGCAATCATCTGTTTTCCTGGAGAAGAATTGAATTTTCTACAAATAACGCAATTTTTGAGAAGTGATTTTATAGTTTGTCTGGCTCTTATGATCCAATACTTTTCTCTTAACTGTACTAACGTGTGAGATACACTTGAATGAAATACTTTTTCGTGAGAATCCCAGATTAATAATTTAGTCAATTCAGATTTAGAAGGGAGTATAACAGGATGCTTTTCATTCACTGTCAATTGGGATTTTTGTAATCTTCCCGAAACTCGCAATATATTTTGGTCATCTAGAAAGGGGTTTAAACACAACAAATTAGAGTCCTTTGGGATAGGTTTGGCATTCTTTAAACAAGTTATTTCATTAAAATAAAATGCATTTTGCTCAACTTTTATCCAAATCTGTTCAGCATTATTTAATTTGTCAGAAGTAAGAGTACCTTTGTGAACCTGTTTTCTTTTAAGTATATCTACAAAGCGTAGTACCCAAGCAGCGACCCTTAATAATTTTCTCAAGTTGTTAAATCTGCCAGGATCAATAACTTTTTCATAAGTTATTGCTGAGCTAACTAAAACTTTAGACTTGTACTCGGATTCAACATCTTTGTCAGTGGGATCAAATTCAAACGCTTTTACCGTAGGTCAAAAGTTTTCTGGCTCAGTCAACCATTCAGGGCCATACCACCATTTTTTGAGTTTATTAAATCTTTACTAGATGTGGGATTCAACATCTTTGTCAGTGGGATCAAATTCAAACGCTTTTACCGTAGGTCAAAAGTTTTCTGGCTCAGTCAACCATTCAGGGCCATACCACCATTTTTTGAGTTTATTAAATCTTTACTAGATAACCCCCTGGTCAACATATCTGCCGGATTGTGTTTGCCTATGCAATGTTTCCAGGAACTGGGATCTGTTATTTCCTGTATTTCGGTGACTTGATTGGAGACAAACTGTTTTCATTTGGACGGTGTGCCTCTTATCCTATGTAGGACTATAGTGGAATCACTCCACAAAATAATTTTTCCAATCCACTTAAAAATTTCCTTCAAGTGTTTAACAAGTCTTGCAGCTATTACAGCACCCAATAACTCTAATCGAGGTAATGTTAACTTTTTAAGCGGTGCTACCCGTGCCTTCGAAATTACAAAACTAGTGTTAAAAGTATCATGTGACGTTTTATACCTAAAATACGCCACTGCTCCAAAGACTTTTAATGAAGCATCTAAGAATACATGTAACTGTATATTATCTCCATCCACAAAATCGGGAAAGTAATATCTAGGGATATTGATTTTTTGTAGTTCCTTAATTTCGCTACAACACATTAGCCATCTGTCCTTAATTTCTCCTGAAAACTCTTCATCCCATTCCAAACATAGTTGCCACAATTCTTGCAGAAAGCACTTTATTCGAATTAAAAAAGGAGAAACAAATCCAGAAGGATAAAATATTTTTGCAGCTACATGAAGAACATTTCTTTTGGTACATTTAAATTCGTTTAAATTTGATAACACTGATATTAAATTCAGGGACAATGTGTCTTCCTCATTACACCAACTAAGACCTAGCACTTTGAAAGATTTATCGGAATGTTCATTTATTATTTTGGGATTGGAATTTTTCCACATATTTTTTAACTCTTCAGAATTTGTGTCAACTTTACTCATAGTCATGTTCGCATCTTTCAAAATAGAAACAGCATCAGTATATAATTTAAATGCTTCTTGAATGGTGGAACTTCCATAAAAAAGGTCGTCCACGTACAGCGATTTATTTAACATTTCATGTGCGAGAGGATGTGTAATTTTATATCCCTTAAGATGGGTTTTGATAGTCGCTGCCAAAACATAGGGCGAACTGGTGATGCCAAAACAATGTCTATTGAAATGATACATTACTACGGGTTGAGATTTATCACAGTTTTTATAGTATAAAAAACACAAATAATTTCTGTCACATTCGGAAACTTGTATTTGTAAAAAAGACCTGGCTATGTCACCACAAAAACCTATTTTATATTCTCGAAATTTCAAAATAACATTCACTAATTCTGCATTTAAATTTTCCCCCAAAAGAAGACATTCATTTAAACTGTAATTAGTTCCTTGTTTACTACTTGCATCAAAAACCACTCTAGTTTTAGAACTATGAGAACACTCCCTAAATACTTCTCTATGGGGCATCGTATATTTATTTACACAATTCTCGTCACACATTTGAATTATCCCTTCATTCAATTGCTCTTTCATTACCTCATTATATCTTTCAAATAATGATTCATCCCTATCAAATCTTTTTTCTAAATACATAAATCTTGCCTTTGCAATATTAAAATTATCCCTTAAATTATTTTGCATTTCTTTCGATTTCCACATTAGAGGTGACTCATACCTGCCATTTACAAATCATAAATTGTTTTGGAAACATTTAAATTATCAGAGGCTAATTCCCCTTTTTTATTAGACAGAAATGATTCTGTTTCCCATAAACGAGTCAAATCTTTTTCTTTAGATGAGCAATAGACATTTAAACACTGAACAGAATTGCTTATTTGATTATTTGGCCCCTGTCCAACTAGCGTTTCACCGAAAATTGATCTTTGAAAATATAATTGCTTGTTTATTTGTGTAAGTGATCCAGACAAAGTTTGATAAATATAATTGGCGCCTAATAGAATTTGAATTGGATATTCTATTTCAAATGTATCAGCCCATTTATATCCTTTAGAGTTAATATTTTTTATCTGTGGATTTACATTTTGACACAGATGAGTACCGCATATTTAATCGGTAATTAAAGCTTCAACATTAATAGACTTGTAAGGAAAAAATCTACTTTTTAAAGTTATTTTTACACATTCAAATTCGGATTCAGTGGGATTTCTATTGGAAAATGTGTAAATGAAAAGTTTTTCCTTTCTTAAGATTTTTGCATTTAATGCTTTTGCTAAATCGCTTCGAATAAATGTCTTGGTGGAGGCCGAATCATATAATATTCTAGCGATTAGTTTTTTAGATCCACTTTCAACTTGAACACAAGCAGTTTGAAGTAAAGTGGTATAATTTTTCCTCAAACTCGTGCACTGATGACATAACGGAGTCATTTTCCTGAACTCGATTAACTTCTTTTAATTCAGAATCTTGATTTTGGACTAGTTTTTTAGATTTTGTTTGGGGGCAAAACAGGTAGTTATGTTGAGAACTATCACATGTTTTACAGTTTTGAATTTTAACTTTACAAGCTGACTAAGTGTTTAAAAAAACACCGATAACACCTGCCCTCTTTCTTCAATTTGTATCTCTTTTGTTCGTTTGTTAGGGTTTTACATTCTAATCCAGTATGCGAATTAGAACTGCAAAAAATACAAGCATTTTTAACAACTGTATTCAATGCAGCCGCTGACGGAAAATTATTTTTTACTTTTAATTTGCTTTTAGGATATTCAACTTTCGAACGAAATGTTTCCTGACTTTTGACAGAAAGTCCTGAAATAGATTTTGCAGCTTCCCTAGATTCAATTTCAAATTTGATAAATTTCATTAATTCGTTAATATCACCCGATTTGTTGGGATTCTTTTTCCTGTGGAATTCTACCACTAAATTATGTGGTAGTTGTTTCAACAATATTGGGATTAACAAATACCCAAATTTTTCCGAATCAATACCCATAGCTTGTAAATTTCGAATACTGACTTCACTTTCGTCATAAAGACTCCTAAGCCCTTTAATATTTGAAGAAAATTTAACAGGTTCAAGTTCTAAGAGTTTATTGACAAAACAACTAATTAATTGGTCTTATTTTCCATATCTTTCTTTTAATAAGATTAAACAAGACTTATAATTTTCTTCTTTCAAAGCAAACCCAGCAATTGTTTTATAAGCTTCACCAGTTCAGAAAGACTTCAAATATAAAAATTTATCAACAGTACTTAAAGATTCATTTGAATCAATAGCGCTTTCAAAACTGTTAAAAAATTCCAAAAATTTACTTGGATCACCCTTAAATGGGGTTATATTAAGTTTTGGCAAATTAACCGAAATTTGAGACTGTGAAGCAGTATTAAAACTAGAAACATTATTACTTGGAACAGATTCAGCTTGCTCGACCTTGAATTGTTTCAATTTAATTCTGATAGTATCTTTCGAATCAGATATTGAGTCGTCATATTCAAGTGATTTTTGAATTTCCGTTTCGAATTGTGTTGCATCAGAAATTAGCTCCTCAATTTTTTCATTTAGCGTTTTAAGATCATCCTGTTTTTCTTGTAGATTTAATAAATATTCAGATAGTTTACATTTATCAACTGTACTTTGAGTATCAATAGTTGATATAAAAGTGTCAATAGTTGTGATTAATTTTGTACATGCCGATCGAACAAGCTTCCTCTTGGCTTTCAAATTATCAATTGATTCCATTTTACAATAATGATAATAATAATAAAAAAAATGTACAGTACCTTTTATTCGAACTTACTGTTCGAAATTATCCTACAGGGTGAGCCCGTCCATAAGTATTTGATTCATTATACTAAAATATTTCCTTGAGTTCGCGGACTTCGGCACCAATTAAAACGAATATATAAAAACAGAAACAAAGGGTGTTTGTGAATTCAAAACGTAATAGAATATTTCTATATTCAAGTGCCGTGTTGAGATTATCCAAATTAAAGTCCTGATGCCTTTTCTTCATTTTATTAACAGCAAACTTAACAGAAAACACAACAATTGAATATTTAACACTTAAATATACTTATAATAAATTCCATGGGAGCATATCAAGCAAAGCTCCATTTTCGAGATCAATTTATTCCATTTGAATGAAAAAACAATAGTTTTCTCACCAGTTCGGAATTATGACGTAGTCAAAACTCCGCCCTGGGTCACATGATCCAATAAATTCTCAACAACTGTTCCCTACATTGGGCAGTTACTTTCAAAACTAAAGTGATTCTATTAGCATTTTAAAAAAGCTAATGTTTTAAAGTTTTAAAAATGATTTCCCCTATTTCAAAACAAAATTTCTTCAAGGTTTCACAATTATGATCCATTTCAATAATGACATTTACAACACTCTAACATACAACAAAATTTGAAAAAAAATAAATTAAAATTTACAATAATTAAGCTTTGATTTTAATAAATTTAGAGACAAAATATAGAAAATCAGATCATAAAATTCAGGTGATAAGAAATAATAGTTAATACAGAAATAATACTTACACATTATGTAGATAAATTGGTACTTTTCAGTTAGCCGGGCGCCAGTGTTATGTAAACATACATGTATATGTATATATATACATGTACGTATACATATACTGTATATATACACATATGTCCACACATATGTATATATACATACACATGTATACATTACACTGGCGCCCGGCTAACTGAAAAGTACCAATAAATTTTTTTAATTAAGTTATGAGTACCAGATTGTTTTTAATGTAATAATTCTGATTTTGAAGAATCGAATGTAAAAATATCTATATACAGGATGTTAAAAAATGAAACAAGATTGAAAATTTTTATAAACTTACCAAAAGGATACAGATTGTCAAAAATCTGGTTTGCACACACAATCACTTTTTTGCAGGTTCATTTTGCTTTTTTTCTGTAGGCCACAAACACGTCTCTTCCAAATTAATCCATAATAATTCAGCTATAAAGAAAAAAGAAGATAGAATAAGGAAAAAATGATGATACATCGATAAACAATGTATATGTCATAAAAGGATGTGAGGCGATCTTAAGTAGATTTCGTAAGAAATACTACCTCTATGCAGAGTTGCCGGCTTTTAGCCAGGCCAAAAAAAGCCGGCTGGCTTTTTTTGGTTTTAGCCACTTACAAAAAGCCGGCTTTTATTGAAAAAAGCCAGCTTTAATTATTAAAGGTTGGTTTGCAGTTAATTTGTGTTAAATTTGCATTCATTATTTTTTTATACACTTATAAATATTTTCTAGTAAAAGAATTCTAATTTTTTATTAAATTTGGTCAAATAAATCTTTAACTGCTAGAAGGCTAGTTCTAGTAAAGGCATTATATCTAATATAAATATATATATACAGTAGAACCTGCTAAAGTGACAACCTTGGTAAAGTGACCGTTTTTGCAAAATTTTACTCGTGCTCATGTAAAATAATATAAGAATTGCTCGGTAATGTGACCACCTGTGTATAGTGTAAAGTGACCAGATAGCAGGGTTGCCGGCTTTTAGCCAGGCCAAAAAAAAGCCGGTCGGCTTTTTTTGGTTTTAACCACTTTTAAAAAGCCAGATTTTACTTAGTTTACACCTAATTCATATTAAATTTAGATTAATTATTTTTTTATACACTTATAAATATTTTCTGCTAAAAGAATTATTTATTTGACAAAATTTTAATAGAAATTTATAAGTCTTGACCACTAGAATGCAAGCAGTGAAGGCATGATATCGAAAAAAAAAAAATTATAAATATTGAAAAGAATATAAGTTAAACTTTAAACCAGTGTTTTAAAATTCTATATTACATAGCCCCACATATACTACACATTTTAAAGATTATATTTCATTAAACAATCACAAAATGTAGCGCATCAAAATGAAAACATTCTTAATTCTCACAGTCCATATGGAGAGATTACATTATAATCGTAAAAAGATAAATTAGAAAAGGGTATATTTAAGCAGAGTTTGGTACACAAGTGTATAAAAATAAATCTAGCAATTACGCAAATTAAATAAATAAAATACATTCTATAAGTAAAATTGAAATAAAATTTTGAAAAGTTTGTTGCTATTTAAAAGAGTGCATATTCATGCATATGTTGTTCATTATATTGTTTTTAATAGTGAGAAACTGTATGTTTATTATATGATTATGTACAATTTTAAATATTAATGAGAAATAAAATAAGACTTGTATATTAATAGTTCTTAAAATTTGTTAAGTAATAAAACATGTAACTTAGTAATCGTTGTCCTCTTTAATTTTTTAAAGCAGTAAAAATGAAGAAAAGGAGGGGGGGTGGGGGTTAAAGGTCAGTATAAAGCAGACTGTGTAGCTTTTTTAAAATTTAGCTGACATATTTCCAATTCTCACTTCAAATCACTAGCAGATCCATCTAAGTTTTTTTTTCAGTATTTATGTCTTCATTATAGAGAAATTGGGTTACTTATTGTATTCTAAATCAACCAAATGTCATTAAAACTAATTAAAAACACTTTAAAATGTGTAGTCTATAATTAAGATGCTTCACTGTATAAAAGCCAATTTTGGCCAAAAAAAGCCGGTTAAAACCAATAAAAGCCACCGGCGTGGCTTTTTTTAATTTTAGCCGGCTTTTTTGCAACCCTGCCTCTATGTCAGAATTTCTCAAAAGTTTTTGCAGATCTACGCCGATCATGACTCCTAGAACCCAAAACCAGCCCCAGTTCAAAACCTTATCTATCTTTCTAAACATACATCACTTTTTTATGGACACAATAACTTCCATTATTCTGCACAAACCTCTTCCAAACTGATACAGAAAATCAATGAGCAGAAAATCTCCACCAAGTTCGTTAGCAAGCAAAATTGAATGAAAAAGGCCTAAATGGGGAGAGATTTTGTGGAAACAGAAAAAAAAACCCCATAACTTCTTAATTATGATACATATTGAATCAGTTTAAAGTTATTATTACTTCTAGGAAAAGGGTCAAAAATTTAAATATGACAGATTTTTAATATAATTGAAAATAGTCTCAAGAGGTGAAAAAAATAAGGTTTTAAGGAGAAAAAAATTCATAAATTCATCCATTCTCAAGGTATCAAATCCACTTAAATTAAATTTCTTATAAATATTCTTAATATTATTTACAATTTCTATATTAACAAGTTATTAATAGGACCGACTCTTACAGCCAAAAAAAAAAAGGGGGGGGGGTTGAAGAAGAAAGAAAATCATAACTTTGTCAATTCATAAGATATCAAATCCGCTTAAATTTGTAATACATCTTCTTAATAATATTTTCAACTTTTATATTGACAAGTTTTTGATACAATCAACTCTTACATAAAAAAATAAGGGACAAGGTGTAAAGGGAAAAAAAAAACATCTCTGTTAATGTGCCACTAAGGCGATAAAAAGGTAACATTGGTGAGATGCACCTCTGAGAATGCAAAGCGTAGATAAATGATCCAACACCACTTTATCCACTGGGGGTGTTGTGAGAGAGAGCATCTACAACTTTGTTAAAGAAATGAGCAAAGTTAAACTAGAGTAATTATAATATTAATTAGAGTAATATTAATTTGCTGTATTGATGGCAGTGGAAGGCATGTCTAACTATATAATAGGATATCATGTAGCATAAATAGAGCTGACACAGGATATTTACCTTATATAAAATTTATTTTATAGTCTGTTGGGCCAAACAAACCACTAGAAATACAGGGTGTACGGTAAATGAATATCCCAACTTGACAGGGCTATTAAAAGAAAACAAAAAAAAAAGTAGTACAACATAGGAATTTAAAAATAGCAGCTGGAAGTTTAAATTCAACACAGTCATAAGTGTTCAATGGGAGTCCCTCCAGAAACATGAACGGTATCGAGGTGATACGATAACTCATCCCACACTTTTCCCAGCATGATGGGGTTTTTTTTTTTTTTCTTGCGGGGCTTCATCTAAGATCAGGTGTTTGTTCCACTGCTATCAACTGGCATGGATGAACTTAGGCCATGCCTTGCCTATCTACAGCTATTCAGAGTCACAACAGACATGGTGAAAAAAGTGCGAGATGAATTATCACATCACCTTGATACTGTTTGTGTTTCTGGAGGGGCCTATATCAAACACTTAGAACTGTGTTGAATTTAAAATTTGAACTGTTATTTTGTATTTCCGATCAACAACAAGGTTGTAAATTTTTTAACAGCCCTGTAAATTTGGGATATTTTTAATAGCATTTATTTCTAAAAGCCATCCATTCGATGATACAGTAAAGGTTAAAATTCCCGGTCGCCACCGGCCACAGGGCGACTAAATGTAAAAAATTGGCGACTTTATGATGTGTATCTGATCGCCAAAGTGGCGATCTTTATTTTTCATGTAATAGTACATGTCAGAAATGCCACTTTTCCGTTTTTTTTATTTTTTTTAATCGATCAGCGATTTCCGCGGAATCGTAAAAGAAAAAGAAAATCGCGTTGATGTTCACATTGAAGGCATTTGGTTCCGAAAATTAAAAAAAAATCGGCATAAAAGTATCGCGAATTTCGACAAATGGTCGCCGAAAGATATCAATTTCGTCAATCGTTCGCAAAAAAATCGTCAAAGAATCACGGGAAAAACGAGAATTTCATAAGAATCTCGAAAAAAGACGAGATTTCCGTCAAACAATCGCGGAAAAAACGCAAATTTCGTGAAAGGAATGCGTAAAAATCGCAAATTTCATCAAAGTATCGCAAAAACCCGCAATTTTCGTCAAAAGATCGCGAAAACCCCTTAAATTTGCCAATAGATAGAGGGAAAACCGCAAATTTCGCCAAAAGATCGCGAAAAACGGTAAATTTCGTCAAAAGATCGCAAAAAGACCATAAATTTCGTCAAAAAATCACGAAAAACCGCAAATTTTGTCAAAAGATCGCGAAAAAGCCTATAAATTTCGTTAAAAGAACACGAAAAACCGTAAATTTCGTCAAAAGATCGCGAAAAACATCTCAAATTTCGTCAAAAAATCACGAAAAACCGCAAATTTTGTCAAAAGATCGCGAAAAAACCCACAAGTTTCGTTAAAAGAACACGAAAAATCGTAAATTTCGTCAAAAGATCGCGAAAGAAATCTCAAATTTCGTCAAAAAATCACGAAAAACCGCAAATTTTGTCAAAAGATCGCGAAAAAACCCACAAGTTTCGTTAAAAGAACACGAAAAATCGTAAATTTCGTCAAAAGATCGCGAAAAAAAATCTCAAATTTCGTCAAAGAATCGCGAAAAAACCGCAAATTTCGTCTAAAGTTTGCGAAATAACGTAAATTTCGTCAAAAAATCACGAAAAACCGCAAATTTTGTCAAAAGATCGCGAAAAAGCCTATAAATTTCGTTAAAAGAACACGAAAAACCGTAAATTTCGTCAAAAGATCGCGAAAAAAATCTCAAATTTCGTCAAAAAATCACGAAAAACCGCAAATTTTGTCAAAAGATCGCGAAAAAACCACAAGTTTCGTTAAAAGAACACGAAAAATCGTAAATTTCGTCAAAAGATCGCGAAAAAAAATCTCAAATTTCGTCAAAGAATCGCGAAAAAACCGCAAATTTCGTCTAAAGTTTGCGAAATAACGTAAATTTCGTCAAAAAATCACGAAAAACCGCAAATTTTGTCAAAAGATCGCGAAAACCCCTTAAATTTCGCAAATAGATAGGGGAAAAACCGCAAATTTCGTCAAAAGATCGCGAAAAAACGTAAATTTCGTCAAAAAATCGCAAATAAACCATAAATTTCGTCAAAAAATCACGAAAAACCGCAAATTTTGTCAAAAGATCGCGAAAAAACCCACAAATTTCGTTAAAAGAACGCGAAAAAAACCATAAATTTCGTCAAAAGATCGCGAAAAAATCGCAAATTTCATCAAAAAATCGCGAAAAAACTGCAAATTTCGTCAAACGATCTCGAAAAACCGCAAATTTTGTCAAAAGTTCGCGAAAAAAGTGCAAATTTTGTCAAGATATCGCGAAAAAAAGTAAATTTCGTCAAAGGATCTTGAAAAAACGGGAATTTCGTTAATCAGGTGCAGAAAAAACACATCACCCTTCTGTAACCTTTCAGAAAATTTGCTGTGAATTTCAGAATCGCGAAAAAAAACCCGCGATTTCCATCAAAAAATCGCTGAAAAAACACAAATTTCGCGAAAGGATCGCGTAAAAACCGCAAATTTCATCAAAAAATCGCGAAAAATCCGCAATTTTCGTCAAAAGATCGCGAAAAATACGCAAATTTCGTCAAAAGATCGCGAAAAAACGCAAATTTCGTCAAAATATCGGAAATAAACGCAAACTTCGTCAAAAGATCGCGAAAAAAAACGCAAACTTCGTCAAAAGATCGCGAAAAAAACGCAAATTTCGTCTAAAGATCGCAAAAAAGTAAATTTCGTCAATTGATCGTAGAAAAAATCGCGAATTTCATCAAGAGATCGCATAATAAAATCGTCACTTTCGTCGAATGATCGCGAAAAAAATCGTGAATTCTGTTGAATGATCGGCGAAAAAATTGTGAATTTTAGCAAGAGGTTGCGTAAAATAATTGCAAATTTCTTAAAACAATTTCAAAAATTAATTGCGAATTTTGTCAAACGGGAAATATTTTAGGCCTATTTTCAGAAAGAATTCTGATTTCGGGCTACACAGTGACGTATTGGAGATGTGAACCAACCTTTGACCTAGGTCTTGTACGACATTGTTCGATAAATTCTCTCTTTTTTTAATGTAAAATAACTGTTAATTGTTTTTGTTAGGGTAAGTAAACTGACACTGTGGATAGTTTTATTTTTATAGTATATTTTAAAAGATGTCTTCGTAACATAAATATTTTAAAAACATTACTTGTAAAACTATTTAAATCTACTAACTACGATAAGTGGCCACTAACTTGACAGTAGTGGCTACTAAACATACAGCCTCTACCGGCCACTGGCTACTAAAGCAAATATTGAATTTTAACCTTTATGATACAGGTTTAACCCTTTATGCTCCTGTCAGAAATATGAATCTCTTCAGAAAAAGAAAAAAACTTGTCATAAATTCAACTTAATTACTTTTCAAAACACTTAATGTTTACAGTGTACCACAATGTTTACATCGTCCAATTCATCCTGATACGAAAATAGGACATTACTTCCTGGTTCATCATTTGAACTGTCAATCAAAAGAAATAAACATTTACATTATAAAGCTGCAATATGGATTTCATAAAGAACTATATTTTTAATTTGATTGACTTTGAATGAAAATAAGTACTTTGTTAATGATTATAACCTTGAATATTTATTTATGTATTTACTCTTATCTAAACAATGTTTTGTATTATTAATTTAATATCTGTATGTTATTTAAACAAGAAAGGAACAAAAATGAATGTTCCAGTGTATATACTATTAGTCCTATATACCGGGTGTCCCAAAAATGACGGATGGATTTTAAAATTCAATAACTTGCAAACGGTGACAGATATTAAAAAAAATTATTGCAGGAGTGTAGGTAAAATATCAGGAGTTTTTATGCTGTGATTCTCAGTTTTAGTTACAAATAGCATCGATAGATGGCGCTGCAAGCAATAACCGCTAAATTCAGGCTCAATTTTTCAGCCTCTTTCTTCTTCCATGTGAAAGGAGGAGATTAAAATGCATTGAATGGATCCCGAAGTACCAAAAATTGGGTCTGGACTAAGCGTCTATTGCGCTCAGCGCCATCTATTGTATGAAATTCGAACTAAAATCAAGAATCACTGTAAAAAATCTCCTGACATCATACATCAGCCTCCTGCAAGAATTTTTTAAATATCTGTCACCGTTTGCAAATTATTGAATTTTAAAATCCATCAGTCATTTTTGGGACACCCGGTAAATTTAATTAACACCAAAAAGCGGTACAACAAAATTTGAATAATCAAGCAAGACACATTCATATAACACCTTCACAAGCTTTTTAATAATTCAGAGCAATGGATGCTTCACATAAATAACCAATGGATAAGTCTCTCAGATAACCTGGATAAGCAGAAAAGCCGTGGACGATCCTGAAGAAGGTGGTAAGCTGAATTTCCTTACCTTTATGATAGGATCCCATTAGTCTACCTTCAAGTAATGTCTAACAGCTCCGACGGTACTTTTATGTACCATTCAAGAAAATGAAGTATCAAATTTATTTAATTCGTCTTCTCCTAAAAGTAGGTGGTACTTTTCATACAAAATACTTTGCTGGATCGCATTCAGTAAGCACAGCAAAACCACCAAAGCTCACTAATTTTTAATGCCATTATTTTCTCAATGGATTTTGATTTTCTTCTATTAAATGTTTTGCGAAAAATGTGCAACTACAAAACACTTCTCCGTTTCAGATAGGATCACAGCACATTTATTGACATCGTTCTTGTAAGAAGGGTGAGGCTTCCATAACAGTATTTTTTGTTAATGAATCTAAATATTTTTATAAATATATATAAAATAAACTATCTACAGACTTGTTAAATTAGTTTTATTTAAAAATGAAATTGTTATTATAAGTTCTTTTGTATATCTTCAGACACTAACGAAGATAATTTATTAAAGTGGAGAAATTCTCCGATGCATAATTCAGGACACAAAGGGTTAATAAATGCATACTCAATGACTGTTTAGTATTATTTTAGCTTGTGTTTACATTACTTATCATTTTTAAGGATGTTATACATTTATTAAATGTACATTAAATCATCATTTTGAAGACAATCGGAAACATTAAACAAAATGACAATTGAAAACTATCTTGGGGGATCTATCCACCTGAATCAGATAATAGGTAAGTACCCAGAATTTTTATACACAGTTGACTCATTTTACTCTAAACTTAAAAAACTAAGGCAGAGATGTCATATACCCACCGGGTTGGGTGCAATTTTTTTTAAAAGCCAATTTGGCAAAAGCTGCGCTTTCGAATACCAGTTACAGATAGCATGCTATAATAGCAAGTTATTTTTATTTCAATATAAAAATAAAATAAAGTGATAAATGAAACATTTTCCATTATTTTAAAAAGAAAATAAGGCACAGATGTCATATATTGACACGATTTTTTTCTGACACCAATGTCATATACGTGACGGGTACTTAACTGGTGCCAAAAGACTGTTGTTATTTTGCTTGATATGGTAACCCAGATGTTGTTGTTCATGCTGTTGATGTTTTCGCCAAATTGGCGTTGAAAAAATATCACGCCAATATGGGGCATATATGACATCTGTGCCAGAAACAACAATAAATAAACAACAGTTTAATTAATAACTATCTCTCTATTCCAAAAAAAAGTAACTACCGCTGTCACCACCGCCGGTTTTGGTTTTTTTGTGACTGGAGGCCTTTCTTCGTTAATATTAACAAAAATAGTGCATACAAAAATATGAAAATCGGTGGTTTTATACAGAAATGTTTGATAAACACGCTGATGCAGACAGTTTTCAAATCGAAGAATTATTTTAAGAGTTATTTAATGCTAAATTTGGACAAAATCGTTCCACTAAAAAAGTTTTATAGCAGCAAAAACTATACATAGCAGTGTAATCATTTTTAGATCATTTTAAGTGTTAGAATTTGCCGGAGTGCAGATTGCATTAATTTTTTTATTTTGACTCATTTTTTCAGGTTTTATTTCTATTTTAAATTCAAATTTTCAGCATTTCTAGAGATATTTTTTACAGATTTCAGAAAATTGTACTAATTTAAACTGTTGCCAACTGTATAAAAAGCACAAGCAATAATGTTTACTTCAAATTAAAAAATTATTTACACGTGACTATTATAAACAGGAAAAAAACTTTCAAATTAGAATTAAATAATTACGTATAAAAAGCAAGAACTTATTAAAAATTACGTCATAAAAAGTATACACGTGAATTTTAAAAGAAAAAGGATATTGTAAAATAATAAATTCATTAACATGCGTTAGAAGTCTCAGTGATGCCGCTGTACTTGAAAAAACCTGGGTCCCCGGGACCCAGGATTTCCAAAAATGTGGGTCCCTTTTTTACAAAAGCGGGTCCCCATCAATAATAATTTATATTTGAAAGGAATAAATGAAACTTGTTTATTTGGAAAAGATAAATGAAATGCATTAATCACTCTTTTAATAATAATTAAATAATGAATTAAAACCAGTATTATTTGCAATCAAATAAGATATTTTTTAAAAATATTAAGAGAAATTTTCTTTACTTTTTTAAAAGTGAAAATGCAAAATACAATTTTAATTGTAAAATAATGTTTATTTAAGAGTAGAAGATACCAAGTTCAACTTATAACAAGTATCACTAACGTTCGCATTTCTTTTAAAAAGGGGCAAGACGGGTTTATTGAAAAAGATATTTTTGCTGAAAAAAAGAATACTTATGTTAAGTAAAGATGTACTTTTTGTTGAATGAATGGGTGCTTTCATTATACTTCCCATTGAATTATTTGTCGGCATGGATCTGTGTTGGAATCAGACATTTTCCTTGGAAGGGAAATTTACATCTAAATCATTAATAAGCATCAAATATCCTAAATGTTCTGAAGGCGGGATACATTTCAATGCAGTAAGGAGGGGGGGGGGGGGGATTTTCACTGGTCCACCTACTGAATACATTATCAAAGTACACTGAAATCATGCTGTGTTTTTAAGAATCTCATAAAAAAGAAATTAAATCCCATTTTATGAATTTTCTACCTATAAGTTTAGTTTGCACATCTTTTTTGGAGCTTTGACTAAATTCAAGTTTTTTCCGCGTTACTTTGACGAAATTCGCGTTTTTTCCGCGATCCTTTTGTCGAAATTCGCTATTTTTTCGCGAGCCTGTCACGAAAATCGTGTTTTTTCCACGATACTTTGACAAAATTCGGCTGTATTCTGCGATTTTTTGACGAAATTCGCTATTTTTCGCGATATCTCGATAAAATTTGTGCTTTTTTTCGCGATCCTTTGACGAAAATCGGCTTTTTTACGCGATATTTTGATGAAATTTGCTCTTTTTTCGCGATCCTTTGACAAAATTCGGCTTTTTTTCGCGATTTGTTGACGAAATCCGCTATTTTTTAACGAAATAAGCTAATTTGTCGCGGCCCTTTTACGAAAATCGCGTTTTTTCGCAATATTTTGATGAAATTTGCGCTCATTTACGCGATATTTTGATGAAATTTGCGCTTATTTCCGCGATATTTTGACGAAATTCGCTTTTTTTTCGCGATCCTTTGACGAAATACGCTATTTTTTCACGGTCCTTTTACGAAAATCGCTGTTTTTGCGCGATATTTTGATGAGATTTGAGCTTTTTTCACGATTCTTTGACGAAAATCGGCTTTTTCCCGCGATTTTTTGACGAAATTACGCGTCCCACGGGACGCGAAAGAGCTATTTTTTTGCGTCCCGTCTCCGATTTTTCGCGTAATTTACGCGCTATAGCGCGTCCGCGGCATCCCTGAGTCTTAGGAGAAATTACGTCATATTTACGTCACATTATAGTTATTACATAAAATGAACACAAAATAATACTGCAAAATGTTTAAAATGAGAAATTGCGCTAGACATTTATTTGATATTTTGAGAATTAATTTAAAATGTCTCATTTAAAAGAACTTTCTTTTCGCTTTGTTAAAAAATACCAGGAGACAAAGACTCTCTTTACTTAATTCCTTTTATATTAGCTTATTTTGAAATGTTGTTACACGTGTATACGTCATCAAGTTATTTTTATTTCGACGTTTTATTTGTGTTTTTATTAATGTTGTACGAATTTATTTGTTCTTTCGTTGTTTAAAATAAAAATTATATCAATTTGTATAATTTGGCGAAATGGGTCGACAGGATAATCAAGTAGTACCACAGCGGATTTGGCGTTAAAATTCCCCAATCAAAGAGAAATGAATAGAAATTCGTTTATAGGGAGATCGCCACTGTTTTTTAAATTATAATTCAATCTTTCGAAATCTTTTTAAAGCCAATCAAATTAGCGTGCATTTAGAATCTGTGGTGTCTGGACGGGGGTTGGAGAGCGTAGCTCGTAGGGGGCCGAGCCCCCTAGTAGAACAAAATAATTTATACAATTTAAAAGTAAAATAAACAATTTATTAATAAATAAATAACAGTTGAAACAATAAATAAACATTTATAAATATAAATATCCATGCATTTAATAAAAGGATCTGAACTAGGAGGTTAATATAGGAAGCAAAACAACAAAAAAATAGCCAGGTTACCATGTCAAGCAAAATAACGTTATTTTGGCTACAATTCCGGTGCTTATAGGACATCTGAGCCAAAACTAAATGAGGTTGGTCTATAAAGATTGATTTTTGGCCCATCAGCTTTAAGCTTTAAATGGCACATCTCTAATTTGAGACAGACATTTTCCTTCCCAACACTCTTATTCAACTCAATTTAATTCATGTCACGTAAAGATGGATATCCTCACTCGCTTCTGGATGTGCTACAGTCGTGCCTTCATGATATAACAATAAAATATCTTAATGTTTTCTGAAATTCATTGCCAATTTATAGATTTATTTTGATGCTTTTCAGTTTAGGAGCCTCTACATGATAGAGAAAATGGCTAAAATTCCATATTCGGGGGCATTTGACAAATTTTTTTTGTCACCAAATTTAAGATTTTGGCAAAAAAAATTATTTTTTTTTAAACAAAAAGCACATTTAACGTTAACTTTCACATTTCTGGAAAAACAACCAACATGATAGGTTAATTTTTGACCAAACAAAATATTGGAAGCAAAAAACATTTAAGAAAAATAAATTAAAACATAACCGATTCAGAAGCAACTGACAACATGCTCCAGCAACTTCAGCTATGGAGTAAGTACACAAAACATCAACACGTTCAAAATAACCTTAAAAAACACAACAATAAAAGCCTTTAATTTCATTGTTGTTCCTTTAGTTTTTATTTTTAAAAATATTCAAAACAAGATGTCGGACTTTCATTTAGGATTACCTCAAAACAAAGTTCCTGATACAAAAACCTGGATTACCATAATGAAATAAAAATTGCCTAATTTTGGTGATTAAAAAAAAAAAATTGCACAATTTACCCAAATATGGAATTTTCCCAAAGGAAATCACCTTAGCGAGAGAAGAAATTTGGCAACATTAATTACTGGAAGAAGAATATTTTTTGGCAACCTATTCAGTGTTTTTTTTTTTTTTTTTCAATGCACTAGCACTTTTTTTTTTAAATGTTTGTATAATTTATAATACATAAGGACTTTACATTGTATACTCAAATGTGAAAACAAAAACAATAAGTTGTTATCCAATGTATGCTTTATTTGAAGATTTTAAACAAAGATAAATTAAAATCACAAAATTATACTCGACGTTTCAGTTTCTCTTTAAAATCATGCTCAGGAGGTACTTTTCTAAAATGCAAATTGGCAAAAAATTATTTTCATGTTACATAATCAAAGACATATTCAAACTGAAAGAAGTAACAGAAATTTCGTAAAAACATTTAAAATAACCTCAGTGGTGCCACCTCTAACCAAAAATGAATTAAAATAAAATTACTGGAAATATCATGCAAAAACTAAAGTCCTTTCAAAATACTGGTCGAAACTTACAGAACAGAAAAATAGTTTCGTTACATATTCCTTGATTTCCTAAACAAATCTCTAAAGATTCACGGTAAACTGCTATAAACGGATGGACGTGTTTTGAGTGAATCCTGGTTCTGTCAAAGTCAATAAACAAAATACTTAGTTTGAAGAAGGTTCTCGACAATGAAGTGCAAAGTTTATTATATTTAAAATCATTTTTATGATCTTTCAAAGAGGCAACGCTTTTGTCATATGAAGAATCTGTAACGTCAGTAATTTTAAGGGGTATTTCATAAACTTCAGAGAAAAATGTAGGTAGAACAGGATCCATTTTTCTACTTATATTATTAAACAAAATCCTTGCAAATAGGCATAATATTTCCCATAATTTTGTTTTAATTCATTTTCGAATAAGAGATGGCACCACTGAGGTTATTTAAAATGTTTTTTATGAAATTTCTGTTACTTTTTTCAGTTTGAATTATGTCTTCGATTAGGTAACATGCAAGTAATATTTTATCGATTGTATTTTAAAAAATTAACTCCTGAGGACAGTTTTTAAAAGATAAACTGAAACATCGAGTAATTTTTAATTTTGTGATTTTTATTTTTATATCAAAGCGCACATTTACAATAAAGCATACTTGGATAGCAACTTATTGTTTTTGTTTTCACATTATATAATTTATTTAATATAAAAAAGCCTTTTATGTATTTTTTTCATACAAACAGAAGTAATTAATACAGCAGACTCTTTAAAATATGTGAACATCGAAAATCAGCACATCGTTTCAGACGTTGGTGAAAAATTCAAGTTTTTTAAAATTTTTATTTCATTGTGCATTAAAATACAATAAGGTATTTTAAAAAAATTACTTCTTTCAATTTGAATTAAGTCTTTAATTATGTAACAGGTAAATAATTTTTTGACGATTTGTATTTTAGAAAATTAACTCCTGATGATTTTTTTAAAAGATAATGTGAAACGTCAAGTATAATTTTTAATTTTGTGATTTTGATATCAAAGCGGACGTTTACAATAAAGCATACTTGGATAGCAACTTATTATTTTCGTTTTCACATTATATAATTTATTTAATATAAAGAAGTCGTTTATCTATTTTTTACTACAAATAGAAGTAATTAGAACAGTTGACTCTAAAATTCGCTACCCTAAAATTTGCAAACGCCTAAAATCCACACATCATTTCAGAAGTAAACAGGGAAACTTACATTTAAGGATGTTGTTGAAAAATTCAAGATTTTTTAAATTTTAATTTCATTGAGCATGCATTTTAATATGTAATTCTGGTTCATATTCATCTGAAGTAAGTGTAAATTTATTTATGGGAAAATTCAAATAGATTTGTTATTAGTGACAATCACAATCATTTCACCAAATACATTTATGTATTAGCTTTATATACATTAGTAGCTTTTTTGATTTTTAAGTATGGCTAAACATGAAATAAAACTTTGTTACATATTTTAAGATTTTGATGCAAGTTATTATTAGTGTACCACTATGAGGAAAATTTCATTGAAAAATTCAAGAAAAAATTATTTCATCATTACTATGTTATGTCATAGCATTATTAATTATTTACTTGACTATATATTTACTTACTTTTAATATAAAAAAAAATAATTTTCTTAACTTTTATTAGTTTAGTTTATTACTTTATAATTTTATTTAATTATTTTACCTTATTGTAAAATAATTTGTTTATGACTTAATTGTGCAAATTATTGTAAAATAAATTTGAAAAAATTATTGTAAAATAAATTTGAAAAAATTATTGTAAAATAATTTGTAATATTGTAAAATATTGCATTCATTATAATTTCGAGTGTATTATTACATTCAAATTACTGTTAAAAAATGGTTATTACTTGATTATCTTGTTGACAATTTGACCAAACTATACAAATTAGCATACTTTTTATTTTAAATAAAGAAAGAACAAATCAATTAGTAATAGATTGACAAAAATACAAATAAAAAGTTGAGTTAAAAAATCACTTGATGGCGTAACAAACACATATATCATATTTAATGTCAAGTGAATGCGACATTTACAATCATTGATTATTGGCATTTAATCTTATAGTTTGGCGATAGTTTTCTGGTCTATGGGATAATCAAATAGTAATAGAAAATGTAAACAAAACAGTGATCAGAAGTCCACAAAATTCTAAAATCTGCACAACATGTGGTCAAAAGCTATGTGGATTTAAGGGGTTACTGTATATAAAAACCAATAATTATACATAAATAAGATATTTACATATTTATACGTATATGCAAATATAAACAAACATAAAGTTCATTATGTTTGTTAACCATTACCTAGCTGTTTTATCATTTGGCCACAAATCTCACTTTCTGAAGTCAAGTTGTGCCATTCTCTTATAAAAACGGCAAGGTACATACAGTGAAAAAGTACCGTAATTTTATTAAATTCATCAATAATACAATTACTCTATATAAAAAGAAAAAAGTGATGACATATCAATAAACAATGTATGCCATAAAACAGAATGCATAAACTCAACACACATGATTCTAGAAATCATCAAAATTAGAAAAAGTGTTTGATCCTTAAATTTGAAGAATTTATTTCGAATGTTTGCATGATTTTGTTAGAAAGTTACCACAAAATTTCAGGCTTAATTCAGTTGTTGCATATAGACATTAATTGCATCATCAAACACTCGATGCAAGTCACTCAGGTTCGTCTTAACCCAGGGTTGCTGGCTTTTAGCAAGGCCAAAAAAAGCCAGTTTTTATTTTCTTAAAGTTGGTTTACAGCTAAGTTATACTAAATTAGGATTAATTTATTTTTACTACACTTATAGATATTTTCCACTAAAAAAATTATAAATTTCTATTAAGTTTTAAGACTTTATAACCACTAGAAGGCATTATGTCTGAAAAAAAAAAAATTATAAATATTGAAAAGAATATAAATTAGACTGTGAAGTGGTGTTTTGAAATTCTATTATTACATAGATCCACATATATTACACATTTTAAAGATTATATTTAATTGAACAATGGCAAAATGTAACCACATCAAAATGGAAACATTCTCACATATGGAGAGATTAAGTCATAGAATGAACAATGTTGACAGAGAAATCAGGAAGGATGTAATATTTGAGGAGAGTTTAGCAAAATGTATAAAATAAAGAGAGCAATTAAAAAAAAAAAAATATTCTCTGAATAAAATTTGTTGAATTAAAATTTTGAAAAGCTCGTTGCTATTTAAACGAGCATATTCATGCATATGCTATTCATTTTAAGTTATAGCCGACTTTCATGCAACCCTGCTCTGTTTTAACCTGATTTTTAAAAAGGAATATTTTTGCAACTTAAAACAAAAGACTATATCTGAATATGAATGATTATAGATTATGTCCTTTTATTACAAGCATAAAACTTCTATTACAGATTATCAAAATATTACTACAGTAGACTCCCTTAAATCCGTGACCCTAAAATCCATGTATTTTTCAGATGTAAACAATGAAATCAACAGTTAAGTTGCAGGAACAAAATTCAAGATGGCGCCAAAATCAGCTAATACCGCAATGTTTTTTTTTACTAAATTTTTTGTTAATCATTCTCTTTTGGCTATTACAGCTGATTTATTACTAAATAAATTTACATTACTTTTGATTTTGATATAAATTAGCATATCTATATCAAATATTCCAGGGTTCGAAAAAGAAAAATCCACGAACCGGAACACTATTTTAAAATTATTGTTCGTGGATTTATTTTTTTTTTTAGCTATAGACAAATTTATTTCTAAACATACAAAGCAGTATAAGAAAAGCATTCAAGACTCTAAATAACAATGAAAAATGTTACTAAAGTTAAAAGTGCTAAGAATGAATAATGACATATCGATCTTACGATCACTCTACTAATAGATGGCAGCATAGGACTTTTGGAATCGAATTGAATCGATTTTATTGGTAATAATTTAATATTTTTCTAAATTTTTATTTTACATAAGTAGTTTAATAATGACTTACTTTTAAACTAATAAATTATTTTAATGTGTTGTTTATTTTACTGTTTCACTTTATTGTAAGCATTCATTATAATTTCCCTTGCTTAACTACCAATCAAATTAATGTTTCAAAAATGTAAACAAATCAATGACCAGAAATCCACAAAATTTTAAAATCCACACAACCTCTGGTCCCAAGCTGTGTGGATTTGAGGGAATCTACTGTATTTTATAATTAAAAAAAAAGCCAATTTGATATGCTGTTTCTTCCAGAAAGTACGTTAATTGAGAAAATAGGCATAAGAATAGGTAATCATTCAAACTAATGATAGAGTCAGAGGCGTCGCGATGGGGGGTTATGGGAGGGAAGCCTCCTCCTCCAATATATGTAAGCTTGGAAAATTTGAGCTTCGAGTTAGGAAATTCCAGATTCTTGAAATACTTTTTCTTTTTTAAAAATAATAGTAAAAAAAATAAGAATTATTTATTGTTTTCCTGAGTACCTGTCTGAATTCTGTAACAGTAAACTAGTTATATTATCAAAAGAAATACAAAAAGCAGCCAGACTCAATTAGTCATTGTGATTCTCTGTGCTACAAAAATATCATGCGTCTACCAGACCTGAATTTCCCTACTTTTGTACATCAACAGTGTCTCTAATCTATTCCCTCCAAAACTTTGTTTCTCTCCCAAAAATCTCAAAATATCATAAGGCTATTTTAATATGAAGAATGATTATGACTTGAACACAACAGAAGACAAAATGTTTCATTAAATGAACCAATAATTATTTTTACGTTTTTAGTTTCAGTATTTTTCCTAATTTTTGAATTCTCCCCCCCCCCCCCCCCCCCGAAAAAATATCTGTAGCTACGCCCCTGGATGAAGTATCATTAATGTAGTATAAATATGTTAATTATTTTTCATACAAGATTTAATAGATTGAAAATTGTAGTTACAATAACCAAACTATGATATAATGGAGAGTTGAGGAACGCTCTGCTCACCTCCTATAATCAAAAATTTTTGTATACTTGTGTATTTATCCGGGTAGATAGATTGCCAGAAATGATTGTTTATTGCCAATAATGTTGTCCATTGCCAATCGTGTTCAAAATGATACTTTAATAAATACAAAATATCATTAAAAATAATAAACAACATAAAAGCAAATCAAAATAATAAAAACAGTCATTTAGTGTACATTTCTCACATACAAATTATGCAACATCATTGATGGCTTTTAGCAATAAATAATGATAGTTTTATTTCTTACGGTTTGTTACACCCTTCAGAATTAATTGCAATACAAATAAACTGTAACAATGAATACAAATATATTATAACTATATTTATGATAAATTATATTATATAATTATCAGAGGTGATTGTAGACTCATGAAAAAAAACCTGAAATTTTAGCAAGAATAGTGTTGACTCTAGAACAAAAGGTCTCCATCACAGGGGAAGAGAGAGATATTAATAAAAACGACACTGTTAAAACAAGGAAATACTGTTCAAAAAAACATATTTGAAATATGACACAAATTAAATACAGATTGTTGGGCGCCAAGTAAGAAAATAGTTATTCAAATATTAAGTAAGGGTCGCAGATATTAAGTATTTACGGAATAAAACTATCAGTATAAGCTGAATATTCTTTTGTTCGTGGTATGTAAACTGACACCCCCCCCTCCCACCTCAAATGCCTCTATGAATGAGTCTTCTAAATATTTTGCAAGCATTGGTTTTCAGATGCCCCATACTTGAAATCCATATAGATGCGTCTATGACTACCTTTACAAATACTTCAATACAAAGCGATTTTTTTTTCTATTACAGATATAATTAAAAAGCTTTTTAAACTGTAACGCGTTAGTTGCAGACATATGTAAGTACAGTAAAAAACAAATTTTACTATCTTAAAAAGGACTTCTTTTTGTTCGTTAGTTTGCTTCAATGGGGCAATTTTAGTGAAAAAATACGGTACTTGTTAGTTATCCCGTCGACCAAATTACTGTCGCAAATTGTAAGATTAAATGCCAATAATGGTTGATCGTAAATATCACATTCACTTGACAACACGTGTTTACATCATCGAGTGATTTTTATTTCGACGTTTTATTTGTATGTTTATTAATGTTATACTAATTTATTTGTTCTTTCGTTATTTAAAATAAAAATTATGTCAATTTGTATAATTTAGCGCGTAGTTTGGCGATTTATATAATTTGGCGAAATTGGTCGATGGGATAACTAACAAGTACCAAAAATACTTTTGATAACAACTTGTTACCATTGTGTTAATAATCTATTGGATTACATACTGAACAAGATTATAATACGACACTGCATGAGTAATAACATAAAAACGTTATTTTCGATACTAACGGGGTATTTATTTGTTGATAAATAATATAATAAGTAAAAACATATAATAAGTAAAAAAATAAACCACGACCCACGCCAACGATATGGTAGGTAGGTAGTGGGGGGGGCTTTGGGACCTATAAGCAGCACGGCTGTTGTCCCAAATGATCCAAACAAACAGAAACGTCAAACATAGACAGCACTAGACGCCTAGCTAGAAGCAATCAATACTATGGATAAACCGTAGCGTAGAGTTACGAAAAACACTCGACGAACAAAACTTTTTGATAAAGCAACCAAATGAACGAAAACACTCATCGCACAAATCAAAACCCGCCCAACAACTCCTGCGTTGAGCGTGGTACCTGACACAAGAAAACAAAATATGCTCCAAGGAGTTTAAAACACCACACGCACGGCAGTTGCCGTCCGCAACCAAGTTAAAGCGAGCTAAAATCTCCGGGGTAATAAGCATCCTGCAGAGGAGACGAGACACAATCACATCATCTCTACGATTATGAACCCAACACCGAGAGTGATTGACATTGGGGATATCCCCATAAGAAGCATAATACTTGCAAGTACGGTAGGAGTGCTCACCCTGCAGCAGAACACTGTGAGAGAACCTACGGATAGTATCTTCTGGCGAGGTCCAATCAATCAGAGGGTCAGATACAGAAACACTTTTGGCAAGGCCATCGGCCCTTTCATTGAGGGGGATACCACGGTGTCCCGGAACCCAGTAGAAGGAAAGGTGAATGGAGAAATGCTGCATCCGAACAATTTTATTGTGGAGCCAAAGGATAACTCTGGGAGACTTCAGATTAGCAGACTGGAGAGCCAAAAGGACCGACAAGCTGTCTGTTAAAATCACCACGGGACGAGATAACGAGATCAATTCGTCGAGAGCCACACCTATTGCGAGAGCTTCCGCTGTGAAGACGGAGTTGACATGCTGCACCCTATAGCCAAAGTGGTGTGAGGAAGTGCAGCCTGCAATCGAAGTGAGGGAATCTGTCTTTGAGGCATCGGTGGCAATAATATCCCACGAGTCAGTAAAGTTCTGGAAATAATCAGCAAACATCGGGGCAATGATGCTAGCATCAAGGTCCGTACGCTGAAAAGGAAGAGCAGAGGTGAAAAATTGCACTGCGTTTGAGTCAAGAGAAAGAGGAACTTGGAAGCTGATGAGGAAATCCAGATCAATGCCCAGACCGGCAAAAAATTCAGAAACATGAGAAAGATGATTTCCTGGTGAGACCAGGATATCCTCACAAGAGTCCAAGAGAGGAGACCAGCTGCCAAGGGCAAGATGCTTCACCCAGAAGCCGAAAGCCAGAACCCTGATTCTGTCAGCTAGGAGACAAACCCCAGCATGCTTGAGAAGAAGAATATTAGGCGTCCACTTCGGGAGCCCCAGAGCAACCCGTAACGCGCTCGTCTGTATCACTTCGAGCATCTTCAGTAGCGAAGGACTAGCAGCCGTGAGAAGAGCAGCTCCATATTCGATGATACTACAAATAGAAGAGAGGGCCAACGTCCGCAGATGATGTGAACGAGCCCCATACCTTTTGTGGGCAAGAGCTTTTAAGATGTTGATCCTTTTAAAGCATTTCGTCCGGAGGTATTCTACATGCTTCCGGAAGCCTCCACGACGGGCAAAAAGGAAACCTAGGAACTTTAGAACGGGGCACCACTCGATGAGTCCACCGTTCACGCTGAAGTGGAAATCACAGACCGCTCTCCGTCTCGAGAGATTAATCGAATGGCATTTGTCAGCCCGGATGGAAAGTTTCCAATAGGAACACCACACCATTATAAGTCGAAGAGCCTCTTGGAGTTTGGCTCTACAGGTATCCAAACAATCATTCACACAGTAGATAAAAATGTCGTCTGCATAGATGAGGAACTTGATGCCCAGGCCCACCAGGACCTCATAAAAATCTGCCATGAAAATTGTAAAAAGGATGGGACTCAAAACCGCCCCCTGGGGAACACCTCTACCAATAGTTCGGGAGGAAGACACGTGACCCCTCCACGCAACCTTGACGACTCTAGTAGAAAGAAAGCGATGAATCCACCGAAGCATCCGTCCTGTGATGCCCACCTGGGCACATTTATAAATAAGTCCATCAATGTAGACAGAGTCATAGGCTGAATGTAAATCCAAAGAGACGCCCAAAATATATTTCTTCGCCTTTTTGGCAGACGTGATATCATGCTGAAGAATCGCTAACGCCGTATGACAATCCCGGAAGGGAAGAAATCCAAGGTGCCTAGGGACCAAGGTTTTATGGCAGAGCAGGTGGTGCACCATCCTTCCGGCAATCATCCGCTCACAGATTTTACCCGTTACCGAGGTTAAGGCAATCGGACGGTATGAAGAAATATGATGTCTCGGCTTGTCAGGCTTCAGAATTGGGAGAATGGTCGCCGACGTCCAGCTTGAGGGAATGTCCCCTGAGCACCAAATGCTGTTGTACATACTCAACAAGCAATCTAGAGAGTGATCGTTTAGCCCCTTGAACAGGGCCGCACTAATCTTGTCCTCCCCAGGAGTAGAAATTCTCGTTCTTCCAATGGCCATCTTTAGCTCTGAGATCGTGAACAGACAGTTGAGCGACTCATTACACTCATCACCATAAGTAAATGGGATTGGCTCGTGGCAGCTTCCCTCACCAAAGTGATCTGCAAAGGCTTCAGCTTGGGCCACCGCATCAGCAGAAAACGAGTCAGGCAGTTGTAAGTAGAGGTGGGAATCCAGAGAAGAGCTGGACCGAGATTTGAGGTTACGAAAAATTTTGTATAAAAGGCCAGGGTCGTTCGCATTACAGCAAATGGAGTCCCAGTACCGGCGCTTGGCTTCCCTGACCACCTGGCGGAGCTTGGCCGAGAACCTTTTATATTTCATCCAGTGATCCACAGAAGTTAGTTGACGAGCTCTTCGCAGATGGAACTTTTTCTGTTTGCTGAGGGTGCTGCAACGCGCAGTCCACCACACAGGGAGGCGTTTCAGAGACTTAACACAGGCTGTACTGTGATTCGACATGGCACCACGAACCAAGGTCTGGAACGAAGACGGCTGGATGTCGGTAGCCAAATGTAGGCTGGAGTTAACTTCCTGGGCGATGCGGGCCCAGTTGTAAAGAATGGGGCCGGGACGCAGAGAAGGATTAAGCTCTACAGAGATAACAATGGGGAAGTGATCGCTGTCGAAAAGGTCATCCTCAACGACGATCGAGGAGCAAGTAAGAAGCCCAGAAGAACAGATCGAAAGATCAATTAACGAAGTAACCCCACCAGGGGCCACATGGGTAGGAGCAGAATAGTTCATTAAGCAGAAGGGGCTATCAGAAAGCCAGTCCACCAAACGCACGCTGGCCCGCGAGGACACCGGGGATCCCCACAGCGGGTGATGAAGATTAAAATCTCCCAAGATAAGAGAGTGACCAGAAAGATCACGGCAAACCTTCAAAAGATCGTCAACCACCAACCCAGATGAGGAGTAAACGTTGATAATGTTGAGACAGGAAGAACCAAGGGAAATGCGGACGCCTAAGAATTCGTTAGCTGAGCCCAAGTTATCGAAACACAACCTTGTAGACGACCAAGCAGAGTTCACCGCCAAAGCCAGACCACCACCGGCCCGACCGACTCTGTCTTGACGGTAGATCACTTTGCCCGACACCGACAGAGGCTTCCCGGGTGAAAGAAAAGTTTCCTGGAGAACCAAGACATCCGACGACAAGAAAGGTTCAAGCTGGAGGAAGGGGAGCTTGTTGGAGATACCGCGGCAATTCCACTGAAGCACACTAATACCCATAAGAGACAGAAAAAAGAAAAACAATCAAACACAAAAACCAACGATATTTATCGAAAGCAACTAACATTCGATAATTCGATTGATTGATAAGATTCGATTAAAATATCAATTAAAGCTCAATTATTCTGAATTGATGCTGGCAACGCTATTTTTTTCAAAGCTAAAATCTTTGAATTAAACAGCCTAAAGAGTATGCGTGGAAAGAGGAAAGGTGGACGTTACCTGAGAATAGCGCCTAGAATACATATTTTGTAAATCGGCTATAGCAGTAATACTTAAAAAAGCACTATTGTATCCCTAAAATGTGCAACGAACGCTGCTGAAATATGAAGATCGCAGCGACATCTGCAGGATATTTTCTAAACCCGCAGATGTCGCTGCGATCGACCCTTTGGATCTCAGCAACCCTCAAGCTTTGGACACCCTTGGCGAAAGGGAAATGTAGCCAAATAATTTGGCGAGAAGAGATCAGTGGGCGCTGGAATGGAGTGAGAATTTGAGAATGAATAAATGAATTGACGAGAGTTTTGAATCCCAAATGTGAAAGAAAACGGTGATTTTGTTGCAATGTGGTATTTTCAGCAATAAATACTTCTCGGAATGGTATGTATTTTATTTATGTTAAACATATTATTGAATATCACTTTTCCCAATTTATACCGATTTTTTTAAAAATAATGTACTACTTTTTAAAGTTATTTTATTTTTACGATACTTGCTGCGAGTTGATTTAAGCCTAACATGTCAAGTGTTTTCAAAATGCTAAAAAAATATTTGAATTGTAAAATCCAGTTCGAATTTTTCTGTAATCAAATATTACAAAATATACATCAAGCTGTTAAAATTTTTAAACATACAAATACAATTTTTATTTTAGTTTATAATTTAAAAAGATATAAAAAAGATTGTATTCGAATTACAATTCGTTACATCTTTTATCTGTAGTAGTTATGTAATTAACATTTAAAATGAAAAAACAATCTACAGCCTTCTCCGATTTCCTGTCCTTTAAAACAAAATCTGTTGCACATCTGCATACTAAAAAGATTGATGCAAAGTATCCCTAGATTGTGTTTTTATAAATTGTCCAGTTTGTATATGCATGACTTGTTTATATAAATTGTAAGTCTTCAATTTGTATATGATGATTTGTTTGGAACAGATGTCTTATCCCGGGCGTCTGCCATCTTGGATTTTTTTCTTGGTGTGAATTAAAAATTGTTTTTCAATTAATAGTTAAGATGTTTTAATATTCCTAAGAATATGATGTATTTGAAAAAAAAAAATTCTTATCCTTATTTTCAATTATTTTTTGTAATTTGCATTTTTGACTGTTTACTTACTCTAAGCCAAACATGGCAATTCGTGATGACTGCTTCGCAGCATGTAAAATTTTGCCACGGACATCTACTGTATCCGTTTATTTATTGTTTTGGTTAAGGACCTGAAATCCGGAACGATCGCGGTCCCGGCCAGTCCGGATTTGAGGTCCCGTACTGTATATGATTCAAACGAGGGCTTGACATCATTTCAAGGCAGGCATGCCTCTATAAGCATAGTGTATATTTTGCGTATTTCCATCTGCAAATGTATACAAATACCAATCTTTCCAACAAATATTTTTCCTTGTATCAGATGACATTATACTCTTCTTTCACTTTTAATCTGAATGTTTAATTACATGAATATTTATTCATATTGCTAACAAGGTGTAAAGAGAACTAAGTGAAAAAGCATCCAGCTGGGTGTTTGGTTCAGCACCCCCCCCCCCCCCCAATGCTCTGCCATCTGAATGACACACTTAGGCTGCCACCGTTTACTCCCTATGTTTGGTTAGGCTGCAACTGCAAGCTACTGTCGTACTAGTTGTGGTTTATGACGTTATTCCACTTGTGCTGTGGTTCACATGATGTCTGGTCACAATAGACTCGAAACTGCCAATGGTCGTCAGATGGCTTCAGGGTCCTGAGTCAAATGTGTCCCACTTTTCAATGTCTTTCATTTAATGAATTTCACCGTCCAGTGACATCATTTGTTTTTCTTTTGTCTGGTCCAATCAAATGTTATAAAAAGGCTAATATATACAAAAATGCTTATTAAAAAGTTTCAAGTATTCGGTTGCCGAATACCGAAGCTTCGGTATTCGCTATTCGGCAAAATTACTGCTTCGGTCAATCCCTAGTCATTATATGAATCATTTACCTGTTGTAGGATGAAATGTATTTTACAGATTATTTGAATAAAAGACTGTGTTTACCAGAGCATAAAATAACATACAAATTAGACGACAGTAATGTCGCCCAGTGACAAGAGATGGTACCAGCAACTTTTAAATAAAAATAAGATGAATAACACAAGATGACTCTTTGACTCAGGAGATAAGAGTCTTTTCATCTCATTCGGTTTTCAACAAATTGGTGCAATCATAAGTTTATTTGACCCCTCACAGTGCTGGTCCAGAAGTAAAACTGTGTCCATACATACGATGCTTAAATCTAACAAACAGTCTGGACTATTAAGACAAAAACATTCTTACCTCTTAATAGAATTGGAACAGCTTTTCATGATGAGTGGATCAGTTGATCTTCTTTTAGGGGCTTCCTAGTTGCAGCCAACTTTACGCCCAGTGTGAGTATGAAATGTCTTGCAAAAATAAATGAGCCATTGGGGTAGAGATAAAATGTAGATAAAAACTACTTATAAAATTATTATTACTTTTTAATAAATAAAATAAATGAAACCTGTACATTCCAATAATAGAAGGTTTAAAATTAAGTTCTATGCAGAGAGTTTAGCTGTAGCTTTAATAACTACTTAGTAAGTGTGACTATAAACTAGGCAACTTAAACGATTGAAGACATAAAAGTTCAAACATGTTCTACAAAAAACATAACAGGGTTGGGCAAAAGGTTAGACTATCTAAAGAGGGTGGTTAAACAAAAAGGCACTTTTCAGGGCAATTTTTTTTTTAATTTTATGAGAATTTAATAAAAAAGGAGAAGTAAAAATAGGAATTTAGATGAGCGAACCCAAGTTCAGTGGGGAAGTGGATCAAGACAGCCAATTGTGGAGCATCGATTAATGGAGCTCTATGTATTGATTATGCTTAGTTATAAATGTAGTTTTGTCGCCATCTCCCGGCAACTGATATAAACAAAGGTTTTGTTGAAATTGTACTTTGTTATGCATTCTAACAATGTTAAAAGCTTTCCAAATAAAATTAATATTTCTTATCAAATGTAATTAAAACGTAATATATAACAAAGTGTATTAATTTTTCAATGCAGATAAAATTTTGATCTTTAATATAGTAGCTTAATTGTGACAAAAAAAAAAAAAAAAAAAAAAAAACGAAAAATTATTCACATTAATACAATTTACTTATACGTAATATAAAAGAAAAGATGATTTCTAATGATCGAAATTTATTACAAATTTCTTTATGCTTGTTTAAAGAAAAAAAAATCAGTATTTAATTTGAAATAAACTTTTTAAAGTTTCGGATAATTATTGTTTTGGTGCCATATTTCGGCATTTAATATAAACAAAAACTACAGCTTTCTGTAGACATGGTTAAAAAAAAAAAACATTAGGCTTTAATTGAATTCAACTTTTTAAAGATTTAAGTTATAGTTATATAAAGTTAAATAGAACGAAAATTATTATTATTATCACAACCTTATTTATTAAACAATTATTTATGAAAAATTCAAACTGTGACAATTTAATTTTATCAATTTTTAAGAACTTTTATCCATTTTTTTTCTTTTAATTTGCTTGCACTAGAAATAAAATGAATATTTAAAAAAATATATAAATATTATATGATACCATTTACTCATATCTTAATAAATGTCAAATTTCGATTTTTACACAATAAAATAATTTTTTGTCATACTAATACAATAAAAAGATGCAGTTTGTTTATTTTATGAGGAGAAAGGTGATTTATAATGAATAAACTTGATTCTTAACTCAAATCCTATGTTGATCAGCACAACTTTTACATGTATGATTTGACCGATTTACATAGCAAAAATAAAGATCAGAGGTATAATTAAAATGGTTTTATTGAACAAACATACACTTGCAATTTACTTACATTTGAAAAATAATGCGATTTTAATTTTTCTAACATTTTTGGCAATAAGTATGATCAAAATCTGTGCTAATAAAAATGATTTCATTATTTGACAGTAAACTTTCTTTAATATTTTCTGATTCCATATCAGTAAGTTTGGAAAATCTAGTGTCAGTAGATGGCTCATTTTTTGTGGAAAAATATTCTTTTTGTTTCGCAATTTTCTTCCTAATGTTCTTTGTTGCATTTTCTTTAAACTTAATTTCATTTTTCTCCTTTTCAACATTACTTCTACAAATATCCAAAGCTTTATTCAAACATTTATGCATGTTTTCATTCTCTTGAGGCGAAAATTTGCATACATCAAGATAGGACAGAATGCTTTCTAATTTTATTTTAACTGAAGAATTGATATAATTATTCGATACAGAAACTTTAGGAAGAATTCCTAGTGTTTTCTTTAGCAAATCATGGTCATCAAATGGCTCAGCAATTTTCATTTCAGTATCATTACTATTCTCTTCTGTTATTTGAAAGTATAGCTGGACAATTCTATGTTTATGTTTACATATGTTGTCTCTAATCCTGTTGTTTATGCATGAACATTCAAAAGAATGTATACATATTTTACACAAAGAACATTTTGCATAACAAATTCCTTTACATCGCTCTTCTTGTTTTTTTTTACTGTATAGAACAGTTTCTTGGATGGAGTTTTGATCTGCCACTGATTTTCTGCAACAAAACAAACCACCTTTGGCTTAATTTCATTGCAGTTCATAATTTGACTCATCTTATCAGCTGAAAGCCTTTTCTTTTTAATTTTAATAAGGTGCTGAAATACTAAGTTTTAAAAGATAGTCTAGTACTAGTACTACAAAGACTAAGTACTAGTTTTAAAAGATTGTCGATAGCTACATCTAATCTTCTAACTTGCTTACCATCTAAGTATTGATATTTTATTTTTTTGTGAATATCTTCTAATTACATATTCGTATTTATACCTAATCCTTTCTTATAGCAATAAGCCCATTTTTCCGGTCTTGCTGTATAATACTTTAAGAAGTATTTACCAAAATCAACAGTATCCCCATGATTCAAAAGCCTGCTTACAAAGTTTTCAAGTAATTTTGAAAAGGTTTCTTTGTTTAGTTCATTTCTTATTATTTTAGTGGTATTAAGTACTTCTTTTTTCTTTTCAGAATTTTTTATTTTGTAACCATTTGTTTTCCAATTTCTAATAACATGCCAAGCACATAATAATGCATTTGGTACCACACCCATCACTTTTGACCAAGCGTTACAGAATGCTGCAGCATCATCACTCATAAAAGCGGCACAATCAATTTCTCCCACTATTTTCTTTATAGCACTAAAGTAAATGGTAAATAGTTCCTCGCAGCTTCCATTCTCAAAAAAAAAAAAAAAAAAAAAAAAAATGCTACTGGACAACAATTTTTAAATTTGTCTATTCTATAACCAATGGTGTATATAAGTTAAAATCATAGTTATTTAATCCATGGGTTCCATCTAAACATATTTTATCTCCAACATATTTTTTTAACATTTCTTTTTGAAAAGTTGTCATTATTATAATAACGAAATCTTCCTCTTTTAATAGAGAATAACTATTTTTTTCTCCTTGACCTTTTAAATATATAACACAGTTATCTGTTTCTTTTCCCATCTCTTTTATCCATAATTTGAGGCTTTCTGCATCATTGTTGTGTCTTAGAACTGCACTATTGATATTAAAATTTCTTTTAATATTTTGAATATCTCTTTTTTCAATGAGAATTTTTATGCCTCTATCAATGTTAATCCCATGTCATCCAAGATAATATTTTCACTGACACTTTCTTTAAGTTTACCTAAAAAATAAAAATTATAGATATGAAAAATATCCATCATATAAAATACAAACATAATCAATCAAATGTATAAGAGAAAACAGAAAATCATCATACACCACCAGTTAATATTATGTGTGCACACACTCACACACACATATATATATTTATATTTATATATACCGTAAAACCCTGATTGTAACCCCTCTCTTTTCTCAAAATGAAAAGAAGTTAAATTTGGGAGGGAGGCTTATGATCGAGATTTTTTTTAAAGTCATGAAAAAAAACATTTTTTAACATTAATTTAGAAGTAAATAAGGCAAATACAGGGTAAGAGTCTTCTGTATTTTGGCAAATTTGTGATTTGTAAAAAAAAAAAAAAATCTAAATTCCTCCCCACCCCTCGCCCTGAAATCTGCCATAACAAAAAACCCTGTAAGAAAATTTTACAAAAAATTATTTTTTTTTAAAATTTATTTCTTTATTTATTATTTTATTGAACAATATTTAATCATCATCTAAGCCTCCAACCTCCCAAAAAACTGCTTCCCCCTTTGCTGTCCCACCTCTAGTATCAAATGTGCATAATTTAACCTATAAAACTCTTTAATTTTAAATTTCTTTTCTGACCTATTTAGTAAACTATAGTAACAAATAAATAACATGTCACCTAAATTATCCCCTTCTCCTAAAATCTCTGCTTCTCTTCCCCTGTCCTCCACCCTCACATTATGAACATCACAACACCACTCCCTGCATCTCATGCAGTTTAAAATCTGTAAAATACTTTAATTTTTTTTCTGCTCGATTTGTGATTTTGTTGTAAAAATATTTAAATGATCGCCTAAATTATTTCTTTCCCTCCCCGAGAAAAATGTTTGTTTTTTTTTGCCACCCCCATCCCAAGCAAACACATGTGTGGGATCCTAAGAAGGCGGTAGCAGTGAGCGAGGGCTTTACTTCGAAGGCATAACAACCAATATTCATTAAGATTAAAACAAATGGTTTTATTTTACTAAGACAAATAAAATATCTCTTGACTAAATATTTGGTGGTTATATACAGCACAACAATATTATAATGTTGAAATGATTTTATGCAAAATCAATAAAAGTTTATGAGAAGGTGGCAGCTTGTTGCATAAGTCCTTTTAGCAAAAATAAACTGGATGTTTCCTCACTATTATTTAGAGGTTAGTTGATTAGTGTCTCTTTGGGATCATTAATAATCAGTAGACGATTTGTCCTTTCCAGAGATAAAGATCTCTTCACTGCTATGGCACCCTGTGCCAACGCTGCAGTTACCTTATATCGGTCACTGGCCGGGAAGCCGTATCCTAGCTGTTTCGGCTGTTATTTCTCCTCGGGTCGATCCCTGTGAACTTTTCACTCACCTCGGAGAGAGCTCCCGCTTCAGGTTGTCCCTGAAAGTTAATCTCTCGAGTCCAGCAACTTACTAACTTTTTTATCATCTTCGTCTCCTATATATTTAAATTATCTCTTTCTAAAACAATAATGAGTTTCTCAGCCATTCATCGGCTCCTCCATTCAAGAACCTGTCAAGAATCTTTGTTCCCTGAGTGGTTGCTCAGGGGTCCTCCTATTTTTTTGCACACAGAGTCCTTGAGCTTATGTTTTCCCATGAGAAAATATGTGTACTATTTCCCACGCTGCAGATCAGAAGCGCTCCCGGTGTCCTTTGCATTGGCAAACTGTCATAGACTGTCAAACGTCGTAGATCGATGGTGATTGACCAGTTTACTTTATCTTGCTGTCCAGATTAGCAAACTTTGCTGTATTTCTGCTCTGCTTTAGAAACACATTAGGTTTTCTTATATGGCGAATCTGTGCCACTGAGGGTTTTTCTGTGGGGAATATAGTGATATAGTTCAAATCTATACACACATTATAAAATCTTTTCCTTTTTTTCTCTCGATTTAAACATAAAATATACATGTGATTCAATGATGACAACAGCCAAATTGCAAAACAGAAAACCTTTTGCTTTCCTCCCACATATTTAGAAATCGCCCTTCTCTCTCTTTGGGAGGAAAGGATATAGTAAAACTTTAAATAGGGAATGAAGATTTTTAGATGAGAGAGACATACGAAATTATGTAAATGTAATTTTAGATAAATATATGCTACAAAATAAGAAATGAGGCAGAATTAAAAAAAAAATAATTTGAAAGGTTTTAAACTTTGCTCAGAGGGGAAAGAGGAACTTTTGGCAAAGGGAATGTAATTTAGATAATTGATTATTTACTTATCATTACTAGCGAGCAACAAATAGAACAAATGAATTAAGATTTTCAAGATGTTAAACTTTTTGTGCAAGGGTGGGGGGACAAAGAAGGGAAGGAGGCATTTCATTCAGAAAGGGGGGGGGGAGAGGAATTTCATTAAGATTATGTAAAAAAATATGTAAATCCACCAAAAAGTTTGTGAAGTGGATGGGGTGAGGGAGAGGGTTATATTTGGTAATGGAAAATAAAATCAAAACTACTTAAAAATGGGGAGGGGGCTTACAATCAGGATTTTATGGAATATTTAGAGTATTGAGAAAAAAATTCTACTCTAAATTTTATGGTGACTATATATAAATTCTAAGCAGCATCAGAAAGTCTTAGTAGTAAGACAATAACGTAAAAGAATGGATATACCAATTCACATAAATTGTTTTATTCATTTCTTGCATATTACTTTTTAACAGGGCTGAAACTAGGGGTGTGCAGAGGGAGCCTGTTGCCCAGGTGGCAGAAAAAAAAGGCGAAGGGGAGTGCCAAATGAAGATTTTGTTTGTCCTTTCATGCAAAAATGTCTATATATATGAAATACAAAGAATCTCACAAGCTAATGCTAAACCTATGAGAACATTGTTTTCAAATTTGTGAAAGTGAAAGTAACTTTATAGAAAAAAAAATTGCAACCAATATCGAAAAAGTAAACTTTAACCAGTTAGAGAAAAAAAATAATTTAAAACCATTCATATGCAAGTGAGAAATTTTAAAAAGAACACTCCCATAGGTTTAACATTAGCGATCCAGTTTCTTCGCGTGACTAGTGTAGGCTCTTAACGCTCAAGCTAATGTTAATCCTTTGGGAGCGTTCTTTACATATTTCTTGCTAGCATTTTAATTCTTATTAAATGATTTTTATTTTTTAAGGATTTTTTTCCCATAAGGTACCTGCAGTTGATAACTTTCATTGTGCATGAAGAAGGGGGTGGGGGGAGGTTTGCCCCGGGCACAAAAAAGGTTAGTTTCAGCCCTGCTCAAATGTTACTATGTAAAATTAAATAACCTTTTCAGTAAGTGGCATTGTTAATGTAATTTTGCATATTTAATGATGGAAGTAGCATTGAATCCTCTTAGTGTTCATATTTTTGAAGTTAATGTTTTCATTTCATGTTAACCAGGGCAGAATACAACTCTCCATTTAGAGAGGAAGGGGGTCATGTCTTTTTTTTTTTTTTTAAGTGCGTGTTTAGGAGGGTGGGCATTTGTTCATGAGAAATTTTACATAAATTTTATCCTCAATTCCAGACTGGTTGTTTTATGATGCATTTACAGGGTCATTTTCATTTATTAAATGCATAAAATTTGCATGTATTTTTGTATATGTATGAAATTACCACATTCTATTCAGTGGTGTAGTCGTAAAAAAAACGGAGGGTATACCCTAGTGTATATATACTACAGCTTTCTTGAGAAACAGAGGGTATACGGTGTTCCTTTAAAAAATCCAGAGGGTATACCGTGTATACCCTCCACTACACCCCACCCCTGGTTCTATTTACAGCCAAGAAATGAGCAGTTTCCAATTTTCTTATAAAGGGAAAACATGTTTCAGAAAATGTTATTCAAGTTGCCATTTTAAGCCGACTTTCTGTACTCAATAGTCATGAAAAGATCATGATAAGGAAGTGATTACTTAAAACTAAAGATGTTTAACATATATATGAAAATAAAAACTCTGTTTTTTTGACACACATTTTCATTTAATTGCCTTGGTGAGTATCAGTAATATTTTTGTTGTTGAGCAGGATTTTTTTGTTTTTATATATACAGTAGAAATGTATTGTTGTATTGAAACTTTCTTTGTTCAGAAGGGGATCACAACTCCCATGCCCCCCCCCTTCCCTCCTTGGATCTGCCATGCTTGTTAACAAAGTTACAATTTAAAATTTATGTGCATGATAAAAATTATGAATATTTTTTATTCAGATGGGATACACTGACCATTAAAAAAAGTATAATAAAAACAGTATCAGAATGAATCTATCGTTAAATTTTAAATGTTTAATTTATATATAATTTTTTTCCATAGAAAATAAATCACTTCAGAGAAGAAAACTGTTTTGTTTCAATGGACCTTATGCACACGACCTGAGGTTGAGGCTAAAATTCGTCTGCTAGCGGTATTTACTGGCGGTGTTTAGCATAGCAGTCTATGGAGTGTGAGTTATTAATGCTTGTTTGTTAAAAATACCACAAAAGAATTCTTTGATGCAGCAGCATATACTTAATATATTGTAATCTAAATTCAAAATGTAGTTCTGTATGCGAGAAAATTCCCTAAGTTTGCAAATTTTCAGTTAAAATGTATGCACTCAACCTGGGTCAAGGCTAAAGTCGTCTGCTAGCGGTGTTTTCGCCTGCGCATACTGGTATTTTGGCGGTGCAGTAACTAGAATAACAGATCATCATACCGCCAGCTCTGGCGTCTTACGTCACCTGAATAGAGTTCATTATTTATTAAAAATATGAAAGCTACAACGAAGCTACAATAATAATAATAATACTTATAACCGGAATATTAAACTATAAACCAGAATATTTCTTTGAAATGTTTATCTTATTTCTTGATAGATGACGCCAAATCAAAACATAACAAAGCTTAATTGATGCTTGGTAATCTGCATTATTCGATAATCGATGCTTCAAATTCGGCTGTCTTGATTATCGTTAGCATGTTGTTGCTATGTTATGTTTTTTTTTTTAGTTTTTGTATTATTGAACACCAAATAACACGTTAGTATCGAAAATAATATTTTTATGTTATTACTTATACTGATTCGGATTATATTCTTATCCAATATGTAATCTAACAGATTTTTAACACGGAACAGATGTCCAGCTATTAACACAATGTTAATAAGTTGTTATCAAAAGTACTTTTTGACAAAAAATGCCCCATTGAAGTAAACTAACGAACAAAAAGAAATCCTTTTGTCCTTTTTAAAGTAGTAACATTTGTTTTCTACTGTGATTATAGAGTCTGCAACAAAACGTGTTAGAGTTTAAAAAGCTTTTTAATTATATCCGTTATAGAAAAAAAATCCCTTTGTATTGAAGTTTGAAGTATTTGTAAAAGTATTCGTACACTCCTATATGACTTTCAAGTATGGGGCGCTGAAAACCAATTCTTGCAAAATACTCAAAATATTTAGAAGTCTCATTCATAATGGCATTGGGGAGTGGGGGGTGGAACTCAGTTTACTTACTATAAACAAAAGATAAAAGAATAAATTTAAATGTTTGTTGAATAATCTCTGAAAAGTGAACTCTGTGTACATAAAAAGGCAACACTTTTTCTGAATGTGGATTACAATTCTAGGTAACTATTACATCTGCAGATCTTGAATCACTTGTAAAGGCACGGAGTAAAAGAGGTGGAGGCGAAACTAATGTTAAAATTTTGCTGTGCAGTTTTTCCTTCGTTAGGTGGCGACACCGTAGAATGTAGGCTATCGGTCGATTGTTCTACAATGCTTTTCAATGGGAAAAACACTGGTTTTTAAATATTTTTTACTAGAAAATTTGAATTTTAAGAAAGTCGTACAAGTAGAAATCTGATTAATTACAGTTTTCTTCATAAGATACATATTTTTTTAAAGGCACTTGGCTTTTTGATTGCTTCTTAAGTCACTTAAAATCAGAGATCATTCTGACAAAAAAAGTGAAGGCAGGCCATTTATAAACATTGAATATCACAGATTATTCTGCCACGAAAGTAATAAATAGACTTACGACTTTTAAAAATTAAAAGTATTATTCAATATTTTTGAGTAAATTTTAATCTCGTGTATATTTTATAACCTTTGAATAATTTAATAATTCATAACTTTTGATATCTATGCAATTAATAAATGTACAATTAAAACAAATTTTTATCTTAATTATTTGGGAAAGAAAACGTGTAAATTATAGGTCATTGTTGAGGAACTAATTTTTTCAAACGTCGTAAGGTTTGATTCTAATATAATCTTACTTATAAGAGGAAGGGGGGGGGGGGGGGGGTTAGAGGGCCGGAATTCCCAGACCCAGACCCGACCTGCCCCGAAAGAGAAATAATTAGGCGTGGCCCTGACTGGGCAGGTGGAAAAACTAAAAGTTCGGCCCAGCCTGGTCCGTTTGTATTTTCGCAGTTCACGCCCTGGCCCACCCCATGCAAAAATCAGTGAAAACAGGCCCTGCCCGTCCCTTCCAAAAAAAAAAAAAGAAAACAGACCCGACTCAGTTTCTACAAAAAATTCCGATTTTTCTTATATACAATTAAGATTATTTTCCAGAATACTTCATAAATATTTATGGAAAAATGTAACAGTATATTTTAGACTACTATATGTTTTCAAGTCAGAGCATACAAAATATCAAATTTTAAAAACCCTTTAGACTCACTCTCATGCAAAAATGCATGAATACAAAATTTATTACGATTATATACATTAAATTCAGTAATACGAAAATAATAGGACTCCATCTTAAATAGAACACAATCATCATGGCAACCTAAAATCATTAGCTATCACGGGATATCATTGAATTAATTACGTGTGATAGGATTTAATAGAATAATCACCGTGGCAACCTAGAATCATTACCTATCATGGGATATCATTGAGTTAATTATGTATGCTAGGATTTAATAGAATAATCAGCATGGCAACCTAGAATCATTACCTATCATGGGATATCATTGAATTAATTACGTATGATAGGATTTAATAGAATAATCAGCATGGCAACATAGAATCATTACCTATCATGGGATATCATTGAATTAATTACGTATGATAGGATTTAATAGAATAATTACCATGGCAACCTAGAATCATTACCTATCATGGGATATCATTGAATTAATTTCGTGATAGGATTTAATAGAATGAAGGAAACTTTTATTAATATCTTTTTAAGTTTTGATTCCATTTTTATAGAATTTGACGTGACAAAATTCTGCAATTTAAATAGTTTAATCTCAATTTAAATGGTATTTGCCAGATAGGTACCTGCTAATTAATTACCCAAAGCAATGTTTAGTGTTCATTAAGTATAACATTTAAAAAACATATACACTAAGATCGATTTAAGATAAATTTCTCAATTTAAATATAATTACAAGCAAATAGCTTTATATTAAAGCCTAAAATAATCTCTCACCTGTGGAGCATCGAACAAGCTCAATTTTATTTTCCTTTCGTTTTTTCGTTTTTTTTTATGTCACTGATATAACCTGTTTTCAATCCAGGAACAAAGCACTTATACCCCATCTTAATTTATGCTTTGTAATATCAATAGTAAAAAATAAATGAATAACATAAAATATTTTTTTATTCTAATGTACGGCTCTTATACATACAATCATACGATATTCCGCTAAAAGAATGGCCAACATGCGGATTGTAGCGCCCTCATTATTTACCAAAATGCAACTTGCGTTTTCGGCGAGTAATGCCTATTAAGTTTCCCCTCCACCTCTTTTACTTCGTGGTAAAGGCAACATCATTTCAGAATAAGCCAGCTTTATGCAATATTTTTAATCGAATCATCGAATGTTAGTAATTTCCGTCGATTATCTTTAGCGTGGTGTTGGTAAGTTATGGTTTTCTTTTAGTTTTTGTATTATTAAACCCAAAATAACATGTTAGTATCGAAAATAATATTTTTTATATTATTACTTATACTGATTCGGATTATATTCTTGCACAATATGTAATCTAACAGATTCTTAACACAGAACAGATTTCCAGCTATTGACACAATGTTAACAAGTTGTTATCAAAAGTATTTTTTGACACAAAATGTCCCATTGAAGCAAACTAACGAACAAAAAGAAGTCATTTTTAAAGTAGTAACATTTGTTTTTTACTGTGATTATAGAGTTGCAACGAAACGCGTTACAGTTTAAAAAGCTTTTAAATTATACCCGTAATAGAAAAAAAAAATCTCTTTGTATTGAAGTATTTGTAAAAGTATTCATACACTCATATATGACTTTTAAGTATGGGGCGCTGAAAACCAGTTATTGCAAAATACAAAATATTTAGAAGACACATTCATAGAGGGATTGGGGGGAGGGAGAGGAACTCTGTCTACTTACAATAAATAAAAGATAAAAGAACTGTCTTAAATATTTCTTGAATAATCTCTGAAAAGTCAACACTCTACATAAAAAGGCACCACTATTTCTGAATGTGGATTACATCTGGGTAAGTATTACATCTGCAGATCAAGGGTTCATCTAGTCTCATTTTTATACTGAATTTGTTTTAACTACTTTGTTAATGATAAACAGCATTTATCGAATAATTATTACATTAAACACTAAATGATTCATCATTAATAAACAGCAAATTCATTTTATTTAATAATGAACATTCAACTTCCACTTTCATTCTCTCACATCAGTTCCTATTTACTGGTTTCGTGCAGGGTTGGCTTTTTACCGGTAAAAACTGGTTTTTACCAGGACATGGTAAAAACCAGGGAAAAAGTGGTAAAAACCTAAAGATACAATAAACTCTACTAGTTATTAAATTTTATTTTAATACTATTTATATAAACTATTTTCATGTAATTGATGTGTTTATGTATTATATATATATAAAGAGATGGGAAGTAAAGAATTAGTTCTCCAAAGCTGCTGATACATTACTTTAATCATAGAGATTTTACCATATTTTCTATTTCCCATCTATAAATAGGAAAACAGATGTTTACTAGCTGTTTCACAAAGCAATTTATCATCCCACTTGTAATCTTACCATTTCCAAGGAGTTTCTTTAAAACAAAAGATGCTTAAAGCCAAAATTTGGTGGAAAGCATTAAATAACAAAGAAATAAATCCCGAATTCATATAATTAGTGATGAATCTTCACACCATACCTTCTACTTCTTCACCCATAGAGCCAATTTTTTCGAGCTTTTCACATATCCACAGTAAATTAAGAAATAGACTTGGTGTACAGTGAACTGTAAAGCTTGTATTTTGTTATAAGCGGCTCCAAAGACATAGATTGGTAAAATATACAGCTACTAACATTTGTACAAACTACGTTATGTGACAATTAATATTTGCAAGCATTTGGTTTTTATTAAAATGATTAAGGTTTTTAAGTGTGATAAAAGTGTAGAATTTTTCTTTTGCTTTAAGTAAAAATTAGTAAATTAGTCTCCATTAACATAAATGTAATAAGTGTTATAATGTGCATTCTCATAATAATAGTTATAATAATTTTTAGTTTAATAATGGTATGTGTACAATATCTTTAAAATTTTGAATTTTTGTAGGACGAAAACACTAATGAAAGTTTTCCGGGTTATTTATATTCCTTAAAAACCACTATTTTTGTATAGTATTCTTTTACTTACCTAATCGGAAACTAAATTAGGTGAATATTGTTATCTGGAATTATGGTATTAAATGCCCGGAAAACTTTAACCCCTGGGTAAATGAAAAATTGGTAAATAAATTTTCATATTTAAGTGACCAAAACGTCAAACTAATAAGTTTTTTCATAGGTGGTAAAAACCCTGCTAAAAACATGTTTTTCCAAAGACAGTAAAAACCATGGTAAATACCAGTTAAAACCATCAGACGGTAAATACCGTCAACCCTGGTTTCATGTGGTTCTGAAAATACTCAACGCTCATTGTAATGAAAAAAGATTGTTTATATTTTTTATGAAAATTGCGTTACTTATTTATGTCCTATCCGGTCCAAGCCATTGTCACTGCGCCAATAGTGGCAACAAAAATATTAGTCACAGTAACCCTTATATTATTATTAATTTATTTTAACTTTTTTTTTCTTTTTTCAATTTAACTGCATAGTTAATATTATACCTGTAATATAATTATATCCTAATGCATGCAATTGAAATATATTATATAACCTATAATATATTGATATTGCATGATTATTTCAGAGTTTCACCTGGGCAGTTTCAGGAGGAAGCTGCACAATGCCTGCCTGTCCTTATGTTTACAAGATAGCACCCTCCTTGCCCTCGTCCAAAAAAATGAGCACCTCCTTCTTGCCCCTAGTTGAAAAAAAAGTGTCTTTACTTCTAAAAAATATACCTGCATAATACTTGACTCATTGTTGTCTTTAGAAGAATTCCCTGACTATTAAATAGTAGAAGTAATTTTAAAAATCAAAAGAATGCTTTTAAAAATAAAAAAAGTGCCCTTTTCCCACAAGCAGCACTCTGCTCTTTTTTAAACTTTGGAGAATCTCTGATATTTACATAGCCCCACCAGTGGCCGAGAGGTTCTGCTCTCGAAACTGGTAGACGGGAGGTGCTGGGTTCGAACCCAATCGTGCCCGTCGGCCTAATCGTTCGGAGTTTTCGTGGTTTTCTTCGAACCTTGGATTTCCAAGCGTTAATACGGGTTAGGTTCCCTTAGAAAGACATCCACGAAGGGCAATCCCCCCCCCCCCCCTTAGGGCCTATATCCCTCGTGTTGATAATTGGCCGTCATAAACACAACCAACCTGATATTTACATCATATTCATTCTGGAGTGGTATAACAGACTGTAAAAAATAAAAATACCATTGTTCATATCGTTTTTTACTAAAAGCTGTCCATGGTGTTTTATATATTCGTATTTAATAAATGTATACACTAAATTATTGTCTTTATTACTTTAGTTTGCTTTTATTTATCATTTTTAATGTTGCTTTACACTTATTAAATGTACATTAAATGATCATTTTGAACATGATTGGCAATGGACAGCAAAATTGCCCATCGACGATAATTTTTCCTGATCCGTCTACCTGTCAGTGATAATACTTAAGTACAGAAATTTCTTATTATATGAAGTGAGCAGAATGCTCCTCAACTCTCTGTTATATCGTAGTTTGATTATTGTGACAGCAATTTTCTATCTATTAAATCTTGTGTAAAAAATAATTAAAATATTTATTTTCTGGTAATGGTACTTCATAATTAATTTCAATGATTATTTATTCTCATACCTATTTTCTCAATTAATGTAATTTCCAGAAAAAAACACCCTATCAACTTCGCCTTAAAATAAGAGTAATATTGTAATAATCTCTAATAAAAGCTTTATGCTTGCAGTAAAAGAACATATCTGTAATCATTTATATTGAAATATAGTTTTTATTTTTAAATGGGCAAAAATATTCTTTTTTAAAAATTGGGTTGAACCAAACCTGACTTGCATTGAGTGTCTGATGACGATCCAATTAATTTCTGTATATGACAGCTGAATTAAGCCTAAAATCTTGGATAACTTTTTAACTAAAGACTGCAAACATTCGAAATAAATTGTTTAAATTTAAGGAACGAACACTTTGTATTCAGACGTATCACACTGACATAAAATAATATCAAGATTAAAAGTATTTGACGATTTATCACCAAATAAATGAGCAAATTGCTCTCATCTAAATCTAAAAATCTATTTCAAAATATTCTCTAAACAATTCTAATGCTCATTGAGTCAAAACGAACAAACAACGTAGGTTTTTCAGAAGGAAAAGTCACAGTTACTTTCCTAATGTTGATTTTTAGAATCTTCTGTGTTCAGCTATTAACTTGTGCATTCCATTTTACAATATCCATTGTTTATTGATATGGCATCACTTTTTCCTTGTTTTATCTTTTTTTAAGTAGTTGAATTATTATTGACTGATTAATTTAATAAAATTTTTGTACCTCTTCACTATAGGGGCATTGGTGTTATTTGAAAGGGGGTTGGTGCAGTTCAGCTTCAGAAAGGGAGATTTGTTGCCAAATGATAAAACAGCTAGGTAAACAAACCTAATGAACTTTATGCTTGTTTATATATGCTTTTGTATTTAAATATCGAAATATGTTATTTATAAATATATATATATTTATATACGGTAAACTCCCTTAAATCCACATAGGTTAGGACCAGAGGTTGTGCAGATTTTATAATTTTGTGGATTTCTTGTCACTATTATGCTTACATTTCTTGATACTACTTGATTATTCTATCAACCAAAAAACTATCGCCAAACTATAAGATTAAATGCCAATAATGGATGAACGTAAATGTCACATTCACTTGACAGTAAACACGTTACACGTGTTTGTTACGTTATTAAATTATTTTAATTCAACTTTTTATTTGTATTTTCATTAACGTTTTATTAATTTATTTGTTCTTTCGTTATTTAAAATAAAAATGATGTTAATCTGTATAATTTGGCAAAATTGGTTGTGATAATCAAGTAGTATCCATTTTTTAAACAGTAATTTGAATTTAATAATGCACTTGAAATTATAATGAATGCTTATAATAAGGCAAAATAACTAAGTAAAATTATAAAGTAATAATAAACATTAAGAATTATTATTTTTTAAATATTAAAGTAAAGGTCAAGTGAATGTTTGATAACGAATAACAACGATGAAATAAATTTTTCTTGAATTATTCAATGAAACTTGCTAATAATTTACATCAAAATCTTAAAATATGTAACAAAGTTTTATTTCATGTTTAGCCATACTTAATAATCAAATAAACACATAAATGTATATTTGATAAAAAGATTGTGATTGCCACTGGTATATCAGCTCTATTTGAAATTATTTCAGAAATAAATTTATGCTTCCTTCAGGAGAAAGTTCAAATCATATTAACCAAATTAAAATGTGACCAAATTACAGATGTCAATATTTCATTTTTATTAGTTCAATACTATATTAACTTTGACTTTCATCTTAAATTTCTGCTTCTATCAACTAATCGGAGTAAAAATGATTTAATCTTGTTCATGATGTTTATTAAAATGACGAATAGTCGGCTGATCAGGATGGGAAGTCCCTGTCAATTCACGAGCCACTGGTGTACAATAGAACTACAAAAAATTAAGAAGATTACACAAAAATCGCTATTACAATACCCCCTTCTGGCAGTATTTCTCCACATTCAGGGAAGACTTTCTTGCCATTGTGAAAAACATACATAAAAAATTTGGTCCAATTCCATGCATAACTTCATACACTTTTCGAAGGTACAATATTGAAAATGGCACAAAAATTGCTATTACAGCGCCCCCTTCTGGCAAAATTTTTCCAAATTAAGAAAGGACCCGCTTGCCATAGCCAAGAACTTAAAAAAATTTTTTGGTTCAATTTTATGCATAACTTCATACACTTTTCAATGGTACAATATTCAAAATCACACAATAATTGCTATTACAGCGCCCCCTACCGGCATTTTTTTCCAAATTAATAGAGGATCTGCTTGTCATAGCCAAGAACTTAAAAAGAAATTGGTTCAATTCTAGGCATAACTTCATCCACTTTTCCATGGCAATATTCAAAATGGCACAAAAATCGCGCAGAACTTGCTATTACAGCGCCCCCTACCGGCAGAATTTTTCCATATTCAAGGAAGACTTTCTTGCCATGACCAAAAACGTACACAAAAAATTTGGTTCAATTCCATGCATAACTTCATACACTTTTTGAAGGTACAATATTGAAAATGGCACAAAAATCAGCATTATCTATTACAGCACCCCCTTCTGGCATTTTTTTTTTTCCAAATTCAGGGAGGACATATTTCAAATGAAAATCAAATTTCAAATTATTTGCTTAAAAGGCGCAAAGGCCAACCTAGTGGAAAGGATTCCATACCGGAACTCAAACCTGGGCCATCAGTATAGCACACTGACGTTCTACCGACTAAACCACATGGAACGATACCCAGCCTGGAACTTTCCACTATTACAAATTGGCAAGGCTACAAACGCAGCCCATATACACACAGAAATTTCTTGCCATGACCAAATACATACACAAAAAATTTGGTTAAATTCTATGCATAACTTCTTACACTTTTCGATGGTACAATATTCAAAATGGCACAAAAATTTTCTATTACATTACCCCCTACCGGCTGATTTTTTCCAAATAAAGGAAGGACCTGCTTGCCATAGTCAAGAACTTAAAAAAAAAATTGGTTCAATTCTATGCATAACTTCATACTTTTTTTTATGGTACAATGGCGACGGACACACGGACAGACAGACATTTTCTATAAACATGGTTTTTGGTATCTCTGACCCATAAAACGTGTAAATCCGTTGAAAAAAATTTCGATTACAATACTTTCTTCTATTGAAGATAGAAGAAAGTAAAAATGATTTGTAATCGAAGATAAAAAAAAAAAAAAAAAAAAAAAATTTCATTAAATTAGTAATTTTTTTTTAACATTTCTAATCAGACTTACTTTTTTAATTCATCTTTTTAAAATTGTATAATTATTTAAAACCGAAGAAGCTTAAACTATTTTGAAACCTATTCGCATCAATTTGATGATATTAAAACAAAAAATCTTTCAAAATCTATTGAAGTCTTAACAACTTCTTTTAGACTGCTAAAATATAGTACTTTTTTGTATTGCAGGACTTTTGGGAGAGATATATTTGAAGCATTCTCGAGTTGAACTCTTTTTAAAAAGGGGATTAAAATGTTGAGAGGAATGCCCCTGTATTGAAGGGAATTCTATCCCAAGAGAAAATGGGTGCAGAACAATTACAGGGACATTATTGTTAAGCCTTTTTTTTTGTCAATCACAGGGAAATGTCTGCTTTTACATCTCTCTCCAATGTTTATCCATATGTAATTACTTAAAAGAATTGCCCATTCGGCGATTATCTGTGATTTTTTTTTTTTTACTAACTCGTATACTGACTTCCCATTTCCAACTCCCAAATTTTGTCTAAAATTCTTTGACTTATACACGAGTATATACAGTACATATAATATATAAACAGTGTAGTATACAATAATGTAATATCAATTATATTTTACTTTTGAAAAAACACGGTTTTCCCCATGGAAAATTGGGTATTTCATGAAAAAATCAATTTCGGTTGGGTTTTGTTTTTTTTTTCAAAATAACCCGAGTTTTTGCAAACCCTGCATACATGACCCCATTATCTGGAATTCTGAAATTTGTTAAACTTTTTTACTGCAAAATTTTACAGGTTCCTAATTTTTTAAGTCCATTATTTCAATGTGTTAAGAACTGAAATGATAGGTTACATCAGTGGCATTCGCAAGGAACCAAAGACACCCTCCCCTCCTCCCTTTCCCAAAATAAAAAAATAATAATTTTTTCATAATGTCATCGCAATAATTCACTCTCTTTTTTTTTGTGAAAAATATGTTACCTTTTTTTTCTTTTATTAAAAAATTAATTAAATGTACTCTGTTTACATATTATCCAGGCCATGAGATAGATTGCCAAAAATGGTTTCCAATCCTGTTCAAAATAGTAATTTAACATTATTTAATACATAACAATGTTAATAATGATAACACTGGTCAGTACCAAAATCCTCTCTGTAAAAATAATAGTCGATTCTTATAGATTTCACTCTACTAAATAAAAATATGGTGACGAAATTACTGTATCATGTACCATTCTTTTGGTAGGAGTGTTTTCTTTTAAAATTAGGGTATTTTATATCTTGCTAAAACATAAGTGGAAATTTTGTAAAACGTAAAATGTAGATAATAATGCATGTATTACCTGTAAATAAATGTATAAATATGATTACCTGAGTTACAGTGGCATAAGGTATGAAAATATACACTGGCCTCCAAAAGTTAAGGTACAGGGACTGGATGCTTTTGATTGCACGCGTTTTGTCGAATATCTACAAAAATTATTGGCTAATTGTTCTTGAACTTCTGGGATGAAAAGAACATGCTTGATTTTGACATATTTCTTGGTGAAGATTTAGTCGGGCCGACAATTAGGAGGCTAATAATAAATTTATTAATAAAACAATATTTGCGATCAGCTATGCAACAGAAAATGCTGGAAATGGTTTGTCACTGCGTTAAATGGCTATTTGGGTCCTGTTCAACGTTTGTGTGCATTTGTGTAAGCATTGCACTCATATTCGTGAAGTTGTTATTGTGTCTGTGAAAAATTCAAAAGTTTTTTGCTTATAGCATACAGAGTTTTCAACCAAATTTAACACAACTTTCTGAAAACTTGTCAAAGAATAGTAGCAGCAGTATACTGCAATTAAAACATGACTATATTGAATATTTGATGAGATATGGGCATTTTTATGAGATAATTTTTAACTGTGCATGCGTGGAAAATTTCAAAATTTTTATTTGATAATTTGGTAGTCAGTATTTTGGGGCAACTTCTATAAAAAGTCCAGTCAAATGTTGTGAAAACTTTGAAAGATATAGTGAGCTGATTGAAAAGTTGTGGAAAATCCCATATAATAAAGCTTTTTTTAGGAAGCAACTCACTATATCGACCCTATCTTTGTGAATTTTCGCGATATTTGACTGGACTTTTTATGTAAGTTGCCCCAAAATACTGACTACCAAATTATGAAATAAAAATTTTGAAATATTCCGCGCATGCACAGTTAAAAATTATCTCATAAAAATGCCCATATCTCATCAAATATTCAATATATTCATGTTTTAATTGCAGTATACTGTTGCTACAATTTTTTATCAGGTTTTTGGAAATTTGTCTTAAATTTGGTCGAAAACTCTGTATACTATAAGCAAAAAACTTTTGAATTTTTCACAGACACAATAACATCTTCACGAATATGAGTGCTATGCTTACACAAATGCACACAAACGTTGAGCAGGACCCAAATAGTCATTTAACGCAGCGACAAACCATTTCCAGCATTTTCTGTTGCATAGCTGATTGCAAATATTATTTTATTAGTAAATTTATTATTAGCCCCCTAATTGTCGGCCTGACTAAATCTTCACTAAGAAATATGAAATCAAACATGTTCTTTTCATCCCAGAAGTTCAAGAACAATGTGCCAATAATTTTTGTAGATATTCGACAAAACGTGTACAATCGAAAGCATCCAGTCCCTGTACCTTAACTTTTGGAGGCCAGTGTATTAGTGGATAGCAAATAGTAAATTCAGACACGAAAAGGGAACATAAAAAGAAAAATGCACAATACAAGTATCAACAAACTAGATTTTCGTGCTATATTTTATAAATTTGATATCAAAGCCAGTGAAAACACTTTTTCCCTGATTTCAATTTTATCTAGCATTGCAAATTAATACAATAATCCTTCACTATTTGTTGTTATTATAAAACTGCTTCTCAGAAAAATAGTACGTGCTGGAGCAATTTGGATAACATATTCAGAAATAGGAATATTAGATCTGTACACTTTACATATTTTTAGTCTGCAGGGAGGATATATATATATATATATTTTTTTTTTTTTTTTTTTTTGTCGACCAGCGTAAAAATAACAGATAAAGTAAATAAATAAAATATAATATATAAACTATAATGCATAAATAAAAAAACTGTAAACCGTAATAAATAAATAAACTATATTGCATATTATTATTATATTATAGCTCTTATTATGTATGATAATGTTATAAAGTTGTTAAAAAAAGTAAGGGTTAGAGTAATTGGCAGCATGCTTGGTGCACTTGTATCTGACTCATATATTTATGTAATACATAAGTACCAAAAAAAATTTCTGTGCACGGTTTATTTCTACATAATGGAAACATATTGACCACCCAAAGCTAGTTACCTCATTGCGATAATGTTCGACTTTACGGAGTTGAATAAACAAAACAAACTGTAGATTGCCCTCGCTTTTTTTTTTTCAGTTTATCTGTAGTGTGCTTTTTTCTTACATTCTTGAATTTTAGGTAGAATTCGTAAGAAATACTACCTATTACAATCTCCCCTATGTGGGGATTTCTGTAAAATTTTTGCAGATCTATGCTAATCATGACCCCTAGTACCCAACCCCCCCCCCCGTTCAAAACTTTATCTATCTATGTCACATTTTTATGGGCACAATAACTCCCATAATTTTGCATAAATCTCTTCCAAACTGATATATTAAATCAAGGACCAGATAAGTTTTTGATAAGACTAACTCTTACAAAAAAAAAAAAAAAAAAGGGGGGGGGGAGTTGAAGAAGAAAAAAAAATCATAACTCTGTCAATTCATAAGATATCAAATCCACTTAAATTTATTTTGTATCTCCTTAATATTATCTACAACTTTTATATTGACAAGATTTTGATAGGGCCAAATCTTGCAACAAAAAAGAGGGGAGGGGGTAGGTGTAGAGGAAAAAACACCACATCTCCGTTAATCTGCCACTAAGGTGATTTATAAAAAGTATCATTGGTGTGATGAAAACTTTTAACAACCTTTGGAAATGCTGTATGTAGGGTTGCATTATTAAAGGTGCACGCCTCTGAATAAAAAGGTTCTCAGAATTTAAAATAGAGTGTGTATTCATTTAATGAAACAAAACTTTTGTAGTATAACAGGTTTTTGATAAGATGAACTCTAGTAATGAATGATATTACTAAAAATATTCTGAAGGGATGAAAAAAATAGGGATCGAAGAAAAAATTATTGTATTAACATGATTCTGATAAAACCAACTCTTACAAAAAAATTAAATTAAAAACTCATCAAAAGTAGCTGGATAAAATTGTTAAACTGGGTTTTCTCTAATCTTTCTTTAGATTCTGTTGGTGAAATTAGTACTTAACTTCGAAATCTACCTCCACCTGTCGGCCAAGCCGACAGGGATTTTTGTAAAGGTACCTCATAGTATTTTAATACAAATTTGTAACACAGGCTCATTTACTATTATTGCAACTTGCTGAAAATTAGAACAAAATCTGTCAATTAACAATGGCAATATCATTTTTCTCCCTTTTTTAACAGAATAAAAAATATATGTTTTGCTTTTCAATTTTTTTCTTTTAATCATTTTTTCTATTTGCTTGCAGCTCAATCATTTCTTTTACCCACACTCAAACAATGCAAACTTTCTGACATATCCACAGAGTCTTTTTTATACACAAAAAAAATGCAATTTGAATAATTTCTCTCTTGCTAAACAGGAAAATTTTGCATTGTCACAGCCTTTTGAGGGGCTACTTCCCTCATGCGAAAACACACACTCCTTAATGTTAATCCTATAGTTTTTTTTAACCGTTTCTTTATACCTTGACAGTATTTTAAAGTACCAATAAAATAACTTGTTAAAAAATTCATTTAGTGCATTGATTAATAATATTACAGTTTAGAATGAGTTATAGATACTTTATCTTATTCCAAAAGCATTATTATGGGTTGAAAAAAACAAAAATATTTTTAAAAGAATGATTTCTTTTTCATTGGCATCTTTTCACCTTTCTTGACATTGAAAGATTGTGGGTGAAAAGTTTCAGTTTGGAATTATTCCTATTATTTCTATTGTAACAACATTATATTTGTACATTTCCTAATTATATAAAATACTAAAAAAAAGATTTTTAATAAAAGATTTGAGTAAAGCTTTAAATATTACACAAAATCCTTCTGAAATTTATTAAATTATTGTGTCAATCTTCTAATGTTGCTTCAAAAATTCACGAAAAATGCTTTAGAAGATGAAATTTTCATGAATTCATAATATGGGATATGAAGGGTTTTAAAAAAAATCTTGCATTTCAATATTTTTAAATGATTTCTTCTCCTTTTTTTTATTTGATAGCTGAGGTTGACCCTTGCAAAGATTGTTTTTTATTTTATTGATTTTATTTACAGGGTTTTTTTTATGCCAATGTTAAAATATTTTCAAGAAAATTACATTTATAAGCCCCCTCCTCGCTTTTGCCAATATTTCATGTTATCAAAAAGAGAGAGGGGCTTATTTTTAGAATTTTGTAGTATTATGATATTCATAAAATGTTTTCTTTTTTTGGATTTGACAAAAATTGAAATAGTTTAACGAAAAATTTAAATTGTTTTAAATTAAAGTTAGTTTAAATATTATTAGGGAATCATAGTGTCCCATCCCTTCCTTACAGAAACAAACAAAAAAAAAAATAGGTTTTTACAATAAGCATGTAGCTTTTATATTTAACTTAACTGTTCATTTATAAAATGAATGTGGTTGAGTTTACAAAATATTAAAAACAATTAAGTTAGCTACAAAGAATGACACTGAAAATTGACATTCAAAATCTGAGTACCGTATTTTCGGACGTATGAGCCGCGGCGCATACGAGTTTGAAAGTATAAAATATTCTAAGTGCGGCTCTTACGCCAGGGCGGCAGATACGGTGATTTTTTTTTTTCTTTTACAGCAATGTCTTATGGCATTTTTTTTTTTTTTTTTGGTCAAACCTATATTTTATGACGCCATATTCCTTTCTTTGATCAATAATTCCATGCTCTCGAATTGGTACCAAAACATTAGAAAATGTCCTTCAACCGCAGATGTCCAAGAAATGTTATTTGTTTTGTTTATTTTTAAACAATCAGCGGGATGAATAACGTTTGTCTCACTGGTTCTCAAGTTAAAAATGATTACATTTTCCGCCCATCCGTCAATAATTACTTTACCCTCCAGATACTGGTATGTACAGCTGTCGCGAACTTTTCTTCTAATAAACTCCCTTTCCTTCCTCTTGCAAAGCAAAACTGCTCATAGAGTGCTCACTCAGTGAAATTACTGGTCTCTAACTAGAGAAATCTCAAATCAAGGCATAGAACTTTTGTAGAATGGGTCTCCTAATACACAGTAAAAACACTGGAGAGCAAGATTTTTTCTTTCTTTCTTTTTTTTTTTTTTTTTTTTTTTTTCAGTACCGGACTCTATAAACTCGGCCGTACCTGACTCGACCAGACAAAATGAATCCAAACTTTGAAATCGGCCGAGTCAGCAGAATTAGTACAGTTTTTTGGCTGAGCCAGGTTGGGAAATAAACAAAATAAACGGTCCTGACCAATATAACAAATTAAATGGGACGGCTTCCGCGACATAAATATTGGGCCATTTTGCTCACGCAAAAACACCGGCTCGTTAATGTAAATCCTAAGAAAGATATTTTTTTTAAATATGTCGTTTGCATTCCATTATTTTTAAATGATCTTTTTTGCATTGGATAGCTGAGGTCGGTCTCTACAAAGAGTCATTTTTAATTTTTCAATTGTGTTTATAGGTTTTTTTTTTTACTAGAATACTTTCACTTACGAAACTGATTCTGAAAATCAAAGTATACTACGAAAAAACATCTGTAAACAAAATCGAAAAAGGGTCAAGATCGACCTCAGCTATTCGATGCAAAAAAAATAAATCATTTAAGCATATTGAAATGCGAACCATGTATTTAAAAAAAATTCTATCATAGGATTAACATTAGCAAACGGCCGTTTACCCTTGAGTGAAGTAGCCGATCCATAGGGGGAAAAAATCAGCTTGGCATAAAAGCTAAAAGTGTGGCCTGGCCCGGAAAACATTTAAAATCTCAGCCCGACCCAACTGAATTTCTTCAAAACATTGATTTTTACGCCGATATGGTTAAAAATTGTTTCGTACGAAGAGTTCTCAACAAAAATACTTATTTTATCTTTTTTTTTATGTTTATAATCTTTATTTTTAAAGAAGCGCCTAATAAAATCACTCAAGTACTCATTTATAACTAATAAACAAACGTAATTTTGTTATTTCTGGACGCAACTAAAAGATAAACACACTTGATTTCAAATTCACTCCATCTCCTCGCTCCTCGGACCGGATGTTTTGACACATTACCCTATGACCTTGGCGTGTAGTTGGCTAATAGTTTCTGTTTCGTTTCTTTGAAAAGAACTTTGAATGCAGTAGAAAAAAGAGGTAACGAGATAAGAGATTTTTTTAATGCAAAGTGGATTCGTGAATTTTCTTCTCTTTCCTTAAACTTATGATATATATCTTCATAATAATTATCATCATAATAACTTATGATGAAAATGAAAGTCTAAATTCTGAGCAAGAAATATTTTTAAAACTTACAAAATTATTTTTAAAAATGAACAAGAAAAGATGCGTATGTAGCAAATAAAAAATAAAATCTGCCACAAACAGAATCAATGAAACAGTTATCAATTGGTGAACTGCTAAAAAAAAAAAAAGAAAAGAAAGCAAGAAAAAAGGAGCATTTCTAGTTATCCTAAAGTGTTTTCGGCAGTGTGAGATTTGCACGGGCCGGCTTTTCGGCCCGGGCCATACTCTTTTCTGAAGGTTCTGTCCGGGTCGGGTTAAGGCATTACTTTTTTCCTGAAAGATCGGGCCGGGCCGGACCTAACTTATTTTTTCTGTACAGAGCCCAGACTGGTTTAATGCCTAGTCTTCACGATCCAAAATTTTCAGTCCTAGTTTTGACAAAGCCCATATGAAAATCATTGTCTCATCGTGGCCTGGACCGTTCAAAGGTCAGTAAAATTAGGCTTGGACCAAAAATGTTTGCAAAAAATGCATTAAATCGCCATTATTCTACATTTAAACATTAAAATTTATATTATTTTTAAAGAATAGTAGATTTCATACGCTTATTAAAATATAGTAAAATGAGTGAAAAGAACCTGCCTATGACGGAATCCTGTTTTAAACTGAACAACGTGTTGAGGATCTTGTCTATAATGCTTTTTTTTTCTTTTTTATACAATTCCGTCTTAGCAGATTTTACTGTATAACATTTTTCAGATTTTTAACACTTCAATACATAGAATATGGATTAACAAAAGTAATGATAACTGAAACATTTACATACAAGAAATAGAGATTCATTAAAAAAATAAATATCACAGCCTGCGGCACTTCATCAATGTTTTGTAGAAATTGTCGGGCTGGGCCGAGATTTTAACTTTTACGAGCCAGTCTTGGGCCGAACTTTCAGCTGTTATATCGGGCTGGGCCGAACTTTTAAATTTTTTACCGTGTCGGGCCAATATTTCTTTTGTACGGGCCGGACCAAACTTTTAATTTTTGTATCGGGCTGGTCCGTGCCGAATTTTTTCTGCGAGTCGGGCAGTCCCGGGCCGAATTTTTTTCTACAAGTCGGGCAGTCCTGACCTAGAAATTTCAGGCCGGGCATGGAAATTTCAGCCCGTGCAGACCTCTAACTGTCTCTATACGATATTTCAAGACCTCCAAAAGCCGCAGCCGAAACGATTCCGGAATTTAGATTGTACAAATATCAGTTCCTTGGGTGCGGCACTTACGTCGATAAACTTTTTTTTTAAACAGATTTTCATTGGTGCAGTGCTTACGGTGGGTGCGGCGGGTATTCCCGAAAATACGGTAGTTCCTTACTTTTGATATCGTAAAATAGCCTTTTTCATTCACAAACTCATAGCTGCTTGCCACTAAAAAGATTTATAGCGACAAATAGATGCAATGATTACCCCACCTGGCAGAAGTGTCAGAAATTTAGAATAAAGTTTATTTTAAGCATTATTGCCGGTGTCAAATCCCTCCCTAATCTTCCCTACTGGTGTAACAAAAAAAATACCGAAAAAAGAAAATTTTTAATGTTAAAAAATGATAACGATAAAAAATAAAATCTTCCTTCCCCCTAGAGATATCTTACAGTATCAAGTGCCAGACCCCCCCCCCCCCCACACACACACACTCCTCCCTAAAGTGATAACATTATATATGTACAGACCTTCTCATAAATTCCAGAGAAACATGTAGGTGCAACAGGATAATTATTTCTACTTATATATACACATATGTATCTATATTCGAGATAAGTTGCACCTAAGAATCTATAATGTGATAATTTAATGCATGACTTTTGTACTGTTTAAGGAAATGAAAATTGTCAACTCAGCTACTTAATTAACAGTTAAAATTTAGTGCAGTTTATTTAAAAATGTTTTGTTTATTATTATTCTTTCAGTTTTCAGATTCAAAGTTGGATAAAACTTTTTCGCTGAAGATGAATAAGTCATTTTCTTCGACGAAAATTGCAACAATCCCTTCATACTGATATATTGAAGAAGTTTCAGATATATGAAAGAAAACTTTTTCACTTAAGAAAATGTCATCGATTACAGAAGAAAAATCGTCCTATGGTGAACAGCACTTTGTTCCTGAAAATGGTGATGAAGAAAAACATTCCTCCATAAATAGAAAAGAAAAAGTTTTTATTTGTGAAGTATGTTCCAAAACATATTCTAGAAATAGTTATCTAAGAAGACATCTCTTGACACATACAGGTGAAAAACGCTTTATTTGTGAAATATGTTCCAAAGGATTTTCTCAGAATCATAATCTAATAAGCCATCTCTTGACACATACAGGTGAAAAACCATTTATTTGTGAAGTATGTTCCAAAGGATTTTCTCATAATAGTAAACTAGGAAGACATCTATTGACACATACAGGTGAAAAACCGTTTATTTGTGAAATATGTTCCAAAGGATTTCCTCAGAGTAGTGGTCTAAGAAAACATCTCTTGAGGCATACAGGTGAAAAACCCTTTATTTGTGAAATATGTTCCAAAAGATTTTACCAGAATAATCATCTAAGTAGCCATCTCTTCACCCATACAGGAGAAAAACCTTTTGTTTGTGAAATATGTTCCAAAGGATTTTCTCTCGATAGTAATCTAAGAAGCCATCTCTTGACACATACAGGTGAAAAACCCTTTATTTGTGAAATATGTTCCAAAGGATTTTCTCGGAATGGTCATCTAAGAAACCATCTCTTGACACATACAGAAGAAAAACCTTTTGTTTGTGAAATATGTTCGAAAGGATTTTCAAAGAATAGTAATCTAGGAAGACATCTGTTGACTCATACTAGAGAGAAACCCTTTGTATGTGAAATATGTTATAAGGGATTTTCTCTGAATACTTCTCTAAGAAGCCATCGTTTGACACATACAGGTGAAAAACCGTTCATTTGTGAAATATGTTCCAAAGGATTTTCTCGAAATAGTTATCTAAGAAGCCATTTCTTGACCCATACAGGAGAAAAGCCTTTTGTTTGTGAAATATGTTCCAAAGGATTTTCTCAGAAAGTTAATCTAAGAACTCATCGTTTGACTCATCTTAGAGAAAAGAAAACCTTATCTTTGTAAAATATGTTCCAAAGGATTTTCTGATAACTGTTATCTAAGAATTCGTTATTTGTCTCAATACCAAATAGACATTTCCTGAAAATATATATTTGTATTTCCAAAATTCAGTATGAACCCTGTATATGTTATTGCATTTACTATTATCACATCTATTGTGTTTTAGTATTTAATAATAAAATAAAAATGTGCACTTTTTTTTGTAAATATTTAAAAATTCCTTCACAGCATATTGTGTTTTTGATAATAAGCAAATAACCCCTGACCAATTCATTAGGTTACAGTAAAGAATGTTTGATAATTAGTTCTCATTTTTTTTATTTCACTTTAACCTAGGGTGTCACCGATTTTAATCAGTTGATTTAAATCAGCGATTAAAATGTGATTTTAAACAACTGATTTTTTTAAAAAAATCATTGATTAAAATCAAAAATTTTGTAAATGTTTAAACTATCAAAAAAGTTTTAAAATCTAAGATGAACATAATTTGAAAGTTTCTATAGGTATTTTGACTTATGAATAAACAAAAAAGAGCTTTAAACTATTATTTCTAAGCTTTATTCCTGAGTATTGTAAAAATTTAAAGTTAAGTTTTTAAAAAGCATTGTTTTTATCCAACATAAAACAGTTTCGTTTAAAAATTATTTTTAAATCTAATATAATTTGTAATGTCATAATTTTTTTTAGGTAATCAATCTATGCATTATTTTATATAAAATAAACGCAGGAACTGTAATAAATTTCTGTGAATAAAAGAATAAATAGTCAGTGTCTTAGTTTCTCATTTTATTTTTTTAATAATAAATTAATAACAATCTCGAGTCAAAGAAAAATGAAAGACTGACATATGTTCAACAGCTAAATTGTAAAGGAATGCATAAGAGAAAATGGACTAATTGGTATAGAAATGTTAAGCACAGCAAGAGCTTCTTCGGTATATGTTGAATAAATGTTTTTTTTTTTTTTTTTTTTGTTTTTTTTTTTTAAACTTTGTAACTTATATATACCAAATAAAATAATTAATTAAGGGTAAAAAAAGTCAGCAAAACGTTTCTTAAAAAGATAAAAAAAAATTGAAAGTTAATAATCCCCACTGAGAGGTAATCATGGGGTTATACAAATATTTTGAGGATTTCAGATATAACTGGCTATCCTTATATTTATTCTATATGTGTATATGAATGGATTTAACTCATTTTCATAATTTTTTTGACTAGCATACACATACATGTGTGTAAGTTTAGAATTTTGGTGATTAACAGTGATTTTTCTAAATTTAAATGCAAAATAAACTGCAAATAATGTTTGTTAGTTTTGTTATTTGTGCTACTAATGAAATTACTTATTTGCAGTTTTTATTAATTCTATAATTGCTTACTGTTTTTTCTAGGCTATTTCCTTTATTTCTTTAGAAAAAACAGGATATTATTAAAACACTAGCCACCTCTGGCAACCAGTTTGGTCGCCCTTAAATGTATGCTAAGAATTGCAACATGTTACTTTTATTTATAATTTAATTTATTTACTTAATCTTTCGTCAAAACGGAAGATTCTCACTGAGAAATGAAAAATTCTTTAAGATCATGGCAGCATTTCGTAATTTTTTGATGTTATGATTTCATTTTTCTTGTCAAAAAACATTTAACAGATTTAGGCATTTTATTTCATGTCAATCTGCATATCAATTGTAATACGTTCACTAATGTGGAGATTTTAACACATTAAGTAATATTCCGTAATTGGGTCGTCTGCCTATTGGCGCATTTCAGCTAATACGACACCAAAGGGATCCAGCGTCAGGGTCAACAAAACTACTGTGAATTTATCATTTAAGTTGCAAAATATTACTGAGAAATGCTTGTAGCCTGCATCTCAAAGAAACTATTTATGTATAATTCCATGTTAAAATTTTGATGCAGCTCTTTCATCATCAAATAAGCACTAAATTGTAATATCCACCTCAGAATCACCGGGAAATGTAAGTTACAGTACAAACAAATAGTATATTTTTGAAATATAGCAAATAAATTGTTTTAATACGAATAAATAATAATAATAAATGATTCACGTTCAATGAATAGCGAGCTCAATTTTAAATCTAAAATGTATTTCGTTGGTTCATAGGCGAATGACGTCACGAACAAAGCTGCATTCTGCCTCATGATTTGACAGCTATAAAAATCACAATCTGGTTAATTATTTAAAATTCCTCTCTCGAGAACTCTCATGGCAATATTTTTAATCGCCAAAATGAGCGAATCGCTATTGTTTGTTTACTTTGGTGGAATGAGATATTGAGTTGTGGGGTCCCTGCGGCCGAGTGGCGGCACCATGCTGCTAATCGCTTGCGAGCGTAAGAGATTGTGGGTTCGATTCCTGCTGGTTTCATTGCACACACTCTTTGTGTGGAACTCCCAGGATGTATTTCTCTAGTGTTGTAATATTTCCTTGTGCTATCTTGTCTCCAACTTATAAGCGGGCTCTCATGTCAAGCACGCAAGTTGTATGTTTGTAGTTCAATAAATAAATAAATATTGAGTTGTCAGCCTATTTTAACTGATGTTGTCTCAGAATATATCCATATTTTAATGTAATTTATCGCTTAAACATCTTTTCTTTTTGGTACTACTTAGTTATCCCGTCGATCAATTTCGCTAAATTATATAAATCACCAAACCACTCGCCAAATTATATAAAATTGACATAATTTTTATTTTTAAATAATGAAAGAACAAATAAATTAGTATAACATTAATAAATATACAAATAAAACGTCGAAATAAAAATCCGTTGATGACATAAATACGTGTAAATTGCTTAAAGTCAAGTGAATGTGACATTTATGATCAACAATTATTGGCATTTAATCTTATAGTTTGGCGATAGATTTTTGGTTGATGGCATAACCAAGTAGTAGTAATTTGAACAATCTTTCGAAAAATTTAACTTTTGTGAAGTTTTATTGGAAAAAATAATTTTGATTAAAATTGGCTGCTTATCTTATGGAAATTGAAGCTGTCAGCCCGTATTTGGAGATAACAGTGGCACAGATGTCATATACGCACATACATCGTCGTAATATTGGTACGATGTTTTTTCTGACACCAATGTCATATACGCAATGGGTTTCTAATTGGTGCCAAAGTGTCGTTATTTTGTTTGATATGGTAACCCAGATGTTGTTGTTTATGCTGTTGATGCTTTCACCAAATTGGCATTGGAAAAAAATCGCGACATGACATCTGCGTCATAACAGTCACATGAATTAAACTTTTATTATTAGAGATGTAAGAAATGTAGTTTAAATTAGTTTGATATATTTGTTTTAAATGAAAGTTATGCATTTTAAATGAAATGAGTGATAAGTTTATATTTTACATGAAATGATGGCGATGGAACAATATTTGGCGATTTATCACCTGCGTCCTTTTAACATAAAAGTACTAAAATGGCCGTTTGGCGTATAAGAAGTGAAGCGGTCATCCTGGAACTATTGATGACAGTCAAATGCTTTGCGCTCTTATTATATAGATGTCGTTATTTAATTGTATTTTTCAATTTGTGATTCATAAAATTATTAAAAATTAAGGACACGTTAGTGCTTATACTAAAAATTATTCTTTTTTTTTCTTATATCATTACTAAACACATTACTAATATGTTTCCTCATGAAATAGTGACCTTTTTTGGAACTAGCATCATGACCCTTTTTCTTTCTAAAATTAATACTACATTATTAATTATCATTTCAATAATTAAAGCTTAAAAATGTATAATATGTACATTAATTAGAGTTAATTGTTTAATAATAATTAATTTGAGGTAGTGTTAACTATTTAATATTAAATGCAGTTATTAATAATTTTAATAAATATTAAATATCACTAGTATTTGATGAAGTTTTACCTAATTATTACAATATTAATGTACATAACATTATTGTATGTTACTAACTAATGAAACTACTAATTTGCAGTTTTTACAATTTCTGTAATTACTAACTTATAATTTTATTAATTAAAGTGTAAAAACATAGATTATGTTAGCAGTTAGTGATTTAATTGTTTTGGAAACCTAAAACTCATGGTAGCTATACAGAATTTGAACGCTGGGGAAAAAATCATAAAAATCCGTTAAAAAAAAAAATATATATATCTGTTGTTTTTTTTTTATATTTAAAAAAAAATCATGATTTTTTAAAAACCCTACAACCCTCTTAGACCTGGTAAGTTTTGGTTGAAGTCTTGGTGGTTAACTCTAACAGGGTTCCTACAGGGAATTCAAAAATTTAGGCGAAATGTCAGGGGATTTTTTAAATATTTGAAAAGGTCAGGGAATTTTTGCTATACTACTTGCATCAGAATTTCTATCATCGTCTTAAATGAAGAAATTTTGAATTAATTATTCATCCAATCTAAAATTTTTATATAAAATTTATGCAAACTCTATAACATAATATGAAAAATAATAAAAAAAATCGTAAATTCGTACAGCATATACTTTTTTCTAGCATTTATCTAAATTAAAGTCCATTGTGGAGTATTTTACAACAATATATAACCCGAATTTTTACTGAGAAAGGTCAGGGAAATTTTTTAATAAAGTCAGGAAAAATCAGGGAATTTTTTGTACCAGAATTGTGTAGGAACCTTGTCTAATTAACTGGATCCTATAAAAATATGTATGCTTATCACTTATAATGAAACAAAGCTAAAAATGCTATAAAAGGGATATGATACGTTTATTTAGATTAATGCTTGTTTTATCGTGCAAATTTAATATCTCCCTTGCTGCAAAACCTTCAATGAAATTAAAAAAATATAGTATGCAAGAAAACAGATCCATTATCCGGGAATCAATAGAGATATATTTACACAACAAGAATATTTGCAATAATTCAGTGTCCCTTGAATTGCCTAAAATTTGGAAACAGTTACTTTGCTGTTTTAGTAAGAATAGTAAAATTTAATACACGCTCACTACTATCCAGTTTCATTTTATTTTATGTTTGCATGGATTTTCATTATGGCTGTTCTTAACTGCTCTGCTCAACAAGCGCAAAACGTTTTGACACATTTACAAATTCATTTTTTAACGGAAAGGTATAAAACTGGAAAGCCTGTCCATGGAAGCAATTTGGAATTGAACAGTTTTTTTTCCATTTTTTGATCAATCAATTACCTATTAAGTTAAAAGGAATTTTGATCACATGACAAACACGTTTTCCGCCCATTCTTGAGTCTCTTTCTTCCTTCGCGCAGAAATTCGATGCAAAACGCCCACTTTGACACTACTTTCTGAAAAATCTATTGCATTGGCAAAAAAAAAAAAAAAAAAAAAAAAATGGAAAAAATAGTTCAATTACATAATTTCTGAACAACAACACCAGCTAGTTTCATGCATTTTTGAACAAAAATAAATTAAAACTTATGTCAGAAAGTTGCCCTTTTAGATTTGAGAACAGCACGCATGAATTCGCGTGACATTATTTACCAAGTTATTGGTTTAAAATTTGTTTGCAAAAATATTGCTATCATTAAGAATTTTGAAAATGTCGCCGTTTGTGTGATGAAACGAGCGTCAATCTAAATAAAGGTATTATATCACTTTTATAGCATTTTTAGCTTTGTTTAATAGGATCCTATTTCACCGAAAATGAATTTAAAAAAAAAAAAATTCTGATGCCAGGTTATGTCAAGGGAAGATCTACACAATTGTGTGGTGCAGGCTCGACTTTAAACTGCAGAAAAAGAAGAAAATGTATTTTCTTTTTCCTTAGGATCACCTATACAATTGTGTAGGTCAGGTCTTAAAGTAAAAAAGTATATTTCCCAAAAAATAAATATTATTCTGATCTAAAAGGATAAATCGTACCTTAAGATCTTAAGCAATAGAAAAGACTTTTTTGAAGTAATACTTTTGAAAAAATATGGGATGTGTGCTTTATAAATATGTGAAGTAATTTTAAATTATATTTGTGGCAAAAAGAATCTTACTCGTTGGTTAAATTTTCTTATTAAGAAATTTTCCCAGGATTTAAATGAAGTTTATCCCATTGTCATATGAAAAGAAATTACAGTATTTTCCACCAACCCCCCCCCCCCCCTCCCAACTCTGCACAGCCTGATTGCTCTCTTGGAGTATTTAATTTTGTTTTCTGTATGCAATTCTTAAAACGTCATCCTAGTTTTAATTTTATATTAAAAATAATTTTAAGGGTTTGATTTTACGTGAAATACTCGGAGCTTGACCAAAATTATTGCTACCTCTCATTAAACTGTAAATTCCAGTAGTTCTATTAGGTCATTTGGAAATTTTGAAAACATTAAAAAATGTACAGTTTCTAATTTATCCATTGATATAAAAATATTTCATTTCAATTAATTAGGGAGAGAGCTATAATTAAAACATAATGCATATATTTCTATTCTGATGAGTTGAGTCCCTCCCCCATGATACAATTCATCATTCTACGGGAAAGGGCACACCGTTGCGTTTGCTCTGACTCCTGACACTAATGGGGGGGGGGGGGAGTATGTAGGGGAAGTAGACAGAAGGTTTCAGGCACAAGAACCATTTTGCTTCCCTTAGAAAATTTTGAAGGGACACGAAATTGAGAAAACAGGGGACCCCAAATTTTATATTGAATTAATTCTATTCAAAAATTATATATACAGTGACCTCTCACTTATACGACTCTCTCAGTTATACGCCAAATTCTCTTGGTTCCGTCCACGCTTTATGGGAAATAATGCGAAACTTCTTTCAGTTATACGACGTGTTAAAGGATTCAGGTGATTTTACATTTCTAATTCAAGAATTCATTTTTATAGTCTTTAAAGTACAAATCACTCACGTTTTCATACCTTTATCACTTCACTATTGTTAAAGTGTTTATCAATAGTGAAGACCTGAGCGAGGAGGGTGACGAAAACGAGAGCAGTGTTTCTGCCGCTGTAATTTTTTCAGAAGCAAGTGCTGCTTTAAATACATTAAAGAATTATATACATCAAAATGATTACTACCAAAATAGCTCAAAAGATTTATTATAGACTTAGAAAAACACATTTTCACTATTCGTTGACGAGAGAGACAAACTAAAATCACTTAAGTTTTTGAGAAAATCTGATTTGTAATCTCTTTAAAATAAACATAGTGGTAAGTGAACTATTTTGTGAACTATTTTTAATATATTTTATGTTTCATTTTTTAATATATTTTGTAAATATTGTTAAAATATGTTCTTAGTACTAAAATCGTATCGTATTTAATGTAGGTAAAATAATTAATGTATATAAGTTTGAATCATGTATAATAAAGCTGTTTCTCACTTATATGACTCTCTCAGTTATACGTCATTTTTTTGTGGTCCCCTGAAAGTCGTATAAGTGAGAGGTCACTGTATATTTATGTTTCATAAAAATATCTTTCATAACAAATTAATTTTTCATGTAATACACCAGTAGTTTAAACCACATGATCACAATTTTTCAGTTATTTGTCCATTATTTTAAATGCATGTTCATTATTTTACATATTGAATTTGAATAATATTTAATTTGACTTGAATTTGCGCAACATTAAAATATTAATAATTTAAACTAAATTATAAATAAACTAAAGTAAAATATTTTTCTCACACCTGTATATAAATATATATTAATTATGTAAAAAAGATCTGAGAATGCGCACTGTCAATGCGTACCTCCGAATTTCCGACTCTTGGCATTCTCTTGAATGAGGTTCATCTCAGGGCTGACTTGTTAGACATATTGCGTCGATGTACTAAGAAGTGTCGATCTATATGCTTGAGTCGTCGAAGGCCACATATCCTACTCCATGAATTTGTGAACCTATAAAAAGAAAAAATATATATTTTTCTCACACGTGTATATAAATACATATTATTTATGTAAAAAAGGTCTGAGAATGCGCACTGTCTTTACGTACCTTTGAATTTTCGATTCTTGGCATTCTCTTGAATGAGGTTCATCTCAGGGCTGCCTTGTTAGACATATTGCGTCCATGTACTAAGAAGTGTCAATCTATATGCTTGAGTCGTTGAAGGCCACATATCCTACTCCATGAATTTGTGAACCTATAAAAAGAAAAAAAATATTTTTCTCACACCTGTATATAAATACATATTACTTATGTAAAAAAGGTCTGAGAATACGCACTGTCTATACGTACTTCCGAATTTCCGACTCTTGGCATTCTGTTGAATGAGGTTCATCTCAGGAATGCCTTGTTAGACATATTGCGTCCATATACTAAGAAGTGTCAATCTATATGCTTGAGTCTTCGGAAGGCCACATATTCTACTCCATGAATTTGTGAACCTTAAAAAAGAAAAAAATATATTTTTCTCACACCTGTATATAAATACATATTATTTATGTAAAAAAGGTCTGAGAATACACACTGTCAATACGTACCTCCGAATTCCGACTCTTGGCATTCTGTTGAATGAGGTTCATCTCAGGAATGCCTTGTTAGGTGCGTTCGTAATTATATAAATACGTAGCACCTATAGTCGTCGTTCAGTCCGTCCGTCCGTCTGTCCGCATGTAACAGAGCAAAAACTACCCAACCGAATGGTCCGAAATTTTAAATATATGATTGTTGCAAAATTTTGTCGAGCCATTTCAAATTTTATGAAAATCGGATGTATAGTTTAATTACAGGGACAGTCAAAAGTTTTTCTTTACATTACGGCCAATGGGAAAAAATATTGAAAGTGCATTTTAATGATATTAGAGCCTTCCGAATGATCTGAAATTTTAAAGATATAACTGTTGCAAAATTTTGTCGAGCCATTTCAAATTTTATGAAAATCGGATGTATAGTTTAATTACAGGGACAGTCAAAAGTTTTCCTTTACATTACGGCCAATGGGAAAAAATATTGAAAGTGCATTTTAATGATATTAGAGCCTTCCGAATGATCTGAAATTTTAAAGATATAACTGTTGCAAAATTTTGTCGAGCCATTTCAAATTTTATGAAAATCGGATGTATAGTTTAATTACAGGGACAGTCAAAAGTTTTCCTTTACATTACGGCCAATGGGAAAAATTATTGAAAGTGCATTTTAATGATATTAGAGCCTTCCGAATGATCTGAAATTTTAAAGATATAACTGTTGCAAAATTTTGTCGAGCCATTTCAAATTTTATGAAAATCGGATGTATAGTTTAATTACAGGGACAGTCAAAAGTTTTTCTTTACATTACGGCCAATGGGAAAAAATATTGAAAGTGCATTTTAATGATATTAGAGCCTTCCGAATGATCTGAAATTTTAAAGATATAACTGTTGCAAAATTTTGTCGAGCCATTTCAAATTTTATGAAAATCGGATGTATAGTTTAATTACAGGGACAGTCAAAAGTTTTCCTTTACATTACGGCCAATGGGAAAAATTATTGAAAGTGCATTTTAATGATATTAGAGCCTTCCGAATGATCTGAAATTTTAAAGATATAACTGTTGCAAAATTTTGTCGAGCCATTTCAAATTTTATGAAAATCGGATGTATAGTTTAATTACAGGGACAGTCAAAAGTTTTCCTTTACATTACGGCCAATGGGAAAAAATATTGAAAGTGCATTTTAATGATATTAGAGCCTTCCGAATGATCTGAAATTTTAAAGATATAACTGTTGCAAAATTTTGTCGAGCCATTTCAAATTTTATGAAAATCGGATGTATAGTTTAATTACAGGGACAGTCAAAAGTTTTCCTTTACATTACGGCCAATGGGAAAAATTATTGAAAGTGCATTTTAATGATATTAGAGCCTTCCGAATGATCTGAAATTTTAAAGATATAACTGTTGCAAAATTTTGTCGAGCCATTTCAAATTTTATGAAAATCGGATGTATAGTTTAATTACAGGGACAGTCAAAAGTTTTTCTTTACATTACGGCCAATGGGAAAAAATATTGAAAGTGCATTTTAATGATATTAGAGCCTTCCGAATGATCTGAAATTTTAAAGATATAACTGTTGCAAAATTTTGTCGAGCCATTTCAAATTTTATGAAAATCGGATGTATAGTTTAATTACAGGGACAGTCAAAAGTTTTCCTTTACATTACGGCCAATGGGAAAAATTATTGAAAGTGCATTTTAATGATATTAGAGCCTTCCGAATGATCTGAAATTTTAAAGATATAACTGTTGCAAAATTTTGTCGAGTCATTTCAAATTTTATGAAAATCGGATGTATAGTTTAATTACAGGGACAGTCAAAAGTTTTCCTTTACATTACGGCCAATGGGAAAAATTATTGAAAGTGCATTTTAATGATATTAGAGCCTTCCGAATGATCTGAAATTTTAAAGATATAACTGTTGCAAAATTTTGTCGAGCCATTTCAAATTTTAGGAAAATCGGATGTATAGTTTAATTACAGGGACAGTCAAAAGTTTTTCTTTACATTACTCCCAATGGGAAAAATTATTGCAAGTGCATTTTAATGATATTAGAGCCTTCCGAATGATCTGAAATTTTAAAGATATAACTGTTGCAAAATTTTGTCGAGCCATTTCAAATTTTAGGAAAATCGGATGCATAGTTTAATTACAGGGACAGTCAAAAGTTTTTCTTTACATTACGGCCAATGGGAAAAATTATTGCAAGTGTATTTTAATGATATTACAGCCTTCCGAATGGTCTGAAATTTTAAAGATATAATTGTTGCAAAGTTTTGTTGAGCTATTTCAAATTTTAGGAAAATCGGATGTATAGTTTAATTACAGGGACAGTCGAAAGTGCTCCGTTACATTACGGGGAATGGGAAAAATTATTGCAAGTGCATTTTAATGATATTACAGCCTTCCGAATGGTCTGAAATTTTAAAGATATAATTGTTGCAAAGTTTTGTTGAGCTATTTCAAATTTTAGGAAAATCGGATGTATAGTTTAATTACAGGGACAGTCAAAAGTGTTCCGTTACATTACGGGGAATGGGAAAAAAATATTGGAAGTGCATTTTAATGATGTATCAGACTATGCGCTTTATGAAGTGCAAAAAAGTATACATTCAGTACAATATGGGGTGCAAAAAATAATTATAAAACTAGTTATAGTACGAACGCACCTCATTTGCCACGTTTGACGAGCAATTTCCAACTTGTTAGACATATTGCGTCCATATACTAAGAAGTGTCAATCTATATGCTTGAGTCTTCGGAAGGCCACATATTCTACTCCATGAATTTGTGAACCTATAAAAAGAAAAAAAATATTTTCCTCACACCTGTATATAAATACATATTATTTATGTAAAAAAGGTCTGAGAATACGCACTGTCAATACGTAACCCCGAATTCCCGACTCTTGGCATTCTGTTGAATGAGGTTCATCTCTGGAATGCCTTGTTAGACATATTGCGTCCATATACTAAGAAGTGTCAATCTATATGCTTGAGTCGTCGAAGGCCATATATCCTACTCCATGAATTTGTGAACCTATAAAAAGAAAAAAATATTTTTCTCACACCTGTATATAAATACATATTATTTATGTAAAAAAGGTCTGAGAATACGCACTGTCAATACGTACCACCGAATTTCCGACTCTTGGCATTCTGTTGAATGAGGTTCATCTCAGGAATGCCTTGTTAGACATATTGCGTCCATATACTAAGAAGTGTCAATCTATATGCTTGAGTCGTTGCAGGCCACATATCCTACTCCATGAATTTGTGAACCTATAAAAAGAAAAAAATATTTTTCTCACACCTGTATATAACTACATATTATTTATGTAAAAAAGGTCTGAGAATACGCACTGTCAATACGTACTTCCGAATTCCCGACTCTTGGCATTCTGTTGAATGAGGTTCATCTCAGGAATGCCTTGTTAGACATATTGCGTCCATATACTAAGAAGTGTCAATCTATATGCTTGAGTCTTCGGAAGGCCACATATTCTACTCCATGAATTTGTGAACCTATAAAAAGAAAAAAAATATTTTTCTCACACCTCTATATAAATACATATTATTTATGTAAAAAAGGTCTGAGAATACGCATTGTCAATACGTACTTCCGAATTCCCGACTCTTGGCATTCTGTTGAATGAGGTTCATCTCAGGAATGCCTTGTTAGACATATTTCGTGCATATACTAAGAAGTGTCAATCTATATGCTTGAGACTTCGGAAGGCCACATATTCTACTCCATGAATTTGTGAACCTATAAAAAGAAAAAAAATATTTTTCTCACACCTGTATATAAATACATATTATTTATGTAAAAAAGGTCTGAGAATACGCACTGTCAATACGTACTTCCGAATTCCCGACTTTTGGCATTCTGTTGAATGAGGTTCATCTCAGGAATGTCTTGTTAGTCATATTGCGTCCATATACTAAGAAGTGTCAATCTATATGCTTGAGTCGTCGAAGGCCACATATCCTACTCCGTGAATTTGTGAACCTATAAAAAGAGAAAAAATATTTTCCTCACACCTGTATATAAATACATATTATTTATGTAAAAAAGGTCTGAGAATATGCACTGTCAATACGTACCCCCGAATTCCCGACTCTTAACATTCTGTTGAATGAGGTTCATCTCAGGAATGCCTTGTTAGACATATTGCGTCCATATACTAAGAAGTGTCAATCTATATGCTTGAGTTGTCAAAGGCCATATATCGTACTCCATGAATTTGTGAACCTATAAAAAGAAAAAAATATTTTTCTCACACCTGTATTATTTATGTAAAAAAGGTCTGAGAATACGCACTGTCAATACGTACCTCCGAATTTCCGACTCTTGGCATTCTGTTGAATGAGGTTCATCTCAGGAATGCCTTGTTAGACATATTGCGTCCATATACTAAGAAGTGTCAATCTATATGCTTGAGTCGTTGAAGGCCACATATCCTACTCCATGAATTTGTGAACCTATAAAAAGAAAAAAATATTTTTCTCACACCTGTATATAAATACATATTATTTATGTAAAAAAGGTCTGAGAATACGCACTGTCAATACGTACCCCCGAATTTCCGACTCTTGGCATTCTGTTCAATGAGGTTCATCTCAGGAATGCCTCTTTAGACATATTGCGACCATATACAAAGAAGTGTCAATCTATATGCTTGAGTTGTTGAAGGCCACATATCCCACTCCATGAATTTGTGAACCTATAAAAAGAAAAAAATTATTTTTCTCACACCTGTATATAAATACATATTATTTATGTAAAAGAGGTCTGAGAATACGCACTGTCAATACGTACCTCCGAATTTCCGTCTCTTGGCATTCTGTTGAATGAGGTTCATCTCAGGAATGCCTTGTTAGACATATTGCGTCCATATACTAAGAAGTGTCAATCTATATGCTTGAGTCGTTGAAGGCCACATATCCTACTCCATGAATTTGTGAACCTATAAAAAGAAAAAAATATTTTTCTCACACCTGTATATAAATACATATTATTTATGTAAAAGAGGTCTGAGAATACGCACTGTCAATACGTACCTCCGAATTCCCGACTCTTGGCATTCTGTTGAATGAGGTTCATCTCAGGAATGCCTTGTTAGACATATTGCGTCCATATACTAAGAAGTGTCCAATCTATATGCTTGAGTTGTCAAAGGCCATATATCGTACTCCATGAATTTGTGAACCTATAAAAAGAAAAAAATATTTTTCTCACACCTGTATTATTTATGTAAAAAAGGTCTGAGAATACGCACTGTCAATACGTACTTCCGAATTCCCGACTCTTGGCATTCTGTTGAATGAGGTTCATCTCAGGAATGCCTTGTTAGACATATTTCGTGCATATACTAAGAAGTGTCAATCTATATCCTTGAGACTTCGGAAGGCCACATATTCTACTCCATGAATTTGTGAACCTATAAAAAGAAAAAAAATATTTTTCTCACACCTGTATATAAATACATATTATTTATGTAGAAAAGGTCTGAGAATACGCACTGTCAATACGTACCTCCGAATTCCCGACTTTTGGCATTCTGTTGAATGAGGTTCATCTCAGGAATGTCTTGTTAGACATATTGCGTCCATATACTAAGAAGTGTCAATCTATATGCTTAAGTCGTCGAAGGCCACATATCCTACTCCGTGAATTTGTGAACCTATAAAAAGAGAAAAATATTTTTCTCACACCTGTATATAAATACATATTATTTATGTAAAAGAGGTCTGAGAATACGCACTGTCAATACGTACCTCCGAATTTCCGACTCTTGGCATTCTGTTGAATGAGGTTCATCTCAGGAATGCCTTATTAGACATATTGCGTCCATATACTAAGAAGTGTCAATCTATATGCTTGAGTTGTCAAAGGCCATATATCGTACTCCATGAATTTGTGAACCTATAAAAAGAAAAAAATATTTTTCTCACACCTGTATTATTTATGTAAAAAAGGTCTGAGAATACGCACTGTCAATACGTACCTCCGAATTTCCGACTCTTGGCATTCTGTTGAATGAGGTTCATCTCAGGAATGCCTTGTTAGACATATTGCGTCCATATACTAAGAAGTGTCAATCTATATGCTTGAGTCGTTGAAGGCCACATATCCTACTCCATGAATTTGTGAACCTATAAAAAGAAAAAAATATTTTTCTCACACCTGTATATAAACACATATTATTTATGTAAAAAAGGTCTGCGAATACGCACTGTCAATACGTACCCCCGAATTTCCGACTCTTGGCATTCTGTTCAATGAGGTTCATCTCAGGAATGCCTTGTTAGACATATTGCGTCCATATACAAAGAAGTGTCAATCTATATGCTTGAGTTGTTGAAGGCCACATATCCCACTCCATGAATTTGTGAACCTATAAAAAGAAAAAATTATTTTTCTCACACCTGTATATAAATACATATTATTTATGTAAAAGAGGTCTGAGAATACGCACTGTCAATACGTACCTCCGAATTTCCGACTCTTGGCATTCTGTTGAATGAGGTTCATCTCAGGAATGCCTTGTTAGACATATTGCGTCCATATACTAAGAAGTGTCAATCTATATGCTTGAGTCGTTGAAGGCCACATATCCTACTTCATGAATTTGTGAACCTATAAAAAGAAAAAAATATTTTTCTCACACCTGTATATAAATACATATTATTTATGTAAAAGAGGTCTGAGAATACGCACTGTCAATACGTACCTCCGAATTCCCGACTCCTGGCATTCTGTTGAATGAGGTTCATCTCAGGAATGCCTTGTTTGACATATTGCGTCCATATACTAAGAAGTGTCAATCTATATGCTTGAGTTGTCAAAGGCCATATATCGTACTCCATGAATTTGTGAACCTATAAAAAGAAAAAAATATTTTTCTCACACCTGTATTATTTATGTAAAAAAGGTCTGAGAATACGCACTGTCAATACGTACTTCCGAATTCCCGACTCTTGGCATTCTGTTGAATGAGGTTCATCTCAGGAATGCCTTGTTAGACATATTTCGTGCATATACTAAGAAGTGTCACTCTATATGCTTGAGACTTCGGAAGGCCACATATTCTACTCCATGAATTTGTGAACCTATAAAAAGAAAAAAAATATTTTTCTCACACCTGTATATAAATACATATTATTTATGTAGAAAAGGTCTGAGAATACGCACTGTCAATACGTACCTCCGAATTCCCGACTTTTGGCATTCTGTTGAATGAGGTTCATCTCAGGAATGTCTTGTTAGACATATTGCGTCCATATACTAAGAAGTGTCAATCTATATGCTTGAGTCGTCGAAGGCCACATATCCTACTCCGTGAATTTGTGAACCTATAAAATGAGAAAAATATTTTTCTCACACCTGTATATAAATACATATTATTTATGTAAAAGAGGTCTGAGAATACGCACTGTCAATACGTACCTCCGAATTTCCGACTCTTGGCATTCTGTTGAATGAGGTTCATCTCAGGAATGCCTTGTTAGACATATTGCGTCCATATACTAAGAAGTGTCAATCTATATGCTTGAGTTGTCAAAGGCCATATATCGTACTCCATTAATTTGTGAACCTATAAAAAGAAAAAAATATTTTTCTCACACCTGTATTATTTATGTAAAAAAGGTCTGAGAATACGCACTGTCAATACGTACCTCCGAATTTCCGACTCTTGGCATTCTGTTGAATGAGGTTCATCTCAGGAATGCCTTGTTAGACATATTGCGTCCATATACTAAGAAGTGTCAATCTATATGCTTGAGTCGTTGAAGGCCACATATCCTACTCCATGAATTTGTGAACCTATAAAAAGAAAAAAATATTTTTCTCACACCTGTATATAAATACATATTATTTATGTAAAAAAGGTCTGAGAATACGCACTGTCAATACGTACCCCCGAATTTCCGACTCTTGGCATTCTGTTAAATGAGGTTCATCTCAGGAATGCCTTGTTAGACATATTGCGTCCATATACAAAGAAGTGTCAATCTATATGCTTGAGTTGTTGAAGGCCACATATCCCACTCCATGAATTTGTGAACCTATAAAAAGAAAAAATTATTTTTCTCACACCTGTATATAAATACATATTATTTATGTAAAAGAGGTCTGAGAATACGCACTGTCAATACGTACCTCCGAATTCCCGACTCTTGGCATTCTGTTGAATGAGGTTCATCTCAGGAATGCCTTGTTTGACATATTGCGTCCATATACTAAGAAGTGTCAATCTATATGCTTGAGTCGTCGAAGGCCACATATCCTACTCCGTGAATTTGTGAACCTATAAAAAGAGAAAAAATATTTTTCTCACACCTGTATATAAATACATATTATTTATGTAAAAGAGGTCTGAGAATACGCACTGTCAATACGTACTTCCGAATTCCCGACTCTTGGCATTCTGTTGAATGAGGTTCATCTCAGGAATGCCTTGTTAGACATATTGCGTCCATATACTAAGAAGTGTCAATCTATATGCTTGAGTCTTCGGAAGGCCACATATTCTACTCCATGAATTTGTGAACCTACAAAAAGAAAAAAAATATTTTTCTCACACCTGTATATAAATACATATTATTTATGTAAAAAAGGTCTGAGAATACGCATTGTCAATACGTACTTCCGAATTCCCGACTCTTGGCATTCTGTTGAATGAGGTTCATCTCAGGAATGCCTTGTTAGACATATTGCGTCCATATACTAAGAAGTGTCAATCTATATGCTTGAGTCGTTGAAGGCCACATATCCTACTCCATGAATTTGTGAACCTATAAAAAGAAAAAAATATTTTTCTCACACCTGTATATAAACACATATTATTTATGTAAAAAAGGTCTGAGAATACGCACTGTCAATACGTACCCCCGAATTTCCGACTCTTGGCATTCTGTTCAATGAGGTTCATCTCAGGAATGCCTTGTTAGACATATTGCGTCCATATACAAAGAAGTGTCAATCTATATGCTTGAGTTGTTGAAGGCCACATATCCCACTCCATGAATTTGTGAACCTATAAAAAGAAAAAATTATTTTTCTCACACCTGTATATAAATACATATTATTTATGTAAAAGAGGTCTGAGAATACGCACTGTCAATACGTACCTCCGAATTTCCGACTCTTGGCATTCTGTTGAATGAGGTTCGTCTCAGGAATGCCTTGTTAGACATATTGCGTCCATATACTAAGAAGTGTCAATCTATATGCTTGAGTCGTTGAAGGCCACATATCCTACTTCATGAATTTGTGAACCTATAAAAAGAAAAAAATATTTTTCTCACACCTGTATATAAATACATATTATTTATGTAAAAGAGGTCTGAGAATACGCACTGTCAATACGTACCTCCGAATTCCCGACTCCTGGCATTCTGTTGAATGAGGTTCATCTCAGGAATGCCTTGTTTGACATATTGCGTCCATATACTAAGAAGTGTCAATCTATATGCTTGAGTTGTCAAAGGCCATATATCGTACTCCATGAATTTGTGAACCTATAAAAAGAAAAAAATATTTTTCTCACACCTGTATTATTTATGTAAAAAAGGTCTGAGAATACGCACTGTCAATACGTACTTCCGAATTCCCGACTCTTGGCATTCTGTTGAATGAGGTTCATCTCAGGAATGCCTTGTTAGACATATTTCGTGCATATACTAAGAAGTGTCACTCTATATGCTTGAGACTTCGGAAGGCCACATATTCTACTCCATGAATTTGTGAACCTATAAAAAGAAAAAAAATATTTTTCTCACACCTGTATATAAATACATATTATTTATGTAGAAAAGGTCTGAGAATACGCACTGTCAATACGTACCTCCGAATTCCCGACTTTTGGCATTCTGTTGAATGAGGTTCATCTCAGGAATGTCTTGTTAGACATATTGCGTCCATATACTAAGAAGTGTCAATCTATATGCTTGAGTCGTCGAAGGCCACATATCCTACTCCGTGAATTTGTGAACCTATAAAATGAGAAAAATATTTTTCTCACACCTGTATATAAATACATATTATTTATGTAAAAGAGGTCTGAGAATACGCACTGTCAATACGTACCTCCGAATTTCCGACTCTTGGCATTCTGTTGAATGAGGTTCATCTCAGGAATGCCTTGTTAGACATATTGCGTCCATATACTAAGAAGTGTCAATCTATATGCTTGAGTTGTCAAAGGCCATATATCGTACTCCATTAATTTGTGAACCTATAAAAAGAAAAAAATATTTTTCTCACACCTGTATTATTTATGTAAAAAAGGTCTGAGAATACGCACTGTCAATACGTACCTCCGAATTTCCGACTCTTGGCATTCTGTTGAATGAGGTTCATCTCAGGAATGCCTTGTTAGACATATTGCGTCCATATACTAAGAAGTGTCAATCTATATGCTTGAGTCGTTGAAGGCCACATATCCTACTCCATGAATTTGTGAACCTATAAAAAGAAAAAAATATTTTTCTCACACCTGTATTATTTATGTAAAAAAGGTCTGAGAATACGCACTGTCAATACGTACCCCCGAATTTCCGACTCTTGGCATTCTGTTCAATGAGGTTCATCACAGGAATGCCTTGTTAGATATATTGCGTCCATATACAAAGAAGTGTCAATCTATATGCTTGAGTTGTTGAAGGCCACATATCCCACTCCATGAATTTGTGAACCTATAAAAAGAAAAAATTATTTTTCTCACACCTGTATATAAATACATATTATTTATGTAAAAGAGGTCTGAGAATACGCACTGTCAATACGTACCTACGAATTCCCGACTCTTGGCATTCTGTTGAATGAGGTTCATCTCAGGAATGCCTTGTTTGACATATTGCGTCCATATACTAAGAAGTGTCAATCTATATGCTTGAGTCGTCGAAGGCCACATATCCTACTCCGTGAATTTGTGAACCTATAAAAAGAGAAAAAATATTTTTCTCACACCTGTATATAAATACATATTATTTATGTAAAAGAGGTCTGAGAATACGCACTGTCAATACGTACTTCCGAATTCCCGACTCTTGGCATTCTGTTGAATGAGGTTCATCTCAGGAATGCCTTGTTAGACATATTGCGTCCATATACTAAGAAGTGTCAATCTATATGCTTGAGTCTTCGGAAGGCCACATATTCTACTCCATGAATTTGTGAACCTATAAAAAGAAAAAAAATATTTTTCTCACACCTGTATATAAATACATATTATTTATGTAAAAAAGGTCTGAGAATACGCATTGTCAATACGTACTTCCGAATTCCCGACTCTTGGCATTCTGTTGAATGAGGTTCATCTCAGGAATGCCTTGTTAGACATATTTCGTGCATATACTAAGAAGTGTCAATCTATATGCTTGAGACTTCGGAAGGCCACATATTCTACTCCATGAATTTGTGAACCTATAAAAAGAAAAAAAATATTTTTCTCACACCTGTATATAAATACATATTATTTATGTAAAAAAGGTCTGAGAATACGCACTGTCAATACGTACTTCCGAATTCCCGACTTTTGGCATTCTGTTGAATGAGGTTCATCTCAGGAATGTCTTGTTAGACATATTGCGTCCATATACTAAGAAGTGTCAATCTATATGCTTGAGTCGTCGAAGGCCACATATCCTACTCCGTGAATTTGTGAACCTATAAAAAGAGAAAAAATATTTTCCTCACACCTGTATATAAATACATATTATTTATGTAAAAAAGGTCTGAGAATATGCACTGTCAATACGTACCCCCGAATTCCCGACTCTTAGCATTCTGTTGAATGAGGTTCATCTCAGGAATGCCTTGTTAGACATATTGCGTCCATATACTAAGAAGTGTCAATCTATATGCTTGAGTTGTCAAAGGCCATATATCGTACTCCATGAATTTGTGAACCTATAAAAAGAAAAAAATATTTTTCTCACACCTGTATTATTTATGTAAAAAAGGTCTGAGAATACGCACTGTCAATACGTACCTCCGAATTTCCGACTCTTGGCATTCTGTTGAATGAGGTTCATCTCAGGAATGCCTTGTTAGACATATTGCGTCCATATACTAAGAAGTGTCAATCTATATGCTTGAGTCGTTGAAGGCCACATATCCTACTCCATGAATTTGTGAACCTATAAAAAGAAAAAAATATTTTTCTCACACCTGTATATAAATACATATTATTTATGTAAAAAAGGTCTGAGAATACGCACTGTCAATACGTACCCCCGAATTTCCGACTCTTGGCATTCTGTTCAATGAGGTTCATCTCAGGAATGCCTCTTTAGACATATTGCGTCCATATACAAAGAAGTGTCAATCTATATGCTTGAGTTGTTGAAGGCCACATATCCCACTCCATGAATTTGTGAACCTATAAAAAGAAAAAAATTATTTTTCTCACACCTGTATATAAATACATATTATTTATGTAAAAGAGGTCTGAGAATACGCACTGTCAATACGTACCTCCGAATTCCCGACTCTTGGCATTCTGTTGAATGAGGTTCATCTCAGGAATGCCTTGTTAGACATATTGCGTCCATATACTAAGAAGTGTCCAATCTATATGCTTGAGTTGTCAAAGGCCATATATCGTACTCCATGAATTTGTGAACCTATAAAAAGAAAAAAATATTTTTCTCACACCTGTATTATTTATGTAAAAAAGGTCTGAGAATACGCACTGTCAATACGTACTTCCGAATTCCCGACTCTTGGCATTCTGTTGAATGAGGTTCATCTCAGGAATGCCTTGTTAGACATATTTCGTGCATATACTAAGAAGTGTCAATCTATATGCTTGAGACTTCGGAAGGCCACATATTCTACTCCATGAATTTGTGAACCTATAAAAAGAAAAAAATATTTTTCTCACACCTGTATATAAACACATATTATTTATGTAAAAAAGGTCTGAGAATACGCACTGTCAATACGTACCCCCGAATTTCCGACTCTTGGCATTCTGTTCAATGAGGTTCATCTCAGGAATGCCTTGTTAGACATATTGCGTCCATATACAAAGAAGTGTCAATCTATATGCTTGAGTTGTTGAAGGCCACATATCCCACTCCATGAATTTGTGAACCTATAAAAAGAAAAAATTATTTTTCTCACACCTGTATATAAATACATATTATTTATGTAAAAGAGGTCTGAGAATACGCACTGTCAATACGTACCTCCGAATTTCCGACTCTTGGCATTCTGTTGAATGAGGTTCATCTCAGGAATGCCTTGTTAGACATATTGCGTCCATATACTAAGAAGTGTCAATCTATATGCTTGAGTCGTTGAAGGCCACATATCCTACTTCATGAATTTGTGAACCTATAAAAAGAAAAAAATATTTTTCTCACACCTGTATATAAATACATATTATTTATGTAAAAGAGGTCTGAGAATACGCACTGTCAATACGTACCTCCGAATTCCCGACTCTTGGCATTCTGTTGAATGAGGTTCATCTCAGGAATGCCTTGTTTGACATATTGCGTCCATATACTAAGAAGTGTCAATCTATATGCTTGAGTTGTCAAAGGCCATATATCGTACTCCATGAATTTGTGAACCTATAAAAAGAAAAAAATATTTTTCTCACACCTGTATTATTTATGTAAAAAAGGTCTGAGAATACGCACTGTCAATACGTACTTCCGAATTCCCGACTCTTGGCATTCTGTTGAATGAGGTTCATCTCAGGAATGCCTTGTTAGACATATTTCGTGCATATACTAAGAAGTGTCAATCTATATGCTTGAGACTTCGGAAGGCCACATATTCTACTCCATGAATTTGTGAACCTATAAAAAGAAAAAAAATATTTTTCTCACACCTGTATATAAATACATATTATTTATGTAGAAAAGGTCTGAGAATACGCACTGTCAATACGTACCTCCGAATTCCCGACTTTTGGCATTCTGTTGAATGAGGTTCATCTCAGGAATGTCTTGTTAGACATATTGCGTCCATATACTAAGAAGTGTCAATCTATATGCTTGAGTCGTCGAAGGCCACATATCCTACTCCGTGAATTTGTGAACCTATAAAATGAGAAAAATATTTTTCTCACACCTGTATATAAATACATATTATTTATGTAAAAGAGGTCTGAGAATACGCACTGTCAATACGTACCTCCGAATTTCCGACTCTTGGCATTCTGTTGAATGAGGTTCATCTCAGGAATGCCTTGTTAGACATATTGCGTCCATATACTAAGAAGTGTCAATCTATATGCTTGAGTTGTCAAAGGCCATATATCGTACTCCATTAATTTGTGAACCTATAAAAAGAAAAAAATATTTTTCTCACACCTGTATTATTTATGTAAAAAAGGTCTGAGAATACGCACTGTCAATACGTACCTCCGAATTTCCGACTCTTGGCATTCTGTTGAATGAGGTTCATCTCAGGAATGCCTTGTTAGACATATTGCGTCCATATACTAAGAAGTGTCAATCTATATGCTTGAGTCGTTGAAGGCCACATATCCTACTCCATGAATTTGTGAACCTATAAAAAGAAAAAAATATTTTTCTCACACCTGTATATAAATACATATTATTTATGTAAAAAAGGTCTGAGAATACGCACTGTCAATACGTACCCCCGAATTTCCGACTCTTGGCATTCTGTTCAATGAGGTTCATCTCAGGAATGCCTTGTTAGACATATTGCGTCCATATACAAAGAAGTGTCAATCTATATGCTTGAGTTGTTGAAGGCCACATATCCCACTCCATGAATTTGTGAACCTATAAAAAGAAAAAATTATTTTTCTCACACCTGTATATAAATACATATTATTTATGTAAAAGAGGTCTGAGAATACGCACTGTCAATACGTACCTCCGAATTCCCGACTCTTGGCATTCTGTTGAATGAGGTTCATCTCAGGAATGCCTTGTTAGACATATTGCGTCCATATACTAAGAAGTGTCAATCTATATGCTTGAGTTGTCAAAGGCCATATATCGTACTCCATGAATTTGTGAACCTATAAAAAGAAAAAAATATTTTTCTCACACCTGTATTATTTATGTAAAAAAGGTCTGAGAATACGCACTGTCAATACGTACTTCCGAATTCCCGACTCTTGGCATTCTGTTGAATGAGGTTCATCTCAGGAATGCCTTGTTAGACATATTTCGTGCATATACTAAGAAGTGTCAATCTATATGCTTGAGACTTCGGAAGGCCACATGTTCTACTCCATGAATTTGTGAACCTATAAAAAGAAAAAAAATATTTTTCTCACACCTGTATATAAATACATATTATTTATGTAGAAAAGGTCTGAGAATACGCACTGTCAATACGTACCTCCGAATTCCCGACTTTTGGCATTCTGTTGAATGAGGTTCATCTCAGGAATGTCTTGTTAGACATATTGCGTCCATATACTAAGAAGTGTCAATCTATATGCTTGAGTCGTCGAAGGCCACATATCCTACTCCGTGAATTTGTGAACCTATAAAAAGAGAAAAAATATTTTCCTCACACCTGTATATAAATACATATTATTTATGTAAAAAAGGTCTGAGAATATGCACTGTCAATACGTACCCCCGAATTCCCGACTCTTGGCATTCTGTTGAATGAGGTTCATCTCAGGAATGCCTTGTTAGACATATTGCGTCCATATACTAAGAAGTGTCAATCTATATGCTTGAGTTGTCAAAGGCCATATATCGTACTCCATGAATTTGTGAACCTATAAAAAGAAAAAAATATTTTTCTCACACCTGTATTATTTATGTAAAAAAGGTCTGAGAATACGCACTGTCAATACGTACCTCCGAATTTCCGACTCTTGGCATTCTGTTGAATGAGGTTCATCTCAGGAATGCCTTGTTAGACATATTGCGTCCATATACTAAGAAGTGTCAATCTATATGCTTGAGTCGTTGAAGGCCACATATCCTACTCCATGAATTTGTGAACCTATAAAAAGAAAAAAATATTTTTCTCACACCTGTATATAAATACATATTATTTATGTAAAAGAGGTCTGAGAATACGCACTGTCAATACGTACCTCCGAATTTCCGACTCTTGGCATTCTGTTGAATGAGGTTCATCTCAGGAATGCCTTGTTAGACATATTGCGTCCATATACTAAGAAGTGTCAATCTATATGCTTGAGTCGTTGAAGGCAACATATCCTACTCCATGAATTTGTGAACCTATAAAAAGAAAAAAATATTTTTCTCACACCTGTATATAAATACATATTATTTATGTAAAAAAGGTCTGAGAATTCGCACTGTCAATACGTACCTCCGATTTTCCGACTCTTGGCATTCTCTTGAATGAGGGTCATCTCAGGACTGTCTTGTTAATATTTTGTCCATATACTGTGAAGTCTCAATCTATATGCAGTTGAGTCGTTTAGTCGTCGGAGGGCCATATTTTTTCGCCCGTGAATATAATTATTTTATATAAGGAGGCACAAGTGTACAAAATTAATAAAAATTTCAAAATCTATGACAAGTAAGAAAGTACACTTTAAGTAAATTAATAAAAATAATAATATTGCAAAATTAAAAATAATAAAAAGATGTTGTAAAAATGGATATTAAAGAAAATTTTATGTTAATGTAACAGATTAGCATGAATAGAAAATCCATATAAATAAGAGAATCATATTAATAAGAAAAAAAAAAACACCCTGGGACGACTCGCGCCAGGTCCGATAGACCCAGAGTGTGTATGGTTTTTACAATTGTCACCACTATTTTTTTAAAGTAATCTTCAACTTTTTTTACTGCAGAATTTGTAACGATTGTCTCCGACTAAATAAGGTGACGATTATTATATTAATTTATTTGTGGCAAACTAAAACCATTCATACTCTGGGTATGCGTGCGTTCTCCCGGGTTAAATAAGTTAATAAGTATAATAATAATAAATAATTTGAAATAATACTTTTTTTTTAATATTATGAAGAAAAATGTTTGTTTCATTTATGTACTAGCAGTTTACGTCCACTACACTGTGGCCGGTTTTTCCGAAAAATTCTTAAGTAAATTTAATCTTGTGTTTTCAAGAAATATAGGTCTGCACATTGAATTTCCATCCGCATTGCGGAAAACGATACGAACCCCATCGCGCTGTTATATTTTCTATGCCAAATTTGGGTTTTTAAAGACTTAGTTTACCATATATTAGAATTTTGACAAAGTACGATAAAATGATGTGCAATATCATGAAAGCATCCTTGTAAAATTATCTAACTAACAATGCAAGTTACATCAAACTTCATCTAGGGCTTAGTTTCTAAGGAAAAAAGTACAGGAACCCTAATATTATATGGTACCGGTACTACAACTGTACCGTTTCCCCGTAACCCCACCCCATTCCTGTCACTCTAATCTGCCTATTTATAATTCGTACACTATTTGCAAAACTTAAAGCATTTTTTTTTTCTCCAGCAAAATAAAAATTTTAAAAATATCTATCAGTATATACTTAGCTGTCAACTAATCCACTTTTTAGTTATCACTCCTTCTTAATCGTAATCTTTGCCTAGTTTTAGTGTTAATTAATTTCAGAATTCTGCGATTAAATATGGTAAGGATTATGATTCGGAAATAGTGTTAACAGAAAAAAGGGATAGTTTGTAGCTATGCATTTTTTCATAAATAATGCATAGCTACGAATTCACTGGGATCCGGAGCCACGTATTTATGAGCTCCGGTGAATTCCGACCAATATTTAAATATTTACTGAACACAGAGAAGTGCCGGAGCTGGGCTTCGGTGGGCTCCGGCGCAAATCAAGCTCTGAAACTTTTTTTAAAAGATTACTATCTCATAATCGGAATTACCTGGTTGTAGAACATTCCCTCATAATTCTACAGCTAAGCAATATAAAACGATATGTTGTATAGTAATATTTTTCCTGAAAAATTATCTAACAGTGAAAGTTCCACGGAAATCCATTCAGCTGAACATTAAAAAAAAAAAAAAGCTAATAATCGGGTTAACTTGATTATACAACTTTCTTCTATAATTTTATAACTAAGCAACGTGGAACGATATGTTATATACTAAAAGCTTTCCTGAAAAGTTATCTAAATAACTTTTGAAGTCCTATCACAATCCATTCTGTAGAACTGTTAAGTTAGAAGCTGTCGAAACGAAATTGCCATTTGCATTTTATATACAGGGTTAGCAAGAAATAGGTTTCCCACTTCCGCATGCTCTAGAATGCGGTCTGTTAGTCCAAATGAGATAAAATTTGAACTACAGATAATTCAAATAATGCGCTTGACATTTATAAAAAAAAAATGAAAAATAGTACAAAAATCAGCCGATGGGTGGGGCTATAGTACACATAAAAACATTTAATATGCTTTATAAATGTTAAATAATATATGTTAACGTTGAAAATGAACAAGGACACATTGATCAGCTCTAATCCCAGAATACTAACCTTCGTAAATTTTACTAACCTGCGTCAATTTAACTGTGTTAATTTAACTAACCTGCGTCACCCAGGAAATGCGCGCGTCAATATGCGGTGAACACCAACAGGAATTCTCTTGCACTTGTGGCAATAATTGTGGAAATAATTATTTTTTTAAATATGTCTTAAATGTGTTTTAAATATGGAGTGAGTAAATTTTATGCATGGTTAGTATTTAGGTACTAAATATAAAGGTTAGTATTCTAGGATTAATGCTGCTTTTTTTATATATTATTTAATATTTTTAAAGCATATTAAATATTTTTGTGTGTATTGCAGCGCCACCTATCGACTGATTTTTGTACTTTTTTATTTAATAAATGTCAGTCGCATCATTTGAATTATCTGTAGTTCAAATTTTATCTCATTTGGACCAATAGATTGCATTTTAGAGCCCTCGGAAGTGGAAAACTTATTTATTGCTAACCCTGTATATACGAGGGGGGATAAATCCGGGCTTCCCGGTTTGCAGAATAAAGCTGAAAACATTTTTTTCCCGAACAATGTATAACTCCCTTACTTCTAATTACTCCTCCCTAATTATATATTAACACTAATTACATATTTCCCTTATTACATATTTTCTAATTACATATTAATTACATATTTCCTAATTACTCCTAATTACATAAGTAATTTGGAGGAATACATTAATTAATAATACACTAATAAATATGTAATTAATATGTTATATTAATATGTAATATGTTATATTATATAATTAATATGTTATAAAATGTTAATGTTAATGTTAATATGTTATGTAATGTTAATATGTTAATAATAATATAACATATGTTAACATAATAATGTAAAATAATATGTTAACTCATGTTAACATAATAATGTAACATAATATGTTAACATATGTTAATAATAATGCAACATATGTTAATATAATGTTAATATGTTATGTAATGTAAAGTTAAATGTTAATATATTGTGTAATTATATGTTATATCAATATATAATATGTTACATTAATATTAATATATTGTGTAATTATATGTTATATCAATATATAATATGTTACATTAATATTAATATGTAATTAATATGTAATTGTATGTTAATGTAATTAATGTATTAATTAATATGTAACATTAATTAATCAGGGTCCGACAAACCCCGGGCGCCAGGTCGCCTGGGCGACTAACAAATTCCTCTTGGCGACAAACTTTTTTACCTTCTTATTAATTTAAGTTATTTTTCTTTAACCAAAAAATTCCATTTGGCAAATTTCATTGCCATTGCGTTGACACTTCCTGTGTTAACAGCTTCTTGTGAAAGAGGTTTCTGCAAAATGGACATTACCAAAAGTGATTTCCGTTTAAACTTAAAAGAGGATAGTATGAACAGTTTATTGTTTATAAATTTTAATGGACCATCTCAAAATTTTGCTCAGTTTAATTTTTTTACTGAATAGTTAACTTGTTCACTGCAAAATTACACATATCACTCAAAAATGGCCGAATATGATTCTGACTAGCCAGTGTTCCATTTTGCAGTGAAGGCGTGCTATCAGAGAAATGATTCTTCAAGCTGGCTCCTAAGAATTTTTCCTGGCGTCTAAGAATTTTCAACTTTTATCAGTCCCTATTAATAAAACATTAATTAATTACATAACTCCCTAATTACTCCCAATTACATAAGTAATTATGAGGAGTACTCCTAATTACTTAGGACTTCTCCTTCCTTACTCCTAAAAATCAGCGCTAATAGTTTAAGCGCATAGTTCGATTATCTCTTGAATTTGCGTTTTATTTATATTTTATTGTTTTATTCATTGATTGATGAATGTTTTAATTTCTTTATGGAACTATAAATGTATGAGCTTGTATATATCAGCTTGTACGGAGCTGTAAATATATACGGAGCTATTTTTTGTTAAAGCTAGCGCAAACAGATTTACCTTTTGTAATAGTTTGCTCGCAATAGAAATAGAATAGATTTACAAAAAATCATGCTTAAAAATTATTTGAAAAACAATGAAAATTGTTTAAATTTCGATACTGCTAAAAAAGTCGATACAGTTTTCAAACAAATTGCATTTGAAAGTGCTTTGTTATTCCCTATTCGACTGTGTAAAATTTGAAAACGTGTTGTGATGTTTAGAAGTTAAAAAAATTACAGTAAAGTTAAATTTAATCGACCAGTGCCGAAACTAGCATTTTTGGCGCCCGGGGCAAACATGGATTTTGGCGCCACCCCCCCCCCCCCCTCCACCACAAAGTAAGTTTACAAAAAGAATTTTACTAAGTATCTAATAGACAACTTATTTTTAAATTTAAAATATATAAAACTGAACTACGTAATCAGCTTTGTCAAACATTGATTCATTTAAAACCTTGAAAAAGGAACCAAAAGGAACCGAATTGCATTTTAATCTTTTTTAAACTTTTTTTTTTTTTTTTTTTTTTGTATAGGCTAAATATTTTTTTTAAAAAAGGGTTTCACTAAGAATTTTACTTTGTGCATTCCCCCATCTTGTTTGTTTTTATTGTCCCGGGCAGTCATCGCCTATGGCAAGACGAAAAAAAAAAAAAAAAAAAAAAAAGAAAGGAAGCTCAACATTGCTCAGCGAAAAAAAACAAACAGCTTTCATGGAATTTTTTATCTAATAGAAAATTCAGACTGAGGGTTCGCTTCTCCTTTGGTAGTTATCCGTAGTGGACAGTGGGGTGTACCACAATAGAGACTGACCTTGAAAATCGGTAGTGATTTTCCTGCACAGGAAGTGATTTAAAATATAGAAGGCAAAGGCATAGACATGATACTTTTGGAATGGGAGAATGAAAAAAGCTTAAGAGGACGATTCTTTTTTCTTATTCATTTGCAATTTTGTATTGTAGATGAATCTTTTTATTTATTTGTAAAGTTTAATGCATTTGGTTCAGTTTTCTTTTTAAATTTTCCGGCTGCGAGACATTTTTGTACAAATTTCGTATATATATACATTCTTGTATCAAACGTCAAACAAAATCTTCATTTTGGCGCCCCCTTCACCTTCAGTTAAAGCGGCGCCCGGGGCACGTGCCCCCTCTAGTTTCGGCCCTGTAATCGACTGATATTGGCATCGTCAACATGACATCAGCGTCGCGGACGGACACGTTTGCCCTTTATAATATAGATAGTAGATAGATAGGAAGTTAATATAAATTGAAAAATCATTTATAAATTAAATTTAAGCTGGATAATACATACAACTTTAAAGTATAATTTGTTTTAATAAAATGCAATTATCAAAAATCGATGTAATAGAAACAAAATAAATTAATTATATTTAAAAAAGAATATGAATCGCAAATAAATTTCAAAATCATGTGAAAATAAGAATGTTATTCAAATTTGATAAGCTAATATATATACTCGTATATACGATTAGAAACAGAAATTAAAATAAAGTGTTTTTAGAAAATTATTATAAAGTAAAATATTGATTTTATATAAGAAGGAATCTTTTTATATATTACGCTATCGTACGTGGCACAGAAATCACGATTATTTGTTAATTGTTTAATGGCAACGCCAGAATGAAGCGCTTCTCATTGATTACTGAACAGCATTTAATGCATATCCATACCTATAAGGGGGTTACCATAGGGGGAACCCTGTTTTGTCTCCAAATGCCGCCAAGTTTGTCGCCAACTTGGCGATATATCCATAAATTTGACGACCAAAATGAGTCGCCAAAATGACATCATATTATAAAAGTGACGCCAGCTTGGCGATATCACTAATATTTCGCTAAATTCCCACAGACTTCCATTGGAAAGCAATGGGGTTTACTTGCTTACAGAAAATCAACAAATTGAGATATTTTAATGCAACAAAAACTAATATTAGCTAAAGGGATTCTATTAATTATATTTAGTTGAGTCCAAGTAAATTAAATTATGAATAAAAGTAACATGATACAATGCTTAGCATGCTTTCCCAAACATAAACTTTAAGGGAAACCAAACTGGTCGCCAAAGGCGGCTAGTATACATATGAAATGATTATATACTAGTGTAAATGCCCATCCTAGGACGGTGGATAAAAATTGTGTTTTTCACTTAAAATTTGAAAAAAAAAACGATAAAAATAATTGACAATATGGGAGCGCTTAGATGAGCAAAGTTCGGCTAGTTTGTGTTCTAATAAACACACTATTAGCATTTACAATGCTTCTGTGCAAACCAGGCTTTCCGGCTATTATACCATAACAAAATTAAGATTCCTTAATAAAACAAAAAATTAAAAAATATGCAAAAAAACTGTGAGTTTTAAAAAAAGTCTCCTGTACTGCAACTATTGAAATAATACTAATAATAATTAATAATTTTTTAAATAACACTTTGAAACTGTATTTTTATCGCCTCCCCCCCCTGTCCCTCGAAAAAAAATTAAATTTCAAAGAAATAAAAGTCTCAGTGTGTTTTAAATCTGCCAATAAAGCTTGTAGGCAAAAGACGAAAGCTATTTTTATTCAAGGATAAGTTTTATAAATGCCTTTTAGTGTTTCGTAATTTTAATTTTTTTATATATCTATATAGTTTTTAAATTTTTGTAATACAAAGAAGAATCAAACATGGTTAATGCCTATTTTTAATAACTGTACAAAATGTTTTTTACTCGAAAAAGATATTACATTAAAAAATATTCAGACTAAAATTAGCTGCTCCATTTTCAACTTATTTAAATGAATGTAAATGCCCGTCCTAGGACGGTGGGTAAAAATTGTGTTTTTCACTTAAAATTTGAAAAAACTGATAAAAATAATTGACAATAGGGAAGCGTTTAGATGAGCAAAGTTCGGCTAGTTTGTGTTCTAATAAACACACTATTAGCATTTACAATACTTCTGGGTAAACCAGGCTTTCCGGCTATTATACCATAACAAAATTAATTAGCACTTTGACTAAATGTCTTTAAATATCAAACTTTAGTTTTATCAGTCATATAAATGTTTCTTTATTATTATTATTTAAATATTTTTAGTAATGTTTAATGTATTATTTTTTTATCAATGTAATTTTGTTCTTTTATACAATATTTATTTATACAACTAATTATTATAAAATTATAGACTATTATGTGTATTTACATAATATTTTGCAAATAACACATAAACTATATAAAATTTTTAGTGAATGGAAAACTCATATGTTAGCTTTATAGTTTATAATTTTAGTATGTATAGATCTCTTCACAATCAGATTTTCTTTTTCATTTAAATATAAATAATAGTCTAAATGAAAAATATAAATAAAAATAATAGTCTAAATACAATATATAAATAAATAAATTTTTATGCTAAAATAAATATTTAAAATAATATTCATGGTTATTCATTTAAATTTCATGCTTTCACATTAAATTATTTTTAAATACACGTAAGACATTCTGCTGATATTGTAAATTCCCCCCCCCGCCCCCCTCGTTTGTTTTGCTATCAGAAATCGATGAAAAATTTAGAAAGCGAAGTCGATCATCTTATTATTTTTATTTACACTCTTCTGACTGACTATCAATTATTCGTAAGTATAACACAACTAATTTTCTTAGAAAATAAATAAATAACGAACAATTCTCAGAATATTGAGCTAAACCTTAGACAGACATATATTAAAGTCACTACAATTAAAAACAGGCATTAACATTTTTTTCTTCTTTGTATTACAACTCTTATAAACTACATAAATATCTGAAAAATTAAGATTTTTAGGAAACCGTGAAAAGCATTCATAAAACTTACCTGTGAATAAAAATAGCAATGAGTATCCTTTTTCATTCCTTTCAACGAAGCTTTTTTCCATTTGCACTTTGAAAACAACCGCCAAAGAACCGAAGTTTTGCAACCGTTTCGATCTTGTTGAGTACTTGTTTCTTTAGTGCGGGAAAGAGCGTGGATCTGTTCTTCTCGCCAGATCGGGAGACCATAGTTAATTTGTTTACAGAAGTTGTTTGCGCCGAGAGAAGTTATACCTCCATGGTTTAATTTTTTTTCAGTGAATCAAGTGAATGACTTTCTACCGCTTGTTGACGTTTTGCGCTAATGTATGCTTTTAACTCGAGTTCTGAAATTGTTTTTCAACGGCGCAAATCATTCAAATTTTGTTAGTTTTTAATAAATTATGTTGAACAGAAAGGATTTCAGGTAGAAAAGATTTGTATTTAGGCAGATAAGTTTTCTCTTACACATCTCAAATCGTAATTAAGCCTAACGTGGCTCCATCTTATCGGAGACTGGTAAGATCGATGGGTACGACCCCGGATGCGTTACAGTGCTTTATATATATATTAGATTAGAATTGCAAAATCTTTTCTTTAAAAGTTAAAAAACAAGAAGAGATTATGAAACACTTTTAACACATTCATAATCCTACATATAACATGACTTCATAGTTTACTAAAGTGAAAGATGACGTTTCAATGAACAATTTTGAAAACGCATAGCACATTTGAAAACCCGATTTCTGCTATTACCATGAAAAGTTAAAATATGCGATTTTTTTGGCAGCCCTGTATATGATTGCTAAAAGTTAGTTCAGTTAAACGCAAAGCACAGTAGATAATTTCCACTCAACAATTTCCGCCGGTAAAGACCTTTTGTGCGGCCCTGTATATGATCTGTAGAATTTAGACACACCAAGTAATATTTAAAAAAAATTAAATGTAAAACGCATACCACAACTGAAAACGCACTTCTAGCAATTATTGATTGTTGATCGTTCGATTATTGCTCTTTTTCTTCTATAGCCAAATTCTTTTGTGTGCTCCTGTAAATGAACGATAAGCTCTATGCACACTATATTCTACAGTAAGAACCTTTTAGTACGTCTCAGTGATGCATATCAATTTCAATGTGTTTAAAATTAGTGTAATATCTTTAAAATACACAACAAACGATTTTTCCCCATAGATCGTAATGTAACGGAATTCTTTTGAGTGGCCCTGTAAATGAGCCGAAAACGCTACACACTCCATTTACAATACCGAACATGTAATAGTAAACCCTAATAACATATATCCATTTCATGGCAATCGGGCGATATTTATGCGGGTTACAGCACGGACAGACAGATAGATCGAATTCATAAACACTTTTCAACTATGTTGGAAAGTGTTAAAAAAATCATTCGAAACATTTTGAATAATGTATTATATATTTTAATGAGAAAAGAATTAAAAAAAAATTTTTTTTAGAAAATTGATGTAATCAAAAATGTTGTTTTTATATTAAGAGGTATTTAATATAAAAGAAGAAAATATTAATTTTTTAAATAAAAACATTGCCAAAAAATTACAGCAAATGAAAATATCTCCTACGAATAAGAGGAAACGTATGCTGCTCAATGGTTGATGAAAATACTTGACGAAATAATAATACTAATAATAAGAAAAAGATAATCATTGATATAAATTAACAGTAAATGAAAATATCTCCTGTAAATAAGAGGAAACATATATAATTATTAATTAAAATCATTTACAAAATAATAATACTAATAATAATAGCATAAAAAAGACAATCATTGATATAGAATTACACAATAAATGAAAATATCTCCTGTAAATAAGAAACATATACTATATAATTATGAATTAAAATTATTTACGAAAATAATATTACCGTATATACTCGCGTATAAGTCGACCCCCTAACTTTCGAATGTAAATTCTGGAAAAAATCAAAAACCCGCGTATAAGTCGACCCCTTAACTTTTTATTTCAATTTTGCACAAAATCAAACCAAAGATTTCACTTGCCAATGCGAAAAGGTAGTAAGTAAACAAAAACAAAACATTGACATTTTTTAAGTGATAAATTATTATTATTTGTACATTTTACATATTATTTTTGGTACTTGTTAGTTATTCCGTCGACCAAATTATTGTTGCAAAATTGTAAGACCAAATGCCAATGATGGTTGGTCGTAAATGTCACATTCACTTGAGTTACACGTGTTTACGTCGATTTTTATTTCGACGTTTTATTTGTATTTTTATTAATGTTATACTAATTTATTTGTTCTTTCGTTATTTAAAATGAAACTTATTTCAATTTGGCGAGTGGTTTATATAATGTGACGAAATGGGTCGACGGGTTAATCAAGTAGTACCTTATTTTTTTTATTCATACACATAATTTTTCAGTATTCGAAGTTTTGTTTTTACTGTTTTAACTGACTCGCGTATAAGTCGACCCCCCAACTTTGCTTAGCGAAAATTGTCAGAATTTTCTCGACTTATACGCGAGTATATACGGTAATAATAATAACTTCAAAAAAGACAATCATTGATATAAAATTACAGCAAATTAAAATATAGCTTAGAAATAAGAAGAAACATATACTATACAATTATTAATTATAATCAGTTGCGAAATAATAATACTACTAGTAATAACATGAAAAAAGACAATCATTGATATAAAATTACAGTAAATTAAAATATCTCCTATAAATAAGAAGAAAAATATATTATGCAATTATTAATAAAAATTAATTACGAAATAATAATGCTAATAATAGTAAAATTAAAAAAGACAATCACTGATATAAAATTGATTTTAAAATAACTTCTGTAAATGAAATGAAACATATACGACCCAATTATTATTTAAAATCATTTACGAAATAATAACACAAATAATAGGCACATAAAAAAAACAATCATTAATGTAAAATTACAGGAAATAAAAATATCTCTTGTAAATAAGAGGAAGCATTATATTACACAATTTTTAATTAAAATCTTTTACGAAATAATAATACTAAAAATAACAACAATAAAAAAGACAATTCTTTTAATAAGCATAGGGAAATGTTGAAAAATATAATACATATTTTAGTAGGGCCTGGTAGAGGATATTTGGTGCCCGTAAAGAAATTAAAGTATTTTTTAATTATTAAAACAGTAGAAAATTCAAACAGTCGCAGTTCAAAATAAATTAAATCTTCCTGATTCTGTTTTACTCTAACATACACATGAAATTGTGCATTTTACAGATAATTTTCTCAATTCTGAAGCATTTTGAACTTCTATTCTAAAACTTAGATCTCAACCAACTCTATATATTATCTACCAGCTTTGGATGTTATCTGCTAAAAATCTATATTGAGTTAAAGATCTTAAAGTATTTTTTAAATTATTAAAACAGTAGAAAATTCAACCAGTCACAGTTCAAAATAAATTAAACTTTCCCGATTCTATTTTATTCTACCATACGCATAAAATTGTGCATTTTATAGACAATTTTCGCAATTCTCAGGCATTTTGAACTTTCTATTCTAAAACTTAGATATCAACAAACTCTCTATATTATCTACGAGTTTTGAATGTTATTTACTAAAAGTTTATATTGAGTTAACGATCTTAAAGTATTTTTTAAATTATTAAAACAGTAGAAAATTCAACCAGTCACAGTTCAAAATAAATTAAACTTTCCTGATTCTGTTTTACTCAAACATACGCATGGAATTATGCATTTTACAGACAATTTTCGCAATTCTGAAGCATTTTGAACTTCTATTCTAAAATTTAGATCTCAAGAAACTCTACGTATTATCTACCAGTTTTGAATGTTATTTACTAAAAGTCTATATTGAGTTAAAGATCTTAAAGTATTTTCTAAATTATTAAAACAGTAGAAAATTCAACCAGTCACAGTTCAAAATAAATTAAACTTTCCTGATTCTGTTTTACTCAAACATACGCATGAAATTATGCATTTTATAGACAATTTTCGCAATTCTGAAGCATTTTGAACTTCTATTCTAAAATTTAGATCTCAAGAAACTCTACGTATTATCTACCAGTTTTGAATGTTATTTACTAAAAGTCTATATTGAGTTAAAGATCTTAAAGTATTTTCTAAATTATTAAAACAGTAGAAAATTCAACCAGTCACAGTTCAAAATATATTAAACTTTCCTGATTCTATTTTATTCTACCATACGCATGAAAGTGTGCATTTTATAGACAATTTTCGCAATTCTCAGGCATTTTGAACTTTCTATTCTAAAATTTAGATCTCAACAAACTCTACATATTGTCTACCAGTTTTGAATGTTATTTACTAAAAGTTTTTATTGAGTTAAAGATCTAAAAGTACTTTTTAAATTATCAAAACAGTAGAAAATTCAACAAGTCACAGTTCAAAGTAAATTCTGACTTTCTTTATTCTATTTTGCTGTAACATACGCATGAAATTGTGCATTTTACAGTCAATTTTTGCAATTTTCACGCATTTTGAACTTTTATTCTAAAATTTAGATCTCAACAAACTCTGCATATTATCTGCGAACTTTGGATGTTATTTACTAAAATTCTATATTGAGTTAAATACCTTAAAGTATTTTGTATCTCTCCAGAATTATAAAATCAATCGCAAATCCAACCCATCACAGTTCAAAATAAATTAAACTTTCTTGTTTCTGTTTGAGTTTAACATGCGCATGAAATTGTGCATTTTAAAGACTGTTTTCGAATTTTACAAGCATTTTGTACTTCTATTCTAAAATTTAGGTCTCAACAAACTCTGCATATAATCTGCCAGCTTTAAATTGTATTTTATAAAAATTTAAATTGCGTAAAAGTTCTTAAAATATTTAATGAATTATAAAAACAATGGAGAAGTATTTTACAAGATATTAAAATGCAATTCATTAAAAGTGTCTGCAATTTTAAAAAATGCATCCGCATAAAAATATAATATGTTGATATACATTAAAATGCTTTCACCTGAAAACATGCACTTTCTAGTGAACAGTAAACGTGAAATATTTATTAATTTATCATTAACACTAGCAGGAGTGACCGAGCTAAGCTCGGTCAAAATTAGCTTTGTGTTTATCTCGATATATTATTCGCACTGAATCGTTCTTGCTGTTTTAGATGCAATTAGCTTGACCCTGAGACATAGTGACCCAAAATGACCCACTAATCGAATTTTTTCGAACGTGCGACCTAACACAATGCTCTTCTCGAGCCTGAAAACGGTGGAATACAAAATTTAGTGAAAATCATTAGTTGTTTTCTAGATAAAATGAGCCTGACCCACGTTGATTCAAAAACCCACAAACCGACATTTATCGAACACGTGAGCTATTTCAATGGTCTTTTTGTACTGTGAAACGGTATAACAAAAAAAGTTGTCAAAATTGTTTGAAACTTTTTGAGATGACGTTAGCTTGACCCCGACCCATTATCACCAAAATGACCCACTAATAGACTTTTCTTGAGCATGCGACCCAGCCCAATGGTTTTTATGTTGTCCAGAAATGGTGTAGTACAAAGTTTTGTCAAAATCTTTTGAGCCGTTATTTAGATACAGTTAGCTTGATCCTGATCCATTAGGACCCAACATGACCTATTGATTGAATTTTCTTGAACATGCGACCCTGCCCAATGGTCTTATCATGCCCGGAAACGGTATTATACAACATTTTGTCAAAATGTTTTGAAGCGCTTTTTAAAAACAATTAGCTTGACCCTGACCCATTGTGACCCAAAATGACCCACTAATCGAATTTTCTTGAACATGCGACCTAGCCCAATGGTCTTCTCGAGCCCGAAAACGATAGAATACAAAATTAAGTCAAAATCGTTTAAGCCGTTTTTTAGATACAATTAGCTGGACCCTGACCCATTGTAACCCAAAATGAAGCACTAATCGAATTTTCTCGAACATGTGACTTAACCCAATTCTCTTCTGATGCCCAGAAACGATATAATATAAAATCTGGTCAAAATGTTTTGAGCATGTTTTTAGATTCAATTAGCTTGACACTGGCCCATTGTGACCCAAAATGACCCACTAATAGAATTTTCTGGAACATGTGACTTAGCCCAATGATCATCTCATGACCAGAAACGGCCGTATATTGAAAAATTTTGTAAAAATGTCTTGAGCAGTTTTTAGATATAATTAGCTTGACCCTGACCCATAATGACCCATTAATCGAATTTTCCCAAACACGTGACCCATCCCAATGGTCTTTTCGTACCTGAAAACGATAGATTACAGAATATCGTCAAAATCGTAGAGCCGTTATCTAGATAAACTTAGCTGGACCCACGGTGACCCAAAATTGACCCATTAATCGAATTTTCTTGAACACGTTACCCATCCCAATGGTCTTTTCGTGCCCGAAAATGGTTAGATACAAAATTTAGTCAAAATCGTTTGAGCCGTTCTCTAGATATAATTAGCTTGACCCTGACCCATTATGACCCAAAATGACCCACTAATAGAATTTTCTCGAGCACGAGTCCCATCCCAATTGTCTTTTCGTGCCCGAAAATGGTAGGGTGCAAGATTTAATCAAAATCGTTAGAGCCGTTTTCAAGATAAAATTTACATACACACACACAATTTTTGCTCGCATTATAGTATAAGATAAGATATATTCTTAGATCAGGTAGAAATTAACAGTATCCCTTGAAGTATTAACTAATCAATTAAGAAAGCGAGTTTCTCTGGCTTTTTCGTTCAAAAGTTCATCATAGACTGAATGCTTGTGCTTGTGTATAACATCATATCGCAATTTCAATTTTTGCTGAGTACATGAAACATAAAATATACGTTTTTTTTTTCTTTGTAAATCTGACTTTTCATAATTTTTATTTTTTAGTTATTAATAGTTATGTAATAATCAGAACTGACTGAAAAGTTATTATACTTCTATAAAATTCCAGATAAGTTAAAAAAAATATGTCATAAATTGTCGAAATCACATTTATAACTCACATAAAGGAAGAAAACAGACGTGCCTTGAGGTATTTCAAATGAAAATCAAATTTCAAAGTGATTGCTTAAAAGGCGCAAAGGCAAACATAGTGAAAAAGATTCCAAGCCGGGACTCGAAACCGGGCCATCAGTATAGCGCACTGACGTTCTACCGACTAAACCACTTGGCACGATACCTAGCTCGGAAAATTTCTCACTATTATATGTTGGCAAGGCTACAAACGTAGCACAAGATGGAATATTTATCGTGAGCCACCGACCTGGGGCGAGCACGAATAGTGAGAAATTTTCCGAGCTAGATATCGTTCCAAGTGGTTTAGTCAGTAGAACGTCAGTGCGCTATACTGATGGCCCGGGTTCGAGTCCCGGCTTGGAATCTTTTTCACTATGTTTGCCTTTGCGCCTTTTAAGCAATCACTTTGAAATTTGATTTTCATTTGAAATATTGTATGCAAGGCGAATTTTTCTCTGTGGAATAATTTCCATGTATTAATATGTGTCAATAAGGTCCAAAATACCAACCCTCCTACATATTATTTTTAATCTGTATATTTTTCTTATTTAATTTAGGTGCGGAATACATACTCTTTTTTACAAGAAAACTTACACCAAATTTAGAAATTTTTGACGAAAATCGTTAAATCGTGTGTAATGCTTTTGGTTAATGTAAGTGACCTCAGAGATTTTTGTACATATCTTACTTACATTTAAGCCAATGGAGAAATTCGTTGAACTACCAATTTGTGACGCAAAACCGATATTTTGTTTGGATTGTTAACAACAGAGCAAAACCGAATGATTGTTCGTATTCGAATATTGTTCGACCAGGGGCGTAGCTACCGTGGAGCAGTTGGAGCAAACTGCTCCAGGCGCACGAATCCTAAGGGCGCAAAATTAGAAAAAGCGAAATAAAGATTTTTTAATTAAGAAATTTTTATTTAAAAATATTTACATATTTTTTTCATTATTAATCATATTATTAATCATTATAGATACATCTTGTTACAATCAGCGTATTCCTAAAATATATTGCCCTGTGTTTAACCTCAACTATTTCGATTTAAAGCATGTTTTCATACACAGTTGAAAGAAATGACTTCTATTAAGGAAATTTTTATTCATACCATATTGCGGCCTCAAGTAACTTCTCCAACACCGTTTCAGCATGCCTGATTTTTTTCTGTAACTTTTCTGTAGACGAGTGTTGAAGATTTTCAGATCTTAAAGTAATCAAAACTTATTTAACAGGGCTCTCATCGGTCACTTTACTGGCTACCACTTTTCCCAAAATATAATTTTTCTGGTACATTTCTATTAAAATGTTTTAGAAATTTATCATGATGATTACTGTACAGAAATAATGGTAGCCAAAGAATTCACCGCTGAGAAACCTATATGTACGATATAACACTAGTAATTTTACGATGATAATTATTTTACGATTTGTAAAAAAAAAATAGCCTGACAAGTTGAAGAAAATTATTGACCATTTTACAGACGAAAACCAAGAAAACGAAAATTTTGAAGGGTTTTTTGTTTGTTTGTTTGTTTTGTGAAAACTAAATATGTATCAATACAGAGCAATAATAAGAGTTCGATTTAAACATATTCCACATCAGCCAATGGCGACAAAATTTAGACGGGATGGGGGTGATGGGAAGCATTAAATTTTGTGAGTATTGTTTTTGAGATTTTAAAAATATTGCAAATGTCAAATGCAGAATCGATAAGATTTAAAAAGAGGGAAAAAGTTAAGACCAAATTCAGTGTTCCTTAGGGCTTGATTATAGCGTATGCAAAATTATACCACTTTTTTGTAGCAGTATTTTTCCGCATTAAACCTTATTTAATCGCTGAATTTTAGGGTGCGCCCTAAACCAGGTAAAGCTGCTCCCTCCCTCAGGTGAAGCTAATAGTTTTAAAATTTGCTATAAACATTAGATAGGAAAAGTCTTAAATCATTTAATAATTTTTTAAAAGATCACTTTTTTGAAGCATTTTTTATTAATGATTTTTACTTCTTTTTGCAAGGCAGAAGACTTGATTGTTTTTTTCTTGAAAGTTTCTTTGCTTCAGAGGACCATTTAAATCTTTTAAAACCTAACGTATATATTCTGTAATTTTATCTGTGACCAATAGCAACATGGTCTACCCCAAGAATTTTTATCCTGTCTGAGAGCGTGGCCTCTCTTAATATATATATATATATATATATATATATATATATAACCATTAATTAAACATTACCGACTATCATCAAAAACCGCATTATTGCGAATGATTGACAATAAAACTGGATGCCACAAACCTATAATATAGAACTGTATGTATAAAATAATGTACCTTATACTTAATTACAATAATTAATAAGGAAGAATAAAAAAAGAAGAACATGGATTCCGAAAAAAATGAAAAACTAATATATTGAATTACGTTTTCAAGAGTACAGAATTCAATGATATAAGCAAATCGGTTGTTTTCTGTGAGAAAAAAGCTTAAAGCTGAAAAAAAATTTTCTCCTGTACTCGAACAACCAATATCCAAAAGAATAGTCTCAAGATGAAAAAAAGCTAAAAAAATATGATTGTGCAATCAAAAAAATTAAACTGATAATTAATCATGGAATACAAAGTTGAAAATAAAACAATATTAAAAAGTATAGAGGAATAATAATAAAACTATTTACCCAATTTTAATACATACAGTATAACATTAGTTATATCAAATAAACTTATATGCATAATAATCACTAAAAAGATGGTATACTATTATTAATTAATATGATATTGTCCTGAGTAGACTAAATTTTAAAACAAGTTAATATTGAATTTGATTAAATATATTTAATATGAATTGAAATAAAAAGAAAAGGCACCAATTACATATAAAACATCAAATCAACATCCATATAAAATGCGTATTAGAAATGTAGTTATAATACTAAAGCCCCATCATTTTTTAAAAAAATTAACCATTGCGTATTATCCAGACACCACCACCTTCCTCAATACTCTAACATCTACCCACCCAACCATCCTATATATATATATATATATATACGTATTTTATTATCATTTATCAAGTACACTGTAAAAAAACCACTGTAAATTTGCCAGCACAAACTCGATCACAGTTGAATGTACTGTATCTTCTTTGGTTTCCTGACTATTTAAACATGAAAAATACAGTAGTTGCGTAAAATTAACAGTACAATGTACTAGCAATTTGGGCGCATTTGGACGACAGCACAAACTACTGGCGTCCAAATTGCCAGTACATTGTGCTATTAATTTTACGCAACCACTGTATTTTCCATGTTTAAATAGTCAGGAAACCAAAGAAAGATACAGTACATTCAACTGTGATCGAGTTTGTGCGCGAGATGAACAGTACTTTGTACTGTAAAAATGTCGTTTTTTTTACAGTGTATTTGTTTGAAATGTGTAGGCTTCGTGTTTTCGTACAATGCTGTGGTTGTAATTTCCCCTATATAAATGTGCATTACATTGATTTTTGCGCTTGATGTGCGAAAGTATTTATAAAGGATATTTTCGGCAAAGAAAATGTAATTCAAACATTCTTTTTTTGTTAAAAATTGCATTTTAATATGAAAATGGGACTGTTTCAATATTGTCTATAAATGTGATAATCAGAACGGCGGTTACCTATTTTGTATATATGTTAGAACAGGACTCTTTTTATTTTTTTAAACCGATTTTTCACGTAGTCATCGAGCATGTATTTCAGACAAAATCGTGTTAAAGATATATGACAAGACGTTTTTTTCCCTTCGTTGACTGGTTTTTCTGCTTTCGTCGGGAAATTCCGTTGAAAACGCCAACTTTGACAGCGTTTTCTGTAAGATCTGTTGTGTTTACAAAAAATACGGAAAACGTCTTTCGATTACAAAGTTCTGAATAACAACACTTGTCAGTTTCATGCGTTCTCGAGCAAAAATTAATTAAAACGTATGCCGTAAAATTGTCCCTTTGGATTTAAGAACAGCCTTAAGAAATAAAATCATACAAATTTCAGATTCATTTAAGAATATTATCATGTGTCCGGTCAACACCGGGTGGGTCAGCTAGTCTATACTAATAAAAGAAAGTTTCTCTCTGTGTGTTGTGGCTAGCGAAATATACTGCACGTAGAAGCCTGAAAATTTGGGTGAGGGTAGTCCAAGACAGGTCCTGATACATCTGAAGCTCAGATTTTTAATTTTTTATGACCGCCCCCTCCCCCCCCCCCACAGAGCACCTTTCAATTTGTATGCCCTGAATTGCTCAGAACTTGCCCCCCCCCCTTTTATCAGATCTTCTTCATTTTGGGGGCCCTTTTCCCATTTAGTTATTCTCCGTTTCTACATTCCAGTTAAGACTCTGGGCCCCTTGAAATTTTTGAGCGCCATGCGTTTTTCACACTCTAATATTGTCAACCTCTCAAGGCATAACTTTAAAATTGAGACTTGGACTCCTCTCCCTTGGCCAGCACCCTCATATTTTTATTGGGCACCTAGTGCCCTTCTTTAAGAATTTCCCCCACTTTTTCTGCGCTTCTTTAAAATTTTATTTGAATGATTAATACATACCCTATGTTTAATTGCGAGTTATTGAGATCTAAAGCGCTAAGTACTAGAACCTTTTAACATGTTTCCATCTTAGGGTCCTGCTCTCAACTATCAGTTGGCCCCTTTTGGACCTCCTATTATATCTCCCTTAAAAATGGTCTGATCTACTAACTTTTTTTGTGACAACATTTTAGGAAATCTAGCTACTACATGAACAATATAAAAAAATTTTTAGACTTCAGCTACCACTAAATTTAAATATTAATCGCCTTCTTGAGGCCCTTGCCCAGCTACATTCCAGTTGAGACCCTGAACCCTTGGGGCTTGATACGAGCCCACTTGAAGTTTCTGTGTCCTAAATTGTTAATAAATTGTCCCCTTTTAATCCGACATTCGTTTTCGGGTCTCTTTTTCCATTTAAATTTTTTTTTTCGTTTCTACATTTCAGTTAAGACATTGGCCCCCTAGGGTAACTTTTTATGCACCATGCATTTTTCACCCACTAATTGTGTCACATTCTCAACTTCAAAATAGAGTCTTGGACTTCTCTCCCCGAGCCAACACCTTCATAGATTTATTGGGACCCTAGGGCTCTTTTTTAAGCACTTCTTTGAGAAAAAAGTCTAATGATTAATACTTATACCCTATACTTAATTTCGACTAATTGAAAATCTAAAGTGCTAAGTACTAGGGTCTTTTATCATGTTTTCATCTTAGACCTTGCTCTAGATTATCAGTAGGCTCCTTATATCAGTTATATTCTTATCAGTAGGCAGTTATAGTTCCCTTAAAAATGGGCCGATTCACTAGGATTTTTTCCTAACAACTTCTTAGGTCCTCCAGCTACTGCATGAATAACAAAAAAATTACTCACACTTCAGCTACCACCAATTTTGAATATTAATCGCCTTTTTAGGGTCCTTGGTGCAGTTTCTTTAAAAATTATCCGATAGTCTTGCAATTTTCTTTAGCATAGTTCTAGGGTCCTCCAGCTACTTTATAAACACTAACAAATTTCTTTATACTCCAGGTACCACCTTTTTCGAATATTAATCTTCTTTTTCGACATCAACTTACATTTACTCACTACAGCCGTGAATTAAAATTCGCGCTACCGTTAAAGATAAGTGGTTAACATTAGAGGGGACGGGATTTTATCCGTAAATTAAATGTCACTTAACGTTAAAGATAATTCGTTAAATTTACAGGGGGGGGGGCGAAAAACACCTTCCACTGCTTCGGGGTGCATTCTTTCTTCGGGTTCTAGGGGCCCGATTTCAACGAGAATTGGTTCATTCAACCTAGACTACGATTCAGCTACTTTCTGTATTATGAAAGTTTGTCTTAGACTTCAGTTACCAACATTTTCGAACATTAAGGTTGTTCTTAACTGCTCTGCTCAACAAGCGAAAAACGTTTTGACATATTTACAAATTCATTTTTTATCGGAAAGATATAAAATTGGAAAGCCTGGCCATGGAAGCGATTTGGAATCGAACTGTTTTTTCCATTTTTTGATCAATCAATTACCTATTGAGTTATAAGCGAATTCGATCACGTGACAAACCCGTGTTTCGTCCGCTCTTGAGTTCTCTTTCTCCCTCCGCGCGGAAATTCGGTTCAAAACGCCTACTTTGACATTATTTTCTGAAAGATCTATTGCGTTTGCAAAAAAAAAAAAAAAAAAAAAAAAAAAAAAAAAAAAAAAAAAAACGGAAAAAACAGCTCAATTACATAGTTTCTGAACAACAACACCAGCTAGTTTCATGCATTTTCGAACAAAAATAAATTAAAACTTATGTCAGAAAGTTGCCCTTTTTGATTTGAGAACCCCCTTAATGGTACATTCTTTTCCGGGTTCAATGTGCCCTATTTCAATGCTAATTAGATAATTAAGCTTAGTTTACTATTCAGCTACTTTCTGCATTATAGAAGTTTATCTTAAACTTCTGTTACCACCATTTTCGAACATTAACTGCGCATTCTTTTTTCAGTTGTTGTGGGCTCTATTTCAACGGAAATAGGTCAATTCAACTTAGCTTACGATTGTTTTAAACATTATAGTTCTACCGCAGGATTCGCATTCTTATCTCGGGTTGTATGGGCTCGATTACTACGGTGTTTACTCATTCATCTTGGTTTTCGATTGCCTCCGGCGCGTACGGAACATTCCTGGCGTACACTGCCTTTGGTAGCGGGGACCCAGGACACAGTTTCGCTCTGAAAGAGGTTTCTCGGAATATACTAGACGCTGCCGAAGGCAGTGGACCATCCCTAAAACAGGTTCATTTGAACTACTTTATGAATATATAAAATCATACAAACTTGAGATTTGTTTACGTTATTATAACGAGCCCGGACAACGCCGGGCGGGTCAGCTAGTTACTATATATATATATATATATATATATATATATATATATATATATGTGTGTATATATGTAACTTCAAAACAAAATTACGCAGAGCTTCTTTCAGTGACAAGAGGGCGCACAAACTTTACTTGCTCCAGGGCGCTGAATATGTAGCTACGCCACTGTGTTCGACAACGCAAAACCGATATTTTGCCCATTTGGATTGTTGGACAGAGATTTTCTCACATTGGATTATTGGAAAAAGCAAACAGTGCAAACAAAGGAACGCCACGTGGTTGCCATGAGTTAGGGAAACAAAGCAAACAAACAAACGCCACGTGTCACTGCGCTCTTACTAAGGCAGTAATTGCATGTATGCATTATAACTTAATTAAGACAGCAGTATGGCATTATCAACGCACTGTTGAAGAAAAGGTAGTGTTCGTGCCACTCAAGTGGCTTAATTTCTAAAGAACTATCGGTAATAAAAGCCAGCGCATAACAATCGAAACGTTTGCCCATACCGTCTTGTACTTTGTACAGTAATTGAGGCACCGTCTATTAGTCAAAATATATCGGGTTCAAATTCCGGTTTTTATTTGTATGTTCATAATATTTTGGAAACTTCTGGGGTGCTCGCTCATAAGCAAAATTGGTTAAACTGCCAATAAACAAGTGTCTAAGAATAAAGGAAAAGATCAAGAGGCAAGTTCTCACTCGAAATAAACAACCTCGTGGATAAAAGTAAACGAATACATTTCTAAAAGAAAGCTTTATAGTCATACTCAGAGTATAAAATCCCACCTTCATTGACCTTGTTTACATCATGTAACCATACATCTATTTCAATCACGTGACCACGTGCCCACCAGTTTTCACTAACCAACCAATATTACAGATTTTTCTAGCCAATATTATCGCTTAGCCACTCAAAGTGGGGAATAACCGGAAAAACTGAGGTTATATGGGCACTGAGCAAGTACATCACGATGTCGTAACTAGAAGACTCCAGTTTGATAAATGACGACAATTCAACTGTCTGTGTACATTCCATATTTTCCGATCTAAAAACCGTGATATGATGTCTTTTCGCTGGAGGATTTTATGATATGTGAGAGAAGGGTACAGTGCCAAGAAAACAGATTCCCTTTCCGTTAATGGTCAGATATGTTGGAATTTTCAGTCGTTATGGACTGGAAGGGACTAGAATCACCCAACCCAGGCACCCACCAAAATCTGGCATAGGTGTTTAACCGTGGGTGGAAAATCCCCTCTACCGTCCAACTCAGCCCAGCCAGGGCAACGCAGCTCAGAAAATCAACGGACTCTTAATAAACTTCTAAATGAAATTAACAAAAAATATAAAATAAGTGCCCTGAGACTTATAACCAAATACAAAAAATATACAGAAATAAAAGACATTTACAACTTGTAACATATGTCTGTACTTAAACAATAGGGCCGACAAGATTTATAGACGATTTTTAACAAGCTTTACAACTGTCTGCTTATAGAACCTAAAAAACACAAACTTAAAGTAAATAAACAATCAAAAACCTTAATCTGCTAAATGAACACTGTCAGACTTGACAGAAGACATAATGGATATTCATGAAAGTTCTTTGTAAGTTCAGAAGAGTTCAAAAAATATACTTAATGAAAGAATAGTTCTTATTGAGGTCATTATAAATAACTTTCAATTTTTTGCAGTTCGACCAAGTCATGAACACATTTCGCATATTCCATTCCTCGGTTCTATTCTGGATATACACAAATGAGTCCCTCGAGATTCGGCAACTTTAAAAAATATAATGGCCAGGATCCCCACGTTTTCCAAAGTCACATTTGTCATTTGCACGCTTCCCAATTTTGTGTAGATACGACGGGAATGCACCATGTCCTGTTATAAAATAGATTACAATCTGGGAATCACAGAGGAAATCTAAGTTTACTTCGGGAATGACTCTGTAAGTATCTCTGCCTTTCTAGAGTATGACCAGCGCCTTTGCCAGTCATTAACATTCTTGACACGGTAATGGTATTTAATCATACTTATTGGTGTGGGAAGTTTCACCTCTTCATCAAAAAGATTATCAACTATAGCGGACTTGGCAAGTTCGTCAACCCGCTTGTTCCCGGCGATACCCACATGAGCCTTGATACAGCCCAAATGGACCGTTTTGTTTCGCATGGTTCGTAACGTCGTAAAGATTTCATATAGCAGGTCATTCGTTGGAAAAAGACGAATCAGAGCAGAAACTGATGACATACTGTCTGTGTATAAAAACAGTTGACCATATCCTGATCTACTAAACCAACGAATGGCTTCTAATATCGCTAAAAGTTCAGCTTGATACACTGTATTATAACTCATAAGTCTTATTCTTTTATTATAGATCTCTTCTTCTTTCATATAAATTACAAAGGCTGAAGCTACTTCATTCTGAATTCTAGAACCATCAGTAAATGCTATGGGACTATTACGTCTTGGCACGAGCCTTCTTACTGAAGTAATAAAATTGATATTGTGACCCTCATAGAAATTAAGATAATCAAATGTGTGTATTCTTCTCGTGATATCAGAGAAGTGAACAGTTCTATTATCTATCTCTACTGTTCCCTCACCATGTAATATGCTATAGAGCCGACTTGAGTTTGACAATTCTGTATCAATGGGTAACACACCAGACAAAATACACAAAGCTTCAGTTGATGTGGAGCGATATCTCTAATAACCGATAACAGACAAATCCTTTGGCAAGAGGAAAGTCTTCTTAGGCCATGACTATTTAGATCCGAATACCAAGATTCATGTCCATATGAGATTTGCTTCTTCAACACAGTTGAATACCAAGTCTTTAATAAGCTCGTTGGAACACCTACATATCTGACCCTGACCTTCCCCATATTGCATGTAAATGAGATGAACCTTCCACGAATCATATCCAAATGGTCCAGCCAGTTAATTGAACTATCAAGAAGGAAACCCAGATAGAAAAGATTGTCTTTTACAGGAATTGATCTTCCTCTATGTTTAAAAATAGGGCGTCTTTTCTTCATTGTATTTCTGCCAAACATCATCGATGTTGTTTTAGTCACGTTAAGATGCAAATTATATTCCATGCAAATATCTGAAAAAGCTTCAACAGTTCTATTGACTTTGTTTTCGAGGGCCGCCCTAGTATTTGCTCCTTCCACCACCAGCGAATCATCTGCATAAGAAATTAATTCGATGTGATGATCTCTACTTCTTTTAATTAATTTATCGGCGACTATTGACCATATTAAAGGCCCAAGACAGGATCCCTGAGGGCATCCAATAAATATTCTAAACCAACGTATACCATTGGTAAATTTAAAACTAATTAGTCTTGCTGTAATATAGTTTTTAAAAACATGTTTAAGATACTCAAATAGTGGAAGATTGTCTATTATATCAGCTACCACATTCCAATCAAGAACGTCAAAAGCCCCAGCTATATCAAACGATATGGCTGCACAGTACTTGAAGTCTATAAATGTATATTTGACTTTCTGTTTTAACGCCATAAGAGCCGTCAAGGTACTTTTACCCTCTCTGAAGCCATGCTGCTCCTCATCCAAATAAGATGCAGATTCTAACATACTTATTATTCGGACCTTTAACATTCTCTCGTATATTTTAGCTATGATTGGGAGCAAAGTAATTGGTCTATAAGATTTATGGTGATTTTTCTGGTCGATTTCTCTTTCTAAAGAAGATCACAACACCGTTTTTCCATATTGTTGGAAAATGGGCGAATCTGAAGCAAGTATTGTACATAAGCAACATTAATGCCGTAAACTTTTTACACAAGTTTTTAATTACGATTGCATCGACTTCGTCGAAGCCAGGTGCCTTGTTATTGTGTTGCTGTGCTGTCGCATGAAACAGTTCTTTTCTGGTAAATTCATAATAGTCCTGATATTTTTTAAAATCCAGAGAACTAACAAAAGAGTGTGGCGTCCGTGGAATCTCATCGATCCTAAAATGCTCAGCCATCAATGTGTGGGCAACGTTGTTATAAGAATCGAATACACTAGAATTTTCCAAGGTGGAGAATGCCATATCTTCAAACTTGAATTTTTTGCCCGAGACATATTTAAACACATTCCCGTAAGCCTGATTAGTAAGACTACAAAAATCTAGCCAACCTTTACGTTTTACCTTTCTAATTGCTCGCTTATATTCACGTCGATACTTTATATATGTTTATACACATCATTTTCCAGATTATTTCTGTGTCTCTTATATGAAGCTGCCACCTTATTTCTCATTACTTTAAGGTCTGAGGTATACCATGAAACAGTTGGCCTATTAGATAAAACACCTTTTCTGAAGACTTTATTCATACAATACTGTAAATAATCATGAAAAGCATCCATCCAATCCTCAAGCATTGACTGATTACAGACTCTCACCAATGAGGAATAAATTGCATCATACTTTTCAGCAAACACCTTATTAAATTTATCCATGGATTTATTCTTCGTTTTAAAACGGTCAAAAGATCTGCATACAGGGTTTAAACATAATTCAAAAATGATATAACGATGATCCGAAAATGATAAAGTTTGGTCGTCAACTCTCCAATTCTCCAGAAAAGGCACCATGATAACGTCAAGCAGTGTTAAGTCTGGCCTACCCTTAAGATCACCTTGGACGAAAGAATGAGAAGCACTAGAGTCATTTACTATTCTTAAATCTGTGGTCATAAGATGTTCTGCAAATACTTCTGTACGATCGTTTTCTCTTGTATAACCCAGTGTCTTAAGCAGGACATTGAAATCACCGCCAATAATGATCCGAGAGGCATGTTGATAATGAGTAATCCAGGGCGACAAGTCTTCATCCAGATTGCCCGAAGGAGGAGCATAAACTGAGCCTATGATCAAAGGACCATCTTCTAACGTCACTGTTATAAAAATTGAGTTTCTTAACACAATACCTTTCACAATTGCAAACGCCTTGTCTGTACAAAGAATGGCTGAAGTGTTAGAGGTAGAAAGGAAGCAGAGCCAGTCTGGCATAAGACCAGAAAAAGAACCATTGACAATGTATGGATCTTGACACAAAATAAAATCCGCAATAGTGCTCTCCGCATAAGATGCCAAAGCATCATTTGCATCGGAGCAATGGTGCAGATTTATTTGAACAACAACCAAACTACCCACAGCCTTTCCATCAACCCCATCCTCCGTTATAATCTCTTAGACAACAACTCAGTACGGTACTCCTGATAGCAAGGACAATCCATGCTATCCGCTCTATGTGCTATGTCAATTTCATCATCTTTGTTAGCGCAATTTGCACATTTTTCCTCTGTTTCTTTGCAGTCTTTCATCCCATGAGCACCTAACACATTTTTCAGGGCCAGGACATCGCATGGTCCTATGGCAATACGCCTGGCATTTAAAACAACGGAGTACTGGGACAAATCCAACCATTCTGTATCTTTCCAAGGCGATACAAAGACGTCTCCTAGCAATCAAAAGATCCGCACCCCTCCGCATCAACATCTATAATCCAATTAACCGAACCTCTGCGAGTTGGATAATGACGAACTACATGAACATCAGCCGACGCCGACAGCCCCCCATCTTCCAACATACGAACCAAAGAAGTCTTAACTTCATCCTCGGTAACATCTACGTCCACGCTCAGAATCAATATGCGTTGGCGACGTCTCTTCGGAACTGTAATTTTGACCTTGTCTTTGAGTCGCTCCTCACCCTCTATTAATGTTCTCAATTTCTCTGTTTCTTCCTTCGTTTTAACTCTCATCACCAATTGGCCCGATTTCGTAGATACTACGTCGTAAGGTGTCAATCCAATCGATTTTTCCTTCCAAATTCCTTTTAATTCTTTTTTCATTCCGGGTATATCGTCACCTTCTACAGGAGATATCATCACAGAAAATCCGTGATCCTTTTTGGCTGGTACCTTCTTTAAAGCCGGAAACTCAATGAGTTTCGATTCTTCAGCCGTTCCGCCCGAAACACGTTTCACTAAAGCCTCATACGCTCTGCTGTTAGTCACCATAGTTCTCACTTTAGTCTCGTTGGCAACACTCTCTCTATGATCCCTAACTATTCTAATATTAATATAGTCGAAGCATTTCTTCATCATTTTCATAATTTCTATAGTCACCTTTCTTCCACCAGATTTTTCCTTCTGTGCTTCCACCGTGTCATAAATCATGACATTAACTTTCTGAATTGCAGTCGGATAATCTTCCGCGTCTCTTTCTTCAAAAAACTTATCTAATTTAGCCATAGCAACACTCAACAACAAAAGAAAATAATCCAATGACCCTCTATCCAAATCCTCAAAGACCCTCTATAAAAACTACGGAACTTCACCTACTGCCGATTACACTGAGAACAAGCTTTCAACATATACAGGGAGTGCCTCTCTTACTGAGTGAAAGCCACCTACTAATCTAAACAAAAACAAATACTGAAAATCAGATGGAATGACATAAGAAAGGAGCGTCTAAAATAAACCTGTCATCTGACATGTGACTGCACAGAACAAAACAAAACTCAAAGATAATCAAATACACAGGTCACATGAACTGTGACGACACAAACCACATATAACTAAACTCTCAAATCCAAAAAACACAAATAATCCAAAATAAACCACCACGAACAGGCACAAAAATAAATAACTCTAGAACTCCATTAAATCAAATCTCCAATCAAACAAAAAATCAACTACAAGAAAGAAGCAATAAATAACTCAACACAGCCAACTAACAAAATGGCGACGAGAACATTGAAACATGATCCGCCCACCAATACCCCTAAAGGTATGTAATTACTTAATTAATTAAAATAAATTAACAACATATATATCAAATGAAGACCCCGAACTCAGGGAAACTAACCGCTAACTTTAAATATAAAAATAAGTACAGGAAATACGATTAATTAGCCTGTAAAGTAAGTGACGCTATGAACTTAGCGTAAAATGGCTTGAAAAATACACTGAATAATTTCAAAGATTAAATAGCTCAAAAAATAACATGAATAATTAACCAAAAAGAACACAGGAACAGTAAAAGAAGTACAGACAGGCAATGCAATGTTAATCAGAACAAATTTGGATATTTACTTAGTTTTGGACTTTACTTTCAGGAGCAGCCAAAAACACGTCCGTCATCAATGGCGGCGGAAGGGAATTTTTCCAGTCGTTATGGGTTACCGGGGTTTCGGCCGCATAGAGAGCCCTTTTGGTTATGTTTTCATACATGAGTTATTTTTTATAATTTTACATCGCTGGCAAACGCCAAAAATATTAAATATCCACTTTCAATAACAAATAAAACACAGAATAATGTGAAGATCAACATAATTCGGCTTTTAGTGTGAAGAACAGCTTGTAAATGTGTGAAATAATAATATATGGAGGCAAAATTATTTATAATCGCATTACGCAAAAATAAATAGATTCTTCGATTATTTCTGATTTAACTATATTTTCAGAAACAGATTATAACTGGCATTGTGTCATAAAATTAGTACCATGAATTATTCCACAAAAACGAATGAGATGAAGTACCTACACTCAGATTAATTTATTTCTTAACTAAAAACAAAATTAAACAAATAATTGAAACCTAGAAAGAGTAGGAACTTTATTGACACACTCCCTTTCTTGTTGTTAAAGTTTAGATAAATTTCTTATCATGTGAACTCAAATTGTACATGATATAATGGCCTTTTAACTTTTAACTAAAGTAAATTTTTATTTGGCACTTTTTTTCTTTTGTATAACTGAATTGCCATTCCTAACCATTTAAAATCAATCTATCTCCATTACCACATTAAATGCCACTTTCAAAATATCCTGATTTTCCCCAATTATGGTGACGTATTACTTAAAAGCAAAATCTTCAAGCAACAAGTCCCTTATCGTTGAACGTATCGTGAAATATCGTCAGTTCAAGAACCTTTAGATGTAGTCTATATATTTAAAAATATGAGCCGCAAATTTTAAATGAAGAAACATGACTGTTAAAATGACATAATATGGTAATTTTCAATGCTTCGAAAAATATTTTCTAATTGCTTGATTTATTCTTATACCAAAATATCGGAGACTTTTTAACACTCCGAAGGTCGCTACTCTTAGAACAGCACAGAAAGTCGCTATGTATGTGTGAGATAATCTCATAAAATTGATCCATTCATCAAAAACATCGACGAATTTTTCATTATATAGGAACAATACGAATGTATATGCACTTTAAAATACACTTAATTCAAAAAAAGAGGACGATTTCCGCTATAAAAACAAAAATTTAGTTAACGAATACAACTGAAAAGACATACTGTGTATCTCTTAGATCGAGCGCGACCTTCTAAGTGTTTCATATTTACAAGGTAGTTGCATTTATCCAATAATTTCTATCCATCATTTCCATAGATTTTTGCTTCGTATTCTTCGACTAAACATCTGTATTTCCGTTTATTTGAACAAAGAAATCAGCACAGATTCGAACATAAATAAGGATCATAGTTAGTCCAATGATTGTCATACAAGATACCAGTTTTAATATTTTCAATTTCAGAGTTAATTAACTGGTAATCAATTATATTTTATTATTCTCAATTTATAATTAGTATTTTCATTTGCAGGGTTAATTTAAGTAAAGGGTGTTTTTTAGAAGTATACAAATTTAAAACGAAATAAAACACATAAAAATATTGTTAATGGTCAGGATATTGGTTTTATTAGATGAATAATTTGAATAAAACCAATAAATGAATACTTTGTTTAATATCAAAGACAAAACATGTGTATGGGCGCCGCGGCTGGGTCGAATGAAGCACAATCTGTAAGTCTAATACCCTGTTCACACTGCGTTATCGGAACTCTCTTAAACCTCCGAACTCTCTGAGGGAGTTCCACAAACTCTCTGAGAGAGTTTCAACTTTCTTCGGGCTAGAGACAGTCACGACCATTCACTCTCGCTGGCTGTAAAGCTTCGCATTAACTGATTGGGTGTTGCGGGCGGTTTTATCTTAAGCGCATGCGCAAAGAACACAGTGACGTTCACTGAGTTATCTTAAGTGAGTTTTTCCATGTGAACAGGTTTCCAATTCCGGGAGGGTACCACCTCAAAATTAAGAGAGTTCGGCGGCCTAAGATATCTTAAGTATCGTAGTGTGAACATAGTATAATGAACCTTATGCACGCAACCTGTGGTCGAGGCTAAAATTCGTCTGGGCGGTATTTACTGGTGGTGTTTAGCATAGCAGTCTATGGAGTGTGAGTTATTACTGACTGTTCGTTAAAAATACCGCAAAAAAATTCTTTGTTGTAGCAGCATATACTTAATATATTGTAATATAAATTCAAAATGTTCTGTATGCGAGAAGTTCGCAAATTTTTCAGTTAAAATGTATGCACTCAACCTGTGTAAAGGCTAAAGTCGTCTGCTAACAGTGTTTGCGACTGCGCATACTGGCATTCTGGCGAAGCAGTGGCTAGAATAACAGATCAACATACCGCCAGCTCTGGCATCTGACGTCACCTGCATAGGGTCCATTTTCAACCACTTTATCGAGCAGCTCGCACCGTATATCAGCAATAACGGGGCGAAGGTTGATTTAGAAGTGGTCCAACGTCTGTGGTTTATCGGCGTAGACCAGCTAATCCACACATCACCATAGAAAATAATCCATTGAGGAGATCACATGACCATGAAGCAAGTTCACAGGTCCATTATGTGAAATTATGTGCTCACTGAATGTCTCCCGCAATAAATTGATGGTGTTTTGCACAATTTGCAAGCGTTTTTCTGGCGCAAGTCTATTCGTGGTAAAATGGCAAAACATACTGGGCCCAAATCCTCTGTCAGCTGTCAAATTGACTGTGACTAGAAACAGTGTTGCCTAATTTCAAAACCATTACCTCTAAAAAATACCCTTTACTTATTACATTTAATTCTCCTTTTCCCCAGTTCTTTGATACAGTACCCAGTTCTTTGATCTCCGTACAGTAGAACCTCGATTATCCGAACTAATTGGGACCGACCCTATTTCGGAAAATGGAAATTTTTGGATAATCAGAATTCTTCAATTTTAAGATTAAGGAGAAAAATATGCACTATTTCTTATTATGGTAGCAAGTGCTTAATAAAAAATAAAGCAATAGCAAAATAGAAACGAAAATAAATTACTTGAATTTATATTAATATTTGGAAATTTTTCCAGAGAGAAACATTCACCTTGCATACAATATTTCAAATAAAAATCAAATTTCAAAATAATTGCTTAAAAGGCGCAAAGGCCAACCTAGTGAAAAAGATTCCATGCCGGTACCCGAACCCGGGCCATCAGTATAGTGCACTGACGTTCTAACGACTAAACCACATGGAACGATACCCAGCCTGGAACTTCTCACTGTTACAGGTTGGCAAGGCTACAAACACAGCACAAGATAGAATATTTTTCCGTGAGCCACCGGCATGGGGCAAACACAAAACTTAATAAAAATTTCCAAGTATTAATATAGTTTCAATCGATGCTGGATTTAATTAAGTTTCGTGTTTGCCCCATGTCAGTGGCTCGCGGAAAAATATTCCATCTTGTGCTGCGTTTGTAGCCTTGCCAACCTGTAATAGTGAGAAGTTCCAGTCTGGGTATCGTTCCATGTGGTTTAGTCGGTAGAACGTCAGTGCGCTATACTGATAGTCCGGGTTCGAGTCCCGGCATGGAATCGTTCTTGACTTTCATTTGAAATACTTGAATTTATTTTGAAATTAAGTACCTATTACATATATCGCAAGGGTTTGAATAAACGTTTTGTTTGTCGTAGTTTCAATTGCCTTTGCTTTGAAGCTCTATCACGGAGTTTTTAAATATTATTAGTTCACCAGTATCACAGTCTTTCTGCTGCTCCAGCCATGCTGAACCTTTTGAAAAACATTCAAAAGCTTCAGGATTTCCAGTTTGTTCATTTTCTTCGTTCCACTCCGCGGCTTACGGTAGCTCAAGTTAAATTCAAAGGAACTCTAAGAAAAGGGGTCGAAAATATTTTTATGCACTCGTAGTTGGAAAGGACCACTTGCACACAAGGGATATGATAGTTAAAAAAAAAAAAAAAAAAAAAAAAGAGCTTTCAAAATAGGTTTTGGTTGACCGAGAGTTTCGGTTAAAAGGGTTTCGGATAAAAGAGGTTCTACTGCAATATTTTATACATATTATTATTTAACAAAAAATATAGTTTTTGGTACACTTTTTAACAACATAATAAGTTAAAGACAGTCCTACCTTGAGCCGTCTTCACAACAACCTGGGTAACATTTTACATCACACACCTTCGACGTTGTCTTTCATTCTGACCTATACTTACATATGAGAAGGAAGTAGCGGCCCAGGTGCTGCATGTATCCTTTAATCCATAAACATTAGGCGAACTCTTTTCCAGATATCACCCGATCAGTCTTCCGCTCACATGGTTACAAGTTGTCCAACCCGGAGGAAACATCCATATCGCAGCAATTTAGACGAGCAGCATTCTGGAACTGTGAGAATTGAATAAATGTTTGAATTAAACAATTGACTTTATTGTTTAAAAAAATGTAATTGTGAGAAAAAAAAAGAAACTCTGCAGTGGAAATCATTGTTGCGATTCGTAAAATAACAATGAAGATTTGTAATGAGAATTAACGTTTGCAATTGTTGAAAAATAACAACAACAAAAATGAAATTATTGTTGCGGCAAAATAGTCTTCGTGGAAATAAACAATTTTGGTTGGTTTCAAAATAGCAACATGCCAACCAAGGGAATTCATGAGGGAAATTTTACAACCCTAGAAATACCGTACACACACACGCGCTCAAAAAAAAAAATGGAAGGAAATTTACATGCAAAATAAAGATATTTATTTTTTCAGAAATATTTCATTAGTTTTTGCCACCCTTTTTTTTTATAGGTGCAGATTCGCGGTCGCATGTCGCCACATGGAGACTAAATTTTTTGATTTGGCGACTAATTTTCGATGTTTAAGTCGCCATCCTTTGGTGAATTTCGTGTTTATTCAGTGATCCTTTGACGAAAATCGCATTTTTTCTGCAATTCTTTGACGAAAATTGCGGAGTTTTCAATCCTTTGACGAAAACCGTTTTTTTTCTTCGTGAACCTTAGTCGACAATCCCGTTTTTTCTGCGATTCTTTGACGAAAATTGCGTTTTTTGCGATCCTTTGACGAAAATCGCTCTTTTTTCGCGATCCTTTGACGAAGATTTTTGATATCCTTAGATAAAATTTGCATTTTTACTGTAATCTTTTGACGAAATTCGCGTTGTTTCTCCGATCCTTAAGTTTTTTGGGGATTTTTTCGTGGTTCTTGGACAAACGTTTCGGGGTTTTTTGGGATTCTTTGAGAAAATTCTATTTCAATCCTATCACGAAGTTGACGGTTTTCTGCAAAAATTGACGAAATTCGCATTTTTCCGTGATTCTTTGACGAGAAGCGCGTTTTTTCCGCGATTCTTTGATAACATTCGCATTTTTTCTCTGATCTTTTGACGAAATGGACGATTTTTTTTGAGAAAAATGGCATTTTCTGCGATCCACTGACGAACTTTGCGGATTTTTTGTGAAACTTGCGGGGTTTTTTTGCTATCTTTTTACGAAATTCGCGCTCTTTTCTGCTGACGATTGACAAAATTGGTTTTTTGGACGACCATTTGTCGAAGTTCTCGAGGTTTTTCCGTGATATTTTTTCTGTCCGAATTTTCGGTACCGAATGCCTTAAATTTTGGAATGCGGAAAATTTGGAACAGAATCACCCCGAATGTAATAATATGTAATAAGATATTTTTTAGATCATTTTTCTCGTGCGATCTTGAAAAACAAATGTTTGAATTATATTTTGATCTTTGTAGTGCAAAATAATCTCACGCATTCACAATTTTTTTTTTATATGTACTCTTATATGACAAAATGAAAGTAAGATATATTGTTTTCCTAATATTCCCCACTGTCATGATTGCACTAGCTTATTGTTATATATATATATATATATATATATATATATATATATATATATATCAGTGGCGTGGCGTCCGGTCATCGCTGGATGCGGCGATGACCAAGCTCTTTAAAACTCTTAATAAGCTTTTAAAACTCGACGATCCAGTTTTAGCAAAACATTTGGAGTTCATGTATAAGTGAAGGTAAGATTTAAAGTTTCTTTTTTGAACATTCAACCATTGAATTTTAGAGTTAATAATTTTTCACCACAAACTTAAATAATTGCGATGACCACCGAAAATTTTCACGCCACGCCACTGATATATATATATATATATATATATATATATATATATATAATGAATCAGCGCTACTCCCGTTGTTTCGGTGTAGATCGGTCCGACGTAGGATCGCTCCCTCTGAGCTTCTAGCATCGTTAGGTAGTCGCCGTGAGTGATATCCGAGAATTAATGAAAGTATATGTGAGTCTCTGCTTAAAGAAAGACACAGTGTTTTCGGGGACCTGATTTATTAATCCTTTGTACATCCTTTTGAGAAATCAGGCCCCCTTTGGCTCGAGAGCTGTTCAGTTACTTTTTTATGGACATCTGACTCGGGAGTTAAGGGTATCGCAAAGCGATACTTGGAAAGCAAAGTTGCGTGGACTTAAGGCATTCTTTAGTTGGTCAAAAGCTTCGTCCTGTGACCCGTGCAGCGGTATAAATATGCTGTATTTTGCATTATTCCTGCTAGGGGCCGTTGAAGTCAAAGGAGGCGTCTTTAAACTATAATTGGTCGTTAGCTGAATGATTGACTGCCCGGGATAAAGGCGGTGGCTCGAGTTCGGCCGATTGAATGCAGCAAGACTTTCAAATTGCACTTATTCAGCAAAAGTATTCTTATGAGATGTGCAAAACGATCTTTGAAAGTTATAAGCTGCGATACGGGAAAGTTAATTTAACAGGGGCAGATGCATTCAATCAACTGAGACACAGTTACAAAAGCATTTTAAAAGTCTTAATTTTAATTTCTAAATTTAAATTTCTGTTTTTTAAAACAGGGATTTCAAATTTCAAAAGGGGCAAACAGGGATTTTAAAAAGGGGCTTAGCTTTTATCATTTCATATATATATCTATATATTTATTCTATCTTGCCCAATTTTATCTTCTAACTATACATGGCTTAAGATTTATATTACACGTAATTTATATCCAAATAAAAAATAATTGTGTGATTAAATGAAATACACACATTTGGCGTAATTAGTCTGTTTATTTTGTACATTTGTAGATTATTTTTCACTTTGAATTCCAGAATTGTTTGCCCAAATAAACACTGTTTATTTTATACCTTTCTTTCACAATGTGCTGGATGATTTGGGTTTAGGGGCCACTGGCCCCTTAAAAATTTTGGGAATCTGCACCTATACTCTTTTTGTATTTTGACACGCCCAACCCTGTGAATTGCGTTTTTTCTCAGACAGCAAAATTATCATTTTCTATTTAATATAATTTTTAAACTAAATTTTCGTAATTCACGCTTATTAAAACTTCACTGAAATTAAAAATTAACTTTCTAAATTTCAAGGAGCTTAGAGGAGAGATATGTGGCGCTTAAAACTACCGAACTGTTACTGAAAAAATTGAACTGTTGAGTTAAATAGCGATTCCGCTAGTAGTGTTGTAAGGGGAAAAAACTGCAAACAAAATTAAAGTACAAAATACAGTAGAGCGCCGATTATCCGAACAAGTCGGGACCGACCGTAGTTCGAATAAGCAAAAGTTCGGATAAATGGACAGACAATTTAACGGATGTTCCTGACTATATTAAAATCTTCACACATTATCCACTCTTCGGGCTAACAGCTGTATTTAATGCTGGCATCTTTAAAAATTGATTTTTGTCTTTTTTATTTATTTATTTATTTTAATTTTTTATCTCATTTTCTGAACTCTAGAGATTATAATTTAAGAAAAAAAGCTCTCGATTGTTGCTTGCTTCAAAGAAAAGACATTCTTTTCAATGCTGCCATATCTCGAATTCTTCTTAAGTACGTTAGTTGAATAGGATCAGCATTCTTCTGCCGTTCGGGCCATTTCATAGCTGTTTCCAAACATTCAAAGGCTACGTTATGTGATGGATCTAGATCATTTTCAGAGCATTCGTTTTCATTTTCCTCTTAAATCTTATCCACAGTCTCATCATCATTTAAAATCTGATATCCAGGTTTAATAAGCTGTTTGGATAGTTGGAAGTTCGTTTTTTTTTCCTTTTAATGAGAGAAATAGGCTGTTAGGATAATTGGAAGTTCGGTTTAAAAATTTTTTTGAGAGACATTGGCTGTTTGGATAATTGAAAGTTAGGTTAAAAAAAATTTTTGAGAGAAATTGGCTGTTCGGATAATTAGAAGTTCGGTTAATTGGAGTTTCGAAAATCGGAGCTCTACAGTAACATTATTCGGTAAGACATCAACCTCAAATATCCTATGCAGAAAAAAAAATAATTTAACTCTTTATGCCCCGACGGGACTTTACGTCCCATTAAAGAAAATGCCATATAAAATTTATTTAATTCGTCTACTCATAAAATTATATGGCACTTTTCATACAAAATACTTTACTGGATCACATTTAGTAAGCACAGCAGAACAGTTGAAGCTAAACATTTTTTATGTGGTTATTTTCTCAACCATTTACAAGGATTTAGCTTTTCTCCTATTAAAAAATGTTTTACTAAAACTTTGCAACTACAAAACACTTCTCAGTTACATATAGGATCACAATATATTTATTTACATTGCTCTATTAAAAATTGCGAGGTTTCCATAACAGTATTTTTTTTTTGTTAATTAATCTAATTATTCTTGTAAATACTTTACGAAAAAACTCTCTTAACTACCGATTTATTAAATCAGTTTTATTTAAAAATCTATCTAAAAATCAAATTGTTATTATATAAATTTTTTCTATGTCTTCAGACATTAACGAAGATAATTATTGAAAAGGATTATAGGTCCCATAATACCCATAATATGGTTTCCCATAACAACCATAATATGGTATCCCATAATACCCATAATATACACCATGCATACATCATAATATACACCATAGTATACACCATAATACCTGTAATACCCATAATATGGTAGGATCCAATTATATCCCATAGGATTGTCGATCCCATTATTATCGCTCCTATTGGTTTCACTAAAAGTGCTATTACACGTAAAAATTACGAGCGACAAAAATAGCCTGCGACTCGTCAGTTTTCCTGCAACATGCGTACCACTTTTTCGTTTTCCAAGCATTTCATTGGCTGTTCGGGAAAAGCCTTTTCCATCGTCAGTTTTCGAAGCATTTGATTGGCTGTTACTGGCGACTCGCTTCGTTTCAGGTGTCAAAATTGCTCTGACACAAAATAGTTACTCGCTGCAAAGGGAGGAGTCGCTTGCTGACTCCTTTGAAGCCATAGGATAACATGGAGATGCCTGGAATTTGAAGCAACTTTGACGCCTCGTGTAATAGCACCTTAAGGGTGCCTAGATACAAGAGTGGCGGCATACCAGATATAAAATTTGATTAGTTAAGATGCTTTTGGACAAAAATCGAATAGCTAAGGCGTCTTGGCACGCTTGCCATTGTTTCAAATCTAATATTTGTTGATTTGTATCCATAGCAATTATAAGAATAATGCCAATATCGCCAAACTTAGTGTTTGTTTATGTCTTGTTTCTTCACTGAACTGTATGCAGTGCTCTTGTTCTTTTAGACGCATACTTTTTAGACTGAGTACTCTTTTACGACCATGCACTGTATTAGTGACCATTCATTATTCATTTAGAATATTAAAGCAAAATTTATTATACAGGGTCATCTAAAAAGGTGTCCCTGATTTAAAAAATAAATTGCACGAGAAATATGCAATTTATCGGCACGAAACGAATGCGAAATTGTAGATTCTCTGAAGGAGTTTTAGTAGTGGTGGTTGCGTTGTCCTTGACGTGGCTGCGCGCATGCACAGCAGCCACTTTGTGACGTGATGCTATTTCACTCATCAATTACAGTCAGGTCACAGCAATCATGTTACAAGAAGTCTACGGGAAAGGCTCTTTATCCAAGGCTCAAGTGTTTAGGTGGCACAAAGCCTTCAAAGACAGAAGAAAGGACGTCGATGGCAAACAACCCGTTGGGCGTCCATCCAGTTCTTGAACTATGGCAATGTGGCTAAAATCAAAGCGCTTTTGGATTCTATATGAGTTTCTGAATGATTGCGGAGACGCTGGGACTTACAAAACCGATTTGCATCAAATCGTCACGCAAAAACTTCAAAAGCGGAAAATTTGTGCCAAGCTGCTTCCCACTCCAACACATCCTTTAAAGTGACTCAGTTCCTGGAAAAACATAGAATCGCAACGCTACCCCTACCACCGTACAGCCCCGATCTGTTACCGCCAGACTTTTTTTTTTCTTCTGTTAAAATCCAGCTTAAATGGCCATCGTTTTGACAATCTGGAAAACATGTAGAAAAATGTATTGTGCGTTCTGGATAGCATTCCAGTAGAAGACTTCTAGGCGGACATAAATGTGTGGCATAGTCCTTGGCAACGGTGTATTAATGCAGGAGGAAGCTATTTTGAAGAATATTAAGTTTCTGTAAAATTATCTTTAAATAAACGAATTTTATGGGATCAGTCTCATTGCTTACTGGATAGACCCTGTACGTCTTTACTATGTAAGTACGGGAATAACAAATCAACAAAAAATTAAAAAAAATTCAAAATTAATATCAAAACTATTAGAAGCGTTTATTGGATGCTTAATTACAGTAATCTCCTAACATTCGCTAGTTTTGATTATTCGCGAAATAAAACTAGTCGTTGGGGGCCACCGTAATACTTACCCATCATGGATATAGATAATATAAAATATGAAAATAAAACATGTGATATTTGCTAAGCATTGTACCATGTTACTTTTATTCATAATTTAATTTATTTGGACTCCGTTAAATATAATTAATATAACCCCTTAAGCTAATATTACTTTTTGTTGCATTAAAATATCTCAATTTGTTGATTTTCTGTTAGCAAGTAAACGCTATTGGTTTACAATGGAAGTCTATGGGAATTTGGCGAAATATCAGGGATACCGCCAATTTGGTGTCACTTTTGGCGACTCATTTTGGCCGCCGAATTTGGCGATATACCGCCAAGTTGGCGACAATCTTGGCGGTATTTGGCGACAGAACAGGGTCCCCCTATGGTAAACCCCTTATAGGTATGGAGAGGCATTAAATGCTTGACATTTACGATAAGCCATTATTGGCATTTAATCTTATAGTTTGGCGATAGTTTAGTGGTCGGCGGGATAATCGAGTAGTACCGAATTGTGTAAAAGAAACATCCTTATAACTCGAAAAATTATAATCTTATTAACTAACAGTTTACTGCGTCGGATTAAGCGTCTCATTTCCAATTAAAATATATATTTGAATTGAAATTTGAATGAAATACAGGGTCATGAAAAATCGAAGAGTGTGGGAAATAGAATTAGAAATATATCGGCAACTCATTATCCGATCGAGTTCATTCATGATGCAAAATTTATGCTTTTTTAATTGTCTTTTATATTCACTCCTTCAAATAAACAAATTCGAAAATTTTTGTATACCTTTTATCAGAACGAGTATTTCAAGAGTCCGAAAAAAATAGTTCCGGTTAATCGAGGTTCTGATATTCAATAGGCTTCTTCCCATTATTACTCCCTAAGTAAACACCGAATTTCAAGTCTCTATCTCAATTTGTTCGGGAGATAGAGCGTTTACAGACACACACACATACAGACGGACGGACAATTTTTTTTTCTAAAAATATGTTTTTCGAAATCTCCAGTGTCTGAAACGTGTAAATCCGTCAAAAAAATTCTTCGATTTTTAAAACGATTACAAGACTTGCCCTATACTACGTATGATGGGTAAGTAAAATGAAGAATATTTCAACATTCGCGAATACTTAACTTGGTTATTCGCGAATTTTGTTTTATAAAGAATATTTTTTTTTACAATGTAAACTCGCTTTGTTTTGCCAATTCCATAACCTGTTTGGAAAAAGGGCAGCTTCATTGTACTGTATAGCCTAAGTTCCGAGAACTTTAACTCTTGCATTTAGGCAAAATAGAGATCAGTCATTCCGAGAAACTCGAAACATGACGATGCTAAAAATAAAAAATGCTAAATTTCCTGAATTGCAATTGCAAGTCAAAATTTTCTGCAAAAACTGGATGAAAAATTTCAAAACTTCATCAACGTAATGGAGAAAGCAATAGAATGCGATCCTTAACTGTTGAAGAGTCTTAAATTTAAAAGAGAAATCGAGGCTGCAATTTTTCCTTATATGGAAATTGATAAACAAAAGATCTGTTCTTCCAAACAATCGTATATAAACAAATTTTTTCAGCCATCCATTAGTAACTAAACATTGTAGAATGTGTTTATAATTATTCAAATTTACTTACAGCGTGTACTTTTTAAAGCTTAATAAATATACTTTTTTAAATTTCAGTTGCTTTTTTCCATTAAAACAAAATCTTAAAAACCTAACTCCCTTTTACGCATGGGAAAATAGTCTCAACATTCGCGGAAGTTTTCGCGAACATAACTCTCGCGAATGTTAAGGGATTACTGTGCTCCCAACAAAAAGATGCATTACGATCATGTGCCAATATTGTAGAAGGTCTTCCATTTTTACCCGGCTGCCGTAAACTACAAAATGGCGGTAGAGACGAAACTTTTTTTTTACGTACCCTATTGAGTGGCCTATCATTGGATAGGTCTTTCAAAATGAAGACGATGTTTCATTGACCATTTTTCAGTCAGAAGCTCCGTTTAAATATTACACAACCTGAAAGTTGTGTACTTTGGATCGCTACCTTTACTGTAACTCTAACCTTCATAATAGACATCTATAGGCCTCATCAAAACAGTGTTTGTAGATAGCTACTAACAATGAAACACAGCTTAAAAGTCATCAATACAAGTAAATAAAAAAAAGATAAGTAATATAAAAAATAGTTTCACATTGAGGAGAAATAATTAATTAGTTCGCTTTTTACGCAGTCGGGTTTTCTAAATTTTTTAATTTAATATATTTATTTAAGTCTTGATTCTTTTCCAAAAAAATTTATCAATCCTAAACTTACGCTTTTCACTCTCAAACTGATAACAGAGGTGGAGTTTAAAAAATTAAATTTAATATTCCTGATTGTTGTCTTATTTGTTTAGGCTACATAGCTTTGGTGAATAATTTTGTATTGTTATGCAACACATATTTCTAACTACAATTCAATTTATTTTTGCTTATTTATTTTTTACATTGTTGAAACAGTAAGTCTATCATTGTTACAGCATCAATATAGAATTTTTTTTTTTTTTATATGATGAATTAACAATAGAAAGAATGATAAAGTATTCTGAAGATATAACCAAAGATAATTCATCACAACAGCTTCAAAATTCGAAAGGCTTGTGCAATAACAGGTCTTATACTTTTGTAAATTACATTCCTGTATAGGCAAACACAATAGTAAAACGGTAATTAATATACAACAAAGCATTTAATTCGTTTTTTTTTTAATAATCATAGTAGACTATAAAGAAATACGGGAATAACAAAAAGACCATTATCTGATATACATGTTTGCTACGTAAGTTTAGGAATAATAAAAAATCATCAGGAAACAAAAATATTCAAATTAATATCATTACTATTACAAAAGTTTATTGTATTCTTAATTACTTACTCCCATTGAAAAGAACCATTACGATCATGTGTCAATATGTCTTGATCCATTCCCAAAAAATTTATCCATCCTACATTTACGCTGTTCACTCTTCAACTGATAATAGAGATGGAGTTTCAAATTTTAAATTTAATATTCCTGATTGTTGTTTTATTTGTTACGCTACATTGTTTTACTGAACAATTGTGTAATGTTATGCAATACATGTTGCTAACTATAACTCAATTTATTTATTTACTTTTTTTACATTATTGAAAAAGTAAGTTTATCATTGTTACATCATCATTATAGATTTTTTTTTTTTAAATATGATGAGTAACTATAGAAAGAATGCTACCAATCTTCTGAAGATGTTACCAAAGAAAATTTATCAAAACAACTTCAAAATTCAAAAGACTTGTGTAATAACAGATCTTATACTTTTATAAATTACATTTATGTATAGGCAACACAATAGTAAAACAGTAATTAATATACAACAAAGCATTTAATTCGTTTTTTTTTTAATAATTATAGTACACTGTAAAAAAAATGGTAACGTTCCATGTAAAATCCAGGAACGTTTCGCATTTTCTCAGGTTTTTAGAATAATTTAGCTCTTTCCTGTGAAATTCTGGTTTTCTTATCTGAAACGTTCCTGAACAAAAGTTGGAAACACAAAACGCTGCGGCCGCCATTTATTATTTTTTTGCTATAATCCGTTGCTCGCGCGCGAGTGTCGAAAACGAATTCCTTAAATGAATGTAAAAAAATCAATATGGAATGCAAATAAATCAATAGACGACATAATTCTTTACGTCTCTATTGTCAAGACAATTCAGATGAAAATAGAATACCTCTGTGACATCGATAAGAGATTATCTCTCGTACTTGTCTGTGGAATGTTTAACGAGCAGACCGTGTAAAAAAAATACACCTATTATTTGGATCTCCATTAACCAGGGGACCATCAAACATGATTCTCACCGATTTTGATTAATTTAAAGTATGTTTTAGAGTTCTTATCTCTAATTATTCTTGTGAAAGGATTTCTTCAAATGGACCTTAGATTTTCAGAAATTAGATGCCGAGGTTTAGCATACGTTTCAAATACCCATTAGTTTGCAGCTCTCAACGTGTGGTGCTCTCAACGTGGTGTGGACGCAGAAAGCTTGCACGCCACCCGTACGGCCCGAGTTCGATGCTACCTCTTGACTTTTTTTTTCTTTTTTAATTAATTTTATATTTTAACACTTTATTACAATTTGATTTAAATTTGATATATATTTGACACTTTGAATTGCTGCAAATTTGAATTTATTTTTTTTTTCGGAAAAAATATACAATTACGTTTAGTTTTTTTTTTCATGAAAATTTATATGTATTTTATCTAACTTGTAAACTAACATAATTACTGACGAAAATCCAAAATATTTTATGTCTAGATTTTTTTTCTAATTATTATTTACATTTATATATTTTTATATTTTAAGCAAAGTTCAGAAACAATATATCATATATATATTTACTTTATTGAATTTTAACTGAAAATTTATTTTTTCGTGTAAATTATAAATAATAATTTTGATGTCAATTTCAAAATATTTTTTCATTCTAACAAATAATGATAATAAAGCGAAAATTGTCAACTGGAAATGTAAAAATCGTCTGCGGATCCCGCATGCTGTGAAATCTCAGTAATGTTTTGCTGTCAACAGAAATATTCCTGGTATTTCGCAGGAAACTTACTGGCATTTCTGTAGAAAGTTTTTAACATATACAGTAAAGTTCCAGTCAATTTCAAGAAATGTTTCTTGGAAATAATGGGCAACTCAGCTGCCCATTTTTTCCCAGGAACGTTGCGAAATTTTTTTTACAGTGTGTGTGGGAATAACAAATCGTCAACAAACTAGATAATTCAAAGCTAATATCATTACTATTACAACCGTTTATGGGATGCTAAATTACTTACTCCCATTGGAAAGAAGTATTACGATCATGCGTCAGTATCGCATAAGATCTTCCATTATTCGAGTCTTGATTCTTATCCGAAAAATTTCATCCATCCTACACTTACGCCGTTCACTGTTCAACTGACAATAGAGATAGAGTTTCAAAATTTAAATTTAATATTCCTGATTGTTGTTTTAATTTTACATTGTTTTAATTAATAATTTTGTATTGTTATGCAACACATATTGTGACTGTAACTCAATTTATTTTTGTTTATTTTTTTACATTGTTGAAAGAGTAAGTTTATCATTGTTACATCATCATTATGGAATATTTTTCCTCTAAATATGTTGAATAACTTAGAAAGAATGGTAATGGTCTTCTGAAGATTTTACCGAAGAAAATTCATCATAACAATTTCAAAATTCAAAAGACTTATGCAATAACAGACTAATAATAAGCTCGAAGCAGCAGGGTCGTTTGGTTGCTTCAGGGCCTCGAGCCCTCCCTTCCTGCTTTTCTGTGTCTTTAATTTGTGCAATTTCTCTTTTAAGTTTGTCCGGTTTCAATTTTTTTCCAACCAGGCTTTCGCTAGAGTGTCTTTTACTCGGGACGTGGCTGGGGACCTACGCAGGGCCCGATCAAGCTGAAGTTGGGCCCAGGGCCTGTTAAAAAGTTGGGCTCCTCCTACCTCCCCATTCCCGGCGACACTTTCAGAAAAAAAAATAGGTTTATTTGATGAGTTAACAAAGTTGTTTGGGTGAAAATTTCAAGTTTACAAAAAAAAAATTAACTTACAAGAATAATCAAGAAAATCAATTACCTTCCACTTTCTCAAATAAGCATTTGTATGATTCACAAACATCTATGATCCACCGTTTATATTGCAGATAAATTGTATTTTCCTTAACAGTCTAGTAATAATTTTAAACTATAATTCTGACATTGTAAAATCCTCGTTTATATTGAAACCAATAGACACAGTATGCAGTTTTTGGCATTTTCTCCAAATTTGATTTTCTGGATACGTCAAGTTTTGAAAATTATAGGTATTCTCAAATTGAAAAGGACTTTTACAGAAAAATTAAATATGGAGGTTTTTTAGTACAGTAAAACTTTGTTTTTACGTCAGGGACCAAAATATAAAATGCAAACAATGGAAAAACTTAAATTGTGAGAAAATACACACAGATTTGTGGGCCCCTGAAATTGGTGGGCCCAGGGCCGAGGCCCCGGAGGCCCGTGCATTAATCAGGCCCTGGACCTACGAACCTTGCTTCCGCAAAAGAGTCGGAATAAGTAGAAGAATAAAGGGCTGCAGACGAAAAGAGGCCGCTCGCTACTAAAAGAGGCCGCTCGCTTACAAACAAGTTTGTAAATTTGCCAAGTGTAACAGCATTCACGAACTTTTTAGGTGGGGAGACTCACATCCCGTCCCGGCCCCTCCCTTAGCGAGGACTAGGTTGATGATGGCAGCCTTTGCTCCAATATAGGTTATATTTTTTGGCGGTGCCACTACCGCCAGGGGGGGGGGGGAGCAGAAGCAAAAAATGTCATAAAATTGAGATTTTTGTAATAATGCAGAGGTTAGCAACTTATGACAAAAAATACGGAATTTAAACAGTTGAAAGGAGCGGAAATCATTCTAAAACGTCCTAAATTACAATTTTATGGAATTATTAAGAATAGAAATTTCAAATTTGAAAGAGCTTAAGACGCAAATGCGCGCACAGAAGAGTTAATAATAATAATCGAAATTTAAAAGGGTGCTGGAGAAAAAAACACTTTCTAAATTACGATTTTTGTGATACTGAAGGGACTAGAAAGTTCAAAATTGGCATGACAGCTACTTTTAAGATAAAAATGCTTACTAAGAATGCTTTCTGAAAAATAATTCGAAATTTAAAAGGGTGAAATGAGAGGAAAGCGTTCTAAATTACGATTTCTGTAGAATTTGTTAAGAATAGAAACTTAAAATTTGACATTGATGTTACTTTTAAGACGTAGTGGTTGCACAGAATAGTTCAAGGGGGAAAAAATCGAAATTTAAAAGGGTGAAATGCACCAAAAGCGTTTTGAAAACATTCTAAATTACAAATTTTATTGAATCGGTGATGATTGAAATTTGATATGTCTGTTACCTTTAAGACGCAAATGAACGCATAGAACAGAAAAAAAGATAAAAAAATAAATAAAATAAAGAAGATAAAAAATTAAAAGGGTGCAGTGTAAAAAAAAAAGTACTAAACTTAGGGGGTTTTTTATACTGAAGGGACTAGAAACTTTTGTTTGACAATTGGCATGGAGGTTACTTTTAAGATATAAAACCTCGCTAAAAATAGTTTTTAAAAAAATCGAAACTTAAGAGCGTGAAATGAGCGAAAACGTTCTAAATTACCATTTTTAGGGAATTTTACATGATATTTTTTAATTAATTCCACATGCATTTTAAATTTCGCTAATCTTTTTGCAATTCTGACTACAAATCACTAGTAGCTCCCTCCATGTGTTATTCCAATATAGTCTTCATTATTCAAAAATGAGTTCATTATTTAAATTCTAATTAAATTAACAGTATTTAAAACTAATTAAAAAACACCTAAAAATGTGGAGTTTATAATTCAAATGCTTTGCCTATTTTTGTTTAAAAAAAAAGGGGGGGACCAATTTTTGGCTTAAAAAAGTAGGTTAAAAGCAATAAAAGCCACCGGCAAGGCTTTCTGTTTAATTTAGATTTTTATTATTTTTATTATTATAGTAGTGCTAATAAGTCTAAAAAATCAAATAAAGAGCATCACATTCGCCTTATATTTGGGCGCCCTATGAAGCAATGCCAGATTCTTCTGGACATGAGCAAGCCGTCTATAGTAAATTTCTCCTCTGTTATATATCTTTTTTTAATTATTTGATTTTCTTATCTCAGGCCCAGATTAAAACAATTGCATGCAATTTTAGTTATAGAATTATATTCTTTTCCTCATTATATGAGCAACATTTGAGAAGACATCCTGAGATGTAGTGCAAGATATACGATGGTATATGCTGTATACCTTCTGGATTTCTTTAAGAAACTCCCTGTCCCCTCTGTTTTTCTAATAAAACTGCAGCATATACTCTGTTTTTACATATACAACACGGAATACATCCTATAGTTAGCAGTACAGCAGAGATTAATACTGTCAGTATGAGAAAAATTGGTTATGGGGAGAAAATTAAGTTGTTTAACTAATAAAAAATTTACCTGTATATAATAAGAGAAACTATTCTGATTTCTAAAACGTGATCAACGCACGCCAGTATTTCAGCCGTCTAATTTGTAATATTGATTTTTGCATTGTTATTATTTTTCAGGGGAATGGGTTCAGGGGAGTTAAATTCTTTTTCATGCAAATTTTTCATACATTTAACTTTCTGGCAAGGCATTATTAGAAGTAGGCTGAGATATTTTGTTATCTACCCCTCGGGATTGCACTAACACTCTAAAGTGTAAGCTGAGTTCCCGAGGCGGGCATCGCTCGACATTTTGTTATGAGAAAAATTTGTTTTTTGCGTACTTTCTAAAGTTGAATCATAGTAATTTTTCTTAAATGCATTGACAAGTAAAATAAATATGTCTGCCTTTGAAGTACTTTTGAGTACGCATCCTATTTTTTAAAGCAATTTCTCTATGATTTATCGCACAGTGACGTCAGCTGCTCTTGCCTTAAAGGCTCTTGCCTCTGTAGGCTGTTTAATGCACTTTACCCGTGTCACGTCAGCAGCGGGTATCTAATGGAGGATATTCCATCTGCGTTTTGATCACGGGATCAAGGTAAAAACGTCTAGCGTAAAGAAGAAAATGCTCCGTAGACGTGTAATGTAAATCCCCGCTAGCCAATGAAACAGTTCATCAGGCAAAGCAGTAGCATCTTCCCATGACTTTTTTCAGCCTCGAACCCATATTTGGAATATATTTGGAAATGTGCGACGAGCTGCTGAGATCCAAAGGGTCGATCGCAGCGACATCTGTGGGTTTATAAAATATCCTGCAGATGTTGTTGCGATCTTCATATTTCAGCAGCGTTCGTTGCACAACAATATTATAGTGCTTTTTTAAGTATTACAGCTATAGCCGATTTACACAATATGTATTCTAGGCGCTATTCTCAGGTAACGTCCACCTTTCCTCTTTCCACGCATCCTCTTTAGGCTGTTTAATTCAAAGATTTTAGCTTTGAAAAAAATAGCTTTGCCAGCATCTATTCAGAATAATTGAGCTTTAATTGATATTTTAATCGAATCTTATCAATCAATCGAATTATCGAATGTTAGTTGCTTTCGATGAATATCGTTGGCGTGGGTCGTGGTTTATTTTTTTACTTATTGTATGTTTTTACTTATTATATGGGGATGTTTTAATCAGTCATATAGGAATAGTAAATACATTACCTCACATGGTGACATTCCTTCTATTAAGAATTCTTCGGTATGGGCTCGGAACAGAAGGGAAGACGTCTTGATTACCCGACTTCTTTGTCGGATGTTGATTACTCCTGGCATGCTGGTGAGGTTCAACTTGCTTGATGATGGTAGGTGTAGTACATGTGGTGTCACGGACTCCCTGGATCACATTCTGTTCACATGCTCCAGGTATCACGCTCATCGCAGGCATTGCTGGGATAACAGTGTTTTGAATAGTGGGTATTTTGGTTCTTTTGAATGGTTTGTGAGCAAGTTTGCTTCGTCCGATAATTTTCGTATGGCTACGATGAGGTACCTTTTTAGTATTGATCGTTTTTAGTTGGTCTGTATCTTCCCCAGGTGGGGTTTCCGTGTTTTGGTTTGTTATGTTGTGGATCATTCGAGGCTACAGCCGTGCAGCTTTAGGCCTCAACCCCCACCCCCCTTCAAGTTCAAGTACTTATTATATTATTTATCAACAAATAAATACCCCGTTAGTATCGAAAATAACGTTTTTATGTTATTACTCATGCAGTGTCGTATTATAATCTTGTTCAGTATGTAATCCAATAGATTATTAACACAATGGTAACAAGTTGTTATCAAAAGTATTTTTGGTACTTGTTAGTTATCCCATCGACCAATTTCGCCAAATTATATAAATCGCCAAACTACGCGCTAAATTATACAAATTGACATAATTTTTATTTTAAATAACGAAAGAACAAATAAATTAGTATAACATTAACAAACATACAAATAAAACATCGAAATAAAAATCACTCGATGATGTAAACATGTGTTGTCAAGTGAATGTGATATTTACGATCAACCATTATTGGCATTTAATCTTACAATTTGCGACAGTAATTTGGTCGACGGGATAACTAACAAGTACCGTATTTTTTCACTAAAATTGCCCCATTGAAGCAAACTAATGAACAAAAGGAAGTCCTTTTTAAGATAGTAAAATTTGTTTTTTACTGTATTTACATAGTCTGCAACTAACGCGTTACAGTTTAAAAAGCTTTCTAATTATATCTGTAATAGAAAAAAAAATCGCTTTGTATTGAAGTATTTGTAAAGGTAGTCACAGACGCATCTATATGGATTTCAAGTATGGGGCATCTGAAAACCAATGCTTGCAAAATATTTAGAAGACTCATTCATAGAGGCATTTGAGGTGGGAAGGGGGGGGGGGGTGTCAGTTTACTTACCATGAACAAAAGAATATTCAGCTTATACTGATAGTTTTATTCCATAAATACTTAATATCTGCGACCCTTACTTAATATTTGAATAACTATTTTCTTACTTGGCACCCAATAATCTGTATTTAATTTGTGTCGTATTTCAAATATGTTTTTTTGAACAGTATTTCCTTGTTTTAACAGTGTCGTTTTTATTAATATCTCTCTCTTCCCCTGTGATGGAGACCTTTTGTTCTAGAGTCAACACTATTCTTGCTAAAATTTCAGGGTTTTTTTCCATGAGTCTACAATCACCCCTGATAATTATATAATATAATTTATCATAAATATAGTTATAATATATTTGTATTCATTGTCACAGTTTATTTGTATTGCAATTAATTCTGAAGGGTGTAACAAACTGTAAGAAATAAAACTATCATTATTTATTGCTAAAAGCCATCGATATTGCATAATTGGTATTTGAGAAATGTACACTAAATGACTTTTTATTATTTTGATTTCCTTTTATGTTGTTTATTATTTTTAATGATGTTTTGTATTTATTAAAGTATCATTTTGAACACGATTGGCAATGGACAACACTATTGGCAATAAACAATCATTTCTGGCAATCTATCTACCTGGATAAATGCACAAGTATACAAAAATTTTTGATTATAGGAGGTGAGCAGAGCGTTCCTCAACTCTCCATTATATCATAGTTTGGTTATTGTAACTACAATTTTCAATCTATTAAATCTTGTATGAAAAATAATTTATTTATACTACATTAATGATACTTCATACAGGGGCGTAGCTACAGATATTTTTTTCAGGGGGGGGGGAGAGAATTCAAAAATTAGGAAAAATACTGAAACTAAAGACATAAAAATAATTATTGGTTCATTTAATGAAACATTTTGTCTTCTGTTGTGTTCAAGTCATTCCCCTCGGGATTGCACTAACACTCTAAAGCGAAAGCTGAGTTCCCGAGGTGGTCATCGATGTGTTCAAGTCATGATAATACTTCATATTAAAATAGCCTTATGATATTTTGAGATTTTTGGGAGAGAAACAAAGTTTTGGAGGGAATAGATTAGAGACACTGTTGATGTACAAAAGTAAGGAAATTCAGGTCTGGTAGACGCATGATATTTTCGTAGCACAGAGAATCACAATGACTAATTGAGTCTGGCTGCTTTTTGTATTTCTTTTGATAATATAACTAGTTTACTGTTACAGAATTCAGACAGGTACTCAGGAAAACAATAAATAATTCTTATTTTTTTTTTTACTGTTATTTTTAAAAAAGAAAAAGTATTTCAAGAACCTGGAATTTCCTAACTCGAAGCTCAAATTTTCCAAGCTTACATATATTGGAGGGGGAGGCTTCCCTCCCATAACCCCCCTTCGCGACGCCTCTGACTCTATCATTAGTTTGAATGATTACCTATTCTTATGCCTATTTTCTCAATTAACGTAATTTCTGGAAGAAACAGCATATCAAATTGGCTTTTTTTTAATTATAAAATACAGTAGATTCCCTCAAATCCACACAGCTTGGGACCAGAGGTTGTGCGGATTTTAAAATTTTGTGGATTTCTGGTCATTGATTTGTTTACATTTTTGAAACATTAATTTGATTGGTAGTTAAGCAAGGGAAATTATGATGAATGCTTACAATAAAGTGAAACAGTAAAATAAATAACACATTAAAATAATTTATGAGTTTAAAAGTAAGTCATTATTAAACTAATTATGTAAAATAAAAATTTAGAAAAATATTAAATTATTACCGATAAAATCGATTCAATTCGATTCCAAAAGTCCTATGCTGCCATCTAGTGGTAGAGTGATCGTAAGATCGATACGTCATTATTCGTTCTTAGCACTTTTAACTTTAGTAACTTTTTTCATTGTTATTTAGAGTCTTGAATGCTTTTCTTATACTGCTTTGTATGTTTAGAAATAAATTTGTCTATAGCTAAAAAAAAAAAAAATAAATCCACAAACAATAATTTTAAAATAGCGTTCCGGTTCGTGGATTTTTCTTTTTCGAACCCTGGAATATTTGATATAGATATGCTAATTTATATCAAAATCAAAAGTAATGTAAATTTATTTAGTAATAAATCAGCTGTAAAAGCCAAAAGAGAATGATTAACAAAAAATTTAGTAAAAAAAACATTGCGGTATTAGTTCATTTCGGCGCCATCTTGAATTTTGTTCCTGCAACTTAACTGTTGATTTCATTGTTTACATCTGAAAAATACATGGATTTTAGGGTTGCAGATTTAAGGGAGTCTACTGTAGTAATATTTTGATAATCTGTAATAGAAGTTTTATGCTTGTAATAAAAGGACATAATCTATAATCATTTATATTCAGATATAGTCTTTTGTTTTAAGTTGCAAAAATATTCCTTTTTAAAAATCAGGTTAAAACAGAGCAGGGTTGCATGAAAGTTGTCTATAATTTAAAATGAATAACATATGCATGAATATGCTCGTTTAAATAGCAATGAGCTTTTCAAAATTTTAATTCAACAAATTTTATTCAGAGAATATTTTTTTTTTTTTAATTGCTCTCTTTATTTTATACATTTTGCTAAACTCTCCTCAAATATTATATCCTTCCTAATTTCTCTGTCAACTGTTCATTCTGTAACTTAATCTCTCCATATGTGAGAATGTTTCCATTTTGATGTGGTTACGTTTTATCATTGTTCAATTAAATATAATCTTTAAAATGTGTAATATATGTGGATCTATGTAATAATAGAATTTCAAAACACCACTTCGCAGTCTAATTTATATTCTTTTCAATATTTATAATTTTTTTTTCAGACATAATGCCTTCTAGTGGTTATAAAGACTTAAAACTTAATAGAAATTTATAATTTTTTTAGTGGAAAATATCTATAAGTGTATTAAAAATAAATTAATCCTAATTTAATATAACTTAGCTGTAAACCAACTTTAAAAAAATAAAAACTGGCTTTTTTTGGCCTTGCTAAAAGCCAGCAACCCTGGGTTGAGACGAACCTGAGTGACTTGCATCGAGTGTTTGATGATGCAATTAATGTCTATATGCAACAACTGAATTAAGCCTGAAATTTTGTGGTACTTTCTAACAAAATCATGCAAACATTCGAAATAAATTCTTCAAATTTAAGGATCAAACACTTTTTCTAATTTTGATGATTTCTAGAGTCATGTGTGTTGAGTTTATGCATTCCGTTTTATAGCATACATTGTTTATTGATATGTCATCACTTTTTTCTTTTTATATAGAGTAATTGTATTATTGATGAATTTAATAAAATTACGGTACTTTTTCACTGTACGTACCTTGCCGTTTTTATAAGAGAATGGCACAACTTGACTTCAGAAAGTGAGATTTGTGGCCAAATGCAGGGATGCAAGTTAGTCACTTTTTTTAAAACTTGTCACTTTTAGTCACTATTTTTTAAAAAAGTCACTTTTAGTCACTTTTTTTTTACTAAAAGAGATGAAGTCTTTTAAAAGTGACAAGGTACGGAAACTGGTTCGCTCACATTTAATAAAAAAGTGTAACTAAAATCGACGTTTTTATCTTTCAGATTTGTCGATATCCTCAGCATCAATAATTGATATTCTTGCACAAAAAGCCATGTGTAAATATATTCGAACTCGGTTAATACGAGACCAGTTAATATGAGTGCACGGTTAAAACAAGCAATTTGGACGTTAAGAAAAGTTGTCATTTAAACTGTACTATGATTTTCTCACTTATTATGAATTACAAAAGTAGGATCACGGCTAATATGAGCAAAACATCATTTGGTTGCATTTGAGTTTCATTGAAAAGTAGGGTAGAATTTTAATAAACGAATCCCATCACATGACTGTAAGATTCATAACGTGCACACTCTTCATTCAATTTTAGTTCCAGTCACGATTCCATCTTTATTTATTATATGAGTTATGCCAAATGTTCTAAAATTTTTGCCCCCCCCCCCCCCACCTTTAACCCCTTAGGTGGAAAATTTTCTAAAATCGCTGTAATACGGGTTTAATTATTATTTTTTTTTTGTAGATTTATTTTCCGGAATTTTACACTCCTACCTAAAACGGCTGCTGAGATATGCCAGATGTTCTAAAATTTTCGATCCCCCTTTTAACTGCCTTAGTTGAGGATTTTGTAAAATTGCTGAAATACGTGCTTAATTATTTTTTTTAGTATTTATGGAATTTCATGTTCCTACCTAAAACAGCTACTAAGACACGGCTAAATGTTCTAAAATGTTTTACCCTTCTTTAACCCTCATTGGGAGCATTTCAAAAATCACTGAAATACTTGTCTGAATATTTTTTAGTACAGTTATTTTCTGGGCATTCACGCTGCTACCTAAAACGGCTGCTGAGATATGGTCAAATGTTTTAAAAGTTGTAAAAAATGTTTTAAAAGCCCCCTTTAATCACCTTAGGGGGGGATTTCTAAAAATAACTGAAGTACATGTTTAATTAATTTTGAATACAGTTATTTTCTGCAATTTCATGTCCCTACCTAAAGCAGTTGCTAAGATATGGCAAAATGACCTAAAAATTTCGATTATCCCTTTAACCTGCTTAGAGGGGGTGGGGGCAGTGGAGGATTTCTAAAATCGTTGAAATACGTGTTTACTTACTTTTTCAGTAGATTTATTTTCTTGGCTTTCACGTTTCTACCTAATATGGCTGCTGTGATATAGCCAAATGTTTTAAAATTTTTGACCCTTCTTTAACCCTCTTAGGGAGGAATTTCTATTAATTTCTGAAATGTGTTTAATTATTTTTTGGAATTTCACGGCCCTAACTAAAACGGATGCCGAGATATGGTCAGATGTTCTAAAATTTTCGACCTTCCTCTTTAACCCCTTTAGAGGTGAAATTTCTAAAATTGCTGAAATACTTGTTTAATTATTTTTTAGTGGATTTATTTTCTGGCTTTTCACACTCCTACCTAAAACTGCTGCTGAGATATGCCAAATGTTCTAAAATTTTCAGCTCCCTCTTTTTTAACCCCCTTAGGAGAGGAATTTATAAAATTGCTGAAATATGTATTTAATTATTTTTTTAATAGATTTATTGGCTTAGATGCCGTATGTTCCCTCCGCCGTTGTTGTTTTGAAATGTTTGGCGATTTTTTGTTGGCGTGTTGACGGTGGTTATGGATATGGCAACCTCGATATGTTGAATGTCGTGTGACGTGTCGTTCTGGCAGCCGAGAAGTTAATGTTGGAATATTGTGAATGTATTTTGATATCGTATTGTATAGTTCTGCCTTTTTATTTTTATGTGAAATTTATTGAATGTATTTGATTAACTATGTTTTCTGTAGTCCGTTTAAACGCTGTTGTTGAAATAATTAGGAAATATGAGGAAATTTTGACAAGAAAAGGTTTGTTTATAGTTTGTGAATACGTATTGATAAGCCTATTTAGGAAAATGTCGGCGATAATATTTCGAGCTGGATCTTTCAAGAAAACAGATGTTTGTTAAGGTATGTTGATAATTTTATGTATTTTACTGCTTTTGAGTTTTTTACATTTTGTGATTGCTATAAAGCGAGAATTGCTGAATTTTGAGAGTTCTATATCGCAAGAAATGCTGAATTCGGCGATGTTTTTTTTTCGGAAAATGTGCGCGAAGCGCACATACAACGATTACTGGTTGCCATTTTAGCGAATTTTGTTTTTTATGTGTATTTTTGCTTTAAAAGTTTTTATATTATGAGATTGCTAGAAAGCGAAAACTGCTGAATTTTGAGAATGGTAGACCTCGAGAAGTGTTGAATGCAGTGATGTTTTTTTTTCGGAAAATGTGCGCGAAGCTCACATACAAGGATTACTGGTTGCCATTTTAGCGAATTTTGTTTATTATTTACATTTTATTTTCGTTAAGCCAAACATGCGTATAAACCGGTGCTTGGCGACATTTACTACTTGGCGGAAAAAGGGTTTTCACGCCAAGAAAATTCCAAGATGGCGGCGGGGGGGAACTTATGACATCTGTTCCGATTTATTTTATGGCTTTTCACACTTCTACCTAAAACGGCTGCTGAGATATGACCAGAAGTTATAAAACTTTTGACCCCCCCTTAGGAGGGAATTTTCAAAAATCCTTTCTTAGTGTATGCTTATGTTATAAGAAGTATTTTGTCCCCAATTTTCATGCTTCTAGGTTCAGTAGTTAGGACTGTACGTTGATTATGAGTCAGTCTGGACAAACTCTTTTACAGATATAGATGTGTGCACTGTAAACAATTTGGTATGTTTTATTTGCGCTTTTTCTAAGAGTTTTAATCACTTACTCGGGGTGAATTTAGCAATAGAATTTTAATTTTTCTTTATTTCCATTATTTTTTCTTAAACATCTAGTTTCTTTTTGTATAGTTGCAGTTAAAATTGGAACTTGTCGCAGAAAATATTGCAAGGATCCTACCAGTGACCTATTTTAATGTTACTATTTACAAACAATAGATTTCTATTGCAAATGTTGTAGAAATAAAATGAAGATTGTTCTTTAGAAATAGTGGTAATTAAAAGGTGATAGGTAGGACCCCTGCCATTTTTTTTGTGACAAACAACCTTACTATTTATAATTCAATTTTAAAAGTTTATTATGTTAACATTCTACTTTTTGTTTTTATATGATTAAATAAAACTGAGGTTTTACCTTACCCGCCATTTTGGTAGAGGATTATCATCTTAAAGTCAAAAGGTGTTTTATAATTTAACTTGCAAATTAATTGAAAAAATTCATTGTCACGTACCATTCATGTCACTTATTTTTGTGCTTTAGCCCCCTTTTTTTGTTACACTTTAGTCACTTTTTCGACATGCTTTAGTCACTTTTTTGACATGCTTTAGTCACTTTTTTGTCACTTATTTTGGTCTTTTTGTCACTTTTCTCACTTTTTTGGAAGCATTATTGCACTTGCATGCCTGCTGATAAAACAGCTAGGTAATGGTTAACAAACATAATGAACTTTATGTTTGTTTATATTTGCATATATGTAAATATCTTATTTATGTATAATTATTGGTTTTTATATACAGTAACCCCTTAAATCCACATAGCTTTTGACCACATGTTGTGCAGATTTTAGAATTTTGTGGACTTCTGATCACTGTTTTGTTTACATTTTCTATTGCTATTTGATTATCCCATAGACCAGAAAACTATCGCCAAACTATAAGATTAAATGCCAATAATCAATGATTGTAAATGTTGCATTCACTTGACATTAAATATGATATATATGTTTGTTACGCCATCAAGTGATTTTTTAACTCAACTTTTTATTTGTATTTTTGTCAATGTATTACTAATTGATTTGTTCTTTCTTTATTTAAAATAAAAATTATGCTAATTTGTATAGTTTGGTCAAATTGGTCAACAAGATAATTAAGTAGTAACCATTTTTTAATAGTAATTTGAATGTAATAATACACTCGAAATTATAATGAATGCAATATTTTACAATATTAAAATTATTTTACAATAATTTTTTCAAATTATTTTACAATAAGGTAAAATAATTAAATAAAATTATAAAGTAATAAACTAAACTAATAAAAGTTAAGAAAATTATTTTTTTTATGTTAAAAGTAAGTAAATATATAGTCAAGTAAATAATTAATAATGCTATGACATAACATAGTAATGATGAAATAATTTTTTCTTGAATTTTTCAATGAAATTTTCCTCATAGTGGTACACTAATAATAACTTGCATCAAAATCTTAAAATATGTAACAAAGTTTTATTTCATGTTTAGCCATACTTAAAAATAAAAAAAGCTACTAATGTATATAAAGCTAATACATAAATGTATTTGGTAAAATGATTGTGATTGTCACTAATAACAAATCTATTTGAATTTTCCCATAAATAAATTTACACTTACTTCAGGTGAATATGAACCAGAATTACATATTAAAATGCATAACTTCCACAATGCAATTAACTCAATGAAATTAAAATTTAAAAAATCTTGAATTTTTCAACAACATCCTTAAATGTAAGTTTCCCTGTTTACTTCTGAAATGATGTGTGGATTTTAGGCGTTTGCAAATTTTAGGGTAGCGAATTTTAGAGTCAACTGTACTAATTACTTCTATTTGTAGTAAAAAATAGATAAACGACTTCTTTATATTAAATAAATTATATAATGTGAAAACAAAAATAATAAGTTGCTATCCAAGTATGCTTTATTGTAAACGTCCGCTTTGATATCAAAATCACAAAATTAAAAATTATACTTGACGTTTCAGATTATCTTTTAAAAAAATCATCAGGAGTTAATTTTCTAAAATACAAATCGTCAAAAAATTATTTACCTTAATACATGGAAATTATTCCAGAGAGAAACATTCGCCTTGCATACAATATTTCAAATGAAAATCAAATTTCAAAGTAATTCCTTAAAAGGCGCAAAGGCCAACATAGGGAAAAACATTCCATTGGAATGTTTTTCTCTGGAATAATTTCCATGTATTAATATAATTTCTATCGATGCTGGATTTAATTATGTTTCGTGTTTGTCCCAGGTCGGTGACTCACGATAAATATTCCATCTTGTGCTGCGTTTGTAGCCTTGCCAACATATAATAGTGAGAAATTTTCCGAGCTAGGTATCGTTCCAAGTGGTTTAGTCGGTAGAACGTCAGTGCGCTATACTGATGGCCCGGGTTCGAGTTCCGGCTTGGAATGTTTTTCACTATGTTGGCCTTTGCGCCTTTTAAGCAATTACTTTGAAATTTGATTTTCATTTGAAAAATTATTTACCTGTTACATAATTAAAGACTTAATTCAAATTGAAAGAAGTAATTTTTTTTAAATACCTTATTGTATTTTAATGCACAATGAAATAAAAATTTTAAAAAACTTGAATTTTTCACCAACGTCTGAAACGATGTGCTGATTTTCGATGTTCACATATTTTAAAGAGTCTGCTGTACTAATTACTTCTGTTTGTATGAAAAAAATACATAAAAGGCTTCTTTATATTAAATAAATTATATAATGTGAAAACAAAAACAATAAGTTGCTATCCAAGTATGCTTTATTGTAAATGTGCGCTTTGATATAAAAATAAAAATCACAAAATTAAAAATTATACTCGACTCTTTTAAAAACTGTCCTCAGGAGTTAATTTTTTAAAATACAAATCGACAAAACATTACTTGCATGATACCTAATCGAAGACATAATTCAAACTGAAAAAAGTAACAGAAATTTCATAAAAAAACATTTTAAATAACCTCAGTGGTGCCATCTCTTATTCGAAAATGAATTAAAACAAAATTATGGGAAATATTATGCCTATTTGGAAGGATTTTGTTTAATAATATAAGTAGAAAAATGGATCCTGTTCTACCTACATTTTTCTCTGAAGTTTATGAAATACCCTTTAAAATTACTGACGTTACAGATTCTTCATATGACAAAAGCGTTGCCTCTTTGAAAGATCATAAAAATGAATTTAAATATAATAAACTTTGCACTTCATTGTCGAGAACCTTCTTCAAACTAAGTATTTCGTTTATTGACTTTGACAGAACCAGGATTCTCTCAAAACACGTCCACCCGTTTATAGCAGTTTACCGTGAATCTTTAGAGATTTGTTTAGGAAGTCAAGGAATATGTAACGAAACTATTTTTCTGTTCCGTAAGTTTGGACCAGTATTTTGAAAGGACTTTAGTTTTTGCATGATATTTCAGTAATTTTATTTTAATTCATTTTTGGTTAGAGGTGGCACCACTGAGGTTATTTTAAATGTTTTTATGAAATTTCTGTTACTTCTTTCAGTTTGAATATGTCTTTGATTATGTAACATGAAAATAATTTTTTGCCAATTCGCATTTTAGAAAAGTACCTCCTGAGCATGATTTTAAAGAGAAACTGAAATGTTGAGTATAATTTTGTGATTTTAATTTATCTTTGTTTAAAATCTTCAAATAAAGCATACATTGGATAACAACTTATTGTTTTTGTTTTCACATTTGAGTATACAATGTAAAGTCCTTATTTATTATAAATTATACAAACATTAAAAAAAAAATGCTAGTACATTGAAGAAAAAACAAAACACTGAATAGGTTGCCAGAAAATATTCTTCTTCCAGTAATTAATGTTGCCAAATTTCTTCTCTCGCTAAGGTGATTTCCTTTGGGAAAATTCCATATTTGGGTAAATTGTGCAATTTTTTTTTATCACCAAAATTAGGCAATTTTTATTTGATTATGGTAATCCAGGTTTTTGTATCAGGAACTTTGTTTTGAGGTAATCCTAGAAATGAAAGTCCGACATCTTGTTTTGAATATTTTTAAAAATAAAAACTAAAGGAACAACAATGAAATTAAAGGCTTTTATTGTTGTGTTTTTTAGGTTATTTTGAACGTGTTGATGTTTTGTGTACTTCATAGCTGAAGTTGCTGGAGCACGTTGTCAGTTGCTTCTGAATCGGTAAATGTTTTAATTTATTTTTCTTAAATGTTTTTTGCTTCCAATATTTTGTTTGGTCAAAAATTAACCTGTCATGCTGGTTTTTTTGCCAGAAATGTGAAAGTTAACGTTAAATGTGCTTTTTGTTTTAAAAAAAATAATTTTTTTGCCAAAATCTTAAATTTGGTGACAAAAAAAATTTGTCAAATGCCCCCGAATATGGAATTTTAGCCATTTTCTCTATCATGTCAAGGCTCCTAAACTGAAAAGCATCAAAATAAATCTATAAATTGGCAATGAATTTCAGAAAACATTAAGATATTTTATTGTTATATCATGAAGGCACGTCTGTAGCACATCCAGAAGCGAGTGAGGATATCCCATCGTTACGTGACATGAACTAAATTGATTTGAATAAGAGTGTTGGGAAGGAAAATGTCTGTCTCGAATTAGAGATGTGCCATTTAAAGCTTAAAGCTGATGGGCCAAAAATCAATCTTTATAGACCAACCTCATTTAGTTTTGGCACAGATGTCCTATAAGCACCAGAATTGTAGCCAAAATAACGTTATTTTGCTTGACATGGTAACCTGGCTATTTTTTTGTTGTTTTGCTTCCTATATTAACCTCCTAGTTCAGATCCTTTTATTAAATGCATTGATATTTATATTTATAAATGTTTATTTATTGTTTCAACTGTTATTTATTTATTAATAAATTGTTTATTTTACTTTTAAATTGTATAAATTATTTTGTTCTATAGTTATTAATTAAACTGTTGTTTATTTATTGTTGTTTCCGGCACAGATGTCATATATGCCCCATATTGGCGTGATATTTTTTTCAACGCCAATTTGGCGAAAACATCAACAACATCTGGGTTACCATACCAAGCAAAATAACAACAGTTTTTTGGCACCAGTTAAGTACCCGTTATGTATATGACATCTGTGCCTTTTTAAAATAATGGAAAATGTTTCATTTATCACTTTATTATATTTTTATATTGAAATAAAAATAACTTGCTATTATAGCATGCTATATGTAACTGGTATTCGAAAGCGCAGTTTTTGCCAAATTGGCTTTTTAAAAAAAATTGCACCCAACCCGGTGGGTATATGACATCTCTGCCTTAGTTTTTTAAGTTTAGAGTAAAATGAGTCAAGTGTGTATAAAAATTCCGGGTGCTTACCTATTATCTGATTCAGGTGGATAGATCCCCCAAGATAGTTTTCAATTGTCATTTTGTTTAATATTTCCGATTGTCTTCAAAATGATGATTTAATGTACATTTAATAAATATATTAACATCCTTAAAAGTAATAAGTAATGTAAACGCAAGCTAAAATAATACTAAACTGTCATTTAGTATGCATTTATTAACAGGGCTTAATTTCTAACAAAAAAAGTACCGGAGCTCTAATATTCTGCGGTACTAAAACCGTAGCATGCCCCCCCCCCCCCCCCCCCCCCACCATCACTCAAATACGCATATTTATATTTCATACATTATTTGCAAAAATTAAAACACCTTTTTTTTCATTAGCAAAATAAAAAATTTAAATATATCTACCTGCATATACTTAACTGTCAACTACTCCGCTTTTTAACGTATCACTCCTTCCGAATAGAAATTATTGCCTAATTTTACTTTTAGTTAATCGCAGAATTCTGCAATAATTAAATAAGGCAAGGATTATGATTCGGAAATAATGTTAACATAAAAAAGGAATTGTTCGCAGCTATGCATGTATATAATATATATATATGTCACACAAGTGTTTTGATAGAAAAGAATACAGAATCTTGAAGATGGAAGGGAAAGGAAAGGGTAGTTTAAGCTTCCGTTTTTCGGAATCGCTATTGCACTGGGCTCCGGAGCTCTCTTTTTATGAGCTTCGGTGAATTCCAACCAATATTGAAATATTTACTAAAAACAGAGAAATACCGGAGCTGAGCTCCGGTGGGCTCCGGCGCAAATTAAGCCCTGTTTATTAACCCTTTGTATCCTGAATTATGCATCAGAGAATTTCTCCACTTTAATAAATTATCTTCGTTAGTGTCTGAAGATATACAAAAGAACTTATAATAACAATTTCATTTTTAAATAAAACTAATTTAACAAATCTGTCGTTAGTTTATTTTATATATATTTATAAGAATATTTAGATTCATTAACAAAAAATACTGTTATGGAAGCCTCACCCTTCTTACAAGAACGATGTCAATCAATGTGCTGTGATCCTATCTGAAACGGAGAAGTGTTTTGTAGTTGCACATTTTTCGCAAAACATTTAATAGAAGAAAATCAAAATCCATTGAGAAAATAATGGCATTAAAAATTAGTGAGCTTTGGTGGTTTTGCTGTGCTTACTGAATGCGATCCAGCAAAGTATTTTGTATGAAAAGTACCACCTACTTTTAGGAGAAGACGAATTAAATAAATTTGATACTTCATTTTCTTGAATGGTACATAAAAGTACCGTCGGAGCTGTTAGACATTACTTGAAGGGAGACTAATGGGATCCTATCATAAAGGTAAGGAAATTCAGCTTACCTTCTTCTTCAGGATCGTCCACGGCTTTTCTGCTTATCCAGGTTATCTGAGAGACTTATCCATTGGTTATTTATGTGAAATGTGAAACATCCATTGCTCTGACTTATTAAAAAGCTTGTGAAGGTGTTATATGAATGTGTCTTGCTTGATTATTCAAATTTTGTTGTACCACTTTTTGGTGTTAATTAAATTTACCGGGTGTCCCAAAAATGACTGATGGATTTTAAAATTCAATAACTTGCAAACGGTGACAGATATTTAAAAGATTCTTGCAGGAGGCTTATGTATGATGTCAGGAGATTTTTTACAGTGATTCTTGATTTTAGTTTGAATTTCATACTATAGATGGTGCTGAGCGTAATAGACGCTTAGTCCAGACCCAATTTTTGGTACTTGGGGATCCATTCAATGCATTTTAATCTCCTTCTTTCACATGGAAGAAGAAAGAGGCCGAAAAATTGAGCCTGAATTTAGCAGTTATTGCTTGCAGCACCATCTATCGATGCTATTTGTAACTAAAACTGAGAATCACAGCATAAAACTCCTGACATCATACATAACCCTCCTGCAATAATTTTTTTAATATCTGTCACCGTTTGCAAGTTATTGAATTTTAAAATCCATCAGTCATTTTTGGGACACCCGGTATATAGGACTAATAGTATATACACTGGGACATTCATTTTTGTTCCTTTCTTGTTTAAATAACATACAGATATTAAATTAATAATACAAAACATTGTTTAGATAAGAGTAAATACATAAATAAATATTCAAGGTTATAATCATTAACAAAGTACTTATTTTCATTCAAAGTCAATAAAATTAAAGATATAGTTCTTTATGAAATCCATATTGCAGCTTTGTAATGTAAATGTTTGTTTATTTTGCTTGACAGTTCAAATGATGAAACAGGAAGTAATGTTCTATTTTCGTATCAGGATGAATTGGACGATGTAAACATTGTATCACATTGCAAACATTAAGTGTTTTGAAATATAATTAAGTTGAATTTATGATAAGTTTTTCTTTTTCTGAAGAGATTCGTGTTTCTGACAGGAGCATAAAGGGTTAAACCTGTAACATAGAATGGATGGCTTTTAGAAACAAATGCTATTGAAAATATCCCAAATTTACAGAGCTGCTAAAAACGTGTACAACCTTGTTGTTCATCAGAAATACAAAATAACAGTTAAAAGTTTAAATTCAACACAGTGATAAGTGTTCAATGTGAGCCCCTTCAAGAAACACGAACGATATCGAGGTGATGTCATAACTCATCCCACACTTTTCTCAGCATGTCCTGCGTGACTCTTTGAATGGCTGCAGATAGGTGTGTCATCAGTTTGTCCACGTCAGTGGAACAAACACCCGATCTTGGATGAGCCCCCCCCCCCCCCAAAAAAAAAATGCTGAGAAATGTGTGGGATGATTTATCACATCAACTCGATATTGTTCATGTTTCTGGAGGGACTCACATTGAACACTTATAACTTAACTGTGTTGAATTTTAACTTTGAACTATTATTTTGGATTTCCACTGAACAACTAGGTTGTACTTTTTTTTAACTTCTTTTAACTCATTAAAGCTGGTTGGAAGAAAAGTTGCCATGTAAGGATAACAAAACTTTTAAATTTGAACACCAGTACTTTAATTTGGAAATTTCCATATTTATCTATCTAATCTCAAATTTTGAGAGATTAAATAAATCAAAATTACAATGTGGAAAAAAAACAGGTGTCGAAGAATTAAAAAAAATGTAAAAGAGGCTCGTCCTGAATGGGTTAATAGCCCTGTAAAGTTGATATGCTTATTTATTTATGATACACCCTGTATTTCTAGTGGTTTGTTAGGCCCAACAGACTATGAAATAAATTTTATATAATATAAATATCCGGTGTCAGCTCAGCTCTATTTATGCTACATGATATCGTATTATATATACTTACACGTATATAAATACTCCTTCCACTGCATTCAATAGGGCAATTATGGAATATTAGCAATGCGCATTTAACATTTTAAAAAAAGCAAAAGAAGAGTTACTTTAATTAATATTTTTGACGCCATTGTCGACACAGTGAATAGTCCCAAATAATACAGAAGTACCAAACTCTAGATTAACTTGGCTCATTTCTTTAACGAAGTTGTCTTGTAGATGCTCTCTCCACCACTCTCATGACACCCCCAGTGGGTAAAGTGGTGTGGGCTCATTTATTTACACTTTCCATTCTCAGAGGTTTCTCTGCTATTTCTTTCAGTCACATTCTTTTAATTTTAGTCTCGCATTTTAACACTCCTATAGTTTAGTGTACACTTTTGTGAATACACATTGCCCTTTATTTCTTTAATCACTGACAAAGATACTTTTATTATTAGTCCTGTAATGAGAACATAGCCATAAATTCTTTCAATCACCTTAGAGGAGGTTACATCACAGAATTGGAACCTTTTTTCGTTCTGTATAAAAGAAGTAAGAGTCCAACATTTCAATTTTTGAAGTCATTCACAGAATCAGTCATTTCTTAAACTACACAAGTCAGAATACAAAATAGAGGTTGCTATTCAGCGTACACTTTATTCATAAATTAAAAAATGATGTAAAAATAAAAACACATTAATAAAATAAAACTCTAAATTTCGATTTAATCTTCAAAACTAAAAAACATACTTAAAAACTATATATTATATTTTGTTCAGAATTTCTGGATGCCATTCGGAATTAAAATCCAGTGTATAATCCACCATCGCCTTACAAAAGGTTAAAAAAATGCCAGAACATTATTTAAGTGAGAAAAGTAAAAGTGTGAGTTTTTGTAGATTTTTGTGTTTTGGATTTCTTAAAAAAAGTTTTCCTTTCTATTTTAACTCTGTTAAAAATTCCCTGCCATTCTTCTTATGTAAGGTTATCGAGTAAAAAAAGAATAAAACGACTCTTGTACAAAAACTTAAAATATCAACATTTCTTTTTCAGAAAGATGTTTTCCTGTTTCAAGGGGACAGAATCGGTTTGATCAGTGCTAATGTCATTGTCTTGTCTGTAAGATACTTTTATTTATTGCATTTTAACACATTCACTGCCAAGCTACGAGTATACTCATAGCTTTAATATTCGTGGCTTTAATTTATTAATTACTTTGTCACCATTATTTTAGAATTTAAAAAAATTGCCTTATTTATTGGCAGAAATTTTGCTGTATTAGTAAAGCGAAATTTACCTTTCTGAATTTGTGGTGGCAAACGACTTTCAAAAAGTAATTTGAAAATTCTTACATTATAGGCTTGGCAGTGAACGTGTTAAATAAGATTATTTATGTGCGAGTAATGTGCAAATGACATTGTAAAAATCCGTGAATTTTATTTTTCTGAAATAAATAAATAATATTCTAAAACATCTTACATAACCTAATAATTTCAACATTTATACAGATTTTCATATTCGTCACTTGATATACTAGTACAAACCACTTAGTTCTCAGCTAGAAAATGCATAATACAGATGAAAACGTACTTCAGGAAATTAACATCTGTAAATCGTAATGCATACAAATTCTTTTGTGCAATCGTGTATATGAATTTACTTATATTATGCACGTATCACATGTTATATATATTTTTAAATTATACCATATGATCTTATATTATACACAGATCACATAGTACAGTCGGGGATCTTTATAACGCACACCTTGGGACGAGAGGCTGTGCATTATAAGGAATTTTGCATTATATAGATACCCGATCTCAGAAATTGTTAAACTTACTTTGTAAACACTCTCAATAAATGGTATAAAATTATATCAATGTATTTACACATTAAACTAACTAAAAAAGCAACTAAATAACATTTATTACATGTAAGAATTTACATTTTAAAAATAAATTAATAAAAATTAACATTTTTTAAATAAATTGTCAATCTTTGCTTGCTTAAGAACTTTTGATTTTTGAGCATTCAATTTCTGCTGTATTCTATGAATAGTTAATATCTCCTGCTCTGTAACACAATCTTGAGATTCCAAAAAACTCAGATACTGTTCCCCTAAAGAAATCCATTCACACAGTGTTACTTTTTTTGAAGTCACTTCAGCATCTGATTCATTTCCAGAAGAGTTTTCTTCTGGTCCCAAAACTGAAGAAATGATCTCAATATCAGTGAGATGATGGTTTGTTTCGGATTCCTCATCATTCTCCAAAAATTTCAAAATATTTTCTTCGTCCAATTCAGACTGTGCATTCTTTGCATACTGGAGGAGTTCAGCAGCCTTAATTTTTGCAAGTGATGGTCTGAACCCACCAAATTCTTCTTCATCGTCATCCGTTTCAAGGAAAATGGATTCAGGTCATATTTTGTGCCATGCATTAATTAAAGTTTCTTGGGATACTGAATCCCATGCTTTCTTCAACATGTACAGTCGTGGAAATAAAAAAGTAAACACCCCCTACTAACTCCTCAGCAAATCATCGTAGAAGAAAGTTACTGGTACCGAACGTTTGGAAATAAAGTCTACTTTTAAATGATGTATATAAAATTTTCTTAGGGAGTCATCTACATATTAAAACGAATCCAAACTTCATTTTTTTCAATGGCAATGCCCAATTTTAATGAGATATTTCAAATCTTCCGTTCAAACTATGCCTAGACACCAAATTTCAAGTCATTTGAATAATAAGTTTTTGAATTATAAACATTCAAAATTTAGTGCTTCTAATGTTAAATTACATTTTTATATTTTTATTTATATCTCCCGAAATTATGCTCCTAATGTGCTAATTTTTTTTTTTTTTTTGTAGTAATAATACTAATATACCCAAACATAAATAAGCTGAATTTGCAATTTTTATAATTTTATGATATGAATTATGAAATTAATATTTGAAAAAATTATGAATTGCAACCTACAATTTTTTTGATGGATTTAGATTTATTAAGTCCTGCTTTATGGAAATTCAAAAATTTCACATTTTTCTTCCAAGTAGTTTTCAAATTATGCTTAAAAAACGTCAAAATGATGATTTAAGGGGCCGTCTATGATGGAAGTGAGTAGATATTTTGAAATTTATTCTGCTGTACTGTAATCTAACACGCTTCATTGACTCCTTGAGTGGCGCTTAAGGTGCCTTGATCAAGGAAGGGGCTCTCTCGGTGAACAATCCAGTACAGAACTTCAATTTGGATACAGCCCTTAAAATACGCTCGTTTTAAAATAATTTCTCGGAAACTTATGGTACGAATTGCATAAAAATTCATTTTTAGGCTAATTGAAGGGTGTAGAGTTCATTTACTATGCTGTCAGAATTGGGTACTGCTATTGAAAAAAACAGTTATGGTTCGTTTTAATATGTAGATGGCCCCCTAAGCAAATTTTATATACATCATTTAAAAGTAGACTTTATTTCCAATCGTTCGGTACCAGTAACTTTCTTCTACGATAATTTGTTGAGGAGTTAGTAGGGGGTGTCTACTTTTTTTTTCCACGACTGTACAAACAATCTTTGATTGTGAATTGTTTTTTAAATTCAGCAATCATGTTTGGGCCAGAATTAAAATTCAGGAGCCTAGCAAGAAAGGCACTTTTATAGATGCATTTTAAGCTGTTGATTTCTCCCTGATCCATAGGCTGGATCAGAGATGTAGTGTTTGGGGGCAAAAAAATTCCATTTGCATTGGGTGCAACAAGTTCTGGATGTGCTTTACAATTATCCAACAGCAGTAAAATTTTAGCATCTTTGGGTAAACCAACTGTACTGTAATGATCTCTAACCTCTTTTAGAAAATTACTATTGAACCACTCAGTACATAATTCTTGAGTGATCCAAGCTGTCGTATTGCTTTTGTATGTTACAGGAATTTTCTTTACTCCACGTAAACAACGAGGCTGGGCACTTTTACCCACAACAAGAGGTTTCAACTTGTGGGTACCTGCAGCATTACTGCAAACAACTACCGTTATTCTTCTTTTGTCATCTTTCACACTAGATGGTTCAGTCTCTTGTTGACTGACAAAAGTTTTCCGTGGCAAATTACACCAGAAAAGTCCAGTTTCATCCATATTGTAGATATGTTCTGCAGACAGATTTTCTTTTTGCACGATTCTTCTGAATTCTTCAACAAACTCTTCTGCTGCGATTTTGTCTGCCGATATTTTTTCTCCGCAAGCTTTAATGTATCTTATACCATGCCGATTCTTAAATTTCGTCAGCCAACCTTTCGAATAATCACAGGATTCTTCAACTTTAAGTTCTTTGTGCATTTCTTTCGCTTTTTGGCACAGAACTGGTCCAGTTACTGGAATATTTTCCGAGCGCCTTTGTTTGAAACATTCAAAAAGAACTGCATCCAACTCAGCTGATTTAGCTTCTCTTATTCTTTTACGATTTGAGATTCCTTTATTGCTAACCGAATTTGCATAAAATTTCAATATCTTTTCTCTATTATTTTTGATATCGTATGCAGATCGACAACTGATACCAAAAGTTCTTGCTATACATCTTGCCGATGTGCCTTTATCAAATTCTTTGAGAATTTCAACTTTCTGCAATATCGCTAAAATAGCGCGTTTCTTACTAGTATTTCTAGATGATTCACCAAATTTTTCTTCCATCTTTTGCCGAAAATTAAAAAAGTCTTCTTAAAAACAAGTTGCATAAAAGTGATTAAAAGAGTAGCCAATTCTGTGTTTAAAACATAAACAAACAGAAGTTTTTCTTCTTAGATCTTGCCAGTGACGGCATCGATCATTGTTTAAAAGAATGACGCCATGACAGTTCTCACCTCAAAACGCATATGTGCAGCCTCTTTTAAAATCAGTTTGGAATTAAATTTTTCCTTGGAGGTTTTTTTTTAATTTTAAAAGAAACAATTCATTTACATCTGTTATAAAAGACATAAAATGCTACTAAAAAAATTACCTTTAATAAATTACATTGCAACTGTTAGGCTGCATATCGCTCTTGCATTCACACAAAGCGGTGATACAACTAAACTTATCCAAGCTGTGGCTGATTCGATCGATGTCAAAAGCAGTGGTGGATTTTTGTTTTGTTGATTTATTTTATTTTTAGAAAAATTATTTACTTCTAAAAATAATAAATGCTATCAATAAAGTGATCGTAAGTGATCCTAACACATCGAAATAAGAGCAGACATTTCAAATTTAGTTTTCAAAAACACGCAGTGATGTACGCAAAAAATTGCAGTGAAGAAAGTAGGAATTCCTTAATTGCAATATTCATTGTTTACATCTGAGAAGTTGTGCGGTTTATGGAGAATTGCGGTTTATAGATACGCGGTTTAACGATCCCCGACTGTATGTTTTTTTAAATTATGTTAACTTTTCTTCAATCTGCAGGAGTAATATTTTCTTTAACCACTGACAAAGATTATAACACTTTTATTTTCAGCCATGTTATAGCTGAGACAACTCGAATTGTTTTTAAAGGATTTTTTCAAGTTTCCGTTGCTTCTTCCAGTTTGAATATAATTTTTTACGATGTAGCATGTAGATTGTTTCTTGCTGATTTGTATTTTTAGAAAATTTTACTCCTGAAGATGGTTTTGACGATTAAACCAAAACGTTGAGTTTTATTTTATTCATGTTTTTATTTTTACATCCTCTTTAAATTTATGAATAAAGTATATGTTGAATAGTAACGACTATTTTGTTTAGTATTTGATTTTACAATGTAAAGTTCTTAATTATTACATGTCAAATTTTAAAAAATGTCATGAATTTCTAACAAAATTTCTACTCACAAATGCTATTACTTTTTCAAAAAAAAAAAAAAAAAAAAAAAAATCTGCATTTTTGGGCTAACTGTATTTTTTAGATCTTTTGACTTAATAGGCTAATTATCAGTTAATTATTTTATGGTATTTAAAGCTGAAAAAGAAGTTCCTAATTCTTCAAGTCCATTTTTGAATGTGTTAACAACTAAAATGAAAGGTTACATCAGTGGCCTACGCAAGGAATCAAGGACCCTCCTCCCTTTCTCAAAATAAAAAATATATAATTTTCTCACAATGTCATAGCAATAATTCACTCTCTTTTTTTTTCTGAAAAATACGCAACTTTTTTAGGTGCATTCGTAAAATTATATAAATAGGTAGCACCAATAGTTGTTGTTCAGTCCGTCTGTCTGTTCGTTCGCCTATAACAGAGCAAGAATTACCCAAACGAATGGTTTCAAAATTTTGTTGCGTCCTTTCAAATTTTATGAAAATCGGATATGTAGTTTCGTGACAGGGACACTCAACAGTTTTCCGTTACATTACGGGCGATAGGAAAAAATTGTTTCAAGTGCATTTTGATGATGTTACAGAACGAAACGGATATGCACTTATGAAGTGAAATAAAATATACAACACACTGTGCAGTGCAAAAAATATTTATAAAACTAGTTATAGTACGAACGCACCTCATTTGCCATGTTTGATGTGCAATTTCCAATTTGTTTTTCTTTTATTAAAAAAAAAATGTAACTGTTTACGTATTATCCAGGCCATGAGATAGATCGCCAAAAATGGTTTCCAATCCTGTTCAAAATAGTCATTTAACATTATTTAATGCATAACAATATTAATAATGATAACATTGGTCTGCATCAAAATCCTCTCTGTAAAAATAATAGTCGATTCTTGTAGATTTCACTCTGCTAAATAAAAATATGTTAATGAAGTTACTGTATCATGTACCATTATTTTGGTAGGAGTGTTTGCTTTTAAAAGAAGGGTATTTTATGTCTTGCTAAAACATAAATGGAAATTTTGTAAAACATAAAATGTTCTGTAAATAAATTATAAATAGGATTACCCGAGTTACAGTGGCATAAGGTATGAAAATATATTAGGGGATAGCAAACAGTGAATTCGGACACAAAAAGGGGAGGAGACATAAAAAGAAAAATGCACAATACAAGTATCAACAAACTAGAATTTCATGCTATATTTTATCAATTTGATATCTAAGCAAGTGAAAACACTTTTTTCCTGATTTCAATTTTATCTAGCATTGATAATTAATATAATGCTCATTCACTATTTGTTGTTATTATAAAACTGTTTCTCAGAAAAATAGTACATGCCGGAGCAGTTTGGATAACATATTCAGAAATAGGAATATTAGATCAGCACACTTTACATATTTTTAGTTTGCAGGGAAGATTTTTTTTTTTTTTTTTTCTATTACCATAATTAATGACAAATAAGCAAATAAATAAAATATAATAAATGAACTATAATGCATAAATAAAAAAACTGTAAACTGTAATAAGTAAATAAACTATATTGCATATTATTATTATACTATAGCTCTTATTATGTATGATAATGTTATAAAGTCGTTGAAACAAAGTGAGGGTTACTGTAAATGGCAGCATGTTTGTTGCAGTTGTATCTGACATATATATGTATATATAATACATAAGTACCAAAAAAAAAAAATTCTGTGCACGGTTTATTTCTGCATAATGGAAACATATTAACCACCCAAAGCTAGATACCTGATTCTGATAACGCTCGAATTGACGGAGTTGACTAAACAAAAGAAACTGTAGATAGCCCTCTCCTTTTCTTTTTCAGTTTCTCTGTAGTGTTCTTTTTTGTGGCATGCTCGAATTTTTAGGTAGATTTCGTAAGAAATACTACCTATTACAATCTCTCCTATGTTGGGATTTCTGTAAAATTTTTGCAGATCTACGCTAATCATGACCCCTAGAACCCAAATCCACCCCTAGTTCAAAACTTTATCTATCTATGTCACTTTTTAATGGGCAAAATAACTTCCACAATTTTGCATAAATCTCTTCCAAACTGATACATAAAATCCAGGACTAGACAAGATTTTGATAGTACTAACTCTTATAGCAAAAAAAAAAAAAGGGAGGGGGGGGAGTTGGAAGAAGAAAAAAAAAATTGTCAATTTTTAAGATATCTAATCCACTTAAATTTATTTTGAATCTCCTTAATATTGTCTACAACTTTTATATTGACAAGTTTTTGATGGGACCAACTCTTACAGCTAGGGCTGGGCGATACATCGATAAAATCGATATAAATTATAAATCGCGATGACGATATCAAAAAATCCTATACAACGGTACATCACGATTCTCGTAATCGTGATGTAAACTGCGATTATCGTAATTGTGATGTAAACCACGATTATCATAATTGTGGTGTAAACCACGATTATCATAATCGTGGTGTAAACCACGATTATCATAATCGTGATGCTAACCACGATTACCATAATCGTGATGCAAACCACGATTATCATACTTTTTCATTAAACTGCAATCGGCACTTTTTCAACTTCGAGTACTCAAAATTCTACCATTCTAAACCGCAGGTTATTACGATGACCATGATACTAATGGAGTATTTTATCCCTGCCTAAACCATGATGATTCCTGCCGAAACCATGATGACATTAAACACCGAATAATCGGTTTCGATCATCATGATACGTCTCACCAACCATGATCACTCCTCAAGATTCTCCCAGCTTTAACCGTGATATTAACTGAACCCTCAGTTTTTGATAAGCATGATACTATCATGGTATTACCATGGTATTACGCTGTGATTTCTCTCAGCGTAAACGGTTTTTCAAAAGGGGGAAAAGTGATAGTTTCGGTGTTCAGGTTCAGATGACAGGCGATAAATATGCTACAGCTGGTTTTTCTCATGTAGTTGCCGACAGCAAATGATATTGTTTGTTTTGTTTTATCTTCAATCTGGTTCAGCGGTTTTCAATGAATATTTGTTTGTTGTTAATGAACAATATGTGAATCAGGGAGATAAATAAATGAAATATTACATTTTATTTGCAACAGTGGATTTAATTGGACAAATGAAATAATACTTCCATAGCAATATATATTAATGTTTATTCCAGGTTCTTTTTTTATGCAGATATTTTTACTTCTCTGAAGCTCGTTTTTTTTTTCTCCTGGTAGTTTCTTTTAAAAATTGACATATGTGAGTATTTGGTATTTACTGCCTCTGTCATTGTTTGTTTGTGGGGAGTGGGGGAGAATATTTAGATGTCAATATTTATTTAATGTCACTAGAATTCAAAATAACAAACAGGGCAGAAAAATTAAGCAGTTAAAGTTTGTGTACTGACAATCAAAAGAGGAAAGACGTAAATTGTTCAGTGTGTGTGTGTGGGGGGTGGGAGGTTAGTTTTTTTTTCTTCATTTAGCGGACATTGGTCGAAACGCAGGAGATCCTCATCCAAGTTCCCCGATAGAACAAGCATAAGAGATAGTCTTAACCCCTTGAGGACGAGCGACATGTATACGTGCCGCATGAAGCGCCCAGAATCCTTGATTTTTCTCACCAGTAAAATTTTACTGTAAAATTTGCCTTGTTTAATCAGCGCATTTCTTCGATTCAACAAGACACAAATTTCTGTTTTTAAAAAACGGTGACAAAAGATTAAAAATTTCGTAAAAGGCTCCCGTCCCGAAGGGGTTAAAGGTTAAGAAAAAAAAAATTTTTTTAATTCAGAATTTTTAAGTTTAAACTCTTAGTTCTCAAAAAAATATTATTTCACGCAAAAATTTCTAGCACATTCACGGATTTTTTAAATGTAATAGCAAGAAATTAGTTGAAAGTGACAGTAACTCATTAAAATCCTTATCCGCTATTGCATAAAGTTATTCAACCCTTTGCACTCCGTTGTCACCGCTGTGGCGACACCATCTTTCCTTTCAAAATTTGTTTTTGGCACCTGTAATAAAGGATAATAAAATTTCCTTACCTTAGCATTTTTTAAATTGTGTACTTGAAGGAAACTTCTTTTATAAAAGTGGTGCCGACCGAAAATTTGTGTAAGAGACACCGGAGTCCAAAAAGTTAATTATTGTGGTTCATGTACACAGCATACATGGATGATGGAAAAACGAAATTAAGGGGAAGGTAAATTTTGAAACACATTTGATTATGATTCGCAGATCACGCAGAGTTTTATTTTTCTTTTAAAAAAATGGAGAATATAAAAATGAAATAAAATAAACTAAGAGCTTTTGTCGGGGACGCCGACGCATAGTAAGACAATTTTAAGCATAACAGCACAACAGCAATATATAAATATTATTTAACAATTATAAAATATAAACAATTCAAAAATTGACTTTAACCAAACTATTATTTTTCTCTCTCTGTTAACGATTTTTTTTTTTTTTTTTTAGTTCTTTTACTTTCTACTATCTTTACAAGAAGAAAGTATTGGATTCATGAAAATTTTGTCATCCGGGTTTCGACCAATTTATATGTTTAGAAAGTCTTGAACACGATTTGACTATTTTTAAAAAGCTTTGTCTGTCTCTTTGTAACACAAATTTTGTAGGCGCTCTATCTCAAGAACTAATGCACGGAATTTAACAAAATTTTAGATTATTTTATATCTCGTTATAAATTAGTGTAAATTACTTGACAGGTAGGTGCATTTTTTACAATATCCGCAATAACTTTATCTCAAAAACTAATGCACGGATTTTTGTCAGATTTCAAATTCAGTTATACCTTGTAAATTGGTGCTGATTAGTTCTTGGTGTAAATGGCCCAACAGGCGGAGCTACTATGCTGAGTTTTCACGATTTTCGCAATAGCTCTGTCTGAAGAACTAATGTGCTGATATTTATCAAACTTCAGATTCAGTTAGACTTAGACGTAGACATAAATTTTACTGATTAGTGTTTGGTGTTTATAGCCCGTAAGTGGCGCTGTTATGCTGTATTTTTCAAAATTTCCGCTATAGCTTTTTCTCAAAAATTATCGCACGTATTTTCATAACATTTCAAATTCAGACAGACGTTGACATAACTTGTTGCTGATTAAGTGTTAGTGTTAATCGTCCAATAGGTGGCGCTGCTATGCTGCAATTTCCACAATTTTAGCGATATCTGTATCTCAAAAACTAATGCACGAATTTTAATCAAACACCTTATTCTGTTACGGTTTCACATAAGTAGATCCTTCTTAGGCTTGGGTGTATACTGTCCAACAGGTATTACTTTTATGATTTTTAGATTAGGAATTTTGGATACAGACATCTAATAAGGTTGGTGCTGAAATTCAATGATTTGTTTGAAAGATGCGATGCTTATATTTCTTTTTAACTGCATACAATTTAGTGCACCTATATCTTTAGAATATTCATGATGGGCATAGATTGTTATTTAATTTTGCCTCTGTGATAGCGAATTTTGTTTTTGCCATTAACACATCCTACTAGTTTCTTTTAGCATTTATTTATTTAGATTTGCTTATTTATACATAGTTTTTTATTAATCTATTTGAGAATGATATATATATATATATTTTAATTTTAATCCTTAATAAAATGTATAACGTATATTGAAGTTATACATATATTATAAATGCACATATATTTTTTGTTCATATGTCGCAATATCGATATATCGGAATATCGTGATATAAAGCTGCCGATTTATCACGATATTTCATTTTAGACATCGCCCAGCCCTACTTACAGCAAAAAAAAAAGGAAGGGGGAGTGATTGCAGAAGGAAAAAAACATTTCTGTTAATCCAATAAGGTAATTAAAAAACAGTATCATTGGTGTGATGACAACTTTTAACAACCCTCAGAAATGCTGTATATAGGATTGCATTATTAAAGGTGCACACCTCTGAATAGAAAGGTCACCAGAATTTAAAATAGAGTGTGTTAAAATTGAACAAAACTTTTGTAGTAACAAGTTTTTGATAAGATGAACTGTACTAATGAATGATATTACTAAAAATATTCTGAAGGGATGGAAAAATAGCGATTGAAGAAAAATTATTGTATTAACATGATTCTGATAAAACCAACTCTTACAGAAAAATGAAATTAAAAATTCATCGAAAGTGGCTGGATAAAATTTTTAAACTGGGTTTTCTCTAATCTTTATTTAGATTTTGTTGATAAAGTTAGTACTTAACTTCAAAATCTACCTCCGCCTGTAGGCCAAGGCGACAGGGATATTTTTTTAAATACTGTCAATTTTTTTAAATACTGTCAATTTTTTAAAAATCTGTCAATGAACAATGGCAATATAATTTTTCATATTTTTAAATTTCAATATTTTTAAATGATTTATTTATTTATTTTTTAATTATTATTATTATTATTATTTATTTGATAGCTGATGTCGAACTGTTTTATTTTATTGATTTTTTTTGCAGGTTTTTTTTTTATACCAATGTTAAAATATTTTCAAGAAAATTGCATTTATAAGCCCCTCCTCACTTTTGTCAATATTTCATGTTGTCAAAAGGGGAATGTTTTTTTAGAATTTTGTGGTATTATGACATTCATAAAAAGTATTTATTTTTTGGATTTGACAAAAATCAAAATAGTTTTAAGAAAAATTTAAATTGTTTGAAATCAAAACAGTTTAAATATTATTTAAAACAACTTAAGATGTCATATGTATGATATACGTAAAATGTCATATATAAACATCACATAAGATGTTTATAATATTTAAGATGTAATAAATATCTTAATATTTATTTTTTTTTATTATTTAAGATGTAATAAACATTTAAAATAGTCTTAAATAGTTTTAAGAAAATAGTAATTTTTCAGTTAATTTTATACTTTTTTTTTAAATAAAAAATTAAATTACTTTTTTGTATGTTTATGTCTCCTTCTTATGACATTTTTAATAATAATTAGCAATTTAAAATTTACAAAATCTTAAAAAAATTGTTCAGAAGCCAGATGCCTTAAATGGAATTTAGTGTTTCTTTACGTTTTTAAGCTGGTTTTAATTAGTGTTACCGAGTTAAAAGGTACAGTCGTGGAAAAAATAAAAATAAACACCCCCTAGTAACATTGCAGCAAATTATAGTAGAAGAAAATTACTCTTAACAAATGATTGAAAATAAAATCTACTTTTAAATGATATCTATAAAATTGGCTTAGGGAGCCATCTACCTATCAAAACCAGGCCAAACTTTGTTTTTTTTCTTAAATGGTAACACACAATTTTGACACTATATTTTAAATCTTCAGTTCAAACTATGGCTAGAAACAAAATTTACCAGAAACAAAAACTACCCAACCAAATGATCTGAAATTTTAACTATATAATGGTTGCAAAATTTTGTCGAGTCCTTTTAAATTTTATGAAAATCAGATGTGTAGTTTCATGACAGGGACAGTTTTCCATTACATTACGGGAAATGTGAAAAAAAATTGTTTCAAGTGCATTTTAATGATGCTACAGAATGAAACGGATGTGCACTTATGAAGTGAAATAAAATATACATTCAGTACACTATGCAGTGCAAAAAATATTTATAAAACTAGTTATAGTACGAACGCACCTCATTTACCATGTTTCATGTGCAATTTCCAATTTGTTTTTCTTTTATTAAAAAAATGCACTGTTTACGTATTATCCAAGCCATGAGATAGATCGGCGAAAATGGTTTCCAATCCTGTTCAAAAAAGTCATTTAACATTATTTAATGCGTAAAAATGATAACACTGGTTGGCACCAAAATCTTCTCTGTAAAAATATTAGTCGATTCTTGTAGATTTCACTCTGCTAAATAAAAATAGGGTAACAAAATTACTGTATCACGTACCATTCTTTTGTTAGGAATGTTACTTTTAAAATTAAGGTATTTTATATCTTGCTAAAACATAAGTGGAAATTTTGTAAAACAAAAAATGTAGATAACCTGTAAATAAATGTATTAATATGATTACCCGAGTTACAGCATAAGGTATGAAAATAATTTAGTTGATAGCATATAGTAAATTTGGACCTGAAAAGGGGAGGGGACATAACAAGAAAAATGCTCGATACAAGTATCAACAAACTGGATTTTCATGCTATATTTTATCAATTTGATATCTAAGTCAGTGAAAACACTTTTTCCCTGATTTCAATTTTATCTAGCATTGCAAATTAATACAACAATCCTTCACTATTTGTTACTATTATAAAACTGTTTCTCGGAAAAATGGTACATGCTGAAGCAATTTGGATAACATATTCAGAAATAGGAATATTAGATCTGTACACTTTACATATTTAGTTTGCAGGGAGAAATTTTTTTAATTTGATTGCTGATCAGTGTAATTAATGACAAATAAATAAATAAATAAAACATAATAAATGAACTATTATGCATAAATAAAAAAATAATTGTAAAGCATAATAAATAAACTATATTACATTAACACTTTTTAGTTTCTAAGGTTATTACTAAATAAAAAGAAATCCACCATTAAGCAAAATAAATAAATTGTATTTTTTGATCAGATTATTAAAATATCAATTTTTTTCTGTTCTATAAAAAAAAATTTAAATGATTGAAAAGCGTAAATATTCAGTATAAAATACATAGGTAAATAAGATATTTTAAAGTTATTTCGCATAAATATGTATTAATAAATACCTGTAATCTGTAAAAATATGATAAAGAGATAACACTACGCCTAGACTTAAATTGCTAGGATTTTTTTATGAACACTGGCGTTTCTAAATTTTTAAACAAAAAAAACAAATTTCAGTTACAAATAATTACATTTATGCAAATAATACCTCTTATATCAATGTATCCAAATCAAAGGATCAAAACTTCAGAAAAAAAAAATAACATTTACTTTAAGATTTTTTAATTTAACTTCGTAACATTAGCGGCTCGGCCTCATGTAGCAGACAAAAGCAGAAGAATCACATGATCACTTAGGTAGCAAAAATTATTTTCAATTTAGAACTTAATTACCGTATTTTCGGGGATACCCGCCACACCCACCGTAAGCGCCGCACCAATGAAAATCTGTTTAAAAAAGAAAGTTTATCGAAGTAAGCGCCGCACTATCGTAAGTGCCGCAACCCAAGGAACTGATATTTGTACAATCTAAATTCTGGAATCGTTTCGGCCGCAGCTTTTCCGGATTTTAGAGGTCTTGAAATATCGTATAGAGACAATTAGATATCTGCATGGGCCGAAATTTCTAGGTCGGAACTGCCCGGCGCTTAGAAAAAAAATTCAGCCCGATACAAAAATTAAAAGTTCGGTCCGGCCCATACAAAAGAAATATTGGCCCGACACAGTAAAAAATTTAAAAGTTCGGCCCAAGATTGGCTCGGAAAAAAGTTAAAATCTCGGCCCAGCCCGAGTGAATTTCTACAAAACATTGATGAAGTGCCGCAGGCTGTGATATTTATTTTTTTAAATGAATCTCTATTTCTTGTATGTAAATGTTTCAGTTATCATTACTATTGCTAATCCATACTCTATGTATTGAAGTGTTAAAAATCTGAAAAATGTTATACAGTAAAATCTGCTAAGACGGAATTATATAAAAAAGGAAAAAAAAGGCGTTATAGACAAGATCCTCAACACTTTGTTCAGTTTAAAACAGTATTCCGTCATAGGCAAGTTTCTTTTCACTCATTTTACTATATTTTTATTTAGCTATATTTTAGTAAGCATATGAAATTTACTACCAGGGTTCTAAAAAACCCAGGTGGGTTTTATTAAGCAACCCGGGTTAAATGGGCAATTTTTCCCAGGTAAATTGGGTTAAAATGACAAAATGTGGAATATGATTCCACCTTCCTCCCAAATAATAATCTTCAGGGTTACCACAGTGTGGGGAAAACTGGAAAAAGTGAGGGAATTTAAAAATGAATATTAAAAACAAGAAATGTTACTAAATTTTGGTACTTTGCAAAATTTATCCGTTGAAATTTTGAAAATTCTCAGAAGAATTACCCAGGAAAAACTTAATTTTTTGCTTAGGAAATGCAAGGAATTTGATTGCCAAGATAAATGGCAATCCTGATCTCAAATACAATCTTTGTGAACACTTCATAGTCTAATAAATGGGAATGACTTCATAGTCTTAATAAGGATCTCAATATTTTTCTCTGTTCTTAAAATACACACACACACACATATATATATATGTGTATTTATATATATGATCCCTTTAATTTAAATAACAAACAAATTTTAAATTGCAAAGCTATCAATTGTGTGTTATCTAATAATAAAATATAAATATAACTTTAAAAAAAACTTGCTCGTTTGATATTATCATAAGATTAACAAATGTTGATAAAAAATATCTTACAACAAAAATTTTTTTATATGATATACAGACTCAACGGTGTCCAATGGCTAATTCCTAAACCATTAGTCTTAGACATATAGTTCAAATTACAAAAATGTTTTAATTTGAGGCAAAGGAATATTTTAAAAGCGATTTGGGTAAAAAAAATATTTCTTAAAAAATTACGAAATTTAAGTTTTTATACGGCCCCGGCCCTATAAGTTATATTTAGTAAAATTTTCCTATTCCTCTGACAAGACCAAAAAAAGTCACGTTCAAATAACACTAAAATTGACCGAGTTATGAAACTTTAAATGCATGACTTATACCACTTTTCTGCATCTGAACCCAAATGAGTTTGGTCATGCTTTGAGGGGTCATATCCTAAGTGCTTAAAGTATTCAAAAAACTTTTCATGTGTATCTGCACTTTGAAAAAAATAGTACAAGTGTTATGATTGAGTTAACTTTTATTAAGTTTCAGATTGGCTAAAATTATTGTATTATAACATATGTTTAATTTTGTAAGGGTTTGAGACTATTTCTTTTCATGATTTCTTTTAACAAATATTATGTTATTTTATTTAACTTCAACGATCGTATATATGTTTTCCCAGTTCAAAATTTGTACTCTAAATTTAATTCACTTTCAAATATCCAATCGAGGTTAAATTTTACATGTATACTGACGTAAATCCAATGACAATCTGATATATTTATGATTTTTGGTGGTTACCATTCATACTTATTTTACAGGATAACACAAAAAATTTCGGATATATTACTGCCAAGAAGTTTAAGAAAAAGTTTTAGATTAGATAACACAAGACTGCATTGGTTGTGTTTTTTAACTTTTATGTATTTTTTAGCACTGAATCCGAGAATTACCTTAATTTTTAACCATAATCTCAGGATGTTTTGCAAATCATAAATTGTCAAAGTTAAAAAATAACAAAAATCAAATACTATAAAATAGATGTAAAACTTTTTTTTATTTAATTTTCCTGACGTGATGGTTAAAAATGAAAGACATTTTCGGATTTAGCAGTAAAAAGTACATAAAATAATTTAATAAATATAATAAGTTTAGTAAATATAATACTCTTGAAGCTAACTGAAAAGCTTAAATTTACCTTTTAAATTAAAAGCTAAAACATTCTTAAATTATAGGATTCCCAATCTAAAAGTGCAAGTAAATTTGTACAAATATATTTTCTAAGATTCAAAGAAGTGAATAAATAAAACAAAATAACCATAAACAACAAATACATCATTTGTTCCTTTCCATAAATATATTTTAAAAAACCCAGACTTTTTTAAATGGGTTTTTTATAAAAAAAAAAACCCAGCCTGGGTGGGCAGCTGGGCAGGTACCCACTACAACCCTGTCTACTACTCTTTAAAAAGAATAAATTTTAATGTTTAATTGTAGAATAATGGCGATTTAAAAATGTATCCATTTTTAGGTAGCTTTCATTACAAAAAGCTACCTATTGCAGCATTTTGGAATAAAGCAATTTCAAAAAATTTTGGTATAGTTTCATCGATCATGACCCCCAGACCCCGAAACCACCCTCCATTCAAAAGTTGATATATATATATATCCATATATATATATATGATCTTTGTCACACTGTAACTCTCGTATTTATGAACCGATTTGGATGAAACTCGGCGTGTACATAGTACATACCAATGCCTCAACCGAGTTTGTTGGCCAGTTTCATCCGCCTTCTTGTTTCAAAATGGCGGCCATTTAAAAAAATTTTAAAAATTTTAAATTTGAAATGTGGTACCAAAAAATTGGAAATGGAAAAATATTTTTTCTTATGTGTTTGACCTTGATAGAAAGATTCCAGATCAGTTTTTGTTTCGTCTATATCTTAAAAAATGGCTGAGTTATAGCACTTTGAATTTCTAGTGTAGCTGACATTTTGAAACATCCTGATTTTTGTCACGCGATAACAGGCGTATTTATGAACCGATATGGATGTACCTTCGTGTGTACATAGTACATACCAATGTCTCGAGCGAGTTCGTTGGCCAGTTCCATCCACCTTCTTGTTTCAAAATGGCGGCCATTTAAAAAATTTTTTAATTTGAAATGTGGTACCAAAAAATTGGAAATGAAAAAGATTTTTTTCTTATGTGTTTGACCTTAATACAAAGATTCCGAAACAGTTTTTGTTTTGTCCATATCTAAAAAAATAGCTGAGTTATAGCATTTTGAATTTCTATTGTGGCTGACATTTTGAAACGATCTGATTTTTGTCAGGAGATAACAGGCGTATTTATGAACCGATTTGGATATAAGAAGACATGTGGATAGCATATAGCAATGTCTCGACCAAGTTCTCTGGCCAGCATCATCCGCCATCTTGTTTCAAAATGGCGGCCATAAATTAAAAAAAAAATTATATTTAAAGTGAGGTGCAAAAAAATTAGAAATTGAAAAAGGTTTCTTTCTTAAGTATGTGACCTTGATATAAGGATTCCGGAGCATTTTTTATTTTGTCTTTATCTTAAAAAAATGGCTCAGATATAACACTTTGAATTTCTTTATGTGGGTGACATTTTGAAAAATCTGATTTTTTGCCTGCGACAGCGCTCGTATATATCAACCGATTCCGATGTGAGTGAGCATGTGCAGCGCACAGTAATTACTAAGGTCTCGACCAAGTTCACTGGTTAGCCTCATCCACACTGTTGTCTTAAAATGGCAGGCACTTCAAGATATCGCCGAATTTGGCAACCAAATATAAGTTACTTTAAATAAAAGCAGCTTGGATAAATCTGACTAGTTTTGCGAAATTCTCATTTATAATGATTTAGTATTGATAAAAATTAGTATTGAATCTTCTGTAATCGGTTTCCACTAAATTGAGCTTCGTGTGTAATAACATAAGCTAGCTTTTTAAAAATAAGGAATATGAAAGCTGCCTCTTCCTCCCAGCACTGGCCGGAAGGACTTTTTGCAAACATTTTTGGTCCAGGCCTAATTTTACTGACCTTTGAATGGACCAGGCCACGACGAGACAATGATTTTCATACAGTCTTTGTCAAAACTAGGACTGAAAATTTTGGATCGTGAAGACTAGGAATGAAAGCAGTCCAGGCTCTGTACAGAAAAAATAACTTAGGTCCGGCCCGCCCCGATCTTTCAAGAAAAAGTAATGCCCTAACCCGGCCCTTTAGAAAAGAGTATGGCCCGGCATGAAAAAGCGGCCCGTGCAGATCTCACACTGCCAAAACCACTTTAGGATAACTAGAAACGCTCCTTTTTTCTTTTCCTTTCTTTTTTTTTTTTTTTTTTTTTTTTTTTTTTTTTTAGCAGTTCACTTATTCATAACTGTTTCATTGATTCTGTTTGTGGCAGATTTTATTTTTTATTTGCCACATACGCATTTTTTCTTGTTCATTTGTAAAAATAATTTTGTAAGTTTTAAAAATATTTCTTGCTCAGAATTTAGACTTTCCTTTTCATCATAAGTTATTATGATGATAATTATTATGAAGATATGTATCATAAGTTTAAGGGAAGAGAAGAAAATCCGTGAATCCACTTTGCATTAAAAAAATCTCTTATCTCGTTACCTGTTTTTTCTACCGCATTCAAAGTTCTGTTCAAAGGAACAAAACTGAAACTATTAGCCAACTACACGTCAAGGTCATAGGGCAATGTGTCAGAACATTCGGTCCAAGGAGATGCAGTGAATTTGAAATCAACTGTGTTTGTTTATCTTTTAGTTGAGTCAAGAGATAACAAAACTACGTTTCTTTTTTAGTTATAAATATGTACTTGAGTGATTTTATTAGATGCTTCTTTAAAAATAAAGATTATAAACATTGAAAAAAAGATAAAATAAGTATTTTTGTTGAGAACTCTTCGTACGAAACAATTTTTAACCATATCAGTGTAAAAATCAATGTTTTGAAGAAATTCAGTCGGGTCAGGCCGAGATTTTAAATGTTTTCCGGACCAGGCCAAATTTTTAGCTTTTATGCCGGGCCATTGATTTATTTTTTGTACGGGCCGGGTCGATTTTTTTCCCCCTATGCATCGGCTACTTCACTCAAGGGTAAACGCCCATTCACTAATGTTAATCCTATGGAAGAATTTTTTTTAAAAATATATAGTTTGCATTTCAATATGCTTAATTTTTTTTTCTTTTTTTTGTGTTGAATAGCTGAGGCCGATCTCTAAAAAGACCCTTTATCGATTTTGTTTACAGATGTTTTTCGTAGTATACTTTGATTTTCGGAATCAGTTTCGAAAGTGAAAGTATTCTAGTTAAAAAAAAAAAACCTCTAAACACAATCGAAAAAGTAAAAATGACTCTTTGTAGAGACCAACCTCAGCTATCCAATGTAAAAAAAAAATCATTTAAAAATAATGGAATGCGAACGACATATTTTTTTTAAAAATTCTTTCTTAGGATTTACATTAACGAGCCGGTGTTTTTGCGTGAGCAAAATAGCCCGATATTTATATCGCGGAAGTCGGCCCGCTTAATTTGTTATATTAGTCAGGACCATTTATATTGTTTATCGCCCGACCGGGCTCATAAAAAAAACTGTACTAATTCTGCTAACCCGGCCAGTTTCAAAGTTTGAATTCATTTTGTTTGGTCGAGTCGGGTACGGCCTCTATTTTAGGGGCCAAATTTATAGAGTCTGGTACGGAAAAAAAAAATAAAGAAAAAATCTTGCTCTCCAGTGTTTTTACTGTGTGTTAGAAGACCCATTCCACACAAGTTCTATGCCGGGATTTGAGATTTCTCTAGTTAGAGACCAGTAATTTCACAGAGTGAGCACCCTGGAGCAGTTTTGCTTTGCAAGTGGAAGGAAAGGGGGTTTATTAGAAGATAAGCTCGCGACAGCTGTATATACCAGTATCCGGAGTGTAAAGTAATTATTGACGGGTGGGCAGAAAATGTAATCATTTTTAACTTGAGAACCGGTGAGACAAATGTTATTCATCCTGCTGATTGTTTAAAAATAAACAAAAGAAATAACATTTCTCGGACATCTGCGGTTGTTTCTAATATTTTGGTACCAATTCGAGAATATGAAACTATTGATCAAAGGAGGGAAAATGGCGTCATAAAATATCGGTTTGACAAAAAAAAAATGCCATAAGACATTGCTGTAAAAGAAAAAAAAATCCCTGTATCCGCCGCCCTAGCGTAAGAGCCACACTTAGACTATTTTATACTTTCAAACTCGTATGCGGCGCGGCTCATACGCCCGAAAATACGGTAGATAGTTTTTGAAGGTCTAAACAAAGTTAAACTATATAAAGTTTTTAATATAATTTTACAAATATTTTAAGAGCAGCATAGACATTAACCTGTATTTTTTAAATGAAGTGTTCAAAGAGTCATTCATTTTTTGTAGATTTGCTGGAATTTGTTTCTGAATGCCAGCAGTGTCGTTTGTTTAGATCTGGTTTCTATGTTTATAATAGCTTAATTTTAATTTAGAACTTAATACATTATAAATGGATATGATATGCATGTTTTTTGAGAAAATATGCTGAACAGATATGATTTTAAGTAGAAGAAATTAATATTTAGCTGTCATATATTTTTCATTAGGCCTAACATGGCGTTTAGCTAATGTCGATTCGCAGACCAGAGTGGTTTGCACCGGAATGGTTACCTACACTTTTCTAAACTCTGAATTTATTATAAGTAGATGTACAGTCTCTATCTCATAAACTCCAGGAAAAAATGTAACTAGAATAGGAACAATATTTCTACTTATGACTTATCTCTTTACACATATGTATATACAATATACACATATGTATCGGTATTTATATTCGAGTTAACTTATACATAAGAGTATATAATGTGATAAATTAATGCATGAATTTTGTGCTGTTTAAGGAAATGAAAATTGTCTAATCGGCCACTTAATTGACAGTTAAAATTTAGTGCAGTTTATTAAAAAAATGTCTTGTTTATTATTTTTCATTCTGATTTTAGATTCAAAGTTTGATAATTTTTTCACTGAAGTTCAATAAGTCATTTCCTTGGATGAAAATTGCAACAATCTCTCTCTTTATACTGATATTTAGAAGGAGTTTCTGTTATCATCTGGAACAGAACTTTTTCGCTGAAGAAAATGTCATTAATTACAGAAAGAAAATCTTCTTCTAGTAAACAGCACTTTGTTCCTCAAAATGGTGATAAAGAAAAACATTCCTCCATAGGTACAAAAGAAAAAGTTTATATTTGTGAAGTATGTTCCAAAGGATTTTCTCAGAATAGTAATCTAAGAAGGCATCTCTTGACTCATACAGGGGAAAAACCTTTTGTTTGTGAAACATGTTTCAAAGGATTTTCTCAGAATACTTGTCTAAGAAGACATTTGTTGACACATACAGGTTTAAAATCCTTTATTTGTGAAATATGTTCCAAAGGATTTTCTCAGAATAGTGATCTAAGGAAACATCTCGTGACACATACAGGTGAAAAATGCTTTATTTGTGAAATATGTTCCAAAGGATTTTCTCAGGATAGTAGTTTAAGAAAACATCTCATGACACATACAGGAGAAAAACCTTTTCTCTGTGAAATATGTTGCAAAGGATTTTCTGGTAAAAGTACACTAAGAAGCCATCTCTTGACCCATACAGGGGAAAAACCCTTTATTTGTGAAATATGTATCAAAGGATTTTCTCAGAATACTTGTCTAAGAAGACATTTGTTGACACATACAGGTTTAAAATCCTTTATTTGTGAAATATGTTCCAAAGGATTTTCTCAGAATAGTGATCTAAGGAAACATCTTGTGACACATACAGGAGAAAAACTCTTTATTTGTGAAGTATGTTCCAAAGGATTTTCTCAGAATAGTAATCTAAGAAGCCATCTTTTGACACATACACTTGATAAACCCTTTCTTTGTGAAATATGTTCTAAAGGATTTTCTCAGATTGGTAATCTAAGAAGACATCTCTTGACACATACAAATGAAAAACCCTTTATTTGTGAAGTATGTTCCAAAGGATTTTCTCAGAATAGTGATCTAAGGAAACATCTCGTGACACATACAGGTGAAAAATGCTTTATTTGTGAAATATGTTCCAAAGGATTTTCTCGGAATGGTGATTTAACAAGACATCTCGTGACACATACAGTTGAAAATCCCTTTATTTGTGAAATATGTTCCAAAGGATTTTCTAAGAATAGTGATCTAAGAAACCATCTCTTGACACATACAGGTGAAAAACCATTTATTTGTGAAATATGTTCCAAAGGATTTCCTGATAAGAGTAAACTAAAAAGCCATCGCTTGACCCATGCAGGAGAAAAACCTTTTGTTTGTGATATATGTTCCAAAGGATTTTCTCAGAATGGTAATCTAAGAAGACATTGTTTGATTCATTTTAGAGAAAAGAAAACCTTATCTTTTTAAAATATGTTCCAAAGGATTTTTGGATAACTGCATAATTTGGATAACGCATTATTTGTCTCTACACCAAATAGACATTTCCTGAAAATATATATTTGTATTTCCAAAATTGAGTATGGACCCTGTATATGTCATTGCATTTACTATTATCACATCTCTTCTGTTTTAGCATTTAGTGATAAAATAAAATTGTACACTTTTATTCCTAAATCCTCAAAAATTCTTTTACAGCCTATTGTGTTTTTGATAATAAGCAAATAACTCCTGACCAATTCATTATGTTACTGTAAAGATTCTTTGATTGTAGTTCTCATTTTTTAAATTTCACTTTAACCCTTTAATCCCTGGTAAGTTTTGGTAGAAGTTAAAAGTCTTGGTTAACCTAATTAATAGGATCCTATAAAAATATGTATACTAATCACTTTTAATTAAACAAAGTTAAAAATGCTATAAAAGTGATAATAATACTTTTATTTAGTTTAATGCTCGTTTCATCAGACAGATTTAATATCTCCCTTCTTGCAAAACCTTTGATGAAATTAAAAAATATAGTACACAAGAAAATAGATCCAATTGAATCAAACCAGCTATCAGGAGTATATGAAATACCTTTCACCAAAGAAGATGGAGCAAAGCAAATTTATATAGGTGTGACAAACAGAAAATTTAAAACTAGGATCAAAGAACATATAGCAGACATCCAATACAACAGGAGAACCACAGCTTTAACCAGGCTGTGCAACAAAGAACCTTTACAGATCGATTTTAAAAATATCAGAATAGTTTATCCGTCAAGATTTTATCTACTATCCATTATCCAGGAATCAATAGAGATGTAATTACACAACGAGAATATTTGCAATGATTCAGTGTCCCTTGAATTACCTAACATTTGGAAAGAAATGCATTGCTGTTTTAGTAACAATAGTAAAATTCAATCCACTCTCACAAATATCCTATTTCATTTTATTTTATGTTTGCACGGATTTTCAATATGCATGAAGTCGCGTGATATTAATTACCCAGTTATTATTTATAAAATTGATCTGCAAAAATATTTCTATCATTAATGATTTTGAAAATGTCGCCATTTGTGTGATGAAGCGAGCGTTAATCTAAATAATGGTATTATATCACTTTTATAGCATTTTTATCGTTGTTTAATAGGATCCTATTTGATTGAAAAAGAATTAAAATAAAAAGTGTCGGTACTTTTCGCTTAGCCGGGCGCCAGTGTTATATAGACATATGTATGTACAGTAGACTCCCTCAAATCCGCGATCCTAAAATCCACACATCATCACAGATGTAAACAATGAAATTTACAGTTCAGATGTAGGAGCGAAATTACAGAATTGTTTAGTTTAAAATCATTCCGTATGTATTTTTATATAATTCCATGTGTATTTTGAAATGTAATTCTCGATAATATGACTGAACTCGTGTTTTTCAGGAAGGAAGTACAAATCTATTTCTCAAAAAATTTAAGATATTGCTGATATCACTGGTAATCACAATAAATTTACCAAATATATTTATGTATTAGTCAAGCTTTTTTGGATATTAAGACTAGCGAAACCTGAAATAAAACTTCCTTACTTTATGATTTTGATGTGAATTAGTAGGGGACCTTTATAAGGCAAGTTTCATTGAATAATTTAGGAAACATGTACTTCATCTTTATTATGCAGGTTTAATTATACATTATTAATTATTTGCTTGACCTTTACCTTTAATATTTTAATCATTTTTTAAATTATCTTAAATATTATTATTTTAATTTATTACTTTACTTAATCATTTTAATATTTTACTATATTGTAAGCATTTATTATAATTATGATTGCATTATTACATTCAAATTACTGTTTAAAAAATGCAAACAAAGCAGTGGCCAGATATTCGCAAAATTCTAAAATCCGCACAACCTATGGTCCCAAGCTGTGTGGATTTGAGGGAGTCTACTGTATATATAAATGTATGTATATATACATATATATATATGTGTGTATATATACAATATGTGTATATGTATGTATATGTACTTTTACACATAAGTATATATATACAACACTGGCGCCCGGCTAACCGAAAACTACCAAAAATTCTGATGCCAGGTTATGTCAAGGGAAGATCCACACGATTGCGTGGTGCAGGCTCGACTTTAAACCACAGAAAAAGAGGAAAATGTATTTTCTTTTTCCTTACTATCACCTACACAATTGTGTTGGTCCTAAAGGGTTAAAGTATATTTTCCATAAATTAAATATTATTCTGATCTAAAAGGATAAATGGTACTGTAATATCTTAAGCAATAGAAAAGACTTTATTGAAGTAATACTTTTGAAAAAATATGAGAAGTGTTCTAAAAATATATTTGTGTGCAAAAAGAATCTTACTCATTGATTAAATTTTCTTATTAAGAAATTTTCCCAGGATTTAAATGAATCTTATCCCATTATCATGTGAAAAGAAATTACAGTGTGTTCCACCAAGCCCCCCCCCCCCCCTCCTCCCAAACTTTGCACAGCCTGATTGCTCACTTGGAATACATAAGAAATACCCGAAGAACTATACTTCAGTGATCTATAAGTTTTTGAGAAAAATGTATGACATCATGTCAGTGACCAAAAAATACCTTAAACATGAACATTGGTATCTGCATATGTTTACAAAGCAAAATGTTTGAAATGTCCACCGTGCTTATTGAGGCATGTATGTGCATGGAGTAAATGACTGATTGCAGCAGCGTCGTGTCTACAAAAGAATAGCTACTTGATGCAGCCTTTTAAATATGATTCAAAAGAGGGCTTGACATCATTTCAAGGCATGTGCATGCATGCCTCTATAAGCGCAGTGTATATTTTGCGTATCTTCATCTGCAAACGTATACAAATACCAACATTCCCAACAAGTTTTTTTCATTGTGTCGGATATGACATTATACGCTTCTTTCACTTTACATCTGAATTTCTAATTCATATTGCATTATTAACAAGGTGTAAAGACAGCAAAGTGAAAAAGCATCCAGGCCAGGGTTCGAACTTGGGTGTTTGTTTCCGCTGCTCTGCCATCTGAACGACACACATGGGCTGCCACCTTTTTACTCTATATGTTTGGTTAGGCTGCAACTGCAACCCACTGTGATACTAGTCATGGTTTATGGCATTATCCCATCTTGTGCTGTGGTTCACGTGATGTCTGGTCACAATAGACTCGAACCTGCCAATTCTCGTCTGATGGTTCAGGGTCCTGATTGTAACATGTCTCACTTTTCAATGTCTTTCATTTAATGAATTTCACTGTCCAGTGACATCCTTTCAGTTTTTTTGTCTGGTCAATCAATGTCTGTATATTGACCTCCGACGGACATGCGGATTTCCACTCTCTGTAAATTCCGCAGCAATCACGTCTGTATCATTTGAAAATTTTGGCCAGAGTTAAGGAAATTTAATAGTTATCTCACAGAAATGTTAAAACTTATCATTTACAGCTGTTAGTGCTACATAAATATGCAATCGAAACCTGTAAAGCAAGTTGTATGTGGACATTCTCCCCGACCCAGTCAATTTGGGTCCACAAGCAATTGTAACTCTACAAAGCACTGCACTAGAATTCCTCTAATTTGAGTTTTGATATCTTGACATTCTTTATAATCAGGTTCGGCCCAAACACCGGGCAAACTGCTCACATGCGCTGTTATGGTTCTCTGGGGCCCCACGTTTTTCCAAACAATTCAAAATCATTTTCCTCTTTGCAAAATAATAATTGTAACTTCTCTCATTTTGACCATTAAAATTCTCGTTTGAAGTTTTTTTTTTTCAGGAAAAAGTTAGTATAAACAAGAGTTTAAAGTTGCCGTGAACATACCGTCACCTCAAAGAAACAGGAGGGCATCTAGTAATAACAAAAAATAAGATGTCTGAGATACTGCTATGAACAACTGTGTTTGCATCAGGGATTGCAAGTTTCTTCCAAAGTTGAAAAAATCGTCCGGAAAAAAGTTTTTTTTTTTACCAAATTTAGAATATAAGTTTCAACTACGTTAGGTACAATCAATGCATTTTTCTTAACGATAACCTTAAGAAAATTTAAATAAAACTACAAAAATTTAATTATAGGCTAAATTATTAATTACATCAGTTTTTCACCAATATCGCACACCTGACTAAAGCTTTTCAGTTGTTGGATACCCAAAGAAAAGAAATTTTATGCAAAATCCATTAAAAGTTATCCATTTCAATTTAACTAGCATATTTTTTTTATTATCGGTCAAATTTATTTAACTGGTAGTCATTATATGAATCATTTACCTATTGTAGGATGAAATTTATTTTACAGATTATTTCAATAAAGGACAGTGTTTACCAGAGCATAAAATAACATACAAAGTAGGCGACAGTAATGTCACCTAGTACCAAGCAGTTGTGTCGCCTAGTACCAAGCTGTCCAATGACAAGAGATGGTACCAGCAACTTTTAAATAAAAATTAGGTTGGTTTCATCTCATTTGGTTTTCAACAAATTGGTGCAATCATAAGTTTATTCGACCCCTCACACTGCTGGTCCAGAAGTAACTGTGTCCATACATTCAACGCTTAAATCTAAAAAACATTCTGGACTATTAATGGAAGAACTTTCTTTCCTCTTAATGGAATTGGAACAGCTTTTTATGATGAGTGGGTCAGTTGAACAGTTGATCTTCTTTTAGGGGGCTTCCTAGTTGCAGCCAGCTTAACGCCCAGTGTGAGTATGAAATGTCTTGCAAAAATAAATGAGCCATTGGGGTAGAGATAAAATGTAGCTAAAAACTACTTATAAAATAAAAAATAAAATAAAATAAAATAAAATTAATGAAATCGGGACATTCCAATAATAGAACGTTTAAAATTAAGTTCTATGCAGAGAGTTTAGCTGTAGCTTTAATAACCACAAAGTAAGTGTGACTATAAAATAGGCAATTTAAAGGATTGAAGACGTAAAAGTTCAAACTTGTTCTACAAAAAACATAACAGGGTTGGGCAAAAGGTTAGACTATCTAAAGGAGGTGGCAAAAGCCACGGAAAAACAAAAAAGGCACTTTTCAGTTCAATTTTTATTTTATTTTTGAGAATTTAATAAAAAAGGAGAAGTAAAAATAGGAATTTAGAGAAGAGCTAAACACAAGTTCACTGGGGTAGTGGATCAAGACAGCCGATTTTGGAGCATTGATTAATGGAGCTTCTACGTATCGATTACACTTAGTTATAAATGTAGTTTTGTCGCCATCTCTCGGCAACTGATATAAACAAAGGTTTTGTTGAAATTGTACTTTGTTATGCATTCTAACAATTTTAAAAGCATTCGAAATAAAATTGATATTTCTTATCAAATCAAATTAAAACGTAATATATAACAAAGTGTATTAATTTATCAATGCAGATAAAATTTTGATCTCTAATGTAGTAAGTAAATTGTGACAAAAAAAAAAACCGAAAAATCATTCCCATTAATGCAATTTACTTATGAAATAAAAGAAAAGATGATTTGTAATGATCGAAATTTATTACAGATTTCTTTATGCGTGTTTAAAGAAAAAAAAAATCAGTATTTAATTTTAAATAAATTTCTTAAAATTTAGGACAATTATTGTTTTGGCGCCATCTTTCGGCATTTATTTTAAACAAAACCTACAACTTTCTGTAGGCATGGTTTAAAAAAAAAAAAATCAAGCTTTAATTGAATTACATTTTTAAAAGTTTTAAGTTATAGTTATATAAAATTAAACAGAACGAAAATTATTATTATTATCATAACCTTATTTATTAAAAAATTATTTTGAAAAATTCAAATTTTGACAATTTAATTTTATCAATTTTTAAGAACTTTTATCCATTTTTTTTTTCTTTTAATTTGCTTGCACTATAAATAAAATGAATATTTAAAAAAATATATCAAGATTATATGATACCATTTACTCATATATTAATGCACGTAAAATTTCAATTTTTACACAATAAAATAACTTTTTGTCATACTAATAAACTAAAAAGATGCAGTTTGTTTATTTTATGAGGAGAAAGGTGATGTATAATGAATAAAATTGATTCCTAATAACTCAAATCTTATGTTGATCAGCACAACTTTTATGTGTATGATTTGACCAATTTACATACCAAAAATAAAGATCAGAGGTAGAATTGAAATGATTTTATTGAAAAACATACACTTGCAATTTACTTACATTTTAAAAATAATGCAATTTTAATTTTTCTAACATTTTTGGCAATATGTATGATCAAAATCTGTGCTAATAAAAATGACTTCATTATTTGACAGAAAATTTCTTTAATATTTTCTGATTCCATATCAGTAAGATTGGAAAATCTAGTGTCAGCAGATGGCTTTTTTTTTTTTTTTTTTTTTTTTTTTTGAAAAATATCTGTTTTGTTTCTGAATTTTCTTCCTAATGTTCTTTGTTGTATTTTTCTTTAAACATAATTTCATTTTCTCCTTTTCAACATTACTTCTCCAAATATCCAAAGCTTTACTCAAACATTTATGCATGCTTTCATTCTCTTGAGGTGAAAATTTGCATTCATCAAGATAGAACAGAATGCTTTCTAATTTATTTTAATTGAAGAATTGATATAATTATTCGATACAGAATTTTTAGGAAGAACACCTAGTGTTTTCTTTAGCAAATCATGGCCATCAAGTGGCTCAGCAATTTCCATTTCAGCATCATTACTATTCTCTTCTGTTATTTCAAAGTATAGCTGGAGAATTCTATGTATATGTTTACATATGTTATCTCTAATCCTGTTGTTTATGCATGAACATTCAAAAGAATGTATTCACATTTTACACAAGGAACATTTTTTCTAACAAGTTACTTTATATTGTTCTTCCTGTTTTTGTTTTTTTTTACTGTATAGAACATTTTCTTGGATGCAGTTTTGATCTGCCTCTGATTTTCTACAACAAAACAAACCACCTCTGGCTTAATTTCATTGCTGTTCATAATTTGACTCATCTTATCAGCTGAAAGCTTTTTCTTTTTAATTTTAATAAGGTGCTGAAAGACTAAGTCTTGTACTAGTTTTAAAAGATTGTTGATAGCTACATCTAATCTTCTAACTTGCTTACCATCTAAGTATTGATATTTAATTTTTTTGTGAAGTGCTTCTAAGTACATATTCGTATTTATACCCAATCCTTTCCTATAGCAATTTTAAGCCCATTTTTCCGGTCTTGCTGCATAATACTTTAAGAAGTATTTACCAAAATCAACAGTATCCTCATCATTCAAAAGCCTGCTTACAAAGTTTTCAAGTAATTTTGAAACGGTTTCTTCGTTTAGTTCATTTCTTATTATTTTAGCGGTATTAAATACTTCTTTCCTCTTTTCAGAATTTTTTATTTTGTAACCATTTCTTTTCCAATTTGTAATAACATGCCAAGCACATAATACATTTGGCACCACACCCATCACTTTTAACCAAGCGTTATAGAATGCTGCAGCATCATCACTCATAAAAGTGGCACAGTTAATTTCTCCCACTATTTTCTTTATAGCAGTAACGTAAATGGTAAATAGTTCCTCTCAGCTTCTATTCAAAAAACAAAATGCTGCTGGGCAACCATTTTTAAATTTGTCTATAACCAATAGTGTATATAAGTTAAAGTCATAGTTATTTAATCCATGGGTTCCATTTAAACATATTTTATCTCCAACATATATTTTTAACATTTCTTTTTGAAAAGTTGTCATTATTATAATAACGAAATCTTCATCTTTTAATAGAGAATATCTTTTTCTCCCTGGTCTTTAAAATATATAACATAGTTATCTGCTTCTTTTCCCATCTCTTTTATTCATAATTTGAGGCTTACTGCATCATTGTTGTGTCTTAGAACTGCACTATTGATATTAAAATCCCTTTTAATATTTTGAATGCCTTTTTTTTTATGAGAATTTTTCTGCCACTATCAGTGTTAATCCCATTTCGAATGTCGTCCCAGATCCTATTGTCACTGACACTTTCTTTAAGTTTACCTAAAAAATAAAAATTATAGATATGAAAAATATCCATCATATAAAATACAAACATAATCAATCAAATGTATAAGAGAAAACAGAAAATAATCATACACCACCAGTTAATTTTATAAGTGCACACACACAAATATATATTAGGGATGCACCGGATATTGATTTTACCGGATATCCGAAGCTCCTTCACCCGCCGGATTCGGATATCCGGCACTAGATATGTTTTTAGTTATACAGTGAATTATTTCTCTATATAATGTCATCTCAGAACAATAAATTACAAACATGTTTCACACATCATTAAAACATTTCAAATGTATTGAAATATAATTTACAAAAACTATATCTCTTTGAATATCAGGGCTTGCAATTCAAGTTTTCCCAGGAGGAGAGTTTCATACCCAAAATTTATAAATGCAGGGGAGTTGAACTGTTAGAAAGGAAAAGAAAAATCTTTAAACCCCGTCATTTTTTATGTGCTACTTAAATAATTACATTTATACAGACATGACAAAATACCATTGAAACAATTTAAATTAACAACTCAAGATAATTATTCAAAATTTTTATTTTATTAAAAAAAAGAAACAGAATCAAGCTTTATATATATCATGTCTATTTTTCAACTTTCACCTAATGTTATGGACAATTAACAATCGGATTGCTTAATGAATATCTTAATTTAGATTTTATTCCATTTTGCATACTTTAGCCTCTTTCACAAGTTAAACTTTTGACAAACAGCACAGAACGACTTTTATAACTTTAGAAATTATCAGAAACACATGGTTATGCTCTCTTAAAAAGTTTTAGAAAACTTTGCAAAATCTGATGTGCATTAATTTTTAATTTACATGAATAATGCATATTGGTGATGGTATGTCACTTCTAGGACTGGGCGATGTAGAAATTTCTTAAATCGATTTATCATTCATCCAACATCGCGATTCAGTGCTAAATCGCGATTTAACACCGATTTTACATTTTAGAATATGGAAGCCTATTTTTTAATTTTTAGTAACAATATACGATCTTTATGTGCTCCCCCCCCCCCCCTCCTGTATTATTTAGTATACTTGGCTTTTAATTTGTCAAATAATTTTGAAAAGAGGTATATTTTACACATAAAAAAGCTTTGAATGTCCCGAAACACTAGTTTTTTTTTCCATTTTAAAAATTAATGACCTATTGTAATACATTTTATAAACTCATTCTATAAGAAGTAATATAAAAGAAAATGTTTTTTGTCTGACTTGTTATGCATGCTACAATCTAAATTCCTTAAGGGGGGGGGGCTTCCCCTAGCCCACTCAAATAGCACTTCATTGCTAACAGCCTACATACACTTTTTTTTTTTTATGGATGAATTTGGATATAAATAGTGAATCAATTTCAGCAAGATACTCAATCCATGTGACTGGCATTGAAATCGGATGTCAAATCTGATGCATGACTATTTTAAAATATTTTAATTAATTACAGAATAATAAAAAATAAAGAATATGTATTAAAATATTACCCAAACATGTGAAAAATGAATGTTTCATTAAAAGAATGCATAAAAATAAAAACTGAAATTCGATGAATTTGGATTTTAAATATGAAACTTTATTCTTTTTTTTCCAACCATAAATACTCAATCAATTTCAGGAAAAAAATATTAGTAGTAAAAGAAAAATATTTCATGTGGATCACGGCCAAATAGTGATACACAAAACAATGCATGACTATACCTTTAAAATAATTTCATTAATTACAAAATAATAGAAAATAAAAAATAAATGTTAAAATATTACTAAAACATGTAAAAAATGAATTTTAATCATAAGAATGCATAAAAGTATAAACTGCAAGTCGATGAGTTTGGATTTTAAATATAAAACTTTATTATTATTATTTTTAATCATATAAATGCTGAATGAATTTCAGGAAAACAATCTTTTGAAACAATGCAGGGTTCTACTTTAAAACATTTTAATTAATTACAGAATATTGGAAAATAAAAAATACATATTGCAATATTACTCAAATATGTGAAAACTTAATTTATCATCAAAAGATTGCATTAGCATATAAATTGAAATTCGATGAATTTGGATTTTAAGATTTAAACTTTACTTTTTCCTTTCAACTTTCCACTATATAAGTTCTTAATTTCTGAAAAATATACATTCCAATCTCGTAAACTCTGAATCTTGTTTACAAAATAAATAAATTAATATCAATTCTTAAAGCATGGAGGCTTGCGATGTTTGCTTAAATCGGATCGTCCTAAATCGATTTAACATCAGCTTGCCTTGTTTGTCTTAAATCGGAAAGCATTGAGGCTTGCGATGTTTGCTTAAATCGGATCCTCGTAAATCGATTTAACACCAGCTTAGCATGTAAGTGGTAGATACATCAAAGTAGATAAATCGGTTTTCCGATGTTAGCTCAGAATCAGTATTTTGTTTTAAATCGATTTAAAGCCAATGGCTAAATCGCGATTTAAGGTAATGGCTAAATCTCAATTTAAGACATTGGCTAAATCGCGATTTGACAATAGCTAAATCGCGATTTCCGATTTTAGCTTAAATCGATTTAAGACCAATGGTTAAATCGGTTTTCCGATGTAAGCTTTAAATCGATTTAAGAGTTAAATCGATTTAAGGCCCAGGCCTAGTCACTTCTGAACAAATTTGTTGTATTATATCCTTAATGGAATTATATTCAAAACTGTAATCCCTTGTATTTTCGTTAATTGAACTATGTTCTATGTATTGGAATTTTAAATCCATATCCAAAGTTTGAAAAGGGAACAGTCAATTGGTTTCTTCTATTACACGAGAAAAGGTTGATTTCAAAAAGTCATGTCCTAATTTCTGTTAATTGCGAGAAACAACTAGTTTGCTGTTTCTAAATATGTTTTTTTGAAGTTCATCAAAGTTTTTTTTTTTTTCATGTGCACCACAAGTGTAATCTCATTTTGTTTAGTGCTGACTATTGTCCAATTTGGTAGAGCTTAGTCTCCGGTGGCCGTTGCTGCCCTTTTAGTTATTTCCAATTTCGGGCACACATGAAAAACATCGCAAAATATGTAAAACGGTCATAGAAATAAACATTGCTGATTTTGTCAATCATGGTGAAAATAAATAAAATAATTTGTCGATTGGTTGCAAGAAAAAAACTGAAGTTCATGGGAAATCGAAAGTGGGAAAATATCATGAAATTCGTCAATCGATCATGGAAAAGTATCGTGAAATTTGCCAGTCCGTCACGAGCAAATACAGTGAAATTCCTCAGCCGGTCGCAGAGAAAAAATGCGACAATTTTCAATCAGATGCAGAAAAACAATCGTTGCTTTCATCAGCATGTCACAAGAACAAACAGGGAAATTTGCCAATCGGTCACAGAATAAAATTTCTAAATTTGTCAATTGATTGCGAAAAAAAATTTATGAAATTCACCAATCGACCTCCAGAAAAAAATCAAGAAATTCGTCAGATGGTCGAGGAGAAAAATCGCAAACTTTTTTGGTCAGATGCAGAAAAACAAACACTAATTTTGTCAATTTATTGCAAGAAGAAACTGTGAAATCTGCAAATCGATAGTGGAAAATATCATGAAATTTGTCAGTCGGTCCCGACACTTCATCGTCGTTTTACAAAGAAACATTTTCGGAAAATGATTTTTTCGAAACAGTAGCCTCCCGCCCCCAATATTCTTTAGGGCACGAATCCTGCCATCCCATCCCGAAATTCAAGACACGTATCTGCCATTCAAGCCATGTAATGTATATTAATAATGTTGTATAAAAAATGTAATTTAAACATTAAAATATTCTGTTTATTTGTACAATGAAATGCTGATAATTGCTGCTGGATTTGGATATGGGATTGACTATATTGATAATTGCTAATAATTTGTACAATGAAATGCTAATAATTTGTATAACAAATTTTAGCCAATTAATAGGCTTATAATTGTAGAGTATTTTCACAAAGAAATACATACGTTCTTTTTATAATTTAAGCATAAAATATCTACTAATATTACCCATGATTAAAGAGTTATTTTCTCCAAATATAGGTTTAGTTGATGTCTTTTTTCTGTTTTAATTATTTAATACTGTTTTTCTTTGAGTCGCATTTAGTTTTATTTTAAGTTAAATTACTGTGATATTTATAAGCAAAAAGAAAATTACTTTTAATTTTAATTATTTTATTTATAATGAAGTTATAAAAAGAACTAATTGGATGTGCCATTCCCAAAACTTTTTTCTATCTCATACATCTTAATATTTCAAAAAGTAGTTCTAAATGTTAATACTTCGATATTATTAGTTCAATATTATACCAACTTTGATTTTGATCTAAAATTTCTATTCGTCAATTAATCAAAATAAGAATAAGTTAATCTCGATCATGATATTTATTAAAATCAATATTTTTTTTCGTTATTCTGCTGTACATCAGCTGATTGTGAATAGCCAGCTTAGCAGGATGCGAGTTCCCATGGCTTCACGAGCCACCAATATACAGTACAAAAAACTGCGAAAAATTGTGAAAATTTTACAAAAAATGCTGTCACAGTGCCACCTTCTGGCAGGATATTTCCAAATTCAAGAAAAAACTGCCGGCCATAGCCAAAAATATACACAAAAAATTGGTTCAATTCTATGCTTAGCTTCTTACACTTTTCGATGATAAAATAATGGAAATAACACAAAAATCACTATTATAGCGCCCCCTTCCAGAAGAATATTTTCAAATTGAAGGAGGACCAATTGGCCATAGCCAAAAACATACCCCCAAAAATTGGTTCAATTCTATATATAACTTCATACACTTTTCGATGGTACAAGAATGAAAATGGCACAAAAATCACTATTACAGTGCACCCTTCTGGCAGAATATTTCCAATTTAAAGAACCTGCTGGACATAGCCAAAAACATACACAAAAAATTTTGTTCAATTATATGGATAATTTATTATTACATATTTAACGTACACTTTTCGATAGTACAATAATGAAAATGGCACAGAAAATCGCAATTACAGCACTTCCTTCTGGCAGAATGCTTCCATATTGAAGAAGGACCTGCTTGCCACAGCCAAAAACATACACAAAAAATTTGGTTCAATTCTATGCATAACTTCATACACTTTTTGATGGCACAATAATGAAAATGGCACAAAAATCACGATTACAGCGCCCCCTTCCAGTGGAATGTTCCAATATTGAAGGAGGGCCAGCTGGCTATAGCCAAAAACATTCACAAAAAATTTGATTCAATTCTATGCATAACTTCATACACTTTTTGATGGTATGATGACAGATAGACATTTTGTATAAACATGTTTTGGGATCTCTGACCCTTAAAACGTCTAAGCCCACCGACAACCAGAAATCGAAAATATCTCAGTTACAATACTTTCTTGTATTGAAGATAGAAGAAAGTAAAAATAGGCCTGTTTAATTGTTAAACGTAAAAGAGAGAAAGAAAATGAATAAAGTCATACTTTAATAAACAATTTCAGATTTTGTTTCACATTCTGAAAGTAAAGGTACAATTTTCTAAAAGATGTAAACATAAATTCTTAAATTTATTATAAAGAGTTCTAATACCAATGTTAGGAAAGCTGGCAATTCTGTAAACTTTTGAGAATTACCTTTTACTCATGAATAGTGGACTTACTTTCATATTTTGCATTATAAACAAAAGTTGTTCGACATTGTTTGGGTCAAACGATTTCTCTTATCCTTATATATTTGTTTTGCTACGTATTGCCGGATATCCGGCAGAGAAGTCGGATATCCGGTGATTGTGATTCGGATATCCGACGGTATTTCGGATATTAAAAAATCAGCCGGATATCCGTTGCATCCCTAATATATATATATATATATATATATATATATTAATCAATTCACTTGATTTTAATGGTTGTTTGGGCACAGGGGAAAATAACTTTTAGCTTTAGCTTATTTTTCCCACAGAAAACAACCATTTTGCTTATATCATTGAATTCTGTGCCCTTGAAAACGTAATTCAATATATAAGCATTTCCATTATTTGTCGGTGTCCACTTTCTTATTTTTCTTCCATAATAATTCTTATAATTAATTTTATCTTTTTTTTTTTTTTTTTTATACTTACAGCTTTAATTCATAATATTACGGTTTTTGATGGTAGTAGGTTATGTTTAATTATTGGTTATATATATATATATATATACCGTAAAACCCCGATTGTAACCCTCCCTTTTTCAAAATGAAAAGAAGTTAAATTTGAGAGGGAGGCTTATAATCGGGATTTTTTTTAAAGTCATGAAAAAAAAAACTTTTTTTACCATTAATTTAGAAGTAAATAAGGCAAATACAGGGTGAGAATCTTCTGTATTTTGGTAGATTTCTGATTTGTAAAAAATATATATTATCTAAATTTCCCCCACCCCTCGCCTGAAATCTGCCATAACAAAAACCCTGTAAGAAAAATTTACAAAAAAATATATATTTTTAAAATTTTCTTCTTTATTTATTATTTTATTGCAACAATATTTGATCAATCATCTAAGCCTCCACCCCCCCCCCCCCCCAAACACTGCTTTACCCTTTGCTCTCCCACCTCTGGTATCAAATGTGAATAATTTATCCTATAAAACTCCTGAACTATTTAGTAAACTATAGTAACAAATAAATAATGTGTCACCTAAATTATCCCCTCCTCCCAAAATCTCTGCTTCTGTTCCCCTGTCCCCCACCCTCATATTATGAACATCACACCACCACTCCCTGCATCTCATGCAGTTTAAAATCTGCAAAATTCTTTAAATTTTTTTCTGCTCGATTTGTGATTTTGTTGTAAAAATATTTAAATGATCGCCTAAATTATTTCTTACCCTCCCTGAGAAAAATGTTTTATTTTTTTGTTGTTGTTCCCTTGCCACCCCCATCCCAAGCACGCACATTATAAAATCTTCTTATTTTCTTCCCTCAATTTAAACATAACATATACATGTGATTCAGGAGTGAGAACAGCCACATTGCAAAAAAGAAAACCTTTTGCTTTCCTCCCCCCCCCCTCCTTAGGGGGAAAAGATGTAGCAAAATTTTAAATAGGGAATGAAGATTTTTAGATGAGAGAGACATACAATATTATGCAGATGCAATTTTAGATAAATTATCTACTACCAAATAAGAAATGAGGCAGAATTTTTTAAAAAATAATTTGAAAGGTTTTAAACTTTGCTCGGTGGGTCTCAGAGGGGAAAGAGGAACTTTTGGCAAAAGGAATGTAATTTAGATAATTGATTATTTACTTATCATTACTAGCGAGCAACAAATAGAACAAATGATTGGGATTTTCAAGATGTTAAACTTTTTGTGCAGGGGAAGGAGGCATTTCATTCAGGGGGTGGGGATTTCATTAAGATTATGTAAAAAAATATGCAAATCCACTAAAAAGTTTGTGAAGGGGATGGGGGGAGGGGGTTATATTTGGTAATGGAAAAGAAAATCAAAACTACTTAAAAATGGAGAGGGGGGCTTACAATCAGGATTTTATGAAATATTTAGAGTATTGAGAAAAAAAATTCTACTTTAAATTTTATGGTGACAATATATAAATTCCAAGCAGCATCAAAAGGTCTTAGTAGTAAGACAACAATGTAAAAGAATGGATATACTAATTCACATAAATTGTTTTATTCATTTCTTTCATATTACTTTTGAACAGGGCCAAAACTAGGAGGGTGCAGAGGGAGCATATACCCCAGGTGGCAGAATAAAAGGAAAAGGGGCGCGCAAAATGAAGATTTTATTTGTCCTTTCATACAAAAATGTCTATATGTATGAAATACAAAGAATCTCGCAAGCTAATGCTAAAAATATGAGAACATTCTTTTCAAATTTGTGAAAGTAACTTTATAGAAAAAAAAAATTGCAACCAATATCGAAAAAGTAAACACTAACCGAGAAAAAAAATAATTGAAAACCATTAATATGCAAGTGAGAAATTTAAAAAAGAATGCTCCCATAGGTTTAACTTTAGCAATCCAGTTTATTTGCGCGACTAGTGTAGGCTCTTAACGCTCAAGCTAATGTAAATTTTATGGGAGCATTGTTTACATATTTCTTGCTAGCATTTTAATTCTTATTAAATGATTTTTATTTTTTAAGGTTTTTTTTTCCATACGGTACCTGCAGTTGATAACTTTCATTGTGTGTGAAGAGAGGGGGAGGGGGAGGTTTGCCGCGGGCACCAAAAAGGCTAGTTTCAGCCCTACTCAAATGTTACTGTGTAAAATTAAATAACCTTCTATTTTCAGTAAGTGGCATTGTTAATATAATTTTGCATATTTAATGATAGAAGTAACATTTAATCCTCTTAGTGTTTATATTGTTTAAGTTAATGTTTTTATTTCATGGTAACCAGGGCAGGATACAACTTTCCATTTAGGGAAGAAGGGGGTCATGTTTTTTTTTTTTTTAAGTGCGTGTGTAGGGGGGTGAGCATTTCTTCATGAGAAATTTTACATAAATGTTATCCTCAATTCCAAACTGGCTGTTTTATGACGCATTTACAGAGTCATTTTCATTTATTAAATGCATAAAATTTGCATGTATTTTTGTATATCTATGAAATTACCACGTTCTATATACAGTCAAGAAATGAACATTTTCCAATTTTCTTATAAAGTAAAAATATGTTTCAGAAAATGTTATTCAAGTTGCCATTTTAAGCTGACTTTCTGTACTCGATAATCATGAAAAGATCATGATCAGGAAGTAATTACTTATAACTGAAGATGTTTAACATATATATGAAAATGAAAACTCTGATTTTTTTATGCATATTTTCATTTAAATGCCTTGGTGAGTATCAGTAATATTTTTGTTGTTGAGCAGGATTTTTTTGCTTTTATATATACAGTAGAAATGTATTGTTGTATTGAAACTTTCTTTGTTCAGCATGGGATCACAACTCCCGTGACCCCCCCCCCTTCCCCACCCTTGGATTCGCCATGTATGTTAACAAACTTAGAATTTAAAATTTACGTACATGAGAAAAATTATGAATATTTCTTATTCAGATGGGATACACTGACCGCAAAAGAAAAAGTATAATAAAAACAGTATCAGAATGAATCTATTGTTAAGTTTTAAATGTTTGATTTTTTATATAATTTCTTTCCATAAAAAATAAATCACTTCAGAAAAGAAAACTGTTTTGTTTCAATTATTTATTAATTAAATTTTTTCATCAATCATTCTCATCTTTATTGTTGAAGTTAACCAAAATCATTATATTAATTGGATATAAAATTTAGATATTATACTAGTAGTAGCTTCTCTCTCAGACTGGGGGTAATCTTAAATGTTCCACATCCATTTCATTATTTTCATGTTTTGGGGGAAAATGTACAATGACTTTTTCGCTGGTTATTTTGACTGTCATTCTGGTAGGACAAATTGTTCCAATTTTTGAAGATCCTTGAGATTTTACTCTTTTCAGCACTTTCCCTTTTGGTACATCACTTTTGTTGCAGTAATAATGAAAAATTTTATCTCCATTTTTTCTAGTTTCACTTCGCCTTTGTCTAACATACATAGAGCTGGTTTCTCTTTCTTGTTTTTCTTTCCAAATCAAAAATTCTTCAAGAATTAAAATAATTTAATATAAAAATTTCAATTGTCAATAAGGGTAAAGAAAGGAAATAAAATAATTATTAAAATAAATAATATTTATAATAAAAAATTGTAATTACTTACCGCTGAAATCGATGAATTCTTTCATAATTTCTGCCTCTTTGGTGCATATACAGTTCTTAAATGTTTTTTTTCAAATTAAAAAATCGGGAGAAGTGTTTTTCACAAAATGAACATTCAAAATCTCTTTTGACTACGTTTTCCTCCATTTCATTAATAATTCAGCTGAGGTACGAGAGCTATTTCTAAATGCCAAGAAAAAATATAAAATATGAAAGCAACAACAAAGCTACAATAATAATAATAGTTCATACTATACACCAGAATATTTCTTCGAAACGTTTATCTTACTTCTTCATAGATGGCGCCAAAACAAAACTTAACAAATCATAATCGATGCTTGGAAAGCTGCATTAATCGATAATCGATGCTTCAAAATCGGCTTTCTTGATTATCATTAGCCTGGTGTTGCTATGTTATGTCTTTTTTTAGTTTTTGTATTATTGAACCCCAAATAACACGTTAGTATCGAAAATAATATTTTTATGTTATTACTTATACTGATTCGATTATATTCCTATCCAATATGTAATATAACAGATTCTTAACACGGAACAGATGTCCAGCTATTGATACAATGTTAACAAGTTGTTATCAAAAGTATTTTTTAACAAAAAAAGCCCCATTGAAGCAAACTAACGAACAAAAAGAAGTCCTTTAACATTTGTTTTTTACTGTGATTATATAGTCTGCTACGAAACGCGTTACCGTTTAAAAAGCGTTTTAATTATATCTGTAATAGAAAAAAAAATCTCTTTGTATTGAAGTATTCATACACTCATATATGGCTTTCAAGTATGGAGTGCTGAAAACCAGTTCTTGCAAAATATTTTGAAGACACATTCATAATGGCATTGGGGAGCGAGGGGGTGGAACTCACTTTACTTAAAATAAACAAAAGATAAAAGAACTGTCTTAAATGTTTGTTGAATAATCTCTGAAAAGTGAACTCTCTACATAAAAAGGCACCACTATTTCTAAACGTGGATTACATCTCTAGGTGACTATTACATCTGCAGATCAAGGGTTCATCTAGTCTCATTTTTATACTGAATTTATTTTATTTAATTTTTTTGTTAATGATAAACAGCGTTTATCGAATAATTATTACATTAAACACAAAATGATTCATCATTAATAAACAGCAAATTCCCTTTATTTAATAATAAACATTCAACTACCACTTTCATTCCTCTCACATTATTTCCTATCTACTGGTTTTATGTGGTTCTGAAAATACTCAACGCTTGCTCATTGTAATGAAAAAAGATTGTTTATATACAGTGGTGTCCAAAATTAAGGACCAGACACAAAATGCTAATTTTTAAGTAAGCGAATACTTAAAAGGAAATAATATAATTCAAATAATTACTATCCCTACAGCATAGCTAGACCATATAGCATCTCATTCATGTCCCACATGGTCACAGTCACTACGGTGAAACAAAAAATAGGAAATTCCACATGTCTCATTATGAGTCTCAAATGATCACTATATGTAACTCCACTGAGACGCCAATATGACTGCTGCTTTGTGACGAGTCACCAGGTGACTTTACAATGTAGTTACATTGTGACTCTCATGTGACTGTCATTTTTAGACTCAATTTCAAAGTCATCATGAACGTTACATTATGATAAGTCACCAAATAATATCACATTATAGTCACATGGTGACTTTTCACAAAAGAACACAATGGTGACATCACAGTAGTCTCTCTGTCACGTGAAAGTCATCATGGGACTTTAATGTGATATTATTTGGTAACTTATCACAATGCAGCGTTCACGATGACTTTGAAATAGAGTCCGCAGATGACAGTCACATGAGAGTAACAATGTAACCACATTTTAAAGTCACATGGTGACTCGTTACAAAGCAGCTTTCACAGTGACGTGTCAGTACAGTCACATATAGTGATTATTTGAGACTCATAATGAGATGTATGGAATTTCCTATTTTTTGCTTAACCGTAGTGACTGTGACACTTGTGACCATGTGGGACATGAATGAGATGTTATATGGACTAGCTGTACTGTATAGATAGTAATCATACGTATTATATTATTTTCTTTTGAGTATTCACGCATTTGAAAATTAGCATTTTGTGATTGGTCCTTAATTTTGGACACCAGTGTATTTTGTGAAAATTTCGTTACTTGCTTATGCCAAGTCATAGTCACTGCACCCATAGTGACAACAAAAAATGCCAATAGTGGCGACACTAAATTGCCATTTTTATTATTTTTGCTTACTTTTATTTATCATCAATATATTATTTATGATTTTTAATGATGTTTTACATTTATTAAATGTACATTAAATGATCATTTTGAACACGATTGGCAATTGACAGCAAAATTGTCTATCGACGATCATTTTTGTCGATCTTTCTACCTGGACCCAGATAATACTTAAGTACGAAAATTTCTTATTATATGAAGTGAGCAGAGCATTCCTCAACCCTCTGTTATATCGTAATTTGATTATTGTAAGTGCAATTTTCAATCTATTAAATGTTGTATAAAAAATAATTAAAATATTTATTTTATGGTAATGACACTTCATAATGATTTTCAACAATTATTTATTCTTATGCCTATTTTCTCAATTAATGTAGTAATTTCCGGAAGAAGCACCCTATTAAGTTTGCCTTTAAAAATAAATAATAGTAATATTGTAATAATCTCTAATAAATGTTTTATGCTTGTAGTAAAAGAACATTTCTGTAATCATTTCTATTCAAATGTAGTTTTTGTTTTTAAATTGGCCAAAAATATTTCTTTTCTAAAATTGGGTTGAACCAAACTTGACTTGCATCGAGTGTTTAATGATCCAATTAATTTCTGCATATGACAGCTGAATTAAGCCTAAAATCTTGGATAACTTTTAACTAAAGACTGAAAACATTCGAAATAAATTCTTCAAATTTAAGAAATGAACACTTTTTGATTCAGACGTATCACACTGACATAAAATAATATCAAGATTAAAAGTATTTACAATTCATCACCAAATAAACGAGCAAATTGTTCTCATCTAAACCTAAAAATCTATTTCAAAATATTCTCTAAACAATCCTAATGCTGATTGAGTCAAAACAAATAAACAACATACGTTTTTAAGAAGGAAAAGTCACAGTTACTTTCTTAACGCCGTTGATTTCTTGAATTGTCTGTGTTCAGTTATTAACTTGTGCATTCCATTTTACGATTACAATGTTTATCGATATGTCATCACTTTTTCCTTCTTTTGTCTTTTTTTAAATATATCAACTATTATTGATTATGATTAATTTAATAAAATTATGGTACTTTATCACTATAGGGGCTTTGACATTTTTTAAACGGGGTTGGTGCAATTTGGCTTAAGTATCTGAGATTTGCTGCCAAATGATAAAACAGTTAGGTAAACAAACCTAATGAACTTTATGCTTGTCTATGTGTGAATTTGTATTTAGATATCGTATTTATAAATATATATTATTGTTTTGTATGTACAGTAAATGCCCTTAAATCCACTTAGGACCAGAGGTTGTGCAAATTTTAGAATTTTGTGGATTTCTGGTCACTATTTTGTTTCCATTTTTTGATACTAATTGATTGTCTTATCGACCAAAAACTATTGCCGAACGATAACATTAAATGCCAACAATTGATGAACGTAAATTTATTTGTTCTTTCATTATTTAAAATAAAAATGATGTTAATTTGTATAATTTGGCAAAATTGGTCGATGGGATAATCAAGGAGTACCCATTTTTTAAACAGTAATTTGAATTTAATAATGCACTTGAAATTATAATGAATGCTTACAATAAGGCAAAATAATTAAATAAAATTATAAAGTAATAAAAGTTAAGAATTATTATTTTTTAAATATTAAAGTAAAGGTCAAGTAAATATTTAATAATGAATAACAACGATGAAATAAATTTTCCTTGAATTGTTCAATGAAACTACTAATAATTTACATTAGAATCTTGAAATATGTAACAAAGCTTTATTTCATGTTTAGCCATACTTAATAATCAAACACTTAAATGTATTTGTAAAAAAGATAGGGTACTTTTTGGTTAGCCGAGCACCAGTGTTATATATGGTACATATATACATACATATATGTATGTATACACATCTATATGTATACATATATTGTATATATACACACATGTATATATATGCATATATACATATATGTATATACAGTAGACTCCCTCAAATCTGCAACCCTAAAATCCACAAACGTCTAAAATTCGCACATCATCACGGATGTAAACAATGAAATTTTCCGTTCAGATGCAAGGAAAAAATTACAGATTTTTTTAGTTTATATCAGTGTGTATGTATTTTGATATGTAGTTCTCGAAAATATAACTAAACTCATGGTTTTTCATGAAGAAAGTATACTTTTTCTGAAAAAAAAAAATCAAGATATTTTTGATATCATTGGTAATCAGTCTTTTTACTAAATATATTTATGTATTAACCAAGTTTTTTTGGTTATTAAGACTTAACTAAACTGAAATTAAACTTCCTTACTTTATGATTTTGAGTGAATAAATAGGGTACCTTTATGAGGAAAGTTTTCATTGAATTATTCAAAGAAAATGTATCTCATCTTTATTATGCATATTTAATTATACATTATTTATTATTTACTTGAGCTTTACTTTTAATAATTTAATCATTTTTAAAATTATCTTACTTTTTATTATTTTAGTTTATTACTTTACTTAATTATTTTAATGTTTTACTATATTGCAAGCATTCATTATAATTTCGATTGTATTATCACATTCAAAATAACTGTTTAAAAATGTAAACAAAGACATGACCAGAAATCTGCAAAATTCTAAAATCTGGTCCCAAGCTGTGCGGATTTGAGGGAGTCTACTGTATAACACTGGCGCCCGGCTAACCGAAAAGTACCACAGATTGTGATTGCCTCTGGTATATCTGCTCTATTGAATTTTTTCAAAATTAAATTTGTATTTCAGGAGAAAACAAAAGTTCGAATCATATTAACCAGAATTACAAATTAAAATGTGTACATAATGAAATAAAAAATTTAAAAAATCTTGAATTTTTCACCAACATCTGAAGTGATGTGCCGATTTTCGATGTTCCATATTTTAAAGAGTCTATTTGTATGAAAAAAAATACATAAAAGGCTTCTTTATATTAAATAAATTATATAATGTGAAAACAAAAACAATAAGTTGCCATCCAACATACGCTTTGATTTAAAAAATTAAAATCACAAAAATAATAATTATACTCGACGTTTCGGTTACCTTTAAAAAACATCCTCAGGAGTTAATTTTCTAAAATACAAATTGGCAAAACATTGCTTGCAAATTACATAATCGAAGACATAATTCAAACTGAAAAAAGTAACAGAAATTTCATAAGAAACATTTTAAATAACCTCAGTAGTGCCATCTCTTATCTAAAAATGAATTAAAACAAAATTATGGAAATAGTAATGCATATTTGCAGGGACTTCGTTTAATATTATGAGTAGAAAAATTGATCCTGTTCCAAATACGTTTTTCTCTGGAGTTTATGAAATATCCTTTAAACTTAGTGACATTACAGATTCTTCCTATATTGGGATAACAAAGCATTGTCTCTTTGAAATGTTTGGAAGATCATAAAAATGATCTAAAATATAACCACTGCATTGTCGAGAACTTTCCTTAAAGGAAGTATTTTGTTTATTGACTTTGACAATACCAGGATTCTTTTAAAAGAAGTCCATCTGTTTAAAGCAGTTTTCCGAGAATCTTCAGAGTTTTGTTTAAGAAGTCAACGAATATGTAAAGACACTATTTCATTGATCCAATAAGTGATGTTGGATCATTTATTTACATTTTCCTTTCTCATAGGTTTCTCTGCTATTTCTTTGAGTCACATTGTTTTAACTTTAGTCACATATTTTAACACTCCCATAGTTTAGTGTATACTTTTGTGAATATGTATTGCACTTTATTTCTTGACCATTGACAAAGATGCTTTTTCCACCCTGTTATGACAACCTTGCCATAAACCCTTTAAAAAGTGGGTCCTTTTTTCGTTCTGCATAAAAGAAGTAAGTCAGCATTTTAATTTCTTAAGTCATTCATAGAATCAGTCATTTCTTAAACTGTATAAGTCAGAATACTATACAAAATAAAGCTTGCTATTCAGCATATACTTTATTCATAAATTAAAAAATGATGTAAAAATAAAAACACATAAATAAAATAAAACTCAACATTTCGATTTAAACTTCAAAACTAAAAAACATACTTAAAAAATATATACTAGTATATATTTTGTTCAGAATTTCTGGATGCCGTTTGGAATTAAAATCCAGGGTATAATCCACCATCGCTCTAAAAAAGGTTAAAAAATTCCAGAATATTATTTAAGTGAGAAAAGTAAAAATGTGAGTTTTTGTAGATTTTTGTGTTTTGGATTTCTTATAAAAAGTTTTCCTTTCTATTTTAACTCTGTTAAAAAGTCCCTGCCATTCTTCTTATGTAAGGTTATCAAGTAGAAAAAGAATAAAACTACTTGTGTACAAAAACTTAAAGTACCACCATTTCTTTTTCAGAAAGATGCTTTCCTGTTTCAAGGCGACGGAATCAGTTTGATCAGTGCTAATGTCATTGTCTTGTCTGTAAGATACTTTTATTTATTGTATTTTAACACATTCACTGCCAAGCTACGAGTATACTCATAGCTTTAATATTTGTGGCTTTAATTTATTAATTACTTTGTCACCATTATTTTAGAATTTAAAAAATTGCCTTTTTATTGGCAGAAATTTTGATGTATTAGTAAAGCAAAATTTACCTTTCAGAATTTGTGGTGGCAAACGTCTTTCAAGAAGAAATTTGAAAATTCTTACATTATGGGCTATGTGTTAGGAACGTGTTAAATAAGATTAATTTATGTGCGAGTAATGTACAAATGACATTGTAAAAATCCGTGAATTTTATATTTCTGAAATAAATAAATAAATAATACTCTAAAACATCTTGCATAACCTAATAATTTCAACATTTATACAGATTTTCATATTTGTCACTTGATATACTAGTACACACCACTTAGTTCTCAGCTAGAAAATGCATAATACAGATAAAAACGTACTTTGGAAAATTAACATCTGTAAATGGTAGTGCATACAAATTCTTTTGTGCAATTGTGTATATGAATTTACTTATATTATACATGCATCACATATTATATTAAAAAAAAAAATTATACCCTATGATCTTATATTATACACAGATCACATAGTATGTTTTTTTAAATTAAGTTAACTTTCTTCAATCTGCAATATAGTAAGTAATATTAGTAAGTAATAAGTAATATTTTCTTTAACCATTGACAATGATTCTAACACTTATTTTCAGCCATGTCATAGCTGAGACCACTGGAATTGTTTTTAAAGGATTTTTTCAAGTTTCCGTTGCTTCTTCCAGTTTGAATGTAATTTTTGACGATGTAGCATGTAGATTGTTTCCTGCCGATTTGTGTTTTTAGAAAATTTTACTCCTGAAGATACTTTTGACAGTTAAATCAAAACATTGAGTTTTATTTTTACATCCTCTTTAAATTTATGAATAAGGTATATGTTTGATAGTAATGACTATTTTGTTTAGTATTTGATTTTACAATGTAAAGTTCTCAATTATTACATAAGTCAAATTAAAAAAAAAAAATCATGAATCTATAACAAAATTTCTACTCACAAATACTATTACATTTTCAAAAGCTTTTTTTGGCTAACTCAATTATTATTTTTAGATCTGTTAACTAAATTGGCTGATCATCAGTTAATTATTTCATGGTATTTAAAGCTGAAAAAGAACAACAACAACTTTTGGACTTATGCTGTTTCTGCTAGGAATAAATCTATGCCTACAGAACCCATTATCTGGAATTCGAAAATCTGTTAAACTTTTTTATTCGAAGATTTTACAAGTTCCCAATTCTACAAGTTCATTATTTCAATGTGTTAACGACTAAAATGATAGGTTACATCAGTGGCATATGCAAGAAATCAAAGTCCCCCTCCTGCCACTCCTCCCTTTCCTTCTCCCATTCAAAAAAATAATTCTTATAACGTCATCGCAATAATTCTCTCTTTTTTTTTTTTGTGAAAAATACGTGACTTTTTTAAGTGTGTTCGTAATTATATAGATATGTAGCACCTATAGTTGTTGTTCGGTCTGTCTGTCTGTCCGTTCGCCTATAGCCCCACCAGTGGCTGAGAGGTTCTGATCTCGAAACTGGTAGACGGGAAGTGCTGGGTTCGATCCCAATCGCGCCCGTCGGCCTAATCGTTCGGAGTTTTCGTGGTTTTCTTCGAACCATGGATTTCCATGCGTTAATACGTGTTAGGTTCCCTTAGAAAGACCCCCACGAAGGGCACTCCCCCTCGGGCCTATATCCCTAGTGTAGATAATCGGCCGTCACAAAATCAACCAACCAACCAACTGTTCGCCTATAACAGAGCAAAAACTACCCAACCGAATGGTCTGAATCAAAATCATAATGAATGCTTGCAGTATAGTAAAATATTAAAATAATTAAGTAATAAACTACAATGATTAAAAGTAAGCTAATTTGGAAAATAATTAAATTATTAAAAGTCAAGATCAAGTAAATGGTCAATAATGTATAATTCAATATGCATAATAACGATAAGATCCTTGAATTATTCAATGAAACTTTCCTCATAAAGGTAACCTATTTTTTCACATGAAAATCATAAAGTAAAAATGTTTTATTTTAGGTTTAGCCAGTCTTAATAAACCAAAAAAAGCTTGATTAATACATAAATATATTAGATAAAAAGATTGCGATTACCAGTGATATCAGTATTATTTTTTTCGTAAATAAATTTATATTTCCTTCATGAAAAACCCTGAGTTCAGTCATATTATCGAGAATTACATATTTAAACACATATGGAATGAATTATATAAAACTAAAAAATTCTGTAATTTTGCCCTCACATCCGAACTGAAAGTTTCATTGTTTACACCTGTGATAATGTGCGGATTTCAGGCGTTTGCGGATTTAAGGGAGTCTACTGTATAAGTAAATAGAGGTTTCATACTATCAGAAATTATGTATATCACCTATTTGATGTAAAAAATAAAACAGCAGAAATGGTAATACTGGCTTGGAATTTGCCATAATTTTATTTGGAGAACATTTTATTTTTGCTTAATTGCTCTCTTTATTTTATACACTTATGTACTGAACTCTCCTCAAACATTACATCCTTCCTAATTTCTCTCTCAACATTGTTCATTCTAAGACTTAATCTCTCCATATGTAAGAATGTTTTCATTTTGATGTGTTACATTTTGCCATTGTTCAATTTGATATAATCTTTAAAATGTGTAATATATGTGGAGATATGTAATATAGAATTTCATAACACCACTTTGGAGTCTAATTTATATTCTTTTGAATATTTATAATTTTTTTTTTCAGACATGCCTTCTAGTGGTTTATAAAGACTTAAAATTTAATAGAAATTTATAATTTTTTTTAATAGAAAATATTTATAAGTGCATTAAAAATAAATTAATCCCAATTTAATATAAATTAGCTGTAAACCAACTTTAAAAAAATAAAAACTGGCTTCTTTTTGGCCTTGCTAAAAGCCAGCAACCCTGGGTTAAGACGAACCTCAGTGACTTGCATTGAGGGCTTGATGATGCAATTAATGTCTATATGTGACAACTGAATTAAGCCTAAAATTTTGGAGTAACTTTCTAACTAAATCATACAAACATTCGAAATAAATTTCTCAAATTTAAGGAATAAATACGTTTTAATTCAAATGTATCACACTGACATGAAATAACACCAAGAGTAAACATATTTAAAACTTATCGCCAAATAATTGAACAAATTGTTCTCATCTAAATCGAAAAATTTATTACAAAATATTCTCTAAACAAGCCTAATGCTTCCTAAATCAAAGCAAACAAACTACAAAGTTTTTTCACAAGGAAAAGTCACAGTTATTTTCCTAATGTTGATGATTTCTAGAATCATGTGTGTTCGGCTGTAGAGTTTATGCGTTCTGTTTTATGACATATACATTGTTTGTCGATGTACCATCACTTTTTCTTTATCTTTTTTTTTTGTAGTTGAATTTTTATTGATTAATTTAATAAATATATGGTACTTTTTTACTATAGGGGCCTTGGTGATTTTTTAAAGAGGTTGGCTAATTCGGCTTCAGAAAGTGAGATTTTTGGCCAAATGATATAAACAACTAGGTAAACATACCTAATATAAACTTTATGCTTGTTTATATATGCATTTATGTATAAATATCTTATTTATATATATATTATTGTTTTGGTACTACTTAGTTATCCCGTCGACCAATTTCGCCAAATTATATAAATCGCCAAACCACTTGCAAAATTATACATAATGACATAATTTTTATTTTAAATAATGAAAAGAACAAATAAATTAGCATAACATTAATAAAAATACAAATAAAACGTCAAAATAAAAATCACTTGATGACGTAAACACATGTAATATACTTAAAGTCAAGTGAATGTGACATTTATGATCAACCATTATTGGCATTTAATCTTATAGTTTGGCAATAGATTTTTGGTCGACAAGATAACTAAGTAGTACCATTGTTTTTTATGTACAGTAGATTCCCTTAAATCCACATAGCTTTGGGCCAGAGGTTGTGCACATTTTAGAAATTTGTGGATTTCTGGTCACTATTTTCTTTACATTTTTTGGTACTACAGTGGAACCCCGCTATTTCAGACACCATTAATTCGGATCTCCGAATAATTCAGATTGGTCTGTTCGATTTCTTTTTCAAGTTTGAAATGCCATCGGCGAATTTCCATAACATTCATTTATTTCATCCACGTATTAATAAAAAAGTATTTTCTGAAATCTTTAGAAGAATACCTAAAGCATTCTTATTTAAACTCTTTGATGTTATCTTTCAAAGAAACAACAATGTGTCACTTTAAGTTTGGCAATTTTATAGTTCCGGGTGTTACAAAATATTTAAAATCATGCAACTTATCCATCAAAGCTGTCCTGCTAACTGATAATGGCCCAACACATCCCAAAGAAAGTCAACTGACAAAAGGAAACATAACGGTAATGTTTGTACCACCTAATGTGACACTTTTTAATTCAGGCGTATCACACCGATATAAAATAATATCAAGAATAAAAGTATTTAGGATTTATCACCAAATAATCGAGCAGATGGCTCTCATCTAAATCTAAAAATCTATTTCAAAATATTCTCTAAACAATCCTAATGCTGATTGAGTCAAAACAAAGAAACAACATAGTCACAGTTACTTTCCTAATGTCGTTGATTTCTAGAATCGTCTGTGTTCCGCTATTAACATGTTCATTCCATTTTACTATTACAATGTTTATCGATATGTCATCCCTTTTTCCTTGTTTATCTTTTTTTAAATATTTCAATTATTATTGATTTTGATTTTATTTAATAAAATTATGGTACTTTTTCACTATAGGGGGTTTGGCGTTTTTTAAAAGAGTTTGGTGCAATTCAGCTTCAGAAAGTGAGATTTGTTGCCAAATGATAAAACAGCTAGGTAAACAAACCTAATGAACTTTATGCTTGTTTATATATGCATTTGTATTTAAATATCATATTTATAAATATATATTATTGTTTTTTATGTACAGTAAATGCCCTTAAATCCACTTAGGACCAGAGTCTGTGCAAATTTTGGAACAGATGTTATATATTCCCGCAGTCGCCATCTTGGATTTTTTCTTCATGTGAAAACCCCTTTCCCGCCAACTAAATGTCGCCAAGCAGATTTATGTGCATGTTAGGCTAACGGGGTTGCCAGAACACGTCACTCGTCGGGGTTGCCTTATCAATAAACACTAACAAAACATTGCCGGGAAATCCAAGATGACGGCTGTGGGAATACAGTGGACTCTCTATTCTGAACACTCATGGGACCGACCAAAAATGTTCAAATTATGGGGGTGTTCATTATAGAGGGAGATTGGGAAATGTATTACTACTATTACTATGTATTGAGTTTTATAGACTATACAGAATACTTAGCCTGATTAGCCATGCCAGTTACTGAAATGGAGTGCTGATTTAGATTTGGCGAGAAGTGCAATGCCAAACTAAATTTAATCGGACCTGTACTGTACCATCTCATTTTTTAAATTAAAAATGTCTTATAAAACATTCAATTACATATATACAATACATTATTTGAAAACATAATCAGTACATTGCTTAAAAAGTGAGTAATTTTAGTCTGTTTTTGTATTGTGTATGCTCATGCAGTTTACATATTATCTGATTGTTTAAGAAGTGGAAAGGCTTCCGGGTGATGTTCAGTCACATAGTTCAACATGTCTTGAATCCCTTGGCCATATGCTTGAAGATAATCGTACTTATTGTTTCATTGGCCTCTTCTGGTTCTGCTTCTTTTTTACTATCCTTTTCTTCTTCAACGGTGTTGTTGTTGCAAACCGGATGGCTTCCGTCGGCTTTGAGATAAGCTCCAGGTTCAATTTCAGTATGGAAAATTGACCCCAAGTCACTCACAGCTGTTGCTTCTTGGTCCTCTATTCTTGATTGCTCGTTTTCACATGGGAATCCAGCTTTGTAGAAGCATCTTTGGATGGAGTAGAGGTTACTTCATTCCAAGCTGTTGCTATCCAATGGACAGCATCCCTGACGTTGACCTTCTTCGTTAGTTTGGTTGCCGACTTTGCCTACTCCATTACCAGGGATATTTTCTTCAGAAAATGGATTCGGTAGTGAGCTTTAACGGCCTTGATCCAGTGGTTGGATTATAGAAGTATACAGTACAGAACCATTTATCCAGAATGGTTGGGGTTATATGTATTCTGGATAACTGTTTTTCCTGGATAATTGGTTGGTCATTAAAGCAACTTCCATTTGGTAAGATTTATAGAATGTGTGGAGTTGTGGCATTGTTTATGATTTCAAATTAATTATTAAATTACTCAGATTAAGAATAGGATTTAAACAAGATCAAAGATTAACCAGAGTTTGAAAGAAGGGATTTTATGGGAATAAATTGTAAATAACAATTTTGTATAAAAATCAAAACGCCCAATATCTAACTAAATAGGCTTCCATTTCAAATCCATCATTCATGATTGATATAACTTGATACCAAAATGTAGGATTTGAAATGGAAACCTATTTAGTTAGATATTGGGTGTTTTGAGTTTTATTCAGAATTGTTGTTCACAAGGGATTCCAATAAATAGCCTTCTTTCAAACTCTGGTTAATGTTTTATCTTGTTTAGATCCAATTTGTAATGTTTCAAGCAATGTACATGTCGAGCTGGCACTGTATGGCACTTTTTTCTGTGAAATCGGTGCATTGGAAAAATATCATTCTGGATAATTCTGATTTCTGGTTAACTGGTTTCCGTGTAAACGTTTCCAAACTGTAGATCAGTGGCAGGAACTTCAGGTTCACGTTGCTCAGCTGCACGTTTGTATGTGATCTGGCACTATCCACAAAAAGAAGAATTTTTCTTTCTTCTCTCTTCATCTTCTCGTTTATGCCCTCCAACCATTGTGAGAAAATTGTGAATGACATCCAGGCTTTTTCATTTTACGTATAGTGCACACGCAATGATGCGATCTTCACATTTTTGAAGCATCGTGGTTTTTCACTTCTTCCAATCACAAGTGGTTTGAGCTTTTCACTCGTAAAACTGGCACAGAGGATGACGTAAGTCTGTCTTTCGACATTTTTGTGCCCAGCCATTTCTTGCTTCTTTCTGCATGGTTCGTACGCTTTGGAAAAAATAGAAAAAGTGCTGGAAAAAAAAGTATTCATTTTCAAGGAATGAAAAGTGCTGGAAAAAAAAGTATTCATTTTCAAGGAATGAAAAGTGCTGGAAAAAAAAGTATTCATTTTCAAGGAATGAAAAGTGCTGGAAAATATCGCGAACTTCGACAAATTGTTGCCGAAAAATATGATTTTCAACAATCATTCGCATTAAAAAATCGGTAATTTCGCCAAAGGATCGCTTTAAAAAAGCGAATTCCGTTTAAAGATCGCGGAAAAAACGCCAATTTCGTTGTGAAAAAAAACGCGTATTTCGTCAAAGACTAGAGAAATAACCCGAATTTCGACAAAAGATCTCGAATAAAGCGCAAATTTCGTCAGAGGATCGGAAAACACGCGAATTGCATTAAAAGATCGTGAAAATACGTGCGTTTTCATCAAAGGATCGCGCAAAAAACGCAAATTTCGACAAAGGATCGTGAAAAAAACACAAATTTCGATCAAAGATCGCAAAAATTTGCGAATTTCTTCAAAGGATCGTGTAGGGGTGATTCTGTTCCGAATTTTCCGAAAATTTAGGGCATTCATTTCCGAAAATTTAAAAAATTCGGTCATCAATCCGAAAATTCGGCCATAAAAAATCGCGAATTTCGACAAACGGTCGCCAAAAAAAATAAATTTTGCCAATCGTTTTCAGAAAAAACTTAGATTTCGCCAAAAGATCGCGGAAAAAACGCAAATTTCGTCAAAGGATCACGAAAAAAAACGCAAATTTCGTCCAAGAAACGCGGGAAAAACTGCAAATTTCGTGGTAAGATCGCAAGATCATGAAAAAGCACGAAAATTTCGTCAAAAGATCGCGAAAAAACCCGAAAATTTCGTCAAAAAATCCGAAAATTTCGCCAAAAGATCTCGAAAACCGAAAATTTCGCCAAAAGATCGCGAACAACTGAAAATTTCGTCAAAATATCGCGAGAAAACGGCATATTTCGTCGAAAGATCGCGAAAAAACGGCAACTTTCTTCGAAAGATCTCGAATAAAGCGAATTTCGTCAGAGAGCTGCTGAAAAAACGCATAGTTAGTGTCGGGAGTGGATTTCCGCCTCTCCCCGTCTGCTGTAACTTTTCAGAAAATTTGAGGTAAATTTCAGATTTTTTTTTTTTTTTACTCAGAATCACCCCTAGGATCGCAGAAATAACGCAAATTTCTTCAAAGGATCGCGAAAAAAACACAAAATTCGTCAAAGGATCGCGGAAAAAGCGCGATCTGCATTAAAAGATCGTAGAAAAAAACTCTAATTTCTTCAATGGATCTCAGAAAAAAGGGAAATTTCATCGAAAGGTTACGAAAAAAGACTAAATTTGTCTCGAAAAAAACGCATAGCCAGTGCCGGGAGGGCATTTACCCCTTCTGCTATCTGCTGTAGTCTTTCAGAAAATTTGCTGTGAATTTTAGAATTTTTTAAACTCAGAATCACCCTTGAAAATTTCATCAACTATACGTTGAAAAAAAATCACGAATTTCTTCAATCTGTCATTGAAAAAAAATTGCAAATTTTAACAATCCATCGGGGAAAAATAACGCAAAATTCGTCCATTAGTCATTGATAAAAAATGCAAATTTCGTCAGTTTGTCAAAAAAATCGCAAAATTCGTCAGTTTGATGCCGATTTCATATATAGCCCCCCCCCCCCCCCCAACATAGTTAATCAGTCATTTAAAAAAATCGGTCATTTATAAAAATCGCGAATGTTGTCAATCAGTTAAAACTTCACCGAATTATATTAATTCGAAATTTTTCACTGTGTAACTGATAAAAAAATTTATTTCCTTTTTATAAATTCATTTTAAAAAAATTTATTGTATTTAAAAATTAAAAGTAAATTATCTAACCTTTATTTCAATTATTTTTGTATGGATAAAGCGCAAATGCTGTGAGGTTTGAGAATTCAGAGAATATTTCTTCAGAAATGCTAATGTATGACTCGTGATGAGTGTTCAGAATTCCTAAAATTTAACTGGTTTACTCCTGTTTTCTGCTCTTGTAGTGATACCATACCTTTTATTTATTTTTTATTTATTTATTTATTTATTTTTGCACTTAAAGAAAAGAAAATCAAGCTCGGTTGTCTTAACTTTTTATTATATGTGAAATTTCTTCCCATGGTACCTTAATAAGTTAAAACACATTCTTTAAAAAAATTTTAACAATGTCTTGAAAATGCCTGTTTTAAAAATTAAAAGATTTGACAAAATTTCTTTAAAATAGATAATCAATGGGGTGGCTATTTTCCTTATATGTTATTCTACACCATTTTTATGCATGTATCTAAACAGTCCTTGAATAGTGCTGGAATAGTGCTTGAAAAGTGCTTGAATTTTATTTGTTCTCGAGTGTATGAACCATGTTCTGTTAGGGTTCTATTTCAAGGAACTTTAAAAAACAGGCTGGTTTCGTCGGCATTGAAAACGTCAGTGGCATCAAAATTTGATGACATGTCCGGAAGTTTTCTTTTCCGTTCCTCCACAGTGTCAATATTTAAGTCTACAGATTCACCATTGATAATTTTGAATTTGATGTTATGTCGACTTTTGAAGCGAGTCAACCATCCTTCTGATGCCTTGAATTACATGATTTTCTCCTTTTCTGCAAAATCCAGAGAAATCTGCTTTAGAAGGGGTTCAGTGACAGAAAAATTCTTCGTTCTCATTTGGCAAAAAAACTTCCAGCCGAAATTGTTTATGTTCCCGTTTTCTTTTCGAAAATTCCACAATATGAGGAAATTTCATTTGATTCAAAAGCGGCTATAACTTCTTTCTCTTTCTTGCTGATGGCGTTGATATGGCCTACTGAAATTCGAAACTCAGATGCAATTTTCCTTTGACTTTAATTGACTTTCGATTTTAATTTTGAACAACTTCGTATTTTTCATGAAGCTTCAGTTCTTTCCCTTTTTTTCATTTTCCTAATTATTTCTGACATATCTGCATAAGTGCTGTGCTTTTTTCCTTGCAATGATAGCGAAGTGGCAACAAAAATTTACCTTTGCCGAGCATAAAGGAAGAAAGAAATAGAAGCGATAATGCTGTTCAACCAGGTGTGCAGAAAAGAAACCATAATCCTTTTTTGACCACTTCCTCTAGTACCTGTTGTCTTTTATCTGTCACTGGTGGGGGGGGGGGGGTGGATTTCTGTTGCGTAATCTTTCTAATTTTTTTTCTCAGCTTGCGAGAGGGGAACATGGTTTTTATAGTGTTTTTTCTAGTTTCTCTCTGTATAAACATTTATTGTTTTGTCAATTTCATTTATTTGATTATCTGATTTACTTTTTGTGAAATGACAACAATTTTATATCTAGACTTTTTGTTTATTAAAAATAATACGAATGTTCTAGTTAGATGAGATGTAGTACCCTTACTGTAAAGGCGTACTTGTTTGAAAGCATTCTTTTGATTTCTTTTTTTGTTGTTGTAATAAATATTTTGTTCGTTTTGTTAACTGAATATTTTATTTGAATTATTCAAACAAATTGCGGCATCAGGTACATCTAGCAATGATTTTGCCTGTTTATTTTTAAATCGAGTTCGTTGAACCTTTTTATTCTTCTGCAACAATTTCTCCGAATTTCCATGATGGGGGAATTCTCCGAATTACGATTGCAAATACATGTTCAGTTTACAGAGAGGTAGGGTAGAATGGGAATTAAAAGTAGCGTTCATAATAGTGGGGTGTTCAGATTAGAGGGTATTCAGAATACAGAGAGTTAATCTCTTGTTAAGTCTATGCAGTTTTGCCGGGACCGTTGGGATGTGTTCATAATACTGGAGTGTTCACATTAGAGAGTGTTCAGATAGAGAGAGTCCACTGTATATAACATCTTAGCGCAAATTTTTGAATTTTGTGGATTTCTGATCACTATTTTGTTTCCATTTTTTGATACTACTTGATTATCCCATCGACCAAAAAACTATCACCAAACTATAAGATTAAATGCCAATAATGGATGAACGTAAATGTCACATTCACTTTACAGTAAACATGTTACACGTGTTTCTTACGTCATCAAGTGATTTTTAAATTCAACTTTTTATTTGTATTTTATTAAGGTTTTATTAATTTATTTGTTCTTTCATTATTTAAAATAAAAATTATGTTAAATTGTATAGTTTGGCAAAATTGGTTGACAGGATAATCGAGTAGTAGGGGAGACCGGGGTACAGTGGACCACTTTTGCAGTTAAAATTTTTTTTCTTTTTAACGGAGAAACCAATCTACCTGAAAATATTTTTGAATATTCTTTGAACCTTTCTACATGCCTCATAATTTTTGCAGAACATAGTTCCCAATACATTTTTCAAAATTTTTTTTATATACACCCGTAAAGTGGACGAGTTCCAGCGGAGTACACTGGTCACATCCACTGGGCACAGTGGTCTACTATTAGTTATTGTCTAAAATACAATGTAAGTCTATTTATAATTAATCTAATTCTTTTTTATTTCCCCTTTAACCCGAAAATAATATAATAATACAAATTAGCAAGTAGCATTTTGAAACAAAAATCATAAAACTAAAGAATTATCAAAAAGTTCATTATATTTTGAAAATAACAATATAAGATACAGGAGTGATTGCAAATAAGTTATTAATTAAGTACAAAAAATCAGGAGACATTAAGAAAAATATGATGATGAAAAATTTATTAGAAGCTCAAAATGTTCAGGATAAAATAGTTCATTATGAGCTAAAAATGTGCTATGAAGCTATAAATAACCAATCCAGTGGGGTCATCTAATTACTTATTAGGCTACAGTTATATTTTTCAAAGGCAATAAATATAAAACAAAATATTCCTTAATATGTTAACTCTACAATGCATGATTTTTATTTCTGTCCTTCTCCCCCCCCCCCCCCCCCAAAAAAAAAAAAAAAAAACTGCTATATTGAACAAGAAAACTTATTTTAAAAATCACACGTGAACTGTTATCCATAATTTAAGAGAAAACTAAAGTGTCAGATGGCTACATTATAATCCGAACAACATATAACATGAATATTTTAATACATGGAAATTATTCCAGAGAGAAACATTCGCCTTGCATACAATATTTCAAATGAAAAACAAATTTCAAAGTGATTGCTTAAAAGGCGCAAAGGCCAACATAGTGAAAAAGATTCCAAGCCGGGACTCGAACCCGGGCCATCAGTATAGCGCACTGACGTTCTACCGACTAAACCACTTGGAACGATACCTAGCTTTTTGCGCCTTTTAAGCAATCACTTTGAAATTTGTTTTTCATTTGAAATATTGTATGCAAGGCGAATGTTTCTCTCTGGAATAATTTCCATGTATTAAAATAGTTTCTATCGATGCTGGATTTAATTATGTTTCGTGCTCGCCCCAGGTCGGTGGCTCACGATAAATATTCCATCTTGTGCTACGTTTGTAGCCTTGCCAACATATAATAGTGAGAAATTTTCCAAGCTAGGTATCGTTCCAAGTGGTTTAGTCGGTAGAACGTCAGTGCGCTATACTGATGGCCCGGGTTCGAGTCCCGGCTTGGAATCTTTTTCACTATGTTGGCCTTTGCGCCTTTTAAGCAATCACTTTGAAATTTGTTTTTCATTTGAAATATTGTATGCAAGGCGAATGTTTCTCTCTGGAATAATTTCCATGTATTAAAATAGTTTCTATCGATGCTGGATTTAATTATGTTTCGTGCTCGCCCCGGGTCGGTGGCTCACGATAAATATTCCATCTTGTGCTACGTTTGTAGCCTTGCCAACATATAATAGTGAGAAATTTTCCAAGCTAGGTATCGTTCCAAGTGGTTTAGTCGGTAGAACGTCAGTGCGCTATACTGATGGCCCGGGTTCGAGTTCCGGCTTGGAATCTTTTTCACTATGTTGGCCTTTGTGCCTTTTAAGCAATCACTTTGAAATTTGTTTTTCATTTGAAATATTGTATGCAAGGCGAATGTTTCTCTCTGGAAAATTTCCATGTATTAAAATAGTTTCTATCGATGCTGGATTTAATTATGTTTCGTGCTCGCCCCAGGTCGGTGGTTCACGATAAATATTCCGTCTTGTGCTACGTTTGTAGCCTTGCCAACATATAATAGTGAGAAATTTTCCAAGCTAGGTATCGTTCCAAGTGGTTTAGTCGGTAGAACGTCAGTGCGCTATACTGATGGCCCGGGTTCGAGTCCCGGCTTGGAATCTTTTTCACTATGTTGGCTTTTGCGCCTTTTAAGCAATCACTTTGAAATTTGTTTCTCATTTGAAATATTGTATGCAAGGCGAATGTTTCTCTCTGGAATAATTTCCATGTATTAAAATAGTTTCTATCGATGCTGGATTTAATTATGTTTCGTGCTCGCCCCAGGTCGGTGGCTCACGATAAATATTCCGTCTTGTGCTACGTTTGTAGCCTTGCCAACATATAATAGTGAGAAATTTTCCAAGCTAGGTATCGTTCCAAGTGGTTTAGTCGGTAGAATGTCAGTGCGCTATACTGATGGCCCGGGTTCGAGTCCCGGCTTGGAATCTTTTTCACTATGTTGGCCTTTGCGCCTTTTAAGCAATCACTTTGAAATTTGTTTTTCATTTGAAATATAACATGAAATTTAAAGTGTGCCAAAAGGCTACTCTATGCATTGTAGGGTTAAATAAAATGTCATTTTTCTTTGTTTACATTATTTTATAGTTAAATAACTATTTTAAAACAATATTTCTTTATAGAGAATTAAAAATTGTTAAATATTTGGAAAATTCTTCATTACAGACAGTAGCAGTATTCATTGCAGGCCACTGTACTCCAGCAGTGGGCGGTCCACTGTGCCCCATGTTGAAGTTCAATACATACTCATAAAAATATTATCTAAAGTTTTCTTTTAAGCATATAAACTTTTAAATTAAAAAAAGACCAGTGTCTTACCTTTTCAGAAAAGTTGTTTTATCTTATTTATCCATAAACTTTAATTGCTCAATAAAGAAAAGTATGCTGATGAAAAATTTTACTTTTAGGAGCTCAAAACAACCAGTAAGGATAAAAGGGTTAATTCTGAGCTAACGATGTGTTCTGAAGGCTATAAGTAATCAATTCATTGCTGTTATCAATTAGCCTAAAAGAAAAGCTTTAAAAATTTAGAAATAAGTAAAATATAAGGGGTGGTCCACTGTACCCCACTCTCCTCTACCCATTTTTTAAACAGGAATTTGAATTTAATAATGCACTCAAAGATGTAATGAATGTTTACAATAATGCAAAATAATTAAGTAAAATTATAAAGTAATAATCGCTACGAATTATTATTTTTTAAATGGTAATGTAAAGGTCAAGTAAATATTTAATAATGAATAACAACAATGAGATAAATTTTTCTTGAATTATTCAATGAAACTTGCTAATAATATACTAATTATTTACATCAAAATCTTAAAATATGTAACAAAGTTTTATTTCATGTTTAGCCATACTTAATAACCAAATAAACACATAAAGGTATTTGGTAAAAAAATATTATGATTGACCCTGGTATTTCAGCTCCATTTGAATTTTTTCAGAAATAAATTTATACTTCCTTCATGAGAAAGTTCAAATTATATTAACCAGAATTACAAATTAAAATGTGTATACACAATGAAATAAAAATTTTGATTTTTTTCACCAACATCTAGAACCATGTGCGGATTTTCGATGTTCACATATTTTAAAGAGTCTGCTGTACTAATTACTTCTGTTTGTATGAATATAATACATAAAAGGCTTCTTTATATTAAATAAATTATATAATGTGAAAACAAAAACAATAAGTTGCTATGCAACATACGCTATATTGTAAACATAAGCTTTGAAGTAAAAAATTAAAGTCACAAAAATAAAAATTATACTCGACGTTTCGGTTTCTCTTTAAAACCATTCTTTCTCAGGAGTTAGTTTTCTAAAATACAAATCAGAAAAAAATTATTTACATGTTACGTAACAGAAGACATATTCAAACTGAAGGATGTAACAGAAATTTCATTAAAAAAAACATTTCAAGTAACTTGTGCCCTCAACACAAGTGTGCTTGTAACAGTGGTGCCCTCTCTTATCTAAAAATGAATTAAAACAAAATTAGTGGAAATAGTAATTCATATTTGCAAGGACTTTGTTTAATATCATGGGTAGAAGAATAGATCCTGCTCCATCTACGTTTTTCTCTGGAGTTTATGAAATATCCTTTAAAATTACTGATGTTACAGATTCTTCCTATATTGGGATGACAAAGCGTTGTCGTTTTGAAAGGTTTGGAAGATCATAAAAATGATTTCAAATCCAACCACTGCATTGTTAAGAACCTTCCTTAAAGGAAGTATTTCGTTTATTGACTTTGAAAACACCAGGATTCTTCCAAAACAAGTCCATCTGTTTAAAGCAGTTTTCCGAGAATCTTTAGAGATTTGTTTAAGAAGTCAAGGAATATGTAACGACACTATTTAATTTACTTTTCCAGTCAATATTTTGAAAGAATTTTTGTTTTTGCATGCTATTTCCAGTAATTTTGTTTTAATTCACTTTTGAACAAGAGGTGCCACTGAGGTTATTTTAAATATTTTTAAGAAATTTCTGTTACTTCTTTCAGTTTGATATCGATATGGCTTCGATTATGTAACATGTAAATAATTTTTTGCCAATTTGCATTTTAGAAAATTAACTCCTGAAGATGGCTTTAAAGTGAAACCGAAACGTCACGCATAATTTTTATTTTTGTGATTTTAATTTTTATATCTTTGTTTAAAATCTTGAAATAAAGCATATGTTGCATTGCAACTTATTGTTTTTGTTTTCACATTTGAGTATATGATGTAAAGGCCTTATTTACTATAATTTATGTAAATATTTTATTTAAAAAATGGCAGTGTATAGAAAACAGTGAATAGGTTGCCAAATATCTTTTCTCGCCAAGGTTTCCATATTTGGGTAAATTCAGTGATTTTTTTTTTTTTTTTTTTTTTTTTTTTTTGTCACCAAGAGTAGGCAATTTTTATTTCTTTATGGTAATTCAAGGTTTTCGTATCAGGAGCTTTGTTTTGAGGTAATCCTAAATGAAAACCACGGGATTATGTTTTGAATATTTTAAAAAATAAAAAGGAACAAAGATGAAATTTACTAGTTAACTATATTTTGCAACTTTCCAAATAACTTTGATGTAAATAGGGTACTAAGTTCTATTAAACTTTCTGCTCTTGTGTATATTTCTTAATTTTATTGCAAAAAATATTATGAAAATGCATTGAAGTAACAGCAGGGTTGGTTTTTTTTTTTATGTCAAAAAGTGGTTTTCGACATGACATGTCAACAAACCTGTCAAAAAGTGTCAAAAACCTTATACACATTTTTTTAGCAATCATTAGTCCATAGGTTATTTTATATTAAATCAAGCTAAAAACTAATCAAACTAACCAAGCAAAAAAAATGACCATTTATATGTTATATAAATTATTTTTATTTAGTTGTACTATATTTACATTGTAGTAAAATTATACATCTTAATTCAAATTATTTGTCAATTGTCATGCTTAGAAAAATAGCTAAAAATATTGAAACTACTATTAAATGCCTTTTTCAAAGTACTATTTATATCTTTATTCCTATTATTGTTATATGTTCAGTTTGTTATAAAGAAATTTAGCAATCTAATTTATGCTTTAAGAAAAACTTTTATGTAAAGCTAAAAGGGGCCACTATTCAATAGCTGACAATAAGTTTCCTTGATTTTTAATGATTCAAAAAATGTTTGTTTTTGTACATAAACATTAGATATAAACTGCAGTTGAAACACAAAAAAATTAGTAATTAAATAAATTATAATATGAAATCAATATAATTAAATGTTCCTTAAATCAATAACTTCTCTAAAACTGTTTAAGTTTTGTTAATTTCAAAATTTATTATTGCTGTAAAAATATTGTTTTGGACTCAATTTTAGGTTTTGACATGACAGTTAAAAACATATAAACTGCCACACTGTCAAAAACGTTTCAACCCTAAGTAACAGTAATTGACTATTTTTGAAGTTGCATAAATTTAGTCAAAGCAATTTTTAACTGTACGGTGCATTTTGCTGGCTGGTAAGATTTTCTAGAAATTCCCCACGCCTGTATACCTGAAAAACAATATTAAATACATGTCTGTAAAATGTCCAAAAATTTATAAATTTTCCAAAAATTTGTTTAACAGTTCAGTAGTTGTTACTTCAGAAACAGTTGTGAAAGTTCCACTTTCAAATCCACAACTTTTAAGAGTTTTTTTGTGCAACATAACAAAATATCAATACCTGGAAAAATCAGGGAAATTTGTTGCTGATCTGGGATAGACAACCTGTTTTGGAATGCTAGCTATTTGTTTAAAATGTAAAAAACAAAAAAAAAAGGGTTACTCTAATTAATACTTTTGGTGCCATTGTTGGCACAGTGAATAGGACATGTCCCAAATAATACACAGGTACCAAACTCTAGAGTAACTTTGCTTATTTTTTAAAAAAGATGTCTTGTAAATGCTCTCTCTATCACTCTGGCTCTACCAATCTTACACCACTTTGGCTGAAATGGTGTTGGATCATTTGTTTACACTTTACATTCATGGAAGTTTCTCAGATGCTTCTTTTAGTTACAGATTTTAATACTCCTATAATTTAGGGTATCATTTTGTGACTATATATTTCATTTTATGTCTTTAACCATTGACAAAGATACTTTTATTTTCAGTCCTGTTGTGAGAACATTGGCTGAAATAACCTTGATGAGGTTACATCTCATGATTGGAATTTTTCTTCGTTCAGCATATAAAAAAAAAAAGTAAGTCGACATTTCAGTTTTTGGAGTCATTCACTGAATCAGTCATTTCTTAAACTACATAAGTCAGAATAATTAAGGACTTTACGTTGTAGTATCGAATACTAAACGAAATAGAGGTTACTAATCTGGTATAAGTATACGTTAAAGAAAAGCTTTTATTTTGTTTCGTATTATGTAAGTCAGATTCAAGAAAATTTTGTGAATCTATAAAAAAAAAATTCTACTCACAAATGCTATTACATTTTAAAAAAATTTTTGTGCTAACTGTATTTTTTCGATCTTTTAACTTAATAGGCTAATTATCAATTAAGTATTTTATGGTATTTAAAGCTGAAAAAAAAAAACAGCTACAACTTTTAGACTTATGCAGTTTCTGCTAGGAATAAATCGATGCCTACAGAACCCATTATCTGGAATACTGAAATCTGTTAAATTTCTTTATTCAAAAATTTTACAAGTTCCTAATTCTTGTAATAAGTCCAATATTTCAATATGTTAACGACTAAAATGATAGGTTACATTAGTGACATATGCAAGTAATCAAGGACACCCCCCCCCCTTTTCACTTTCCCAAAATAAAAAAAATGATTTTCTCATGCATAATCACAATAATTCCCTCTTTTTTTTTTTTGTGAAATATATATCACTCTTTTAGGTGCGTCTGTAATCTGTAATTATATAAATGCTGAGCACCTGTAGTTGTTTGGTCCATTCGACTATAACAGAGCAAAAACTACCCAACCAAATGGTCTGAAATCTTTAAATATATAATTGTTGCAAAATTTTGTCAAGTCATTTCAAATTTTATGAAAATCGGATATATAGTTTAATTAGAGGGACAGTCAACAGTTTTCCATTACATTATGTGCAATGGAAAAAAATTATTTCAAGTGTATTTTAATGATGTTACAGAATGAAACGGATATGCACTTATGAAGTGAAATAAAATATACATTCAGTACACTAAGCGGTGCAAAAAAAAATATATACATTCAGTACACTATGCAGTGCAAAAAATATTTATAAAACTAGCTATAGTATGAACGCACCTCATTTGCCATGTTTGATGTTCAATTTCCAATTTATTTTTCTTTTATTAAAAAAAAAATGTAACTGTTTACCAAGCCATGAGATAGATAGCAAAATGATTTCCAATCCTGTTCAAAATAGTCATTTAGCATTATTTAATACATAACATTGTTAAAAATGATAACACTGGTTGGCACTAAAATCCTCTCTGTAAAAATAACAGTCGATTCTTATAGATTTCACTCTGCTAAATAAAAATAAGGTAACGAAGTTACTGTATCATGTACCATTCTTTTGGTAGGAGTGTTTGCTTTTAAAATTAGGGTATTTTATGTCTTGCTAAAACATACGTGGAAATTTTGTAAAACATAAAATGTCCTGTAAATAAATGTATAAATAGGATTACCTGAGTTACAGCGACATAAGGTATGAAAATATATTAGTGGACGGATAGCAAATAGTGAATTCGAACATGAAAAGGGGAGGGGACATAAAAAGAAAAATGCACAATACAAGTATCAACAAACTAGATTTTCATGCTATATTTTATCAATTTGATATCTAAGCCAGTGAAAACACTTTTTCCCTAATTTCAATTTTATCTAGCATTGCAAATTAATATAATAATCCTTCACTATTTGTTGTTATTATAAAACTGTTTCTTGGAAAAAATAGTACATGCTGGAGCAATTTGAATAACATATTCAGAAATAGGAGTATTAGATCTGTATACTTTGCATATTTTTAATTTGCAGGGAGGATTTCTTTTTTCAATTATCATAATTATTGAAAAATAAGCAAATAAATAAAGTATAATAAATGAATGATAATGCATAAAAAACTGTAAACCGTAATAAATAAATAAACTATATTGCAAATTATTATTATATTATAGCTCTTATTATGTATGAGAATGTTATGAATTTGTTAAAAAAAGTAAGGATTACTGTAATTAGTGTAATTGGCAGCAAGCTCGGTGCAGTTGTATCTGACATATATATTACATACCAAAAAAAAAAAATTCTGTACATGGTTTATTTCTGTATAATGGAAACATATTAACCACCCAAAGCTAGTTATCTGATTTTGATAATGTTCGACTTTACGGAGTTGAATAAACAAAACAAACTGTAGATATTCCTCTCCTTTTTTTTTTCTTTTTTTTCTGTTTCTCTGTTATGTGCTTTTTTGTGGCATGCTCGAATTTTAGGTAGATTTCTTAAGAAATACTACCTATTATAATCTCCCTTATGTTGGGATTTCTGTACAATTTTTGCAAATCTACGCTAATCATGACCCCCTAGTACCCAAAACCACCCCCAGTTGAAAACTTTATCTATCTATGTCACTTTTTAATGGGCAAAATAACTTCCATAATTTTGCATAAATCTGTTCCAAACTGATACATAAAATCCAGGGCTAGACAAGATTTTGATAAGACTAACTTTTACAGCAAAAAAAAAAAAAAAAAAAAAAAAAAATTAAGGTGGGGGGGGGGGGGGGGGGAGTTGGAAGAAGAAGAAAAAAATCACAACTTTGTCAATTTTTAAGATATCAAATCCACTTAATTTTATTTTGAACCTCCTTAATTTGTCTATAACTGTTATATTGACAAGTTTTTGATAGGACCAACTCTTACAGCAAAAAAAAAGGGGGGAGGGGGATTGCAGAAAGAAAAAGAAAACATTTCCGTTAATCCACTAAGGTAATTAAAAAACAGTATCATTGGTGTGATGACAACTTTCAGAAATACTGTATATAGGCAGTCTTGTATAAAACTAAAAACTTTCTGCATAATAAATATCGGGTAAAAAACTTTCTGCAAATTAATTTAATGTTTAATAAAATAACGTGTTATATTACTTTGATGGTATGAATTTTAAACATTAGTTTTAAAATAATTACCATTTAATTTAAAAATTAATTAATATTAATTAAATAATAATTATGTTGGCTAAAAAATAATAAAGCTATAAAATTCATGATAAGAAGGGGCGAATTCTTATCAGTTATTTTGTCAATGCATTTAGAAACAGCCCCAATCCCTTAATATTGTGACCTCTTCTCACAAAATGCAATAATGGACATTGCTTCTAAAACAACTGAATTACATTTTGTAAGGAGAGGTCCATTCATAGGTATCATCATTAAAGAGACCGATGAGTTTTTATTGCGGCCCTTTGACGAAATGTTCATTTTTCCGCGATCATTTGGGGGAATTTCCATTGTTCCGCGGTTTTTTGACGACATTTGCATTTTTTTCGTGATTTTTTGACGAAATTCACATTTTTTCCCGATCTTTTGACAAAATGAGCTTTTTTTCTCCTATCCTTTGACAAAATTTGCATTTTTCGCGATCTTTTGACAAAATTCACGCTTATTTCGCGGCGTTTTGACGGAATTCGTGCTTTTTTCGTGATCCTTTGACGAAATTAGTTTTTTCCGTGGTTTTTTGACGAAATTAGCATTTTTTTTGCAATCTTTTGACAAAATTCGTACTTTTTCCACTATGCTTTTGCGAAATTAGTTTATTTCCTGCGCTTTTTTGGACGAAATTTGCTTTTTTCTGCGATTCTTTGATGAAATTCGCTTTTTTTTCGCGATCCTTTGACGATATTTGCATTTTTTCTGTGGCTTTTTGAGTAAATTCGTGTAATTTTCGCGATCCTTTGACGAAATGCATGCTTTTTCCGCAGCCCTTTTACGAAATTTGTGTTTCTTTCAGGATGTTTTAACGAAATTATCTTTTCCGCAATTCTTTTACGAAATTTGCGGGTTTTTTTTCACGGTCCTTTGACAAAATTCGCGCTTTTTCCGCTATGCTTTTACGGAATTCATTTTTTTCCTGCACTTCTTTGAAGAAAAATTTTCCACGATTCTTTAAAGAAATTCGCGTTTTTTACGCGGTCCTTTAACAAAATTCGCGTGTTTGCCGCAGTGCTTTGACAAAATTGGGTATTTTTTCTGCAAACGATTGACGGAATTGGTTTATTTTCGGTGACCATTTGTTGAAATCTGCAATATATTTCAATGATATTTTTTATGTCTGATTTCTCGGACTGATGGCCGATTTTTTTTTAAATTTTCGGAACCGAATGCATTAAATTTTCAGAAAATTCAGAACAGAATCACACCTGGCAAACAATAAATAAATCGTACATAAAATTGGGGAACATTTTTAATTTCTTGGCGTTGAAAAAAAAAAAAATACAAGAACAAAAATTACTTTTTTTTTCTAAGAAATTTTCCGCAAAGTTCCGAATTTTGTGGAACATTTTCCACACACGACGTGTGCACGTACGTCTATATTATACAACTCTGTATATAGGGTTGCATTATTAAAGGTGCACGCCTCTGAATAAAAAGGTTCTCAGAATTTAAAATAGATTGTGTTAAAACTGTTGTAGTAACAAGTTTTTGATAAGATGAACTCTAGTAATGAATGACATTAATAAAAATATTCTGAATTGATGAAAAGATGGGGATTGAAGAAAAAATTATTGTATTAACATGATTCTGATAAAACCAACTCTTACAGAAAAATGAAATTAAAAATTCATCGAAAGTGGCTGGATAAAAATTTTTAAACTGGGTTTTCTCTAATCTTTATTTAGATTTTGTTGATGAAATTAGTACTTAACTTTGAAATCTACTTCCGGCTGTAGGCCAAGGCGACAGGGATATTTTTTTAAAATACCTTATTGTATTTTAATACAAATTTGTTACACAACCTAATTTACTATTATTGCAACTTGCTGAAAATTTTAACAAAATCTGTCAATGAACAACAGCAATATAATTTCCCCCCCCCCTTTTTAACAGTAAGGAAAAAATATACGTTTTGCTTTTCAATTTTTTCTTTTAATCATTTTTTCTGATTGCTTGCAGCTCAACCATTCCTTTTACCCAGACTCAAACAATGCAAACTTGCTGACACATCCACGAAGTCCTTTTTATATGTAAAAAATGTAATTTGAATAGTTTCTCTCTTGCTAAACAGGAAAATTTTGTATCGTCACTGCATTTTGAGGGGCTTCTTCCCTCATGTGAAAACACCTGCTCCTTAATGATAATTCTTTAGCTTTTTAACCCTTTCTTTATACTTTGACCGGTATTTTAAAGTACCATCAAAATAACTTGTTATAAAATTCGTTTAATGCATTGATTAGTAATAATACAGTTTAGAATGAGTTATAGATACTTTATCTTATTCCAAAAGCATTATGGGTTGAAAAAAACAAAAATATTTTTAAAAGGATAATTCTTTTTGCCTTTGCATCTTTTCAGCTTCCTTGACATTGAAAGATTGTGGGTGAAATGTTTCAGTTTGGAATTATTCCTATATTTCTATTGTAACAACATTATATTTGTACATTTCTGAATTATATAAAATACTTAAAGATTTGAGTGAAGCTTTAAATATTACACAAAATCCCTATAAATTCAAATTTAATGAATTTTAATTTGCAAAATCCTTCTGAAATTTATGAAATTATTGTGTCAATTTTCTAATGTATTTTCAAAAATTGATCGAAAAAAGCTTTAGAAGATGAAATCTTCAAGAATTCATAATACGAGACGTGAAAGGTTTTTAAAAAAATCTTGCATTTCAATATTTTTAAATGATTTTTTTTTTTTTTTTTTTTTTTTTTTTTGTAGCTGAGGTCAACCTCTGCAAAGACTGTTTTTTATTTTATGGATTTTTTTTGCATGTTTTTTTTTTTACGCCAATGTTAAAATATTTTCAAGAAAATTACATTTATAAGCCCCCTCCTCACTTTTGCCAGTATTTCATGTTATCAAAAAGGAAGTGTTTTTTAGAATTTTACGGTATTATGACATTTGTAAAATGTATTTTTTTTTTTTTTTTTTTTGATTTGACAAAAATTGAAATAGTTTTAAGAAAAATTTAAATTGTTTTACATTAAAATAGTTTAAATATTATTTAAAACAACTTAAGATGTTATATGTATGATATACGTAAAATGTCATAGATAAACATCACATAAGATGTTTACCATATTTAAGATGTAATAAGCATTTAAGTCTTAAATGGATTTAAGAAAATAGCAAATTTTCGGTTAATTTTATACTTTTTTTTTTAATAAAAAATTAAATTACTTTTTTGTATGATTGTGTCTCATTTTTATGACATTTTAAGTAATAATTAGCAATTTAAAATTTACAAAATCTCAAAAAAATTGTTCAGAAGGCAGGTGCCTTAAGTGGAATTTAGTATTTGTTTACGTTTTTAAGCTGGTTTTAATTAGTGTTACTGAGTTAAAAGGTACAGTCATGGAAAAAAATAAAAATAAACACTCCCTACTAACATTGCAACAAATCATAGTAGAAGAAAATGCTTGATACCAAATGATTGAAAATAAAGTCCACTTTTAAATGATGTCTATAAAAGTGGCTTAGGGAGCGATCTACCTATCAAATTCAGGCCAAAAATTGTTTTATTAAATGGTAACACACAATTTTGAAACTATATTTTAAATCTTCATTTCAAACTATGGCTAGAAACAAAATTTCAAGTCATTCGAATGATAAACATTCAAAATTGAGAGCTGCTTTTTAAATTCCATTTTTACATTTTTATTAATTTCTCCTGAAATTATAATCCTAATGTAATCATTTTTTGTGTGGTTACAGTTTTAAAAAAACCAAACATTTCATTTTAAAAATCTTATAATATGAATTATGAAGCTTTTTTAAAAAATATTGAAATTCATCTGAAGTTGTAGCCAGAGATTTCTTGTAAAAAAAAAACTTCTCCATTCCACAGTATTTCTAAATCCATGTGCCCAAGACATTACAAAAATGATAGAACTTTATTTTTTAGAAAAAAAAACAAGAAAAAAAAACAGGATATTATTAAAGCATGTTGTTATTTAATTGTATTTTTCAATTTGTAATTCATAAAATTATTCAAAATTAGTAACAATTTATTTATCATACTAAAAAATTATATACGTCTTTTTTTCTTATCATTACTGAACACATTACAAATTTATTTCCTCATGAAATAGTGCCCTTTTTAGGTGCGTTCGTAATTATATAAATAGGTAGCACCTATAGTCATCGTTCAGTCCGTCTGTCTGTCCGTCCGTCCGTCCACATATAACACAGCAATAACTACATAACCGAATGGTCTGAAATTTTAAATATATTATTGTTGTAAAATTTTGTTGAGTCATTTCAAATTTTATGAAAATCAGATGTATAGTTTAATTACAGGGACAGTCAAAAGTTTTCCGTTACATTACGGTCAATGGGAAAAAATTATTGCAAGTGCATTTTAATGGTGTTACAGCCTTCCTAATGATCTGAAATTTTACATATATAATTGTTGCAAGATTTTGTCGAGTCATTTCAAATCTTATAAAAATCAGATGTATAGTTTAATTACAAGAACAGTCAAAAGTTTTCCGTTGCATTACGACCAATAGGAAAAAATTAGTTCAAGTGCATTTTAATGATGTTACAGCCTTTCGAACAGAATGAAATTGATATGCACTTATTAAGTGCACTAAAATATACATTCAGTACAATATGCGGCGCAACAAATATTTTTAAAACTAGTTATAGTACGAACGCACCTCATTTGCCACGTTTGACAAGCAATTTCCAACTTGTTTTAAACCAGCATGCTACCCTTTTTTCTTTCTAGAATGAATACTAAATTATTATTTATCATTTTAGTAATTAAAGTTTATCTTATAATTTAATCCTATCTCATTGTAGTTGTACAAACTGCTCGAAAAATTTCCTTAGCAAGATAGTCTTTCAAAAAATATACAGCCCCTTTATCAGCAGATAACGCCTCCCCACTTATGATAATCTGACAATACCGAATTGTTTTTAAAAAGGATCTAACCATCCTTCACTGGCAGTAAATTCTGAATCTTCCTCCTTCTAAAATTCGGGAAAATCACAATGTTTGTTCCTGCAATATCGGCCCAGTAACAGGCAAGCCATTTTCTTTTAAGTGTTGATGCCACAAAAATAAAATTTCCTCAGATTTCTTATGTTTACCTTTCAGCATGGCTTTTCTTTTTTTCATTCCACTTCCATTGCTTTGGGCAGCACTCCCCTTTCCAATTTCTGCTCAATTTTTCTGTCAGTCGCCCACTGTACTTTTTTAAACTCCTAACTCTGAAGGTAGAGTTTTTGCCATTATCTCAGACTGCAGTCGATTTATAGTGCATACTTTCTCCTCCTTAGTCCCAGCAACCTTTCTTCTTATATCACCCATTTGGTTATTCTTCAATAAATAAACACAAAGCACACCAAAAGTCTACGAACGTAACCAAGAACAACAGAAAATAACGTTCGCACTTGTTAACATATGAAGCAGAACTAATGAAACAGGTTATCAAGCCTTAACCCCCTTCCTTGTTGTCTGTCATTGCATTCTGCAATCCCTTCTTGTCGAAAGTCAGCACTTTTCCACAGACGGTTACCTGTCTGTCCCGGCCGCTTGCAACATTCCTCATTTTTTTTTTACTAGGCTGGATAGTACGGTGGGCCAGATAGTCAGGAGTTTACTGTAACAAAGTCACTAACTCACCATGATCAGCAGAAGAATCCTGTCCCACTTACTTTTTCTTTTAGAAACTTCTATTTTTGAGGTTTGTGGGCAGTCGTTATCCCAGCTTCATCACAATTATAAACACGGTCTGGAGTGAAACTGTACCACTCATAAACACTTTTTTAATTTTTCAGAAATGTATCCACATTCACTTTGTTGAAGTGGGTGAACCTCCCTACACTTGTGGCTTCAGGTGTTCTTAGTGAAAGAGCTGGATGACGATCTATGAAACCATAGTACCAGCCATTTCCAACACAACTTGTTTTGATCCATGCAGCAGGCAATTTTCCTTTTGAGGCATTCCCAAACTCACATGCCAGGAAAAAAATATCTGTTTCTTGTTTAGACCCTAGTTCATATAATTCACAGTAAGTCTTCTAGCTTCTTTTCATCATTTTTTGAGACAATCATTCCGCATGTTAGATGAGATCTAAAAATCAGATCAGTTTTCTTCTCAGATGATTTAAATTTCATCACATTCTTTGCAAGAACTGATTTTGAAATATTCATAGCTAACGCTACTTCTGCGATGTTTTTCTTTTCTTTTCTTTTGTTCAACTTTCTTCCATGTTTGCGGCATTTTCTGCAAAATAAAAATTATGCACTTTTACATACCTACCTAAATAGTGTATTGCCATGTAAAAATAAAAGTTCAATAATTATTTCAAAACAGTAATATTTTATTTGAAAAAAACTAATGAAATTGATATTATAGAAATATAAATGTTTAATGCTAATGGTTGGCATCTATAAATAATGCATGAGTAAGAAAAGAAAATTTGCACTGCTTTAATTTTTCAATGAATATTTGTTTAAATAAATCATGAAAGAAATTAAAATTCCAAATTAGCTTGCAAGTTTTATTTCTTACACTATTCAACTCCAAAACAAGATAGTCTTATAAAATACACAAAAATTGTAGTTACTTGCTTTTTACTGGGATGAGATTCTTCCGACTTTATGTAAAGTTTTGAGAAAATTTTCGATTTTTATCTGCGAAAAAAAAAACCAGACTTTCTCCTTTTTTTCTTTCTGGCAACGAAAAAAATGCGACAAATGAAACACATCTCGACAGCATTGTACTCTCATAAAGTTGATAAGTTGAGAAATCCTGACAATCTTTTCGATTCTTTGACGAAATTCGCATTTTTTCCGCATTCCTTTGACAAAATTTGTGATGGGGTTTTTTTGCGAATTTTTTACGAAATTCGCGCGTCTTTTGCAGCTGTTTCACGATTCGTGTTTTTTCAGCGCCACTTTTACGAAATTCATGATTTTTTTTTTTTTTGCGGTCTTTTGTCGAAATTCGCTTTTTTCAATATTCATGTTTTTTCCGCAATCTTTTGACGAAATTTATGTTTTTTCCGCGATCTTTTGACAAAATTCATGTTTCTCCTTTGATTTTTAGATGAAATTCATGTTTTTTCTGCGATCTTTTGGCAATTTTTGCATTTTTTTCCATGATCTTTTGGCAAAATTCGTATTTTTTTGGGGGGAATCATTTGACGAAATTCCCGTTTTTTTCCACTGCCCTTTGATGAAATTCACATTTTTCTGAATCCTCTCACAAAATTCGCTTTTTCTGCAATTCTTTGAAGAAATTTTACATTTTCACCACTGTCCTTTGACGAAATGGGCTATTTTTTTCTGTGAACGATTGATGAAAGTGATTTTTTTTCGATGACCATTTGTTGAAAATTGGTGATATTTTTTATGTCCGAATTTTAGGACTGATCTATTTTTAAAAAATTTGGGAAACAAATGCCTTAATCTTTTGGAAAATTCGGAATAGAATTACCCCTGTCAGAAATAACCAAAAAATGAGAAATTGAGGATCCACGGAAGAATCTCATTACTGGTTTGTTCAAAATATGGTTTTTTGCACGGTTTTTTAGCTTTTTACAAAATTTGAGCCTACGTGTATTTTCAGACTTTTTGTTCTTTCTTCACTTCGATATTGTCCGTTTTATTAAATTCACAAACTCATAGCGGCTTGCAACTAAAAAGTTTTACAGCAACAAATAGGATGCAATGATTACTCCATGTGGTGGAAGTGCTTTAATTAAAAATAAAGCTTATTTTAAGCGTTATTGCCAATGTCCCATCCCTTCCTAATCTCCCCTAATAATGTAAAGAAAAAATACCAAAAGAAAAAGAAAATTTGGCAAGATCAAATATGATAATGACATTAAAAGAAAAATCCTCCTTGCGCTCCCCTTAGATATATCTTACCATAGAGAAAACAGAGAGAGTCCCCGCTAAAGTGATATCATTATATATGTACTACCTCTATCTCATAAACTCCAGGAAAAAATGTATGTAGAACAAGAACAGGATCAATATTTCTACTTATATATACACATATATATTAGGTTGTTTCAAAAGTAATGGGTACAAAAAAAAAATCATGATAATATCGCACACCCTTTAATTTTATGAGGTTTGATAATGTAAGAATATTTGTAAAATTTCAGGAAAGTAGGAAAAAATTAAGTAACCTCTCAAGCCAGTCGAACTTTTAAAAAATTGGCATTTATTTCAAAATCTACAAATTGGTGAGTATTTTTACAAAATCAATAAACCAAAGAAATTTTACAGTATGTTGAATTTTATTTATCATAATAATTCCTTAGGAAACATTGATTTTGAAGTGTTTCTTCATTGGACGAGTGATCGCCGATGATATTCTACTGTTTGATAGAGAAGTTGGCGTTGATCTTCATCTTTCACGAGTACATTATTGAAATCACTGTATAATTTAACAGCATGTTCTTCACAATCGTTTACTACTCGTAAAGGAATTTTTTTTTCTTTTACAATATTATAATCGTCTGTATCTACCCATGAATCAATATTTAGAGAGCTGTGAAAAGATTCAGTGATCGCTTGGTTGCAAAATCTGATACGGTCTTGTTTTGAAAACTACCTGTTTTTGTCACATTTAATCATCTTCAATCAATTTTCTTCTCAGGTTTTTGTAAAGCTGAAACTATTGCCCTCTTCTCTTTCATTAGCACATGATCTGAAAAGAGTCATAACCCAATCAGGTCCTCATTTAGGTACCAAAGTTGTCCTTTTAGTTTTACTAAGGCCTTTTGTGCCAATTCACTGTCTATTTCTTCAAGTAATTCTAGAGTTTTCGAAAGACACAAATCATTGTATGGTGCACTACAGCTTGAAGTTGCAGAGAACCTTGGCTTTCACATAAATTGTCACTATAGACAGATGTGTTTTAATGTGCATAGTTCATATTTTGTCAACTTGACCTGCTCACAAAAGCAAAATATTTTAAGGCAGTAAATTCCTTTTGCCATCCACCGTGCGTGATAGTATGCACCAGGAGGACTGAATATAACTTTACTTTTGTCTTTAAGAAATTGTGATGGGTTTTCACCCAATTTAATCAGTGCTAGTTTTATGAACTCCAAGCAATCATCACGAGGTTGAATATTTCTCTCTAATAGTTCATAAAGGAAGGCTACAATAACACTTCTGTTTAATTGTAGCCAGTTTCCTTCAACTTCAGTTAAAACACAACCATCGGTATCCTTATCAATTGGTGCATAGTTGGCAAGATTTATAAAAGGCTAGTAATCTTTAAATCTAACCAAAAAATTGACTTGAGGTCCTGATGAAGTGAAAAATAAGTCAAATACAGCAGAAGAAATTATTTCAAGGATATGATGCCTAAAAGCTAAAAAAGCAGACGCTTCTTAAATGCGTTTTGACCAACTGTGATAGCACCGGTATGAATACCAGTACTTACACTTGTTGTATCAAAACACAAACCTGTCAGAAAATCACTAACTCCATGCCATTCTGTAAGTAACTACTATTGCATTTCTTATTTCAAGACCAGTTTCAGATGGTATCTTTGGGATACCCAGTAATTTTTCAACTTCTTTACCTGAAGCAACAACAGGCATTCGATCAGAAAATTCGCCATCCTTGTGAGGCAGCAATTTGCTGTCAAAATGAGCGACAAGTGGTGTGCTTGGATTAAATGCATTTTTAAAGTTTTCTCCAATCTTTTTTTTGCGCCTTTCCTGGAGTTATAGAGTGAAGATGTTGACAGTGTCAAATCATCTAAATCAATCCCCGCAGCCTTCTATGCAGGTGCAACTATATGCATCGCCTCCCGTGATGTAGTTTTGGTTCTATCCAAACTTGATATGAACAATGGGTCAACTATAACTCGCCTTTTACTTTGGTTATGTTTAATTTTCCAATTTTCATTTTGCTGCATTCAATGTTCTGGGTTCTTCTGTACAGAAGTCAATTTTATTTTCTATAAGATTAAGATGATATTTACTTATTTCTAGTTCAGGTTCATCTTCGCCGATAAAGTCCTCTAAAAGTGATACATCTTCCTCCTCAGAATCAAAGATCGAAGTAAAGTGTTTTTTCAATGCTGTAGATGCCAATTTCTTTGCTTGTTCTTGTCGCTGATCCTGATGATTCTCACATATACGTTTCTTTTTCCTTTGTTCACGTTGTGCAAAAATCTTATCCTCACCAAACATAATCCTTTTTCGTGCTTTTAGTTGATCCTGAAGAAATACCCAATGTTCAGGAATTTTAATAAGATTCCTCGAATTAGCATGCGATCTATCAAACAGATTTTCTAATTGACAAATAAACTCTTTTTCTAATTCTGACTGTTTTTCTGTTCCTCTAGTTCTGTTTTTCCAACTCTTATATATTTCTGATAGACCTTTTTTAATTTTGCTACAGTATTTGGCTTTTGAGTTGTTGGAATATTAGCAATTTGCCATAACTGATATACTTCATTAATTGTATTAGAACAACTTTCTGACAAAAACAGTTTGTTTTTTAGATCAAAAAACAAATGGCATAATGTTTCACCAATAGTAACTGGTTATAATGTTCCGTATCAAGATTGGAAATCGGACGGCCAATGAACCACACACTGGTGGAAGACTGCATTGTTACTTTTTGTTTCCTTGCTGGAGATATGTCACATATCTTCTTTAACAAAAAAAAATCACTTAAATTTGTATTTCGTACGGTATCAATTTTCACGTTAAGTATGAGAAAACATTTTATAAAGAAAGTCTGTTAAAAATGAAAGTGGAACATCATAATTCAGATTTCCGAACAATCAACACAACATCAAATAAACAATATCCTTTCTCAAAAAATACTAGATACTTCACTTCACTTCGTTTTGAAATTTTTTCTTCACTTCATGTGATTTATAATAAAGATATTTATGTATTATATTTAAACTATGTGCAATTGCAACCTGCAACAGAAAAATAACACATTCTCAGAAAACTGAATATCTCACTTCACTTCACTTCACTTTCTTTTTTGCATTTTTTTTATTCTTCACTTCACTTTGTGAATTATAATAAAGCTTTTAATAAAATACATTTCTACCATGCGTAGTTGCAACCTGCAACATTAAAGTAACATCCTTTCTCTAAAACTATTTGATGCATTACTTCATTTCATTTTACTTTTTTTTTTTTTTTTTTTTTTTGCACTATTGATTCTTCCCTTCACTTTATGTGAAATATAATAAAGACTTTCATAGACTATATTTTCACCGTGTTCTGTGCGGTGTCTTGGTTAAGTGAAATTATGAGAAAAGTTAATGCATTATTGCTATTATTCCTATATTATAATGACAAGCTTAAAAAAATATAATTATGAAATATTTAAGCCTATTGAAAGGTCAGTTGTTATTAAAAGAAAAATTTTAAATTTTTACAGTCTGTTTATCTCATCATTTCACATAATTTAAGATCCTATGCATACCATTTTTCATTTTTTTTTTTTTTTTGGAATACACTTATATATCTATTGGTATGAAAATTTGTTTGGATTATTTTGGAAATATTGGAGGAAATGAAAATTGTCAAATCGGCTAATTATTCAGCAGTTAAAAATTAGTACAGTTTATTAAAAAATGTCTTGTTTATTATTTTTCATTCTGTTTTTAGATTCAAAGATAGATAAAACTTTTTCACTGAAGTTCAATAAGTCATTTCATTGCATGAAAATTGTAACAATTTCTTCATACTGATATTTTGAAGGAGTTTCTGTTATCATCTGGAACAAAACTTTTTTGCTTAAGAAAATGTCATCGATTACAAAAGGAAAATCTTCATCTAGTAAACAGCACATTGTTCCTCAAAATGCTGATAAAGAAAAACATTCCTCTATAAATACAAAAGAAAAAGTTTTTATTTGTGAAGTATGTTCCAGAGGATTTTCTCAAAACAGTGATCTAAGAAGACATCTCTTGACTCATACAGGAGAAAAACCCTTTGTTTGTGAAATATGTACCAAAGGATTTTCTCAGAATAGTGATCTAAGAAGACATCTCTTGACACATACAGGTGAAAAACCGTTTATTTGTGAAATATGTTCCAAAGGATTTTCTCAGAATAGTGATCTAAGAAGACATCTCTTGACACATACAGGTGAAAAACCGTTTATTTGTGAAATATGTTCCACAGGATTTTCTCGGAATAGTGATCTAAGAAAACATCTCTTTACACATACAGGGGAAAATCCCTTTATTTGTGAAATATGTTCCAAAGAATTTTCTCGGAATACTTCTCTAAGAAGCCATCTCTTGGCCCATACAGGGAAAAAATCTTTTGTTTGTGAAATATGTTCCAGAGGATTTTCTCAGAAGAATAATCTAAGAAGACATCTCTTGACCCATACAGGAGAAAAACCCTTTGTTTGTGAAATATGTTCCATAGGATTTTCTCAGAATATTTTTCTAAGAAACCATCTCTTGACACATACATGTGAAAAACCTTTTATTTGTGAAATATGTTCCAAAGGATTTTCTCGGAATACTTCTCTAAAAAAACATCTCTTGACACATACAGGTGAAAAACCCTTTATTTGTGAAATATGTTCCAAAGGATTTTCTCATAATAGTAATCTAAGAAGCCATCTCTTGACACATACAAGTGAAAAACTCTTCATTTGTGAAATATGTTCCAAAGGATATTCTCAGAATATTTCTCTAAGAAAACATCTCTTGACACATACAGGTGAAAAACCCTTTATTTGTGAAATATGTTCCAAAGGATTTTCTCTTAATAGTTATCTAAGAGGCCATCTCTTCACCCATACAGGAGAAAAACCTTTTGTTTGTGAAATATGTTCAAAAGGATTTTCAAAGAATAGTGATCTACGAAGACATCTGTTGACTCATACTGGGGAAAAACCTTTTGTTTGTGAAATATGTTCCAAAGGATTTTCCCAGAAGAGGGATCTAAGAAGACATTGTTTGACTCATTTTAGAGGGAAGAAAACCTTATCTTTGTAAAATATGTTCCAAAGGATTTTCTGATAACTGTTATCTGAGAAAATATTATTTGTTCCAATACCAAATAGACATTTCCTGAAAATACAGGGTGTCCGAGAAAGATCCGTACAACTTCAAAAATTTATTGAAAAAGAAACAGTAGGGTAACAGCGAAACTAATTAGGACATTAGATAGAATAACTCAAAAAGTTTTTTTCTGCAGTGTGTTTCTGACCATAGATGGCACTACATGTCATGCAAAGGAATATTAAAGCATTTTAGTTATTTCAATGGCGGATCGCGTGAAGAAAGCTCAATGTGTTGCCTGGTTTATCGAAACAAAATCCGATATGCAAACACAACGGAATTATCGAACGACGTATGTGGAATCGCCACCATCTCGGTCAAGCATTCGTGAGTGGCATCACAAATTTATGACAACGGGTAGTGTGGAACATAAAAAAGGATATGGTCGCCCTAGAACTAGCGAAGAAAGTGTGGAACGAATACGTGAAACATTTCGTAGGAGCCCTACAAAATCAGTTCGACAAGCATCCCGGGAGCTACAAATGCCAAGATCCACTGTACACGATGTGCTTCATAAACGATTGCGACTTACAGCCTACAAAGTTTAGATTCTGCATGCGTTACAACCGGATGATTATGCGAAGCGTTATGGATTTGCAGTTGACATGCTGCATTGTTTGGATGCCGATGAACATTTTCTGAAACGAATACTGTTTTTCCGATGAATCAACGTTTCATGTGTCTGGAATGGTCAATAAACATAACGTTCGATTTTGGGGCTCCGAACAACCACATGCCGTACGTGAACTCCATCGGAGCAGTGAAAAGGTGAACGTGTGGTGCGGATTGCTTCACGATCGCATCCTTGGACCTTTTTTTTCTCAGAAACGACTGTGACCTCAAGTACCTACTTGGATATGCTTGAGATTTATGCATTTCCACAACTGCAAGACCTTCAACCGAATGTCCTTTTCCAACAAGACGGTGCGCCTCCTCATTGGGGATTGACAGTTCGTGAGTCGCTGAATAATTCTTTTCCACAGCGTTGGATTGGCAGGGATGGTCCCATTGCATGGCCACCCCGGTCTCCTGACCTAACACCACTGGATTTTTTCTTTTGGGGTTATGTTAAAGATACTGTATACCGAACGCAAGTTAACAGTCTCGAAGAATTAAAGCAAAACATCCAAACAGCTGTAGCTACTGTTGATGTTAGCATGCTGAAACGGTCGTGGATGGAATTGGAATATCGTCTTGATATTGTTCGCGCTACGAAAGGGTCTCATGTAGAAATTTCCTAAGGTAATAACTTAAGTTATAGGAAAAAAAACTTTTTGAGTTATTCTATCTAATGTACTAATTAGTTGCGCTGTAACCCTATTGTTTTTTTTTCAATAAATTTTTGAAGTTGTACGGATCTTTCTCGGACAACCTGTATATATTTGTATTTCCAAAATTGAGTATGAACCCTGTATATGTCATTGCATTTACTATTATCACATCTCTTGTGTTTTAGCATTTAATAATAAAATAAAAATGTTCATTTTTTTTGTAAATCCTTAAAAATTTCTATACAGAATATTGTGTTTTTGATAATAAGCAAATAACTCCTGACCAATTCATTAGGTTACAGTAAAGAATGTTTGATAGTTAGTTCTCATTTTTTTTTTATTTCACTTTAACCTTGAGTGTCAACGATTTTAATCAGTTGATTTAAATCAGCGATTGAATTGTGATTTTAATCAACCATTTTTTTTTTAAATCATTGATTAAAATCAAAAATTTGTAAATGTTTAAACTATCAAAAAAAAGTTTTAAAATCTAAGATGAACATAATTTGAAAGTTTCTACAGGTATTTTGACTTAAGAATAAATAACAAAAGAGCTTTAAATAATTGTTTCTAATCTTCTTCTGCAAACGTATACAAATGCCAATGTTCCCAACAAGTTTTTTTCCTTGCGTCGGATATGACATTATACGCTTCTTTCACTTTAAATATGAATTTTTAATTACACGATTTTTTATTCTCATTGTTAACAAGGTATAAAGACAGCAAAGTGAAAAGGCATCCAGGCCAGTGTTCAAAACTGGGTGTTTGGTTCAGCTCCCCCAATGCTCTGCCATTGGAAAGACGAACCTAGGCTGCCACCTTTTACTCTATATGTTTGTTTAGGCTGCAACTGCAAGCCACTGTGGTACTAGATGTGGTTTATGACATTATCTTCTGCTGTTGTTCACATGATGTTTCGTCACAATAGACTCGAAACTGCCAATGGTTGTCTGATGTCTTCAGGGTCCTGAGTATAACATGTCCCGCTTTTTAATGTCTTTCATTTAATTAATTTCACTTTCCAGTGACATCCTTTCAGTTTTTTTTTTTTTGTCTGGTCCAATCAAATGTCTGTATATTGACCTCCGACACACGTGCGGAATGCCACTCTCTGCAAATTCCGTAGCAATCACGTCTGTATCACTTGAAACTTTTTGCCAGAGTTAAAGAAGTTTAATAGCTATCGCACTGAAATGTTAAAACTTATCATTTAAACATGTTAGTGCTACATAAATATGCAATTGATACCTGTAAAGCAAGTAGTGTGTGGACATTCTCCCGGACCCAGTAAATTTCAGTCCAAAAGCAATTAAAGTTAATATAAACTAGAGATTAAAGTTGCCATGAGAATATCGTTACCTATGAGCAACAGTAGGGTATCCAGTAATAATAAAAAATGATATGTCTGACATGCTGCTATGAATAACTGTGTTTGCATCAGAGATTGCAAGTTTCTTCCAAAGTTGAAAAAACCACCTGGAAGAAATAGGTTTCTTCCAAGCGGGAGAAACAGTTTTTTTTTTTTTTTACCAAATTTAGAATTTAAGTTAACTTTGTAAGGTAGAATAAATGCATTTTTCTTAAAGATAACCTTAAGAAAATTTAATTAAAACTACAAAAATTTAATTATATGCTAAATTATTAATTACATCAGTTTTTTCAAAGATCACACACCTGACTAAAGCTCTTCAGTTGTTGGATACCCGAAGAAAAGAAATTTTATGTAAAATCCATTAAAAGTTATCCATTTCAATTTAACTAGCATATTTTTATTATTATCAGTTAAATTTATTTAACTGGTCGTCATTATATGAATCATTTAACCTCTTGTAAGGATGAAATGTATTTGACAGATTATTTGAATAAAAGACAGTGTTTACATGCATTTTATTAAGGAAACTAATAATAACTAATTAATTAATAATTAACGAAAATAATGTAGCATTTTATTATTTAAAGAATAAGGCATTTTTATAGGAAAAATAAAGAATTCATAGTTGTTGTTTTTTTTTTTACAGAAGTGTTACAAACAATAAAAAAACATCCCCTACCCTTAAAGTTTTAAAAACAATCACCTGTAAATACCTGAGGTTGGTTTTTAAAAAATAACTTTTTTTTCAAAAAATAATATTTTAAATGAAAATAAGTTAAAACTGGTGTGAATGACTAAGAACAAACAATCTTCTTGAAACACAAATTTTTGATGGTGTTTCAAGAAGATTGTTTGTTCTTAATATTTTAAATATTAAATTTTCCACTTTAGATTTCACGTAGGTAATTATTTATGTTTTGAATGTAGTTCATTTATATTCTTAACACTAAAACTATCGCGACAGGTCAAATGACCCTTTTTTATTCTTTTAATTTCTTAAACTAGAACATTACGAAATTTCGAGCATATTATTCCTTAAAATGCCTTATCTCCGAACTAAATGTCTTTGTCACGTGATCAAAATCACTTAAAACTCAACAGGTAAGTTATTGATCAAAAAGTAGAAAACACAGTATATTCCAAATTACTTCCATAGTCACGCCTTCATTGTTTTATATCTTTCCGTTAAAAAATGAATTGTAAACGTGTTAAAATGTTTTTCGCTTGTTGAGCAGAGCAGTTGAGTTCAACCTTAGATTGCAGAAATGATAATTACTTATTTGGAAATGTGATTATTTGTAATAATTTTCAGTAGATGGCAGCACTAAAATAATTATTGTCATATTATAGTAATTTTTTTTTGTTGTTAGCTTTATATTTCATTTATTTCGCACTGTGTTTGTAAAAGGGGTTGAAAGTGTCTATATGTTCTTAAAACTTAAGAAGTAACTCATTTAAATAGGCAATAATTAAGAAATAATTGCAAAAATGAATCTTAAACATTATAATAAGTTTTTCCAATCAAAGATCAAAGACGATTGTTTCTTGAATGCCTACGTGGGGCGCAATGCCCACGTTTACTTCACATCTATTTGGGAACAGTCTATGCAGGAAGCATCAGGATTTTCTTCTGTAAGATAGAAAGTTCATCTCGCAGCAGGCTGCGGTGGAATGAAGCTGATGGGGACAGGAGCTTTCTGTAGATGTGCTTTGATCTTTGTCAGATAGTCAGGAAAGGTGAGCAATAATAGGGGATGGGGAGGGGAGCAAATGGGCCAAAACAGAGCTAAACATTTTGCAATATATATAGTTTTTTTTTTTTCCGAGATAAGACGAAGAAGCAAGTTGTATATGATAAATGTTGCAAACAGTTTAGAATAAGGTAAAAGTACAATAATAAGTAAAAATAAAACAAAATAAAACTGAGTTTTTTTTTTCTAACAATAAAAAACATGAAGTTAAGAAGGAACGTTAACAGAACCCGGTGCGAAAAGCAAGGCTGGAAGACGTCCTAAATGAAATTAATGGTAATAAGCCAAATGGCAGAAAGATAAAGTACAATAAATTTTGGAATTCCACAACGATGCATTTAAGGTGGCTCCCTCCTCCTTCTTTTGGAAGGTGGTGCAAAGCCGTCATCTCTGCTTAAGATGGCGAGCGGTCTTTTCCTTCCACGAGCACTATTTATGCTGTATGGTTGGATGGACCGCAACGCTTCGTTGGGTATAAGAATGCAATCACTGTGGAAATTTTGAGCAAGTTTCTTTATAACTTGCGAGATAGGACTAATGTTGAGATCAGCGGGAATGACGTCATTCCGGATAAACATTGTCGCCTTACAAATCCTACGCAATACAGTATTTTGACAGGTTTGAATTTTCTGCATCTGAGTTTCACAGACTAATTCCCAAACAACTGACCCGTAGGTCAAAGTTGATCTGATAAAGGATTTATATAGTAATAATTTATTTGAAAGTGACAGACGGCTGCGATAAGCCAATAGAGATTTAAGGGTTCCTTGAGCTTTGGCGGATTTCAATAATATGTCCTGAATCTGCCTAGCCCAGGTTAATTTTGAGTCTAGATAAATACCTAGATATTTATAATTTGTGACCCAGGGTATGTCATCATCGTTAAGAGAAAGATTAACGTCTGGGGAGATAGAATTGTTGGAAAAATTATGGCGGCACTTTTTGCTGCATTGACTTTTAGACGCCATTTCCTAAGCCAGACATAAAGAGCCAAAAGGTAAGTTTGGAGTTTTTAGTCAAGACAATGTGTAGTGAACTGTTGCTGGTCATGATGGCCGTGTCATCTGCATATAATGCTAAGAAGATGTTGGGAATCCATTGAGGAATATCATTGATGTAGAGGTTGAACAGCCAGGTGCTAATAAGACTGCCCTGTGGGACGCCTGCTTCGATAATGCGAAAAGAGGATAGAGAATTATTAACTTTAACACAGAAGGTCCTACCATTAAGGTATTCCCAGAAGATAAGAATAAGTTGGGGAGGGAACTTGAGCAGAGTCAACTTATAAATAAGTCCATAATGCCAGACCCGATCGAAAGCTTTAGCAATGTCTATGAATACAACACCAGTTTTTTTATTGTGTATGAAACCCTCTTGAATAAGTTCAGTTACTCTCCAAAGCTGGTGTTGAGTTGAGTGTTTGGGCCTGAACCCAAACTGCTCAGGTATAATAATCGAATTGGAGGTAACAAACTCTTTCAGACGGTTCGTTAGTATGTATTCATAGACCTTAGACAAGTCAGATAGAAGAGAAATGGGCCTGAAGCTAGAAGGGGCGTGAATGTCCTGTCCTGGTTTTGGGATCGGGACAATCAGTGCCTTCTTCCAGCAATCAGGAAACATACAGAGGTTTAGCATGCAATTAATTAGAATAGTTAGAAAAAATATGAAATGAAGTAGAAGGTGAACAGCATATTGGTAGAGATGCGGTCGAGGCCTGGCGATTTCTTCTTTTTGAGATTCCCAATGTAAGAAATCACCTCAGAGGGAGTTGCAGGGGTGAGTGTATTATCATGAGTAGTGTTTAAGAAACGTTCAACCTCAGTGTTGACAATGTCGACCATTCTAAGATTAATGACATCATCATTGAGTGTAAATTGGCTTTTAAGACTGTCAGCAATGAGCTACGCCTTGTCTGTATTTGAGTAAGCCATACCATTGGGGCCATTTAAGACCGGAATGTGTGTTCGTGTCCTACGGATGCGGGCCGTTGCCGGCCAAATTGTATTGTCAGCAGTCGATAAAGACTCGATGTAAGTGTTCCAATGTAAAACACTAAACTCCTTGATTGCAGCAGGAACCTGGTGGTTTTTTTCTGTTCAGATCAGTTTTAAGAACTGGGTCTCTAGTCATCTGCCAGTCCCATCTTAAACGATTTCTCTTTCTTTTCAAATCCCTGATGTGCTCAGGTAGTCGAAATGCATCAACCACCCTCTGTCTAGGTTTCGCAACTTTTTTGAAAGCATTATGGAGAGTATCCCCAAATGCCTGAATAGCAGAAGTTACGTCCTCGGCAGAGTGAATCTCAGTGGGCGGGGTATCCATGTTTTCGAGAACATGACCGAAATTCTCCCAGTTGACCGAAAAGGCCTGGGGGATATCGAGCTGAAAGTTGTCCACTTTGAATCTAAGCACAACTGGAAGATGGTCTGATGAGAGATCATTCACTGTTTGAATGGTGTACGGGAAGGAGAAAATTGCAGGTGATGGCAAAGTCTATGATGGAGTGGGAATTCCAGCGGGTGGACTCAGCTGGCGCTATAATTTGCGCATGATTTTGATCCGTCCACCTTCGCACTTTATAACCAGATCTGTTAGAGCTGCGAGAGCCCCAGGAAAAATGGTGTTCATTAAAATCACCCGCAATGATAAAATTTGGAAAAGCACGGGTTAATTAGAGAGGTCCTGATCAAGCAGATAACGATTACTAGAATGGGGATTGTAAATAGCTGCAATCAAAAGGTGGGGAATGGAGGGAAAATCTAAAACAATGGGAGTAGCCTCAATGTGATTCAATTGGGGGACTTTAGCAAGGGTAGCATTGAGACCATTTCTGACATACACAGCAGTGCCACCACTAGGAATGCCGCCAACTGTAGGTAGTCTGTCTATATTGTAAAGCATATAGTTGGCGATCTGGACAGAGTTACCCTGGAACCTGGTCTCAGAGACCAACATGATGTCTAAATCATTACTAATAATGAAATCCTTGAAATCAGAGACTTGCCTTTTAAGCCCATATGCCAATAGAGAGAAAATTCAATTTCCTTGAAGCTGGGAATTTGCCAAATAGGGGGGGGGGGGGGGGTAGATCGGAAAAACGGTCAATTATGAAAGAAAGAAAAAGAAAATTACTCAGGTATTCTGGGTAAATTTTCATACATTATAAAAAGCCGATCAACTTCCGTAGGTACAGTACGGAGCTGCAGTAAGCATTTTTTAAAGGTTTGGAGAACAATTTCTTTTCCATACTTTTTCTCGAATTTAAAGATTTCGTTAAGAAAATCGGCATCCGAAATAGCACCAATTTTGGAGGCCGATGAAATTTGATCTGAGTTAATATTTATGTTCTTGGGGGGTTCGGCGACATTGCCTGTAGCAACTTTCGCAAATGAAAGTGCATCATTAGCTTTCCTTACAGGAGAGATTTTACGCATGTTTTGTTTGTTAGCAAGTGATTTAGCATTTTTTTGGTGTGATCACCTGGGAATTTAGGGCACAATCTATAGTTTGTGGCGTGGTCTCCCGAGCAGTTTGCACATTTGCATGGATCATCAAACGGCTTTGGGCAATCAGGAGCCAGGTGCTCACCTGAACACTTAACACATTGTTTTCTGAGATGGCATGCCGAAGCCGAATGAAAAAATCCTTGGCAACGATGGCACTGTTGGGGGCCTTTTTGACCCCGGTACTTTTCAAATTGAACTTTCATTCCCAGGATCTCGGTGACCTGGGAAAGTTTAGCAGGGTCTGCCAATCTGGGGAGTTGAAACATAAAGAGGGGCAATGGAATTTTGTTTCTAGTATTGCCCCTGAAAAGTTGTTGGATCAAAATAACTTCTAACTCCTCCATATCTATGTAATCTTTAATTAGATCAATTTTCGCATTTGTGGGTAGGCCTCTGAGAACAAATTTCTGATTTTTTCCCTTTTCAAGTAAAAAACTCCTATAGTATAATCACTCCTGCTGAAAAATTTGCTGGAGCTTGCAGTATTCTACCTCTGTATCTACATTTATTTTAATCCACTTGCTTTTCATTTCTGATCGGATAGTTGGTGCATATTTCTTAAGCTGAATAAGCAAATGGGCCCAATTTTCAATAGCTTCTATGTAAATGGTGGTATTTTTTTCTTTTTTGTCGGGGGTACTGTGCTGGTTCCAGCAACAGAGTCTGAATTGTTAGGCGTCACAGTTAAATTTTCCTTGGCTTTTTTCGAAGATTTATTTTTGTAGCTAACAATTTGATAGCCTTCATCATAGTCATTATCACGATTTCGTTTTAAATTTTGGTCTACTAACATTTCCTCAACTTGGGAAGTTTTCTCTACAGGGGGGGGGGGGGGAGGGGAGGGATTTTTTTACGCAAGTCTCTATAAATAGAGAAATTGCCATTGCTCACCTTAAATCTATCTATTTCTTCGACGAGGTTCGCCAGTCTGTTGGAAGTAGCCGTTAGTTTCGCTTCCAAAGATGTTTTTCCTGTCGGCTTGGATTTGGTGACAACCCTTTCTGCTTATTTAATTGTAGATATGCCTCTGCATATAAGGCACTCACTTCAATCATAGAGTTCTCATCCAGTGCATCGAAAGAGATTTCTCATCTTACTAATTTGAATCGGATATCTTGGCCCAAGTTGAAACTCGAATCCGTTAAAAAATCCAAATTCACTTTAGTCATTATGACTAGAAAAATCGTAACAGATGAGAATAAACAATAGTTGTATAACACAACGAACGATACACTTCAAAACAGCGATTGCGCTAGGCGCAAAAATCCGTTAAACCGGTAAACACCCTCTAAAAGCATGCGTCTCGGTAAACAATAGCATGTCACAGGAGGCCGGGAGCAGATTTCCTTCTCCTTCTGCGGCAGCCGGAGAAAATGTTCTGAAAACTAGCAGCAGATGGCAGCACCTAAATGAGTATTTCCAATACTCAAAATTTCAGTAGAAATAGTCTATGTTTCTTTCGTCATAAGATTATTTCATTTCTTATTTTTTATTCTGTGTTTGTGAAAGAAGGGGGAATAGAAATCATATATAAGAAAATGCTTTTGTAAATTAAAAATTAACATGTTTGTACTTTAGCTTTCTATGCTTTAAAAATGTTCCTGAATAAAGCACTAAGTGTCGTCCGTTTAAAATTACGGTGCTTTTTACACGTGCAATAGGAAAAACTAAGAAAATAATTCGTTTAAACAGACAATAATTAATAAGTAATTGTAAAACAAGTAAAAAAAAAAAAAATTATGAGGATTATGATATTTTTTATGAGGATGCTTTAAGTTTCGAAACCGGTTCCGAAAATGAAAATTTCCTCTTTAAAAATATCTGTAAAGAAAATTGAAAAAGTAAAAAAACGGCCTTTGTACAGATCAATCTCAGCTATCCAATGCAACAAAAAATCATTTAAAAACATTAAAATGCAACAGAGATATCGTTATAAATATCTTCCATAGGACTAGCATTAGCGAACGGGTCTTTTCACTTGACTGAAGTAGCCTCTTAAGAACCTCAGTTGAAAATTCCCCTTCCACTATTTCCGCTCATAGGGAGAATGGTACGTGAATTCTTTTGTGCAGCCCTGTACAGGAGGTATAGAATTTATAGACAACGAGTCACAGGCAAAAATTGAGTTCAATTTAAAAGCGCCTAGCAAAATACACTGCAATTTAGCAAATCTGTGATCTTTCAAACCTTTTTTTTTCTTTTCTTTTCAGTGACAGTTCCTGCTTTCCTCTTCCCCCAACATCAGTATTATAGCAACTCCCAGGATATTAATTGAATGTGTATTGTCTTTGCTATATGGTTTGATGTTTCACATCATATCATTGACAATACTTTCTCAATTACACCTAATTTTAAAGATGTTAGCCGTGGAAATGAAAAAAATATAACTTTCTACAGAATTTGGAATGGTGACTATTCTAATTCAACATTCTACAGCAGCATTACCTAAAGGTATAATTTTATTTAATGATATTGTTTATTGAGTAATATCGGCTATTGTCGTTTTTTATATTGCTTTTCTCTGTTAAAGTCCAAAGTGAAATGTTTTCTTGCAAAATTTCCACCCTAACATTTCATCAAATACTTAGTTCATTAAATCTGTAAATGATATTTACAATAATTAAAATATTTTTGCCTAAAAGGTATATAATACAGAATTCTGGTGAATCTACCCTTATTTTCAGAGATTTCCTTGTTATATATATTATAAATATATATAACAAGGTTATACATATAACCTTATAATATAACCTACATTACACACGTACAGTCGTGGAAAAAAAAAATTAAACACCCCTTACTAACTCTGCAAAAAATTATCGTAGAAGAAAGTTACTGGTACCACACGATTGGTTGTAAAGTCTACTTTTAAATGATGCATATCAAATTTGCTTAGGGGGCCATCTACATGTTGAAACGAACCATAACTTTTTTTTTTTTCAATAGTAGTACACAATTCTGGCCGCATAAATGAACTCTACACCCTTCAATTAGCCTAAAAAATTTATTTTTTTTGCAATTCGTACGATAAGTTTTTGAGAAATTAATTATTTTAAAACGAGCGTATTTTAGGAGCTGTATCCAAATTGAAGTTCGGTTTGGATTCTTGACCGCCCCCTTCATGCTCAAGGAGTCATTGAAAACTGCTAGATTACAGTATAGCATGATACATTTCAAAATATTACTCACATCTATCATAGACGGCCCCTTATACCATCATTTTGCCATTTTTTAAGCATATTTTGAAAACTACTTGGAACAAAAATGTGAAATCTTGGATTTCCATAAAGCAGGACTTAATCTAAATCCATCAAAAAAATTGTAGGTTGCAATTCATAATTTTTTCGAATATTAATTTCATAATTCATATCATAAAATTATAAATTCAACGTATTTATGTTTGGGTATATTAGTATTACTGCTACGCAAAAAATTAGCACATCAGGAGTATAATTTCAGGAGATATAAATAAAACTGTGAAAATGTAATTTAACGTTTGAAGCACTAAATTTTGAATGTTTATAATTCAAAAACGGATCATCCAAATGACTTGAAATTTCGTTTCTAGGCATAGTTTCAACCGAAGATTTGAAATTCTTGTTAAAATTGGGTATTGCCATTGAAAAAATTGAAGTTTGGGCTCTTTTTAATAGGCAGATGGCCCCCTAAGAAAATTTTATATACATCATTTAAAAGTAGACTTTATTTCCAATTATTCGGTACCAGTAACTTTTGTCTACGATAATTTGTTGAGGAGTTAGTAGGGGGTGTTTACTTTTTTTTTCCACGACTGTACATTTCATATATATAACCTTTTTATTAACTTTTTTTTTTTTACCATTAATAAATATATCAGTATAATGCCTCATCTTCTGATTGTGCTGATTGTGCCATGAGTTTCTCTGCTAATAACTTTTAAAAACAAAGATAAAAAACAATACCCAAAATGTTTCAACAAAATAAGATTAACCTTTTATTTTGTTTTCAGTGTGTCGAAAAAAAGAAAAAAAAAACCTCATTCCATCTTTTTTACACAGGAAGATGCTCTTCTCTTGTTTTTATAAATCGTTTTAATGCTTCAAGCTTTTTTTATTTTATTAATCTTTTGATCTTTTTATGAATATTTTAAAACTTAAGGGTGTATTCGAAAAAATGTTTTTCCACCGTCAACGGCTCGAAATTTTCTGAGACATTTTAACGCTCATTTTAAAAAGTAAAAAAATGAAACTTGCTGAGGTGATTTTCGAAGAGATATTTAAGAGGCCATGTGATTTCATTTTTAGCTCAATTCATTAGAATTTGATTTTTAAACAATTATTTTCTCAGTATGACCATTTTTTTTTCATTCCCAGATTACCCGTTTCGTAAAATTTGGTTCAAAACGCCAACTTTGACAGCATTTTTTACAATATTTTCCACATTTATCAAAAAAAGCGAGAAGCGTGGCACAATATGTAGTTTCTAAGTAAGAAAATTTCCCAGTTTGATGCGTTTGAGAGCAAAAATGATTTTAATAAAAAGAAAATTGCCCAGTTAAACTGATGGCATTGAGTTCACAAGCTATTCACACTAATTGTATATTATACTCTATTTATATATTATATATATATATATTATATATCTATTTATATATATTATATTTCAAAGAATATTTCTCCTCAAAAAATAAATGAAGGGATTAGCTCCCGTTTCCCCCCTTTATACTTAACCAAAGAATCTCCAAATCTAATCAGGGAAGCTCTTTAACATAATAAACTGGCATACCAAATTCGAAGGAAATCAGATAATTCTGCATGAATGAACCATTTCGTTAAATTAAGGGGGTATTAGCTCCCCCATTTCTCCCTTTACGATGAACTTTCAAATCTAATCAGAAAAGTTCCTTATCATAATGAACCTAGAAAAAAAAATTAAATTAAATTAGATAATTCTGCATGAAAATCCATTTATTTCAATTAAGGGGAGGGGACACTTGCCCCCTTTTATACTTAACCAATGAACCTTCAAATCAAATGAAGAAAGTCATATCAGAATAAACTGGTATATCAAATTTGAAGCAAATCGAATAATTCTGCATGAAAAACACATTTATCTAAATTAGAGGCTGGACTAGCCCCCGTCCTCCCTTCATACTTAACCAATTAATCTCCAAATCTAATCAAGGCAGCTCCTTAACATAATAAACCGGTACACGAAATTTGGAGCAAATCGAATAACTCTGCATGAAAAACCCATTTATCTAAATTAAAGGGGGAGGGGTCTAGCCCCCCTTTCTTCCCTTTATACTTAACTAATGAACCTCCAAATCTAATCAGGGAAGCTCCTTAACATAATAAACCACTATACCAAATTTGGAGAAAATCAAATAATTCTGCATGAAAAACCCATTTTATCTACATTAAGAGGGGTACCCCCCCTTTCCTCCTTTTATACTGAACTAACGAACCTCCAAATCTAATCAAATCTCCTTAACATCATTAATTGGTATACAAAATTTGGAGCAAATCGGATATTTCTGCATTAAAAACCCTTTTATCTGAATTAAGGGAGGGGGGGGTCTAGCCCCCCTTTCCACCCTTTATATATAACTAATGAACCTCCAAATGTAATCAAGGCAGCTCCTTAACATAATAAACCGGTATACCAAATTTGGAGCAAATCGAATAACTCTGCATGAAAAACCCATTTATCTAAATTAAGGTAAGGGGTCTAGCCCCCTTTCCCTCCTTTATACTTAAGTAATGAGCTTCCAAATCTAATCAGGGAAGCTCCTTAGTATAATAAACCGGTATACCAAATTTGGAATAAATTGAATATTTCTGCATGAAAAACCAATTTATCTAAATTGGGGGGGGGGACTAGCCTCCTTTTCCCCCTTTATCCTTAACCAATGAACCCCAAAAACTAATCAGGGAAGCGCCTTATCAGAATGAACCTGGAAAAAAATTTTGAGGCAAATCGGATATTTTTATCAAAAGTTATCGCATTACATACGTACGTACATACAGAATTGGCAGGCACATAAGCTCTCAGGCTTTGATAGGCTGTGAGCTAAAAATTAATCTGAAAATAAGCAGTTTGGGTTGGAATACACCCTCAAGGCAGGAATGATTATATTATACATGGTAAAGCAATCACTAAAAGGATTAGAGGCAGTAGCAGATGCATGACAGTAAGCACTGCAGATTATTTTAGACCTAACCATAGACATAATCTTATCTAACAACTTAAAAAGACATAAAATTTACCTTTTTGTCCCTAGATTTTCTTTGAGAATGTGATTTAAAAAAAAAATTATATATTATTTTGATTCCTTATGATAGTAAGCTTGGTTCACCACTGTTGATTGGCAAATTGGCACAGAAATTTTGCTACTGTGGGGGGGGGGGGGAAATCAAATTGAAAAATTGGATTGTGTTAGAACATGGTTTGGTAAATCCTGTATTTCATATGTATGGGTAAGTAGATTCATGTATTGTTGGATGGAAGAGCTAACTTCGATTCAAGCTCAATTCTAGAAAAAAGTAACTGCTGTCACGATTGGGTTTACTGTGACCTTTTTACTTTTCAAAATATGAAAATTGGTTTTTTAAATTATTTATCTATTTTTTTATTCAAGATATTTCAATAGATTTATTTCATATTTTGAAAAAATCATTTTTTCACTTATTGTTGCTAATTATTAAAAAAGCATAAATAATACTTCCAAACATCTTTCAGCTAAAAAATGTAGTTACGAATATTAATAAATATAGTTATGAATATTAAATTAGAAAGAAAACTTTAAAATAACTAAGCTGTTGGAGAGGATGTATTTTTTATTAAAGAGTCATAAATGTACCTAATCAATACATAAAAATGTTTATTTTCACAATTACAATTCAAAGTACATAAATTCATTTATTTTTTAAATACTGCATTAAATTTGTCTTTTGTTCTTTGCTGCTACCTCATGCCATTGACTCATTAATCGCAAGGGCCTTTATAAAAAGGAATTAAAGATTTATAAAAATCTGTGTCAACTTTAAAAAGTTAATAAAGATTAGGGAAAAGCATACCCCTAATGCTTGATAATATGAATCTCTCCATACAACTTACTAGAAATTGAGTTAGGACTGAATAAATGTGTGCTAGGGATGCAAAGATGAAAAAAAATTGTTAATACATCTTTCATGAACAAGTAGGCTAAATTAAAAGATCATTTTTCTTTTTCTTTTACAAGCATGCAATAAATGTTGAGCTTTTATCAGTCTGGAACTCACCAAGTATAAAGATCTTACCAAAGAGTTGAGTGTGAATCCTTGCACTGCCAAGGTCGAAGCTATTATTGTCGGCTCTCTTGAATCCTGGAACCCTTCAAATGATAGTGATACCTAGAGTATGTGCTGACAAATATGCTAATGTAATGAGACAAATAATAGTCAGCAAAACTATCTTGTTTTCACAGGACATCTATTTTGAACACACAAGACGAATTCCCCAGGATTCAGGGAGCCGTCAAAGATGGCCATACCCACTGTTCAGCCAGATAATTTGTATTTTTTAACTTTATTGTGTTTTAAACCCCATCACTTTTTATGTGATGTAGTTTGTATTTGTATTTTTGTGCTTTTTATTGTTTTTTAAATAAAGTTTGTTGAATTCACAAGGTTCTGAGATAAAGAACCACAGACTGACTTAGACCACATGGACACACACTTTTCATAAGCATGCTTAAGGCTCCTGTCGCTGCAGGCGAAGACACTCGCGAGCTAATGTTAAATCTATGGGAAGGTTATTTTCTAGTATCTCGTTTGCATTTCGACATTAAATAATTTATTTTGCATTGGATAGCTGAGGTCCATCTCTACATCGCTCCTATTTTACTTTTTCGATTTTGGTGCAAATATTTTTTAGAATGACACTTTCATTTTCAGAACTGGTTTCGAAAGTGAAAGTAACTTTATAAAAAAAATTGCAACCAAAATCTAAAAAGTAAAAAAGGAGCGATGTAGAGACCTCAGCTATCCAATGCAAAATAAATTATTTAAAAATGCCGAAATGCAAATGAGATATTAGAAAATAATCTTCCCATAGGTTTAGCATTAGTTTACGAGTGTCTTCGCCTGCAGGGACAGAAGCCTTAATGTAAATCTCCAGACCCACATGGTTTAACATTTTCCATAGTTTTCCATGACAATGAACGGATGAAGTAGGGAGGATAGAGATGTCCTTGAGAAGTCTATTTAAATTATATGGAGTATGGATGGGTCATGGGTGCCTGCAATTGCCCTGCCCTGGATTATCATATTTAATTAACCCTGTTTTCTTTTTCTCTCATGATTTAAAAAAAAAGGAAAATAGAAACATTTATTCTTGAGTGATTTAAAATTATTAACACTACAGAATAAGGAACTAAGGATTTTTCGTGAATCCCCTGCGGAAGACAATTTTTAGTTTTGATTTCCTTTCTATGTTTTTGTGTTTTAAACCTCGTCTCTTTTTATGTGATGTAGTTTGTATTTTTGTGCTTTTTATTGTTTTTAAAATAAAGTTTGTTCAATTCACAAGGTTCTGAGATAAAGAACCACAGACTGGCATAGGCCATGGACGCACACTTTTTATAAGCACGCGTAGTGTAAATCTCCAGATCCACATGGTTTAACATTTTCTGTAGTTTCCCATGACAATGAAAGGGTGACATAGTAAAGAGGATAAAGATGTCCATGAGAAGTCTATTGAAATTACATGGAGTATAGATGGGTGCCTGCAAAGTAGGGCAAATGCCTCGCCCTGGACTATCAAATTTAATTAACCAGGTTTTCTTTCTCTCTCTCATGATTTTGAAAAAGGAGAAACATTTATTCTTGAGTGATTTAAAAATTACTAACACTAAGACTATAAGGAACTAAAAGTTCGTCCTGAATTCTCTGTGGAAGATCATTTTTAGTTTCGATATCCTTTTATGTTTTTGTGTATGTGAATTATCTTAAATGGGACTTCAGAGTCTTCCTAATCTAATGGAAAAATAATAGAAAACTCTCAATTCTTCATTTTAAATAAAAGTGGTACAAGTTTATTGGAATTTAATGTGTTGTTTCACAATCTACATTATAAATAAAATTTTAAACTTGGCAGTGGCTGTAGGTACATATGTTCCAAAATCTTGCCAGTCTTGGCCCTCCCTGGATTTTGTTTTACAGTTGTTTGTCTAGTTTGTTCCAAACACACGTAGTTTTGGGTACCCTGCTTCTATCGGGCTCCACAACGTGGGCACAAACATTGCTCATCTAGACAGTGGTCTTCCAAAAGACCCTTATATCTCAATCACTCTTGTTAAAAGATCAGCCTCTAAGAACCTGACAGATTCTGGGGTATTATACGGCTTTACCTCTCTTCTCCTTGAAGTAATATTGTGTAGTATATATTCTTCTGGAGAGACATTGAAATTCAAAACTGTTTCTCATTTGATAGCAGGATGCAAATAAAGAATAAACAGGTCTCATGCTCTGTGTCATATGTCTTCCTGTAGTGTGGCATACCTAACAGTCTAACTCAAAAAATGTGCCCTATATCACAAATGATGTCACTCTAAAGTAGGTTATAATAAATATTATGTGGCATAACTCCATTCTCTTAAATAAGGTGTGAAATTGAAGTATGGAACTTTCGTGTTCCTACTGGTACCACCAATATAGCGGCTATCAGGTCTCTGATGTTAAAGAGTAGTATGCTTAATGTAAATTATTGTTTAATTAATTTTATTTTTTTATGTATTGTGTTTATCTGAGTATCATTATCTACGTACTTGAGTTATGTACACATTCTCTTTTCTATGAGATGAAGTGAGAATGAGTGAAGCGTATAAAAGGAGATTATTCCAAAAGAGGGATTATTATTATCCAGTAGAACAAAGCACAATAGCCAGATATTTGGCAATGAAAGGGAGAATTGTGAACAAAAGATAATCTCTTGTGATGACCTGTTGGTAGGCAAGCGAGCCAATAGATGACGTGGGGTGCTCTTGAAAATACTGGTGTAAACCCCAGAGTCTGGAAGCAAGAAGGGATAGAGAGAGCAGAAGAGGATCAGTTTTTTATGTTGAAAGTCTGAAGTAAAGGTTGAAGGTAATGGCTTATGCTGTGTGCACAGAGTGTTTCCTTGAGAATTCAGGCAGATCGGTGTGGTCTTATCATTAGATAAACCTAGCTGAGTTAAAAGACACGAGAATAGTGCATTTATAGTAAGATAATCTAGTGCATAGATAATATCCCAAAATATTATTTAACTTAGGGCAGGATCTGCTGTATCTGGGCCTATAAATGAATTGTAAATAAATGTTCCACTTAATATTATTTGAAGTATTCTAGGGACTGATTCCCAACCTTCTTACATCTAGTCCAGCAACTATTCCGCTGGTGGCAGCTTATCAATTATTTATATTTTCATGTATGTTGAATTAAAATCGGAGTGATAATGGCGGCAGAGGTATGCAGTAGTTGGACTAGGTATCTTCAAGCCTCATCTTTTCTGTAGATCCAGAATGGGCTGTCTTGTTTTCTGGGTTTGAGCTTTTTTCTCCCACCCCCTGAAGTCCAAGTTGGACTAACATTTTATTTATTTATCGTTGTAAAAATAAATGTGTGACGTCTAATTTAACATCCTCTCCTCCCCAACTTTCAAATATCGAATTTTCAAAAACACCAAAAAATACCTGTAATTTGCTTCAGAATATTACAATTTTCTCCAGTCTTCTCTTATCAAGCTACTTTAATTGAAATGTTTGAGGGAGGAATATGTAGGTAGGGATAAAAATATTTTATAACTGTCAGAGACAGAGAGCGCGTCAGTTGGTGTATTTTAGTAAGAGTGGTTAGGAACAAGAGAGTGCTCTTTTTGCGACAAATTTTATTGTTATACAGATTCAGTATACAGGGTCATCGAAAAATAATGCCTAGATTTTAAAAAATCATAACATCGGAACCTTTTATGTTAAATGAGTAATTCTTTCACTACACGATAACTGGTGAACGCAAGTTTGGTTTTAGTTCACCAGAATTCGTTTGCGTGTCTGTGTTATGCGCGGATTAGTTGCGCAGTCGTCAAGGTCAGCCGACGAACCAGACTTCAGCTGCTCAGTACGATGCTGACCGTGCAACAAAAAGCATAGTGCGTGATTTGGTATGCGGGTTAGTTCATGACAAAGTTATAGAACCTTTCTTTTTCGAAGAAAAAACCATGTACTGAGCAGCTGCAGTCTGGCACGTAGGCTGACTTTGACGACTGCGCAACTAATCCACGCATAATACAGACACTCAAACGAATTCTGGTAAACTAAAACCAAACTTTGTTCACCAGTTATCGTGTAGTGAAAGAATTACTCATTTAACATAAAAAATTTCGATGTTATGATTTTTTTAAATATAGGCATTATTTTTCGATGACCTGTATTTTATGTTCTCACGAGTAGAGTGCCTTAATGAGTAAGTAGTAGCCACATACCCACAGAGCATATACTCAGATTGGAAATTTTTGTTCAAAATAGGACAAATTGTAGTACTTTGCAATACTTGCCTAGACAAGAGATTTTAAAGAAAGGGCATGTTTACAAACAAACACTTCCGTCAACCAATTTACCACTACATTTTTGTCATAGCAATCATTGCAGGAATCGTCTTGGCGACGTAGGCCAATCATACCATAGACCTGTTAAACGTAGGCTAATCAAATTGCCAGAACTCATGTATATAGTTGGAGTCATAAAGAGCGGAGAGGTGTTTTTTGCTTATCCACAGTAATTTGACAAACAACGACATCAGCTGCCCTTTCCTAGAAATAAACACTAATAGGTGTGAAGGGCATTCGAATTCTGCTTCCCTGACCAAGTGGATCTTGCTATTCATGAATAATGTCAAGTCAGCCTAGGGTGCTTCTATATTTGCGTGCGACATGATATATAAAATTTGATTGATAGAAATGACTTTGGACGAAAATTTAATAGCCAAACATCTTAGAGACCATTATTACCAAACTAATAGGTTAACTATTCTCACTCGTCTAATCGAACTCATCTAAAGGAATACTGCGATTCTGGGGTATAAGTTTCCTATAGTTTGCACAAAAACTTTTTGTACATGTGTCAGCGCATACGTCCCCACTCTCATATATATTATATGAGAGTCTAGTAGAGATCTATATAGATCTCCACCAATCGCACATTTCTCTAACTGTGGTTAGAGGGTCTCTATAACATGATGGTGACTAAGGGAAATAAAACTTGATTAGTTAAGACGATTTTGCACAAAAACTAATCCCCATTATCTTAGTGTGTGTGCTAATATTACTAAGTTAATGTTTATTGACTTGTCGAACTCGTTCCATGTTCGAGCGAGTATTGCCAAGTTCTGGAATATTGTTTAACATAGTTTGGACAAAACATTTAGCCTGAGCGCTTTGTGCGTATATCGCCACTGTTTTATAAGTCTTGGTATTGTTTATGACGGCCGATTATGGATTATCTACACGAGGGAGGAGTGCCTTTCATGGAGATCTTTAACCTTACACATATTTACATAAGGCGCGCCGCACACCAGAGAGATATGCGACAATAATCGTGAGACATGAGGTAAATTCTGCTGTTCAAACCTGTTTGTTCTTTGTTAACAGGGTGAAATTGTCGCATGCCTCACGCTTTTCCGTTGCATGTCTCCTTGGTGTGTGGCGCGCCTAAGGTTCGAAAAAAAAACCACGGAAAACTCCGAGCGATTAGACCGATGAGCGTGATTGGGTTTGAAGACAGCACCTCATCTCTACCAGTTGGATCACCTGAACACAGAATGGAGGATATTCCAAATATGGGTTCGAGGCTGAAAAAAATCACGTGGTACCGGTAATTTACGCAAAGAACTTCTAACTGATAAGGAGGGAAATGTGAAACTACTACTGCTTTCCCCCATGAACTGTTTCATTGGTTAGCGGGGATTTGCATTACGTCTATCGAGCTTTCCCTTCTTTACGCTAGACGTTTTTGCCTTGACCACGTGATCATGACGTAGTTGGAATATCCCCCATTCCCCTGCTAAAGGAAATTTTAGATAGAATCGGCTAGCCCCTGACGCATGCAGTCTATTGCTTATTTACAACAGCCGCATTTTGTAACCTTCCTAATTCTAAACTAATTTTGATATTTTTTGCTTTTTACTCAGTTTACAATTTCCTTATCTATTTTTTTTCTTATTCTTAGTATTTTATTTAACTCTTTTGTCATCTTGCTTTGCTCCAGGACCTCTTTCAGCATAGATATGAGATAGGCGACATACGATGCTTACACAGACTCGTTTGTCCAATCTATGGCAAACCTAGGCATTCTCTATTTTAAAACTTGTCGATACTCGCCTGGATGTGTTTTATACGCTAGTGAAGCAAGTTTTAAGAAGCATCAGCTTGATGATTATGGTATTACGTTTGACGATTTGTTTTTGTCCAGAACCGTCTCAACCAATCAAATGTTATGTATGTCATTCTCTCATATCTAGGCTTCCTATCGTGGTCAGGTTCTGCCCATATATAACAATATTTGTCTGTGGTTCTGCCTATCTCAAAATTTCATTGACTGTGGAAACTTTCTCAGGGAATTCACAGTTAAATCTATTTAAGACCTGTACCTTCAGGGGTGTAGTGGAGGGTATACGCCGTATATCTTCTGGATTTTTTTTAAGAAGCTCCGTATATACTCAAAAAAGCTACAGCGCTGTAAGAAATCGAACTGATTTACTGATTTACCAGAGAAATCCTTTAAAATATACAGAAATTGGCTAACTAGGAATTCCCATGAATTTGCGAAAACGGCCAGCGATTTTTACCAAGTGCTGCTTTCTGCAGGGAAGAACAAATAAAAGAGATCGATCCAAATTCATCATCGCCAGTGACACTTAGCCGACAGGGAGTTGAATAGAAAGCTGGACTGGTATTCCTTTTATATGCCGTAAAACGAAAGTGGAGGAAAAGTTCTCACGCACAAGATTGAAAGTGAAACTAAAGTCCCCGAGGAAAGGCGGATCAGAAGCAACCTATTAAATAAAAGCTTAAAGATGACATCACTAGCCAAAAGCTCCTAGTGGCTAAGAAAGTTCTATTGTTTTGAATCAAGGGATCGAGAAATGAGATCCTTGACGAGAAAAAAAGTTTGTTAAGTTTGAGTTCTCATCTTGAGTTTAACCTAGTTGAGAGAGGCGATCTCTCGGTGCCACGAAACAATTATCTTGGAGGTGTTTCGAGGAAAACTTTATCTTCCTCCGGACCATAGGAGAGAAGACTAACACGAAGTCGGCTGTCAAAGTCGTGTGTTTCTCCAGGCAAAGGAGAAAGGAAACATTATTAGTCAGCTTTGACAAAAGGCAGAGACATTACTTATCTGCGGACAATTTATATAACTTGTTTGCAAATCATTGTAGTTGTCGAAAGTCGTATATCGACCCCATCATCAATTATTCTTAAATTGTTGTAAATAGGCAAAATTTAATTTTTTTCTAGCCTACCATTGTCACTTCACTATTATTAGTTAACTTGCGTTACTCGTATAATTGATTCAAGCGAATATCGTCAAATTCTTGAACAGAAAATGCCTAAGTTTGTTAAAGACAAACGCGACTGTCTAAGCACAATCTAAGCATCGTATGTCACCACTCTCATATAAAGACTTTGTATTTTCGCTGTCCCTTTCTTGATTCTTGCTTATCCGGAATTTCCATTGGTTCCCTATATTCAGTTAGTTAATTTTTGTTTGTTTATTTGTTTGATTGTATTATCTTCCTTCACAGAAAGTAAAACTTTACATATGCTTTCAGAGTGCTTTTTATTTCTTTTAGTTGCATTGTTTGAATCTAACTTTTGAAAACTCAAGTGTACTTGAACCTGTACATTAAATCAAGGAACCGATTTTAATTTTTGCGAAAAAACACGCGAGCATGGTGCACCGTTGTTCAGGTCTGAATGGATGAGTCCTTCTCGTTTTCCGATTCCATAAACTGATTAACATAGTCTTCCGTTGACACAGGAAGCGGTAGCCCATGACTTCTAGACCGCGATCAATTTTTAGCAATCATCTTGATCATGTTTACAGTACTTTTATAAGAGAATGGAGACGTAGGCACAGAGCCCATGCTTTTGTTGTAAGTTTTTGTCCAAAATATCGCAATTCACAATGGACTTTACCCATGTGACGTCAGCCGCGTGTAAAACACCAATAGGCGTGAAGAACATTTTAACACCGCTCCCCCTTCGTCCAATAAACAGTCTTTTTTGGAGGGTTTTCCCCCGCAGAGGCGTGGCTGTTGCCATTCGTGGGTGAAATACATACAGAACTTACCCATACATGTCTAAACAAGTTAGAAAAGTAAACAAACATTAGCTTGGGAATTTCCAAGAGAGTATTAACCACAGATAGAGTTGCAAAAACCCCGCAGATTTTGAGGGGCGGGAATAAACCCGGGAATTTTGGGGAATAAACCCGGAATTTGGGGGGAATATTGGAAATTTTGAAGGAGTTTTGAGAGTAAACAAAACCAATCATTTTTTTCAATTTGAAATTTTTATTTTTAAGAAATTTCAGTTACTGTTCAGAGAAGTTTGACAGATTTTTCATTATTAATTCACGAAACATGATCTTGAGCTCTAAGTTTTATAATTACTTAAAACTGATTTTCTTTACATTAATAGCGGTTGAAAATTAGTGCTGATTACCATGTTTCTTTAAAAATTAAAATTATTTAATTTATTTTTGCTGGCATATCTACTATTCAGGCATACTCTGTATTTGTTTTCTTGTGAGTTACATTGTATTTTTTAATTTATTTTTCTCACCTTTGTTTATTTTCTTTTTTGTTTACATTGGATAATTTGGTGAAATGCTTATTTTCATATCAGGCAAGATGAATCTGTCATCTAGCTCTCTCACTTTCTACTTATCAACTATTAAAATATTAAATTGCTTACGATATTTTAATAACTCTAACTTAATATTGTAGCTATAAGTATCTATTTCATTAGTTTTCGTGTAAACTGTGCTATTTTTCTATAGCTATTTTATTGGTTTTAAATAAAACCAAACCGCGCATTTCTAAAAAAATATATAATGCTTCCATTGAAAAAAATTCAAATTGTTAAAAATAATAAATAAAAAAATTACATGCCTAAAATTTTCTGAAAACTCCCGGAATTTTCAAAATTTTCCTCCCAAAAAACCCCGGAATAAACCCGGTTTTTTGCACCCTTTGCAACTCTAACCACAGACTTTTCATATAAGTTGACTTCAATTTGCTAACCTTTTCTTGAATCCTACATCCCTGCCTTTCCGTCTCCTCTGCCTTTCCGTGACGGAGGGCAGAAATGCGCGCCAAACCGGTTTTACTCCCGGCAAAAGCTTCTCGAAATCTCTCTCCAGATCTTGAGTTGACGGACAATGATATCAGAAAGTTGCCAATAAAGGGATCACTGCCAAAAAAGACATCCTTTAGGCGAGAAAAGAGCGAAAACATGTTGGATATAAAGTCTGGCTGAAAGAACAATGGTGTTTGGCCTCTACTCCTATCTTTACTCTGAGGTATTAACAGACTAACCAGGTTTTTGTTCAAACTTGTGATACCGCGCTCATCTCTCTACTGCGTCTGAGAGAAGAGTAGTTCCGGCTACGGACACACAGACAGACGTTTAGCAACATTAGTAATATAGATATAGCATCTAGAATGTATATTGTGGAAACCGGCTATTCTAGTAATGCTTTAAAAAGTACTTAATAATTACTCTAATTATCATTTTGTAAGTTAAAGATGAACAATACAAGTACGGTAAAAAGAAAAGCAGCTAAATAAATAAAGCAAGCATGAAAAGAATATCGTCTTGCTGACCTGCTTCGTTTTAGGAAAGAATAGATATTCAAAGCATGGAGGGTAAACATATTTCTTCAACATACGTAAATTTCGGAGGCTTGTTAATTCTTCACCCTTGTCCGTAGTGACCCCACACAACACAAGGACGTCCTCAAGGAAGCCAGAAGATGTCACATGTAGGATGTTGTGGAGTCCAGAGGACATCCTGAAATTTCTTATAGGCGTCCTAAAGGCTCCTTAGGCAGTCAAAATGTCCCACTTGTTGACATCTTCTGGGTGTCCGTAATAAGACATTTTAAGAATTTTTCAGGACATGATAAGACAATTTTAGGATACATTTTGAACTTTTTTGACATATGAAGGATAAAAATAGGATATTTTCTGGAATAAATAGAATTCTTTTAGGAATAAGTAGGATAGTTTTAGGGATTTCTAGTATGTCTTTAGGATAATCACAAGATTCTATTTAGACATTTTATGACTTATAAAGGATTAAAATAGGATATGGAAGATGGATAGGGAGGATAATATTCCCGCTTTTAATTTTAAATGTTATTGCAACGAGAATTAAAACTTTTCACAGAATGTGAGCGTTTTGCTCGTGCGTGCAAAATGATGCGGGTAGTGCAAGGTTAAATACCTTACAAGATATTTAGGTATTCATTAAAACTTTTAATATAAATTTACTGCTACCGTAATCAAACAAATATTTTTTGACAGGATATGTGTTTGACAGAAGATAGGTTAATTAAGCTTTAAATAGTATAGAAATTTCGAAAATTTACTTACCTTGGATTTCAAAATTAATAGGAAAGAATTCCTTAAATCCTGATAAAAATGGAAGTGCGAAGTGCAGGAGAAGTAAAATAATTTGAAATAAAAAACGTGGTCTGTTTGAGAAGTGACGCAGTAAAAGGCGACTGTCAAATAATGGAGCTCGGATAGCTAAAAGTTGAGAAGTATTTCACTTCTGGTACGAATTCTGCGCATGTGCGCAGGTTATTCGGGCCAGAAGATGTCTTTCTGCGTTTTAAGGACAGTTCTTCCGAATTCTTCCAATGTATGACGTCCAGACGACATCAACTTTTGTCTTATTCAGGATATGACAACTATAGGATCTGTAGTATCTTTATAGGATGTCCTACGGAAGTCTTTGGTTGTGTGGGACGCTAGTACTGTTACCATTACAGATTTTGCCGTAAATGTCTCATCTTGGTCCTTAATCTATGAGTATAGACTAGCTGGCTTCGTCCGCTAGCCCGCTCATCGGATCCTTGAATTCATATTAAATCTCGAACCGGGTCTCCGTTGCCTGCGGCACCGTATAGCAGGCATGCTGCGCACGCGCCGGATAATTTTTCCAAAAAACCAATCTCGAAACGGATTTCCGCTGCCTACGGCATCGTAAACCGCAGGTGCTGCGCACGCGCTGGAAAATCTTGAATATCCACCATTTTTCCAAAAAATTAATGGAACCGACCGAACCTGCGGTCACGGGTCCCCGCTGCGTGCTAAGCCAGCGCTACAAAATCCTTTATTTCCGCGATCAGACGGCGCAATAAGTTATATACGGTTTGTACTGTTCAAAACTGGTCCCTGCTGCTTGCATTCCGTATAGCAGGCGTCTGCAAAAACTCTATTCTAAACAAACTTCTATCCAATCGAAATACCGTTATACAATCTATCCGTAGATATATTAGTCGAGGGGGTGGGGGGACTCAATTAAGAATTTAAGAAATTGGTTTCTAGGGGGAAGAGGGGTTGTGATAGTAAAGGGAATGAATGTAAATCGACTGGAAATTTAATTAAATAAGCAGGGCTGTAGTGGAGGGTATACTGAGGTACACACTCTGGATTTTTTTGAGAAGCTCCGTATGCCCTCTGTTTCTCAAATAAAACACTAGCGTATACTGTATCCATGAATGTTCAATATTCATGAATCTAGCGTATACCCCTGCCTATAGAGTATACCTTCTTATAATTTTACCACACTATAATACTGTAGATGAGCATTTATACCCAACTTGGAGTGTCTAATTTTTAAGAATTTATAAATGGGGCGCCCATATACGGCGAAAAGATGAAACTGAAGCAAATTGAAGATGTTCAAATTTAATATATAAAACTTTAAAGCGCCCTCTAGTGGTAAATAAGTGATGTGAGAGTCGGTGAAATGAAATGTGGACGCAAAGAGCTTTGCAACGATATGTCACTTGATAAAAATATATTTGACACTTCACGGGGAACGCCCCCTAATTGCCCGAGGTTAAAATAGAGGGCACCAAAAGGCAGAGCGCGACGAGTTTTCGTTTGTTCAAGTTTTATAATGGGGTCTTTCTTCACTGTGCGTTAATTAGAAGAAAATTTAGAAAAGTGTGGGGGAGGCGGGGGATGAGAATTTCAGAATACGAAAGAATGGTCAAAGGGCTTTCTGATAATATATCATATGGGGGGGGTTGGAAAGTAGCCACCCCCCCCCCTGGAGGTCAACTGTCTTTATATTTTATAAATAATATGCATCAGAGGGCTCCGTAAAAAAATCAGGTCTAAAATGCTTATTGTAGATAAAGATACAATTTTAAAAATTTGTTCGCGCCCTCTCCCCACCCGCAAAAAGAAAAGAAAAAAAAAACCTACTCCCAATCTTTTTTATAATTTTTAAGTATTATCAAATATCTGAAAATTTAAAATCGATCAGCTGATTATTTTTACTAATTTTAACAAATCAGTCAAATCGCAATCGGTCGTCGTCTGATCCATCCGTCTGTTTGTCTGTCCGTACATAACAGCGCAAAAACAACCCAACTGAATGGTTTAACATTTAATATATATTATCGTTTCAGAATTTTGTAGTCATTTAAAATTTTATGAAAATCGAATCAAATCTTAAAAAGATATTAATAAAAGTTTTCTTCATTCTATTAAATCATATCATGCGTAATTAATTCAATGATATCCCATGATAGGTAATGATTCTAGGTTGCCATGGTGATTACGTATTGTTTAAGATGGGGTCATACTATTTTCATATTACTGAATTTCATAGATATAATCGTAATAAATTTTGCATTCATGCATTTTTGCATAAGAGTGCAACAGCTACTCAATATTAATAAAACTAGCTATAACTACGAACGCACCTCATTTGCCACGTTTGTCGCACAATTACCGACTTGTTTTTTGATACCCCTCGCATCTCTGTACCGTATCAGAGAAGAGTAGTTCTGGTTACGAACACTAAAGGGCAAAATTAGCACTAGCCACCGGTCACAGGGCTACTAAATGAGAAACAGTGGCTATTAAAAAATCGTTTGTCAGCGGCCACCTTATGGCACTTTCCTTCAATCAGGGAGTAAAATTTTCTTGCATTCCATCAAGGATTCTACTTTTTCTGGTTTCAGTGTGTCTATATTAACATATTTATTTGAGCTATTGAATTTTAGATTAATACTAATCAAAAATTTAACACAAGTTTACTGTTTAGTACTTTTAAATAAAAAAGTAGCCATTAGTTCAAAGAAAGTGGCCACTTATGAAACTGGTACTGTTGGCCACTAATGATTTTTCCCAGTTTTGTCCTTTAACCAGTGGCGTACCCAGGATTTTATTTCGGGGGGGAGGGGGGGGGGGACTTAAATTTCCATAATGTTCTATATCTTACGAAACACGTTGAATTGTGTTGTAAACAGAAATCGTTTTTGACAATAAGGCCGTAGCCACAGGAGGGGAGGGGGTAGAGATGATTCTGTTCCGAATTTTCTGTAAATTTTAGGTATGAGGTTCCATAAATTAAAAAAAAATCCGTCATCAGTCCCAAAATTCGGACTTAAAAAATATATATCACGATTTTTAACAAATGGTCGGCGAAAAACATCAATTTCATCAATCGTTCGCAGAAAAAAAACTCAAATTTTCTTAAAGGATCGCAGATAAAACCGCAATTTTGTCAAAGGGCCGTGAAAAAACGCAATTTTTGTCATAGGATCGCGAAAAGTCAAAAGCGGAGGCAGCGCGAATTTATTTTATTGACCGCTGAAAAAAACACAAATTTCGTCAAAGGGCAGCGGAAAGAAAGCGAATTTCGACAAATCATCGCGAAAAAAGTACGTGTTCCGTCAAACGGCTGCGGGAAAAATGTGAATTTCGTCAAATGACCGCAAAGAAAACGTGAACTTCGTCAAAAGACCGCAGAAAATTTTTTTTCACGGGAAAAACGCAAATTTCATCAAACAGACGCGGAAAAAGCACTAATATTGAGAAAAAATCGCGAAAAAAAACGCGAATTTCGTCAAAAAACCGCGAAAAAACGCAAATTTCGACAAAGGATCGGGGTGGGGGGAATGTGAAATTCGTCAAATGGCCGCAGATAAAACACGAATTTCGTCAAAAAGCAGCCGATAATTCAAATTTCGGCAAAATATCGCGACGAAAACGCGAATTTCTTCAAAGAGCCGCGGAAAAACGCGAATTTCACCCAAAGGCTGCGGTTAGAATCGCGAATTTGACAAAGAATAGCAAAAAAACACGTATCTCGCCAAAGGGTCGCGGAAAAAAGCGAATTTCGTCGAAACATCGCAAAAAATGGGAATTTCATCAAAGGGCAGCGGGAAAACGCGAATTTTGTTAAACAAACTCGGTAAAAGCTGGAATTTTGACATACGATCGCAAAAAAACACGAATTCCGTCAAAAAGTCGCGAGAAACACAAATTTAGACAAAGAATCGCGGGAAAAAGGGAAAATTTCGACAAGGGATCGCGGAAAAAACGCAAATTTTGACAAAGAATCGCGAAAAAACGCAAGTTTCGACAAAGGATTACGGAAAAAGGCACGTATTCCGAAGAAGGGCCGCGGAGAAAAAGCGAATCTCGTCAATGCATCGCAAAAACGCGAATTTCGACAAAGGATCGCGAAAAAACACGTATCTCGATAAAGGGTCCCGGAGAAAAAGCGAATTTCGACAGAGGGTCGCAAAAAAAACGCGAATTTCATCAAAAAGACTCGGAAAAACGCAAACTTTGACAAATAATCACGGGAATAAAGCAAATTTCGACAAGGGATCGCGGAAAAAACGTAAATTTCGACAAGGAATCGCGGAAAAAACCCAGACTTCGACAAAGTATCGTTAAAAAAAAAACGCGTATTCCGTCAAAAAGCCGCGGGAAAAGGCGAATTTCGTGAAAGAATCGCCAAGATCCGCAAATTTCGTCAAAGGGCCGCGGAAAAGCATGCATTTCGTTCAAGAGCCAAGGCATAAAATGGGAATTTCGACAAAGGATCGCGAAAATAAGCACTTATTCCACGAAAGAGATGTGAAAAAAAAGCGAATTTCGTCAAAGCATCGCAAAAAACGCGAATTCCGTTAAAGGGTCGCGGAAAACGCGAATTTCGTGAAAAAAAATTCGGGAAAAGCGGGAATTCCGACAAAAGAGCGAGAAAAAAAACGCAAATTTCATCAAAAGCCGCGAAAAAAACGCACATTTCGACAAAGGATCGCGGAAAAAACGCAAATTTCGACAAAGGATCGCGGAAAACGCGAATTTTGTCAAAGGACCGCGGAAAAAACGCAAATTTCGTCAAAAGGCCGCGAAAAAAATGTCCTGCGCACGACCAATGCACAGCAAAGATCTTGAATTGTACTGCCTAGGGCTTTAAAAAAATATATCACACGAGGGATGTTGGCAAAATTTAGAAAAAGCCCCTGTGGGGGGCTAAAGGGGGGGTCGGGGCACCGGAGGTGCTTAACACTAATAAGCGGTCACAGGCCTTACCAACGATATGTCACATGAGAGGTCTCAGCCAAAGTTAGAAAAGTGACTCACAGGTACCTCCGGACGTTGGTGTAAAAATAAGTTAAGAGGGGTAGGGGAGGAGTGTGTGCTTAGTAATGTACAGGCCAAAAGCTTTAAAATGATATGTCACATGAAAAAATTCATTTCCGATCGCCCCACCGGGGGGGGGACCCCCTAATTGCCTGGGATCAAAATAGACCCCGCCAATAGAATCCCCGTGGGGAGTTTCACCTTCGGAAAACCCTTCAAATGAGGTCTAATCTCGCTGTAGCTTAATTAGGAGCTGAGTTAAAAGATTGTCCCTTTGTGTCCCCCTCTGGGAGGTGGGAAATTGAGAGGAGGGGTGAAGAAAGTTTCGGAATATGAAAGAGTGTTCTGAGGGCTTTCAGATGATATACCACATGAAGAGTTCGGAAAAAGCTTGAAAATTGCCTCCCCCATGGGTCCACTCTCGTGCCCCCTTAATAAGCCTGAAATTCACCCTACCAGACCCTCTTTGAAATTTTGATATTTGATAAATAATATTTAACCGAGGGATCCGTCGAAAAACCGCATCTGAAACTATATTTATTGTATCAAACGTTTTAAAAATTTCTTTGCACGCGTTCCCCCCCTACGGCAATCACCCCCCCCCCCCCCGATTTATTTAAAATTCGTAGGTGTTTTTATAAAATATCTGAAATTTTAAAATCGATCAACGATATGTCACATGAGGGATAGCGGCAAAAGTTATAAAAATGCCCCCGGGGGGCCTACTATCGCGACCCCCAAAGTATACCCTCCCTCTCCTCTTTGAAATTTGTATGTATTATTGTGATTTGTTATGTATATTTTTTGAAAATTTTATGGGATAGTAATGAACAAATTAAAACTTTAAAACGTCCTCTAGTTGTGAAAATATGAGTTAAGAGGGGGGGGGGGGTGTGCTTAGTAACGTACATGGCAGAAGCTTTAAAACGATCTGTCACATGAAAAAATCCATTCCCCCTCCCTCTAATTGTTTGGGGTCAAAATATACCCCACCAATAGAATCCCAGTGGGGAGTTTTACTTTCTGTTAAGCCTTCAAATGAGCAATTAGAAAAATTGTTTCAAATTCACAAGTTAGAGCACGGAAGGGTAAATAAGCAACATAGAAATTAGGGATTTTCATATGAAAGAATGGTCTAAGAACCTTCCGATGATATATCATGAACGTCTCGGAAAAAGGGTTTGAAAATTCCCCCCCACCCCACCCGTGGGTCCACTCTCGCTTCCCCTGATTTCACCCGCAACCCCCTCTTTGAAATTTTTTATATTTAATAAATAATATTTATCAGAGGGATCCATCAAAAAAACGCATCCGAAACGATATTTTATTGTAAAAAGTGCTACGGTTTTCAAAATTTGCAAGACACTACTCCGTTTCACTTAAAAATAGAATTCCGGAGGTCAAAATATACTGCATATATGAATGCATAAATTTTAAGTTAGATATACGAGACAGAGACTGCTGCAAAAATATCCCCCTGCCTACAGGCGGAGGTAGATCCAACAAAAACTAAATCAAGATTAGAGATAAACTCAGTTTAACCATTTTATCTGGCCGCTTTTGACAAGTTTTTAATTTCACTTTTTCTGTAAGAGCTAATTTTATCAAAATCATGTTAATACGATAATTTTTTCTTCAACGCCTATTTTCGTTTAATTTGCTTTTGTTGTAAGAGTTGGTCCTATCAAAAACTTGTAGATAATACATACTAAGAAGAAATATAATAAACTTAAGCGGATTTGATATCTTGGGAATTGATGACATTATAAATTCTCAGTTTAACCATTTTATCTGGCCGCTTTTGACAAGTTTTTAATTTCATTTTTTCTGTAAGAGCTAATTTTATCAAAATCATATTAATACGATAATTTTTTCTTCAACGCCTATTTTCGTTTAATTTGCTTTTGCTGTAAGAGTTGGTCCTGTCAAAAACTTGTAGATAATACATACTAAGAAGAAATATTGTAAACTTAAGCGGATTTGATATCTTGGGAATTGATGACATTATAAATTCTCAGTTTAACCATTTTATCTGGTCGCTTTTGACAAGTTTTTAATTTCATTTTTTCTGTAAGAGCTAATTTTATCAAAATCATGTTAATACGATAATTTTTTCTTCAACACCTATTTTCGTTTAATTTGCTTTTGCTGTAAGAGTTGGTCCTATCAAAAACTTGTAGATAATACATACTAAGAAGAAATATAATAAACTTAAGCGGATTTGATATCTTGTGAATTGATGACATTATGAATTTTTTTCCCTGAATAATAACTTTATACTGATTTGATATGTATTATAATTAGGAGTTATGTTTTTTTTTCGGTTTTCACAAAACCCCTCCTTATTTCCACCTCCCTCAGTCTGATTTTGTGAGTATGAACTTGACCAAGATTTTCTACCCCTTGATTTTTATGTAACAGTTTGGAAGCGATTTGTGCAGAATTATGGAAGTTATTGTGTCTGTATAAAAGTGATATTTATATATATATAAGTTTTGAACTGGGTGTGGTTTTAGGAAATAGGGGCCATGATCGGCGTAGATCTGCAAAAAATTTTTAGAAATTCCAGCATGGTGGAGAATGTAATAGGTAGTATTTCTTACGAAAATTACCTTAAAATCAGAACAATATGCTCCATAATTTCTAAAATATAAAATGACGGCTTTTTTTTTTTCTTAGGGGACTTCTATCTCAAGTTAGCCATACACATAAGAGTGACAGTTTTTATATGTTGGACTTTGCTGTGTCACTCGACATACCGCTGTCTTCCATGATTGTATTAATTTTGCTCAGATCAAGATTGTTTTTCGTTTAAGACATGATTCCATCATAGAAAGGTTCCATTTCACAGGTTTTACTGTACTTTAATATTTTTGCCCAGAAATGTGTGTACTATTCTTTAAAATGAATTTTAATTATAGAATAATGGCTATTAAATAAATATATATATATACATTTTTATTCAAAAATTGTTGGGCTAGACAAGAAAATTTCTTATGAACTGGGCCTGAAAATTTCGACCAGTGCATGAGGTCCTATGAAGTCCAGGTCTGGCTCATCCGAGTCTGCAAAAAAAAGTAAGGCATGGTCCAACTCTGAAAAAATGTTCATCACTTCCTTTGTCTTTAAAACTGCCCTTATTTTTTTACTAAGGCCTACAAGATATAAGGAGTCTAAACCCCTCTTTTTCGGTCTGACCCTCCACTCATCCCCAAATAGGCTTTGAATTTTTGGACTCTTAGGTGTATATTACACCTCCTCCTAAAATTTTGGAAAGATCTTACCATATTTATAAACTTTTACAGATTTTCACCCCTATCACCATGTGGTGCCACTGTAAATAAACTTGTTTATCAAGTTCGGTTCTAAAATCTTGTCAAAGGGTTTGCAGTTCTAAAGAAACAGCAAGTTGTTATATAATTGTAATTGTAATACAGTTGACTCCCTCAAATCCGCACATCATAATTTCAGTTCAGATGCAGAAACAAAATTACAGAATTTTTACTTCTATATCATTCCATACGTATTTTAATATGTCAATAATATGACTGAACTCGTGGTTTTTCATGAAGGAACCCTTTAACTACTGACGGTACTTATAAGTACCATTAAAATAACTTGTTATAAAATTCATTTAGTACATCGATTAGTTGTAATACAGTTTAGAATGAGTTATAGATACATTGCTTTATCTTTTTCCAAAAAACAAAAACATTTTTAAAAATATGATTTCTTTTGCCTTTGCATCTTTTCAGCTTTCTTGGCATTGGGAGGGAGGGGGGGAATTTCAATTCGGAAATATTTCTATATTTCTATTGTAAGAGTATTATATTTGTACATTTTCTACAAAATACCAAGAAAAAGACTTAAAATAAAAGATTTGAGTGGGGGTTATAAACAGTGCACAAAATGCCTATAAATTCAAATTTAATGAATCCTTCTAAAATTTATTAAACGTTTATGTAAATCTTCTAATGTAGTTTAAACAATTTACGAAAAATGCTTTAGGAGATAAAATTTTCATGAATTCATAATTCAGTACATAAAGGGTTAATCAATCTTATTTGGTTATTAAAACTGGCTAAATCTGAAGTCAAACTTTCTTACATTATGATTTTTATGTGAATTAACAGGGTAACTTTATGAGGAAAGCTTTATTGGATAATTTAAGGAAAATGTATCTCATCTTTATTATGCATATTTGATTATACATTATTTCCTTGACATTTACTTTTTACAATTTAATCATTTTTAAAATTATCTTACTTCTTACCATTTTAGTTCATAAATTTTCTTGATTATTTTAAAATTTTACTATATTCCAAGCATTCATTATAATTTTGATAGCATTATTACATTCAAAATATTCTTTAAAAAATGTAAACAAAGCAATGACCAGAATTTGGTCCCAAGCTGTGCGGATTTGAGAGAGTCTACTGTATTGCTTCATAGTTGATGCTTAAAAACATATGTCTCAGTTTTTCGTTTTTTTAATTGCATGCCGTACTGTTTTTTTCTTATCATCTATATATTTATTTTTATAAATATGGAAATAGCCTTTGATTTACCTAGTACTGATTGATGCAATCTCATTTCTTATTTTTTTCAAAAACAAGTTTTTTTTATGCAAAACACACAAATTATGGATAATGAGTATGATATGAAACTATGTTACAAATTATGAAGCTACATGTAGTAGGTGATACATACAAACTTGAAAAAAGGATTTAAAATTTATAAACTGTTGGGCAGATGAATTAACATCCATAAAATGGTATAAAAAGCAAATGTTAGTGAAAAAGCAGCAATTGATTGGAATAGTTACATGAGAGAAGTGGGTTCCTTAAACCTAACACAAAGATTTAATGGTCGAATCGGTGGTGCCAATAAAATTGTTGAGCTTGACAAAAGTTTGTTCGTGCATTTGAAAAATAAAAAAAAAACGCAGCTCACAGCAGTACCATACCTTAATCAGTATATTAGTTTTATTATGAAACTAAACTATATTAAGATGACTGTAATGAGATATGGTAGCCTACTACTTTGAGCATTACAGAGAAATTAGGATACATATATATTGCATGTTTATTCATAGAAATAAGATTAAAAGCAAAAATGAAATATTTTATACTTGAAATAATAAAGTGATTTTTAGTTTCACATATACAGTTTATAATAATCATACAGATACGCAGAATTTGCTTTAAAGAACTTTTTATATTTTAGAAAATGGTTATTTTTTTATAAGAATATTTCCTGTGAACTTTGTTTTATATCATCAGAGAATTTATATTAAATTTGTGTATACATAAAAATGTCTCACATGTGTCTAGTTTTTTAAGTTTTATTTTTAATAATTGGATAAAAATTTAATACATTATAACCATTCTTTTAATCATATTTACAGAAGTAGATTAATCCGTTTTTTGAAAGTCGCAGTAACAACTGCTATCTAATCATCACCCCCCTCCCCCTCTCCTCTTTCGGACTAATAATCTTGAATATGTGGGAAAATTTGTAACATAAATTTGTTTTCTTTTTTTAACCTATAAATTATTTTTATATTATTCATTTTTAGCCAGAATATTCATTAAAACTATTAAAATTTGCCAAACCAAAGTGAAAAAATATACAATTTGCATAAATTGATATGTCTAACTTAAATACATGCAAAGCAACATAATGAGTTACATTTAAAGCATTGATTTGGATAATTTATTAAAATATCAGAATATGAACACAATAGTTATTCTTAAAAATAATTTTTCTCACAACGCTTCTCTTGAAAAAAAAAAAAAAAAAAAAAAAAAAAAAAGTGATTAATCATCTCATGGAACATAGTAAACCAACGAAATATCTACAAGTTTTACTTATAATTGATGTGCATAAGACACATAATATACTAAATTAGCAATTTAGAACTTGTTGATTGGACAAGAGCCAGTCATATGCATATTCTTATCAGGAGTGTTGTAGTGGAGTGTATATTCAGGTATACGGCGTATACCTTCCGGATTTTTAAAGAAGCTCTCTATACCCTCTGTTTCTCAAATAAAGCTATAGCATATACCTTAGGCATGATGTTCATGACTTTAGTGTATACTCTGTGCCTATCATGGAAGACGGTAGTATTCCGAGTGACGCAGCCTTAAGCCTAAAATCGTACCGTATCGTATCGTATCATAGAATTCGTAGATGGCGGAACTCATATATACAGCTAACTCGAGATCAAAGAAAACGCGAAAAGCTGCCTTTTAATAATTCAGCAGATATAGGTCTTATTGTTCTGAATTTTCTAGAACAGTCTTATATCTGCAGTCTAATCGTATACTGAAATTTTTACATTTCTACGTGCAGTATATTTTGAGATCTAAATAGCCATTTTTAAAGTGAAAACGTTGGTATGCTATCGAGGAAGTTCCTAATTTGAAAATCTCGAAAACGGTTCTAACGATTATTTTTAAATTGATACATAATATAAATGTGATTAAGGCGAGGTGAATAACACTTTTCTTTTTTCTGGGAAAACTCTCGTTCGTTAAATAATTCGATTTTTTTTTCTCTCGAAAATGACATGGGCGATTTTTTTAAAATCAAATAAATATGTTTCAGATGAACCAAATAACAATTTACTTGTTTCCAGAAAGACTCTTGTTCGTTTTATAATGCGCATGAAAAATCGGACTATATTTCTTCGCCATTCTATGGAAATTTCACCGAAAATGCATGACACTGTATTCATATACATGCTTTCTTTTTAACCACTTTTGGGGAGAAAAATTTTGTCTTCCCACTGGCTGAGTGGTTAAGGGCCATCGTCTACTAATCGTAAGATAGGCTGTTCGATACTCCCTGATACTTGTTTTCACATGTGAATGTTTTTTTTTTTTTTTTTTTTTTTTTTTTTTTTTTTTAAGTCTGTTAGTTGACCATTATTCTCAGTTCCTTTGTAATTTTTTAATTGCTATTAAGTTAAATAAAATTACAATTATAATGACGCCAATTTGATGATGATTATTTCTTGGCAATTTTTCAACAATAAAAATATTACCATAAATTTTATAAATATATTTAATTTCAATCACTTTACAAAAAATATACATTAATAATTATTATTTGAATATAAATCACACGATTAGAAACGTAAAAAAATAATTCATTTCAGCTCTTCTTTTTATAATATCATTTTTTATTATTATGACGGTCAATCAATATATAATCACTGACATCCATAATATTATTATTATTATAATTATTATTTTCCTTGATAAAAACTATTGTGATGTAATAATTCTTTTATAATAAATAATTTAGTTGAAATGTTTTATTTATAAATAACAATGAAGTTTGATAACCCCCAGACAATTGTTTTTATTTAACTTTGCAATATAAGCAATTTAAGTTTACATAATAAGCATATCAGAATTCTGGTGTCACCATCTTTTGACGCAATTGCGTACTACATTTTGTCTCTTATTCGGAAAAAAAAAACTAACGCTCTTCGTCGCTTTGAAAGAATCTCTTGTGACTAGAGGTCTATTTCGCAAATATTAAGAAAATTACTGCATACAACAATATTAAAATGGGTAGTATTATAGATAAATGTTTGATAAAAACGTTGAAGTAGACAGTTTTTAAATCGAAGAATTATTTTAAGAGATATTTAATGTTAAATCTGGATAAAATTGTCTCATTAAAAAAGTCTCATAGGAAAAAAAATATATACATGGGAATTTAATCATTTTCATTCAATTTAATCATTTAATAGAAACTCGAAGTTTGCAGAGTGCATTTATTATTTTTAACTTGCCTAATTTTTTGACGGTTTATTTCAATTTTAAATTAAAAATTTCAGAATTTCCAGAGATATTTTTTTACATATTTTAGAAAAGGTTATTTTAAATTGTTGCCAATTGTTAAAACAGCGAAAAGAATAATATATCCTTTAAATTAAAAATTTATTCACACGTGACTATTATAAACAGAAAAAAACCCTTTTAAATTAGAATTAAATGATAACGTGTTAAAAGCAGGAAAATATTAAACATTACGTCATAAAAATTGTTTTTACACATGCTTACTTAAAATGAAAGAAAATTATAAAATAATCAATTATTTTCAAATTAGAATTAAATGATTACGCATTAAAAGCAGGAAAACATTAAAAATTACGTCATAAAAATTATATTTACACGTGAATATTAAAAGAAAAAGAAAATTTTTAAATAATAAATTCATTGATATGTATTAAAAGTCGTAAATGGAGGAAATTACGTCATATTGGCCAAATAATAATATTGCAAAACAGTTTAAATTAAAAAATATATTTATATGAGAGATTTATTTCAAATTTCGAGATGATATTTTTAACTATAGTTGCCAATTTTAAGGTAGCGCAAATAATAATATTATCTTTCTAATAATAAAAATATTTCCAGTTGAATGTTACAAAGAAAAAGGAAAGTTTGGGGAAAATTATGTCAGATTTAAAACGTTACATTTAAAATCTCTTATTTAAAATCATTTTCTTATAGCGTTGTTAAAAAATACCATAAAGCAAAGACTCTGTTGATTTAGTTCCTTTTATATTTGGTAATTTCCAAATGTTTAACTAATCTTATTTAATCAAGCACGGAAACAGCAACTAACAACAGCTGATTCGGTCTTGAAATCCCTCAGCAAAAGGGAAACCCGTTTACAGTAAGATCGCCATTGATTTTTTAATTATACAGAGCAGCCTCGATTATCCGAGCTAATTGGGACTGTTAGTAAATCGGAATCGGAAATATCGGTTAATAGAATCTGTGTGTAAAAACTCGCCGTGATTGCGAATTTAACATCTCTTTTAAAAAAATATATAGAACGTTTTTTAAATAATAAAAATAAATATATGTAAAGTTCTGTTTCACAGCTTAACAAATTTAAAAAGAAAATCAACTACCAGTAGTAAATTTTAAAATGCAAATTGAAAAATTTACGAAAGTTCACACAGCCACTGGAAACAAAGCATTGTTCGCTATTGACTTCTCAGGGTCCAATGTTTCTTTGGAGTTGAGTGCTTTTGGGGGCAGAAGGGACTGTATAGCACGGACAGTGAGCTAAAGAGTGTGGTTATTTTTAAGGCTCATTCAAAAGGGAAAAAAATCAGACTTTGTTATCGGCTCGGTTAACAGAAACCTCGATTAATCGAAGCTCGGTTAATCCAGGTTCTACTATAATTCAATCTTCCGTAATCTTTTTAAAGCAGATCAAATTAATGGACTTTAGCACAAAGTCACATAGCTGATAACTGCCATGCTTGTTGGCCACCTTTTTTTCAAAAGGTTTGCTTCGCCTTATTCAATTAATGAGATATCTCCGATAAAATAAGTCACATTTTCCCGTTCTAAAATACTGGTATCCAAAAATCGTAGCATGTAACTGACACTACAAGTACTCATGGAACTAGACTATTTTAAGTCTGATATTTATTATAGACTATATAAAATTATTAAAAATATATATTATGATAGGAACTAGCGGTCCTCGTCCGCTATTTACGTTACGGATATAAAAATCATGTTTTTTTTTTTAGGGAAAAAGAAATAAAAACCTATTTGACGATAGGTTTATAAAGACACATTTTGTATTTGTTATATTTCCGGGGATGAGGAGGGGGGGGACTATTTTGATTAAATATCGCAATTAGTACACATGGCAGATATAATTATGATAGACACTAGCGGGTTTCGCCCCTCTATGGCGCCTTATGGGTCCAGCTTCCAAAACTCAGAAACTACCTTTCGGACATCAATGCACAACAGATTCCAAACGTTATAATTAACTTAATAATCACCCTATATAGCATTAAAGTAAATTTATGAGTACTGCATACTATTTTTTATAGTAATTTCTGAAGAGAAAAATTTATTTCGGTTCCATTCTTAGGTACTGGTCTGAAAAATTTTGAAAAAGGGGGGAAGGAGGGGACATGAGACTGCTGTTTGTCAAACAACACAACGGGGTCTGGCTTATTCAACTTGGTTTTTGATGACTTCAATTGGAAGGTGGTTTGTTTAAAAGAGTGCATTCCCTGCCCCATGAAATTTGGAACTATTGGTGCACCATCTATGTAAGGATTTAATAATTATAAATTAACATTTTGGATTTATTAATTTAAGGATAAAGTGTTTTTAAAGGAATATCAAATGAAACCCTCTGTGCGATCTGCGATTATACTTACCCACTTGTTTTTATATACAAACTGCTATAAGGAAAATTGTAATAAAATAGTAAAAATTAAATCTGCATTAAATCCCATAAGTATCTTTTTTTTTAAATCATTTTATCACTAACCTCAAAAAAGTAATGATATCAATGCAAAAACCCTTGACGGGTTAAAAGTTTCTGACGCAGCACTTTATCTTATGCTCTAAGAATTTTAAATATGGAACTTAAAAATACTGATATCAAATTTTGAGTGACGTTATGCTATTTCTTAAAAAATATATTTGTATTTATTTCATCATTTTATTTTTGTTTTATTTATAATCGCATGTGCAAAAGTTATGTTCAACATGAAAAGCTGCATAAAATTTTATTCGCTGTTGCTTTATCATTTACATCTCTCATAAATTCAAAATATGAGTTTTAAAAGATATGATATAAAATTTAAGTGACGCCTTGATGTGACTTTAAAAGGTTTGTTTTAAAATTCAATTTAAATTATTTTTGACTTGGTTAAAATATTTTTTACATCTACACAATACTTTTAATTTTCCAATTCACTGTTAAATATATCACTTTCATTGAATCTATACTATGCATTGAAATGTATTTATTTCAATAAATTGATTTATCTTTTGTGTCACGCTATTCAAAATTGTGAGTATGATTTATGTAAATGGTTTCTTTGCGTCATTGTGTCCAAACTACATGAAATGTATGAAAAAGGATAGTTTGACGCAAATAAACCATTTACATAAATCTTACTCACAATTTTGAATAGCGTGACACAAAAGATAAATCAATTTATTGAAATAAATACATTTCAATGCATAGTATAGATTCAATGAAAGTGATATATTTAACAGTGAATTGGAAAATTAAAAGTATTGTGTAGATGTAAAAAAATATTTTAACCAAGTCAAAAATAATTTAAATTGAATTTTAAAACAAACCTTTTAAAGTCACACCAAGGCGTCACTTAAATTTTATATCATATCTTTTAAAACTCATATTTTGAATTTATGAGAGATGTAAATGATAAAGCAACAGCGAATAAAATTTTATGCAGCTTTTCATGTTGAACATAACTTTTGCACATGCGATTATAAATAAAACAAAAATAAAATGATGAAATAAATACAAATATATTTTTTAAGAAATAGCATAACGTCACTCAAAATTTGATATCAGTATTTTTAAGTTCCATATTTAAAATTCTTAGAGCATAAGATAAAGTGCTGCGTCAGAAACTTTTAACCCGTCAAGGGTTTTTGCATTGTAGTGTATACCTCTGGGTTTTTTACGACTACATCACTGATTCTTGTCAAAGCTTGTTACAAAAAAGGTGGAATTGAGTGAAATAAATAATGGGGGATTTTCTCTTGAGTTGCTCTCAGATTAAGGTCCAGGTACTAAGAAGTTGTTTGTTGGCAAAATGATTTACTTTCCCTCTCAAAAAGGACCACATTTCTTTTAGTTAAGTTTATGTGACCACACAGACAATAAAAGGATGTTTATGTGTGGCCTATAACTGACCATAGAAATCTTGTATACTATACAGAAATAGAGGAAAGTTGTGTAAAATGAAAAAACTCAGATATGTACAAATTCGTTTTTTTATGTGGCTTAGCATAATTATCATAGAACTGCAAAAAATCATGTAAAGAAGTTAACTAGTTTATATTTCCCTTTGCCCTAATCTGGGGTGTAAAATGATAATTTTCGTCAATTATGTTACACCTTTAATACATCACAGAAATTCAAGAATAAAAATTTAAAAAAAAATAATTTTATAAGTTATAATTTTATAAATTGTGTTGTGCAAAATTTTATATATATTTTCGGAAAATTTTAATTATTTTTAAGTATTTCACTATGCCCCACGTTCCCCTACTGCAATTTCTATTTTACACAAGCAGTTTCATAAACAAGCAACTTTTTGAATTAAAAAAAATATATATTATCCTTTGACAAGAGTTTTTACTGCTATTAAATTGTGCCACATTCTAATATGAGCATGGAGAAAACTTTATCATAAGGAATTCAAATAGCTAAACATATATACAAAATACGTAAATGAAGTACAATTAATAAATATCTATGTGTTTTAATATTGTTTTTTTTCTTAGCTTTATCAGTTTTAAATGTACTTTGAACTTTGAACTTTGAAATGGGGGTGTGCTCTGAGACCTATAGCGGCATGGCTGTCGTCTCAAATGATCCAAATGATCAGAACATATCCATGAATAAGCATCCATAACAACAATTAGTACAATGCAAAAAAGCCATAGTTGGCGATCGAAAAAGCTTGCTTTAAATGTCTGAATAGAGAAGGGAATGAGTCCACAAGTCAGCAAGGTTGATGACTCGAAAAGTCCAGCGAAGCAGGTACAGAAGGCAAGAAGATTATACCTAGAACCGATATGCAAAAACTTGAGAGTCGACGACCGAAATAACGGAGAATTGCAGAATTTCTTTGAGAACTCCGGGAAGGAGTGGAAGCACTGACCATGTAACACAGAACTATCCCAACATAATCCACGCTGAGAGTTATACTTTTGGCAAGAGAATAAAATGCGCTCCAAGGAGTCAGGAACTAGGCAGACGCCACATCTGTTATCATCTACGAGACCAAAACGGAAAAGGAGAGCCGGCGTGATCAGCATCTTGCATAACAATCGCGAGATAAGAACAGCCTCTCTTCTATTCGAGGACCAGGAGTTCGTCAGCTTAACACTGGGAATTTCCCCATGTGAGGTCAGGTATTTGCTTGAATTGTACTGATGTCGCAGTTGTAGAGAAGTATTTCGTTTCTGATGCTGGCTGAGATCTTTAAGGGAAATCCAGTTCAGAAGGACGTCAGAATCACAGACACTTCTGGCTAGACTGTCGGCTTTCTCGTTCAGTGGGATACCACGGTGACCCGGCACCCAGCAGATCCGGATACTTGGGGAATGACAAGCAATTCGTTGAAGCTTATTAGAGAGCCACAGAATGACTCTAGGAGACTTAATGGAGACAAAATTGAGCGCAGTGATAACAGATCGACTATCGGAGAGGAGCAGGGTGGGGCGACCCAAAGCAACCAGTTCGTCTACCGCTGTCCCAATGGCTAGAGCTTCCGCCGTGAAGATGGAGTTCACCGGGTGAATTCTGTAACCGAATTGAGAATCCGCAGAGCACCCAGCAATGGAAGCGGAGGACAGAGATTTCGAAGCATCTGTAGCTATAATCTGCCAATCATCAGTAAGGCACTGTAGAAAATCCATGAAAAAGGGGACAATAATACTGCTATCCAAATCCTTCTGTTGAAAGGGCAGGTCGTCAAGGTGAAATTGTACTATTTCCCGGTTCCAAGGGATGGGCATCTGGAAAGGAATCACATGTTCAAGCTGACCGTCAATCTGCTCGAGAAGATCTGCTATACTGGGAATAATATCCACAAAGTTGAAAAGATTGCCGTCAAGGAATTTCCAGAACGGGGACTTGCAATCTAACGAGCAATGTTTTATCCAAAATCTAGATGCCAGTAGGCTGAGCCTAGTAGCAATCAGAGGGGATCCAGCATGCTGACGGAGTAAAATGTTGGGGACCCATTTCGGGAGTCCAAGGGCTGTCCTAATGGCCGTGGTTTGAAGAACTTCGAGCTTTGTGAGGAGAGTATTACTTGCTGTGAGTAGAGTGGGAGCACCATACTCTATCAAGCTCCGGATGGAAACGTTCGCCAAGATGAGAAGGTGGTAAGACCTTGCTCCATAACGGTTATTAGAAATAGCCTTTAGGATATTTATTCTGTTGAAAGCTTTCTTCCTGAGGTACTCTGCTTGCCTGAGGAGACCCCCACGCCTCGTAATATAAAAGCCCAGGAACTTAATTTCCTCAGACCACTCAATCAGACCACCGTTTATACTGAAATCGAAGTCGCAAACATCACGTCTACTTGAAAGATTTACTGCATGACACTTGTCCGGACGAATAGCCATTTTCCAATACCGGCACCATTGAGCAACCAGGCGGAGGCCCTCTTGAAGTTTTGTCCGACACAAAAGCAGGGTGGCTTCGGCGCAATAGATAAAGATGTCATCAGCATAGAGTAGGTACTTGACCCCAAGGCCATCCAAGATCTCAAAGAAATCATGTAGAAAGATCGAGAATAAAATAGGGCTAAGAACTGCCCCCTGGGGCACCCCTCTACCAATAGTGCGAGCTGAAGAAAACAGACCTCTCCAAAACACCCTGATACTTCTTGACTGCAGAAAACGGTGGATCCAACAAAGAATCCGGCCAGTGATGCCGATTTGTGCAGACTTTAGAATGAGGCCATCCACATAAACAGAATCATATGCAGCTTGCAAATCCAAGGAGATACCCACCAGAAACTTCTTGTTTCTCTTGGCACTGGCTGAATCCAGGTGGAACATCTGAAGAGCGGTTTGACTGTCTCGGAATGGCTGGAAGCCAAGGTGCCTGTAATGAAATATGTTATTTTCAAGAAGATACTTGGAGATGCGGTTTGCTATCATACGTTCACAAATTTTGCACATTACGGACGTTAGTGCTATTGGGCGGTACGAAGCTACCTCATTCGTCGGTTTTCCTGGCTTTGGGATGGAGAGAATGATAGCCGACTTCCAATCCTGAGGAATATCCCCAGAACTCCAGATGTTGTTATATATTTGAAGCAGAATCGACCGGGAATTGTCGTTCAACCCCTTAAAGAAGGCTGCATTTATTTTATCTGCACCCGGAGTAGAGGCCTTAGTTCGACGGATGGCATCCGTTAGTTCAAAAATATCAAAGGGCTGGTTTAGCTGAATGCAGCCTGTGCCGCCATAATCCACAGGAATTGGTTCATGAACAATATCCTCACTGAAATGGTTAGCCAGAATTTCTGCCTGTGAACCAGCATCAGAAACCAGACTCCCATCCTGAAGAAGGCAGAAATGGGAATCGGGGGATGCACTGGACCGGTTTTTAATCTTCCGAAAGACTTTGTATAAAATATGAGGATCATTAGCTTTCTTGCATGCCGCATCCCAGAAGTGTAGCTTGGCATCTCTTATGACCTGGCGGAGCTTCGCTGCCACCATCTTACACTTTGTCCAGTACTCCATGGACACTAATTGGCGCGCATTCCGCAGAAGAAACTTTTTTTGGTTGTGTAAGTTATTACATCTAGCCGACCACCAGGCCGGGAAACCATTGGGCTTCGGAGTATTCGGAATTTTATGAATGTTAATAAGATTCTGAATTGTATCGGTAAAGGACTCATAATCTGTAGTAGAGCTAGAGGCTAGCAATGAGTTGGCGTCTTGACAAATCCGATTCCATCAAAACCGGAGCGAATGAGGATGCGGAGGAAGGGTGAGGCTTACAGAGATGGAAATGGGGAAATGATCACTGTTGACGGGGTCATCACCAACCTGGAGAGAGGAACAGGCAAACAGTTCCGTCGAGCAAAGAGATAGGTCGATCAGGGAGTAGGCCCCACCAGGAGCAACATGAGTAGGCGACACCGTATTCAAGAGGCAGAAAGAACTATCCACCAGCCAGTTTGCGAAACCCTCACTGCCTTGTGAAGAGAAGGAGGAGCCCCAAAGCGGGTGATGCAAATTGAAATCGCCCAGAATGAAGGAAGGTCCCGTGAGGACCCTGCAAATCTTATTCAGATCATTGACCACCGCCCCAGAATTGGAGTAAATGTTAATAATATTAAAAGACGAATTGCCGTGAAAAATTTTTACTCCCATAATTTTATTAGTAAGGTTGAGAGAGTCAAGACTGATGAGGGAGGAAGACAGCGAAGAGCTGACAGCAATGGCGAGACCACCCCCTGGGCGACCCACCCTGTCAGCGCGATAAACAATCTTGCCAGGAAGGTTGAGAGACTTGTCCGGAGTTAAAAAGGTTTCCTGGAAGACCAGCACAGCAGCAGAAGTAAAAGGGGGACCATTGAGCCAGACTAATTTATTCCATATAGAACGGCAGTTCCACTGTAAAATGTTAAGGGACATATTGAAAAACGCCAAGATCAAAAGGAAAGAGGAGAGACGTAGAAACAAACACCCGACCCAGAAAAACTGTAACAATGATCACCAGAACCACAAAAAGTAATAATCCAACAGGCGAGCTGAATTCCACCGCCAACATCAAAAAGAAAAGCGGAAAACAGTCCATAAAATTTGATACCACAACCAGAATACCAAAAACCAAAGACAAAAGGAAATGCAGCAGATACACAGCCAGGCAAGATACAGATCGTAGATGCCAGCCCACGAATCTAGAAACAAGACAGACCAACACTTGAGGTCAGCCAAAAAGAGAAGGGAAAAACAAACAAATAAAAACATAAGGTTTTTTTTAAGGTTTTATCTTCCTTTCTGTTAGGACGTTTCCGCCCTGGCTGCATGTCACTAACCTCTGCCATAAATTTCATTATAACGTTACTGAGGGCACTAATCGACTCCAGTACCTTTCTGAATGTTTTGCAATCATTTCTACCAGTACACGAACCAAGTTGTTCGTCCTGGTTTCAACTATTTTTTGTAATTCCTCATAGTCCGATTTTTTTATGCTGGCCACCTTGGCATAAGATTCGGTGTTCGGCCTCTGGGAGAATCGTCTCCGGGCCTCCACAAATGATAGGAAGTTTTTGCATTTAAAGTTCAAAAATTCAATTTCTTTCAAACGGAATGGGCACTGCAAATAGTCTGCTCTGTGCTCATTTTTACAGTTTGAACATTTAACCGGCAGTGTGCATGGACCCGAATGAACCGTACCACATGTGACACAAATCTGGTCAGAAGTACACTTCACCGTTGAATGATTAAATCTATAACATTTGCCACACTGGCGCGGCCTGTCAATAAATTGACGTATGGAATGTAACGATCTCCAAATTTTTATCTCTGCTGGCAAATTCATACCTAATGACGTCACAAAAACCGGTGACACCTTGTTCAGAGAGTCCTTCCTTATGATTGTTCTAAGTTCAAAAATCTTTAATGAGTTGACTTCCTCAATTTCCTGCCCTAATTCAGCCAGAGGAATGTCAACAGGAACATTGAAAATTAAAAATTTGTTTGTTAAATTTTCCCACACCACCCGAATTCTAATAGACACCTCCAAAAACTCCGACCAGTTTACTATTTCAGACGCACAGGCCACTCTCCTGGTACTTAAAATAATACACCCATTTCTCGTGTAACGAACATTATCAATGTCCTCCACCTGAGTAAGTTTCTCTTTGAACTCTGCTTGCACCACTCTTGGGTCACGTTGTGGAATTGCTTTTGAGTCATTACTTTGTAAAAAAATATTAAATGCCTTACCTCCATTTGCCGCCGCCCACTGTAGAAGCAAATCCAAAGCCGCTTACGACTGAACCGCATTACTATTATTTCCATCACTCACCAGATTATTTTCAACCGCTTCCTCCATTGACTCCACAATTACCACCGGAGGCATGGGCGTAATCTGGCGGGGGCAAGGGGGGCATATGCCCCCCCAGTTTCTTAAGAGCAGGGGCAAGACATGTATTTTGCCCCTCCAGTTTTTTGTCTTGTTTTCAAATTTCTGTATTTACTTTTTCGCTTTTTTTTACCCCTTTAGTTTAATAATTTATATTACTATATTACTATCTTGGGTTTGAACTAGAATTGTATACAGCAAAATCAAAATAGCCAGAATTAATGTTTTCACGTTGACATAAGTAATTTTCCTTATGTCTTGACAAAACCTTCTGCTATAATAACAGTTCAAGAGATTCTTTTTCCGTCTCCCTTTTTTTTCCTTTTTGTACAAAGTAGAAAACTTATTTTCCTCTTCATTTCCAGGGATTTTTTTTTCGGGGGGGGGGGGGGGGTGTGCACGTGTGGGAAGAGGTGGGAATAGATATCACGATTACTGTATCTTGACTCTGACCATTGTCCTTTTTCTTAAGATAATATAAGCACAAAACAAGAACTTCCTGGCCCTCAGGTCTCTCGACTATAGTGACGCTCCTTGAATATACTCGTAGCGTCATTCCAGTACTGGTCAGCTGAGGAAATTCTCGTGGAGTCTGGATATACAGATGCACACACATTCCGTTCTCTCGCGTACATACAGGGACTAGAGTCTTGCACATGTCGCGTTTACCCGGTTGTACTTTTGGGCGTAATCTGGTGAGGGCAAGTGGGGATCACATACCCCCTAGTTTTTCAGGAACAGGGCAAATACCTTTTGCCCCTACAGTTTTTGTATCGCTTTGTAGTTAAAGCCCAGCTTTGTATTTCATTTTTTTTAATTTAACCATTTATATGCTACTTTGCGCACGAACTGGCATAAGCATTGGATAATTCAAAATAACCAGAATTAACGTCTTCACGTTCATAGAAATAATTTCTGATGCAGTAGTCAAAGCTCAAGTAAGAATATTTCCTCTCCTCTATTTTTCAGAAAAGCGGAACTATTTTTCCTTTTTTATTTTCATAGAACTATTTAAATGCACATGTGGGATAGATCTCTTGATTACTATCTTTTGATTCTGACTATTGTCATTAGGGTTTCCTTCATCTGACGAAACCCTATTCGTCTCACTCGTCTGTCTGTCCGTCTGTCACAGTGCCCGTAACTATATATGTTGGAGACTTGAAATTTTGCATACTTATAGCTGAACACCTCACATCAAACGAGAAATCGTAAAAATTTGAAAAAGTAGTAATTAATGGACGTTGTTAATTTAAAAAAACCCAATTACAAGATCTGAAAGGCATTCATGATCCAACAAAAGCATAAATTTTTTATTGAATTATAAAAACTATCTCTTCCATCGATTATAACCGGGTGTCATTTTAACAGCAGATAAGGACTAGCGATTGCTTTAAGGCGCTTTTATTTCTTTTCTACTCATCCCAGAAATTCGAAATTAGTACCACAAGACGGGAAAGAAAATCAGCTTTCAGAAATTCTAAAAATTATCTCGATCGTACCATAAAAACTTTGAAATTCGTTAAAAATAGAGAAAAAAATCTTTTATTTTCCTTCATTTGTGAAGGCGACAGATGTCTGATGAATTGAATTTCCGGCGATAACCAGAGAATATAAAACAGGTCTTGCGGTCAGAAACAGACTCAGAATTCAGAATTTTTATATAAGACTAAATTTATATATCGATTTTCGAGCTATGATTTTTATGCCATCCGACGTAAAATTTCATCCTCTTTCAGAATATGTCTTTTTTTTTTTTAATTTCGACAATCAGAAGCGAAGATAATTAATTTTTTGGTAATTAAAACCAGAATTGCATTTTTTGCACGGCAGGCCAAGTGACACGGAAAGAAAAAGAGTTACATTTTTACCCGGTAGCAGAAAGTGCGTGACGTGCGTCGCAGATTTATTTTGGACCTTGGAGATAAATTTGCCAACTTGAAAAAAAAAAAGGTATTTCCTTTAAAAAAAAAAAATAAGTACGAAAATTCTGACAAAAAAGATCGTGAATTCGACAAATGGTCGCAAAAAAATCGGTAATTTATAGCCAAAGGGTCGCTGCAAAAACACAAATTTCGTCAAAAGATCCTGGACATAAACATAAATTCCGTCCTGGGGTTGTGGAAAAAATACAAATTTCCGTCACAGAATCGCGGAAAAACGCGAATTTAGTCAAAGGTTCGCGGAAAGAACCTGAATTTAGTCAAACGATTGTGGGGGAAATGTAAATTTAGTCAAACGATCGCAAAAAAAAAAAAAAAAAAAAAAAAAAAAAATGCAAATTTATGTCAAATGATCGTGAAAAAACGCAAATTTATGTCAAAGGATTGCGGAAAAAACGCGGAATTTCGTTAAAAGATCCTAAAAACCGTAAATTTCTGCCAAAAGATCGCTGTTTAAACTTGAATTTTATCCAAAAATTCCAGAAAAAACATGAATTTCGTTCCATGGGCGCGGAGAAAAAAGTAAATTTCTGTCACAAAATCGCAGAAAAGGCTTGAATTTCGTCAAACGATCGAGGAAAAAACACGAATTTAGTCAAATGATCGCGAAAAAACGCAAATTTTTGTAAAAGAATTGCGGAAAAAAGCAGAATTTCGTCATACAATAGCGAAAAACGCAAATATCTGCCGAAGGATCGCTGAAAAAGCGTGAATTTCGTCAAAAGATCTCGGGAAAAACGTGAATTTCTTCCCAGGGGTGCCGCAAAAAACGCAAATTTCTGTCACAGGATCGCGGAAAAAACACGAATTCCGTTAAAGGGTCGAGGAAAGGACACAAATTTAGGCAAACGATTGCGAAAAAACGCAAATTTCTGTCAAAAGATCGCAGAAAACGCGAAATCTCATCATAAGATCGCGAAAAATACAATTTTCTGCCAAAGGATCGCGGTAAAAACTCAAATTTCGTCAAAAGGACACCTGATGGATGTACAGAATTCCTAAATTTCAACTTAGTTTATTCCTGACTCCTACTCTTGTAATGATAAATTCTTATCATTAAATGAAATATCTTTTTTTTTTCCCTTTCAGTTAAAGAAAAAAATAAAGCTCTGTTCTCTTAATATATCTCTTATTATATATGAAAGATCTGATAAGATTTCTGTGAAATAGATAATCAGTGTGGTCACTATTTTCCTTATGTGTTATTCTATGCCATTTTTATGCACGTATCTAAAAGTATGCTGGAATAGTATTTGTTCTCGAGTATATGAACCATGTTACATATTCATTATTATTTAATTCTTCATAAAATATTAATTTTTGCTATTTACTTATTTCGATTAATATTATAGTTGGAATATAGTTCTATCTATTTATAGTATTAATCAGTAAGAACCCTAATTATTTTAACACTTATAATGTTTGTACATAATCGCAGTACAGATTTTTTTAACTATTGATTTTACAAATTTGGTTCTTTCGCATCCGGATGTTATTTCGTACGCTGATTCGTAAAATCTAAATTTAAAAAAAATCGGACCACAAATTTCCGGTTTATGAAAAAATCGATTTTTAAACATAAAAGGGATGCTTTTTCGTATAGACAATTGACTAGAATTTGTTAAAATTAGGAAAACTAAAGAACCGATCGATTTTAAACTTTGGCATAGTTCATAACACATAATAAGAATTTTAGGAATTTAAGGTGAGCTGAATTTGTGTGTGTGTGGGGGGGGAGCAAATAAGGGCTCCGTGAAAAAAATGGCTAATCTAATTTTTTTTTTTTTTTTTAACTTTACGCATTTGGTTACGTCTATTTATTAATTACATGCATTATCATTTAGCTTTTATTGCCGTTTATTTGTAAGCTCCCAGACTATCAAAGCTTGATAGCTAATGTGCCCGCATGTTCTGTATGTACGTATGTATATACGCACACGTAAGGCGATAATTCTTGATAGAAATATCCGTTTTGTTTTAAACTTTGTATAATATATAAAAAATTGAAATATGGGAGTGGACAATTTTCAGAGGGACGCATTCCTAAATATAATAGTGCTACCATTTATGCAAGGAATTATTAATTTTCTATTAACAATTTTGATTTGTTAATTTAAGGATAAAGTGTTTTGAAAGAGATATTAAACGAAATCCTCTGCATGATCTGCGATCACACTTACCCACTTGTTTTCTTTAGGATAAAATAATCTATAATTGATGATTTTTTTATGGTTTTCTGGCTGGTTTTCTCCTTACGTCCGGAAATTCGGTTCAAAACTCCAATTGATGGTATTTTCTGAAAGATCATTTACGTTTACCAAAGACTGGAAAACGTATTTCGATTACATAGTTTCTGAATAACAACACCTGCCTATTCCATGCTTTTCCGAACAAAAATAAATGAAAACTTGTGTCATAAAGTTGACCCTTTGGATTTGAGAGCAGCCTTAAGTACAATTGAAGAATATGGTAAAAAAGGAAATATGCTTTAGATAAATCGAAGCAGAAAACTTGACATTTTTTTCTTCATTCTTCCATCAAAATACTATAAATTACATAAAATTTTGTATTTAATATTTTGAAAGTAAAAACATTATATAAAAATACTGAATATTTTTATTTAGGTCTTCCCACTTTGAAAATGTGAAAAATTAAAAACATTCGAATTAAAATAAACATTAAAATCAGTGTTTAATTTAAATTTTTGTATTGCTAAAGTATCTGGATTCGTCTTAAACCAGAATGAGTGGGATCGTATCAAAAGTGTTTTTCGCTAAGAATGGCGGTTGACTTTCAGAATGTTTCTCTGATAACGGGCTCTGAACTCCCCAATTAATTACTTTTTTCACACTACATTTGAGGTTGTTTCAGAGCTTTGATAGTCAAGAACGAAAAGAGTGGGAAAAACGAGTTATCTGGAATTTCACTGGAAACTGGTGATGGTGACTATAACAGTTTACCGCCAGTTGAAAAAAAATGAACTATTAATGTTACTAGATTTAAACAGCTCTAAAATCTAACCGATGATTAAGATGTCGCATACGAATTATTTTTTCAATCAATCCCTTTCAAATTTCTCCTGTATGCTAATTTTGTTTTTTTTTTCCCCTTAATAAATGTGTATCAGTATGAAAAAGAAGAAATAATTATCAAATGAATTATTAAGGGTAAATGTCAAAAAAGCTCGCCCAATTTGAGGACAATCTATACTAATAAAAAAAAAGTTTCGCTTTGTGTGTGTGTGTGTCTGTCTGTGTGTATGCGATGGGTAGCAAAATCTAGCGTAAGTACGAAGCTGACAATTTTTGTGAAAGTAGCCCAAAGTCTCTTCTGATGCACCTCAGATTCAGAATTTTAAAATTCTAATAATTAGCTGAGTTATTAATTAAAATTCGCAAATCACTCTCATTAATAACTCATCTCGGCCCTTGCGAAAGGGAAAAAGTGATGGTGCATGCGCAGAAGCCTTATTTATGCATCAGGAGAAAATGAAGTTCGAAAAGAAGGAATTTCGGGAGCATTTTGTCATTTATTAACTTGCATCAGTCAAACTGCTTAGTAAAGTTAAAAACGGATGACATATTCTATAAGATCGTACTCTTATGTCTCAAATGCCGCAATCAATTGAAAAAAATATCACAGTTAATCCTTTGAATTTTTTTTCCAAAAAGGCTCGTTTTTTCCATGAAGCGTTTTTCTGTGCTGTTGCAGCGCCCCTCGAGGACGCAATTTTAGAGGTACCGACAAATTAAAAATGTGCTCTCAAAACTAAAACCTTCTAATCGATGGTTTTAAAAAATATGAATTTTAACCTTTTCAAATACACTGGCGAACTCAGGTCACTTCGCGTTTTATGGAGACGATATTTTTTTAACCCTAAAAGTAACAAAACGTCCATACTTTAACACACTTTACTTTTTACTTTACACACCATACTTTTTTTTTTCTGTTTAGAGCATCTCTATAGACCAGATTTACATAACCTACAAAATTTTTGAAACGTTCGAACGGGTATAAAATATTTTTTAGAAGATAAAATATGTGAAAAATTATATGGAAATAAAAAATTTTGAGTGTTTCGTCGCGGTTTCGCCCCTTCAGGGCACAATTGTAGAGGTACTGACAAACCAAAAATATGTTCTTAAAGGTGAAACATTCTTCTAATCGATGTTATAATGGGCTTTTAAAAATAAGAATTTTAACCCTTTCAAACATACCGGCACGGAGGTCACTTCGCGCCTCACGGTGACGATATTTTTTCTATGCTAAAAGTAACTAAACATGCGTATTTTGACAGAAACTTTTTAGAGCATTTGGATAGACCAGCTTTACGTCACCTGTAAAAATTTCGAAACGTTCTGACGAGTATAAATATTTTTATAAACTAAAATATATGAAAATATCTACGAAATCAGTAAAAACCTGGGTGTTTTTGCGCGGTAAAAAAAGACGTCTTAATTTAAGTGTATGTGTGTGGTGATAGGGAAGGAGGGTATAAATATTTTTTAAAAAATGGCCTTAAAATTTTTGCCCCCCCTCCCCACCCCAGTCTTAGAGCCCAAGTTACGCCTATGACCGGGGGTTGCTGAGAAACTTTATCGTCAACTATATTAATCACAGAATTCGCCATGCTGCCCTCCGCAGTTTGACCTGACATAATTACAAGACACAGAATCTAATAAACCGTACACAGAAACGCAGACACCTCAAAAGGATATTTATAAAGCAGGAATAGATGCAAAACCCACTTGAAAAACACAACACTAAAAAAACACCACACAACACGCCGTGCCGCTAACCGGTAAACGCCCCCCACGTGCTTCGCGAGGAGCTCACTACCGCGCACCAACCATCTCAGTTAGTAAGTCAATGCTCTTCCTTTTTAAATGTAAAATGAGATTTAATAACAAACACAATATGGCAGATGTAAACAAAAACATATCTTGGTTTTATCTGAAAATTTTACATAAACATAAAAAATGTTTGCGCCAAAATAGTGATGTATAACAGCATCTATCAACCCTACTCTCCATCTGCTACAGCACAGTAACCATAGATTTATTGAGGTAACCTCAGAGTAAAGATAAGAAGTAGAGGCCGAATCCCATTGTTATTTCGGTCAGAACTTGAGGCACACATGTTTCTGCTTTCATCGCCAAAACGTTGTCTTTTTTGGCGGTGATCACATTATTGGCAACTGTCGTATTTGATTTATGCGAGAGAAACGCCCGACGCAAGAAAGTTTCAGCGGGAACCAGGGGAGAAAAACCGGTTTGGCGCGTTTTCTCTGCCCACCATCACGTGACGGTGGGTAGTGATCCCGGCGTCAAGAAAGGGTTGCTGTTTCTGAGTCCATTTATATGATAAGTCTATGGAGGTAACTAACCTCCGATGTAGACACAGTTTCCTGTAATGTCGCCGACTCAATTTACCCCACGGTGACGTCAGCTCCTCTTGCCCTAAAGCGTCCTCTGTAGGCTGTTTAATTCAAAGATCTTAGCTTTGCTTTAATATATAATAACCTGAAAGAATGGCAACATCATTTTAGAATAATCGAGTTTCAATCGATATTTTTAATCGAATCATATGAATCATCGACGCATTTCATGAATATCTTTGTTGTGGTATGTTATATTTTTAGTTTTTATATTATTTAATCCCAAATAGCAGGTTAGTACCGAAAATAATACTTTTTACTTATATTGTGTCGGATTATATTCTTATTCAATACGTAATCTAACAGATTAATCACGCGATGTTAACAAGTTGTTTTCAAAAGTGTTTTTTCATAAAAATTGCCCCATTGAAGCAAACTAACGAACAAAAAGAAGTCCTTTTTAAAATAGTAACATTTGTTTTTTACTGTCAGGATATAGTCTGCAACTAAACGCGTTACCGTTTAAAAAGCTTTTTAATTATATCTGTAACAGAAAGAAAATCGCTTTGTATTGAAGTATTTGTAAAGGTATATGGCTTTCAAGTAAAGGGGGTCTGTAAACCAATGCGGGATGAGTTCCATATCCTGTGCCGGAAGATTTTTGGCGAAAAAAAATCTCTCCAAAATGCCGTTTTGGCGACATGAAAATTTTTCCAAGATTGCAGAAAAACATCATTTTTAAATCTTTATATTAATTATAAATCAATGATTTTGCACAATTTTTAAAGATAGAAAATGATATAAAAACATGGATTTATAAATTACACAAAGATTTAAAAACGAAGTTTTTGCGCCATCTTGGAAATTTTTTTCCGATACAATTACACAAATTTTAGCAGCATTCTAAATAAATGTCCTTTTTGAGATTAATACTTGTTATTGTCAGGGGGACTCTGCCCCCCTGAACCCCCCGTTCTTAAAACATTTTCGACAATAAAAAAAGAGAAAAAAACTGGCCAGAAACTTTTTATAAATTTCAACAATATTTCAAAAACTATTATTTTTAATGCAGGTAAAATTCCGCTCACAACTACCAAAAAGAAAAAAATGTATAAAAATAGAAAAAATGTATAAAAATAGAAAAAATGTATAAAAATAATTTAAAAATGCTTACACACACACACAAAAAAAAACCAGTAAGAATTGAATGTTTATAAAATGATCCCATTTAGGGTCTGAAACAGGGTACCAACTATTCATCTGAAAAAGCACATGTTTAGATTTATTTAGAATGCTGCTAAAATTTGAGCAATTGCATCAGAAGAAATTTTCAAAGTGGCGCAAAAACTTCGTTTTTAAATCTGTATGTAATTTATTAATCCATGTTTTTACATCATTTCCTCTTTTTAAAAATGGTGTAAAATCATTGATTTATAAATAATATAAAGATTTAAAAATGATGTTTTTCCGCAATCTTGGAAAAATTAACGAGACTTTACTTACAACGACCAGCACAGAGAGTAATCCGAATGTGAGTGTGTCAGTGTGGCGTCGGAGCAAATTCTTATCTAACCGAATTCAAAATTTGCTGACTAACAGTTCCCGTGATACTAGTAAACCAATAAGCATCAAGATAGTCGTCAACCAGTTGTCCGGTTTTAAAAAGGCATTTCCAAAGAAAAAGCAACCCTAAAGCCGTTCCAACGATCCGAAATCCGACGAACAAACTTAAACCAGATCGAAACATTTATCGCCAAACAAAGCGCGCCAAAAAAATCACCAAATCTTCTGGCACAGGTTATGGGACTCTTCCCACCAATGCTTGCAAAATACTCAAAATATTTAGAAGACTCATTCATAGAGGCATTTTTTTTGGGGGGGGGAGGGGATCTCAGTTTACTTACCACGAACAGAACAATTAATCACCTCTTGCCAGTGACCCGGAGCTGAACAATTTTTGATGCTCCAGCTCCAGCTCCGCTCCTAGAGAAAATACTGTGGCTCCGGCTCCAACTCGGCTCCGACTTCGCGCTTTTGAGTTGCAGATTTTAATTTACACGTTTAATTTTTTGCTCACAAATACTTTCTACCTCATTAAAGATCTGACAAAATGCATTTTTCTTCTCATCAAACTTCAAATGCTTGTTCAGAAAGTATGACATCTAGCTTTTGCTTTTAAAATAGAAAGTTTGGTGGAATTTTAAACAGAAAAATCTTAAATTTCTTCTACACTTTTCAAACAGCCAAAATTGTACAACTACACATGTAAACAACAGGCGACCATATTTGTTTTCGAATAGTGTTGTCAGTTAGTTCAAGTAGAAAGTAGAAGTAAAGTAGTGTTACCATGTTTTGAGAAGGTTTCCTTCTCTAATAATAATAATAAAAACCTAAAAAATGATATAATTAAAATACTGAATAATGATGTACAGTAGAAGATCTTTATAACGCAAACCTAAAAACGCAAGGTTGTGCGTTATATAGAATTTTGCATTATATGGATCACATTTCACACATCATTAAATTTACCTTATAAACACGACCATATAAATCTGAAAGATACCAAAATACATTAGAGTATCTTTATACTGCACTTCTTGTCACCAGGAATTATCCAAATTATAATTTTTTGCATTATATGATCATTTTACATTGTTTATTTTATAAACATGGTCCAACTATACCTGGACCCAATCATTCATTATATTACTCATTTCCAAAAATATAATATTTATTGTAATAATAGCAATTTTTTTTCATTAAAAAGTTTTGAATTAAGGAGATAAAGTTAATGTATCAAATGTAGTTTTCTAGAGAGTAGCAATTTTTACGATGTGGGATTTCAGGTGCTTCTTACCTGCAAAATTCATTGTTTACATCTGAGAAGTTGTGCGTTATATGGAGAATTGCATTATATAGAATCGCGCTATAAAGATCTTCTACTGTAATTAAAATATTTTGAGCCTAAAAATTTAAAAGACTGAAAAAAAAAAAAAAGATTTAAAAGAATATTAAAAACTAAAGGAGCCCTGGAGCTGGGGAAAATTTAGAGCTCCAGTTCCGGCTCCGGCTCCAGGGAAAACACAGCTCCGGAGCGCTCCGGCTCCAGCTCCACCTCCGGGTCCCTGCCTCTTGCTGATACTTTTATTGCGTAATAAGTATTTGCGACCCTTACTTAATATTTGAATGACCCTTTTGTTATTTTGCAGCCATCAATGTGTATTTAACTGGTGTTGTATATCTGTTTTTAATTTGATGTTTTATAAGAAAAAATTACACTACTAGGAGAGAGGGGGAACATTTTTCAAAGAAATCCACATATTTCTTACTTGAATTATATTTATTGAATTTTAAATATTTCGTGAGAGAAAGAATGTAATTCTGCATCATATGAAATAAAAAATTACAGTTTTGCAAATAAATTAAATATGTTGTGAGGCTTTAAAAAGCTGAAAGTTCAAACCTGCCCTATGTAGTGGTACCTTTAAACAAATAAACAAAATATGAAAATATTTACAGTTTTTATTAAAAACTGCATATCTTTCTAAAATATAAAATAAGAATAAATTTACACAATTATATTTAACTGAAATTATTCAATTCTGAAATTAATCAAATTCTGAAATTCATTATCTTAAAGCCATTGTTATTGGTAGAGGTTACAAACCTCTGATTGAATCAGATTGAATTTCACGAATTTTTCAACGACTATTTAAAGAAATTTGCGTGTTTTTCGGGATCCTTTGATGAAATTTATATGTTTTTCACTATCTCTTGACAAAATTAAAGTTTTTAAAATCTTTTGACTAAATTAGTTATTTTTTTCAATTTTTTGACGAAATTCGTGCTTTTTTCCGTAATCTTTTGACCGTTTTTTTTTTTGCGTGATAATTTGATGAAATTCGCGTTTTTCTCGCAATCTTTTGACGAAATTCATGTTTTTTCGCGATCCTTTGACAAAATTTGCGTGTTTTTTGCCACCTTTTGACGAAAATTGCGTTTTCCGCGATTCTTTGACAAAACTTGCGTTTTATTGAGAGATCTTTTGATAAAATTCGCGTTTTTTTTTTTTTTTTTTAAACGCGATCTTTTTACAAAATTCTCGTTTTTTTTTTCGCGATCCTTTGCCGAAATTTGCGTGTTTTTCGCGATTTTTTGTTGTAATTTGCGACCTTTTGACGAAAAACGTGCTTTTGGCTATTCTTTGACAAAACTTGCGTTTTTTTTCGCAATCTTTTGAGGAAATTAGTCATTTTTGCGATCTTTTGACCGCGTTTTTTTCGATCTTTTAACGAAATTTTGAAGAAATTATCCGCAATCCTTTGACAAAATTTGCGATTCTTTTCGTGATCGATTAACAAAATTTAATCGTATTTTTTGGAACATATTTGCAAAAAGCGCGATTTTTCCGCGATGCTCGGCTAAATGCCAAACATCGGTGAAGTTTTAAATAAAAGTCTGTTAAAACTGTCAAAAAACGGACTTTACGGACCTAACAATGAAAAAACGGACCAATACGGGCTTGAAGCAAAAAAAAAGGATCTAGTGGGAGCCCTGTAATTTCGGTGCTTGTGGTTTTTAAAATTTCAGTTTAATTAATTTTTTTGTTGCAAAATCATTTGCGATATACCAAGGTAATAATGCGCGCCATATGCCAGAATTTAAGCTGCAAATTTCACGCAATTTTAGTGTAGTTTTTCATATTTATATTATTTAAATTATATTAATAATTTCGAATTTTGCATTTAAATTATTTATTTCTAATTAATGATTTCATTTTTATGATTTCTTAATTCTTCTTATTAATGTGTTTCTGTTTAGCACGCCATTCGCGATTACCGCGGAAATTTCACATGCGGCATAAACCCTGGTCGAAATATACATTCGTAGATTGTGTATAGCCCGCGGGCTATACAACGATGCAGCTCCGCGGCTTATACACGAATTTTTTTATGGTACTGCTCGATTTAGGTGTGCGGGCTATACACCCGAAAATACGGTAAATAATTTGTGATCAAATAGATTTTTATTATTTTTAGATGTCTCAAATTATTACTCATTGCTGCCTTATAAAGAGCTTTCTTCATTTTTGCATCTGGAAATCCAATTCAAAATAACAAGTGCAACTAGATTTCATTGTTTTTAAATAAGAACAGCTTCTGAGTTTAGGTAGTTATGAAAAAAAAAATGTATTCAGTAAATATGCAATTAAATTAGGTTTTAATTAAATCATAATGCTACAGCTACAGGGCTGCCACATGCGACTAGTTTTTAATTCTAACTGGCACCACTTTCTCAAAAGAAAAATCATTAACACACACTTTGACAACATTTGCAAGAGAAGTATACTTCAAAATTTATATTAGAAAAATACTGGTGCAAGCCTGTGGCAGCCCTGCAGTTAGTACTAGCTTGTAGTGTATGTACATAATGTGTTTAGTTTTAATTCATGGAGAGTAGCAAAATTTTGGAAAAACTTAAGGAATATTACATTTTACAAAATCTTAAAGGCAGTTAAAGATATTTTTAATATGTATTGCACATTTATTTAAAAATTATACAGTTATATTACATTGATACTTTTCTTTGAAAAAAGAAACTTTAATTATACATTCAATTTTTCAAGAAACTAATAAATTATTACATTTTTTGTTCTTTGGAAATTAATTTTTTTTCTTAATCTCATGAATTTTGGTAGTGTTCTTACTGAGGAATTATGCAATCAAACTATTTTTTTTTTTTTTTTTTTGGAGATGGTGAGAAAATGCTGTCAAAATAGACATTTTTGTACCAAATATCCAGGCACAATAGCACAGAAAAAGAAAGATGCAATTTATTTATCAAAAAATGAATTGAATTATTCGATAATAAATTCATTTAATAATCATGCATAAAAATGTCACACCATTATGTTTGCAAATGTGCACGAGAACAAGTCTTCAGCATTGGAGAGATTTTTGACCAATAGTAAATTATACTTTATATAGCAAATAATAGCAATAAAACTAAATAATAGCAATATTCTTAGCAAAAACATTCCACATTCTTTAATTCTCTAATCTTGTTGACAGCAAAAATATTTGACAAGTGCTACACAAAACACAATGGCAGAATAATACAATAGCAACACTTGGAATCAGAGCGAGAGATAAAGGAAATGCCAAGTTATTGCCAATGTCAGCAGGGTTGCAGGCAGTTTGTGGGTCCCCCCTATCCCAGCATCCTCAGCTTTCTTCGGAGCTAATCGGGCTTGTTATTATCCTTCTATTTAGTTCCAACTTCTTTGGTAGATGTATGATATTTTCGTAGCACGGAGAAACACAATGACAAATTGATTCTAGCTGCTTTTTGTATTTCTTTTGATAATACAGTAGACTCCCTCAAATCCGCAATCCTAAAATCTGCAAATGCCTAGAACCTGCACATTTTTACAGATGTAAACAATGGAACTTTCATTACAGATGTAGGGGCAAGATTGTAGATTTTTTTAGTTTTATTTCATCCCATATATAATTTTATATGTAATTCTTAATAATTTATTTTTTTTAAAAATCAAGACGTTGCTGATGTCACTGGTAATCACAATCTTTTTATCAAATATAGGATGTATTAATCAAATTATTATGATCATTTGGATGTGAATTAATGGGGTACTTTTCATAAGGAAAGTTTCATTGAATAATTCAAGGAAAATGTATCTCATTTTTTTTATGCATATTCAGATGTACAGTTGTGGAAAAAAAAAAGTAAACACCCCCCTACTAACTTCTCAACAAATTATTGTAGAAGAAAGTTACTGGTACCGAACGATTGGAAATAAAGTCTACTTTTAAATGATGTATATAAAATTTGTTTAAGGGGCCATCTACATATTAAAACAAACCATAACTTTGTTTTTTTCAATAGCAGTACACAATTCTGACAGCATAAATGAACTCTACACCTTTCAATTAGCCTATAAACAAATTTTTATGCAATTCGTGCCATAAGTTTCTGAGAAATTATTTTAAAACGAGCATATTTTAAGATCTGTATCCAAATTGAAGTTCCGAAATTGATTGTTAACCGAGAGAGCTGCCTTTTTGATCAAGGCACGTTTAAGTGTCAATGAAACCTGTTTGATTACAGGATAGCAGAATAAATTTCAAAAATTTATTCACTTCTATCATAGACGGCCCCTTAAACCATCATTTTGCCGTTTTTTAAGCATAATTTGAAAACTACTTGGAATAAAAATGTGAAATTTTGGATTTCCATAAAGCAGGACTTAATAAATCTAAATCCATCAAAAAAATTGTAGGTTGCAATTCATAATTTTTTCGAATATTAATTTCATAATTCATATCATAAAATTATAAAAATTGCAAATTCAACGTATTTATGTTTGGGTATATTAGTATTATTGCTACACAAAAAATTAGCTCATTAGGAGCATAATTTCAGGAGATATAAATAAAAGTATGAAAATGTAATTTAACATTAGAAGTACTAAATTTTGAATGCCTATAATTCAAAAACTTATCATTCGAATGACTTGAAATTCGGTTTCTAGGCATATTTCGAACCGAAGATTTGAAATATCTCATTAAATTTGGGTACTGCCATTGAAAAAAAGGAAGTTTGGATTTGTTTTAATATGTATATGGCCCCCTAAGCAAATTTTAAACACACCATTCAAAAGTAGACTTTATTTCCAATGGTTCGGTACCAGTAACTTTCGTCTACGATAATTTGTTGAGGAGTTAGTAGGGGGTGTTTACTTTTTTTTTCCACGACTGTACATTATTAATTACTTACTTGACATTTACTTTTAATAATTTAATCATTTTTAAAATTATTTTAATGTTTTCCTATACTGCAAGCATTAATTATAATTTCGATTGCTGATCAAAATTCAAATTGCTGTTTAAAAAATGTAAACAAAGCAATGATCAGAAATCCACAAAATTCTAAAATCTGCACAACCTCTGGTCCCAAGCTGTGCGGATTTCAGAGAGTCTACTGTATAACTAGTTTACTGTTACAGAATTCAGACAGGTACTCAGGAAAACAATACAAAATTCTTATTTTTTTTTTTTACTATTATTTTAAAAAAAGAAAAAGTATTTCAAAAGCCTGGAATTTTCCAACTCGAAGCTCAAATTGTCCAAGCTCACACATATTGGGGGGGGGGGGGGCCCATAACTGCCCATTGCGATGCCTCTGACTTCATCATTAGTTTGAATGATTACCTATTCTTGTGCCTATTTACTCAATTAACATATTTTCTGGAAGAAACAGTGTATCAAATTGGACTTTTTTTTTTATAAAATAGTAATATTTTGATCATCTGTAATAGAAATTTTATGCTTGTAATAAAAGGACATAATCGATTATCATTCATATTCAGATATAACTTTTGTTTTAAATTGCAAAAATATGCCTTTTTAAAAATCAGGTTAAACCAGAGCAGAGTTGCATGAAAGTTGGCTGTAATTTAAAATGGATAATATATGCATGAATATGCTCGTTTAAATAGCAACGAGCTTTTAAAAATTTTAATTCAACAAATTGTATTTGGAGAACATTTATTTTTGTTTAATTGCTCTCTTTATTTTATAAACTTGTGTTCTAAACTCTCCTCAAATATTATATCCTTCCTAATTTCTCTGTCAACATTGTTCATTCCATGATTTAATCTCTTCCTGTGTAAGAATGTTTCCATTTTGATGTGGTTACATTTTGCCATTGTTCAATTAAATATAATCTTTAAAATGTATAATATATGTGGAGCTATGTAATATAGAATTTCAGAACACCACTTTGGAGTCTAATTTATATTCTTTTCAATATTTATATATATATTTATAATTTTTTTTTCAGACATGCCTTCTAGTGGTTATAAAGATGTATGGTAAAATTTAATAGAAATTTATAATTTTTTTAATAGAAAATATTTATGTATATTAAAAATAAATGAATCCTAATTTAATATAAATTAGCTGTAAACCAACTTTTAAGAAATAAAAACCAGCTTTTTTGGCCTTGCTAAAAGTCAGCACCCCTGGGTTAAGGCTCCTGTACCTGATGGCGAAGGCACTCACAGGCTAATGCTAATCCTATAGGCAGAGATTTTTCTAATACCTCGTTTACATTTCGACATTTTTAAATATTTTTTTTTTTTTTTTTTTGCATTGGATAGCTGAGATCCTCTACATTGCACCTTTTTTGCTTTTTCGACTTTGGTTGCAGATATTTTTTAGAATGACACTGTTATTTTCAGAACCAGTTTTGAAAGTGAAAGTAACTTTATAAAAAATATCTAACACTGAAATTGAAAAATTAAAAAACGGACTTCAGCTATCCAATGCAAAAAAAATTATTTTGAATTGCAAACGAGATATCAGATGAATCCTTCCCCATAGGATTAGCATTAGCTTGTGAGTGTCTTCACCGGCAGGGACAGGAGCCTTAAGACGAACCTGACTTGCATCGAGTGTTTGATGCAATTAACGTCTATATGCGACAACGGAATTAAGCCTAAAATTTTGGGGCAACTTTCTAACTAAATCATACAAACATTCGAAATAAATGCTTCAAATTTAAGGAACAAACACTCAGACGTATCACACTGACATGAAATAATATCAAGAGTACACATTAGGGTGGTCACAAGCAACATGGGGAAAATTTTTTTTAACGTTTTCTTCGGGGGGACCCTCCTAAAAGTTGCCAATTAATTAGAAAATGAGATTGGCAAAGTTTCAGCTCAAATAAATAATATTAACCTGTGCCTCATCGAGGTTGAACTCTTGAAAATTTGCAATTTTTGGCAAAAATTTGTCGTTTTTCTTTCCTTACGTGAAAAATATTTGTCTTAGAAACCTGATTCTTGTTTTATTTCATAGAAACTGTTGTTGCCTTGAACTTTTACTCTCATGAAAACTTATATTTAATGAACATTTAGTATTTCTCAGGACATCTAGTGAACCATACCCTCAAACTCTGCATTTTTGAAACATAGGTAAAAAATGACAAATTAAACATTTTATTACTTTTGATAATTTTTTTGTATCATTTTTATTAATAGGCAAAAATAAGTGAACAATTTTTGTAACTTTAAAAATATTTCACGAATTATAATTGATTATTAGTTATCTAGTTCTGTGTCTAGTAAGAAAGAGCTTCTCGATTTGTGTTGCAGTTGAACCTCTGAATTTCTCTTTTTATTACAAGGCTGTTTTTGTTATCTGTTATGGTTATCTATTTTTAGAATTAACGAAACATTCCATAAAACCCCTTCCCCCTCTTGATATGGTGGCAGAAATGTAAGATTTTTTAAATTGGCCGCATGTCTCATCAAATCATTGACAGTAAGCAGCTAAGTAATTGTCAAGTTTTATGTATTTTATTTATAATATTCGCAAAATGAACTAAACGCCAGAGAAGCTGCTAGACTTAGAATACATCCGCTAGCTAACCACAGACATCGACTCTGCAAATAACTGTTTCGTAAACAAAAAACTGAGCTCATCAAAAACAGATTTTAAAATTCCCGTTTAGAGAGAACTGTTGTTCACTTGGGTGGAAAACTGCTTCACCATTTTTTGAATAAAGAAAATGTAGAGTGGATAAAAGTTTTAATTAGTTGTGGGGATGAAGAACAGTTACTACGAGTTCCTCAACTTGAAAATAGTATCGGAATAATTCAGGCGAAAGTTGTATTTTCAGCAGTTGAAGAGTGGGAGGAAGTTGGTAAAATCCAGTCAATATTTTTTGATACAACTGCAGTAAACACATGTTGCCTCACAGTTAACCTGCATTTTTGTATAGCAATTGTTAAAGGAAAAGTCTTCTGTATTTACCATGCCGGCAGCATAATTTAGAAAGCTGTTCTTGATTGTAAAATGGGCACAATCACTGCCTCTCAGCCAGATAAAAAAAAAAAAAAAAACCTGATTGGGTGGTCTAAATTAAACCAGAGTAAGTATACAAATGTTACTGAAGATGAAATACTAGGAATAAATAGTTAATTCAGAAGAAATTTCAATTTTTTTTACGAGAACTCTTAAAATTTAACAGCTCAGGGATGATTATAAAGAGTTTATCCAACTTTGTTTAATTTTTATAGAACTCCTTCCTGCAAAAGACTTTTTTTCAAAGCACCTGGTACTTTTAATCATCTCAGATGGATGGAGGCACAGGCCATTCATTCTCTTAAAATATATTGTTTCAGGGATCATCTTTCAATAACAAATTTAGAAAAAGAAGGTATCAGAAATCTTTTCTTATTTTTAATCAATATTTATGCAAAAGCGTGCTTCAATACTTCCACTGCCACTTTAGCCCCCAATTCAAGACCTCCAAATAATAAAATCACTTGTTCGCTACAGAAAATTTGATAAATAGGTTACAGACAAGCACTTGCTAAAATGACAAACCGCCTTTGGTATCTTAACTCGGATCAAGTTGCATTTTCATTTTTAGATAATACTTTGGTAAAAAAAGTCAACATAAGCCACCTTATCTAAACCATTACCACTTCAATTCTTTCAGGCACAGTGTTCCACGCCGGGACCACCTAATTTTAATTCCAAACTTACAAACGGCAGGAAGAATATTTTAATAAAATTTTGCTTTTACAATGAAAGGTTAAAGTAATGTGATTTTTATTTCTAAAAATGTCGTTTGTAAATTCCGGGGTAGACAATCATTTCATCCTTTTACGAACAGAATTTTTCTGTGCCGGAAAGGGTTAACATGACAATTGTAAGGGAAAATAATTTATTTTCTTTAGTATGCCTCTTTTCTTGTAACACAACTTTAATAATAAAATGCAATTGAGCATTATTTGCTCTCATTTCTATACTTCCCTTGCCCTCCTTTTTTTTTTTAAATTTATTTTTTTTCCTTTTCTTTGGATTTTTTTTTAATTAAACACTTTATTGGACTTCACAAAACGAAAAAAAGAAAAATAAAAGGTGGAAAGCAGATGAAATGGAATGTTACAATTTTTTTTTTTTTTTTTTTTTTTTGCTTTTTCATAAAAAGTCAAATTTTAGGATTCAGGTGAAGTCTAGTCCTGAAAAATGCGCATAATTTAAAATCTATACATTTTTAGAAAAAAATGGTGTGTTAAAATAGTCTTCAAAGCAAATTTTTTTTTTATAAAATGAGACCTGCATTATGTTTCTAGGTTATATTGTATTCATTTCATGAAGGAAAAACAGCATTTTTTTGCGAAAAATCACGTTTTTTTCAAACTTAAACCTCAATGAGGCACGGGTTAATATTATCCAAATGAGCTGAAACTTAGCCAATCTCATTTTCTAGTCAATTGGCAACTTTTTCGGGGGTCCCCCCAAAAAAATTCGAAAACTGATTTCTTGTGACCACCCTAGTATACATATTAAAAATTTATCACCAAATAACCGAGTGAATTGCTCTCATCTAAATCTAAAAATTATCACAAAATATTTTCTAAATGAGCCTAATGCTTACTGAATCAAAACAAACAAACTACAAAGTTTTTTCACAAGGAAAAGTCAGTTATTTTCCTAATGTTGATGATTTCTAGAATCATGAGTGTTCAGATGTAGAGTTTATGCATTCTGTTTTATGACATATACACTGTTTATCGATGTACCATCACTTTTTCTTTGCTTTATCTTTTTTTGTATATTTATATATAATATAATTTTTATATATTTATATAGAATTTTGTAGAATTTTTATAGATTAATTTAATAAATATATGGTACTTTTTCACTATAGGGCCCTTGGTGATTTTTTAAAGAGATTGGCTTAATTCGGCTTCAGAAAGTGAGATTTGTGGCCAAATGATATAAACAGCTAGGTAAACATACCTAATAAACTTTATGCTTGTTTATATATGCATTTATGTATAAATATCTTAATTATATATACAGTAGACTCCCTCAAATCCGCACAGCTTTTGACCAGAGGTTGTGCAGATTTTAGAATTTTGCGGATTTCTGGTCATTGATTTGTTTACATTTTTGAAACATTAATTTGATTGGTAGTTAAGCAAGGGAAATCATAATGAATGCTTACAATAAAGTGAAACATTAAAATAAGTGAAATATTAAAACAATTTATTAGTTTAAACGTTTAAATTTATTAGTTAACGTAATTATTAAAATAATTATGTAAAATAAAAATTTAGAAAAAAGTTTAATTATTGCTGATGAAATCGATTCAATTAGATTCCAAAAGTCCTATGCTGCCATCTAGTGGTAAAGCGATCATAAGATCGATACGTCATTATGCTATTATCGGTAGTATATATAGCTTATTACGCCCCTGTAACTTTTTTCATTGTTATTTGGTGTCTTCAATGCTTTTATTATACTGTTTTATATGTTTAGAAATAAATTTGTCTATAATTTAAAAAAAATTCCGCTAACAATTTTAAAATAGCGTTCCGGTTCATGGATTTTTCCAATTTCGAATCCTGGAATTTTCTATATAGATATGCTAATTTATATCAGAATCAAAAGTAATGTAATTTTATTTAGTAATAAATCAGCTGTAATTACCAAAAAATTAGTAAAAAAAACATTGCAGTAGTCGCTGATATCGGCGCAAGCTTGAATTTTGTTCCTGCAACTTAACTGTAAATTTCATTGTTTACATCTGAAAAAATACGCGGATTTTAGGTGTTCGCGGATTTAAGGGAGTCTACTGTATACAGTAGACTCCCTCAAATCAGGGTTGCAAAAAAGCCGGCTAAAATTAAAAAAAGCCAGGCCGGCGACTTTTATTGGTTTTAACCGTTTTTTTTGGCCAAAATTGGCCTTTTTTGGCTGAAATTGGCTTTTATACTGAGAATCATTTAAATTATAAATGACACATTTTAATGTGTTATTTAATTGAGGTAGAAATCAATATAACCCAATTTTTCAATAATGTGAAGACATTAATATTGGAATAAAAGGCCATACCAATTGCTTTGTCTGGTTTACACTGACCTTTTTTTTTTTTTTTCTTTTTACTCTTTTATATAATTAAAAAGGACAATGGTTGCTTAGTTATATATTTTATTAACTAATTTTAAGGGATATTAATAATTCAAGTCTTATTTTATTTCTCGTAAACATTTAAAATTGCACATAAAGTCATTTAATAAAAACATCATTACTCTCTACTAAAACAGTATTATGAATAACATATGCATTAATTTATCCATGAATATGCACTATATTAAATAGCAACTAGCTGTTCAAAATTCTAATTCAACAGGTTTTATTTGGAGATTTTTTTTTTTTTTTAATTGTTCTCTTTATTTTATGCACTTACATGTACTAAAATTTCCTCAAATGTTATATCCTTCCTAATTTCTCTTTCAACATTGTTCATTCTACGATTTTAATCTGTCCGTATGGACATATCTGGAATAAGTTACATAACAGCTTAGTAGCAGAAAAACTTTACATATATCATTTGTATAAGTTATCAGAATATCGATTGCTTATTATTGCTCAAGTATTATATAAGATAATTTCAGTTATTAAATACACATAAGCTATTTAGTTTTAATCAATTTTAAAAATAAATATCAGTATATGTAAGAATGTTTCTATTTTAATGTGTGATATCCTCTTATTCTTTTATATTATAATCTTTAAAATGTGTGGTATGTGTAGAGCTATGATAAAGAATTCCAAACCAATACTTTAGAGTCTAATTTAATGTATTCTTCTAAATATTCATATTTTTTTTTTCAGACATAATGCCTTCACAGTTACATTTTAGCAGTTATAAGGTCTTATTTATTTGACAAAATTTAATACAAGTTTATATTTTTTTAGTAGAAAATATATAAGTGTGTTAAAAATAAATTAATCCAAATTTTATATGAATTACCTATAAACCACCTTTTTGAAAAATAAAAGCCGGCTTTTTTTAAGCGGTTAAAACCAAAAAAAGCCGGCCGGCTTTTTTTGGCCTGGCTAAAAGCCAGCAACCCTGCCTCAAATCCACACAGCTTGGGACCAGAGGTTGTGCGGATTTTAGATTTTTGCATATTTCGGGTCATTGCTTTGTTTACACTTTTTAAACAGTAATTTGACTGTAATAATGCAACAAAAATTATAAAGAATCAATGCAATATAGTAAACTATTAAAATAATGAAGTAAAGTAAAAAAAAAAAAAAACTAAAATGTTAAGAAGTAAAATAATTTAAAAAATGACTAAATGTATTAAAAGTAAAGGTCAAGTAAATAATTAATAATGTATAATTAGTTCTGCATAACAAAGATAAGATGCATTTCCCTTGAATTAATGTATGAAACTTGCCTCATAATGGTATCCTATTAATTCACATCAAAATCATAAAGTAAGGAAGTTTTATTTCAGGTTTAGCCAGTCTTAATAACAAAAATATCTTGATTAATACATAAAAAAATTTGGTAAAAAGATTGTGATTACCAAAGATATCAGTAATATCGTTATTTATTTTTTTTTTTTTCAGAAATAAGTTGTACTTCGTTCATGAAAAACTATGAGTTCAGTCATATTATAGAGAATTAATTACATATTAAAATACAAATGGAATGATGTAAAACTAAAAAATTCTTTTATTTTGACTGTATATCCGAATTGAAAGTTTTATTGTTTAGTGATGAGTGTGTAAATTTCAGGTGTTTGCAGATTTGAGGGAGTCTACCAGGGTTGCTGGCTTTTAGCCAGGCCAAAAAAAAGCCGGCCGGCTTTTTTTGGTTTTAACCACTTAAAAAAAGCCGGCTTTTATTGGAAGAAGTCAGTTTTTATTTTTTAAAGTTGGTTTACAGTAAATTTGTTTTAAATTTGGATCAATTAGTTTTTAATACATTTATAAATATTTTCTACTAAAAAAAATAATAGACTTCTATTAAATTTTATCAAATAAATAAGTCTTTATAACTTCTAGAAGACAACTGTGAACGCATTATCTCTGAAAAAAAAAAAAATAATATATATAAACATTGAAAAGGATATATGTTAGGCTCCAAACTGGTGTTTTGAAATTCTATATTATATAGCTCCACATATACTACACATTTTAAAGATTATATTTAATTAAAACTGTTCTTAACTGCTCTGCTCAACAAGCGCAAAATGTTTTGACACATTTACAAATTCATTTTTTAACGGAAAGATGTAAAATTCGAAAGCCTGGCCATGAAACATGAAAGCTATTGGTAATTGAACTGTTTTTTTCATTTTTTGATCAATCAATTACCTATTGAGTTATAAGCATTTTGGATCACGTGATAAACACGTTTTTCGCCCGCTCTTGAGTGCTTTTTCTTCCTTCGCGCGGAAATTCAGTTCAAAACTCTCACTTTGACACTATTTTCTGAAAAATCTATTGCGTTTACAAAAAAAAAAACAAAAAAAAAAAAAAAAAAAAACCCAGAAAAACCAGTGCAATTACATAGTTTCTGAACAACAACATCTGCTAGTTTCATGCATTTCTGAACAAAAATAAATTAAAACTTAGGTCAGAAAGTTGCCATTTTGGATTTAACAGCCTTAATGACAAAATATAACATATCAAAATGGAAACGAGAAATTAGAAAAGATGTTTTATTTGAGGAGAGTGGTACATAAATGTATAAAAAATAGAACATTAAAAAAAAAAAAAAAAATCCCCAAAAAAAAATTTTGAAAAGCTTGTTGCTGCGCATATTCATGCATATGTTATTCATAATGTTTTTAATAGTGAGAAATGGTGGTGTTTATTAATATGACTATGTATAATTTTAAATGTTTGCTAGAAATAAAATAAGACTTGTATATTAATAGCTCTTAAAATTAAGTAATAAAACATAACTAAGTAACCATTGTCCTCTTTAATTTTATAAAGCAGTAAAAATAAAAAAATTGGCAGTTGGTATGGCCCTTTTAAAATTTAGCAGACATATTTGCAATTCTGAATACAAATCACTAGCAAAATCATCTAAGTTTTATTCCAGTATTATGTCCTCATTATTGAGAAATTGGGTTACTTATTAAACTGTAAATCAATTAAATGTCATTAAAACTAATTAAAAACACTTTAAAATGTGTAGTTTATAATTACAATGCTTTATTGTATAAAAGCCAATTATGGCCAAAAAAAAGCCAATTTTGGCCAAAAAAAGCCGGTTAAAACCAATAAAAGCCACCGGCCTGGCTTTTTTTAATTTTAGCCGGCTTTTTTGCAACCCTGGAGTCTACTGTATTATTGTTTTGGTACTACTTAGTTATCTTGTCGACCAATTTTGCCAAAATATATGAATTCCCAAATTATACATATTGACATAATTTTTGTTTTAAATAACGAAAAGAACAAATAAATTAGTGTAACATTAATAAAAATACAAATAAAACGTCGAAATAAATATCACTTGATGACATAAACATATGTAACTAGCTTAAAGTCAAGTGAATGTGACATTTACGATCAACCATTATTGGCATTTGATCTTATAGTTTGGCGATAGATTTTTGGTTGACGGGATAACTAAGTAGTATCATTGTTTTTTTTGTGTACAGTAGATTCCCTTAAATCCACATAGCTTTGGGCACATTTTAGAATTTTGTGGATTTCTGGTCACTATTTTGTTTACATTTTTTGGTACTAATTGATTATTCGGTCAACTAAAAAACTATTGTCAAACTATAAATTTAAATGCCAATAATGGATGATCATAAATGTCACATTCACTTGACATTGGTGTGTTATGTCGTGAAGTGATTTTTATTCGACTTTTTATTTGTTCTTTCATTATTTAAAATAAAAATTCTGTCAATTTGTATATTTTGATGAAGTTGGTTGACGGATAATCAAGAAATTCCCATTTTTTAAACAGTAATTTGAATATAATAATGCACTCGAAATTATAATGAATGCTTACAAGTAAAATAATTAAGTAAAATTATAAAGCAAGAAACCAAACTAATAAAATTGAAAAACATAAAAGTCAAAACGAGTTCAGAGTGGAATGACACCTTGCATTAAAATAACTACATAAAAATAAAAATCTCTTTAATAGAAAGGTGCATAAATTTTTATAAACTAATGAATGTTTTTTTTTTTAATATTAAAAATAAAGGTCAAGTAAATAGTAATTAATAATGCATAATAATGATGAGATCAATTTTTCTTGAATTATTCAATGAAACTTGGTTCATAAAGTAGGGTGTCAACGATTTTAATCAGTTGATTTAAATCAGCGATTAAATCATGATTTTAATCAACTGATTTTTTTTTTTTTAATCATTGATTAAAATCATAAATTTTCTAAATGTTTAAAATGACAAAATAATATTAAAATCTAACATGAACATAATTTAAAAAGTTTCTACTTGTATTTTGACTTATGAATAAACAAAAAAAGAACTTTAAATATTTGTCTCTAAGCTTAGTTCTTGAGTAATATAAAGAATTAAGTGCAGTAATTTTGTATTAAACATATAGTTTTTATCTGACATAAAAACAAATTCATTTCAAAATAATATTTCAACCAATATAATTTGAAATGTCATAATTTCCTTTAAGGAATCAAATTATTCATTCTTTTATATAAAATAAGCATAGCAAGTATAATAAATTTGTACAAGTAAAAGAATAAAATTCCCAGAATCTTATTTTCTCATTCTACTTTTGCAATAATGAATTTATGGTAAATATTGGAGATAAAGAAGAAGGAAAGAATGACATCTGCTCAACAGTTATTGTAAAAGAATGTATAAGATAAGAAGAACTGATTGGTATAAAAATGGCAAAGCAAGAGCTTCTTCGGTTATAGATTGAATAAAAGTTTTTTTTTTTTTTTTTTTTTTTTTAATACTTTGTAACTCATATATACCAAATCAAAAAATTAATTAGGAATTGAAAAAGTAGCAAAATTTTTTTCTTTTTAAAAGGAAAAAAAAATCAAACCATTGAAAACTTTTAGGTGATTAACAGTATTTTTTCCAAGTACGAATGCTAAACGAGCTGCAAATAATATTTGTTAGTTTTCTTATGTGTGCTACCAACTAATGAAATCATTTATTTGCAGTTTTTATTAATTCTGTAATTTCTTTCTGTTTCTTCTAGGCCATTTTTTTAAGAGTGTCGCATCCTGACCCTTTTGAAATTGGCGAAATGCACCCTGCCTTTTAAAACAATATAGTGAAAATCACCTGTAGTTGTAGCCAGATATTTCTTGTAAAAACTTCCCCATTCTGCAGTATTTCTAAAGTCATGTACCCAAGACCTTGCAAAAATGATAGAACTTTATTTCTTTGAAAAAAAAAAAACAGGATATTATTAAAACATGTTGTTATTTAATTGTATTTTTCAATTTGTAATTCATAAAATTATTAAAATTGACTCTTTATTTATCATATTAAAAAATTACATACTTTTTTTTCCTTATATCATTACTAAACATATTACTAATATATTTCCTCATGAAATAGTGCCCTTTTTTGTAACTAGAATCCTGTCACTTTTATTTCTAAAATGAATACTACATTATTATCACTTTAATAAGCAAAGCATAAAAATGTTCCTAATTAGCAAGTTAATTCTTTAATAATTTTAAGTAGTGTTAACAATTTAATATTAAATCCAGTATTAATAATTTTTTTAAATATTAAATATCACTAGCATTTAATATAGTTTTACATAATTATTATAAAATATTAGTACAGTAAAGCGCTGCTAATCTGTGAAGGCCTGTAATTCATGAACAATTTATGAATGTAAACAAATAAAATAAACTTTTAAAATCCTTTCAGTAGTGACAAAATTTTCAAATGTGAATTTTTTTTACACCAAATTTAACATTTTCTTTTTCTCTTTATTTAATATTACATATCATATAACATTCTACTTTATAGATTGAAATAATAGTACATGTAATTATTTTACTATTTTATTTATTTATTCAAGCAGTATTTGAAAAATACAATTTGAGCACTTATGAAAAATTATTTACTTTTAATGAAAGAAAATGCTTTCTTAGAAAATGTATTTAATCATTTTTTTTTTTTTTCATTAAATCCTAATTATAAGATTGCAAAAAATATAAAAGAAATATTACATTTCAACTCTTTATTTATGCTATATTACAATATAAAAAAATTAACATCTCTGGTTTTCTCCAATAGATGGCGCTACCACACGTGCATCAAATATTAATTATCATAATATCGATCTTTTTTGCGAAGTAATTATGAAAATAGTATTGAAATGGTAACTAAAATTATAAAATCCGGATCTTTTTTTTACTATCTTCATAACATTATTATGATTAATGTTTTTTTATTTTACTTATGTCTGATATTTGCTCTTTAAGCTTTATTTAAAAAAATTCCTGATTCTTTTGTAATAAAAGTTGCCAGATTCTTTGATCTAAAATTTATTAAAGATTTTAATTCCTAACCCCCCAACCTTACTAAATTCTGAATACAAATTTGAAAGCTTTTTTAAAAACTGATATTATTAGGATTATTTTCATAGAATCCTGAAATATTACAAATAAAAATTTAGCACTCATTAGTAATAACAGATGGCGACACCCTATATCTGCTACACGAATTTTTGTTGTAGAAAGTACTGAATAAAAAGACAGGAGGTGCTGGGTTCGAACACAATCGCGGCTGTCTGCCTAATCGTTTGAGTTTTCATCAATTTCCATGTGTAAATACGGGTTAGGTTCCCTTAGAAAGACCCCCCACGAAGGGCACTCCTCCCTCAGGCCTATATCCTTAGAGTAGATAATCGGCTGTCAAAAATCAACCAACCAACCAACCGAATAAAAATTTTGCTGTCTGTTATTTTTTTTTTTTTTTTTTAAGCATTATTCATAAATAGATTATTTAAAATTATTCATTTATTATACCAAATTAATACACTGCAATAGATATATTATTAAAAAAAATAATAATTTTAAAAAATCCTATGAAAGTCATTTCCAATTTCATCAGTCCAGAATTATTTAATTTTTTCAGAGCAATAAAGCTTTGTAACTCAAAAAGAACTTATGACTATTTATAAACTTCAAGGTAAAATTCAATAATGTGAACAAAATGTCTTAAAACAAACAACCATTGATGCCATCTTTAAAAAATAATAAATTATTATTTTTTTTAAATAGTTCTTATAAAAATGTGTAATTTTTTTTTATTTTTAAGAAATGACATTGTAAATTTGTTCAAAATATGAATTTTTAAAAATGTAAACAAAGATAAACTAGACATGACCTGTACTCACATCCGCACAACCCTCGGAACAAAGCTTTGTGGATCATCCTTCTACTGTATATATAAAGTTGTTGTATGATACTAACAAATGAAATTACTAATTTTCAGTTTTTATAATTTCTCTAATTACTAACTAATAATTATAATTTAATTAATTAAAGTGTAAAAACATAGATTATGTTAGCAATTAGAGGTTTAATTGTTTTGGAAACCTAAAAATCTTGGTTTCCAGTAATTCAGTATTTGAATGCTGGGGAAAAAAAATCATAAAAATCAAATAAAGTTAAAAATGCTATAAAAAGTGATAGAAAATCTTTATTAAGATTGATGATCGTTTCGTTGCACAAATGGCAACATTTTCAAAATCATTCAACGATAGAAAATATTTCACATTATTTAAAAAACAATAAACATTGTAAACAATGTCACGCTACATGATGCATAATGAAAAACATTGTAAACATAAAATTAATTTAAAAGATTAGATTAGCTATTGGTGAGCGTGGATTAATTTTCAAAACAATAACATGGTAAACAATGTCACGAGGCAACATGCATAATGAAAAGCATTGCAAAATAAAAATAAAATTATCTTGGCTATTTGTGAGCGTGGATTAATTTCTATTATTGTTACTACAATTGTTACTAAAATTACATAGCATCTCTTTCCAAATTTTAGGTAATTCTATGGACACTGAATCATTGCAAATATTCTTGTTGCGTAAAAATATCTCTATTGATTCTCGGATTATGGATGGTAAATAAAATCTTGATGTATAAATTAACTTGCTATTTTTAAAATCGATCTGTAAAGGTTCTTCGCTGTATAATCTGGCCAAAGCTATGGTTCTTCTGTTGTATTTGATGTCTGCTATATGTTCTTTGATTCTAGTTTTAAGTTTTCTAGTTGTCATACCTATATAAAACTGCTTGGTTCCATCTTCTTTGGTGAAAGGTATTTCGTATACTCCCGATAACTGGTTTGACTCAATTGGATCTATTTTCTTGCATACTATATTTCTTAATTTCATAGAAGGTTTTGCGACTAATGAGATATTGTATTTATTGAGTTTATATTTCAGACGTTCGAAGAAACCAGGAAAATATTGTAAAGTGGATAACATGGAATTTTGTGCATTGAAATTTCTTTTCTTGTCATTCTTTAAGCTCTTAATTAATTTCTCTATGGTACTTTCTTTGTATTCATTGCTTCTTGCAATATCATATATTTTATTTATTTCGTTATTTAACTGCACGGGGGTACAAACTGTGAAAGCTCTATGAATAGAATGTCTAAGTGTAGAAACTTTGTGTGAAAAAGGTGCTTGAGCATTATGAGGGATAGTGGATTGACTGGCTATGGGTTTTCTGTAAACTGTGCGTTCTATTCCTTGGTGCGTCTTGATTAGTAATACATCTAAGTAAGGTAGCGTACCATTTTGTTCTATTTCCAATGTAAATTGAATTTTAGAATCAAGGCTATTAATCTGGTTTAAAAAGTTATTGAGCAAGGTATCTGCATGTTGCCAAATGATGAAAATATCGTCTACGTATCTGATCCATGTATGGGGAGTATAATCCAATTTGTATATATCTATTTCAAGAGGTCGCGTGACATTGTTTACAATGTTTATTGTTTTTTAAATTATGTGAAAATATTTTCTATCGTTGAATGATTTTGAAAATGTTGCCGTTTGTGCAACGAAACGATCGTCAATCTTAATAAAGATTTTCTATCACTTTTTATAGCATTTTTAACTTTATCTGTTTATAAGTGATTATTATACATGTGTTCATAAAAATCAAATTTAAATTTTTTTTTAAAAATCCGATTTTGTTTGATATTTTTACACTTTATCATAAAGTTACAGTAATAATTTACATCAAAATCTTAAAATATGTAACAAAATTTTATTGCATGTTTAGCCACATTTAACAATCAAAAAAGCTATTAAAAGATTAATTCATGAATGCGTTTGTTAAAGAGATTGTGATTGTCACTGATATCAGATCTTCTATTTGAATTTTTTCAGAAATTTTTACTTCCTTCAGGAGGTAAGGAAAGATATCACAGGAGATATCACAAGTTAAATCAAAATTAACCAAGAATTACAAATTAAAATGTAATAAAAATGTAAAAAATCTTAAAATTTTCACCAACATCTTAAATGTCAGTTTCACAGTTTACATCTGAAACAATGCAGATTTTAGGGTGGTGTATTTTAGAGAGTCTACTGTTCTAATTACTTCTGTTTGTATGAAAAAAATAGATAAATGGCTTCTTTATAATAAATAAATTATACAATGGGAAAACGAAAACAATAAGCTGCTATCCAACATATGCTTTATTGTAAACATACACTTTGATGTAAAAAATTAAAATCACAAAAATAAAAATTATACTCGACGTTTTGGTTTTTCTTTAAAACCATTCTCTCTCAGGAGTTAATTTTCTAAAATACAAATCGGCTAAAATTTTTTTATATGTCACATAACAGAAGTCATATTCAAATTGAAAGAAGTAACAGAAATTTCAATAAAAAAAAAATTCAAATAACCTCAGTGGTGCCATCTCTTATCTAAAAATGAATTAAAATAAAATTATGGGAATTATTATGCATATTTGCAAGAAATTTTGTTTAATGATATGAGTAGAAAAATGGATCCTGTTCTACCTACGTTTTTCTCGGCAGTTTATGAAATACTCTTTAAAATTATGGACGTTACAGATTCTTCCCGTATTGGAATAACAAAGCGTTGTCTCTTTGAAAGGTCTGGAAGATCATAAAAATGATTTAAAATATAACCACTGCATTGTCGAGGACCTTCCCTAAAGGAAACATTTCGTTTATTGACTTTGACAATACCAGGATTCTTTCAAAGGAAGTCCATCTGTTTAAAGCAGTTTTCCGAGAATCTTTAGAGATTTGTTTACAAAGTCAAGGTCTCTTTTATCATTATGTTGTATATACAGTTGAAGATTGGTATAATGCAATTCCACATATAATGCACAACTTCTCATATGTAAACAATGAATTTTGCAGTTAAGAAGCACCTAAATTCCCACACTGTAAAAATTGCTATTCTCTAGAAAACTGAATTTGATACATTATTTCAACTTTATCTCCTTAATTCAGAACTTTTTAATGAAAAAATTGCTATTACTACAATAAACATTTTTGAAAATAAGTAATATAATGAAAGATTTGGTACAGGTATAGTTGCACCATGTTTATAAAGTAAATTAAACAATGTGGAATGATCTATATAAAGCAAATATGTATAATTTGGATAATTCCAGATAACAAGGAATGCAGTATAAAGATACTCTAATGTATTTTTATACGTTTCAGACATATTTGGCCATGTTTATAAGATAAATTTAAAGATGTGTCAAATGGGATCCATATAATGCAAAATTCTATATAAACCACAACCTTTCATTTTTAGGTTTGCGTTATAAAGATCTACTATACATGCGTACATATATATGCATATAAGTTTATATACATATACAGTATGGAACCATTTATCCGGAAAACCAGTTATCCGGAATGATATTTCTAATAGACTTATTTCAGAATCTTTGCAGAAAAAAGTGTCATACACTACCAGTTTGACATATGCATTGCTTGAAACAATTGAATAATTTCATGTCAACATCTAGTATTTGAAATGGAAACATATTTAGTTGTATTTTAGATGTTTTAATTTTTATGCAGAGGAAACAGAAGAATTTTTGTTCCCAAGGGATTCCCATAAATTACCTCCTTTCAAAATCTGGTTAACTTTTGATCTTTCTTGCATCTGATTTTTAATCCAAGTAATCTAATAATTTAAAATCAGAAATAGTGCCACAACCACACACAAAAATTATCAAATGGATGCTGCTTTAATGCCCAACCAGTTAACCGGAAAAACCAGTTATCCGGAATACATCTGACCCCAACCATTCCGGATAAATGGTTCTGTACTGTATATGCATTTATATATATATATGTATGTATATATACAATATATATGTGTATATATAATGCTGCCGCCCGGCTAACCGAAAAGTATCCTTTTAACTTAATAGGCTAATTTTCAGTATTATTGTATGGTATTTAAAGCTGAAAAAGAACAACTTTTAGACGTATACTGTTTCTTCTAGGAATAAATCAATGCCTATAGAAGTTATTATCCGGAATTCTGAAATCTGTTAAACTTTTTTATTCGAAAATTTTACAGGTGTCTTAAGTCCATTATTTCAATGTGTTAAAAACTAAAATGATAGGTTACATCAGTGGCATACACAAGGAGACAACTCCCCCCCCCCTTCCTCCCTCTCCCACAAAAGTAAAAAAAAAAAATTCTCATAACGTCGTCGCAATAATTCACTTTCTTTTGTGAAAAATAAGTGACCTTTTTTTTTCTTTTATTAAAAAATGTAATTAAATGTACTGTTTATGTATTATCCAGGCCATGAGATAGATTGCCAAAAATGGTTTCCAATCCTGTTCAAAACAGTAATTTAACGTTATTTTACATAACATTGTTAAAAATGATAACACTAGTCGTCATCAAAATACTCTCTCTAAAAGTAATAGCCGATTTTTATAGATTTCACTCTGCTAAATAAAAATATGGTCACGAAATTACTGTATCACTTACCGTTCTATTGGTAGGAGTGTTTGCTTTTAAAATTAGAGTATTTTATATCTTGCTAAAACATAAGTGGAAATTTTGTAAAACATAAAATGTTTATAATAGTGCATGTATTACCTGTAAATAAATGTATAAGTAGGATTACCTGAGTTACAGCAGCATAAGGTATGAAAATGTATTAGTGGATAGCAAATAGTAAATTCGGACACGAAAAGGGGACATAAGAATAAAAATGCACAATACAAGTATCAACAAACTGGATTTTCATGCTATGTTTTATCAATTTGATATCTAAGCCAGGGAAAACACTTTTTCCCTGATTTCATTTTTATCTAGCATTGCAAATTAATATAATAATCCTTCACTATTTGTCATTATTATAAAACTGTTTCTCAGAAAAATAGTACATGCTGGAGCAATTTGGATAACATATTCAGAAATAGGAATATTAGATCTGTTCAATTTATATAATTAGTTTGCTGGGAGGATTTTTTTTTTTTTCTGACCAGTGTAATTAATGACAAATAAATAAAATATAATAAATGAACTATAATGCATAAATGAAAAAACTAAACTATAATAAATAAATAAACTATATTGAAAATTATTATTATGTTATAACTCTTATTATGTATGATAATGTTATAAAGTTGTTAAAAAAAGTAAGGATTACTGTAATTAGTGTAAATGTTACTATAATTAGTTTGCAGCATGGATGGTGCAGTTGTATCTTACATATATTATACTTGATAATACATAAGTACTAAAAAAAAAAAATCTGTGCACGGTTTATTTCTGCATAATGAAAGCATTAACCATCCAAAGCTATAATGATCTCATTCTGATAATGTTCGACTTTACGGATTTGAATAAACAAAATAAACTGTAGATATCCCTCTCCCTTTTTTTTTTTTTTCAATTTCTCTGTAGTGTGCTTTTTTGTATCATGCTCGAATTTTAGGTAGATTTTGTAAGAAATACTACCTATTACAAGCTCCCCTATGTTGGAATTTCTGTAAAATTTTTGCAGATCTACGCTAATCATGACCCCTAGTACCCAAAACCACCTCCAGTTCAAAACTTTATCTATCTGTGTCACTTTTTTATGGGCACATTAACTTCCATAATTTTGCATAAATCTCTTCCAAACTGATATATAAAATCAAGGGCCAGAAAGGTTTTTGATTGGACTAAATCTTACAACCAAAAAAGAAAAAAAAAAGTGGGAGTTGAAGCAGAAAAAAATCACAACTTTGTCAATTCATAAGATATCAAATCCACTTAAATTTATCTCTTAATATTATCTATAATCTCCTTAATATTATCTACAACTTTTATATTGACAAGTTTTTTATAGGGCCAAATCTTGCAGCAAAATAAAGGGGGCGGGGGCTTGTAGAACAAAAAAACACCACATTTCCTTTAACCCGCCACTAAGGTGATTTAAAAAAAAAGCATCATTGATGTGATGAAAACTTTTAAAAGCCCTCAGAAATGCTGTATATAGGGTTGCATTATTAAAGGTGCACGCCTCTAAATAAAAAGGTTGTCAAAATTTAAAATAGAGTGTGTGTTCATTTAATGAAACAAAACTTTCGTAGTAAAAACTTTTTGATAAGATGAACTCTAGTAATGAATGATATTACTAAAAATATTCTGAAGGGATGAAAAGAATTAAGATCGAAGAAAAATTATTGTATTAACAGGATTCTGATAAAACCAACTCTTACAGAAAAATGAAATTAAAAACTCATCAAAAGCGGCTGGATAAAATCGCTAAACTAGGTTTTCTCTAATCTTTATTTAGATTTAGTTGATGAAATTAGTACTTAACTTCGAAATGCACTTCTGCCTGTCGGCCAACCCAACAGGGATTTTTTTAAAAAATACCTTATTGCATTTTAATACAAATTTGTTAACCAGCCTAATTTAGTATTATTGCAACTTGCTGAGAATTTGAACATCTGTCAATTAACAACTGCAATATAATTTTTTTCCCTTTTTTTAACAGTAAGGAAAAAATATATGTTTTGCCTTTAATTTTTTTTAATCATTTTTTCTGTTTCCTTGCAGCTTAATCATTTCTTTTACCCACACTCAAACAATGCAAACTTGCTGACACATCCATGGAGTCCTTTTTATATGTAAAAAATGTAATTTGAATAGTTTCTCTCTTGCTGAACAGGAAACTTTTGCATCGTCACAGCATTTTGAGGGGCTACTTCCCTCATGCGAAAACACCCGCTGTTTAATGTTAATCCTATATTTTTTTTAACCCTTTCTTTGTATCTTGATGGTATTTTAAAGTACCATTGAAATAACTTGTTATGAAATTCATTTAATGCATTGATTAGTAATAATACAGTTTAGGATGAGTTATAGATACTTAATCTTATTCTAAAAGCATTATGGGTTGAAAAAAAAAATTAAAGGATGATTTCTTTTGCCTTTGCATATTTTCAGCTTTCTTGACGTTGAAAGATTGTGGGTGAAAAGTTTCAGTTTGGGATTATTCCTATATTTCTATTGTAACATCATTATATTTGTACCATTCTGAATTATATAAAATACTAAATAAAAGATGAGAGTGAATCTTTAAATATTACGCAAAATCCCTATAAATTCAAATTTAATTTTAATTTGCAAAATCCTTCTGAAATTCATTAAATGATTGTGTCAATCTTCTAATGTTGTTTCAAAAATTAACAAAAAATGCTTCAGAAGAGGAAATTTTCATGAATTCTTAATATGGAGCATAGAGGAATTAAAAAAATCTTGCATTTCAATATTTTTAAATGATTTTTTTTTTTTTTTTTTATAACTGAGGTCGACCTCTGCAAAGACTGTTTTTTATTTTATTGATTTTATTTGCACTTTTTTTATGCCAATGTTAAAATATTTTCAAGAAAATTACATTTTTAAGCCCCTCCTCACTGTTGCCAATATTTCATGTTTTCAAAAGGGCAGGGGGGCTTATTTTTAGAATTTTATGGCATTATGACATTCATAAAATGTATTTATTTTTTTGGATTTGACAAAAGTTGAAATAGTTTTAAGAAAAATTTAAATTGTTTTAAATTAAAATAATTTAAATATTATTTAAAAGAACTTAAGATATCATATGTAAAATGTCATATGTATAATATAGTACATAAAATGTCATATATAAATATCACATAAGACATTTATCATATTTAAGATGTAATAAACATTTAAAATAGTCTTGAATGGTTTTAAGAAAATTGCAATTTTTTGGTTAATTTGATACTATTTTTTTTTTAATAAAAAAATTAATTACTTTTTTGTATGTTTATGTCTCATTTTTATGACATTTTTAATAGTAATTAGCAATTTAAAATTTACAAAATCTCAAAAAAATTGTTCAGAAGGCATTTTTATGCCTTAAATGAAATTTAGCTTTTGTTTACGTTTTTAAGCTTATTTTAATTAGTGTTACAGAGTTAAAAGGTACAGTCATGGAAAAAAATAAAAATATACACCCCCTACTAACATGGTAGCAAATTATAGAAGAAAATGTTTGAAAATGAAGCCTACATTTAAATGATGTGTATAAAATATCCTTAGGGAACCATCTACCTATCAAAACCAAACCAAACTTTGTTTTTTTAAATGGTGACACACAATTTTGACACTATATTTTAAATCTTCAGTTCAAACTAGGGCTAGAAACAAAATTTCAAGTCATTCGGAAGTCAGCTTTTGATTTATAAACATTCAAAATTGAGAGCTTCTTCTTAAATTTCATTTTTATATTTTTATTAATTTCTCCTGAAATTATAATTGTAATGTGATCATTTTTTGTGTGGTTACAGTACTAAAAAACACCAAACATTGAATTTTTCATTTTAAAAATCTTATAATATGAATTATGAAATTAATATTCGAAAAAAATATATGAATTGCAACCTACACTTTTAAAAGTGTCAAAATGTGTATTTTGAGGTGGGTTCGTGTTAATACTATTTTTCAAAGAAATCCCGAATATTTTTCAGATGAAAAAGTTACATATTTCAACATTAATGAATACTATATATATATATATATATTCATTTTTCTACATAAAAGGTAAATTTTATATTAAAGATATAATGGCAGACTTCTTTTAGAATAATTGTATTAAAATATGGATTAATTTTCTTTCATTTTGGGTTGTGTTGCCTTTCAATGGAAATCTTTTTAGCTGTTTTCGTATTTACATGAAATTATACAGTCCTGCGTCAGGATAGGTTGATAGGTTGACGTATTTTCTTCGTTGCGAGTGAGGTACACTTTAAGTTTTTCGGATTGTGCTTTACTTCTTTCGGTCGGAGTCAGGATGACCTGGTTTTTAACAAGAAAGTATTTTTCAAGAGTTTTTTAACAAGATTATTTTTCAAATGAAAAATTATAGATTTAACTATTAATGGTGGCCCATATAGTAACCCATGTGTTCATTTCTGTACATAAGGTATAAAATTATAGACTAATTTATTATAAACGTGTTAAAATATGGAGTAACATTCTTTTACTTTGGGATCTTTTGGAAGTCTCTCGATTTTTGGGTTGAAGAAATATTTTTGTCGGGTGCGTGCAGGCTCCATTCCTAGGCGTTGAAGAATTTTGAGAGTGTAACCATATATAATATGATTTAATAAAGAAAATAATTTGATAACATTGCAATGATTTCAGTAAATATAATGTGACACTAATAATCCAAAAAATAAAAAAGTCAGATAATTAAGAACTTGAATTATACTAGCCCCTTCAACCCCCCCCCCCCCCACCCCCAACAAAAAAACAAAAAAAACTATCTGAAAAAACTAACCCTGAATTTCTAGCCATGAGGGGGCTAGTTTTCCTATGATCAAGTTGTACGCAGCTGACAAGCAATTGATAAAAGAATATGTCTCTCATGTATTTTTTAAATTAGCCAAAGTACGATATATGTCTCACCTTAAGAAAGTTCAAATAGGAAATTTTTTTGGTAATTATTAATATCTATGCTTAAAGAATTTATTTAATGCATATGTTTTTGCAGACAAGTCTGATAAATTATTTTGTCGTTTGAGCAACTTTTTAATTTTTGTTTGAGTTTGACAATCGATGGTTGAGAAATTTTCTGAAAAATCAAATTCCTTGGGAGGGGGGGGGGGCTATTGCCTTCCCCAGCCCCCCTCAAATGGCACCCCTGAGCATGGCTTTTTTTTTTTTATTCCACTTCCACTGGTTTGGGCAGCACATTCCTTTCCAATTTCTGCTCAATTTTTCTTTCAGTCACCCACTGAACTTTTTACCAACTCCTAACTCTGAAGGTAGAGTTTTTGTTATTATCCCAGACTGCAGTCGATTTATAATGTGTAGTTTCTCTTCCATAGTCCCAACAACCTTTCTTCGTATATCACCCATTTGGTTACTCTTCAATAAATAAACACAAAGCGCACCAAAAGTTTATACGAACGTAACCAAGAACAACGGCAAATAATGTCTGCACTTGTTAGCATACGAAGCGGAACTGATGAAACTGGTTATCAAGCCTTAACCCCCTTCCTTGTTGTCTGTCATTGCTCTGCTATTGCATTCTGCAATCCCTTCTTGTCGAAAGTCAGCACTTTTCCACGGACGGGAACCTGCCTGTCCCGGCCGCTTGCCACATTCCTCATTTCTTTTTACTAGGCCGGATAGTATGGTGGGCCAGATAGTCAGGAGTTTATTGTAACAAAGTCACTAGCTCACCACGTTCAGCAGAAGAAACCTGTCCCACTTGCTTTTTTCTTTTAGAAACTTCTATTTTTGAGGTTTATAGGCAGTAGTTATCCCAGTTTCATCACAGTTATAAACATGGTCTGGGGTGAAATTGTACCACTCATAAACACTTTTTAAATTTTTCAGAAATGTATCCACATTCACTTTGTTGAAGTGGGTGAACCTCCCTACACTTGTGGCTTCAGGTGTTCTTAGTGAAAGAGCTCGATGACGATCTCTGAAACCATAGTACCAGTCATTTCCAGCACAATTTGTTTTGATCCATGCCGCAGGCAATTTTCCGTTTAAGACATTCCCAAATTCACATGCCATAAAAAAAAAAACCTGTTTCTTGGTTAGACCCAAGTTCATGTAACCCGCAGTAAGTCTTATAGCTTCTTTTCTTCATCTGTTGAGAAAATCATTCCATATGCAGTGGTAGAATTGATAAAAAAAGTCACTGGTCCAAGTGACCAGTAAACATCAGAGTTTACTGGTCCCCAGGCATCGTCACTGTCCCTCTACGCCCCCCCCCCCCCCCCGCCTGCTTTTTCTTCCTCCTAGAATATAAACCAAACTTCCTTTCAGTTACCCAAATTTTTCAGCATTATAGAATGTAAAATTACAATTTGCTAAAAATTAAATAAACAGTACATGAACAAAAACTATAAAATTATTAATTATGTATTTTATTTCCAATTATTTATTTCAACTGACTAAGTTTAAATGCAATTTTTTATTATTTTTTTAAAATAAAATAAAATTCTGTGGTTTGTGATTGGTTGTGGTTTTCTCAGGTTTGGGAAAATTTATGTTTATCTGTCAGAGAGGGAAAAAAATTACTGTTCCTGCTGACCACTAAATTTTTTAAATTAGTGGTCCAATTGAACTTTTAGTGGTCTCAAACCAGCGGACCACCAAGGATATCGAACGCTGATGCGTTAGGTCAGATATAAAAATTACATCAGCTTTCTTCTCAGATGATTCAAATGTTATCACGTACAAGAACTGATTTGGAAATGTTCATAGCTAACGCTACATCTGTGATGCTTTTCTTTTCTTTCACAACCATCTGCAAAGCCTGTAACATGTGTTCATTGGTAAGCATTCTTCTGCCTTGCTCAACTTTCTTCCATTTTCGGGGCATTTTCTGCAAATAAAAATAATGTACATTTACACACCTTCCTAAATAGTGCATTGACATGAAAAAATAAAAGTTTAATAATTATTTCAAAACAGTAATATTTTATTTCAAGAAAACTAAGGAAATTGATACAGTAGAAGATCTTTATAATGCAATTCTATATAACGCAATTCTCCATATAACGCACAACTTTTCAGATGTAAACAATGATTTTTGCAGTTAAAAAGCACTTACATTTTCACATTGTAAAATATTGCTACTCCTTAGAGGACTAAATTTGATACATTAGTTCAACTTCATCTTCTAATTTAAGACCTTTTTACTGAAGAAAATGCTATTATTACAATAAACATTTTTGAAAATGTCTAATATAAGGGATGGTTGTGTCTGTTATATTTGGATCATTTTTATATAGTAAATTTAATAATGTCTGACCTATATTATGCAAAAATTTATAATTTGGATAACTCTTGGTAACAAGGAATGCAATATAAAGATATTCTAATGTATTTTGATATGTTTGACATATTTGGCCATGTTTACAAGGTGAATTTAATGATGTGATCCATATAATGCAAAATTCTATATTAACGCACAACCTTGAGTTTTTAGGTTTGTGTTATAAAGGTCTTCTACTGTATTATAGAAATAAATTTAAATGTTTAATACTAATGGTTGACATCGATAAATAATGCATGAGTAAGAAAAGAAAATTTGCACTGCTTTAATTTTCAATGAATATTTGTTTAAATAAATTATGAAAGTAGTTAAAATTCCAATTTAACTTGCAAGTTTTATTTCTTACACTATTCAACTCCAAAACAAGATAGTCTTATAAAATACCCCAAAATTGTATGTAATTGAACATAATTATTTGGATGGAGATATCATTTGGGAGATGAGACATGTCCCATCCCTCCCATAGAGCAGCATAAAAAAAAAAAGGATTTTACAGCAAGCATGTGGCTTTTAGGATTAACTATTCAATAAAATATATATTGTTGAGTTTATAAAATATTAAAAACAATTAATTTAGCAACAAAGAATGAAACTGAAAAATTTACATTCGAAATCTGAGTTGTTACGTACTTTTGCTGGGATGAGATTCTTCCGACTTTATGTAAACTTTTGAGGAATTTTTCGATTTTTATCTGTGAAAAAAAAAAAACAGACTTTGTCTTTTTTTCTTTCTGTCAACAGAAAAAATACGACAAATTAAACACGTCTCGACAGCATTGTATTCTCATAAAGTTGATAAGCTGAGAAGTCCTGACAATCTCTTCGATTCTTTGACAAAATTCACATTTTTTACGCGTTCCTTTGACAAAATTTGCGATGGGTTTTTTGTTTTGCGAATTTTTAACGAAATTTGCGATTTTTTTTAGCGGTCTTTTGTCGAAATTCACTTTTTTCGCATTCATTTGACAAAATTCACATTTTTCCGAGATCTTTTGACAAAATTTGTGTTTTTTCCGCGATCTTTTGATAAAATTAACGTTTTTCCTTTGATCTTTTGACGAAATGCGTGTTTTTTCTGCGATCTTTTGGCAATTTCTTCATTTTTTCCCACGATTTTTTGACAAAATTCATATTTTTTTGGGCAATCCTTTGACGAAATTTGCGTTTTTTTCTATGGCCCTTTGAGGAAATTCACTTTTTTCTGAATCCTTTGACGAAATTCGCGTTTTTCCGCAATTTTTTGAAGAAATTTCACGTTTTTACCACTATCCTTTGACGAAATTAATTTTTTTCGGTGACCATTTGTTGAAAATTGGCGATATTTTTTATGTCCGAATTTTAGGACTGATCTATTTTTAAAAAAATTTGGAAGCAAATGCCTTAATATTTTGGAAAATTTGGAATAGAATTACCCCTGTCAGAAATGACCAAAAAATGGAAAATCGAGGATCTGCGGAAGAATCTCATGCCTGATTTGTTCAAAATATGGTTTTGTGCACTTTTTTTTACCTTTTTTTGAAAATTTTATCTTACATGTATTTTCAGACTTTTTGCTCTTTCACCACTCTGATGCCTGCTATTAATATTGTCCTTTTTAATAAATTCACAAACTCATAGCTGCTTGCAACTAAAATGACTTATTACAACAAATAGAATACAATGATTACTCAATCTGGCGGAAGTGTCTTAAATTAAAAATAAAGCTTATTTTAAGCGTTATTGCCGATGTCCCATCCCTTCCTAATCTCCCCTACTGATGTAAAGAAAAAAGTACCAAAAAAAAAGAAAATTTTGGTTGTATCAAAAATGATAATGATATCAAAAGAAAAATCCTCCTTGCCCTCCCCCTAGAGATATCTTACAATAGAGTGTGCCAGACGCCGCCCCCCCCCCCCACACCCCCCTAAAGTGCTATCATTATATATGTACAGCCTGTATCTCACAAACTCCAGAAGACAATGTAGGTAGAACAGGATCAATATTTCTACTTACATATACATATGTGTATTGGTTTCTATATTCGAGTTAAGTTTTACCTAAGAATATATAATGTGATAATTTAATGCACGAATTTTGTACCATTTTAGGAAATGAAAATTGTCAAATCAGCTAACTTAATTGGCAGTTAAAATTTAGTGCAGTTTATTAAAAAATATTTTGTTTATTATTTTTCATTCTGTTTTTAGATTCAAAGGTATATAAAACTTTTCGCTTAAGAAAATGGCATCGATTACAGAAGAAAAATCTGTGTGTAGTGAACAGTACTATGTTCCTCAAAATGGTGATAAAGAAAAACATTCTTCCATGAATACAAAAGAAAAAGTTTTTATTTGTGAGGTATGTTTTAAAGGATTTTCGAAGAATAGAGATCTCAGGAAACATCTCTTGACACATACAGGAGAAAAACCATTTGTTTGTGAAATATGTTCCAGAGGATTTTCTGATAAGAGTACTCTAAGAAACCATCTCTTGACCCATACAGGGGAAAAACCGTTTATTTGTGAAATATGTTCCAAAGGATTTTCTCGCAATAATAATCTAAGAAAACATCTCTTGACACATACAGGTGAAAAACCTTTTATATGTGAAATATGTTCCAAAGGATTTTCTCAGAATAGTTGTCTAAGAAGACATCAGTTGACTCATACTACAGAGAAATCCTTCGTTTGTGAAATATGTTCCAAAGGATTTTCTCGGAGTAGTAATCTAAGAAGCCATCTCCTAACACATGCGAGTGAAAAACCCTTTATTTGTGAAATATGTTCCAAAGGATTTTCTCAGAATATTTGTCTAAGAAGACATCAGTTGACTCATACTAGAGAGAACCCATTTGTTTGTGAAATATGTTCCAAAGGATTTTCTCAGAATAGTCATCTAAGAAGCCATCTCTTGTCACATACAGGTGAGAAACCCTTTATTTGTGAAATATGTTCCAAACAATTTTCTCACAATGGTAATCTAAGAAGCCATCTCTTGACCCATACACAAGAAAAATCTTTTATTTGTGAAATATGTTCCAAAGGATTTTCTCAGAATAGCGATATGAAGAAACATCTCTTGACGCATACAGGTGAAAAACCCTTTATTTGTGAAATATGTTCCAAAGGATTTTCTCATAAGACTACTTTAAGACGCCATCTCTTGACACATACTGGTGAGAAACCCTTTATTTGTGAAATATGTTCCAAAGGATTTTCTCAGAATAGTGATCTAAGGAAACATTTCTTGACACATACAGGTTAAAACCCTTTATTTGTGAAATATGTTCCAAAGGATTTTCTGTAAATAGTAATTAAGAAGCCATCTCTTGACACATACAGGTGAGAAACCCTTTATTTGTGAAATATGGTCTAAAGGATTTTTTTCAGAATACTTTTCTCTAAGAAGCCATCTCTTGGCACATAAAAATGTAAACCCTTTATTTGTGAAATATGTTCCTAAGGATTTTCTCAGAATAGTGATCTAAGAAAACATCTCTTATACATACAGGTGAAAAATCCTTTATTTGTCAAATGTGTTCCAAAGGATTTTCTCAGAATATTTTTCTAAGAAGCGACCTCTTGACCCATACAGGAGAAAACCTTTTGTTTGTGAAATATATTCCAAAGGATTTTCTCAGAATGGTAATCTAAGAACCCATCGTATGACTCATTTTACAGAAAAGAAAACCTTATCTTTGTGAAATATGTTCAAAAGGATTTTCCGATAACTGTTATCTAAAAATGAATTATTTGTCGCGATACCAAATAGACATTTTCTGAAAATATATATTTGTATTTCCAAAACTGAGTATGAATTCTGCATATGTCATTGCATTTACTATTATCACATATCTTGTGTTTTAGTATTTAGTAATAAATTAAAAATGTACAACTTTTTTTCCTAAATCCTCAAAAATTCTTTCATAGCATATTGTGTTTTTGATAATAAGCAAATAACTCCTGACTAATTCATTAGGTTACAGTAAAGAATCTTTGATATTTAGTTCTCATTTTTTTTAACCCTTTAAGAACTGGTAAGTTTATGTAAAAATGAAAATCTTGTTGGTTAACCCTAATTAATAGGATCCTATAAAAATATGTATGCTAATCACTTATAATTAAACAAAGCTAAAAATGCTATAAAAGTTATTATAATATATTTACTTAGATTAACACCCGTTTCTTCGCACAAATTTAATATCTCCCTTGTTGCAAAAAAAAACCTGTTTTTTTTTTTTTCAAAAAAACCAAAATACCTGTTTTTTTTTTTTGTTTTTGTTTAAACCAGGTTTGTTTTTGGTTTAAACCAGGTTTTTTTAAATATATTTTCCTATTACATATACATGCATATTTGATATTTATTGATAAAAATAAACATTGTTGGATATATAAGTAATATAACTTCATTTAAAAATAATTTAAATTGAATAATTGCAGTAATTATGTAGAAAATTTAAACATTTTTAGTAAAATATGTCTTATGTTCCATGAATAAAATGCTCTACATAGTGAAACATTGATACCTTGAAAATCTTATTAAACAATCTTTTGATTACTATAGTACTATAAATAAATATATGGTGTAGTTTCATAAATATAATATGCTTTTCCATGGCTATTCAAAGTAATTTCTTTGAACTATTTGCCATCTGAGATATCTGATTTTTCTGTTAGACTGACTACATGAACAATTATCTTTTATTGAAAATAATGCTTTTTATAAAGAATTCCTGGAATGATTTGAATTTAGCAGTAGAGTCTTTACACGTTTCAAGAAGTATTGTATATTGTCATTTGATGCATCTCAGAAACTGCCAAGTTAAAAGAAGAAGAAGGCGACAGTTAAACAGAAATACCTATTTACCAGCTTTTTAGACTACTGAAAACATTGATTTTAAAATGGAAAGTAGATTTATAAAAGTTGTCATCCACTGAAACATTTAAATAGCCATCAGACTTAATACACAGGATTTTTTTCTAAGCTATGTGAACATTACTTTTAAATGTGTAAACTAAAAATTAATAACATACCTTTTTAAGCATTTTTATGGGATTTTTTTTCTATTACGTCTCAAGTGAACCTTATCTCGATTTTCTCCCTTTTTTTTTTTTTTTTGGGTCAGATCTAAATGGTGGATTCGATTATGCAATAGACGATTTAAATATATCTTATTGCATATGTTAGTTAAAAGTAAACAGATGCTTTGCTAGCACCCAATTTTTCGATGTCCTCTTATTCGCCTTCATATTTTGAGTTTCTTTTTTATTCCTAAGGCTGTTCTCAAATCCGAAAGGTCAACTTTCTGACATAAGTTTTAATTTATTTTTGCTCGGAAATGCATGAAACTAGCAGATGCTGTTGTTCAGATATTATGTAATGGAACTGTGTTTTCCTTATTTTTGCAAACGCAATAGATCTTTCAGAATTTATTGTCAAAGTGGGCGTTTTGAACCGAATTTCACATGAAAGAAGAATAACCACTCAAGGTAGGTTAAAAACATCTTTGACACATGATCAAAATTGCCTATAACTCAATAGGTAATTTACTTATCAAAAATGGAAAACACAGTTTGATTCCAATTTTATATCTTCCCGCTAAAAAATTAATTTGTAAATGTGTCAAAGTGTTTTGTTGAGTAGAGCAGTTGAGAACAGTCTTAAAAGATAATCTCCCCAATCAAGAAAATTTTCTTTTACAGCTTGACTGAAATCTTAAAGGTCATTTTATGTTATTAATTGTAAATAATCTGCGTTTTCTCAAAGGAAAACATTTTATTCAATATATTGGATATTTTTAGTCTATTTCATCTTTGCTAAATTCACATGTTTTAAATTTTCTCTTTAGAGCTTCAGATATGTTCATCAACACATGCAATTTGCATTCTACATGCATACAAATTAACCTAGACTCATTATGTTTCACGGTGACTGCTGGGATAAGACTGTTAAAAGTAGTGTTGTAGTCATAAAAAATGCAGAGAGTATACGCTATAGGGTGTAGGCAGAGGGTATACGCTGGAGTCCTAAATGTTAATGGTTAGGGTACACGCTATAGCTTTATTTGATAAACAGGGGGCATATGGAGCTTCTTAAAAAAATTCAGAAGGTATATGTCTTATACCTGCGTATACTGTATACCCTCCACTACATCCCTGGTTAAAAGTAGAAATTATTTATATCCGATAATTTGAAACACTTTTAAATTACAAAAATTAGAAAATATTATTAGATTTTTTCTAAAAAACCAGTTGATTAACCAATTGATTTAAACCATGCCAACCCTGCTGATAACAGAATAAAATCATAATGCAAAATCCCAATCCCAATGTAGAAATGCCAGAAAAACAAAAGCTTACTAAACCCAATAGCCATGATACAGCAAAGAAAACTCGCAGCCAATCATTCATTAGCATACAGAACAAAGAGTAACCAATGGAGAGAATTACTTATGATTATGTCATCATTGAGGCATAATGTAATCCTAAGTAAATCTTAACTAATCATGCAATCTAAGTAGTAAAGGTGTATTTTTAACCCGAATCTGACATTTTGGCTATTTTTAAAAATAAAAAGCTTGAAAAAGAAGAAGAAAACTAACTACTTTTTTTTCCCCAGCTAATTTTAGAAAAATTAGTTAGTCTGCCATGTAGATTTAAAGCTTATAAGAAAAGTTTGATTGGCTAAAAATGTTTGTCACTTTACAAGTTTATTAATTCATTATTTTTCTAATGTTTTGCTTGTAGCTTCTGTATAACTTGGATTTTGCATTTTCCAATAATGTATAAAATAAATGAAAACATTAGGGAAAAAGAGAAAAAAAACAGATGAAAAAAACCCAGCATGGTTTAAACCAAACAACCCTGGTAATTTGAATGTAATAATGTCCTTGAAATCATAATTAATGCTTACACTGTAGTAAACAGTAAAATAATTAAATATTAGAGTAAATTAACAAAAACTAAGAATATTTAAAAAATTATTATAATGCTAAAAGTAAAAATCAAGTTAAAAACTTAATGTGCATAATAATGATGATATACATTTTTCTTCGATTAGTTAATGAAACTCACCTCATAAAGATACACTAATAATTTACATCTAAATAGACAAAAAACAAAGTTTTATTTCACGTTTAGCCAAATTTCATAACCATAAAAGATACATTAATGTATAATTATTTGGTAAAAAAGATCATGATTACAACTGATATCAGTGCTATTTTGATTTTTTTTTTTCAGAAATAAATTTAAACTTTCTTTATGAGAAAGCATGAATTCAGTCATATTAACCAGAATTACATATTAAAGTGTGTATGAAATGACATAAAAATTTAAACAAAGAAAAATTGTGCATCAAGCATAGATTATGAAACATTTTCCAACACTTCCAAAATACTTTTGAAAAACTTTGTTGTTTAATAAGGTAAAGAAGATACCTAAGTAAACTTTTCAGAAAATGCATTAACACATTTGAAAACCAGCTTTCAACAATTGCTGCACGTAGCCAGAATGGTTCTCTAATTCTTTTGTGCAGCTCTGTATTTTCTACATAGTATGCTAAAATTTAGTTTAGGTAGAAAATTCATAACGCAATTGAAAATTCACCCCTTCAGCAATTTCCACCAAAGCAAAGATGGAAATGTACTTGAATTCTTTCGTGCAGCCCTGTATATAAGACTTTTATACAACCTGCATATTAAGCTGAAATTTAATTGAGGGAAAAGCACATTTAAAACTACTGAAGTCACACTTCCAAAAATTACTGTCAATAGGCAGCTATTTATCCAGTTTTTTTACATAGCACCGTGTATGATTTTATTTATATGCTACAAATATCTCTGAGTAAACTAAATGTAGCTGAGCTTGAAAATGCATAACTCAAATTAAAAAAAAAAAAAAAAACTTTTAAACAATTCACACACTCTCTCAGTAATGCTTAGGAATTCTTTTGTGTAACCCTGTATATGACCTATACAATTTATATTCGCCATGTAGCGTGCAACAATTTAGTAAAACTTTAAAAAGTCCTTCCGCCAATGCCGGGAGGAAGAGGTAGCTTTCATATTCCTTATTTTTAAAAAGCTAGCTTATATTATTCAAACACATGAAGCTCAATTTAGTGGAAACCGATTATAGAAGATTCATTACTAATTTTTATCAAAACTAAATCATTATGAATGAGAATTTCGCGAAATTAGTCAGCTTTATCCAAGCTGATTTTATTTAAAGTAACTTATATTTGGTTTCCAAATTCGGCGATATCTTGAAGTGCCTGCCCTTTTAAGACAATGTGGTGGATGAGGCTAACCAGTGAATTGGTCGAGACCTTAGTAATTCCTGTGCACATGTTCACTCACATAGGAATCGTTGATTTATAAGAGTGCTGTCGCAAGCAAAAAATCAGATTTTTCAAAATGTCACCCACATAAACAAATTCAAACTGCTATATCTGAGCCATTTTTAGGTAGCTTTCATTACAAAAAGCTACCTATTGCAGCCGTTCGGAGGAAAGCGACTTCAAATAATTTTGGTATATTTTCATCGATCATGACCCCCAGACCCCGAAACTACCCTCCGTATATATATATATATATATCTGACCTTTGTCAAACTGTAACTCTCGTATTTATGAACCGATTTGGATGTAATTCAGTGTGTACATAGTACATACCAATGTCTCGACCGAGTTCGTTGGCCAGCTTCATCCGCCATTTTGTTTCAAAATGGCGGCCATTTAATTTTTTTTTTTAATTTAAAATTTGAAATGTGGTACCAAAAAATTGAAAATTGAAAAAATATTTTTTTCTTATGCGTTTGATATTGATAAAAAGATTCGGGAGCAGTTTTTGTTTCGACTATATCTTAAAAAATGGCTGAGTTATAGCATTTTGAATTTCTAGCGTGTCTGACATTTTGAAACGTCCTGATTTTTGTCACGCGATAACGGGCGTATTTATGAACCTATTTGGATGTACCTTGGTGTGTACATAGTACATACAAATATCTCGAGCGAGTTCGTTGTCCAGCTTCATCCGCCATCTTGTTTAAAAATGGCGGCCATTTAAAAAATTTTAAATTTAAAATGAGATACCAAAAAATTGGAAAAAGAAAAAGATTTTTTTCGTATGTGTTTGACCTTAATACAAAGATTCCGGAACAGTTTTTGTTTCGTCTCTATCTAAAAAAATGGTTGAGTTATAGCATTTTGAATTTCTATTGTGGCTGACATTTTAAAACGACCTGATTTTTGTCACGCGATAACAGGCATATTTATGAACCGATTTGGATGTAACTTGGTCTGTACATAGTACATACCAATGTCTCGACCGAGTTCGTTGGCCAGCTTCATTCGCCATCTTGTTTCAAAAGGGTTGCCATTTAAAAAAAAAAAAAAATTTAAAATGAGGTATTAAAAATTTGGAAAATGAAAAAGTTTTTTTTTATGTGTTTGGCCTTGATACGAAGATTCCGGAGCAGTTTTTGTTTCTGAAAATTTGTTCTTTTGTTTATATCTTAAAAAATGGTTGAATTATAGCACTTTGAATTTCTAGCATGGCTAACATTTTGAAACGATCTTGTATTTGTCACGCGATAACACACGTATTCGCCTATTTCGACGTAAGAAGGCATGTGGATAGTATACATCAATATCTCGACCAAGTTCGCTGGCCAGCTTCATCAGCTATCTTGTTTCAAAATGGCGGTCATTAAATTAAAAAAAAAAAATTATATTTAAAGTGAGGTGCAAAAAAATTAGAAATTGAAATAGGTTTCTTTCTTAAGTATTTGACCTTGATATAAGGATTCAGGAGCACTTTTTATTTGTCTTTATCTTAAATGGCTCAGATATAGCAATTTCAATATCTAATGTGGGTGGCATTTTGAAAAATCTGATTTTTTGCCTGCGACAGCACTCGTATATATCAATCGATTCCGATGTGAGTGAGCATGTGCATAGCAATTACCAAGGTTTCGACCAAGTTCACTGGTTAGCCTCATCCGCCATGTTGTCTTAAAATGGCAGGCACTTTAAGAAGTCGCCGAATTTGGCAGCCAAATATAAGTTACTTTAAATAAAAGCAGCTTGGATAAAGCTGACTAATTTCGCGAAATTTTCATTCATAATGATTTAGTATTGATAAAAATTAGTATTGAATCTAGCTATATTCGGTTTCCACTAAATTGAGCTTCGTGTGTTTGAATAATATAAGTTGGCTTTTTTAAAATAAGGAATATGAAAGCTACCTCTTCCTCCCGGCACTGGCCGGAAGGACTTTTTAAGATAAAGACAAAAAAAAATGCTCTGAAATACTTATATCAAGGTTAAATACTTAAGAAAGAAACCTTTTTCAATTTCTAATTTTTTTGTACCTCACTTTAAATATATATTTTTTTTTACTTTAATGGCCGCCATTTTGAAACAAGATGGCGGATGAAACTGGCCAGTGAATTTGGTCGAGACATTGCTATATATTATCCACATGCCTTCTTACAACCAAATAGGTTGTACATACATTCATACGTGTGTTACTGTGTGACAAATATCAGATCGTTTCAAAATGTCAACAATGCTAGAAATTCAAAGTTCTATAACTCAACAATTTTTTAAGATATAGACGAAACAAAATCTGCCCCAGAATCTTTGTATTAAGGTCAAACACATAAAAGAAAGCTTTTTCATTTTCCAATTGTTTGATACCTCACTTTAAATTTTAAATTAAAAAGCTTTTTAAATGTTCCCTTTTTGAAACAAGATGGCGAATGACGCTTGCCTACGAACTCGGTCGAGACATTGGTATGTACTATCTACACACCAAATTACATCCAAATCGGTTCATAAATAAGGCCTGTTATCGCGTGACAAAAATCAGGTCGTTTCAAAATGTCAGCCGCAATAGAAATTCCAAATACTATAACTCAACCGTTTTTTTAGATATAGACGAAACAAAAACTGTTCCGGAATTTTTCTATCAAGGCCAAACACGTAAGAAAAAAATCTTTTTCATTTTCCAATTTTTTGATACTTCATTTTAAATTAAAAATTTTTTTTAAATGGCCGCCATTTTGAAACAAGGTGGTGAATGAAGCTGGCCAACGAACTCGGTCGAGACATTGGTATGCACTTTGTACACACCAAGGTACATCCATATCGGTTCATGAATACGCCTGTTATCGCGTGACAAAAATTAGGACGTTTCAAAATGTCAGCCACGCTAGAAATTCAAAGTGCTATAACTCAGCCATTTTTTAATATATAGACGAAACAAAAACTGATCCGGAATCTTTGTATCAAGGTCAAACACATAAGAAAAAAATATTTTTCAATTTTAAATTTTTTGGTACCACATTTCAAATTTTAAATTTTTTTTAAAAATTTAAATGGCCGCCATTTTGAAACAAGATGGCGGATGAAGCTGGTCAACGAACTTGGTCGAGACATCGGTATGTACTATGTACACACCGAGTTTCATCCAAATCGGTTCATGAATGCGCCCGTTATCGCGTGACAAAAATCAGGACGTTTCAAAATGTCAGCCACGCTAGAAATTCAAAGTGCTATAACTCAGCCATTTTTTAAGATATAGACGAAACAGAAACTGCTCCGGAATCTTTGTATCAAGGTCAAACACATAACAAAAAAATAATTTTCAATTTTTTGGTACCACATTTCAAATTTCAATTTTTTTTAAAATATTTAAATGGCCGCCATTTTTAAACAAGATGGCGGATGAAGCTGGCCAACGAACTCGGTCGAGACATTGGTATGTACTATGTACAAACTGAGTTTCATCCAAATCGGTTCATAAATACGAGAGTTACAGTGTGACAAAGATCATATATATATATATCAACTTTTGAACGGAGGGTGGTTTCGGGGTCTAGGGGTCATGATCGATGAAAATATACCAAAATTTTTTGAAATCGCTTTCCTCCGAACGGCTGCATTAGGTAGCTTTTTGTAATGAAAGCTACCTAACAGATACCATAACAGAAAACACACTTTCAACAGTCATCCCTAATAATCAATACTTCAGATACCTACTGTAGTTGTATCCGTAATCTTTTATGTGTAAATGAACAATAAATGTGATACACATCATATTCTACTGCAAGCATTTTGTTGTAAAGCTCAGCAATGTGTATCAATTCCATCAAGTTTGAAAGCATTCAACATAATTAAAATACGCTTTAAACAATTTTTTCTGGTAGATTATTATATAACCGACTTTTGTGTATGACCCTGTAATTGAATGATAAATGCTTTACATCCCATATTCTACAGAAAGCATGTTTTAGTGCATCTCAGAAATTCATATCAATCTTATTTATTTGTAAAGGGAGTAACACCATTAAAATACACCACAAACGATTTTTCTTTGTAGACCATAATATAACAGAATACTTTTGAGTTTCCCTATATGTGTACTGTCTGTGCTACAGATAACGTATTCTATAAATACTATCTTATAGTGCAACTCAATAATGTATATAAATTTCATTATGTTTAAAATTCTGTAACACTGTTGAAATACCCCGCAAATCATTTTTTCCCATAGACCTTATCATAATGGTATACTTTTGAATGCCCGTATAAATGAATTATGCATGCTACACACTCCATTTTCAATACCAAACATGCCATGGCAAAGCTCAATAATGTATATCAATTACATGTCAATCGAAAAATATTTACACGAGTTAGAGCATGGACAGACAAACAAATCAAAGTCTTCAACACTTTTCAACTATGTTGGAAAGTGTTAAAAATGGTGAATTTTTGCCCTACAGCTGAACTGAAAGTTTCACTTTTTACATTTGCAATGATGTGCAGATTTTAGGCATTTTTGGATTTGAAGAAGTCTACTGTATATTTCCAACATTTAATTTTAACTCTTTCCTGTCCTGCAGAACAAAAGACTATTATATGTTCCCACATTAAAATAAAAAGAACTTCTTCCCTTCTATATGCAATTAGTAAAACACGTAAGATACTTCTGAACTCACAGTGTTTCAGGAAACTATAGTATATACAAATGGAGTCCACTATACGAAACTAGAAATAGCTGTTGGGAAGCTAAGGATCATGAGCAACCAATCAATCGCAAGCCTGGTTTGGAATACCTGCTTAACAAGCTCTTTAGAACTTTTGTTTTTATTGTAAACTAGCTGACCTGTCCAGCATTGCTCGGGCATGTGATAATATTCTTAAATCAACCTTAAATTCATATGATTTTATACCTGTTGTGCATGCACTGAGAAATCTGTTAGTTCTGCTTTCCACTTCCAGGGTAGTGCATTCTGTTCTGAACAATCCACCTCCCAAACAAAACTATGACACATGTCCCCGCTTCCGTGTCACTGTATAGCAGACGTACTTTGTCTGCAAAATCTGCTAGTTTCAATATCCACCTTCAGATAGTGCACTCTGTTCTAAAGAAACATATATCCGAACGAAACTAAGTTTTTCAACATTTCTGTTGATATATTACTTAAGGCGGTTGCAGAATCAAATAAGAATTTAAAAGATTTGATCATAATATCTGTCATGTGGACTAATTGAGATATTTAATCAAAAGTAGCTTCCTCCCCTCCCCATTCCTGCAAATATAACAAATACAAAAATTTCCTTATAAACAAATTGTGAAGACATTTATTTTTTTCTTCTAAAAATTGATTTTTTTTATAAAATAAAAAAGTTGTTTATAGATTTCTGGATTCGGTGTAACATTTTGTGCATAGGTGCATTAATTTCAAATTGATAAATGCGGTATTAAAAAAATTCTATAGAGCTGGAAAATTACCTACTCTCTTTAGTCCCGTGTTGTTTCGAAATAATATTGGGGTCTGCTTGAAAAACACATCTCATTGGCTGCAAAAATGCTAGACATATGGTCTCGGATCGAGAATGAATTCTGCGATTTGATAAAAATCTATGCTTTAATTGAATTATAAATAATTTGCCATTCTTGTAATTGGGGTTTTTAATTAATAACTCAACTAATTATTAGAAATTAAAAATTGTTTTGTCTCAGGTGCACCAGGAGAAGACTTAGACTACCCTCACAAAAATTTTCAGCTTTGTAAGTGTGGTAGATTTCGCTAGTCAGCAGAAACAGACACACTCACACACAGAACAAAACTTTCTTTTTTTAGTATAGATTGAGGCTGTTCTCAAATCCAAACTGGCTACCTTCTGGCACATTTTTTAATTCATTTTTATTTATAAATGCATCAAATTGGCAGGTGCTGTTATTGATAACCACGTAATCAAATTGTTTTTTCCATTTTTCAGTAAGGACAAAATTTTTCTAAGAAAATTCTATCAAAGTTTGCTTTTTAGCTCACATGCTATCAAAGCCTGAGAGCTAATGTGCCCGCAGATTATGTATGTATGTATGTACGTACGTAACGCGATAACTTTTGATAGAAATATCCGATTTGCTTAAATTTTATTTTTAGGTTCATTCTGATAAGGCACTTCCCTGATTAGTTTTGGGGCTTCATTGGTTAAGTATAAGGGGGGGGGGGGGAATGCAGGTCTATTCCCCTCCCCCTTAACTAGGATAAATGGGTTTTTCATGCAGAATTATCAGATTTTTTTCAAATTTGGTATACCAGTTAATTCTGATAAGGCGCTTCCGTGATTCGATTTGAAGGTTCATTGTTTAAGTCTAAAGGGGGGAATGGGGAGCTAATACTCCCTTAAATGTGTAGATGAGAGTTAGATAAATGAGTTTTTCTATCCGATTTGCTTCAAATTTGGTATACGGGGTTATTCTAATAAGACACTTCCCTGATTAGATTTGGAAGTTCATTGGTTAAGTATAAAGGGGGGGCGGAGGTCTAATATGCCCCTTAATTTAGGTAAATGGGTTTTTATATCCAATTTGCTTTAAATTTGGTATACCAGTTTATTTTGATAAGGCACTCCCCTGATGACATTTGGAGGCTCATTGATTAAGTATAAAGAGGAGAAACAGGAGAGGGCGCTAATCCCACCTTAATTAATTTTTCGAGGGGCATTATTTTTTGAAATAAGAGTATAATATACAGTTAGTGTGAATAGCCTGTGAGCTCAATGCCATCAGTTTAACTGGGCACTTTTCTTTTTTATTTAATTAGATTTCCAGATGTGGCAGCGCAAGAAAGAAAAAAAATGTCATCCTAAGATAACAATTGCTTATAAGTCAAGATGTAATTCATTTATCGAAAAATGAAAAACCTGTTTGATTACAAATTTCTTTTATAATCATATCTCGAAGTATCATGTTTTATGTTCAGAAATGAGTCAGAAAGCTTTCCATTGTTAAGTGGGGAAAAATAATCTTAAATGTGTAAAGAATATCAGTTTTAAATTAAATGTAGGTATTTAAAAGAAAAAAAATAAAAGATTTGTATTTTAAATGAAATGAGTGCATGTGAGTGATACATCAGAAAGCTTCCCGTTGTTGAGCGAGGAAAATATATGCTTGAGAATCCCCTTAACACATTGTGTGCGGAACACGTACTAGTACGTTTTCTGACGATTGATACTTGAGCGCGGGACACGTACTAGTACGGGTTAGCTAAATTTGCGCGCAAAACCCCCGCACCCGGCACAATTCCGCCGCGAAATGTACCCGCACACAATGTGTTACATCTGTGAAGAATATCTATTTTGAAAGTAACCTGTACTATTTTAAATGAAAGGTATATATTTGAAAGGAAATAAAATAAAAAAAAAATTGTATTTTATGTGAAATGAGTGGAATGCAATTAAAATATACTGTTAGTTGTCTAAGTTTTAATATTAGAAAGAAAATAAAAACCAATTGATAGCAAAATATTGGAGTATTGGAAATTTCTATATTTGAAAGAAGGGTGAATAATAATTCATGCTCTGTCGTAGTCCTTTTAATTAATATATCTTGAGAGTGGAACCAGAATACATTATAATATTAGAAAGCTAAATATTGCCATGTTTGAAATTTTCATAGTTGAAAGTTTACCTTCCCCTCATGTAATATTGTGTTTGTATTACGCATGTTATGTGAGATAATAAGACTTCCAGGGGGGGGGGGGGCAGTTTTCAAACATTTTCCGTACTCCTCATGTAACGTATCATTGGAAAGGCCTTTGACCACTCTTTCATATTATAAACCTCACTTTCACCCCCTTGAAATTCCCCCTCCCCAGGGCTCTTTCTCAATTTTTCCGATACCCTTCATGTGAGATTCATTGTACAGATCTTTGACCACTTTTTCATATTCTGCACATCCTGTCCTTTTCCCTCCCACTTGGTCCCCCTTGAGAGCACCTTTATAACTTTTGCTGACAACCCTCATGGGATATATCATTGGAAAGCCTGTGACCACTCTCTCATATTATGTACCGCCCGTCCCCCCCCCCGGTGGTATTTTCTCTATTTTTCCGATAGCCTTCATGTGATATATCATAGCAATGTGCAGCCCTTTGACCATATTCTACACATCCTGTCCCCCTTCCCCCGCTTTTCTAACTTTTGCCAACACCCCTCATGTGATATATCATTTGAAAGGTGGCCGCCCCTCCGGGTGATTCCGACCCGACCCCTTGAGGGGGGAGGTGACCGGAAGTTCGGCCGAGTTCGTTGTGTACGAATGCGAGGGGGCCGGATGGGGACGAATCGCCACCTCCTCGAGAGACCTGCGGTCGACAGGATAAGGGTCCGGTGGCCACGGGTAACGGACGTTGTGCATGGGTGCGCGGGTCCTTCGGGACCCATGAGTCAGCGAACCCCCGGCAACCAGGTTCTCTGGTCAAGCCGGATAGCGACGTTCCATAGGTCGATCCCGTTGCCGGTCTAAGGGCCGGACGGTGTCGCCGGGCAAAGAGTAGCTAAGGCGATAGGATCCCATCCACCTATTGACTAAGAGGGAGCCTGAGGTGAGAGAGCGGGCTATGTAGTGGAAAGTCCTTGATGCTCGCTAGTGACGACGGGGCTCGGGGGAACGCCATGCAGGGACTCCCGGAGCAACCGAAGGGCGAGGGTTTCGGACAGCGCCCGAGTTCCTTTTTGACTCGGGTGGCTCATCCCTCCAAGGACCTCAGCTGTAGCAGTTGGGAGCCGACCCTAAGGTGGGTAGGTTTGGCGGTGCCCCGTTGACCAAGGAGCGGTCGCGTGGGGAGGCCAGTATGGCTCTGGTTGCTCCATGTCGTGCCGTGACCCTTGGGAGGGGGTCGGCCGGCAGGTCCAACATCGAACACTGTCCCCGCGGGGGAACGAGCCGGAGGTTCGCCGATAACGCGGTGGCGCTTCGAGCCTCGGAGGAACTCTTGGTCCGATCTAGGTCCTTCGTGTCTATGCGATACTGGAGTTTGCCTCGCCCAGTGATGAGGACCTAGAGGTGTCTCCACCTAATTTTCGAACGCACTAATAGAGGTAGCGGTCGGTCACTGCACGAGGTCAGGGGTCTTCGGGCCTGGGTACCTTCGACGACCGTGAGGTAAGGTAGTGGTGAGCGGGCTTCTGTCGGCCTCCGCTGGCTTCTCCGTCTTCGGGCGGTGTCGAGTCGGCGGGGCGGGCGGGACTCCGTTCCATCCAACCCCCTAACGAGGCGGAGTCTAGGTGGAGCTTTCCGTGCCCGCCTGGGGTCGCTAACGGCATATAGTCTGGGCTTTCTGGTTCCCGGCGTGATCCGCGAAGGGTTCCGTCGGTTGAGTCGGGGAGTCTGGGCGAAAAGCCCGGAGTTGGGTCGCTTTACGGCCGGAGAGATTTTCTCCGTCCTCCCGGGTTTTCAAGCTAGAGTCTCCTTCATAACTTTCTATAGGCTGGCCCACATAAATGTCTTTGCCGGAAAATGGTATTTGATCTTGGGGGCCTTCCGTAAAGCAACTCCGGGTCGGGAAGCCTCGGTTCAGTTCGTGGGCCTGGCGTCTTTATAGGCGTCCGGTTCCCGCAGGGCTTGCGGGGTCTACCGGCTCGGGAACCAAGTTTAGGGACCACTTGGTTTTTCTAGCTGGGTGATGAGGACTGTCGTAGCGGTCGTTCGTCTCTTCTTGGGAATAGCCGTCGTTGCGTGCGCTGGGCAGTGCGGCGGCTTGGCCGGAGCATGCGTGGGGTTCCGCTCTGTCGGGGCTTGTCTGGCGGCGACCTTCGGGACGCGCCGCGGGGCTTGTCTTGCGGGTGGTTCCCTGCGTAGGCACATGGGCTTGTAAGAGCCTGGGACCGGAAGGCGGTCCCCTTTTTGGGGGACATCCATCGTCATATCATTTGAAAGCCATGTGACCACTCTTTCATATTATGCACCTACCATCAAACGTCCACCCACATAACGCCTGACTGGGGACGCACTTTTCTAACTCTTGCCGACACCCCTCATGTAATATGTCATTTGAAAGCCCTGTGACCAATTCTTTCATATTATGCACCTCTCGTTCCCCCTCCCCCCCAACTTTCACTCCCGGAGGCACTTTCTCAATTTTTCTCACATCCTTCATGTGATATATCACTGGGCAGCCCTATGACCACTCTTTCATATTATGCAAACATAACCTTACATATTTTATTTCCACACTTTTTTCCACCAAGGTGTGCTTTGCTGTATCGATTTCTATGAACCCGATCGCAACGAGGTTTGGTTCATTCAATGTGGTTTTCGATAGTCTTCAATATTTCAGTTCCACTTTTTGCCACCAAGGGGCGCTTTCCTATCTCGGGTTCTATGGGCCCGATGTTAACAGGGTTCGGTTCATTCAAATTAGTTTTCAATAACCTTATATATTTTATTTCCACTTTTTACCACCAGAGGCGCTTTCCTATCTCGGGTTCTATGGGCCCGGCTCGACTAATATATCTACGGATAGGTTGTATAACAGAGTTTTGTTAAGAATAGAGTGAGCAACCTGGTGGTCGAATATTCAGCGGCCGTATAAAACATATTACTGCCCATGACGGTGGAAAGTGGAACTAATAGATTTTACAGAGTGTGCGCAGCACGCCTGCTATTCGGGCCGCAGGCAACGGCGACCCGTGTCGTATGTTCCTATAGAACATGTGCTGGGGGCACGAGCCGGTGGTTTGTTTCCGAACCAGATATTGAATAAATTAATCTTCAAATGTATAGTTTTCATCTGAAAAATATTCAGGACTTTCTTTGAAAAGGATTTTTAAGAGTCAAACTCCGACCTGAAACCTGGTTAGATTCATGAAAAATTGGACTATCCTATCCGATGCAGAACTTATGTTTTGTCCAAGCTGTACAACCCACATTCTTGGAATTGTTTAATTGGACGTCAACAAACATTAGCATCGAGATAAAGGCAGACTCACCAAGTTTATGCCTTTTAACCAATTACATTTTATTTACAGCAAGAGAACGGCTTTGTCCACGAATGGCAATAGCCACGCCTCTGCGGGTAGATACCCTCCAAAAAAAACTGTTTATTGGACAAAGGAGAAGCAATGTTAAAATGTTCGTCGCGTATATTGGTGTCTTTCTTCTGTTTACCCGCGGCTGACGGCACATGGGTGAAGTCAACTGGATTCTGAGCGCTATCGGTACAGTTTCAATATCGTTAGTATCGGAAACAACGATAGAGAAAAGTGTTGCTTTTTAAACAACGACGTCATCAATATAGAAATGAATAATAAAAAAATTTAGAATCGGGTTTGTAAGCGGGTTAAATACAACCTGAACTGTTTTAATACTACAATCTGAACTGTTTTAATTTTATACATTAACTTTTACTTTATTTCATTTGTTTTCTACAACTCAACTCAACTCAACATAAAAAGGAGTTGGTTCCTTACCTGTAACTGTAACTGACGGCCAGTCTGTTGTTGCCGCTCACGCAGAGTTGTCTGACATTCGTTCATGAAGTGCTGATCCTTAAACATATTTTTCTGTTTTAATAATAATGTTTTTATTGTTTAAGTTTTAACTTGTCTGTGTTTATTTAAATACTTCAGCAACACACCATGGCCTAGAGAGGACTTTTGAATCTTTCGCAACGGAAATGTGGCTAGCTGAACAAGCGTAACCACACTGGTGACCTTAAAACGATTTGAACACGCCGTCAAGTGATCGTATTGGATCCGAACGAGGAGGCATAAGTTTTTCACAATTATTGCTTAGATTGATCTAACAGATGTCTCCACAGCCAACAGAGGCCATATTTTTGCGATACATTTGCCACACGTGTGTGCGGGGCCGTGTGGTATATTTTCTGCAGTTAAACACGCGAGTATGCGGTGCCGCGTGCAAATATTTCAGTGTCTGAGCTCATCATGGTCGGTAAGTCCGTTATTTTCTTATATTTGACCCCCATATTTTTATATATCATCAAATTTTTTCCGGTAATCATGTTTATTGATGCATCAAAATTTTTCGCTCTGTCACAGGTGCTCTAATTCGGCTCATTTTAACGAATCATATCGTAATGCAAGAGAGTTTTTTAATATAATGTATTGTATATAATTTTGTGTATATTTATTTTCTCTTGTACTTGTATTTATGTTTTACTGTTGATTGTATTTACGTATATCTTTTCATAATCATGCCGGACGATCTTGCAACTGATGCAGCTAGTCAGGTTTCTCATGTAGGTGTTAAACCCCCACCGTTCTGGAAGACAAATCCCTCGTTATGGTCTTTGCGCCTGGAAGCCCAATTTTCGTTAGCTAAAATCACATGTGAAGCGACAAAATTTAATCATGTTGTGGCGGCGGTTGACGCTGACGTTCTCATCTCAGTCAGCGATATTATTACAAATCCGCCAAGCGATCGACCATACGAGTCTCTCAAAAAGCGATTAATCGATTCACATTCGGAGAGTGCGGAATCGCGCATTCGTACCTTATTGCAGGGTGTGGAGATCGGTGATTTACGCCCATCTCAATTACTCGCTCGCATCAGAACCCTGGCTGGCGACACGGTTGGAGAACTCTTATTAAAATCTCTTTGGCTTTCACGTCTACCCCCAACTACGCGTAGCATTGTTGGCGCATTGAGCGATGAATTATCAAAACTTGCTCCTGTTGCAGATAAAATTCATGACTTGGCAGCTCTTCAAATAAATGAAACAACTAAAGTCCCAACCACCAATGCCTCGTCCCTGGAATTGCAAATTGCACAGTTAACACAACAGGTTAACGAGTTAACCACAAAAATTAACCAACGGAGTCGCTCGAGAGAGCATCGTCCTCGTGAAAATAATTACCGGCGCAGTCGATCCAGGGGGCGTTATAAAGAACCTTCAAATAATCTTTGTTTTCATCACACAAAATTTCGGCTCTAAGGCTAGGAAATGCACTCCCCCATGTTCCTTTCGCACGGAAAACTAGATCGGCGATCGCACCATGGCCATGATAGCGACCGCCATGTTAATCGCATTCTTTTGGCCGACCCTACTTCAAAATTGAATTTCTTAATCGATACCGGGGCTGATATTTCTGTTTTGCCAGCAAATTACTTTAAAAACAGTCATATAGATGAGGGTTTAGTCCTCTATGCGGCAAACGGAACAAAAATACAAACATTTGGCACAAAACGTTTGAATCTTGATTTAAATTTGCGCAGAAATTTCACCTGGCCTTTTGTCATTGCAAAAGTAAATCAACCAATCATTGGCGTGGACTTTCTAAAAAAATTCAATTTGCTCGTTGACGCAAAAAACAATTGTATAATTGATGCAGAAACCTTATTGTCGTCTCAGGGAAAGATCGCTAGAGTTCTTCCTGGGAGCAGTACCCTAAGTGTACTTATCGGCTCTACCAAATTTTACAAAATTTTAGCAGAATATCCCGAATTAACTAACCCTTCATGGGAATGCAAAGTAAATAAAGCTCATCCAATTTATCATCATATAGAGACCAAAAGCCCCCTGTATTTTCCAAACCGCGTCGTCTATCGCCGGAGCTCCTAAAAGCAGCTCGTCAGGAGTTTGAATTCCTCATGTCACAGGGCATTGTTAAGCCTTCAAAAAGCCCATGGTCGAGTCCACTCCATATGGTTCCCAAGGCGAATGGCACCTGGCGACCATGTGGAGATTACTGTCGTTTAAATGCTTCCACGATACCGGATCGATACCCATTACCCCACATTCAGGATTGTACACAGCTATTTCATGGGAAAAAAATTTTCACCACTTTAGATTTAGCCCGTGCCTACCATCAAATTCCTGTTAATCCCGACGATATCCCCAAAACCGCAGTAACTACTCCTTTTGGCCTTTTCGAATTTGTGTTTACTCCTTTCGACTTAAGGAATGAAGGCCAGACTTGTCAGCGATATATCCATGAAGTTTTAAAAGGATTGGATTTTTGCATCCCATATTTAGATGACATTCTCATTGCGTCAGAAAATGAGGAGGAACATGAATTCCATCTTCGGCAAGTCCTTGATCGCCTTCAGCAGCATGGGTTAAAATTAAATCCCGCAAAATGCATTCTCGGAAAATCTTCTGTTTCTTTTCTTGGCTGCCTCATAACACCTTCTGGTGTGCAACCGCTTCCCGAAAAAACTCAGGCTATAGCCAATTTCCCAAAACCCCAAACAACTGTTGATTTTCGACGATTTCTGGCTAATTCAAAAAGGAAGGACAAACGTCCGGTACCGTGGAGCAGTGTTTTGACACAGGCTTTTGAAGCTTGTAAACAAGATCTTATAAATTGTGCAACTCTTGCATACCATGCTTCCCATCAACAGCTAACCTTGAGTGCTGATGCTTCAGATTTAGCTATTGGGGCTGTATTAAACGTTGTGTATGATAACAAATTACAAATTCTTGCCTTTTTTTCACGTAAGCTCAGTCCAACTGAGCAAAATTACAGCACCTATGACAGAGAGCTCCTTGCAATTTATTCGGCTGTTAAACATTTTAAACATACATTGCAAGAAAGGCATTTTATAATACACTCCTCAAAACAATTAAAGGATATTTGAAGTTTTATATAAAATAAAGATATAAACGAAATTTTTTTTGCCGAAAATAGAAGAAGAGAATCACAAATGCAAATTTTTCTGGTTTTCAAACTGTGGAGTATGCAAATTTTGAGTTCGACGTCAAAAACGTCGCTTCAGCGGCAGCGAATGAAATTTGACTTTCAACTGGATAAAAGAGAATGAAGACAAGGATGATCGGCATTCAGTGATTGCTTTGTTTCGATGAGTACGATGTCTCAGCGAAGTCATTTGACAGATTCAGAAGCTTTGAAAATTGTTGGTAGGTTAGAAGGGGGCCAAACTCAAGCCGAAGTAGCGCAAGCCATTGGAGTGTCACAAAGTGTCATTTCCAGGATCTGGAACCGTTTTTTGGAGAGTGGATGTGCAGGCCGAAGACCAGGGCAAGGTCGTAGACGGGCAACAACGCCCAATGAAGATCGGTATTTAGCGTTAACAGCTCGGAGACACCGAACCATGAACGCTACTCTTCTCCAACAACACCTTCGCTCGGCTACAGGCACCACGATTTCAACTCAGGCTGTCCGAAACCGGCTCCATGCTGTAGGTCTGTATGCTCGCCGACTGATGGTATGTGTTAGATTAACATCAAGGCATCGTCGCGACCGCATATTCTGTTTTCTGACGAGTCCCGTTTTTCTGTGCATCCGGATAATAGGCGTATTTTCATCTGGAGGGACCGTGGCAGTAGGAATAATCCTGCGTTCGTGCACGAAAGTGTCAGATTTGGCGGTGGAGGAGTGTTGGTGTATGGTGGCATCTCCATTGACGGGCGCACTGACCTCTACATCATTCGAGATGGAGCTCTGACTGGTCGCCGATATAGGGATGAGATCCTCAGACCTATTGTAGTCCCTTACGCTGCAGCAATCGGAGATAACTTCATTTTAATGGACGATAACTGCAGGCCACATCGTGCAAACCTGGTGGAGGATTTCCTTTTCGAGGAAGGAATCGTTCGAATGGAATGGCCAGCGTGTTCTCCAGACATGAATCCAATCGAGCACGTTTGGGACGCTCTAGGAAGACGAGTTTCTGGCCGCCAACAACTCCCACAAACTCTCCAAGAACTGGAAAGAGCTCTTCTGGAAGAGTGGGGCAGAATACCCCAACTCGTCATTAATAGCCTCATTGAGTCCATGCCTCAAAGGTGTTCACCGTTGCTGGCCGCCCGTGGAAACCATACCCCCTACTGAAAAGGATTTTCTTTGAAGAAAACACCTTTTCTTATTCTTTTTTTCTCATATGCACAAATTGTGTTTTTTTCCTTTAGTACACAAATGCGCAATAAAATGCATTTTTTCTGCCAAACATGTGTAATTTATTCTCATATAACCTACTATGTCTGCCGACCATGTATCAATCAGCTAAACAGTTTACCAGATACAAAATCCACCTAAAACTGCAATATCCTTTAATTGTTTTGAGCAGTGTATATACCGACCATCGTCCATTAACTTATGCTTTTTCAAAAATGTCAGAGTCCAGTTCTCCACGTCAGCTCAGACAACTTGATTTTATTTCGCAATTTACGACTGATATTCAGCATGTTTCCGGATCTAAAAATATTGTGGCTGACACTTTGTCTCGCATAAATGAGATTGGCCTACCAATGCTGATTTTTCCTCCATGGTTGCAGAACAGGCCAATGATATAGAATTGATGGAATTATTGTCAAATCCTGACACATCTCTCCGTTTCCAAAAATTGCATGTTGCCCCGGAAACAACGCTATATTGTGATGTCAGCACTGGCAAAATTCGACCATATGTTCCAGAAAAGCACCGCCACATTGTGTTCCAAAGTTTACACAATTTGTCCCATCCTGGCATCAGAGCTTCCAATAAACTGATCCAACAGAAATTTGTTTGGCACGGAATGGCAAAGGACATTGCCAAGTGGGCACGTTCATGCATGAGTTGCCAGAAATCTAAAATCCAACGGCATACTCATAGTCCTCTATAAAAATTTCCTGCCTCATCAGAAAGGTTTGAGCATGTCCATGTTGACATTGTGGGACAGTTACCTCCTTCAGAAGGTTATACCTACCTGGTCACATTTATAGACGGCTTTTCCCGTTGGCCAGTAGCTATTCCTTAGCAGGACATTACTGCTGACACCATTGCCAAAACTTTTGTGAACCATTGGATTTCAAGGTTCGGTGTTCCAAAATTTGTCACCACAGACCAAGGGCGACAATTTGGGTCCCACCTGTTTTTGTTTTTAAGAAAGATTTTAGGCATCCATCGCATCAAGACGTCCCCATATCATCCAGCCAGTAACGGCCTTGTGGAACGCTTCCACCGTACGCTGAAGCAAGCCTTGAAGTGCCACAATCATGCACGATGGACTGAGTCTTTACCCATTGTTCTTCTGGGCATTCGCACCTCTTACAAAGAAGACCTCCAGGGTACGTGTGCTGAGATGCTGTATGGCACAACATTAACCTTACCTGCTGAATTTCTGCAGCCTTCTAACCCCTCAGAACTGTCTTGTGTTGATCCTGCAACTTTCCTCCAACATTTGTGTGACACCATGCACCAGTTAACTCCAGTGCCAACGTCAGCACATTCCAACAAAACCCCTTTTGTGCATCCATCACTGGAGACGTGCACACATGTTTTGGTGCGCAATGACACCGTCAAAGCACCATTGACCCAGCCATACAATGGACCCTTCCGAGTAATTAAACGCACAGCTAAACACTTTACTGTGCTGATAAATGGAAAAGACGCACTGATTAATATTGACCGCCTCAAATCGGCATTCCTCATAAAAGAGGATTTAACAGCTACATCTCCAGGCATAAATCCAAACAACCCGCCAGCTGAGACTGTCAGTCAAGATGAGCCTGTTGTGGTGACACCACCTCTGCCTTCCAAAACAACTACCCGTTCTGGTAGAACTGTGAGGTTGAACCCTCGCTACTTGTGAAGTTGTCAGTACCTTGGGTACTTGGGGGGGAATACTGTAGCGAGTTAAATACAACCTGAACTGTTTTAATACTACAACCTGAACTGTTTTAATTTTATACATTAACTTTTATTTTATTTCATTTGTTTTCTACAACTCAACTCAACTCAATATAAAAAGGAGTTGGTTCCTTACCTGTAACTGTAACTGACGGCCAGTCTGTTGTTGCCGCTCACGCAGAGTTGTCTGACATTCGTTCATGAAGTGCTGATCCTTAAACATATTTTTCTGTTTTACTAATAATGTTTTTATTGTTTAAGTTTTAACTTGTCTGTGTTTATTTAAATACTTCAGCAACACACCATGACCCAGAGAGGACTTTTGAATCTTTCGCAACGGAAATGTGGCTAGCTGAACAAGCGTAACCACAGGTTCATAGTCAACCGTTTCTAATGGCAAAAGTTAACAAACACTAGCTTGGCGATAATAACAGGCTTGTGAGGGTACTCAGAGATTTCTTTTTGTCCACCCTAGTCATTTTGTATGTATGTTTACAGCGTTCTCAGCGACCACTGAACGAATTTGAATATAACTTTTTACAGATTTAGCATAGCGTCTAGAATATATAGTGTTGAAATTGGCTATCCCGTAATACTTAAAAAAGTGCTAAAATATTGTATCCCTTAAATGTACAACGATGCTGCTGAAATATACAGATCGCAGCGACATCTGCAGGATATTTTCTACAACTGCATGATATTGCTCGTCTATACAATGTAATACGTAAATCCCGCAAATTTCGCTGCGATCGACACTTGGGATTTTAGCAGTATCGTCGCACATTTAAGGGATACAAATTGTTTATGTAAGTATCGTCTGCTGCATATTCCGTGGTTTCGTGTGCTCCGAATCCATGTAAGTTTCTTGTTCTTTTTTTTCGCATGTGGCAACACTCTGTGCTTTATTCTGTTTTGATTCGTGTTGTTGCAGAATGTGAAAAATGATGGAATGTAGTAAGCCGCTGTTGACTCGCAAATATTTAGTGTTATAATAAATTCGTGTTAACAGTCCGCTTTGGTGTTTATGTGAACGAACCAGCAGTAGTGTAAGTGACTGTAGTTAAAAACGCAATATCATTTGTTGGTACAAGTCTAGCCGGACCGCTAGTGAAAAATGAAAGAGTAAAATCGAACAATTTATGAACGGCCGTATGATATCTTCTGTCGATGGAAATCGTGTGATATCGAAGGAAAAATTACCTCAGGTTGTGAGGTAAGTTAACTTTAAACATTCTATTTCATGTCTAAAAATAATTTGTATTTAAAAGTGTAGAATTATTTTGAGAGTATACAGTTTAGATATTTTAGAACTAGTTTGGGCTTGATTTAAGCAAAAATGAGTGAACTGGTATCTTTAAAAACAAATAGAACTGCTCTACGGAGAAGTGTAACAAATTACATTAAGAAAATCGAAAGTATAATCGCAAGTGATGACATTAATGTAATAGAATTAGAAGAAAATATTGAATTATTAAAACAGAAAGAAACGGATGTAAAAAAACTGGATAGGGAAATTGAAGTTTTGATTACAGAACCTAAACAATTAGAAAGTGAGATAGATAGCGCACAGGAAATATCAGATAAAATTGATTTGTGGAAATTTAAGGGTGAAAAAATGTTGAAAATACAAAATGCTGAGTTAAATAAGAGTGAAATTAAATCTGATAGTGTAATTTCAGAAAACGTGTTTGAGAATATTAAATTACCTAGGTTATCATTACCTACTTTTGGAGGTAATATAACAGAATGGATAGCGTTTAAGGATCTTTTCAACGCATGCGTAAACAGCAATACAAGTATATCTAATGCTCAAAAATTACAGTATTTGAAGGCTTCGTTGAAAGGTGAAGCGTATCGCGTCATTCAGTCTATTCAAATTTCGAATTCTAATTTTGAGATTGCATGGAATATATTAGACGAAAGATATTCAAATAAGCGAGAACAAATATTTGCATATATTAAACGATTTTTAAGTTTACCAACTATTCAAACAGAATCAGCTATTTCTCTTTTAAATCTAGTTGACAACATTAATGAAGTCATTTGCTCATTAGAAGTATTGAACCAAACCATTGACAAATTTGGTGATACATTAATGACTTATTTAATTTTGCAAAAATTGGATCCTTCTACAAAATTGTGGTGGGAACGTCAGCTTAAAAGCGGGGAAATTCCGAAACTTAAAAACTTAATCGAATTTCTTAAGAATTACGCAAGAACTCTTCAAAATAGCAAGCTAGTGGTAAATAAGGTACCTAAATCTGTAGTTCCGAATAAGAGTAATGCTTTTGTAACTACGTTAGGTTGTGGTTATTGTAAGGAAGACCATAGTTTAGCTAAGTGCTCAAAGTTTCTTAATTTACCTGTTCAACAACGAATAGATTTCGTAAAACGTAATCATTATTGTTTCAATTGCTTATCTAATATGCATTTCCTCAATAAATGTAAGAGTCTAAATACGTGCCATCATTGCTTTAAGAAACATCATAGTGTTTTGCACATGGTAAATTATTCAAGGAATAAGAATCAGTCAAATAGTATGTCTCCACACGCACAAGAATTTATCCCTAAAAAAGTTGAGTCTGCAAGTGAAAATGTTTCGTCTACAGTCTGTGCCTCTCATTATGAGTCAAACGAAAATTGTAATCAAAAGAGCCATATTTTGTTGTGTACCGCATTAGTAAAAGTTCAAAATTCTAAACAAGAGTTTATAAAATGCAGATGTTTATGTGATACTCGCTCTCAGAGGTCATTTATTTCACAAGCATGTGTAAATAAATTAGGATTAAAGGTCAAAGATAGTTCTATCTCTGTGTCATGTTTGTGAACATTTAATACTGTGAGTAATGGGGAAGTTGATTTATTATTAACTTCTCACTTCAAAAGTGATCTAGAGTATCAACATCAGCATTCGTGATGGATAAGGTGACAGATAATATTCCCTATGTGTCTTTGCCTTCAATCATTTGCAATAATTTCAATGATTTAATGTTAGTTGATCCATTATTTTTCAAATCACAAAAAATTGACATTCTATTTGGTGTAAATGTATTTATGCATTTAATGACTGGAGAAATTGTCAAACGTGAACCTCACCTTCCATTTGCATTAAATTCGAGACTTGGTTGGATAATTTCGGGTACTACAAATTTTGAAACTCTGGCAACTGATCCAGTATGTGTGAATCATTTAAGTACAAAAACTGACGAGTTAGTAAATTCATTCTGGGAATTAGAAAAAATTCCAAATGTGCAACCTTTAACAGTTGAAGAAAAACTTTGCGAAAGGCATTTTGAGAGTTCTCATTTCAGGGAAAAAACAAGCCGCTACTCAGTCGCATTACCGTTTAAACAGGATCGAGATAATTTAGGTGATTCTCGCCAAATGGCACACAGAAGATTTCTTTATCTTGAGAAGAGATTAATCTCCATGCCAGAAATTTACAACCAATATGTTCAATTTATGAAAGAATATTTATCTCTGGGTCACATGGACCTTGTTTCAAATACAGATCGTGAATTAGAGAATAAACATTATTACATGCCACATCACATCGTCTTGAATAGTTCTAGTTTAACCACCAAATTAAGAGTAGTTTGTGATGGGAGTGCTAAAACAACAACAGGTGTATCTTTAAACGGCACTCTAATGGTAGGTTCCAAAACTCAAGATGACTTAATTTGCATTTTATTAAGGTTTAGATTTCATAATATTGCAATCAGAGCTGATATAAGAATGATGTATAGGCAGGTAAAAATTCATGACAAAGATAGGGATTTTCAGAGAATATTCTGGAGAGATAGTCAAGATAAACAAATACAAGTTTTTCGCTTAAATACTGTCACGTATGGAATTGCTGCTGCTCCATATCTTGCAACTAAAACTTTGAGTCAGTTAGCAATTGATGAGGGTCTTAATTTCCCAAAAGCAAAGACTGCAGTTTTAAGAGATTTTTATGTTGATGATGTTTTAACTGGTGTTGAGAATAGTCAGGAAGGTAATGAATTGATATATGAATTGCAGAAAATGTTAAAAAAGGTGGGTTTGAGTTACATAAATGGTCCACAAATGAACCATCACTATTGAAAAATGCTGGGTTAGCAAACACAATTAATGATAATATGCATAGTGTAGTGGGCAATAAAGCCATAAAAGTTCTAGGAGTAGAATGGCATCCTGATAATGATATGTTCAAATGTAATTTCAGTGATACAGATTATCAAAGTGTCCCTACTAAAAAAATTATTCTGTCATTTGTATCAACGCTTTTTTGATCCATTGGGATGGATTGCACCTTTTGTAATTCTAACTAAAATGATCCTTCAAGAACTGTGGAAATTACAATTATCATGGGATGGCCCAGTACCAGAGAATATTGATCAAAAGTGGAAAATTTTGTGCCAAGAAGTCAACCTCTTAAGTTCCATATATATACCTAGAAAAGTCATCTTGCCCAATTATTCTCGATGTGAACTTCACTGATTTTGTGATGCTTCAGAAAAGGGTTATTCAGCAGTTATTTACGTTAAAACTTGTGATAACTCTAACACTGATGTGAAACTTTTAACAGCTAAAACTCGCGTAGCACCACTTAAACCTATCACGATTCCAAGACTGGAATTATGTGCTGCAGTATTGCTGGCACATTTAATACAGGCGGTTAGAGATGCATTACATATAAAACCGGATTCTGTGCACGCATGGAACGATTCACAAATTGTATTGTCATGGCTAAGATCAAATCCTAAAAGGTGGCAAGTCTTTGTAGCCAACAGAGTATCTGAAATCCAATCTATTTTACCAGCTGAGAATTGGAACCATGTGAACGGAAAAGAAAATCCTGCTGATTGTGCATCACGTGGGGTGCTTCCTGCAGAACTACTGTCCCATGACTTGTGGTGGAACGGCCCACTGTGGTTAAGAAGCAATGAGGTTCCCGTGCATGAGCCTATTACCATAAATGAAGAATTATCAGAAGCACGTAAAACATTATCATTTTTAGTTTCTGAAAATGTAAAAGAACTTGATATTATATCAAAAATATCTTCGTTTTCCAAGTTGCAACGCATATTTGCTTGGCTATTGAAATTCATCTCCAATTCAAAGGTAACACGTGTAGAAAGAAATACATCCTTTTTATCAAGCAATGAAATTCAAGCCGCAACACGCTGCATTATTCGAATAGTTCAACAAGTGAACTTCAATAAATAAATTCAATGTTTAGAAGCTGGAAAAGAGATACCTACAAATAGCAGTCTCGTTTGTTTGTGTCCAATTTTAGATGATAACAAAATATTAAGAGTAGGAGGAAGATTGAAAAACGCACAGCTGTCAGAGAATGAAAAGCATCCAATCTTATTACCATCAAAGCACCATGTGACTAAGATCATAATTAAACATTTTCATGAAAAATATTTCCATGCAGCTCCAGAGCTTCTTCTTTCTTTAATTAGACAGAAATTTTGGATCATTACTGCTAGGTCTATTATTCGGAAAATAGTAAGAACTTGTGTTACATGCTGCAGATATAGAGCTCAAACTGCAAAACAAATAATGGCTAATCTTCCAGCATCTAGGGTAATACAGTCACGACCATTTCATCGAGTTGGAACAGATTTTTCAGGACCATTCATGATTAAATATCGTGCAGGACGCGGACTAAAATCATTTAAATCATATGTGTGTATTTGTCTGCTTCGTCATCAAAGCAGTCAATCTTGAAGTTGTAGAAGATCCTTCAACAAAGGCATTCTTAAGTGCATTAAAACGATTTATCGCAAGAAGAGGGAAACCTTTTGAGATTTTTAGTGATTGTAGAACCAACTTCAAAGGTGCAGAAAAAGAAATCAACAAATATCTTTTGCAGTGCAAGCAGAATGAAGAAATAAACAAATTTTTTGTCGTCAGAGGAAATACGCTGGACTTTTAATCCGCTTTTTGCTCCACACTTTGGTGGACTTTGGGAATCTGTAGTAAAATCAATGAAATCGCATCTGAAGAAAACCGTTGGTGACACTGTCTTAACCTATCCTGAGTTCCAAACCTTGATTACGCAAGTTGAAGCTTGTCTCAACTCTAGGCCACTGTGTCCCATATCATCTGACCAAACAGACTTAACTGTTCTAACGCCAGGTCACTTCCTAGTTGGAACTTCTCTAACTGCCAAACCTGAACAAGATATAAGTCACAGTCCTTTGAGTCATCTTGATAGATGGCATGTGAGACAGTTTATTCTTCAGCAATTTTGGAAAAGATGGAGCCGGGAATACCTGTTTCAACTTCAGCAAAGACCTAAATGGCAAAAAAGTCAACGAGATTTAGAAGTCAATGACTTAGTCCTCATCAAAGATGACAACCTTCCACCACTTAAATGGAAGTTAGGACGAATAATAACTGTTCATCCAGGTTCAGACAATAAGGTCAGAGTTGTTACGATCAAGACTAGTAGTTGTGTCATCGATCGTCCAATAGTGAAACTGTGTCCTCTTCCTATAGAAACTAAAAACTGTGAACTCAGAACAGTCTAATATTTTTCTATTTTTTGTATTAATTTGTTTGTGTTATTAATTTTTCTTTCATTATAGTTATAAATTGTAAGCAACTAACTACTTGTTCAAATCCCAGGGGATTTCAACGGGGGCCAGAATGTTTATATAAGTATCGTCTGCTGCATATTCCGTGGTTTCGTGTGCTCCGAATCCATGTAAGTTTCTTGTTCTTTTTTTCCGCATGTGGCAACACTCTGTGTTTTATTCTGTTTTGATTCGTGTTGTAGAATGTGAAAAATGATGGAATGTAGTAAGCCACTGTTGACTCGCAAATATTTAGTGTTATAATAAATTCAAGTTAACAGTCCGCTTTGGTGTTTATGTGAACGAACCAGCAGTAGTGTAAGTGATTGTAGTTAAAAACGCAATATCACAAATTTTTAGCACTGTTTGGATAACATATTTCCACACTAGGTATTCTAGACGCTGTAGTTTTAGTACATTTGAGAAGGTTGTGATCTCAGAGTAGTCATTGAATGGTGTATAAATTCGTTTACAGGAACACGTCAACTATTTTAATTTAAGATTGGCTATTCCAGTATCAAACTTTGTGTTACTGTAATTTCCAGTATCTCAAACGTTTGAGAATGCAGTGGACAATAAATTCAATCTTCATTTATAAATATGACAGTGGGGGTGCGTATACGAGGAACAAATACAGACCAGGATGCATTTATAAAAGAGTAGCGATATACGCAGACGGCGCATGCATAGACTGGAGGCTTTGTCCAAAGTATGGAAATCCACATTTCAGACCTGGCGATATTGACGTGAACGAGTTCGATATATGAATTTCAACCACGTGACCATAACCCTCCAATTTGTATACAACCAATCAAAATCAACAAAAAACAATAGGCTAACAAAATGCCCACGTGGTTGCAAAATTTGTTGCTACGGTATGACGTCAATTGAAACTGCTCCATTAGACTAAGGCTCCTATAACTCGGGCTGACTCACGCCGCCATATAATTGCCGGTAGGTAGAATTGCCTGTAAGAACGATCGGCCACGTCGCGTGGGCAACAATCGCTCATTGGTCTAAGAGGGAAACAAAATGCTTGACGATTCAGCCTGTGTTATAGGAGCCCTAATTAGACGAACGGCACAAGCAAACAAATATTAGCTTGCATATAATGGCAGGATCACGGATATGCTTGATGATTCGTTTTGTGCAAAATTATCTCAACCAATCAAATTTTGTTTCCCATATGTCGCCACTCTCATACGGAGGCACCTTACGAACTTGTTCTCTTCTCATTATGAAAGTTGCTTCTCGAGCGATCTGGTCATATTTAAATGTTTCATTAGAAAGAGGATCTTGCAAATTTTGCTTTTCATTACATATCGACGAACGCGTGTCTATGTGCTTTAAAAGAAACTCTCAGTACTCGCTAGTGATATTTTCTTTTCCATCCGTTGTTGAAGGGCAGGTGGTCGTCTCTATAAGGAAAGGGCAGCTGACGTCACTGTTGGTCGAATTACTGTTGGTCAGCAAGAAAAACCTGATCATTCATTATTACTCCTACTATACCATGAACTCCGGGAATTTGATGGGTCTTTAACAGATTGATTTAACAGATCTATGATATGATTGGCCTACGTCGCCAAGTGTGATTCCTGCAATGATCGCTAAGATAAAAATGTAGAAGTAGATTGGTTGACGGAAGTGTTTGTTTGTAAACATGCCCTTTCCTTATACTCCTTTCATATCTTGATAGTTTTCGTGGCTGAGTGATCAAGGCATCACACCGCTAATCGCTTGAGAGCGTAGGTGGGTGCGGGTTCGAATCCCGCTGGTTCCGTTGTACACTCTTTGTAGAGCTCCCGGATGTAATTCTCTGGTGTTGTAAATTTCCTTGTGCTATCTCGTCCCTGTATATTGACGATGACTTATAAGCGGGCACTTGACGCCAAGCACATAGGTCAGATATATGCAATGGTGTAGTCGTAAAAAAACAGAGGGTATACGTTCTAAGCAGAGGGTATACGCTAAAGGCATCTCCAAATACGCTAAAGGTACTCTAGTGTATATATACTATAGCTTTCTTGAGAAACAGAGGGTACACGGTGTTCCTTAAACAAATCCAGAGGGTATACGGCGTATACCCCCGTATACCATCGACTACATCCCTGGATATATGTATTCAATAAAACCAAACCAATAGTTTTCGTAAAAATAAATAGGGCGGGGGAAATAAATGACCGGGAGGCGGTCATCACCTCAATGGATTGGCTGAAATTTCAAGATTAGACAGAACTCGATTTGCATATTAAAATACAACTAGTCTGTCAAGTCATATCGGTGGGAAATACTTGCAAACTCGATTTTAGTGGTTGATCAGTAGGTTTATCATTGGGTTTTCATGCACCTAAAGGTATGAAAACATGGAGGGCTGGCAGCAAGAAAACACAATGGAAAACCTACCAGTCAACCACTAAAATCGGGTTCGCATGTGTTTTCCACCAGACCAGTTGCATTTTAATGTGCTAATCGAGTTTTAACTAATCACGGAATTTTAGCTGTCAACTGGATGAAGTGAAGGTTTGTGCTGCCTCCTTCCGGTCTAAAAGAGTTCACCGAGCCAGGATCGACTAAAATCAATATACAGTCCAACAGCGAATCGCGTAGCGATCGACAATCTCTCACAGAAAAAAGTTCAGCCTAGAGTGCCTCTATATGAGAGTGGTGACATACGATTGTCAAAGTGTGCTTAGACGCGACCAACGATCAGGGCAACACTAGATACCGGGCTTGCTCATTCATTATATCGTATAGTCATTCATCATGACGTCACAAATGGTGGCTGGCCGCTATCAACGACATACAGCGATTGGTACAAAGCGGCGCACTCATCGTTTTGTGTCAGTCGCCGTGGAAAGATGATCCACTCCGTATAACGTTTTAAAAGCCATGAACTGCCCTTGTATGTCGTTGGTCGCCACTTAGACACACGCGTCTTTGAACATTGAAGTCCACCATAGTGGAGATTGCTTTTGGGCCTATAGCGACTATGGCTTTTCGCCTCGAATGATCCTTATGATACACAAACACAAGCCACAACAATTTTTATTTCCATTTTCATTACATGCAAGGACGAGATACTCACAAGGAAAGTTACAACACCAGAGACGATTACTTATTTATAAAGACATTAATAAAAGATGGTATGCCCAACAAAATTTAATAAAACTTAGCATTTTTCTTCAATTACAAAAAATAGATTTTGTTTGACCCAAAAATAGAGTAATTCTAAATAAAAACAACGATGTAAATATATAAATATTATTTTTAATACCATATTAACCCACCGACATATTTAGCGAAAATCTTTTTTCTAATTGGCTGCGCTTGGGTTAGTCTGGCTTAGGATCGAACAGAGATCAAACCTTCAAAATCACGTTCTAACGACCTAAAATCTTGTGTTTAGATCAAAAGTTGGGTTCGTTAGACCTTGGGTCGACCAGTGAAAACGCAGCTTTACAACCGGGAGCTCCACAAAGAGTGTGCAACAGAGCAGCGGGAGTCGAACCCGCAGCGACCTACGGACACACGCGTTTATCTCATCCATGGCAAACCTACATTCCAGAACTTTATAGTACCAACGCCCCCTAGATGAGGGAGAAAGCCTTGACACGCGTCGCGAAAACGTCACACAAATAGAGTTGTAAAGGGTGGAAAAACCGGGTTTAATCCCGGGAATAAACAGGGTTTTTTGGGAGGGGAATTAAAAAAAAATCCCTGCAGTTTTCGGAAAGTTTGAGCCATGAAATATTTTCAGAGGCGTCGCTATGGGAAGTTATGGGGGGGGGGGGGGGGTCTCTCCCTCCAATATTTGTGAACTTGGGAAATTTGAGCTTAGAGTTGGGAAATTCTAGAGTTTTGAGACTTTTTTTCTTTAAAAAAAACAGTTAAATAAATATGAATTTTTTGTTGTTTTGGTGACTTATTTTCTGAGAGCTGTAATTGTAAACAAGTTAAATAATCAAAATAAATACAAAAAGAAGGCACCCAGACTCAATCTGTCATTTTTTTCTCTGTTCTATGAAAGTATCATACATCCACCAGACCTTAATTTCTCTACTCCTGTCCATCAATAGTTGACTCTAATCTATATCGTTTATTTTCTCCAAAATTTTGTTCCTTACTCAACAATTCAAAATAACATTATTTTTATATCAAGAGCGATTATGATTCATACACAATTGAAGACAAAGAATTCACAAACCTTAAACTAATGCTAGTTGGCTAAAAATAAAAATAAAATGGTCATTTCACATTAGATCTCGAAAAATAAAATAAACGTTCCAATTAAAAAATATCCCACTGTCACAAACGGAACTTCCTGGTCTCCTTGGTGCGATAGCAATATGTCGTCACCAGAGCGGTTATAAGGAAAGGGCATGTTTACAAACAAACACTTCCGTCAACCAATTTACCACTACATTTTTATCATAGCGATCATTGCAGGAATCAACTTGGCGACGTAGGCCAATCATATCATAGATCTGTTAAATCAATCTGTTAAAGACCAAATTCCCGGAGTTCATATGTGTAGTAGGAGTCATATAATGAATGGTGTTCTTACTGACCAACAGTAATTCGACCAACAGTGACGCCAGCTACCCTTTCCTTATACAAGGTTCTTAGTCGTTGCCGTCAATGCCAGACATAAATCTGCAAATGTCACAAATTTTCTTTTAAAATAGCATCCTATTCTAATAACTGGAAAAGAAAAACACGATGTCTTTTTCCTCTTCATTTTGATCTCAAATAGCATTATAATGGAATAATTAATTTTTAAGATAAAAGAAACAAAAAGTTTTTTTTTTCTTTCTAAGCATGAATAAACAAAATTTTCAATTTTAGAAAGAATGAGCCCGAGCTTCCTTAACTATTAATTTTCCAAATTTTTTATCTTATTTTTATTTATCTTTATTTTCATGCCGAATTATTCCAAGATAGGAATATAGAAACTAATGTAGTTTTGGTTTGAATTATCTTAGTGATAGAAGTGTATTTAAACTTTTATTAAACGGCCTTAAGTTAGATAATAGTTAGATTTTTTATGTTTTTAGTTTCAGCATTTTTATTTGGTAAAAGATTTTTTTTACATATAACTATCTTTATCATACATACATTGCACATATCATTGAGTTGGAAATTAGAGTAGTTTGTTTCAAGTTGGGAAATTTTTGAATCCCCCTCCCCCTCCCCCTCCAATAAATATCTGTAGCTACGCACCTGAATGTTTTAATTTATTATCTTTAATAACTTAATTTTTTCAATGTAAACAACATAAATATAGAAAAATAGCTTCGATTTACATGAAAACTAATGAAATACGTGTTTAAATTGCAGAAATATTAAGTAAGAGAAAATATCATAAATAATTTTATATTTCAATCGTCGATAAGTAAAGCGTGACAGATTCATTTTGCAGACGTGAATGTAATCACCCCTATTCTACGAATCAGCCAATATAAACAAAAAGAAAATAAACAAAAGTAAAAGAAATCAATGTAAAATATGCAATGCAACGCTCTAAAAAATTAAAGTAGAGTATGCCTAAATGGTGAATATGCAAGCTAACAAACTTTAATCGCCAAATCATAAGTTTAGTGAATTCATAATGATAAATCTATCAACTTTTCAGAACAGTGCTGAAATTCTGAAAAATAAAAATTTTAAATGGAAAAATGAATGATTCTGTTTACCTTCAAAACTCCTGCAAAATTTCCTATATCCCCCAAAATTCCCTGGTTTACACCCACCCCTGAAAATCTGCGGTTTTTTTGCAACTCTACACACAAAACAGGGAAACAAGGAAAAAAATTCGAACAACTTGCATGTTTCATTTTTTTTTTTACTCGTGGAATTATTAATTACTATTAGAAAATAAGAGTTAATAATTCCACGAGCCATCGAATTTCTTTCTGTGTTTTCCTGCTTTGTGTGACGTGTATCAAGGCTTCCTTCCTTAATTAGGGGGCGTTGATAATACTCGCCTAGACGAGTGAGACAAGGGCGCCTCGATATGAGACTGTCAATAGACGGAATATAATATTTGATTGTTTTAGACAATTCTGGACTAAAGCTAATCGCCGAGCATCTTAGCGAGTCTGCCATTTTTGCCGCTTCTTAACTTATCTCATTCTCGAGCGAGTACCACGAAGTCTGGAATGTAGGTTCGCTATAGTTTGGACAAAAACGTCCGTATAAGGAAAGGGCATGTTAACAAACAAACACTTCCGTCAACCAATCTACCAACTACATTTTTGTCATAACGATCATTGCAGGAATAGTCTTGGAGACGTAGGCCAATCATATCAGAGACATGTTAAACTTAGACCAATCAAATTTCCCTAGCTCATGTGTACAGTAGAAGTCATAAAAAACGGACAGGTTTTTCTTGCTGATCCACAGTGACGTCAGCTGCCCTTTCCTTATATGCATGTCTGAGCATGCGCCCTGCGCGTGTAACTGAGGAATGCCGCCCGGGACAGCCAATGAATTGCATGGTAAACTGTCGAGGGATCAGCCATGATCGTTGTGTTGCAGAAATTCGTTGGAAGAATCGGAGATGATACCCGAATCAGCATGGTAACACTTATCCAGGGTGTTGCTGTCGGAGTGACCAGGCCTCCAGATTAATTTAAGATACATAGGAAACTAAAATTGAAACCATTAAATAAAATTAAAAACAAATCGATGCTCAAGAATTTCCGAAAGGCGGAATCCCGAGAATAAATCAGGATTTAAAGCCGGGATTAAAACAGTTGTTTTTCACCTTTTGCAACGTTTCTGCTAATATGGGCAAAAGTGTCGCGCCAAGTTCAGACTAATGGAGGATATTCCAAATATGGGTTCGAGGCTGAAAAAAGTCACGTGATACCGGTAATTTACCCAAGGAACTTCTAACTGATAAGAAGGGAAGATACTACTGCTTTGCCTCATAAACTGTTTCATTGGCTAGCGGGGATTTACATTACACGTCTGCGGAGCCTTCCCTTCTTTACGCTAGAAGTTTTTACCTTGACCACGTGATCCAAACGTAGATGGAATATCCTCCATTCTAAAGGGTCTATTGCCAAGCCTGTCTTTATCGTCAAGCTAAACGGTTATTGTATTTGCGCACTTATCTAATCCCACACGTCCAAGAAAATATTGCCAAGATGCCAAGTTCTAAAACTTCCAACATAAAGCTATGAAAAAAGAGGAGCAGACATATCAATATTTTACTGTAGAAAGCCTTGATTCCGAAAAACGAGTTCTTTCCCCCTCTTCTGGGTCCGCCATATTTGACTTTGGCCGATAGCAATCCAATCTGCAGTAGAAACGGGGCTAAATATGGCGGACGCAGGAAGGGGGGGTAAGAATGCAAGCAACGAAATACACGACCGGTTCGCTGCTTTTAAAACGTCACACGGAGTGGATCATCTTTACACGGCGATTGACACATAACGATGGGCATGCCGCTATGTACCAATCGCCGTGTAAAGATGATCCACCCCGTGTGACATTTTAAAAGTCATAAACTGGCCTTATGTGCCGTTGGTTCATTTGTCGCGAAGATGCTTGGCAATTTACTTTAGTCCAAATTCATCTGAATCAATCCAGGTATGTCGCCGCTTTCATACCGAAGCACTCTATTGCTAGTGTCTCTAAATGAGAGTTAGCACATACAAGAAATAAAATTTATATTCCAAATCTGGGTTCGAGACTGAAAAGAGTCACGCGGTACCGGTAATTTACCCAAAGAATTTCTAACTGATAAGAAGGGAGGCTATTTCTGCTTTCCTCGTGAACTGTTTCACTGGCTGGTGGGGATTTATATTACGTCTACGGAGCCTTCCCTTCTTCACGCTAGAAGTTTTTACCTTGATCACGTGATCATAACGTAGATGGAATATCCTCCATTGACTTATTTGAGACAATTTTGAACAAAAACGCATATGTGCAACGTAGTGGGATAGCAAGAGCATGAGGGGAGGTTCTCTCAAATGCTGAGAGTTTTTTCTTTAACGCTCATTTATTTTTATAAACTGATTTGTGGACATCCTTTTAAAGAATTTAGAAGTTGTAGCCTAAAACACACAACGTTGACGCGAGACCAACGACATACAAGGCTAGTTCATGACTTTTAAAACGTCACACGGAGTGGATCACCTTTACACGGCAATTGGCAATAAACGATAGGATTTTTGTATCAGCGGGCTTGCTCATCCATTATCATGACGTCACAAACGGTAGCTGGCCGTTATCAATGACATAGAGCGATTGGTACAAAGAGGCGCGCCCATTGTTTTTTACCAATCGCTGTAAGTCGTTGATAGCGGCCAGCCACCATTTGTGACGTCATGATAATGAATAAGCAAGCCCGGTATCTAGTGTTGACCTAGTATCAGTCACCGGGTACAGATGATCCACTCAGTATGACGCTTTAATCGTCATGCACTGGCCTTGTATGTAGTTGGTCGCGGTTGACGACTGATAAGCGGCCATTTGGTGACGAGGCAGACTGAAATATTCTTACGGTACTAATCGGAATCTTTAATATGCCAAAATTTCCTGCCGCAGCTCGATGAGCTAATAAGACTGCCAAAATTAAGAGCTGGCGCCTCGCTCTGCTCATCTCCTGCTAAGATATGACGAGGCAGACTGAAATGTTTTTATTGTGCTAATCGGTTTCTTTAATGTGTTACATTTTCAGACCGTAACTCGATGGTCTGATAATACCGCCAAAATTAAGTTTTGGCGCCCCACTTTTGACATCTTGAACCAAGATATCACGAGGTAGACTGAAATATTCTTGTTGTACTAATCGGTTATCTTTATAGTGTTAAATTTTAAGGTCGTAAATCGATGACGTGATATCACCAAAATTAAGAATTGGCACCCCGCTCTGCTCATATCGTACCAAGATATGACGAGACAAACTGAAATATTCTTATTGTATTAATCGATATCTATAGTATGCCAAAATTTCATGCCGTAACTCGATGACGTGATAATATCCTCAAAATTAAGAATTGGCGCCTCGCTCTACTCATCTTGTACCAAGATATCACGAGGCAAACTAAAATATTCTTACTGTACTAATCTATATCTAAAAAAGACCAAAATTTCATGCAGTAACTCGATGGCGTGGTATTACTGCCAAAATTAAGAATTGGCGCCCCGCTCTACTCACCTTGTAGCAAGATATCACGAGACAGACTGAAATATTCTTATTGTAGTAATCAACATCTATAATATGCCATGCCAAAATTTCATGCCGTGATAATACCGCCAAAATTGAGAATTGGCGACCCCGCTCTACTCTTCTCGTACCAAGATATCACGAGGCAGACAGAAATATTCGTATTGTAGTAATCGGAATCTTTAATGTAGGAAATTTTCAGACCGTAACTCGAATACATGATAATACCGCCAAAATTATGAGTTGGCGCCCCGCTCTGCTCAGGTCGTACCAACATATGACGAGACAGACTGAAATATTCTTATTGTATTAATCGATATCTATAATACGTCAAAATTTCATGCCATAACTCGATACCGTGATAAATCCGCCAAAATTGAGAGTTGGCGCCCCGTTCTGCTAATCTCGTACCAGGATATGACGAGACAGACTGAAATATTCTTATTGTACTAATCGATATCTATAATATGCCATGCCAAAATTTCATGCCGTGAAAATACCGCCAAAATTGAGAGTTGGCGCCCCGTTCTGCTAGTCTCGTACCAGGATATGACGAGGCAGACTAAAAATATTCTTATTGTATTAATCGATATCTATAATATGTCAGAATTTCATGCCGCAACTCCATGACATGATAGTACCGACAAAATGGGGAATTGGCGCCCCGATCTTCTCAGATTGTACCAAGTTATGCTGAATCAATTATTTTTTTCGCGTACTGTTAATAAGTAAATCACTAATTCGTCTTGAAATTTGATGGTGAAGTAATATATAGTGCAATGTAATGTAAAATATTATGTTTATTGGGTTTGAATTGTACATTATGACGCCTTTTTTGTTATAAATTTTAGTTTGCTGGCGGTTTCTACCAGGATATTCGCAGGCAGACCAAAATATTTTAAAACGCCTTTTTTTACCTTTAATTTGACACCAATTTCATCTCGTAACTCGATGACGTGATATCGACGCCAAAATGACGAGTTGGCGCCCGCTGCTGCTCATATCGTACCAAGAAATGCCGAAGCACACCAGTCATTCCTTCATCTACTCCTAATAATCTTGTCCTACATCATGATTTCATCTCGTAACTCGATGACGTAGTCATTTGTGTTGCCGTCACCAGCTTGGGCTCTAATTAATGCAACATGGCCAAATTTTATACATAGTGATAAGAGTTCTAATTTTCCAACTGAGTGAAAAAGTAACCAGGCTGAGATGTGAACCCAGGGCCTAAGCTGCCAGTGTTCTGCCAACTGAACTATCCTGGTGAAATCCGGTGGACACAATTCACTCAGATAAGTTTTTGATAATGGCATCTGGTCTTTATTGGAAAGAGTTCAACAAAATAAATCACAGGTAATGGGACTTCACATAAACATTGGATACATAATTACATTTCATTTAATTCAGCACAATTACACCAATTTGTAAATGATTTTCCGGCTGAGTGAAAAAGTGTTCAGGTGATTTCAACCAGCACATTGGCTTAAACTCACAACGCTCTACAAACTTGAGCTACACTGGACAAATCCGGTAGACACAATTCACTCACACAGACTTTTGATAATGATATCTGGTCTGTTGTCAGAAACTGTTCAAAATTATAAATCGCTGGTCATATGGGACTCCAAATAAACGTTATTTTCGGACTATTATTCTATTTGATAAATAAATCATAAGAGTTGTAGCTTTATTACAACTGAGTGAAAAAGTGTCTAGACCAGGATTTAAACTCAGGTCCTTGGCTTAAGTTGCCAATGCTATACCACATGGGCTATCTTGGACAAATACATGGACACAATTCACTTCGACAACCTTTCAATAATAACATCTGTTATGTATCTGAGACAGTTAAACAGAATAAATAGTAGATAATGGAACCCCACATAAATGTTGGATATGTAATTACACTTCATTAATTCGATGCAATTTTTCTAATTGATAGAAATTCCTGCATAGACACTTTTCACTCAGTGGGAAAATTACAACTCCAGTGATTTATTTACCAATTTGCCCCCTGCGATCCTTTATCATAAAAAGCATATAATCAATTTTCTCTCAAAAAAGTTATTCCCTGTGCATTCAGGAATTAATTTTTCTTCCTAAATTCATAGTTATTATTATTCAGCACTTTCCATTTATTGGTTTAAGGGATCCTTCAGAAAATGCTGCAAAAGCATTTTGAGACAATTTTCATGATGCTTCAGGCCAGGATCAGTTACAAGTGAAGGTATAATATATACATAATATGTATACATATATATAATGTATATATTATATCTATATACATAATATATATATCATTATTATTATTAATGAAAAACACTATTCGATTCCAAATTACTTCAGAAGTCATGTCTACAAATTTCAGGTTTTTTTACTTATACAAGTTAGTCTGGAAATGTGTCAGAGAGTTCGTGTTGTTGAGTGGAGAAACATATTTCTTTTAGGATAGCTTTAAGGAAAGAGTTTGACTTTTAAAGGTAAGGTTAGTGCAAGCATATGCATGAACTCATTTACTTCAGTGAAACTTACACAGGAATTCAAGTGTGCACCATGACAGAAATATTTTTTCTCTGATATTAATAAAATAGCTAAGTGTATAAACAGTGAAAAATCCTCTCCCGCTGAAAAGACTGAAAACATTTTTTGCATCCCGCTATGTCAAAGAAAGAGCCTAATCAAATTACCATTTCAAACCTGAATAAGGATAGTGGGGGAAATTCGTTCTAGAGGTTGTTGGAAAATGTGTAGTTAGGAGATCATACTTGCAACATGCCGTGCTTCATAAAAGATGGATTCATGTTATTAAAACATTCATTGAGTACTTGTAAATAGGTAAGGTGCAGTTTTAATGCCAGAAAACACAGAAAATTCATAAAATTTAAAAACTACGTATGTTTGTCTTGAAAGGATTTCTTTTTATTGTCCTTAGGACTTTTTTATGATGTCATTATTTTTATAAATATATGTTATACAAAAAGAACCATATAAAAATTAAATTTCGTATTTTAATGTTCATGCAGCCCCCTTTTTAAATAAATGCCAAATCTGAAAGGTGTACTTGATTTGTATACTTTTTGTAAGTGGAAGTATCCTTTTATTATCAGCGGTTTGAGAAATTGCATCTATTTTTAGTCGCCCAGTATAGTTTAAGAAAATAGTAGTACAGTATAGGATCTATTATCTGGCGTCCCGATATCCGGAACGCTCTAAAAACCGGAACGGTAAAAGATCCGAAACTGAAACTTAGTGAAAACTTTCATTTCATAACAATTTGCAGTTTTTTTTTTTTCATATTTTATTGAAGAGTTAACATGCTTTATAAATCGATATTTTAAATATTTTAAACTTTTTCTCATACACCTTAAGGTACCGTAATATCCCCTTAATTTCCTCCCCCCCCCCCACCTCCAAACGCGGCAAAAAATCGTAAAGTAATCGGAGAGGCCGCTTACACGGATTAAAAGTGGCTATCGAAATCTACCCCCTGTTGAAATCTGAAAATGTTTATAAGAATAGTCCAAAGCCTGCCCTGATATTCAGATTTTTCTTTTTTTGTTAACCGAGATAATTAAAAAACAGAACGTAAAAAGCGTGCTCTCCCTACGATCCCACTTATGACGCTCCCGTGAAAGATAAGAATTGAATGTACGCAATCATCGGACATAAGTTCTCTTTTTGATCATTTTTATGACTTCGCATCGGCATAACCTTTAGAAATATGGGAAAACTAACTACATATTTTTAAATTTCGTATTTTTCTGCTTCAAACACTAAAATCCATTATAAAAAATTTTAATGTTAACCTTTTGAAAAAAAATATTTTCGAAACATCACTTAGAATTTGAATGCGTTTTCCGCGATCGAAAACTGTTGGCAAGCTCCGACCTTTGACGTCATCTAAAGGCGCACCTACAATTCGGCCAATTAGGAGAATGAGAGAAACGTTCGTTTTACCGTTTTCAGCTGCGTCCATCGAACAGTAGAAAAGCAGAGATTCGGAATCGGATAAGACAGAAAGGTGGTACAACGCTTCGCGCGATTTTTTTTTTTTTTTTTTTGGAGGGGGGGGGGGGGGGGCTTTCGTGGGATTTTTTTTTTATATCAAATTTGTTTACAAAATAGGGGAGGGTGGGTTAACGGAATATTACAGTAATTATGCATTTCTTTATCTCCGCGAATTTGCGGAAATCTGCATTTTAAGTGTTGATAATTTTGCCTCTTATATTTTTCTGTCCGCTTTCCATCCGATAAATTCGTAAACAAAACAAAAATAAATAAAAAGTCAACTTTCAATATATTCCCCTCCCCCCACCCCCCCAATTATTGGATGAAGATGCAGTTCAAGTTTGTTTCAATATAGATAATAATGCTCCACTTAGTCATCAGATGACATACAGTGAAATTTGTGAAATGATGACTAAAGATGCATCTGATGATCGTAGTGATGATGATGACAAGAATGGGGAGGTAGAAAAAATATCTAATGAACAAATGATATTTTACACTCAACAGTTAATTTCAAGGCATGGAACAAAATAAGTTATTTCCATGAACAACAAATAATGTCCTTATATAAAATTCAAGACCAGATTGTAAAAGAGAAACGTTACAAGCAGCCAACTTTAAAAGGATTTTTCCAAAACACTAATTCCCAAGCATCTGCATCTGAACCCCAAAACTAAATTTTATTTTTGATCTTGTTCATTTGTAAGTTTTATTATAATTTAATTTTTTTTTTGTAAATAAAAATTAATTAAACTTTTCCTTAATTGTGTTTTGTTGAATTAATTCAACAAATGTGTAATACAGTATTTTTAATATTATTTATGCTAACCAGTACTTCATATTTATGTACATTAGAAAATATTTGTGGTAGTGTTCCGAATTACGGAAAAACCCCTTATCCGGAATGCCTCAGGTCCCAAGGATTCCGGATAATGGATCCTATACTGTACTATTAATACAAGCATTTAAGTTAGGGTGTCAACGATTTTAATCAGTTGATTTAAATCAACGATTAAGGGTGTTCTCAAATCCAAAAGGACAACTTTCTGACATAAGTTTTAATTTATTTTTGTTCGAAAATGCATGAAACTAGCTGGTGTTGTTGTTCAGAAACTATGTCATTGAGCTGTTTTTTTCCTTTTTTTTTTTGCAAATGCAATAGATCTTTCAGAAAAGAGTGTCAAAGTAGGCGTTTTGAACTGAATTTCCGTGCAAAGGAAGAAAAAGCACTCAAGAGCGGGCGAAAAACGTGTTTGTCATGAGATCAAAAATGCTTATAACTCAATAGGTAATTGATTAATCAAAAAATGGAAAAAACAGTTCAATTCCCAATTGCTTCCATGGCCAGGTTTTCTAATTTTATATCTTTCTGTTAAAAAATGAATTTGTAAATGTGTAAAAACGTTTTGTGCTTGTTGAGCAGCACAGTTAAGAACAGCCTTAAATCATGATTTTAATCAACCGATTTTCTAAAAAAAATCATTTTTTAAAATTAAAATTTGTTTAATGTTTAAAATGTCAAAAATTTTTTTTAAATCTAAGATAACATAATTTGAAAAATTCTACAGGTATTTCGACTTTTAACCAATATAAAACAGTCATTTAAAAATGATATTTAAATCTAATATAATTTGCAACATCATAATTTCCTTTAGGTAATCAATTTATGCATTATTTTATGTAAAATAAATATAGCAAGTGTATTAAATTTCTGCAAATAAAAGAATAAATAGTCAGTGTCTTAGTTTCCTATTCTACTTTTATAATAATAAATTAACAGCAATCCCGAGTCAAAGAAGAATGGAAGAGTGACATCTGCTCAATAGCTAAACTGTAAATGAATGCATAAGAGAAAAAGAACTAATTGGTATAAAAATGTTAAGCACAGCAAGATCTTCTTTGGTATAGCTTGAATATATTTTTTTTTTACTTTGTAGCTTATATATACTAAATAAAAAAATTAATTAGGAATTGAAAAGGCACCAAAACTTTTCTTAAAAAGAAAAAAAAATTGAACCATTGAAAGCTACTAATCCCCACTGAGATGTAATAATGCTGCTATATAAATATTTTGAGGATTTCAGATATAACTGGCTATCCTTATAAGTAGAAGATCTTTATAACGCAAACCTAAAAACGCAAGGTTGTGCGTTATATAGAATTTTGCATTATATGGATCACATAATTAAATTTACCTTGTAAATATGGCCAAATATGTCTGAAACATATCAAAATACATTAGAATATCTTTATACTGCATTCTTTGTTACCCAGAGTTATCAAATTATAATTTTTTGCATAATATAGGTCAGACATTGTTAAATTTATTTTATAAATATGATCCAAATATAACTGACCAAACCACCCCTTATATTAGACATTTAAAAAAATGTTTATTGTAATAATAGCATTTTTTTCATTAAAAAGGTCTTAAATTAGGAAATAAAGTTGAACTAATGTATCATATTTAGTCATCTAGAGAGTAGCAATATTTTTACAATGTGGAAATACAGGTGCTTTTCAACTGCAAAATTCATTGTTTACATCTGAGAAGTTGTGCGTTATATGGAGAATTGCGTTATAAAGATCTTCTACTGTATATATTCTGTATGTGTGTATGAATGAGTTTAACTCATTTTCATAATTTTTTTTTTTGGTTATCATACACATACAGGTGTGTAAGTTTAGATTTTGGTGATTAACAGTAATTTTTCTAAGTACAAATGCAAAACAAGCTGCAAATAATGTTTGTTAGTTTTGTTATTTATTTGTGCTACTAACTAACGAAATTACTTATTTGCAGTTTTTATTAATTCTGTAATTACTTTCTGTTTCTTCTAGGCCATTTTTTAAGTGTGCTGCACCCTGCCTTAAAAAAAAAAAAAAAAAAAGTTATATTCACCGGTAGATGTAGTCAGAGATTTCTTGTAAAAAACTTCTCATTCAACAATATTTCTAAATTCATGTGCCCAAGATCTTGCAAAAATAATAGAACTTTATTTCTTTAGAAAAAAACTGGATATTAAAACATGTTATTTATTTGCATTTTTCAATTTGTGATTCATAAAATTATTAAAAATTAAGGACACTTTATTTATCACACTAAAAATTATCCCCCCCCTTTTTTTTTCTTATATCATTACTAATATATTTCCTCATGAAATAGTGCCCTTTTTTCTTTCTAAAATGAATACTACATAATTATCATTTTAATAATTAAAGCTTAAAAATGCATATGTTCCTAATTAGAGAGATTGTTTAATAATTATTAATTTGAAGTAGTGTTAACTAAATATTAAACTCAGTTATTAATAATATGTTAAATATCACTAATATTTAATATAGTTTTACATAATTATTACAATATTAATGTATATAGCATTATTGTATGATACTAACTAATGAAATTACTAATCTGCAGTTTTCTGTAATTACTAACTAATCATTTTATTAATTAAAGTGTTAAAACATAGATTATGTTAACAATTAGTGGTTTAATTGTTTTGGAAATCTGAAACTCTTGGTAGCTATTTGGTATTTGAACGGTGAGAAAAAAGAAAAAAAAATCATAAAAATCTGATTTAAATAAAAAAAAATCATGATTTTTTTACACCCTAATTTAAGTGTATTTGCATTAAATGCCCGTTTTAATATTTTATAGTAAGTAATTTTAAATTATAGTAAAATTCATGGCACAGTAGTTAATATTAGAGTTCATAAAATGAAGACCTCATAAGAATATAATTAAATAAATCGCAACTTTATATTCTACTCTAAAACATTCAATTGTATCATAACCTGAAATATCAATCTTTCGTAAACTTTCAAAGAAAGCAAAACGGCAGCGTCATTTTACCCGAAAATGGTTTTGAGCCCACTCAGTATTTTTCAAAAATAGGCACCACTGGAAGTTGATGTCAACATCAACAATGTGACTATCAAGTACAATAATTACCTTGTCTAAAAAAAGCAGAATTTGCTTCTAATTAAAGTTTGACATTTTAAAAAATAACTTACCAATTGTTATTGTTGGTGATTTAGACAAAGTAATTTCTCAAACATTAAAGTTTTGTTTTAAAAAATCTAGACATGTTACGAGTTGGAACCCGTCAAAATTTGACAAACTAAAATGGTCAGAAAAGAATTATTAGATTGAATTTAATAACAAATTTACAAAAATGATTATAATAAAAAATTCATCTTACATTGAATGTCTAACTTTTAAAACTAATATTTTTAACCTAAAATTACCAAAATACTATTTCCACAAACTTCAACTGTTTAAATTATTGAAAAATTAAAATGTATTAGAATATGTAACCGAGATGAGTAAATATGAAGAAGATATTCAATTAGGCTCTTATGTTTGGTAATACAGAATGAAAAATCAGCAAAAAGAATTTCGTTTTGTGTTTTGTCACATCATAGAATTTTTTCCCTATAACATCTAAGTCTTATATCATTTTCACATTCTCAAAATTTTCATACACACCACTCAAATCTGTATTCACCATTTAATAACACATAATTATCCAAATTGGTTCAGTAGAAAGCCCAGGGCTGATGACTAAAATAACAACCAGGTCTTTTAAATATATAGATTAATAAAATAATTATCAACATTGGATGCCATTTTTATGGCACAATTTCATAAATTATCGATACTAGCAATTTGCTCTTTAAATATGGAGATTTTTCATCTCTGACAGCAGGAAACATATACAATGCTATTTAAAAGCCTACTAAAATCCACCAGTGAATGTATCCTGCAAGAGAAATATATATATATCTATTTATAAATAAAGCAACAACAAACAATTATTTGTACTTGCATATTATCTGTGCTACATCAGATAAACATACAACTGATAACTGTCTTCAGCAATACTAATTATAGAAAAACTTTTCTTTCTTCTTTCTACATGGTAAACAAGGAAACACTTTTATTTTATGCCATGCTACAAAAATAGTCTTGCCAGGAAAAAAAAAAAAAAAAAAAAAAAAAAAAAAAAAAGAAGTCAGATTAAGTGCTTTTTTTTTTAATCACCTAGTAATTATGTTAAAATTTCATACTAAATTACTGTATCACATTATAGATTTGTATTACATTGATATACTTTACTGTTATAAGCTGCCAACCTGATACTATGTATACTTAGTAAATGTGTACTTACTAAATTAATGTTTTAGAATAAATTTTACTTTATTTCCCATTTCTTATATTTATTATGCTATCTTATTATTTAGCATTTGTTATTTACTATTGTTAACAATGATATGTATTCAATAAACATGTGTCAAATTACTGTTTTGAACATATGGGGCTACAATAAATAAAATTGGTAATTGTCAACCATGTCTTAGCCTGGATAATACGTAAGTACCCAGTTATTTTAAAACCAAATTCTGAACTGTTTAATGTCACAATATTTCTTATGTTTAGCTAAGTTTTAATTCTAATTTCTAAATCTGAATAATTGTTTATTATTCTTTATTAAAAATATTGAGATATAAGTAAATATTAGATTTAAAAATTGTCTGTATAAGCTTTTCATTTAAGAATAACTTATTAATATTCATTATCCTTAAAAACTAAAGTTCATAAATCATAATAAAAGGAAAGCATGCTTTTGACAACTAACACATAAGTATTATAAAAAAAGTCACAAGACATAACTTACATACATATAAAAATTAATTAATTAACAATATCACGAAACAAATAAAACTAAGCATTAATAAAACTTATCTTACTTAAATGTAATTTAATTTTAGCAAAGCAATATGAGCTATATGATTCTTGAATTGAATTAAGGAATCCATCTACAGTTTCCAGAATGTCGAATTTTCGAATCATTATCTCGTGCAGCATAATCGAAGAAATATTGCTAGTGTGTATGATGTGAATTATAACACACACATCACAAGCAATATTCATTCATTTAAAGTGGGCTCATCATTTCTTTAAAACCTTCAATTTTTACTTTGGTATATATTCCATGAGTATTGGTACGTTTCTTTTGCTTGATCGTCAGCTCTTAAGAACTTCATATAGGGTAGATGCTCCAGTTGTGGCCACCTTTAGAGAAAATTCAAAACAGAAATTTTACAGTTATTAACCGATTGAAGCATATTAAATCATAATAACATCATTATTTAGCAAATTTAATTGTCTTTCTGTGAATTATAATGATTTTCTACAGAATATTTTAGATTGTGAGTAATAACTCATTAAATAATTTATATCAATTTGTACCAGTTGTGGCCACCCCAGCACCAGTTTTGGCCATCTCTATGCACCAGTTGTGGCCACTCCAATATCATGTAGTTTAACAAACATTTTAATTGATAATAAGTAAAAATAAAGCATTTTTATGCAACGTTTATTTTACCACACATATATTTGTTAATATATTAAAAGAATTTTGCAATTTTTTTTATAAATTGATAAAAACATCGTAAAATGTACTTATGTTGATTTTAACTGAAAATTTCAATTAAAAAAACAAAAAATATATTTAATTTGATTCATAAAAGGGACAACAGTGCCTGTAGGAACTCAAGATTAACTATTTAAATCAGTTTTATAATTATCCAATGGATTGTGGATTGATTAAAACACGTGAATCGTCACCAAAGAGTTATATTTCTGGTGCTCCAAAACTTTGCTAGCTTGTAGTGCTGGCATTATGCATTTTGAATGGCCTTAATTTTACTTCTTATCCTAGAACAGTGTTCCCTCTTGGCCATTTCTTAAGAGAACAGAATTCTGTGTTTTTTAAACTTGGTAAAATGAATGCTGTTCTTTTTAAATAATGGGAAATACATTCTTGCTTGTATTTAGATATCTCTAGTTAAGATTTTCGCAATATTTAGTATTTCTAAATCCGTTTGCTCGAAATCTGGCAAAAATTATGGAACTTCATTTCTTTAGGAAAAATACAAGAAATCATGCTGTAATTTTATTGAACTTTTTAATTTATAATTTGTAAAAATTTTCAAAATTTATGTTTCAATTTATTTATCATATAGGACATATAGCCCCTCCCCTTTGGCTTTATCAATACTAAACACAATATACTATATTTTCTTTAGCAATATATCATTTTTTAGTTACTAGCACAGTGTCCTTTCTACAGTGGCGTAGCTACATGTTCAGCGCCCTGGAGCAAGTAAAGTTTGTGCGCCCTATTGTCACTCAAAAAAGTTCTGTGCAATTTTTTTTTTAAAGTTTAAAATTTACATACTATTTTTAATTCGGTATAAAACCTTATTTTTATTTGAAAGTCAAAGAATTTTAACAATTTATTAAATATAAATAATTAAAAATAAATAATGAAACGAATTGTAATTCTTTAAGTACGTTGTACCTAGCAATATTTTCTGCGAATTGGATGAGATTTTCGTTTTAAATGCGCCAATGGCCCAATACAATCTGCCACTCTTAATGTCTATTTTTCTTTTCAATGTTTCAAAGCATTGTGGAATATCAATAAAAAACACCCATGTGTCAAGAATTTATTCAGTTATTTATTTTTGTCACTTTTCGCATATGCATGAAACACTTTTTTGTTTTTACTAGTTCCAGAAAATACTAAAATTCCAGAAAATTCAAAGTATCACAACTCTGTAAGTTTTGATCGTTCAAAAAATAAATTTTTATTATTTTACTACCCGTTAAAGTACGGAGATTTTTTTTCGAAATACAGAACCCAAGGACCAAACAAAAAAACAAAGCTCGTAACTTTTAGAAAATAACTCTTTTGATATAAATTACTTTTAAGAGGACAAATAACAACTTTGAAACTTTTCTACTGTTGGAACTATATTTCTACAGCTAATGGTTTAGAAAATTAGCCAATAGACAACGATAAAAGCTGATACCATGGTTCTGACTGGCTTCTGACTAAACTGAGCAATTTGGCTAATTGCTGAAGAAAAGCTAGCCAAATTCAAATAATAGTAATAATAGATTCGTCGAGAAACACTAAAGAATATCAAAGCACAAATAATGAGTTACACCGAAAAGGTTTAATCGTACGATAAATAACGTAATTGAGAGTATCGTCAAAAGAAAAAAAACATCTCTTGCAATTTGGCCATTTCAAGTTTTAGTTTTCTCCACAAAGAAACATTTTGGCATTATGGGGATCGGCAGCGAGAACCTTGATTGATACTTTTATATATTACTCGATCGAGATTATAGTTTTTACTTTCCATACACTTATACATGCAATGTAAGGAAGGAAATAGGAAAGCATTGCGATCAGAATGGAAATAATAGTATATTTTTACATTTTCAAATACACTAAAAAAGTTCTCACAATTTTTATGCATGTTAGAATTTCTTTAAGTTTTCAGATTCCCAAAGCATGATTTAGTGTGTTTCTGATGTTGTCGGCCGGTTTGTTATAAATTTGTCGCAAGAATTGTATTAATATTTGAGGAAATCCGCCGACGGGTTTGGTATCTAAACTATTTTTCAACCATTATGTGATGATAACTGATGAACATTTTGTCTTATATCTCAGTTAAATTATTTTTATTGCTCATGTTCATCTTATATCTGTACAACAATGTTTCACCACGCAGACAATAGTTGCTCGACAGGGACTTTACTGCTAATAATTTCAAAAAACAAAATTTCTCCTTATTTAATACTTTAATCATAGAAAATAGTACGATTAAACCAGATCTAATTTTATGTACTAATACTCTAATAGAAAAGTTATTGTGAACCCCTGAAGAGCCGCTACTGCACGCAGGGTAGCTCTGGAATTTTGAAGGGCGCAACATTTTAGAAACTCATTATTTTACCACCTTGCTAGTAGAAACCAACAATATTCATTACCATTCCAGTTTTTCTTTCTGGGGATGCTTTCGATTTCGAAACTGGATCCAAAATTGAAAGTGCCCTTTAAAAAAAATCGAAACAGTATAAAAATAACCATCTAGACATCAACTTGATATATTCCATGCAAAAAAAAAAAAAAAAAATCAAACTTAAACTTACACTATGAGCAAAACTACTTAAATAACAATTGTATTTCTTATATTTCTCTGACGAAGACTATGTTTTTTATAGTTGAAAGTACTAAGGTATTAAAATAATTTAACATCTTTTTAATATTGTCTCATCTTTTAAGTAGTTTTGCACATAGTGTAAATTTAAATTTAACTTTTTAAAGATGAATTAAGCATTTCTATTTATTTATTTACTGAAGAAAAAAATCATTTAAAAATATTGAAATGTAAACGAGAAATTTGTAAAGAACACCCAGGGCCCGACTTATGTAGGGGCATGCGGGGCAGCTGTCCCGGGCCCCCCTTCTCAGGGGGCCCCCCATAAGAGCAATCAGGATTTTCCTTAAAAGGTGCCAAATGATTAAAATTAGCCAAAAGTGACCAAAATTCCTATATTTTCAAACATTTAGGAAGAAGTGCGGTCCCCCTTCCCCTCGCTACTTCCAGTACCCCCTGCACCCATGCAAAAAAATTATGATTAAAAAACTAATGATTAAAATTTTATTATGGCAACTTAGTATTCTATTGTTTTCAAAAGAAATTCTTTATTAACATTTTCTTTGCAATGTGGCAAGTTAAAACCATTCATTATGATAATTTGGGGCATTTTCTTTTAAACATCTTATAACGTACGTAGATAAGCAAAGTAAAAGTTTGCAAAAAAAATACTCGTGTCAACCAATCTATCATTTTTTTCTACTATTATCCTACTAGTATTTTTTCTTAAAGTTGTGACAATTATTTTGTGATACCCTGTTTACAGATGGCAGGAAGTACCTGGCACAAAACTTATGCAGACATACAATACGTATGAAGTTTAGTACTAGCCACTTCCACATTATTTCAAAAGAATTCTGTAGATATATGCAAGGGGCCCCCCCATAGTCTTAGTCGGGCCCTGAGAACACTGACATTTGTCTAACAGCTTGCGATTGACTAGTGTAGGATTCTGTATACAGAATCTTAGTACTAAATAACAATGTTATGATTAATTAAATCTGTTTAAAACATTTTTTGCAACGGGAGGATAAAAAATATTAATGCTGCTGTAATATTAAGAAATGTGTAACTATTATTAATTTTATTTTAAAGCAAAGTATATTTAAAATAGATTTTTATACAGTAAATTCCGTCTAAAGCTCTATTCTGCCTTGTGCAGAATTAAAAAAAAAAAAAAAAAAAAAAAAAAAAAAAAAAAAAAAAAAAACTTGCAACAGGGTATAACCGAAGGACCACAAAGTGCCTTTAAAAGAACAGTCCTGTTCTAACCTGTTATATACAAAACAGATGACCGCCGTTCTGATTATCACATTTATAGACGGCACTGAAACAGTTCTGTTTTCATACTAAAATGTAATTTTTAAGAAAAAAAATGTTTTACTTACCTTTTATTTTCAGAAAATATTCTTTATAATTTTTTTTGTGCATCAAGTGCAAAAATTTATGCGATAAACATTTAAATAAGAGAAATTACAATCACAATATTGTACGAATGCACGAAGCCTGCGCACTTGAAAAAAATACTTAATAAAGGATTTTACAAACAACTAAAAAAAAAAAAAAAAAAAAATACGTATATATATTTTGAAATAGGAGCGACGCTCTTTGGGCCCAGAAAGACTAAAAATTTTAGGAGTAGTTCATGTCGCCATAGGTAAATTTCACAAAATATACATTAGGTTTTAAAAGATTTAAATGGTCCTCTGAAACAAAGAAACTTTCAAGAAAAAAAAATGAGATTCTTCTGCCGTGCAGAGAGTAAAAAAATGCTTAAAAAATAATTAAACAATTTACGACTGCTCAAATTTAATGCGTGTAGCCAATTTTGTAACTTCACCTGAGAGCGAGCGCAGCTTTATATGGGTTCGGCCGCAACAACCCGCCGATCGGTTGTCTGACGGGCAAGTCTCGGACAGAATGTGACTTAATTTAGTAAAATTCTATATCTTTCTTTTCTTCTTCTTTTTTTTTAATCTATAGGCCTTGTTTCAGCACGGACGGAAAGAAAATATATTGAAAATTATGCCATTAGAAAAATGTTTAAGCTTTATGAACAAAAGTGCACGGTTTCTTTAAAACACACCTGTGGAAATATTTCATCTTTGTATATAAAATTGGGTTATAAGTTTTTATTCGTTGTTATTCTGTTTTGAACACACAGTATTCCTGTAAACTGCTTGAAAAGTTGAGTGTAGTAACTACATTTTTTTTTTCATTTTATAATTTGAAAACTAATTGACTACTAATACGTGATATTGGATGGTAGTGTTTGGACAGCAGGGAGCTTGATTACCGCCTAAACAAACTCACATTATCATTTTTGAAAAATATGTTTTACTTAATCCTAAAATTCTGGATTAAATAAGGTTTAATGCGGAAAAATGGGTTTGAAAAAGGTGGTATAAATTTGAATAGGTCTTAAGAAACATTGAATTTGATACTTAACTTTTTCTCTCTTTTTAAAGGGAAATGCTTATCAATTCTGCATTTGAGATTTGCCATATTTTCAAATTCTAAAAAACAATACGCACAAAATTGAATTTGCCGCTCCCCCCTCACCCCCTCTAAATTTTGTCGCCGTGGACTGATGTGGAATATGCCTAAATCCAGCTCTTATTATTGCTTTGTAATCTGGGTTGATGCATGTATAGTTTCCACAAAACCATAAAAACTTCAAAATTTTCGTTTTCTTGGTTCTTCGTTAGTAAAATGGTGACTAATTTTCTTCAACTTGCCAAACTGTTATTGTTATTGTTTTTTAAATTGAAAAATAACTAAATAGCTAAGGCTAGTATCTCAACGGTGACTTCTTTGGCTACCATTATTTCTGTACAGTAATCATCAACTATCATGATAAATTTCTAAAACATTTACAATAGAAATGTACCTGAAATATTATTGTTCGGAAGTAGTAGCAGCCAATAAAGTGGCCAATGAAAGATCTCTAAATAAGTTTTGATTACCAGGATTTAAAAATCTTCATCTGTCGTCTACGGAAATACAGAAGACAAATCAGGCATACTGAAACAGTGTTGGAGGAGTTGCAGACGTGTGAAAATTATTAGAATAATTGTGAAATTTACAATAAAAACTTGTTATATTAAAGAAATATTTAAAAAATATTGATACATTTAATATTTAGTGTGAATCCCCTTGTTTTTTATTAAAGAAATGATAGCATACTTGTCTTGGCATATTTTGTATGAGTTTTTGGCAATTAATTTGTATTTCGTTGTCATGATGCCAAATTTGGATGTATCTTTCTATACGACTAGACTTGTTTGTGATATTGTATTTCTCTAATTTTTTCTTTACAATGGCCAAAAGGTTCTCTATGGGGTTCATATCTGGACTGTTTCCAGGCCATGGAAATGTTTTCTTTAATTAAATTAAAGAAATGAAACATCACAATATGCAAGAATGTTCTGATAGAAAAACTCATCCAAATTTGGCATCATGACTACGAAATACAAATTAATTGCCAAAAACTCATACAAAATATGCCAAGACGTATCGAGTCTTTAATAAAAAACAAGGGGATTTACAGTAAATATTAAATGTACCAATATTTTTTTAATGTATTATTTTTTTAGTATAACAAGATTTTAATGTAAATTTCCCAGTTATTCTAATAATTTTCACACGTCTGTACTTGAGGTTGCAATATGCTATGAATTAAAATTGAAACGTCGCGAAAACGAGTAGAAGTAATTTCTTGTAACTGTGTATAAAATACGTTTTAAATCGAAATATTTGAGATTAAACACAAAGTAAAATATCGTAGGAATATGTTGATTGTAACAAGATTCATCTATAATCAATAATGAAAAGAATAATGAAAAGATTAACAATGGAAAAAAAAATATGCAAATATTTTTTCAAATCTTCATTTCGCTCTTTCTAATTTTGCGCTCTTAGAATTCGCGCGCCTGGAGCAGTTTGCTCCAACTGCTCCACGGTAGCTACGCCCCTGCCCTTCTAAAGTAAATTATCTATTGGACAGAGAAAACAAAATCTCTTTGATAGAACTGCTATTAGCCTTGCTTTTTTTTTTAAATTATTGAAGCCATTACTATATAAAACAAAACTAAATTGATTTTGTTTTATCCTGATGTTCTTAAAATTTATTTAATGGCTAAAATTCTCACTATAAGGAATCATGTGGCCAAAAGTGGTCATATGTTGTACCTTTTTTGCCACTTCCAACTACCATGGCCACAACTGGTACAATAGCAAATTTAATGCACTAGTTTTGGCCACCCCCCCATTAAACGGTTAAAATAATTAATTTAAATGTGAAATTGCATTAGAGAGGAAGCTTACCTCATAAAACTTAATAGTAATTTGTTTCAGGACAAACAGAACCCAATAAGTGCCTAATATTGAAAGATTTGGAAAACTTGACAGCTAAGCAAAAATCTTAATACTGTGAGCACACACTACAGTTTCACACATTTATTTTTTTTTGTAAGTCACATTTTATCAAAAAATAAACAAATGAGATTGTAAATGATAAGAGGGTGTTTGCTTAAGGTGTAAAAATGCATATTATTTGTCTGCATCAATTCACAGCTTAAATATTGGACAAACTTATCCAATGTGGCCACAACTGGAGCATCTACCCTACAAATTGTTTTCCTCAAGTCTTTTGCATACATTTATATTTAAAAATGCTACCGAACAAACACTGAAATATATTGTCCATTTGCTACGATGTATATGAACATGTTCATTAAAATAGTGTTGAAGCGTGCGTGATACTCATCAAAAGAAAGGTAAATAAAAATAAAATGAGCGGGGTGCGGGATCTTATCGCAGATACCAGTTGGGTTTTCGCTTTTAGAGCTTATCGCTCTTGGCGAACTCCTTGCTTTGGCTACGAAATGAGAACTGTTCTCTGATTGGTAGTCTAACGTTTTTATCACGTCGTGCAACATAACGCTAGGCGATTTCACAAAATTTGTAAATAATGTCATGTGATCAAAACATAAGTAACCCTAAAGACATCGCCAACAAGTAGTATGTTTTGGAGAGGCTTTGGCGACAGACACTGTCTACTGTTTGCATTTTTATCAGGACGTGTATCTTACGTCGTGGTATGTTATATTTTTAGTTTTTATATTATTTAATCCCAAATAGCAGGTTGGTACCGAAAATAATACTTTTTACTTATATTGTGTCGGATTATATTCTTATTCAATACGTAATCTAACAGATTATTAACGCGATGTTAACAAATTGTTTTCAAAAGTATTTTTTCATAAAAATTGCCCCATTGAAGCAATCTAACCAGTGTTGTAAAAAAAACCAGAAGGTATACGCTAAAGTCATGAACGTCATGCCTACGGTATACGATATAACTTTTTTTGAGGAACAGTGGGTATATGGAGCTTCTTTAAAAAATCCAGAAGGTATACCTGCGTATACCCTCCATTACACCTCTGAAACTAATGAACAAAAAGAAGTCCTTTTTAAAATAGTAACATTTGTTTTTTACTGTTACTAGTATATAGTCTGCAACTAACCGCATTACCGTTTAAAAATCTTTTTAATTATATCTGTAATAGAAAAAAAAATCGCTTTGTATTGAAGTATTTCTAAAGGTATTCATACACGCATATTTGGCTTTCAAGTAAGTGGTGTCTGAAAACCAATGCTTTCAAAATACTCAAAATATTTAGAAGTCTCATTCATAGAGGCATTTTTTTTGGGGGGGGGGGGGTGTAATCTCAGTTTACTTACCACAAACAAAAGAATATTCAGCTCGTTCTGATACTTTTATTCCGCAAATGCTTAATAGGTATTTGCGACCCTTACTTAATATTTGAATAACCCTTTTGTTATTTTGCAGCCATCGATGTGTATTTAATTGATGTTGTATATCTGTTTTTAATTTAATGTTTTATAAGAAAAATTGGTACTACTTAGTTATCCCGTCGACCAATTTCGCCAAATTATGTAATATAGGTGAGAATTAGCAGTCGCCACTCACCACATGGCAATTAAAGTTATAAAAGTGGCGATTAAAAAATCGGCCATCGATCGCCACTCGCCAAGTAGCAATTAATTTTTTTTATCGATTGCCAAGTGAAATGCAGCTTTTTTCATAGAAATATTCATCTCTACTTTGATTACATCTAATTAGCCGACTGGTTAATTCTTTTTCCTACTGGATGCAAGCAGATTGCAACAATTTAGCTGTATTTTCAATATTTCGGCTTTTCGCCGCCATGTACTTGCTCTTCAGTTGTGCTATTTTTTTAAGAAATACAGTTTTAATGTGTTAGATCATAAAATATATTCATCAGGATTTCACATGCCTTTCAAGTAATTTATTCCTTTTTTTTTTTTACCGGATGCAAACGGATTTTAAGGACATTGCAATATCTTCAATATTTCGACCCCTGCCACATGCTCAGCAGTTATTTTTCTTCAAGAGACAAGAGATACAGTTTACTCCTGCAAAATACACTCGCCAGCTCAGATTTCAACTGTATTGTAATGTGTGTAATGCATTAATAATGCATTGTAATTGTATATACCTGGCTGTTGGAATTTTGATTTAGTTATTTTTTATATAAAGAAAGTAATTTGATTGATTATTGTGTTTATTAACATATACAAATACAGTATGGAACCATTTATACGGAAACCAGTTAACCGGAAAACCAGTTTTCCAGAATGCTATTTCTAATAGACTGATTTCAGAAAAAAGTGTCCTATACTGCCAGTTTGACGTATGTATTGCTTGAAATAATCGTATAATTTGATGACAGCATCTAGTATTTTCCAAATGGACATACAGTAGAAGATCTTTATAACGCAAATCTATATAACACAATTCTCCATATAACGCATAACTTTTCAGATGTAAACAATGATTTTTGCTGTTAAAAAGCACCTGTATTTTCACATTGTAAAATATTGCTACACTCTAGAGTACTAAATTTGATACATGAGTTCAACTTTATCTTCTAATTTAAGACCTTTTCACTGAAAAAAATGCTATTATTACAATAAAAACTTTTGAAAATGTCTAATATAAGGGATGGTTGAGTCAGTTATATTTAGATCATATTTATAAAGCAAATTTCACAATGTCTGACCTATATTATGCAAAAATTTATAATTTGGAAAACTCTTGGTAACAAAGAATGCAGTATAAAGATATTCTAAGGTATTTTAATATGTTTCGGATATATTTGGCCATGTTTACAAGGTGAATTTAATGATGTGATCCATATAATGCAAAATTCTATATAATGCACAATCTTGCGTTTTTAGGTTTGCGTTATAAAGATCTTCTACTGTATTTAGTTACATTTTAGATGTTTTATTTTTATGCAGAGGAGACGGAAGAATTTTTGTCCCCAAGGGATTCCCGTAAATTAATTTCTTTCAAACTCGTCTTTTGATATTACTTGCATCTGATTCTTCATCGAAGCAGAGTTGGTAAGTTTTTGCCATAGGTGGAAAATACCTGGTTAAAACTGTCCCGGCAAAAATAGGTTTTTGCTGAAGTGTTGGCAAAAATTTGTCCATTTATTTTATTTTCGCAGAAAAAGAGAATAAAGTATTTCACGAAAGAAAAAAGAAACTTCATATTTAGTTAAAAAATCAATATTCTAAATTAATTTAAAACTCTTAAGTTAAGAAATAAAGACATTTTTTTTGTATCTATTATCTATGAAATCAGTTTGGTCCTGCCTGGTTTTGTGCAATAGCTTTTACAAAACCTATGTACCTGCACGCTTACTTTTCCATTGACAAAACAGGGTGCAATACTCTGGTATTTTGTTATCTGTCTTGTGATCATTTGACAATGGACTGCCGGATTTGAGAATTTCAAAAGAGTATTTTTTTTTTTTTGGGGGGGGGGGGGGGGAAATATAGTACAAAAAGATAAAATAGCAACAGGCTACTTACTGAAAGTGAAGAAAGTCCCTTTCTTGGAGTGGAAGAGGGAGGGGGGGGGGGGGAATTTAGTTTCCTAACAAGACATAACAGAGATTTTTGTCAATAGTAGGGGAGACCAGGGTACAGTGGACCTAAGTACACAGTGGACCACCCCTTATATTTTACTTATTTTTAAATTTTTAAAGCTTTTCTTTTAGGCTAATTGATAACAGCACCGGATTGATTACTTATAGCCTTCAGAACACGTCGTTAGCTCAAAATGAACCCTTTTATCATGACTGGTTGTTTTGAGCTCCTAAAAGTAAAATTTTTCATCATCATACTTTTCTTTATTGAGTAATTAAAGGTTATGGATAAATAAGATAAAACAACTTTTTGAAAAGGTAAAACACTGGTCTTTATTAAATTTAAAATCTTATATGCTTAAAAGAAAACTTTAAATAATATTTTTATGAGTATGTATTGAACTTTAACCTGGGGCACAGTGGACCGCCCACTGCTGGGGTACAGTGGTCCACAATAAATACTGCTCCTGTAATGAAGAATTTTCAAAATATTTAATAATTACTTATTCTCTATAAAGAAATATTGTTTTAAAATAGTTATTTAACTATAAAATAAAGTAAACAAAGAAAAATGACAATTTATTTAACCCTATAATGCATAGATTAGCCATTTGGCATACTTTAAATTTCATGTTATTAAGATTATAATGTAGCCATCTGGCACTTTAATTTTCTCCTAAATTATGGATAACAGTTCACATGTGATTTTTAAAATAAGTTTTCTTGTTCAATATAGCAGTTGTTTGTTTGTTTGTTTTTTTTTGGGGGGGGGGGGAGGAGAGAAATGAAAATCAGGCATTGTAGAGTTAACATATTAAGAAATATTTTGTTTTGTATTTACTGCCTTTGAAAAATATAACTGTAGCCTAATAAGTAATAGATGACCTCACTGGATTGGTTATTTAAAACTTCAGAGCACATGGTTAGCTCATAATAAACTATTTTATCCTGACTATTTTGAGCTTCTAATAAATTTTTCATCCTCATATTTGTCTTAATGTTTGCTGATTTTTTTTTTTTTTGTACTTAATTAATATCTTGTTTACCATCGCTCTTGTATCTTATATTGTTATTTTCAAAATATAATAAATTTCTTGATAATTCTTTACTTTTATATGTTTTCTGTTTCAAAATGCTACTTGCAAATTTGTATTATTATATTATTTTGGAGGTAAAGGGGAAATAAAAAAGATTTAGATTAATTATAAATAGATTTCTATTGTGTTTTAGACAATAACTAATAGTGGACCACTGTGCCCCAGTGGGTGGACCAGTGTACCCCGCTTCTGGGGTACACTGGTCCACTTCACGAGTGTATGTAAAAATTTTTTTTTTGAAAAATCTATTGTGAACTATGTTCTGCGCAAATTATGAGGCAAGTAGAAAGGTTTAAAGAATATTCAAAAATATTTTCAGGTAGATTGGTCTCTCCGTTAAAGAGAAAAAAAATGTTAACTGCAAAAGTGGACCACTGTACCCTGGTCTCCCCTATATAATTTTCAATTTAATTTTTTTAATCTGTAACTGACTAGTTTCATCAGATAAATAATTATAAATTAGTACCAAAGACTTAAATATGTACATTTTAAGATTTATTATATAAAACAAAAATAGCAAAGTTATATAAAACCTTTTGATAATTAAAAAAATATTAATGGCTGACAAAATACTTTACTTAGGAAAAAAAAAATATATATATATCTGACTTTTAATTTAGTTCTTAAATTCCTAAGTATTAGACTGAATTCCACCTATTTTATAAATATTTAAAATATTTAATCATATTTATTAATTAGCAAATTAAATAAAGATATTAAATGATATACAGTAGAAGATCTTTATAACGCAATTCTATATAATGCAATTCTCCATATAACGCACAACTTCTCAGATGTAAACAATGATTTTTGCAATTAAAAAGCATCTGCATTTTCACATTGTAAAACATTGCTACTTTCTAGAGAACTAAATTTGATACATTAGTTCAACTTTATCTTCTAATTTAAGACCTTTTTACTGAAAAAAATGCTATTATTACAATAAACATTTTTGAAAATGTCTAATATAAGGGATGGTTTGGTCAGTTATATTTGGATCATGTTTATAAAATAAATTTAACAATGTCTGACCTATATTATGCAAAAATTTATAATTTGGATAACTCTTGGTAACCAGGAATGTAATATATAAAGATATTCTAATGTATTTTGATATGTTTCAGACATATTTGGTCATGTTTACAAGGTGAATTTAATGATGTGATCCATATAATGTAAAATTCTATATAACACACAACCTTGCGTTTTTAGGTTTGCGTTATAAAGATCTTCTACTGTATTATTAAATTTAATTTTTTATACCATTATTATCCTTATTAGCTTATAGATTTTATTACACATCAAAGAAAAAGAATTAGCCATTTTTGCCTTGTTTTTTTCCAATTCTTGCCACTGTCCTGGCAAAAATACCTTTTTGCCGGCAAATTGCCAACCCTGAATCCAAGTAATCTAATAATTATTTTAAAATCAGAAATAATGCCACAACCACATATATTCAACAAAACTTATCAAGTTGATGCTGCTTTAATGCCCAACCAGTTAACCGGGAAACATCTGACCCCAAACATTCCGGATAAATGGTTCTGTACTGTAATCCAAAAATATATTCTAAAAAAATTAATGTGCTAACAGATTTTGCTATTTTAAAGTAATTTTCTTGAATTTTGACTGCTTCTCTATTCTTATCATGAATAGTTGGCTGGTATAGTCTGATTTATAGAAAAATATGTATATTACAATGATTTTTGACACATTATAGTGGCTACTAATGAAACTGAGTCTACTGGCTACTCGCTACTAACTCAATTTACCAGTTTTCATCTGTATTATATAAATCGCCAAATTATACAAATTGACATAATTTGTATTTTAAATAATGAAAGAACAAATAAATTAGTATAATGTAAATAAAAATACAAATAAAACGTCGAAATAAAAATCACTATATGACGTAAACATGTGTAACTTGCTTAAAGTCAAGTGAATACGACATTTACGATCAACCATTATTGGTATTTAATCTTACAGTTTGGTGATATATTTTTGGTCGACGGGATAACTAAGTAGTACCGAAAAATTAAAAACCAGAATTGTAGAAATATGTATTATCTTATTCACCTGAACAAATATTGGCCAAAACGCACAATTAACGAATGCTTGGAATATGACTTGGCGGCATTGCGATACATTCTCCAATTCTATCAACCTAAATGCTCAGATCCAATGTAAATAAATAATGTAAACAATAATTATAAAAATCACCATGTCGCAATTTTTTAAAATCATGCCAAGCAGTAATTAATTATCTAGTCGCACCCAAAACATTTTTAGAAGGGATCAGTCTGGCTAAAATTGGGGCTCCTTCACAAAATTCCATTTAGAAACGTGTTATTTTTTTGTAAAATCTCATTCCTCAAAAGCAAATTCTACCCCCCCCCCCCCCCCTCCTTTTTTTCTCTCTCAGAGTTTGAAATGAAAGGTAGGAGAGGGAAGGGGTAGAGGATTCTTAAGATTCCATTCCTAACCATTTAAATAGAATCATTTTTTTTTAAATATTGAATTGGTTCGAAGACTGTCTTAAATGTTTCTTGAATAACCTCTGAAAAACCTACTCTTTTCATAAAAAGGCACCACTATTACTCAATAGGGATGACATTTCCAACTATTAAATCTGTAGATCAAGGGTTCGTCTAGTCTCTTTTTTTATACTACTGAATTTGTTTTATTTCATTTCTTTTTTAATGATAAACAGCATTTATCGAATAATAATTACTTTAAACACAAAATGATTATAATAAACAGAAAATTCCCTTTCATTAAAATAATAAACTTTCAACTTCTAGTTTCATTTCTCTCACATTTAAGTATTGCTCTGGTCTTGAAAGATTCAACGCTCGCTCCTTGTGAATGTGCACTGATACTGTATGATTATTTGTTTTTTGAGAACATTTTGGTACTTATGTCTTATCTGGACCTACTCACTGCGTCAAAAATATTAGTTATAGTAACCCTCATTATTATTAATTATTAAATATATATTTTTTCTTTTTTCAATTTAACTGCATAGTATATAATATAATTTAGCATAAATATATCTATAATATATTTATATTCATTGTTACAGTATATTTATAGTGTAATTAATTCTGAAAGGTGTAACAAACCTTAAGAAATTAAACTACCATTGTTTATTGCTAAAAGCAGTCACTGATGTTGTATAATTCATATTTGAGAAATGTACACTAAATGACTGTTTTTATTATTTTAGTTTGCTTTTATATTGTTTATTATTTATAATAATGTTTTGTATTTATTAAAGATACATTAAATTATCATTTTGAACACGATTGGCAAAGGACAACAATATTGGCAATAAACAATCATTTTTGGCGATCTATTTACACGGATAAATACGCAACTACTAAAATTTCTTATTATAGGAGGTGAGCAGAGCGTTCGGAACAGATGTCATAAGTTCCCCCGGCTGCCATCTTGGAATTCTTCTTTTCGTGAAAACCCCCTTTCCGCCAAGTAGTAAATGTCGCCAAGCACTGCTTTATACTCATGTTTGGCTTAACGAAAATAAAATGAAAATAATAAACAAAATTCGCTAAACTGGCAATCAGTAATCGTTGTATGAGCGCTTCGCGCACATTTACCAAAAAAAACACCGCCGAATTCAGCATTTCTCACGGTATAGCATTCTCAAAATTCAGCTGTTCTCGTTTTGTAGCAATCTCAAAATGTAAAAAACTCTTAAAGCAGCAAAATATACATAAAAAACGAAACTTCCTAAAGTGGCAATCAGCAATAGTTGTATGAGCGCTCCCCGCACATTTACCGAAAAAAAACATCGCCGAATTCAGCATTTTTCGCGGTATAGCATTCTCAAAATTCAGCAGTTCTCGTTTTGTAGCAATCTCAAAATGTAAAAAACTCTTAAAGCAACAAAATATACATAAAATTATCAACATACCTTAAGAGACATCTGCCTTCTTGAAACCTCCAGCGCACGAAATATCTCTCATAACATCGCCGTCATTTTCTAAAATAGGCTTAATACGCATTGACACGCTATAAACAAACCTCCCTTTTTTGTCAAAATTTCCTCATATTTCTTAATTACTTCAGCAACAGCGTTTAAACGAACTACAGAAACTATAGTCAATGAAATACATCCAATAAATTTAACATAAAAATAAAAAGACAACGATAGAACACGACATCAAAATACATCCACAAAATTCTAAGCTTCTCAGGGGTTGCCACGACACGTCACAACACACACGTCACACGGGGTTTATATATTGAGTTTGTCATATCCGTAAACACCGCCAACACGCCAACAAAAAATCACCAAACAATTCAAAACAACGGCTGAGGGAAGATACGGCATCTATGCCAAGCATTCTTCAACCCTCCATTATGTATTATGGTTTGATTATTGGAACTAGAATTTTCAATCTATTAAATCTTGTATGAAAAATAATTAAAATATTTATTTTGCATTAATGATATGCTTCATAATTAGTTTGAATGATTATCTATTCTTGTGTCTATTTTCTCAATTAACATAATTTCCAGAAGAAGCAGTATATCAAATTGGCCTTTAAAAAAAAATGAAAAAAAAACTAGTAATATTGTGATCATCTGTAATAGAAGTTTTAATAAAAAATGTTAATTTTTTTTAATTTAATAAAAAAATGTAATAAAAGGACATAATCTATAATCATTAAATTGCAAAAATATTCATTTTTGAAAATCAAGTTAAACCAGAACAGGGTTGCGTGAAAGCCAGCTATAATTTAAAATAGCCACTCCAGTGGTTTTTATTGGTTTTAACTGGCTTTTTTTTTTTTTTTTGCCATAATTGGGTTTTATGCAGTGAAGCATTTTAATTATAAACTGCACAATCTTAAGTGCTTTTTAATTAGTTTTAATGACATTTAATTGACTTAGAATTTGATAAATAACACAATTTCTCAATAATAAAGACGTCAATATTAGAATAACACATAGATAGAGCTGCTGGTGATTTGTAGCCAGAATTGCAAATAGATCAGCTAAATTTTAAAAGGGCCATACCAATTGTTTTATCTGGTTTACATTGACCTTTGCTCCTCCCTTTTTTTTTTTCATTTTTACCGCTGTATAAAATTAAAGAAGACAATCGTTGTTTAGTTACATGTTTTATTACTTAACTGATTTTAATAGCTTTAATATACAAGTCTTATTTTATTTTTTTTAAATCCTACATAATGTCATATAATAAAAACACCATTCATCGCTATTAAAAACAGTATTATGAATAGCATATGCATGAATATGCTCATTTAAATAGCAACGAGCTTTTCAAAATTTTAATTCAACAAATTTTATTTGGAGAACATTTTATTTGTATAATTTCTCTCTTTATTTTATACATTTATGTACTAAACTCTCCTCAAATATTACATCCTTCCTAATTTCCCTGTCAACATTGTTCATTCTATGACTTAATCTCTCCATAAGTAAGAATGTTTTCATTTTGATGTGTTACATTTTGCCATTTTTCAATTAAATATAATCTTTAAAATGTGTAATATATGTGGAGTTATATAATAATAGAATTTCAGAACATCACTTTGGAGTCTAATTTATATTCTTTTCAATATTATAATTTTTTTTTCAGATATAATGCCCTCACATTTGTCTTCTAGTGGTTATAAAGACTTAAAATTTAATAGAAATTTATAATTTCTTTAGTAGAAAATATTTATAAGTGTATTAAAGGTAAATGAATCCTAATTTAATATAAATTAGCTGTAAACCAACTTAAAAAACATAAAAATTGGCTTTTTTCAATTAAAGCTGGCTGTTTTTGGCCTTGCTGAAAGCCAGCAACCCTGGATTAAAACGAACCTTACTTGCATCGAGTGTTTGATAATGCAGTTAACTTCTATATGTGACAACTGAATTGAGCCTAAAATTTTGGGGTAACTTTGTAACAAAATCATGCAAACATTCGAAATAAGTTCTTCAAATTTAAGGAACAAACACTTTTTAATTCAGACGTATCACACTGATGTAAAATAACATCAAGAGTAAACATATTTACAATTTATCACGCAATAACCGAGTGAATTGCTCTCATCTAAGTCTAAAAATTTATTACAAAATATTCTCTATATGAGCCTAATGCTTACTAAATCACAACAAATAAACTACGAAATTTTTTTCAGAAGGAAAATGTCACAGTTAGTTTCCTAATGTCGATTTCTAGAATCGTCTACGTTCAGATGTAGAGTTACATTACATTTTACGACAAACATTATTTATCGATATGGCATCACTTTTTTCTTTTTATATAGAGTAATTGAATTATTATTGATGAATTTAATAAAATTACGGTACTTTTTCACTGTAAAGTGCCTTGCCGTTTTTAAACAGAGGTTGGTGCAATTTGACTTCAGAAAGTGAGATTTGTGGCCAAATGATAAAACAGCTAGGTAATGGTAAACAAACATAATGAACTTTATGCTTATTTATACTTGCATTTGCATTTATGTATAAATATGCAAATGTCTTATTTATGTATAATAATTATTTTTTTATATACAGTATCCCCTTAAATCCACATGCTTTTGAGCACAGGTTGTGCAGATTTTAGAATTTTGTGGACTTCTGATCACTGTCTTGTTTACATTTTTTGGTACTATTTGATTATGCCGTCGACCAGAAAACCATCGCCAAACTGTAAGATTAATTGCCAATAATCGATGATTGTAAATGTCACATTCACTTGACATTAAATATGATATACGTGTTTGTTACGTTGTCAAGTGATTTTTTAATTCAACCTTTTATTTGTATTTTTATCACTGTATTACTAATTTATTTGTTCTTTCGTTATTTAAAATAAAAATTATGATAATTTGTATAGTTTGGTGTAATGGATTGACAAGATAATCAAGTAGTAACCATTTTTTTTAAACAGTAATTTGAATGTAATAATGCATTCGAAATTATAATGAATGCTTACAATAAGGTAAAATAATTAAATAAAATTATAAAGTAATAAACTAAGCTAATAAAAGTTAAGAAAATTATTTTTTTTTATATTAAAGTTAAAGGTCAAGTAAATAATTAATAATTCTATGATATAACATAATAATGATGAAATAATTTTTTCTTGAATTTTTCAATGAAATTTTCCTCATAGAGGTACACTAATAATAACTTGCATCAAAATCTTAAAATATGTAACAAAGTTTTATTTCATGTTTAGCCATACTTAAAAATCAAAAAAGCTATTTAAAGATTAATACATAAATGTATTTGGTAATGTTTATATTATTTTATACAAAATTATAATGAATGCATTATTTTACAATAATTTTTTCAAATTTATTTTACAATAATTTGCACAATTAAATCATATAAACAAATTATTTTACTATAAGATAAAGTGTTTAAATAAAATTATAAAGTAAAAAACTAAGCTAATAAAAGTTAAGAAAATTATTTTTGGTACTTTTCGGTTAGCCGGGCGCCAGTGTTATATATACATATATATGTATATATACATATATATTTACATATATATATATGTGTGTATATATACAATATATGTATATATATATATATATATGTAATGATATCGGGAGCGTTCCGGACTTGTAAAGGGTAGTCGTGGCCCGTTCACTTCGCGGCCTGTGCCCGTGCAGCCGGTGACATCATGTGGTTGACAGTACTTGTGTATAAATAACTTAGACTCGGGAACCACTTGATGGACCAAACTCATTTATTTCGCCGCTCATCTTACAATCCGTTTCGCGAGTTCGGCCGGGGGCCCCTCGAGCCACTTACGTGATGATTTTAGGAGCTATATTGGCATGGGTTTTGCAGGCTTCTCAAAATTGCAAGTTCCCTCGTTTTTGGCGCGGGTTTTAGCTAATATCTTGGGGTTTATCATACTTTCCACCAGAGGGCATTGTTGTAAATTTGGGAGGAACATTTCTTTAATTGGCTGATTAGCTTTTGATTGATTGTCCGGGATCAGATGCCAGACCTAGGCTTGGCCGGCCCGGGAATCGGCTAACCGCAACTGAATGAGAATATTCCGAACGTCAGCATTTTATTCTTAAAGATCGTCTGAGAATGATATCTGAAAGTAATAAGGTGTATTGCTGGGAAACATAGTTACAAGGGGTAAAACTGGTTTTAGAATGAGATTTAAAGTTAGAAGAAAGTAACTTCGGATTTTAATTTAAATTTTTGAAATTTAATTTGAATTTTGAGTTTTAAAAGGGTTTTTATCCTTTCATATCCCCCCCTCCAAGAAGAGGTCCACCAGATTCGCCTGCAAATCTGGGGGGACTCACCCCGGAAAATGGTGAATACAAAGTTATATAAGAAAGACTTTCATTGGGCAACGCTACAGATTAAGGTTAAACTTAAAGTTAAGTCTAAAGTAAAATTTAAAGTAAATATAATGTTAAAGTAAAGTTAAGTTTGCTAAGATGTGAGAACTGAATTTTACTGCTGGAAAACATATTTAAAATTTTAATTTTGAGTTGTAAACTTTAAGTGAAAAAAATTAAGATTTTAAATTTTTATGTAAAAATATCTAAGTTTAGGATTTGGCTCTTGGGACAACGTGACCGAACTTTACATAATACTTGAAAAATTTAATGACATAAAATATAAGAATACCATAAAATATAAAGAAAAGCTGAAAAAAAAAACAACAATAATAATACTTGATATACTATATGGGAAAATACAGTAATAAAATAATAAATTTTAATGTAGTGACCATAATTTTCTTGCGTGGAAGTCCTCTGGTCAGTAAGTTTGTGCTTTTTTATTTAAAGTCTTTGAGCACAAATTTTCCCATTTTTATATAAAATTAAAATCTTTAAAAACAAATTTATGCAAAACTATAATAATACTGGAAACTACGCATAATTATATGAAAACTTAAATTCTTTTACATAATTACACACAATATAATAAAAATATTTGAAAACATGAAAAAATTGAAAATATTTCCACACCTATTTTCAAAATATGTAAATAGTATTCAACCGTAAAATAATATACAACAAAATGTAAAAAATATTCAACTTAGGACAATACTTAAAAAGGTGAACTTATAAGATATTGTGAAAATTTTTTCACTTTTTATTTCAAAATGTGAAGATATTAAAAATATGTTGAGATATACAATTGGCAAAATTAAAAAAGATTCAAATATTAAATAATGTTGAAATACGTATGATAATAATAAAAAATAATATATTGAAATCTATTTACATGGAAGACTACTTGTACGGCAAGTAGTTTTTATCCTAAACCGTTGAAGGTATTAGCAATCCTAAACCGTTGAAGGTTTTAGCAAAAATTACAAAAAAGAAAAATGAGAGTGCAGTTTATTTTTTAAGTGAAGATGCAGATGCAATTCACTGGTAAGCAGAGGTATTTACTATTTTGCAGACTGGGGTATTTATTTCCCTCAGTGGCATTAATAAATCCAAGTCACAATTTAATATGCTACATCTACATCTCACTGTTAGCTCATAAAAATTTCCTATTCTAAACAAGTAAAAAAGTAAAAAAACATTTTTCCTGAAAAATTAAGGCCAGAACGCTTTGAGTTTTCCTTGCTAGTTTTTACGCAAATAATAAAAATCTTTTAAATTTAAGTGTTTTACTACTGGCAAAGGAAAATAAACGAATAAATAAAACAGGAAAAAAATATTAAAACAAAAAAAAAATAAATAAAACATAAAAATTAAATAAATAAAACAAACAAAAAAGTTAATAAAATAATAGACCCTGGTTCAAACAAACAGGATTATGACCAAGACTTCTAAGTGCATGGCAACCCGTTGACAAATTCGTCTGTCACGAAAAATATGACTACGGCTACTGTGATAAAAGAAAAGGAAGAAAAAAAAATAAAGTAAAATATAATTTTAGACTGCAATTTTAAAGCGAATTCCACTTTCTTCAAAGAGATAGAACAGCTGTGGTTTCTCTTTTTGCATACTAAAGAAAAGATGACTACAACTCAAAGTCTTCATTGAGATGCTTTTTCTCTAATCAACTAACTCTCTGAAAAACTGTGTCGAAAACTTTTCAAGGTCGCGATCACGACTAATTGTTTACGTCTCCTGTATCCCCCAGCAAAACTGACTCATCATTGAACTGAGTTTTTTTTTTTTTTTTTCAGCAGACTAATAATTGATGAGCGATGACTAGAAAATGTTTTATTTAATTCTTTATCATTCAGAATTTTAGAAAATAGGGAAAGAAAAAAAGTGATAATAATTAGGTAGTGTTATAATTAGTTTTGCTTACTTTTGTAAAAGCCATTGGATTCACAGGTATGTTTCTTTTTATTTATTTTTATTTCAGAATGATGTTTTTAAGTTAAAAGCACATGTAAGTTGAGGGGAAAAAAGAGAAAGAGAGCACAATTTTTGCATTAAAAGTAATTAAGTAAAACTGCAGATTTCTCATTTGCAGTATTTATTTTATGAAATATTTTAGCTATAAGAAATCAGTTGTGTTACCTTAAACTATGTTTTTATTTTACTTAAAATATCGATTACGGAATTTGTTATTTCCGAAAGAAAAAAGTTCTTACTGAGAATGAAAATTATTTTAGGATAAAAAAGACAACAAAAAAATACTGTTATTAATGTGTAAATTTTAAAACTTTGACAGCGTTCATGAAGTCAAAGTAGTTTATTTAAAATATAGGTACTGTATTAAAGGGATTTTAAAGATCTTACACAAATTCAGATTTATTATTTTAAAAAATTTTATTAGCTTTATTTTTATTTCTTGCTGTATTTAAGATTTATTATTAAAATGATGGAAAATTTTTGGGTTGACACTCTACATGCTCGCAAACAAAATCGTGACAAACGAAGTACAAAATCGTGACAAACGAAAATAACAGTAGTTTTGTTTTCTTATTCATCAAGTGACGCATACGTGCGATCACCACAAAAATAAATTCACTTGATTTTAATGTTTTTGTCATACTGAGAATAAATAGGAACTAGTTACATGTTTTTAAACTGAAAATTATCAAATAATACACACGCAATTGGATAGTTAGTGTCCAGTTCCCTTAATTATTTTTATAAATACAGATGAGCACGATGAAATTTTTAAATGTTTGTAAATAGTTATTTATGCCAGGTTGTGTGTTACATTAATCCATATTTGAATCATTTTTGTGTAGACAGATTTTATTTTAATGAGAACGTTAAAGTATTTCTTTTTGTATATAGAATTTTATACAAATATTACTCATTTTAGATTTTTGTGTATAGCTGAATATTACATTTTATATTATGTTATATTTTAATATTTTATCCAGTGTGTCTTTGAAAAGATAATAAATGTTGAATATAAATGTTGATAATACATGTCACATATTAAAGGGCCCCAGTGAGTTGGCAACACCAACCACTTTTAAGAGACAAAATGGAAGGTCCCATCCTTACCATTTCATAAATACAAGATATGAGCAGATATTTAACCCCTGTCACTTTTAGAAAACAGGTGAAGGACCCGCCCCCACCATGTTCAAAATTTTTCCCATAATTCAATCACTGGTTTAGACATGACCTTGGTAACCCCACTTTAACCGTGGTAAATCCAATAGTGTCCAAACCCAGACATACAATTTTTAAAGATGACCATGGTTCTACCCCATTAAGTCTTTAAACAAAAATTTGCTTTAACTCCAATCGAAAACACCCCTCTACAGACAAAAGGGATTCAGTGACCTGTATAATCTGAACAAATGTGGCAACTGTTGATAAATGTCCGGACAATAAAAGCTAGCTTACAAAAATTTGTCAACGGGTTGCCATGCACTTAGAAGTCTTGGTCATAATCCTATTTGTTTGAACCAGGGTCTATTATTTTGTTTATTTATTTATTTTAATATTTTTTTTCCTGTTTTATTTATTCATTTATTTTCCTTTGCCAGTAGTAAAACACTTAAATTTAAAAGATTTTTATTATTTGCGTAAAAACTAGCAAGGAAAACTCAAAGCGTTCTGGCCTTAATTTTTAAGGAAAAAAGTTTTTTGACTTTTTTACTTGTTTAGAATAGGAAATTTTTATGAGCTAACAGTGTAGCATATTAAATTGTGACTTGGATTTATTAATGCCACTGAGGGAAATAAATACCCCAGTCTGCAAAATAGTAAATACCTCTGCTTACCAGTGAATTGCATCTGCATCTTCGCTCAAAAAATAAACTGCATGCTCATTTGTCTTTTTTTTTTGTAATTTTTGCTAAAACCTTCAACGGTTTAGGATTGCTAAAACCTTCAACGGTTTAGGATAATAACTACTTGCCGTACAAGTAGTCTTCCATGTAAATAGATTTCAATATATTATTTTTTATTATCATCATACGTATTTCAACATTATTTAATATTTGAATCTTTTTTTAATTTTGCCAATTGTATATCTCAACATATTTTTAATATCTTCACATTTTGAAATAAAAAGTGAGGAAATTTTCACAATATCTTATAAGTTCACCTTTTTAAGGATTGTCCTAAGTTGAATATTTTTTACATTTTGTTGTATATTATTTTACGGTTGAATAATATTTACAAATTTTAAAGATAGGTGTTGAAATATTTTCAATTTTTTCATGTTTTCAAATATTTTTATTATATTGTGTGTAATTATGTAAAAGAATTTAAGTTTTCATATAATTATGCGTAGTTTCCAGTATTATTATAGTTTTGCATAAATTTGTTTTTAAAGATTTTAATTTTATATAAAAATGGGAAAATTTGTGCTCAAAGACTTTAAATAAAAAAGCACAAACTTACTGACCAGAGGACTTCCACGCAAGAAAATTATGGTCACTACATTAAAATTTATTATTTTATTACTGTATTTTCCCATATAGTATATCAAGTATTATTATTGTTGTTTTTTTTTTCAGCTTTTCTTTATATTTTATGGTATTCTTATATTTTATGTCATTAAATATTTCAAGTATTATATGTAAAGTTCGGTCAGGTTGTCCTGAGAGCCATACCTCAAACTTAAATATTTGTGCATAAAAATTTAAAATATTAATTTTTTTCACTTAAAGTTTACAACTCAAAATTAAAATTTTAAATATGTTTTCCAGCAGTAAAATTCAGTTCTCACGTCTTAGCAAACTTAACTTTACTTTAACATTATATTTATTTTAAATTTTACTTTAGACTTAACTTTAAGTTTAACCTTAATCTGTAGCGTTGCCCAATGAAAGTCTTTCTTATATAACTTTGTATTCACCATTTTCCGGGGTGAGTCCCCCCAGATTTGCAGGCGAATCTGGTGGACCTCTTCTTGGAGAGGGGGGGGGGGGATATGAAAGGATAAAACACCTTTTTAAATTCAAAATTCCAAAAATTTAAACTAAAATTAGAAAAGTCCTTTGTCCCCTATAATACTAAGTCCCCAGTAATACTAAAGAAATGATTCTAGTGGGATGGTCCTAGATGATGGCTATGATGGGATGAGAAAGTGACTCGGGAACCTTTATGCGAATCGAACTCATTTATTAGGTTGCTCATCATACAACAGCTTCGCCAGTCGATCGCCGGTCCCGGAGCCAACAGCGTAGAATTTTGGGAGATTACATTGGTGTAAGTTTAGCCAGCATCTCAAATTGCCAAAATTCCTCGTTTTTCGTGCGTGTTCTGGATAATATGGTGAAGATTCTAATATTTTCCAGCAGAGGGCAGAATTGTTAATTTGGGAGGAACATTTAATTTAATGGGTTCATTAAGTTTTGATGGATCTGTGGTCAAGGCCCGCACAATGCCCAGGGACTGTGACGTATGAGCCCTACCCACAGATGCCTGCAAAAAGCGCTTAGATTAGCAGTTTCACTTTTAAGAATCGTCCTAAAATGATCTCTGAAAGTAATAAGATGTATTGCTGGGAAACAAAGTTACAAGGGGTAAAACTGGTTTTAGATTGAGATTTAAAGTTAGAAGAAAGAGACTTCGGGTTTTAATTTAAATTTTTGAAATTTAATTTGGAATTTTAAAGGATTTTTATCCTTTCATATCCTCCCCCCTCCAAGAAGAGGTCCACCCGGAATTGCCTGCAAATCCGGGGGGGACTCGCACGGAGAATGGCAAATACAAAAACAGATAAGTGCGACATTACAGATTAGGGTTAAATCTAAAGGTAAATTTAAATTTAATGTAACGATAAAGTTAAGTTTGCTAAGATATGAGGATTGAATTTTGCTGCTGGAAAATACATTTAAAATTTAAATTTTGACGTATAAACTTTAAAGAAGAAATTTAAGATTATAAATTTTTAAGCTGAAATATTTAAGTTTGGGATATGGCTCTCGAGACAATCCGATCGGACTTTACATATAATATTTGAAAAATATAATGACATAAGATATGAAGAAAAGCTGAAAACACAAACAACAATAATACTAGAAATATATGGAACAAAAACAATAATAAAATTATACAATTTAAAGTAGTGAGCATATTTTCGTACTTGAAAGTCCTCAAGTTTGTGCTTTTTCCAGTTAGAATATTTAAGCACATATTTCACATTGTTTTATACAGTTAAACTCTGTAAAAATATAAATTTATGCACATAATACAGGAATCTTTTCTTTATTTTTCCGAGGTAAATTCTGTATTGAGTCTCTTATGGCATAAATTGGTATGATTTCCACAATAATTGAAATTATTATAAAATACACAGATACAGGTAATATTAAAAATATGATAAATATAAAACTATATTCACATATGATTACTGGGAAAAAATTGGTTTATGCACAACACATTCAAATTATAGAAATATTTAAAAATTGAAAACTTTTCTTCACTCATTTGGAAATGTGAAAATGTAAAAAATATGTTGAAATATAAAATTGATTTAAAAAAAAAAAAAAAAAAGATGTAAACATTAAACAAATATAACAATAATATTGAAATGCACAATGAAAATAAAGAAAAATATATTGAAGCCAATTTACAAAGTGAGTAATATTTATCCTAAACCTCATGGAGGTTTTAGCACATCCTAAACCATTTACGGTTTTCGCATATCCTAAATCTCAATGGAGATTTTAGCAAAAATTAAAAAAAAAAAGAAAAATGAGCTTTATGTTTATTTTTTGTGTGAAGATGCAGATGCAGATTACCTGTAAGCAATGGTGTTTACTATTTTGCAGACTGAGGTATTTATTTTCCTCAGTGGCATTAATAAACTAAAGTCATAATTTAATAAACCACATTTACATCTCACTCAGCTCTTGGCAAATAGCAAAAATCTCTAAATTTTTAAGAATTCAAGAATTTTACTACTGGCAAAAAGAAAAGAAAATCAATAAATAAAACAGGAAAATTAAATAAATAAAACAAACAAAAAAATTAATAAAATAATAGACCCTGGTTCAAACAAACAGGATTATGACCAAGACTTCTAAGTGCATGGCAACCCGTTGACAAATTTTTGTTAGCTAGCATTTATTGTCCGGACATTTATTTTATCAACAGTTGCCACATTTGTTCAGATTATACAGGTCACTGAATCCCTTTTGTCTGTAGAGGGGTGTTTTCGATTGGAGTTAACGCAAATTTTTGTTTAAAGACTTAATGGGGTAGAACCATGGTCATCTTTAAAAATTGTATGTCTGGGTTTGGACACTATTGGATTTACCACGGTTAAAGTGGGGTTATCAAGGTCATGTCTAAACCAATAATTGAAAATATTGAATATATTTTGAACATGGTGGGGGCGGGACCTTCACCTGTTTCCCAAAAGTGACAGGGGTTAAATACCTGCTCATATCTTGTATTTATGAAATGGGATTTATTATAATAAAAATTATATATATTGGATAAAATATTAAAAATTAAATACTCAAATATTAAAATATAACAATATAAAATATAATATTCAGCTATACACAAAAATCTAAAATGAATAATAATTGGCATAAAATTCTATATATAAAAACAAATACTTGAAAATCAGAGTGAGTTTTCTCATTATGCATAAAAAATTTACTTACTCAAAAAATGATTAAAATGGCACATAAACTTGCACAAATTACTATTTACAAACATGTAGAAATGGAACTGTCTGTGTTCATGTGACTTTATAAAAGAGATTCAATGAAATAGGACATTAATTATTTGAAAATATTCAATTGCCTGTTATTTGATGCTTTTTAGTTTTAAAATATGTAACAAGTTTAAAAAAATTACTCCCAATACCAAAAACATTCGCGTCACTGAAGTTTACTTTTTGGTGATCGCACTTATGCTTCGCCTGATGACCAAGAAAACAAGAACTACTGTTACCTTAGTTATTACGATTTTAACGCGCATGCAGTATGTCTACATCAAAATTTTCAATAATTTTAATCATAAATTTTAACTATCACAAGAAAATTAAAAAAAATAAAAGCAATAAAAATTTGAAAATACTAAATTTAAATTTGCTTAAAATCTTTAAAATCCCTTTAATATAATACCCATATTGCTAACAGTATTTTTTGTTATCTTTTTCATTCATAGTTCCCATTATCATGAAGAACTTAACATTCTTTAATGTGCAGAAAAACTTTTCTTATTACTAAAATATTTCATAAAATAAATAATGCAAAGAGAAATCCGTAGTTTTTCTTAATTATTTTTAATGCAAAAACTACTCTGTCTTTCCTTCTTTTTTTTTCCTTTTATCAACTTATATGTACTTTTAACTTAAAAACATCAATCTGAAATAAGAATAAATAAATAAAAAGAAACATACCTGTGAATCCAAGTGAATCCACTAATAATAAAACACTAATTTTTTTTTCATTTTAAATAACTTTTAACGATAAATAATTGAGTCAATTTTTCCTGGCCTCATCTCATCATTTATCTGCTGAAAAATAAAAATAAATAAGTTTCTTCATTTTAAGGATGAGAGTGACTCATTTGCTTTGCTGGGTGATCCAGGAGATGAAACAGTCATGATCGCGACCATGAAAAGTTTTTGACACAGTTTTTCACTGAGTTGATAAGAGAAAAAGCATTCCTAATGAAGAACTTTGACTTGCAGTCATCTTTCGTATGCAAAAGTGAAATCACAGCTGTTTTACCAGACAGTCGATAGAAGAATTAAATAGAAGTTTAAAATTGCAGTGTGTGCAGTTCCAACGAAATATGAAGTTTAACACAGGCATTCCACTAGATAAAAGTTCTTTTCGGAAAGATACGTACGGTTTTGCTTTTTTGAAAAGTTTATCGATATTAATAAATCCATTAGATCGGGATGTTGTGGTCTTTCTGAAAACTCCGATGATACGCCGTGCATAATTTTTCTCGATACTGAGGTCATTCCTTTTCTTTTCGTTATTTTGGCCGGGAAAGAAAAAAAAAGTTTCTTTTCTCTATTTTTCTTACGGCAGGTGATTTTTTAAGAAGCAGTTCATTGCCATCAGGATCGTCACATTAGTAGATGGACATAGTCACACAGATACTGAAGCAATCTTTGGCAAGTGGGACTTTTCAAAGGAGATGAGCAGATTCTGTCCGGTCCGAATTCAACATTCACTGGGCTAAAGGAACTGCTCGTGGCTGATCTCAGCACTCGGAATTTCACTTCGTGTGGGTTAAGGCTTGGGATTTCTTCATGCGCATCCTTTATCCTGCGCGACTTGAGATTTGAGAAGCCTGTCAAACCTACGGCCATGTAGCACTCTTATAATCAACGTAACGGGCTTGAGGACCTCCGATCGGACTCGCGAAACGGACTGTAAGATGGAGCATCAAATAAATGAGTTCAGTCTACCAAAAGGGTCCGACTCCAATTATTATACAAGTATGACACCCCAAGATTGACTTACATCTCTGTACGGGCACCATGATGGGAAATAAATGTGCTGCGACTCTATACAAGTCCGAAACGCTCGCGTGATACATTACATTTTTAAGTAGAAATCTCCCAAAATTCTACACTGTTGGCTCCGGGACCGGCGATCGACTCGCGAAGCTGATGTATGACGAGCAACCTAATAAATGAGTTCGATTCGCATAAAGGTTCCCGAGTCACTTTCTCATCCCATCATAGCCATCATCTAGGGCCATCCCACTAGAATCATTTCTTTAGTATTACATATATAAATGTATATTTACATATATGTATGTATAAAAATATGTATATATAACACTGGCGCCCGGCTAACCGAAAAGTACCTTATTTTTTATATATTAAAAGCAAAGGTCAAGTAATTAATAATGCTATGATATAACATAATAATGATGAAATAATTTTTTCGGTACTTTTCGGTTAGCCGGGCGCCAGTGTTATACATACATATTTATATACATACATATATGTAAATATACATATATATATACATATATTGTATATAAACACATATAGATATATGTAAATATATATGTATATATACATGCATTTATATATACATATATATGTATATATAACACTGGCGCCCGGCTAACCGAAAAGTACCATTTTTTCTTATTTTTCAATGAAATTTTCCTCATAATGGTACACTAATAATAACTTGCATCAAAATCTTAAAATATGTAGCAAAGTTTTATTTCATGTTTACCCATACTTAAAAATCAAAAAAGCTATTTAAAGATTAATACATAAATGTATTTAGTAAAACGATTGTGATTGTCACTAATAACAGCTCTATTTGAATTTTCCCATAAATAAATTTATACTTACTTCAGGAGAAAGCACAAGTTCAATCATATGAACCAGAATTACATATTAAAATGCATGCTCAATGAAATTAAAATTAAAAAAATCTTGAATTTTTCACCAACATCCTTAAATGTAAGTTTCCCTGTTTACTTCTTAAACGATGTGCGGATTTTAGGTTGGCAAATTTTAGAGAGTCAACTGTACTAATTACTTCTATTAAAAAATAGATAAATGACTTCGCTACTTTCTGGTTAGCCAGGTGCCAATGTTATATATACATATGTATATATATATTATATATATATGCATATGTATATACATATGTATATATATATTATATATATATGCATATGTATATACATATGTATATACATACACATATGTATATATACATTATATATATATGCATATGTTTTATATATACACACATATATATATGTATATATACATACATGTATATATACCGTATTTTCGGGAATACCCGCCGCACCCACCGTAAGCGCCGCACCAATGAAAATCTGTTTTTAAAAAAAAGTTTATCGACCTAAGCGCCGCACCCGAGGAGCTGATATTTGTACAATCTAAATTCCGGAATCGTTTCGACCGCGGCTTTTCCGGATTTTAGAGGTCTTGAAATATCGTATAGAGACACTTAGAGGTCTGCACGGGCCAAAATTTCCGGGCCCGGTCCGAAAATTCTAGGTCGGGACTTCCCGACTCGTAGAAAAAAATTCGTCCCGGGACTGCCCGATTCGCAGAAAAAATTCGGAACGGACCAGCCCGATACAAAAGAAATATTGGCCCGACCCGGAAAAAAATTTAAAAGTTCGACCAGGCCAGAGACTGCCTCGGAAAAAAGTTAAAATCTCGGCTCAGCCCGAGTGAATTTCTATAAAACATTGATGAAGTGCCACAGGCTGTGATATTTATTTTTTTAATGAATATATTTCTTGTATGTAAATGTTTCAGTTATCATTACTATTATTAATCCAAATTCTGTGTATTGAAGTGTTTTAAAAATCTGAAAAATGTTATACAGTAAAATCTGCTAAGACGGAATTGTATAAAAAAGGAAAAAAAAGCGTTATAGAGAAGATCCTCAACACGTTGTTCAGTTAAAAACAGGATTCCGTCATAGGCAGGTTCTTTTCACTCATTTTACTATATTTTAATTTAGCTATATTTTAATAAGCGTATGAAATCTACTACTCTTTAAATAGAATAAATTTTTAATGTTTAATTGTAGAATAATGGCGATTTAAAAATGTATGCATTTTTTGCAAACATTTTTGGTCCAGGCCTAATTTTACTGACCTTTGAACGGACCAGGCCACGACGAGACAATGATTTTCATATGGGCTTTGTCAAAACTAGGACTGAAAATTTTGGATCGTGAAGACTAGGAATGAAACCAGTCCCGGCTCTGTACAGAAAAAATAAGTTAGGTCCAGCCCGGCCCGATCTTTCAGGAAAAAAGTAAGGCCTTAACCCGGCACGGACAGAAGCTTCAGAAAAGAGTATGGTCCGGCCCGTGCAGATCTCACACTGCCGAAACCACCTTAGGAGTTTTTTAATTAGTTAGTTTTTTAATTATAAATGCATACTTGAACTTGAGTGATTTTATTAGGCGCTTCTTTAAAAATAAAGATTATAAACATTAAAAAAAAAAAGATAAAATAAGTATTTTTGTTGAGAACTCTTCGTAACGAAACAATTTTTAACCATATCAGCATAAAAACCATTGTTTTGAAGAAATTCAGTCGGGCCGAGATTTTAAATGTTTTCCGGGACAGGCCAAACTTTTAGCTTTTAAGCCCGGGCCATTAATTAATTTATTTTTTGTACGGGCCGTGCCGATTTTTTTACCCCTATGGTTCGGCTACTTCACTCAAGGGTAAACGCCCGTTCGTTAATGTTAATCCTATGGAAGAATTTTTTTTTTTTTAAAAATACATGATTCGCATTTCAATATGCTTAAATGTTTTTTGCGTCGAATAGCTGAGGTCGATATCTAAAAAGACCCTTTTTCGATTTTGTTTACAGATGTTTTTCGTAGTATACTTCGATTTTCGGAATCACTTTCGAAAGTGAAAGTATTCTAGTAGAAAAAAAAAAAAAAAAAAAAAAAAAAAACCTTTAAACACAATCGAAAAAGTAAAAATGACTCTTTGTAGAGACCGATCTCAGTTATCCAATGCAAAAAAGATCATTTAAAAATAATGGAATGCGAACGACATATTTAAAAAAAATTTTCTTAGGATTTACATTAACGAGCAGGTGTTTTTGCGTGAGCAAAATAGCCCAATATTTATATCGCGGAAGTCGGCCCACTTAATTTGTTATATTGGTCAGGACCGTTTATTTTGTTGTTTGCCCGATCCGGCTCATTAAAAAAACTGTACCAATTCTGCTGACCCGGCCGGTTTCAAAGTTTGAATTCATTTTGTTTGGTCGAGTCGGGTACGGCTCTATTTTAGGGGCCGAGTTTATAGAGTCCGGTACTGAAAAAAAAATCTTGCTCTCCAGTGTTTTTACTATGTATTAGTATTAGGAGACCCATTCCACAAAAGTTCTATGCCGGGATTTGATATTTCTCTAGTTAGAGACCAGTGGTGTAGTCGTAAAAAACACAGAGGGTATACGCTCAAAGCAGAGGGTGTACGCTCAAGGCAGAGCGTATACCCTAGAGTGTATATACTATGGCTATCTTGAGAAACAGAGGGCATACGGTGCTCCTTAAATAAATCCAGAGGGTATACGGCGTATACCCCCGTATACCCTCCACTACATCCCTGTTAGAGACCAGTAATTTCACAGAGTGAGCACTCTGTAAGCAGTTTTGCTTTGCAAGTGGAAGGAAAGGGTGTTTATTAAAAGAAAAGCTCGCGACAGCTATACATTCCAGTATCCGGAGGGTAAAGTAATTATTGATGGATGCGCGGAAAATGTAATCATTTTTAACTTGAGAACCGGTGAGACAAATGTTATTCATCTCGCTGATTGTTTAAAAATAAACAAAACAAATAACATTTCTCGGACATCTGCGGTTGAGGGACATTTTCTAAAATTTTGGTACGTATTAGAGAACATGAAACTATTGATCAAAGGGGGGGAAATGGCGTCGTAAAATATTGGTTTGACAAAAAAAAAAAAAAAAAAAAAAAAAAAAAAAAAAAAAACATAAGACATTGTTGTAAAAGAAAAAAAAAATCATCGTATCCGCCGCCCTGGCGTAAGAGCCGCACTTAGAATATTTTATACTTTCAAACTTGTATGCGCCGCAGCTCATACGCCCGAAAATACGGTACATATTTATGTATAGTACATAATACTGGCACCTGGCTAACCAAAAAGTACCATGACTTCTTTATATTAAATAAATTATATAATATGAAACCAAAAATAATAAGTTGCTGTCCAAGCATGCTTTATTGTAAACATGTGCTTTGATATAAAAATCAAAATCACAAAATTGAAAATTATGTTTAACATTTTGGTTTATCCTTTTAAAAAATCCTCAGAAGTTAATTTTCTAAAATACAAATCGGCAAAAAATTATTTACCTGTTACATGATGGAAGACATAATTCAAACTTAAAGAAGCAAGAAAAATTTCATAAAAACATTTAAAATAACCTCAGTGGTGCTCTCTCTTATCCAAAAATGAATTAAAACAAAATTACTGGAAATATTACGCATATTTGAAAGGACTTTGTTTAAAATGAAGAAAGAAAGAGATGAATGAGTAGAAATGAGTAGAAAAATTGACCCTGTTCCACCTACCTTTTTCTCTTACCCTTAAAACTTACTGACACTACAGATGACAAAAGCGTTGCCTCTTTGAAAGATCATAAAAATGATTTAAAATATATTAAACTTTTCACTGCGTTGTCGAGAAGCTTCTTGGAGCTAAGTATTTCGTTTATTGACTTCGACAATACGAGGATTCTTCCAAAACAAGTCCATCCGTTTAAAGCAGTTTTCTGAGAACCTTTAGAGATTTGTTTAGGAAGACAAGGAATACTATGTAACGACACTATTTCGTTTTCTATTTCATAAGTTTCTGCCAGTATTTTGAAAGGACTTTAGTTTTTGCATAATATTTCCAGTAATTTTATTTTAATTCATTTTTGGTAAGAGGTGGCACGGCACCACTGAGGTTATTTTTCATGTTTTCAGCAACGTGCGAAGAGAAAACTGCACCCGGGGCAAAGTTTCCATTTGATTCCCCCACTTTCCAAACTTTTCTTTGTGACAGGTGTCACAAAATTGAAAAGCACAGAAACAGAAACAAATTTTACTGAGCACATATTTCCCATTTATTTTGAAACTTTAAGTTTAATTCAGAAATTAAAAAAAAAAAAAAAAAAAACTAAATAACATAAGAGAAAATGGCACTTATATTTTGGCAAAGGGGATATGGAAAATGGGTGTAGAAAAAAATGTATCTAACAGTACACTATAACAGTTTCGAACCCTTTTATATTCGAAGAAAGAAGCCCCATGCTATTTTGAGAGTTGTATATGTTTTTGTCACAAGACTCAAAAAAGAGAAGGTTAACAAAAGATATTAAGACTAAGGCCCAAAACAAGTTTTGGAAAGAAAGAAATCCTTATTCAGAAATTTGTATTTCGGTATTGGATAAAGGACAATGCAATAACTTTGGAATGAAAAATGTACGTACTTCCATTGGGGAAAAAATTCCCAATATGTAAATATACATTTTCTTTTACAAAAGATAAGAAAAAAAGAGGTTTGTAGGATAAATTTAGCACCTCTTCAATTTTCGTGCCCAGGGCGACTGCCCCCTTCGCCCCCCACTTTGCATGGCCCTGAATGTTTTTATGAAATTCCTGCTACTTCTTTCAGTTTGAATATGTCTTCGATTATGTAGCATGAAAATTTTTTTTGGCCAATTCGCATTTTAAAAAATTAACTTCTGAGCATGGTTTTAAAGAGAAACTGAAACGTCGAGTATAATTTTTAATTTTTACATCTTTGTTAAAAATCTTCAAGTAAAGCATATGTTGGATAACAACTTATTGTTTTTGTTTTCACATTTGAGTATACAATGTAAAGTCCTTATTTATTATAAATTATACAAACATTAAAAAAAAATGCTAGTGCATAGAAAAAAAACACTGAATAGGTTGCCAGAAAATATTCTTCTTCCAATGATTGATGCTGCCAAATTTCTTCTCTCACAAATGTGATTTCCTCTGGGAAAAATTTCATATTTGGGTAAATTGTGTGATTTTTTTTTTATTACCAAAAGTAGGCAATTTTTATTGGATTATGGTAATCGATGTTTTTGTATCAGGAACTTTGTTTTGAGGTAATCCTGAATGAAAGTGTGGCATCTTGTTTTGAATGTTTTTAAAAATAAAACTAAAGGAACAACGATGAAATTAAAGGTTTTTATTGTTGTGTTTTTTAAGGTTATTTTGAACATGTTGATGTTTTGGGTACTTACTCCGTAGCTGAAGTTACTGGAGCACATTATCAGTTGCTTCTGAATCGGTAAGTGTTTTAATTTTTTTTTTTTTTTTTAATGTTCTTTGCTTCTGATATTTTGTTTGGTCAAAAAATAACCTGTCATGTTGGATTTTTTACCAGAAAATGTGAAAGTTAACGTTAAATGTGCTTTTTATTTTGAAAGAATAATTTTTTCGCCGAAATCTTAAATTTGGTGACAAAAAAAAAAAAAAAAAAAAAAAAAAAAAAAAAAAAAAAAAATTGAAATGCCCCCAAGTACCGTAAAATACCGTTAATCTGTCCCCCCCCCAAGCACAACGGAAAATCATAAAAAAATCGGATGGGGCGCTAACACGGTATTAAAATTTTAGTAATGATATCTATGGGTGGTGGAGTGGGGGATGGTAATGGCCAATCGACGTAAAATATGCATTATTTTAATAAAGTGAGAAAAGAAAAACCTTTTGAAAAAAAAAAATTATATACAAAATAGAAAAACAGTATAACTTCGCAATTAACGGCGATTTCAAATTATAGAAAATTCTGGATTTCAAAAGCTTTGAAACTGGAATGCATTTAGATAAATAATAACTCTGTCATAAGATAAATAACAACACTAATATTTGTCATTAATATGGTAACAGAATAATAAAAGGAACTTAATAATTTAAAATAATTAAAAAACACTAAGAAATTGCATTTGAAAATGCCCTGGAATTCTTTCTAAAACTAGTGACATTTTATGCGGTGTCGCCATCTGTTGTAAATTATGGACATTAAATACCTGTATTTTTTTTTTTAATCATCATTTCTTATCTATAAAGGCTAAATAAATAATACAAATCACAATAATAACATAAAAATATTGCAAATGAAATTAATTTTTAAAAAAAAGAAGAAATGTGTTATAATGAGAAATTTAAATCAGACTGACATAGAATTAATTTAAAAACTTAACTTTAGTGATATATAAAGTAAATGTTATGTATATCACCTTCAAATATCAAATTAAATCACCAAGTCAATACTTAATAATAATAATAATAAAATAAATAATACCAATAAATCCGATTTCGCGTTATTTTGGCGCCATCTACCATAACTTACAAGAAACCAACATGATATAAAATTCCGAAAGTTACTAAAAAAAGGCTGTATATTGTTATTATCACTATTATTTTATATATTTAGTAAAAATAATACACAAGGCTAATAGTATTATGAAAAATATTAATTGTGCGTATAAATATGAAGTTACGTAGCTGTACAGAATGGAAGTACGAATCGATTCTTAATCGAATCGTAAAACGAATAACTGAACTGCGTTTGTGGCTTCCTCTTAGGTTTACGACGATAAGAAAACAAAAGGTTTTCAAAGACAAAGGCAAACGCCGAAAGGAGATTTGAATAAACTGAAAGAAATAAATGAAATCAAAGGTAAGTAGAATAATAGACTTAGTAAAAAGAAAAAGTAAAGAAATGATTGAAATTGTTCTTGACGTGCGCACCGAAATTTTTTTGCGGGGAGGGCGCTTTCTCGGGATTTCTTGAATTTTCCAATTTGTTTACAAAGTGGGAGGGGGGCGCTTAATCGGGAAGGGCGGATTAACGGGATTTTATGGTATGGAATTTTAGCCATTTTCTCTATCATGTCAAAGCTCCTAAACTGAAAAGCACCAAAATAAATCTATAAGTTGGCAATGAATTTCTGAAAACATTAAGATATTTTATTGTTATATCCAGGGGCCCTACCACAAGCGAATCGAGTTCCTTCCAAAGCGAGAAGAACCCGAGGTCGAATTTACATGTTTCCCGAAAATTTTTTCCGATACACAGATTAAGTGCTACCACGAAGAGCTCGGCAATACCTCACGGATTCTAGATTCCTTTTCAAGTAGACATCGGAAAAAACTAGATTGACCACTTCAGTTATGAGACAATTCTCACTGACCTTCCCTCTTTTTCTCCCGTTTGAAAAGAAAACAAATGTTTAATTTTGCTTTCTGTGTTTATTAAAAATGCCATCTACACACACCTAATTAAGATATTTTCATAATCTTTTTTTTTAACGAATGTGAAATATACAGATTTTTAGCTGTTAAAAGCTCAAAATCATACGACCGGTAGATCTTTAGAAAATGATAAATAAAAATGAAATTAGCTTTTTTTGACTAAGCGGGAGCTTTTCTTTAAAAATTAATAAAAAATTAACAAATTACTCTAGAGATATTTAATAACTATCATAAGAAAGGCCTTATTCTAAACTTTAAAATGATATGAAAATAATTTTTTTGTGAGTTTTTGTTAAGTAAATATTAGCATAAATACCTAAAAATTTCAAGAAATTCTGCTTAAATACAAAATAAACGGGAAAATATTTAAGCTTTGAAACTCATTTTAAAGACTAATAATAAATGTACTTTGAAAATATTGCATGCACTTTTTGGTAGATTTATATTGATGCAGTATGGAGTCCGTGTTTGTAATGAAAATTCAACGCAAAATTAAAAAAATAAATTCTAATGTGAATTAAAAAAATAATAATTGCAATACATATTAAAATATAGTTTAACAAAATATCGTGTGTAAGTTTATTAATTTCCTTTAAATAAACAGTGTATTATGCTAAGAAAATTCTAATTATACAATAGTTCTCGCATAAAAAAATTAGCAGAGAAAACATGCCGTGCTTACTAGAAAATAATTGATTAGATATTTTTGCTAAAACTTCTTTATAGTAAATATAACATTTCTGAAAATATCGACCCACGTGTGCACTATCATTGTTTACCCAAATAAATCCAATATTCAAAATTTCCAAATATTTATTTATATAGATTATTAAATGTTGTATCAGTTTTAAGATTTGTTATTTGTTGCTTAAATAACAAAATACTTTAGTAAATAGATAGAGAATTTCTTTTTAGAACAAGATAAAAATATTAAATTTAAAATTTTTGCGCAAAAAAAAAGAAGTAAATATCTTTGGAAAGTATTGCAGGATTTTGAATCTTTAAGATACTACATTTCTTATATTTCATATTTCATTGTATATAAAATAAATTGTAAAGTTTCTAATAACATAAAAAAGCAACTTATTTCATAGTAACTTTACAGTAAATTTAGAAAAGATAAAAAATATATTATTTGAAGATGATGTGAATCAGTCTTCTTAGATTTTTATTTTTTTGTCTCCGTCTTTAATTTCTATATAAAACTAATCTTTCAAAATATAAGTTAAGTATTGCTCAATCTACACACACGCACACACACACACAAAAAAAAGAGGACTCTCTGGCGATCCTAATATTAAGCTTTATTTAATATCGAAACTCCCTTTTTTTTTTCGTTAATTTGAGCAATAATTATTTTATATTCCGAAAAAATAGTTTTATAATCAAAGGCAGAAAAAAATGAAAAGTGAAGAAGACTGATTCACATCATCTTCAAACAATATATATATATAGTTTTTTTATTTTGTTTGAAAGTTTTCGAAATTTATTGTAAAAAAGTTACGAGGAAATACATTGTTTTTTGATGACCTTAGAAACGCTACAATTTATTTAAATTCCATAATAAAATATGCCGTTCAAAAACATGCAAAACTTTCCTAAGATTTTTTCTTTCCGAAACTTTTTGATTGAATATTTTGATTTTGTACTAATCGGAAATTCTCATTGGATGTTATTAAAAGATTTTATATATTTATATATAGATAGATATATTATACAACAAGTCATTAAAATTGATACAGCAAGCATTTAATAATAATTTAAAAAAAAAGAAAAGGAAAATCTTTTGGAAATTTTGGATAATTATTTTGTTTGAGTAAACAACGATAGAGCGCACATGGGCTTATTTAGTATACAGAAGTTTTAGTAAAAGTATATGGTCAATTATTTTTGGGGCATATGCAGCGCTTGGTCACACTGCTAATTATTTTTGCAGGAACTATGATATAATTAGCTTTCTTGGTATTGCACGTTGTTTATTTAAAGCAGATTAATAAGATTGTGCGTGATGATTTGTTAGACTATGTTTTAATAAGCATTTCAGTTACTTTTTTTCAAATTAATATTAGTTTTTGTTATTTTAAGTTAACATTTCATTTTAAAAAGATAGCGTATCACAAAGAAAAATCAATCTAAATCTACAAAAAATTGTTTGCAGTATTTGCAAAAAAAAAAACGCTTATTATTAGTGCTAAAAATTAGTTTCAAAACTTATAATATTTTCCCAGTTATTTTATATTTAAGTAGAATTTCTTGAAATTTTGGTGTATTTATACCCATATTTGCTTAAGAAGAACTTATAAAACTTTTCTTTTTATACCATTTAAAAATATAGAATAAGATCTTTCTTATGATACTAATTAAATATTTGTAGGTTAACATGTTAATTTTTTATTAATTTTCAAAGAAAAACCCTTGCTTGGTTAAAAAAACAAATTTAATTTTTATTATCCATTTTATAAATAACTATCCGTCATATCACTTTGAGATTCTGACAACTGAAAATCTGAACATTTTACTCTCGTTTAAAAAAAAGATTATGAAAATATCTTAATTAGGCGTGTGTCGATGGTATTTTTACTAAACAGAGAAAACAATATCAACCGCTTTAAAATCTCTCCCCAAAGATGCACTTCCGACAATATATGCTTTTCTCACTCCCTTCAATGGGGTCGGAAGTTTTCGTGGAGATCTCGATGACAGTAATCCGATGGAAGACGTTCTTGATTGTGTCGTGGTAGCATTTATTTCAGGGTCATCGGAATGCAACGTCACATCGGGAAATGCAGAAGATTTTACGAGAAAGGGGAGAATTCGATCTGTTCATGGTAGTCCTCCTGAAGACACAACTGTAGCACATCCGGAAGCGAGTGAGGATGTCCCATCTTTACATGACATGAACTGAGTTGAGTTGAATAAGAGTGTGGGAGAGGAAAACGTCTGTCTCGAATTAGAGATGTGCCATTTAAAGCTTAAAGCTGATGGGCCAAAAATCAATCTTTATAGACCAACCTCATTTAGTTTTGGCACAGATGTCATATAAGCACTGGAATTGTAGCCAAAATGACGTTATTTTTGCTTAACATGGTAAACGGCTATTTTTGTGTGGTTTTGCTTTCTATATTAACCTCCTAGTTCAGATCATTTTATTAAATGCATTGATATTTATAAATGTTTATTTACTGTTTCAACTGTTATTTATTTATTAATAAATTGTTTATTTACTTTTAATATTTTTTTAAATTGTATAAATTATTTTGTTCTATAGTTATTAATTAAACTGTTGTTTATTTATTGTTATTTCCAGCACAGATGTCATATACGCCTCATATTTGCGCGATATTTTTCCAACGCCAATTTAGCGAAAATATTAACAGCATAAACAAAAACATACGAGTTACCATATCAAGCAAAATAACAACACTTTGGCGCCAGTTAAGTACCCATTACATATAGGACATTGGCGTCAGAAAAAAATCGTGCCAATATGGGGCACGAGGCTAACGAAAAAGACAGGCTACCGCGGTGGGTCCAATTTTTCTTTTTTTACAGACCGCTGGAGTCACGTGATGCTCGAATGCACCAATGAAGGTGTGCGAAAAGAGCATCACGTGACTCCAGCGGTCTGTAAAAAAAGAAGAATCGGACCCACCGCTGTAGTCTGTCTTTCACGTTAGCCTCGTATGGGGTATATATGACATCTGTGCCTTATTTTCTTTTTAAAATAATGGAAAATGTTTCATTTATCACTTTATTTTATCTTCATATTGAAATAAAACTAACTTGCTATTATAGCACGTTATATGTAACTGGTATTCAAAAGTGAAGTTTTCGCCAAATTGGCGTTTAAAAAAAATTGCACCCAACCCGGTGGGTATATGACATCTGTGCCTTAGTTTTTTAAGTTTAGAGTAAAATGAGTAAACTGTCTATAAAAATTCTGGGTACTTACCTATTATCTGGTTCAGGTGGATAGATCTCCAAAAATAGTTTTCAATTGTCATTTTGCTTAATGTTGCCAATCGTCTTCAAAATGATAATTTAGTGTATATTTAATAATTGTATAACATCCTTAAAAATGATAAGTAATGTAAACGCAAGCTAAAATAATACTAAACAGTCATTTAGTATGCATTTATTAACCCTTTGTGTCCTGAATTATGAATCGGAGAATTGTTCCACATTAATAAATATTTTCATTAGTGTCTGAAGATATACAAAAGAAGAACTTACAATAACAATTTCATTTTTAAATAAAACTAATTTAATAAATCGGTAGTTAGATTTTTTTCATTTATAAGTTTAGTAAATTTTTTCTAATATCGTACTAAATATTTTCTAAAAATTCCCTAAGTTGGCCACCTCCGTATGTTGACCACTTAGTTACAGTCCCTTGGGTGGCTTATGGAGGTTCTACTATATATTTATAAGAGTAATTAGATTCATTAACAAAAAATACTGTTAGGGAAAACTCACCCTTCTTACAAGAACAATGTCAATCAATGTGCTGAGGTCCTATCTGAAACGGAAAAGTTTTTGTAGCTGCACATTTTTTGTAAAACATTTAATAGGAGAAAAATCTAAATCCAAACAAGAAAGAAAAATCATGTTTTAAGCATATATTATGAAACACTTTCCAACATTTCCAGAATGCTTTAACAAAACTTCGTTATTTAGGGAAATAAGATAACTAAGTAAACATTTTATAAAATGCATAAAACATTTGAAAAACTGATTTCAGTAGTTATTGTACATAGCAAATATGTATTCCAATTCTTTTGAACAGCCCTGTATTTGATCTGTAGGTTGGTATATATACTATATAATGGGAAAATTTAGTTTAGCAAGAAAATGCATGACAGGTTGAAATTCATCTTTCAGCAATTTATATTAATAGATGGAAACATACTTGAATACTTTTGTACAACCCCGTAGTTTACCTAGTACCTTTATTACATGCCACTATTTAACTAAAATTAAATTCAAACTAAAACACTCTTAAAACTACTGAAATTACATTTCCAGAAATTACCACCCATGGATTCAACTCTTTGTGTGGCCCTGTATATCATTTTATCTATATTCTACAAATATTTCTTTGTAAGCTAAATTCAGTTCAGTGTAAAAATGCATAACTCCTGTAAAACCCACCTTTAAGCATACTCAGTAATCTTTACGAATTCATTTCTGTAGCCCTGTATATGAACTATAGCATTTATATGCACTTTATAGTATGCATAAATATAGTGAAAAAAATGCATATTATAATTAAAAATGCATTTTGAGCATTCATTACTAATATACAGTAATTCGGATACAATATAGTATCTGAAATCTTTTCAAATACACCGCAAACAATTGCCCTTATACCATTATGAACGGAATTCTTTTGTATGGCCCTGTAAATGAACAATAACAATTCTTTGCACCGCCTATTCAACAGAATGCATATTTTAGTGGACTTCATAAATGAATATCAATTTTACTATGTTTGAAAGAGTAACACCATTAAAAATCATTTTAAAGATTTTTTCCCATTGGCCGTCATGTAATGGAAAACTTTTGACTGTCCCTGTAAACGAACTAAACATGCTGCAAACTTCATTTGAAATAGGGAACGTGCTATGGTAGGGGTCACTAACATCCAAAAATTTCAGGGCGTTCCGAGTCTTTATGAGAGTTAGAGCGTAGACAGATGGACAGACAAACCGAAGTCATAAACACTTTTCAAATTTGTTGGAAAGTGTTAAAAAGGGTTTAGAAAATAAGCCCGTTCAAAAATAGTGAGTTTCAACTGTTTCGCTGTGCTCACTGAATGTGATCCAGCAAAGTATTTTGTATGAAAAGTAACATCTGCTTTTATGAGTAGATGAATTACATATAAAAGTGCTGTCGAGCATAAAGGGTTAAAGATGTAACATTGAATGGATGGCTTTTAGAAAGAAAGGCTACTAAAAATGGTAGGATAGAAATACAGGCTGTACATAAACGAAACAAAAAAAAACCACTACAACCTTGTTGTTCATCGGAAATAAAAAAATAACAGCTGAACGTTTAAATTCAACACATTTATAAGCGTTCGATGTAGGCACCTCCAGAAACACAAATGGCATCAAGGTGATGTGATAATTCGTCTCGCACTTTTTTCAGCATGTCTGTTGTGACTCTTTGAATAGCTGTAGATAGGCATGTCCTAAGTTCATCCATGTCAGTCGATAGCAGTGGAACAAACACCTGATCTTGGATGAGCTGCCCCCCCCCCCCCTCCAAAAAAAATCATGCTGGGAAAAGTGCGGGATGAGTTATCATATCACCTCGATATCGTTCCTGTTTCTGGAATGGCTCCCATTCAACACTTATAATTGTGTTGAATTTAAACTTCCAACTGTTATTTTTAAATTCCTAGGTTGTACTTTTTTTTGTTTTCTTTTAATAGCCCTGTCAAGTCGGGATATTCATTTATAATCACCGCATTTACCGTACACCCTGTATTTTTAGTGGTTTGTTATGCTCAGCAGACTATGAAATAAACTTATATAATATCAGTATCCGGTGTCAGATCTATTTATGCTACATGATATCCTATTATATATAGTTACACATATATAAATACACCTTCCACTGCATTCAATAGGGCAATTATGGAATAGTATCGATGCATTTAACATAAAATAAAAGCAAAAGAAGAGTTACTCTAATTAATATTTTTGATGCCATTGTCAGCACAGTGAATAGTCCCAAACTAGAGAACAGGAATTCTGCTTTTTCAGAATTTAGTGTCGCCCCGGCATTTCCGTTACTTCATTTTTTTCTGGTGGACTGGTGGCTTCTATTATTATGAAACAGCCATTATAAATGAAGCGTTAAAAATTATGGCCAATTTTTTTTTTTTCCATTCTGACCAGAAAGTCAGAGTTTTAACTTTTTACGGCAGCTCTTTCATCTTCACCTAACGCTTCATTTATAATGGCTGTTTCATAATAATAGAAGCCACCAGTCCATCAGAAGAAAATAACTTGGTTAAGCGTGACTCAGATAATCAGGACTCTACTGCAAAACATATTTCAGCTTTAAGACTTAAAGCACATGCTTTTATTTTATGTAAAATGACATCATTTGCATTAATATAGAAACTTAAAATTAAATGTAGTTTATAATAGCTCCCTGTTTTATCATAAATCCTTCATTTATATTTTTCTCAAAGTAGCACGTATTTTAATTAATTTTTTTTTCCATTTTATGAGAAAATGGCAACAAAAAGATATAATTGCTATTTTTCAACAATTTTTTTTTTTACTTTCTACAGAAATGGCGTACTTGAGTCGCCAAAATGAAACAAATGTCGCTAAAAACTACAAAAAAATTAATATTTCAAAAACAAATAGAGATGCAGTTTTCAAACAAATTGCATTAAAAAGTACTTTTTTTTCCCCAATACGATGGTATAAAAACTGAAAATGTGCGATGTTTAGAAATTTAAAAAAATGCTATAGAGCATTTAATTGTACAATGATACATCTACTTTGTTTATTGCTAGCGTCTGTAAGCTAACGTTATTTTTTGGACACAAAATAAGCTGGGAGAAAGAAATAGCATACCGTACCGGGGCTAATAATACAGAAGTACCAAACTCTAGTTTAATTTGGCTCATTTCTTTAACAAAGTTGTCTTGTAGATGCTCTCTCTACCACTCTCATGACACCCCCAGTGGGTAAAGTGGTGTTGGATCATTTATTTACGCTTTGCATTCTCAGAGGTTTCTCTGCCATTTTTTTTAGTCACACATTTTAATACTCCTGTCATTTAGGGTATGCTTTTGTGAATATGTATTGCACTTTATTTCTTTGACCCTTGACAAAGATGCTTTTATTTTTCAGCCATGTTAGGACAATGTTGCCATAAATCCTTTCAATCACCTTAGATGAGGTTACATCACACAATTGGAACCTTTTTTCGTTCTGCATAAAAAGTAGGGATGCACCGAAATGTCGGTATCTATTCGGTATGCCGAATATTCGGCTTGGCCGAATAGCAAACCATTCGGCATGCCGAATATTGAGTTTGGCCGAATATCGAAATATTCGGCCGAACTGATTACTTAAAAATAAACTTTTAAAACATATTTTTTAAAACCTTATATAACTTCTACGTTTAACAGTCAACCTATAAAGATATTCAGAATATTTAGAAACAGAATCATATTTAAATAAAAGAGAATGTTTTTACATTATTTATTTGCTGTTTGTTAACTATTATTTAAGAAAATTAACCAATCGCAAGGATTTTCTCAGGAATTAATTATGTACAAATGCAAGTTCCTGAACCACTGTTCAGTAAATTCTGTTTTTTGCTAAGATTTTAAGAACAATGTTTTCAATCTCTTAAAATGATTGCTCACTCCAGACACCGATCTAGGATGCATTAAAAAACTTCCTTGCTTAATCAAAGGGAGTAGAAAAGTTATTCTTGCTAAATTGCCACCATATAAAATTTGAATTGATTGTATTATTTATTTACTTTTACTTTAGTCTCTTCCTGACAAACAAATAATATAGGATCCTGTACAATTTTTCACAATTTCTCTTTGATTTTAAAATGTTTGTTTTAGAATTTAAGAATTTTTTTTTCATTTATTTTAATTCTCAGAAGAAGCCATGAAATTAAAAATGTTATTAATTTAAAAAAATTTATAACCATTCTCTTCTTAAATAACTCAAAGCAAATTTTTTTCAGCATAAAGTTACTTGAAAAAAGCTCTTGTTTATTAGAATAAAAGTTTCTATTTTAAATATTATGTAAAATTGTTTTAAAATTTAACATTTTAATGCCTTTAAACTTTGAAACATAAAAATATTCGGTATTCGGCAGGCCGAATATTCGGTATTTGGTCTAGCAGTTACTATTCTGCTAGCCGAATATTCGGTATTCGGTTCGTCTGTTGACCGAATATTCGGTATTCGGCCAAAATCACTATTCGGTGCATCCCTAATAAAAAGAAGTAAGTCAGCATTTCAATTTTTGAAGTCATTCACAGAATCATTCATTTCTTAAACTACACTAGTCGGAATACTGTACAAAATGAAGGTTGCTATTCAACGTATACTTTTATACTTTATTCATAAATTTAAAAATGATGTAAAAATTAAACTCAACATTTCGATTTAATCTTCAAAACCATCTATCTGCAGGAGTAATATTTTCTTTAACCATTGACACAATTGGAACCTTTTTAGGTGTGTTCGTAATTTTATAAATACGTAGCACCTATAGTCGTCATTCAGTCCGTCTGTCTGTCTGTCTATCCATCTGTCCACATATAACAGAGCAAAAACTACCCAACTGAATGGTCTGAAATTTTAAATATAGGATTGTTGCAAAATTTTGTCGAGCCATTTCAAATTTTAGGAAAATAGGATGTATAGTTTAATGACAGGGACAGTCAAAATTGTTCCGTTACATTACGGGGAATGGGAGATAAATTATGCATTTTAATGATGTTACAGACTATGCACTTATGAAGTGCAAAAAAAATATACATTTAGTTCAATATGGGGTGCAAAAAATAATTATAAAACTAGTTATAGTACGAATGCACCTCATTTGCCAGGTTTGACGAGCAATTTCCAACTTGTTTCATTCTGTATAAAAGAAGTAAGAGTCAGTATTTCAATTTTTGAAGTCATTCACAGAATCAATCATTTCTTAAACTGTATAAATCAAAATAGAGGTTGCTATTTAACGTCTACTTTATTCATAAATAAAAAAAATGATGTAAAAATAAAAACGCATTAATAAAATAAAACTCAACATTTCGATTTAATCTTCAAAACTAAAAAACATACTTAAAAGATATATATTATATTTTGTTCAGAATTTCTGGATGCCATTTGGAATTAAAATCCAGTGTATAATCTACCATCGCCTTACAAAAGGTTAAAAAATGCCAGAATATTATTTAAGTGAGAAAAGTAAAAGTGTGAGTTTTTGTAGATTTTTGTGTTTTGGATTTCGTAAAAAAAAGTTTGCCTTTCTATTTTCACTCTGTTAAAAATTCCCTGCCATTCTTCTTATGTAAGGTTATTGAGTAGAAAAAGAATGATACAACTCATGTACAAAAACTTAAAATATCACCATTTCTTTTTCAGAAAGATGCTTTCCAGTTGCAAGGCGATGAAATCAGTTTGATCAGTGCTAAAGTCATTGTCTTGTCGGTAAGATACTTTTATTTATTGCATTTTGAATAAGATTAACTTATGTGCGAGTAATGTGCAAATGACATTGTAAAAATCTGTGAATTTTATATTCCTGAAATAAATAATACTCTAACACATCTTGCATAACCTAATAATTTCAACATTTATACAGATTTTCATATTCGTCACATGATATACTAGTACACACCGCTTAGTTCTCAGATAGAAAATGCATAATACAGATGAAAATGTACTTCAAGAAATTAACATCTTTAAATGGTAATGCATGCAAATTCTTTTGTGCAATCATGTGTATGAATTTACTTATATTATACACGCATCACATATTATATTAAAAATATATGCCATATCGCTCACTCGCAAGAAAAGTGCAATACCTCGCAAAAATTCATTTTGCATTTTATTCCACTAATAGGTCTATCATGAGTGCATCTTGGTACACAAACAGTTTCATAAGTGTAGCTACGCAAAAAATCACTTTATTATGCTATATGTCCATTTGTGACCACAGAAGAGGAGAGGTAATATTACTCAACCCTTTAATCCTCATCCTACGTCTTCATTTTTAAAGGTTTTATGCTTTTACGCAAGTTTTAGTTCCTGCATGAAGAGCTAAGGGCTATAATTTCATGTTAAAGTAAAATCATGCACATTTTCTTTTGCCGTTCCTGTGAAATTTACTTTTGTTGAGATGTGTCACTTTACTTGGGGGTGAGCAATATGATCTTATACTATTATACACAGATCACATAGTATGTTTTTTTAAAATTAAGTTAACTTTCTTCAATCTGCAGGAGTAGAAAATATTTTCATTAACCATTGACAAAGATTCTAACACTTATTTTCAGCCATGTCATAGCTGAAACAACTCGAATTGTTTTTAAAGGATTTTTTCAAGTTTCCGTTGCTTCTTCCAGTTTGAATGTAATTTTTGACGATGTAGCATGTAGGTTGTTTCCTGCCGATTTGTGTTTTTAGAAAATTTTACTCCTGAAGATACTTTTGACAATTAAATCAAAACATTGAGTTTTATTTTTACATCCTCTTTAAATTTATGAATAAAGTATATGTTCGATAGTAACGACTATTTTGTTTAGTATTTGATTTTACACCATAAAGTTCTTAATTTTTACATAAGTCAAAATTAAAAAAAAATTCATGAATCTCTAACACAATTTCTACTCACAAATGCTATTACATTTTCAAAAACTTTTTTGGGTTAACTGTATTTTTCAGATCTTTTAACTTAATAGGCTAATTATCAGTTAATTATTTTATGGTATTTAAAGCTGAAAAAGAACAACAAACAATTTTGGACTTACGCTATTTCTGCTAGGAATAAATCGATGCCTACAGAATCCATTATCGAAATTCTGAAATCTGTTAAACTTTTTTTTTTGGAAATTTTATAAGTTCCTAATTCTTTAAGTCCATTTATTCAATGTGTTAACAACTAAAATGATAGGTTACATCAGTGGCATACGCAAGGAATCAAGGATCTCCCCCTTCCCCCCCCCCCCCCCCCCCACACACACACACTTCCTTTCCCAAAAAAAATAATAATAATTTTCTCATAATGTCATTGCAATAATTAATTATTTTTTTTGTGAAATATACGTGACTTTTTTAGGTGCGTTCGTAATTATATAAATATATAGCACCTATAGTCGTCGTTCAGTCTGTCTGTCTGTTTGCATATAACAGAGCAAAACCTACCCAACCGAATGGTTTGAAATTTTAAATATATAATGGTTGCAAAATTTTGTGAAGTCATTTCAAATTTTATGAAAATTGGATGTATAGTTTAATGACAGGGAAAGTCAACAGTTTTCTGTTACATTACGGGGAATGGGAAAAAATTATTTCAAGTGCATTTTAATGATGTGACAGACTTTTGAACAGAATGAAACTAATAGGCACTTATGAAGTGCATTAAAATATACATTCGTCGAACACTATGCGGTGCAAAAAATATTTATAAAACTAGTTATAGTACGAACGCACCTCATTCGCCACGTTTGATGTGCAATTTCCAATTTGTTTTTCTTTTATTAAAAAAATGTACTGTTTATGTATTATCCAGGCCATGAGATAGATCGCCAAAAATGGTCTCCAATCCTGTTCAAAATACTCATTTAACATTATTTAATGCATAACATTGTTAAAAATGATAACACTGGTTGTTATCAAAATCCTCTTTGTAAAAATAAGAGTCGATTCTTCTAGATTTCACTCTGCTAAATAAAAATACGGTAACGAAATTACTGTATCATGTACCATTCTTTTGGTGGGAGTGTTTGCTTTTAAAATTAGAGTATTTTATATTTTGCTAAAACATAAGTGGAAATTTTGTAAAACCAAAAATGTACATAATAATCTATATATATCCTGTAAATAAATGTATAAATAGGATTACCCGAGTTACAGTGGCATAAGGTATGAAAATATATTAGTGGATAGAAATTAGTAAATTTGGACCTGAAAAAGGGAGGGGACATAAAAAGAAAAATACACGATACAAGTATCAACAAACTAGATTTCCATGCTATATTTTATCAATTTGATATCTAAGTCATTGAAAACACTTTTTCCCTGATTTCAATTTTATCTAGCATTGCAAATTAATATAAAAACCCTTCACTATTTGTTGTTATTATAAAACTGTTTCTCGGAAAAATAGTAAATTTCTGGAGCAATTTGGATAACATATTCAGAAATAGGAATATTAGATCTGTACACTTTACATATTTTTAGTTTGCAGGGAGCAATTTTTTTTTTCTGCAGACCAGTATAATTAATGATAAATAATAATATATATATATATATATATAATATATGGACTTTAATGCAAAATAAAAAAAACTGTAAATCGTAATATATAAATATTGCTATTATTATTATTATACTATATTATACTTTATTATTATTATTATACTATAATATATTATATTATTATTATTATTATACTATATTGCATATTATTATTAAAGGGGAGGGGACACAGGAAGAAAAATGCATGATACAAGTATCAACAAACTAGATTTTCATGCTGTATTTTATCAATTTGATATCTAAGCCAGTGAAAACACTTTTTTCCTGATTTCAATTTTATCTAGCATTGCAAATAAATATAAAACTCCTTCACTATTTGTGATTATTATAAAACAGTTTCTCAGAAAAATAGTATGTGCTGGAGCAATTTGGATAACATATTCAGAAACAGGAATTTTAGAACTGTACGTTTTACGTATTTAGTTTGCAGGGAGGAAAATTTTTAATTTTTTTGCTAATCGGTGTAATTAATGACAAATAAATTAATAAATAAAATATAATATGTAAACTATAATGCATAAATAAAAAAACTGTAAACTGTAAAAAATAAATAAACTATATTGATTATTATTATTATTATATCATAGCTCTTATTATGTATGATAATGTTATAAAGTTGTTAAAAAAAGTAAGGTTTACTGTAATTAGTGTAATTGGCAGCATGTTTGGTGCAGTTGTATCTGACACACACACACACACACACACACATATATATATATATATATATGTTGCAGTATGGCAACATTGGATTATTTTTCTAGTTGCAATGCAGTAACCTGCTGTCAAGATATCAGTAGTGGACCATGTCCAGCAGTAATAGAGTAGTATAAGTTGTCAGAACAGGTAAATTCTATCCTGTTGTACTAGCATAACGAAGACTTGAATCCTGTCGTGTTAAAGACTACGACATTGATGTTATGTGATGATTATCAGTCGACGAGTGAAGGCCATGGAAAACATTTTTCCGTGAAAGTTTCCCCGGAAATAATTGAAACAAAACGTAAAGTTAGCTCATCATTTTATTGAAACATCTTTCGGCGGCGCAGTTTCCACCAAAAATATTAGCCATCGCTTCATAGTAGTAATTTAGGGATGAATAAAGTTGTAGATAATCGAATATGTGGACGGTGACCAGGGGGTGGTATGAAAAATGGAAGTACGCTTAGAATCTGCTGAAACACAGCGAGCATCGGCTTTTTGTGTGTCAAGTGTAGGAATACAAATATGATGTAGGTTGCACTCTCAACCAATTAATAATTAAGAATACCACGCCATGGAAATAGTGGAGCGAGTGGATGAATTTGAAGGTAAAAAGGATAACCACGGAATACGCGCGGGAAAGTAAAATTCGGAAGGGAAAATAAAATGGTTGCTAAAAGAACATTCTAAAAGGAAAAAGAGCGGAAACTGAACATTTAATTTAAGAATACTAAAAGCGTAATATTTAAGTAATTTAGACAAGTGAGACATTAAATTAAAGGGAATTTAACAGAATTAACGATAGAGATTATTTAAGAATATGGATTTAGTGAATATAAGTAGTAATTTAGAATATATAAGATAAGGAAATCGCAGAATTAGATCTAATAATGTAACATATATATATGTATAATACATAAGAACAAATAAAAAATTCTGTGCACGGTTTATTTCTGCATAATGGAAACATATTAATCAGCCAAAGCTATAATGATCTGATTCTGATAATGTTCGACTTTACGGAATTGAATAAACAAAACAAACTGTAGATTGCCCTCTCCTTTTTTTTCAGTTTCTCTGTAGTGTGCTTTTTTGTGGCATGCTCGAATTTTAGGTAAATTCTGTAAGAAACACTACCTATTCCAATCTCTCCTATGTTGGGATTTCTGTAAAATTTTTGCAGATCTACACTAATCATGACCCCTAGTACCCAAGACCTTATCTATCTATCTCACTTTTTTATGGGCACAATAACTTCCACAATTTTGCACAGAACTTATATATAAAATCAAGGACTAGACAAGTATCTGATAGGACTAACCCTTACAGCAAAAAAGAAAAATGAAGGGGGAGTTGAAGAAGACAAAAAAAAAAAAAAAAAAAAAAAATCATAACTTTGTCAATTCATAAGATATCAAATCCACTTAAATTTATTTTGAATCTCCTTAATATTATCTACAACTTTTATATTGGCAAGTTTTTGATAGGACCAAATCTTGCAGAAAAAATAAAACGGTGGGGGGGGGGGGGTTGTTGAAGAAAAAAAACCACATTTCATTCATCCACCACTAAGGTGATTAAAAAAAAAAATCATTGGTGTGATGAAAACTTTTAACAACCCTCAGAAATGCTGTATATAGGGTTGTATTATTAAAGGTGCACGCCTCTAAATAAAAAGGTTCTCAGAATTTAAAATAGAGTGTGTGTTCATTTATTGAAACAAAATTTTAGTAGTAACAAGTTTTTGATAAGATGAACTCTAGTGATGAATAATATTACTAAAAATATTCTGAAGGGATGAAAAAATGGAGATCGAAGAAAAAAATATTGCATTATTGATTCTGATAAAACCAACTCTTACAGAAAAATGAAATTAAAGACTCATCAAAAGTGGTTGGATAAAATTGTTAAAATGCGTTTTCTTCTAATCTTTATTTAGATTTTGTTGGTGAAATTATTACTTAACTTCAAAATCTACCTCCACCTGTCGGTCAAGGTGACAGGGATTTTTTAAAAATAACTTATTGTATTTTAATAAAAATTTGTTACGCAGCCTAATTTACTATTATTGCAACTTGCTGAAAATTTGATCAAAATCTGCCAATGAACAACAGCAATATCATTTCTCCCCCTCCCCCCTTTTTTTTAACAGTAATGAAAAACATGTTTTACTTTTCAATTTTTTTACTTTTGATCATTTTTTCTGTTTACTTGCAGCTCAATCATTTCTTTTACCCACAGTCAAACAATGCAAACTTGCTGACACATCCACATAGTCCTTTCTGTATGTAAAAAATGTAATTTGAATAGTTTCTCTCTGGCTAAACAGGAATGATTTTCATTTTAATGGGTTACTTCACTTACTTGAAAACACCCGCTCCTTAATGTTAATCGTATAGTTTTTTAACCCTTTCTTTGTACCTTGACGTTATTTAAAGTACCATTAAAATGACTTGTTATAAAATTCATTTAATGCATTGATTAGTAATAATACAGTTTAGAATGAGTTACAGATACTTTATTTTATTCCAAAAGCCTTATGGGTTGCACAAAAGAAAAATATTTTTAAAAGGATGAATTTGCATCACTTCAGCTTTCTTGAGATTGAAAATTTGTGGGTGAAAGTTTTTCTGTTCGGAATTATTCCTATATTTCTATTGTAACAGCATTCTATTTGTACATTTTCTAATTATATAAAATACTAAACAAATATTTCGAGTAAAAGATTTGAGTGAAGTTATAAACATTACACTGATTCCCTATAAATTCAGATTTAAAGAATTAATTTTAATTCGAAAAATCTTTCTAAAATTTTTTAAATGGTTGTGTAAATCTTCTAATATATAGTTTCAAAAGTTGATCGAAAAATGTTTTAGAAGATGAAATTTTCATAGCTTGGGAGACATAAAGGGTTTAAAAAAATCTCGCTTTTCAATATTTTTAAATGATTTTTTTTTTCTTTTTCTTTTCTTTTCTTTTTTTTTTTTTCTTTTCTTTTCTTTCTTTTTTCTTTGATAGCTGAGGTCGACCTCTGCAAAGACAATTTTTTAGTTTGTTGATTTTCTTTGCAGGTTTTTTTTTTTTATGCCAATGTTATTATACTTTCAAGAGAATTACATTTATAAGCCCCCACCTCACTTTTGCCAATATTTCATGTTCTCAAAAAAAAGGTGGTCTTATTTTTACGGTATTATGACATTCGTAAAATGTATTTATTTTTTTTTTAGATTTGTAAAAAATTGAAATAGTTTTAAGAAAAACTTAAATTGTTTTAAATTAAAATATTTTAAATATTATTTAAAACATCTTAAACTGTCATATGTATGATATCATATGTAAAATGTCATATGTAAACATCACATAAGATGTTTATCATATTTAAGATGTAATAAACATTTAAAATAATCCTAAATGTCTTAAATTTAAATGGTTTTTAGAAAATAGCAATTTTTTCTGTTAATTTTATACTATTTTTTTTTTTAAATAAAAAATTAAATTACTTTTTTGTATGTTCATGTTTATGACATTTTTAATAATAATGGGCAATTTAAATTTTACAAAATCTCAAAAAAATTGTTCAGAAGGCAGATGCCTTAAATGGAATTTAAGTGTTTGTTTACACTTTTAAGCTGGTTGTAATTATTGTTAGAGAGTTAAAAGGTACAGCTTTGGAAAAAAAATAAATAAACACCCTCGGCTAACTTTGCACAAATTATACTAGAAGAAAAATATTGAAAATGAAACGTATTTTTAAATGATATCGATAAAATTGGCTTAGGGCACCATCTACCAATCAAAAACAGAACAAATTTTGTTTTTTTAAATGGCAACACACAATTTTGACACTATATTTTAAATCATGAGTTCAAACTATAGCTAGAAAAAAAAAAATTTTCAAGTCATTTGGATGACAAGTTTTTGAATGATAAACATTCAAAGTTGAGAGCTTCTTCTTAAATTTCATTTTCATATTTTTATTAATTTCTCCTTAAATTATAATCTTAATGTGATCATTCTTTGTGTGGTTACAGTACTAAAAAAAACCAAACATAGAGTTTGTCATTTTAAAAATCTTATAATATGAATTATGAAATTAATATGCGAAAAAAAATATATGAATTGCAACCTACCCTTTTTAAAGTGGAAAAATGTACCCTGCTTTTTAACAAAATTGTGAAATTTACCTGGAGTTGTAGCCAGAGATTTCTTGTAAAAAAACTTTCTATTCCACAGTATGTCTAAATCCATGTGCCCAAGACCTTTCAAAAATGATAGAACAGTATTTCTTTAGAAAAAACAGAGGATATTATTAAAGCATGTTGTTATTTAATTGTATTTTTCAATTTGTAATTCATAAAATTATTAAAAATTAATAACAGTTTATTTATCATACTAAAAAATTACATAGATTTTTTTTTCTTATCGTTACTAAACACATTACTAATAAATTTCCTCATGAAATAGTGCCCTTTTTTTAAAACTAGCAGGCTGTCCCTTTTTCTATCTAGAATGAATACTAAATTATTAATTATCATTTTAGTGATTAAAGTTTATCTTATAATTTAAACCAATCTCATTGCAGTTGTACAAACTGTTCATGAAATATCCTTCTATTAAATAAGCTTAGCAAGATAGTCTTTTAACAAATATACAGCCACTTTATCAGCAGATAAAGCCTCCCCACTTATGATAATCTGACAATACCGAATTGTTTTTTAAAATGATCTAACCATCCTTCACTGGCACTAAATTCTGAATCTTCTTCCTTCTTAAAGTCAGGAAAATCACAATTTTTTTTCCTGCAATATCGGCCCAGTAACAGGCAAGCGATTTCCTTCTAATTGTTGATGCCACAAAAATAAATTACCTCATATTTTTTTATGCTTACCTTTCAGCATGGATTTTCTTTTTTTTCATTCCATTTCCACTGGTTTGGGCAGCACACCCCTTTCCAGTTTCTGCTCAATTTTTCTTTCAGTCACCCACTGTACTTTTTTAAACTCCTAACTCCGAAGGTATAGTTTTTGAAATTATCCCAGGCTGCAGTCGATTTATAATGTGTAGTTTCTCCTCCATAGTCCCAACAAACTTTCTTTGTATATCATCCATTTGGTTATTTTTCAATAAATTAACACCAAAGCACACCAGAAGTCTATACAAATGTAACCAAGAACAATGACAAATAAAGTCTGCACTTGTTAACATATGAAGCAGAACTGATGAAACAGGTTATCAAGCCTTAACCCCCTTCCTTGTCTGTCTGTAATTGCTCTGCTATTGCATTCTGCAATCCCTTCTTGTCGAAAGTCAGCAATTTTCCACGGACGGGAACCTGCCTGTCCCGGCCGCTTGCAACATTCCTCATTTTTTTTTTTTTACTAGGCTGGATAGTACGATGGACCAGATAGTCGGGAGTTTACTTAACAAAGTCACTAGCTCACCACGTTCAGCAGAAGAAACCTGTCCCACTTGCTTTATTCTTTTAGAAACTTCTATTTTTGAGATTTGTGGGCAGTAGTTATCCCAGTCTCATCACAATTATAAACACGGTCTGGAGTGAAACTGTACCACTCATAAACAGATTTTTAATTTTTTAAAAATTTACTTTGTTGAAGTGGGTCGACCTCCCTACACTTGTGGCTTCAGGTCTTCTTAGTGAAAGAGCTGGATGATGATCTATGAAACCATAGTACCTGTCATTTCCAGCACAATTTGTTTTGATCCATTCAGCAGGCAATTTTCCTTTTAAGACATTCCGAAATTCACATGCAGCAAAAAAACCTGTTCCTTGTTTAGACCGTAGTTCATATAAGTCGCAGTAAGGCGCGCCACACACCAGAGAGACATGCAACAATAATTGTGAGACATGAGGCAAATTCTGCTGTTCAAACCGGTTTTTTCTTTGTTAACAGGGTGAAATTGTCGCATGCCTCACGCTTTTTTGTTGCATGTCTCCCTGGTGTGTGGCGCGCCTAAGTCTTCTAGCTTCTTTTCGTCATCTGTTGAGAAAATCATTCCACATGTTACATCAGATCTAAAAATTAGACCAGCTTTCTTCTCAGATGATTTAAATTTTATCACGTTCATTGCAAGAACTGATTTGGAAATGTTCATAACTAACGCTACTTCTTTGATGCTTTTCTTTTCTTCCAAAACCATCTGCACAGGCTGTAACATGTGTTCATTGGTAAGCATTCTTCTGCCTTGCTCAACTTTCTTCCATTTTTGTGGCATTTTCTACAAAATAAAAATAATGTTCTTTTATATACCTTCCTAAATAGTGTATTGCCATGTAAAAATAAATGTTCAATAATTATTTCAAAACAGTAATATTTTATTTGAAAAAGCTAAGGAAATTGATATTATAGAAATAAATATAAATGTTTAATACTAATGGTTGACATCGATAAATAATGCATGAGTAAGAAAAGAAAATTTACAATGCTTTAATTTTTCAATGAATATTTGCTTAAATAAATCATGAAAGTAGTTAAAATTCCTATTTAAGTTGCAAGTTTTATTTCTTACGCTATTCAACTCCAAAACGAGATAGTCTTATAAAATACCCCAAAACTTTATGTAATTAAACATAATTATTTGGATGGAGATATCATTTGGGAGATGGGACATGTCCCATCCCTCCCTTAGAGCAACATTAGAAAAAAAAAAGGTTTTTACAGCAAGCAGAGCTTAGGCTTAAATATTCAATAAAATATATATATTGTTGAGTTTACAAAAAATAAAAAAAACAATTAAGTTAGGAACAAAGAATGAAACTGAAAATTTAAATTCAAAATGCAAGTAGTTAGTTACTTTTGCTTGGATGAGATTCTTCCGACTTAATGTAAAGTGTTAAGAAAATTTTCGATTTTTATCTGTAAAAAAAAGAAAGAAAATCAGACTTTGCCTTTTTTTTTCTTCTTTCTGGTAACGGAAAAAATGCGACAAATGAAACACGTCTCGACAGCATTGTACTTTCATAAAGTTGATAAGCTGAAAAGTCCTGACAATCTCTTCGATTCTTAGACAAAATTTGCATTTTTTCCATGTTCCTTTGTGAAAATTTATGAATAAGGTTTTTTTTTTTTTTGAGAGGTTCGGGGGGGGGGGGGGGGGGGGGCACGAATCTTTGACAAAATTTGCACTTTTTTTGCAGCTGTTTGACGATTTGCATTTTTTCAGAAGCCCTTTCACGAAATTCATGTTGTTTTAGCGGTCATTTGTCGAAATTCGCTTTTTTCCGCTTTTATTTGACAAAATTCACATTTTTTCCTCTATTTTTTGACGAAATTTGTGTTTTTTCCACTATTTTTCGACAAATTCGTGTTTTTCTTTGATCTTTTGACGAAATTCCTGATTTCGATATTGTCCTTTTTAATAAATTCAGAAATTCATAGCTGCTTGCAACTAAAAAGATTTATAGCAACAAATAGGATGCAATGATTAATCCATCTGGTGGAAGTGTCCTAAATTAAAAATAAAGCTTATTTTAAGTGTTATTGCCGATGCCCCATCCCATTCTAATCTCCCCTACTGATGGAAAAAGAAAGTTTTGGTTGGATCAAAAATGATAATGATATCAAAAGAAAAATCCTCCTTGCCCTCCCCCTAGAGATATCTTACAATAGAGAATGTCAGACCCCCCTCCTTTCCCCCTTAAAGTGATAACATTATATACTAATATATAACCCCCATCAAAAATGACGGAATGTGCATGATAACTCTCCAAAACAATGCTAAAAAAAAATATTTTTCTGGCCAAAAAAAAAAAAGTAACGCCTCATGCATTTTTGTTCATCAAAAAATATTCTTTGATTTTTGGTGATTAGAACAAAGATATTATGTAAACTACAGTTTACAATCATATTTTAAATATTTCAGCATGGAACAAGAAAAGATCAAAGTTGCATTGCATTTGTAACATACATATATTATATATATATATATATATATATATATATATATATATATATATATAATATTATATATTATATATATATGTTGTATATATAAAATCATGTTTGCTTATAGAAAAAAAAATCATGGATATTTTTGTTAAATAAATTAGTTTTTTTTTTCAAGTTTTTAAATTAAAGGTTACGGCAATACTAAACTATCATTATGTTATGAAATTTTGAATAAAAAAATTAAAAACTGTTGTGTTAAAATATTTTTTAAAATTTCACATTTTATAACATCATAAATACTTTATCTACCCCATCAAACTATCATAACATTAAAAAAATTACTAATGCCATAATTTTTAAATAAAATAATAGCTAATTACTTTATCCCAAATAACATTCATCAAAGGAAAATTTAGAAGCAAACAACATTAAAAAATATATAAAATAATCTCTGAATTTTAACATTTTCATATTTCAAATCTGGTTGCTATATCTATACTCCTATTATAAAGAGGTAAAAATTGTTTATTTGTAGGAGGTAAGCTCTGGAACTGCCGAACCGATTCCAAAAGTAATGGTCTCAAAATGTTGGTGTTAGTCCAACATAGAACATAGGCTATGTCTTATGTCCGTGCCACTGGCCAAAAAAGGGTGCAGGAGCAAAAAACGTTCTAAAAATGCGATTTTTGTGTTACTGAAGGGCCTGGAAACATGAAATTTGGTATGGTAGTTACTTATAAGATACTAATGATCTCTAAGGACATTTCTTAAAAAGTTCGAAATTTAAAAGGGGTGAAAATGCGCGAAAAGCGTTCTAAAAAACGTTCTAAATGGCGATTTTTATGCAATCTCAAGAAGTACCAAACCGATTTCAAAAATAATGGTGTCAAAATGATGGTGACAACCCTTGCTCCAACATAGGCTACATTTTATGTCGGTGCCACTACCCCTAAAGGGAGTGCAGGAGCAAAAAGACGTTCGAAATTGCGATTTTTGTGTTAATGAAGGGTCCAGATACATGGAATTTGGCATGGTGGTTACATATTAGATATAAATGATCTCTAAGAACATTTCTTAAAAAATTCGAAATTTAAGAGGGGTGAAAATACGCAAAAGAGCTTTCTAAAAAACATTCTAAATGGCGATTTTTATGCAATCTCAAGAAGTACCAAACCGATTTCAAAAATAATGGTGTCAAAATGATGGTGATAACCTTTGCTCCAACATAGGCTACATTTTATGTCGATGCCACTACCCCTAAAGGGGGTGCAGGAGCAAAAAAAACGTTCGAAATTGCGATTTTTGTGTTACTGAAGGACCCAGATACATGGAATTTGGCATGGTGGTTACATATTAGATATAAGTGATCGCTAAGAACATTTCTTAAAAAATTTGATATTTAAAAGGTGTTAAAAGGTGCAAAAAGCGTTCTAAAAAAGTTCTAAATGCCGATTTTTTCGCAATCTCAGAAGTACCAAACGGATTTTAAAAATAATGGTGTTAAAATGATGGTGACAACTCTTGCTCAAACATAGGCTACATTTTATGTCGGTGCTGTTACCCCCGAAGGGGGTGCAGGAGCAAAAAAAGTTCGAAAATGCGATTTTCCTGTTACTGAAGGGTCTAGAAACATGAAGTTTAGAATGGTAGTTACTGATAAGATATACATGATCTCTAAGAACATTTCTTAAAATATTTGAAATTTAAAAAAGGTGAAAATGTGCGAAAAGAGTTCTAAAAAACGTTCTAAATGCGATTTCTACGAAATCTCAGGAAATATAAACCGATTTCAGAAGTAATGGTTTCAAATTGATGGTGACAGTCCCCGCTCCAACATAGCCTATATTTTACGTTGATGTCACTACCACCAGAGGTTTACAGGAGCAAAGAATGTTTTAAATTGCATTTTTGTGTTAAAGAGGGGGTAGCATTTTATATTTGGAATGGTAATTACTTCAAAGATGCAAATGCTTTCTAAGAATTGTCGAAAGAAAATTACAAATTTAAAAGGATGAAGTGAGCGAAAGGCGTTCTATAAGAGTTCTAAATTACGATTGTTATGCAATCGTATGAAATACGAAACCGATTTCAAACATAATGGTTGTACCAGATTAATATTAACACAATCAGTGGCGTAGCCAAGGGGGGGGGGGGGTCCAGGGGGTCCGGACGCCCCCCCCCCCCCAAAAGTAGACCTGGTTTTCTGAATCACGGATACAAATACAACAGTAAAAACTGCTATGACAGAATCACAAAGGATCTATAAAAAATTCCGCTTTGGAGAGGTGTTCGTCTTAGAAGGTATAATTCAAAGGTGTGTCTTTCTTCGGGACTATGAACTTTTCCGTTTTAGACAGGTTTCCGATATAAACACTTTCCGTTTTCACAGTATACCTTAAAACTGCTAAAACGTACTCACTTCCCAAACTTTTTTCTTTCACATACCACTTTCTTAGGTTTTTCATTTCGGAGTACCCCCATTTCTTATAAACACGCTGCCCTTCCCCCCTTCCTCCACTCAAGGAGATAACATAAACATGCTTTTTTTCATTAGTAATCTTCTTATCACAACCATATAATAAATCGATGCATATTACATTGATATTCCTAACATTTTTGTGACTTCTGCCATTACCGATATTACTTTCACATACCCCCAGCAGACCCGCCACGTGCTCCAGGGGTATGCTACCCCAAAACTTGGAAACCGCTACTATAACACCACCTCTGAAGAGCATAAATCTATTACAGGAAAATCTGTGAAGATGACCTATCTCAAAGGAAAACAATTCAAGTTTTGACGAAAACAACACTATATATTTGTGCTTGCCAACACTTCAAACCTATCTGAAATGAAACTTGTTCCAATTATGAATCCTTCTTGGCAGGTTTTCTGAAAACACGGAATCCTCTCATAAACAAAAACATTTTAATGTCCCGAGACGGAAGGATAACTATGCAAGTATACCTGCTATTCCGTTTACACAAATATACTGTAACTAGATTAAACGTAAAACCTCTTTATCTTGGACTTCGATGGGGTTCTGTTGTCGACACTTATGGGAAAGAACGAGTTTATACGAACGCAGTAACGGTACATTGGTTGAGTTTTGTGACCCTTATCTTTGTTCACTTTATAACGGACAATATTAACAATTACTTTAAATCTGCTGCCTGCAATTAATAAAAGTAACTTTATTTTTGGACTGGTTATTTGTTACCACTTTCAAAATACACTGGCGAGAAAAATTAAAGGAACAACCATAAAAAAGTGCTTTATGTTAATTCTATTAAGGGAACTTCCAGAAAGGTACTCAATGTCAACGTTATCACGTAGTCCAATGGGATTAATATTTGCTACAGAATTATATGCAAATTTTTCAGCCTCAGCCCGTTCTTTCGGTTCACGTGTGAAAAGGAGCGCACGTGGGTAATTTGAAGTCTAATTTTATAATTAGGTAAAACTTTCGCTTCTAGTAGGTGGAATATGTCGTCCAGAAGACATTTGACCGATTTTGAGAAATTGCGTGCGATAGGGAGAATGGAAGCAGGGAAGGCCCTCTTAGGGGTCTGTAAAGACATATAAATAGCCAAAAGCGTCATATCAAGAATCTGGAATCGGTTTAAAGACACTGGTATAATGTCCACAGACAACAAGGTCAAGGTAGAAAACGCACCACAATAGGCTCTCAGGACTGTAATTTGCCAACGATTGCTAAAAGAAATAGGCAATTGACGTCAGTTCAGATTGCAGGGAGTTTGCTGCCGCAACAAGAACTCGACTATCCTGGTTTACTGTGAGTGACAGGTTGCATGCAAGGAAACCAATGATTTGTGTTCCACTAACTCCGGTAGCGAAATGCGCCCGGTTAAAGTGGTGCAGAGATCATCGTCATTGGAGTACCACGGACTGCAGACGAGTTCTCTTTACCGATGAATCCCGATTTTGTTGAGAGAGTTACTACAGATGTGTTAGCATATGGAGGGAGAAAATCACATGCAATAAGGCTGCAAACATCCGTGAAAGGCATCGATAAAAAGGTCGTGGAATCATGGTATGGTCGGACATCATTTTGAATGGCCGCAGTGACCGACACATTTTTACCAGTGCAACTGTGAATGCTTAAATATATAGAGATGAGATTCTTGATCCTCCTGTCAAGTTGTTTAAGGGTGCAATCGGAAGATTCGGAATTTTATTATTATTAATGGTCTAGAAGGGCGCTACCCCCTTCCACAGAACTCCTAAGTGCCCTTGCAGAGCTGCATAAATCCGACCCGTCCGAAACTTACTGCTGAACTTGGAAAATGTTCTAAAACTGTTTCGAACCATCTAAAATAAATTGTCTGGGAAGTACAAAAACAGAAACCACCATGAACCATTTTTACACATTCTAATACTTCCAAAATAGTGCTAATCTATCACAAATAAACTTATTACAAAAATTTAACTTCCTTAAAGACGACCAGATATCGGAAGCAACTATTAGATGGAATCTGGTATAAAAAGTGGCGAGACATGAAACATGGAAACCCAAAAGAATTATGGCTAAATAAGACAATTCTAATAAAACTGCTTTTTCCAGCATGAACTATATTTGATGTGTGTGCTTCTTACATTACTAGTTTCTGTAGCGGAAAATGCAAGATTTTTTTTTAAATTTAAAACCTTCCCACATATCCTTTTTAGTTTGCAGAAAATTTGCAACAGTTTTGCTTTGAAAACCTGAAAGTTGCAGTAAGCTCAGAATGACAAGACTAATAGTTCATAACAAGATTGCAGCAAGATAACGCAAACGCCGAAGTCACCACACTTTGAACTTGCAGCTAACTTGTCGTGCAAGTTAAATTCATACTGTATCAAATTTTTTGCAAACTAACGGCAAACAAGTAATCAAAAATACTGCAAACTTACTGCAAAGTAGTCATCTTTACATGTCACACTATAAGTTTAAACCCTTCGAATGGGTCCATAGACCTGATCAAGTCTATAGATGCGAAAGCGCCGTCAGAAGGTGCATGCATCGGTTTTATCACAATAAACAAGTTTAGGTAATATTTGTAATTTTCATTTCGAGCATTTTTTGGTATTTCATAAGTATAGCGCTTAGAAAAAGAGGTGACTACCGAATAAAATTTCTTCAATTTCTGTGTATGAGCTGATTGTCTATTCTCTCAACAGAGGAATTTTTTGCTTTCGTCACTTTCATGAATTAAAGACAGTCTTGCATCAGTTTCACAACAAACTACTCATGCAAGTGGGTGATGGTATACCTTGTGGGAGATTTGCTGCGAATTTCTCAATTCAAATTTGTCACGGAAAGATAATATCAGAAAAAATCAAACTTGCTGCTAACGTTCATGCTATCTGTGTTATCTCTAAAACTCTCATGGGGAGCGCGGCGGATCGCATGAACGGCTCATGCGATTGACACTTATGTGAAATCATTATCCAATATCTATTACAGCACAAGTTCTTAATTCAATGGCAAGAAATTAAACATGGAAATTGCTGTTTTAAACTTAACCACTTGATCCTAACTTTATTGTAGGCAAATGTTATGTAATATGAAACTTGATTTAACCCATTTGCTGCCAAAACCATAACGTAATAATTTTCAATTTTTTTGTTAAAAGTCCTTTGCCACCACAAATTCAGAAAGCTAAATTTCGCTTTACAAATACAGCGAAATTTCTGCCAATAAATGAGGCAATTTTTTTAATTCTAAAATAGTGGCGACAAAGTAATTAATAAATTAAAGCCACGAGTATACTCGTGGATGACAGCGAATGGGTTAATTGAATTTAACTCTTCAGTATGCGCTCAGCTTTTTACATCATAGTGAATATTTTTCATTGGTAAATATTAATGTAACTTCAATGTATTATTAGTTGCAGTTATAGAGATTGGATTTTTTATCCATGCTTTTTTTAAAATTAACAAATTAAATAAAGATATACCTAAGTTCTTAAAGTTACTCGAAATACTTCTATTATACATACACAGTCAAAGACAAGATTCAAAAGGACTGGTAAAGAGTTCTATTTTAGACAGGCTTCCATAGAAAGAAGTGTAATTAATTATGCTTCTAAGATACACTACCTCAATAAGATATATTGTTCGTTTCGCAGGGATTCTGAAACTCTTCCGTTTGAGACAGGATTCCGTTATAGAAATATTCCACTTTCACAGGTTTCACTAAAGAACGATGAAAATCCCCTTTCAGACAGGTTTTCAGCAAATTTAATTGTATCGCAATTCATATTCAGACCAAGTAACGCTTCAGTTAAAGACAGGATTCTGTTATAGAGAATTACTATTTTGACACGTTTTATTCTATTCATACGACATAATATTTATATAAATACACAAAACTTGTAAAAATGGAACCTCCCTATAACGGAATTCTGTCTTAAACAGAAATGTTCCGTGCTACGGAAAAGAATACTATACAAATACACCTGATAACACGAAAACCTGTGTAAAACGGAATTTTTCAGCAATATTTACGATTTCATCTTGACAGATTTTACTATATATATAACTTGAAGAAAAAATTCTGGACCCCCCCCCCCCCCCCCTGAAATGAAATCCTGGCTACGCCACTGAACACAATTATTCTAATTGGTAAACAAATCATATTAGATGTAAATTTCCAACTGGGCGAAAAATGTCCGGACCAGGATTTGAACCCGGGACCTCCTGGCTGAAGCCACCAGTGCTCTGCCATCTGAGCTATCCCGGACGATTCTGGTCGAACTTCACCCAGCTAACCTTGATGATTACAGCATCTGGGTATGGTGTGTAAGTCAGATGCTGTAATCATCAAGGTTAGCTGGGTGAAAAAGTTCAACCAGAATCATCCGGGATAGCTCAGATGGCAGAGCACTGGCGGCTTCAGCCAGGAGGTCCCGGGTTCAAATCTGGTCCGGACATTTTTCGTCCAGTTGGAAATTTACATCTAATAATGGTTGTAAATTGATGGTGATAGAACCTGCTCAAACATTTAAACTATATTTTATGTCGGTGCCACAACCCCTAGAGAGTTGCAGGAGCAAAAAAATTTCTAAATTGCGATTTCTGCGGTAGTGAAGAGGCTAGAAACTTTAAATATAGCACGGTAGTTACTTATAAAATATGAATGTCCTCTAAGAACAGTCGTATATAAATTCTAAATTAAAAAGGGCTGAAGCGAAGGGAAGGAGCAAAAAGCATTCTAAAAGAGTCCTAAATTATGATTTCTATGGAATCTCAGGAAATAATAAACCGATTACAGAAGTTATTGGTTGCGAATCAAGAGTGATAGTCCCTGATCCTATACGGGCTATATTTTATGCCGGTGTCAGTACCACCTGGTTGGCAGGAATAACAAGAAAGCCTTTAAAAACATCTAAATTCCGTTTTCTATGGAATATTAGGAAATACCAACCGATGTCAAAGTTAATGTTGGCAAATTAATGGTGACAGTCTCTGTTTCAACATTTTTAGAGACATTCTATTTCAACTCTGTTTCGGCATTTTATGTTGGTGCCACTAACACCAGAGTGGTGGTAGACTGTTAGACAAGAAACTTGGAATTTGACATGATGGTTAATTTTAAGATGTACAGTGATGCCGCTGTACTTGAAAAAACCTGGGTCCCCGGTACAAAAGCGGGTCCCCATCAATAATAATTTATATTTTAAAGGAATAAATGAAAGTTGTTTATTAAGATAAATGAAATGCATTAATTATTGTTTTAACAATAATTAAATAATGAATTAAAACCAGCATTATTTGCACTCAAATAAGATATTTTTAAAAAATATTAAGAGAAATTTTCTTTACTTTTTTAAAAGTAAAAATGCAAGATACAATTTTAATTGTAAAATAATGTTTATTTGAGAGTAGAAGATACCAAGTTCCACTAACAAGTATCACTAATGTTCGCATTCTTTTAAAAAGAGGCAAGGCGGGTTTATTGAAAAAGATATTTTTGCTGAAAAAAAGAACACTTATGTTAAGTAAAGGTTACTTTTCGTTGAATGAATGGGTGCTTTCATTATTATACTTCCCATTGAATTATTTGTCAGCATAGATCTGTGTTGGAATCAGACATTTTCCTTGGAAGGGAAATTTATATCTAAATCACTAATAAGCATCAAATCTTAAATGTTCTGAAGGCAGGAGACATTTCAATGCAGTAAGAATGAGGGGGGGGGGGGGGGATTTTTACTGGTCCACCTAATGAATATAAATATTATCAAAGTACTCTGAAATCATGCTGTATTTTTAAGAATCTCATAAAAAAGAAATTAAATCCCATTTTATGAATTTTCTACCTATAAGTTTAGTTTGCACATCTTTTTTGGTGCTTTGACTAAATTCACGTTTTTTCCGAGTTACTTTGACGAAATTCGCGTTTTCCTGCGATCCTTTTGTTGAAATTCGCTATTTTTTCGCGAGTCTGTCACGAAAATCGTGTTTTTTTCCGCGATACTTTGACAAAATTCGGCTTTATTCCGCGATTTTTTGACGAAATTTGCTATTTTTTCGCAATCTTTTGTCGAAATACACTATTTTGTCTCAGCCCTTTTACGAAAATAGCGTTTTTTCCGCTATATTTTCACGAAATTTGTGCTTTTTTCGCGATCCTTTGACGAAAATCGGCTTTTTTACGTTATTTTTTGACGACATTTGCTATTTTTAGGGATCCTTTGATGAAAAACAACTATTTTTTCGTGATCCTTTGACGAAAATCGGCATTTTTCCGCGATTTTTTGATGAAATTTGCGCTTATTTCAGCGATATTTTCATGAAATTTGCGCTTATTTCCGCGATTTTTTGACGAAATTCGCTTTTTATTTCGCGATGCTTTGACGAAATACGCTATTTTTTCGCGGCCCTTTTACGAAATTCGCTGCTTTTGCGCGATATTTTGATGAGATTTACGCTTTTTTCGCGATTCTTTGATGAAAATCGTCTGTTTTCCGCGATTTTTTCATGAAATTACGCGTCCCACGGGACGCGTAAGAGCTATTTTTTTGCGTCCCGTATCCGATTTTTCGCGTAATTTACGCGCTATAGCGCGTCCGCGGCATCCCTGATGTAAATGTGTTAAGATGGTTTCTAAAAACTTTAAAACTTCAAATGAATACTGAAATGAGCATAAAAGTCTCAAAAAACTTTCAAAGTTATCATTTATTTGGAATTAATTTTAGTTCTTCTTATTAATTAAAATCTCATTTCTGTCTGTTGCACTTTTATAATGAAGTTTAGTCAAACTGTGGCTTAATTTGTAATATTTCAATTATTCCAAAAAGTGTTGTTCTAATAAACAAGTAATATAAAAATTTTGTTTTTAAAGTCAATTCCTACTTAGGTCATCAAAGAAAAATTTAATATAATCCCTTAAGCTAATATTAGTTTTTGTTGCATTAAAATATCTCAATTTGTTGATTTTCTATGAGCAAGTAGGTTTACAATGGAAGTCTATGGGAATTTGGTGAAATATTAGAGATGTCGCCAAGTTGGCATCACATTTGGCGACTCCGTTTTGTCGCCAAATTTGGCGGTATATCGCCAAGTTGGCGACAAACTTGGCAGTATTTGGCGACATAACAGGGTCCCCGCTATGGGAACCCTCTTTATAGATATGAAGATGCATTAAATGCTTCAATAACCAATGGCCGCTATTTTGTCTCCCATGTAAAACTAAAATTAATTAATTAAAATTTAATTATTGAATTAATATTTGAAAAAACTGTATTAACATCAATTGTCAACCAGTACAAGTTTTAAAAAAATTATATCAACTTGATAGGATGAATAATAAGTATTTTATTAACGATTGAAAATTTGAACAAGATATATATATAAATAAATAAATATAGGGAGAGTGTGAACTAGAGCCGTACCGAGTACTCGGTAAATACTCGGTATTCGGCCTACTCGGCCAATTTGCCGAGTACTCGGTACTCGGCGAAATTTTGGCCGAGTACTCGGCCAATACCGAGTAGTTGTAAGAATTTCATTTTTTAAGCTTATGAATTTAAAACTGATCTGTAAAAAGTTATTCGAATATCAATGTATAATATATGTAATAATTCATAAAACTATTTACTCGGTATTTAACAATATGTCTACAAAATACAGTAGCCTTCCTCTTAATCGGAACTCTGCTTTAACCGGCCGGCTTTTTTTCCCAACATCTAGCAAAATTCATAAAGGAAAATTTCGGTTCTCATTTCTTTATGGTTAATTAACTCAAATTTACATAATGTAGAATAATTTCAGCTTCTTGGTATGTGACAAGATTTTCAACAATTTAATTTGTATTGAATATTGTTCATTATTTGTTATTAGTGATAACTTTTATTACTATTAAATTACTTACTATTAGCATTAATTTCACAAATTATAGAAAATATGTACTACAAATTAAAAAATTAAATGCATCCTACACTTTTAATTAATTAAATATGCAGTTATTTATTTACATTTTTTAAATTCTCCAGTTTAACTGTTTTTTCTCTTAATTGGCTAACCCCCGGTTCCGTTTAGGCCGGTTAAGCGGGAGGCTACTCTATACTAAAAGTTAAGAACAAAAACCCTCCTAAAATAATTCCAGATTAAAATTTAGTTTCATATTTATACAAATAAAAATAAGTTATTTTTAAATGTATAGGAAAACAGAAAAGGCTATTATTTTGGATAAAGAAACTGAAAATACAATAAATGTAATAAAAAAATTAATAATTAAATTTATTATATTTCAAATTATGGTGCAAAAATACCAAACGTTCTACATTATCAGTAGACAGGGCATTTCTTTTACTACTATAAATTTTCCTGCCTCTGAAAATATACGTTCAGAATAAACAGTGGTTAAAGGTGCACATAAGAATTTTTTTTGCAAGGTTGCACATAATCGGAAAGTCCCCCCCCCACCATGCAAATGGAGTGTCAGTTTTACATAAGTCTTCTGTTAAGAAAGCCTGTATCTCTTTTTGTTCCTCTCTTTTTATTTTTAATCAAAAGAAAATAAGGTATAGTTACAAAATAAATATGAAATGTTTTGGATTATTCAATGAATTGTTGAGGTAACCAATTAACATTTTTATTTTTGATAGACAGATTTCAGATATCGGAATAAATTGGAGGGTTGTAGAATATTTAAATTTTATATTGGTTAATAATTGAACTTGTTATGTGTCAATTCTCCTTTTTTTGCTACTGTTCTGAATTGTCAAAAATTGTCTTTAAAAGGTGCACAAATACATTTCAAATTTAATTATTTAATTTATATATATACTATATATATATATATATATATATATTATATATATATGTACACACAGGTATATATATATGTACACAGGTATATTTATATATATGTACACACAAGCTCACATTATGTGCACATCAATGTTTTTTCTTTCTTATTACGCAACTACTCGGTACTCGGTATTCGGTACTCGGTACTCGGCCGAGTAGTCAGTGGCCGAGTACTCGGTACTCGGCTACTCGGCCAAAGTACTACTCGGTACACCACTAGTGTGAACTAATACTAGGAATTGAAAAATAGTTATGCAAATATCACTTGGCATATTTCAACTATTACGCGAGCAGAGCTGCGGGGTTTGCTAGTCTATACTCCTATTATAAAAAGGAAAAAATTGTTTATTTGTCGGAGGTGAGCTCTGGAACTACCGAACCGATTCCAAAAGTAATGGTATCAAAATGTTGGTGTTAGTCCAATTTAGAACATAGGCTATATCTTATGTCAGTGCCACTATCCCAAAGGGGGTGTAGGAGCGAAAAACATTCTAAAAATGCGATTTTAGCATTACTGAAGGGCCTAGAAATATGAAATTGTGAATATTAGTTCCTTATAAGATATAAATGATATCTAAGAACAGTTCTTAAACAATTCGAAATTTAAAAGGGGTGAAAATGCACAAAAAGCGTTCTAAAAAACGTTCTAAATGGTAGTTTCTACACAATCTCAGGAAATACCAAACCGATTTAAAAAATATTGGTGTCAAAATGATAGTGACAACGCTTGCTTCAAGATAGGCTATGTTTTATGTCGGTGCCACTATCCCAAAGGGGGTGTAGGAGCAAAAAACATTCTAAAAATGCGATTTTAACGTTACTGAAGGGCCTAGAAATATGAAATTTTGAATATTAGTTACTTATAAGATATAAATAATGTCTAAGAAAAGTTCTTAAACAATTCGAAATTTAAAAAAGGTGAAAATTGCACAAAAAGCATTCTAAAAAACGTTCTAAATGGTAGTTTCTACACAATCTCAGGAAATACCAAACCGATCTGAAAATATTTGTGTCAAAATGATGGTGACAACGCTTGCTCCAAGATAGGCTATGTTTTATGTCGGTGTCTCTACCCCAAAGGGGGTGCAGGAGCAAAAAACGTTCTAAATTTGCGATTTATGGGTTACTGAAGGGCCTAGAAATATGAAATTTGAAATATTAGCTACTTATTAGATATAAAGGATTTCTAAGAACAGTTCTTAAACTATTCAAAATTTGAGAGGGGTGAAAATGCGCGAAAAGCGTTCTAAAAACGTTCTTCATGGTGGTTTCTACACAATCTCAGGAAATACCAAACCGATCTGAAAAATAATGGTGTCAAAATGATGGTGACAACCCTTGCTCCAACATAGGCAATGTTTTATGTCGGTGCCATTACCCCAAAGGGGGTGCACGAGAAAAACGTTCTAAATTGCAGCTTTTGCGTTACGGAAGGGCCTAGAATCGTGAAATTTGGAATGATAGTTAGCTATAAGATATCAATGATCTCTAAGGACATTTCCTAAAAATATCGAAATTTAAAAGGGGGTCAAAATGCGCAAAAAGCGTTGTAAAAAAACTTTCTAAATTGCGATTTCTATGCAATCTCAGGAAGTACTGTACCGATTTCAAATATAATGGTGTAAAAATCATGGTGACAGATCTTGCTCCAAGATAGGCAATATTTTATATCTGTTTCCACTACCCCAGAGGAGATGCAAGAGCAAAATGCCCAAAAAGCGTTCTAAAAACGTTCTAAATGCCGATTTGTCGGCAATATCTCAGGAAGAATGAATCTGATTTCAAACGTAATGGTAGGAAATTGAAGCTGACAGCCTCTGCTCTAACATAGAGGCTATTTTATGTCGGTATCACTGTCACCAAGACGTTGCAGGAGCAAAAAAGCATTCTAAATTTCGATTTTTGTGATCGGTAGGGGCTAGCAACTTAAAATTAGGCAAGGTACATATTTATTAGATATAAATGATCTTTAAGAACAGTTTCGAAAAAAATGGAAATTTAAAAGGGCTGAAAATGCGCAAAAAGCGTCCTAAAAGCGTTCTAAATTACGATTTCTACTCAATCTAAGGAAATACCAAAGCTATTTCAAAAGTAGTGGTTGCAAATCAATGGTGACAGTCCCTGCTATAACATAGGTTATATTTTGTGTTGCTGTCACTACCATCTGAGGGTTGCACAAGCAAAACAGGTTCTAATTTGCGTTTTTTGCACAACTGAGGGGTCTAACACTTCGAAGTATGGAATGGTATTTACTTACAAGATGCAACTGCTTTCTAAGAACAGTCGAAAGAAAATTCCAAATTTTAAAAAATGAAGTGAGTGGAAAGCGTTATAAATTACAATTTTTAAGCAAACCTACAAATTACCAAACCGATTAAAAAAATAATTATGACAAATTTTGGTGATAGAATCTGCACAAACATAAGCTATATTTTATGTCTGTTCCACTACCACCAGAGGGTTGCAGGAGCTAAAAACTTTTTAAATTGCTATTTCTGTGATACTGAAAAGGCTAGAAACTTTAAATATGACATGGTAGTTACTTATAAAATATAAATGCCCTCGAAGGAACGTCGAAAATAAATTCGAATTAAAAAGGGGTGAAGCGAAGGGGAGGTGCGAAAAGCATTCTAAAAAAGTTCTAAATTACAATTCTATGCAATTTCAGGGAATATAAACCGATTATAAAAGTAATAGTTGCGAATCAATGGTAATAGTCTCTGATCCTACACAGGCTATATTTTATGCTGGTGATTCTACCACCTGGGGTTCACAGGAACAACAAACGTTCTAAAAAAGGGCTTTAAAAGCTTTTTAAATTACGTTTCTGTGGAATATTAGAAAATAAGAAACCGATTTCAAAATTAATGTTGGCAAATTAATGGTGAAAGTTCCTTTTTTAACATAGCCCTTTATGTTGAGAGAGGTGGTAGGACTTGGAATTTGACATGATGGTTAATTTTAAGATGTAAGAAGATGGTTTCTAAAAAATTCAAAATTTCAAATGAATACTGAAATGAGCGTATTAATTGAGCATAAAAGTTTCAAAATATTTTCTAAATTATCATTTATTTAGTTTTATTTCATTTTATTAATTTAAGTCTCATTTCTGCCTAATTCAGTGTAATAATGATGTTTAATCAAACTGTGTTTTAAATAGTAATTTTTGAATTATTCCTAAAAGTAATAAGTGCCTTTAATAAAAAAAACCTTTTAATAAAATAAAATATTACCTTTTAATAAAATAAAAATTTAGTTGGTAGCTTTTAATAAAAATTAGACATATAAATATCACTTGGCACATTTCAAATATTACGCGAGCAAAGCCGCAGTGTTTGCTAGTATGTAAATATGCATAAAAAGACAATATAACATTAACACATTTTAGTTTCTAAGGTTATTAGTAAATAAAAAGAAATCCATCATTAAGCAAGGGAAATAAATTGTATTTTTTGATCAGATTATTAAAATATCATTTTTTTTTCTGTTCTGTAAAAAAAATTATATGATTGAAAAACATAAATATTCAGTAAAAAATATATATAGGTACATAAGATATATTAAAATTATTTTGTATAAATATGTATATTAATAAATACATACAATCTGTAAAAATGTGAAAAATAGATAACCTTTACTGATAATAGATGGCGCCACGCCTACACTTAAATTGCTAGGATTTTTTGTATGAACACTGGCGTTTCTAAATCTTAAAACTAAAAAACATAAATTTGAGTTACAAATAACTTAATTACATTTATGCAAATAATAGTTCTTATATCAATTTATCCAAATCAAGGGATGAAAATTTCAGAAAAAAAAATTTATTTTATGATTTTTTAATATAAATTCGTAACATTAGTGGCTCAGCCTCATGTAGCAGATGAAAGCAGAAGAATTACATGATCACTTAGGTAGTGTATAGTTATTTTCAATTTAGAACTTAATTGGATAGTTTTTGAGGGTTTGAAACAAAGTTAAAATATTTAAATGTTTTAATATACTTTTACAAATATTTTAAGAGCGGCTTAGACATTAATCTGTATTTTTTTATTAAAGCGTTCAAAGAGTCATTTATTTGTTTGTAGCTTTGCTGGAATTTTTTTCTGAATGACAACAGTGTCAATTGTTTAGATCTGGTTTCTATGCTTATAATAGCTTAATTTTAATTTAGAACTATATACATTATAAATGGATATGATATGCATGTTTTATGTGAAAACATGCTGAACAGACATGATTTCAAGTAGAAGAAATTATCATTTAGGTGTCATATGTTTTACATAAGGCCTAACATGGCATTTAGCTGCACTCGATTTGCAGACCAGAGTGGTTTGCCAGAATGGTTACCTACACTTTTCCAAACTTAAATTTTATTATAATTAGATGTACAGCCTCTATCTCATAAACTCCAGAAAAAAAATATAGGTAGAACAGGATCAAAATTTCTAATTATATATATGTCGTAGGCTAATTGAGAAATTCGGCTCTTTGCAAAGAGCCGGGCTAATTGGAGAATCCATCTTCCTTTTTCCAATTAGCCTGATATTTTTCAGGCTTATTGCAAAGAGCCTAGAAAGCGTTAGGCTAATTGAAAAATGACCACTTATTATCCGATCAGGGTGATATTTTTAGCTCACAGGCTATGAGAGCCTGAGAGCTTATGTGCCCGCCGATTCTGTATGTACGTACATACGTAACGCGATAACTCTTGATAGGAAAATCCGATTTGCTTCAATTTTTTTTTCTAGGTTCATTCTGTTAAGGTGCTTCCCTGATTAGTTTTTGGGGTTCATTGGTTAAGGATAAATTAGGAAAAGGGGGGCTAGTCTCCCCCCTTAATTTATATAAATGGGTTTTTCATGCAGAAATATTAGATTTCCTCCAAATTTGGTATACCGGTTTATTATGTTAAGCAGCTTCCCTAATTACATTTGGAAGATCATTATTATGTATAAAGGGGGGAAAGGGGGGCAATTGCCTCTCCCCTTAATTTAGATAAATGCGTTTTTTCATGTAGAATTATTCGATTAGCTCAAATTTGGTATACTGGTTTATTATGTTAAGGAGATGGCTTGATTAGATATGGAGGTTCATTAGTTAAGTATAACGGGAGGAAAGGGGGGCTAGACCCCCCCCCCCCTTAATTTAGATAAATGGGTTTTCATGCAGAGTTATTTGATTTGCTCCAAATTTCGTATACCGGTTTATTATGTTAAGGAGCTTCCCTGATTAGATTTAGAGGTTCATTAGTTAAGTATAAAGGGAGGAAAGGGGGGCTAGACCCCCCCTTAATTTAGATAAATGGGTTTTTCATGCAGAGTTATTCGATCTGCTCCAAATTTCGTATACCGGTTTATTATGTTAAGGAGCTTCCCTGATTAGATTTGGAGGTTCATTAGTTTAGTATAAAGAGAGGAAAGGGGGCTAGACCCCCTCCCCCTTAATTTAGATAAATGGGTTTTTCTTGCAGATTTATTCGTTTTGCTCCAAATTTCGTATACCTGTTTATTATGTTAAGGAGCTGCCTTGAATAGATTTGGAGATTTATTGGTTAAGTATAAAGGAGGGACAGGGGTTAGTGTCCCCTTAATTTAGATAAATAGGTTTTTCATGCAGAATTATTTGATTTGCTTCAAATTTGATGTACCAGTTTATTACGATATGGCTTCCTTCATTTGATTTGGAGGTTCATTGGTTAAGTATAAAAGGAGGGAAAGGGGGGCAATTGCACTTCCCCTTAATTTAGATAAATGGGTTTTCATGCAGAATTATCTAATTTAGTTTAATTTTTTTTCTAGGTTCATTCTAATAAGGAGCTTTTCTGATTAGATTTGAAGTTCATTGGTTCAGCATAAAGGGAGAAATGGGGGAGCTAATACTCCCCCCTAATATAGTGAAATGGTTTTTTCATGCAGAATTATCTGATTTCTTCAAATTTGGTATACCAGTTTATTATGTTAAGTAGCTTTCCTGATTAGATTTGGAGGTTCTTTGTTTAAGTAGAAAGGGGGGCAACGGGAACTAATCCCTTCATTTATTTTTCGAGGGGCATTATTCTTTGAAATAAGAGTATAATATACAATTAGTGTGAATAGACTGTGAGCTCGATGCCATCAGTTTAACTGGGCAATTTTCTTTTTATTAGGTTTATTAACGCATAACCCTACCAAAACCCAAAAAATAAATTACAACAGACCGTAACCCGATCCGAGCAAGACAAAATAATTTCAGTCTACATGCAACCCGACCCGAACTTGAGAGTTCCATTTGAAAAAACCCGAAATTCCGAACCAAATCTGATAACCAACAAAAATATTCCAAAGATCCATAACCGGATCTGAACAAGACAAATTAGTTTCCGTGGACATGCAACGCTTTCCATTCAAAGTCAACCTGAAACCTGTCCCGAACGAAATCTTAACCGACAAAAATATTCCAAAGAACTATAACCCGAAGCAAGCCAGACAAAATAATCTCCATCCACCGGCAACCCGATCCGAACCTCAAAGTTCTAATTGAACTCAATCCGAAACCTGGTTGTGGTTGGTTTTCAGGTTGACTTCAAATGGAACCTTCAAGTTCGGATCCGGTTGAAAAAAAATTAAACCAAATTAGATAATTCTGCATGAAAACCCATTTATCTAAATTAAGGGGAGGGGCAATTCCCCCCCTTTTATACTTAAACAATGTACCTCCAAATCAAATGAAGGAAGCCATATCGTAATAAACCGGTATACGAAATTTGGAGCAAATCGAATAACTCTGCATGAAAAACCCATTTATCTAAAATAAGGGGGGGGGGTCTAGCCCCCTTTTCTCCCTTTATACTTAACTAATGAACCTCCAAATCTAATCAGGTAAGCTCCTTAACATAATAAACCGGTATACGAAATTTGGAGCAAATCGAATAACTCTGCATGAAAAACCCATTTATCTTAATTAGGGGGGGGGGGTCTACCCCCCCTTTCCTCCCTTTATACTTAACTAATGAACCTCCAAATCTAATCAGGGAAGCTCCTTAACATAATAAACCGGTATACGAAATTTGGAGCAGATCGAATAACTCTGCATGAAAAACAGATTTATCTAAATTAAGGGGGGTAGCCCCCTTTCCACTTAAATAATGAGCTTCCAAATCTAATCAGGGAAGCTCCTTAACACAATAAACTGGTATACCAAATTTGGAGCAAATCGAATATTTCTGCATGAAAAAAACATTTATATAAATAAAGGGGGGGGGACTACCCCCCTTTATCCTTAACCAATGAACCCCAAAAACTAATGAGGGAAGCACCCCATCAGAATGAACCTAGAAAAAATTTTTTTAAGCAAATCGGATATTTCTATCAAGAGTTATCGCGTTACGTACATACGTATGCATGTACGTACACACGTACATACAAAATCGGCGGGAACATAAGCTCTCAGGCTTTGATAGCCTGTGAGCTAAAAATATCACCCTGATCGGATAATAAGGGGACATTATTCAATTAGCCTAATGCTTTCTAGGCTCTTTGCAATAAGCCTGAACAATATCAGGCTAATTGGGAAAAGGGAGATGGATTCTCCAATTAGCCTGCGACATATACACATATGTATCGGTTTTTATATTCGAGTTAAGTTACACCTAAGAATATATAATGCGATAATTTAAAAATGCATGAATTTGGTACTGTTTAAGGAAATGAGAATTGACAAATCGGCTACTTAATTGGCAGATAAAATTTAGTGCAGTTTATTAAAAAATGTCTTGTTTATTAGTTTTCATTCTGTTTTTAGATTCAAAGGCAGATAAAACTTTTTCACTGAAGTTCAATAAGTCATTTCCTTGGATAAAAATTGCAACAATCTCTTCATACTTATATTTTGTAGGAGTTTCTGTTATCATCTGGAATGAAACTTTTTCGCTTAAGAAAATGTCATCGATTACAGAAGGAAAATCTTCTAATAAACAGCACTTTGTTCCTCAAAATGGTGATAAAGAAAAACATTCCTCCATAGATACAAAAGAAAAAGTTTTTATTTGTGAAGTATGTTCCAAAGGATTTTCTCAGAATGGTAATCTAAGAAAACATCTCTTGACACATACAGGGGAAAAACCTTTTGTTTGTGAAATATGTTCCAAAGGATTTTCTCGTAATAGTCATCTAAGCCGTCATCGCTTGACACATACAGGTGAAAAACCCTTTATTTGTGAAATATGTTCTGGAGGATTTTCTCAGAGTAGTGATCTAAGAATCCATCTCTTGACACATACAGGTGAAAAACCCTTTATTTGTGAAATATGTTCCAAAGGATTTTCTAAGAATAGTAATCTAAGCCGTCATCGCTTGACACATACAGGTGAAAAACCCTTTATTTGTGAAATATGTTCCAGAGGATTTTCTCTGAGTAGTGATCTAAGAATCCATCTCTTGACACATACAGGTGGAAAACCATTTATTTGTGAAATATGTTCCAAAGGATTTTCTAAGAATAGTGTTCTAAGAAGCCATCTCTCGACACATACAGGTGAAAAACCCTTTATTTGTGAAATATGTTCCAAAGGATTTTCTCATAATAGTAATCTAAGAAAACATCTCTTGACACATACAGGTGAAAAACCCTTTATTTGTGAAGTGTGTTCCAAAGGATTTTCTCGTAATAGTAATCTAAGAAAACATCTCTTGACACATACAGGTGAAAAACCCTTTATTTGTGAAATATGTTCCAAAGGATTTTCTAAGAATAGCACTCTAAGAAGCCATCTCTTGAACCATGCAGGACAAAAACCTTTTATTTGTGAAGTATGTTCTAAAGGTTTTTCTCAGAATAGTAGTTTAAGAACACATCTCTTAATACATACAGGAGAAAAACCTTTTATTTGTGAAGTATGTTCCAGAGGATTTTCTCTGAATAGTGTTCTAAGAAACCATCTCTTGATACATACAGGAGAAAAACCTTTTATTTGTGAAGTTTGTTCCAAAGGATTTTCTCAGAATAGTAATCTAAGAACACATCTCTTAATACATACAGGAAAAAAAACTTTTATTTGTGAAGTATGTTCCAAAGGATTTTCTCAGAATAGTAGCCTAAGAAAACATCTTTTGACACATACAGGTTAAAAACCTTTGTTTGTGAAATATGTTCTAAAGGATTTAATGATAAGAGTATTCTAAGAAGCCGCCATCTCTTGAATCATACAGGAGAAAAACCTTTTGTTCGTGAAATATTTTCCAAAGGATTTTCTCAGAAGAGTGATTTAAGAAGGCATTGTTTGACTTGATTTAGAACACAGAAAACCTTATCTTTGTGAAATATGTTCCAAACGATTTTCTGATTATTCTCATCTGAGAAAATATTATTTGTCTCAATACCAAATAGACATTTCCTGAAAATATATATTTGTATTTCCAAAATTGAGTATGAACCCTGTATATGTCATTGCATTTACTATTATCACATCTCTTGTGTTTTAGCATTTAGTAATAAAATAAAAAAAAAAATTCTAAATCCTCAAAAATTTTCCTCAACTTATTATGTTTTTGGTAATAAGCAAATAACTCCTGGCTCATTAGGTTACAGTAAACCTTTATGTAAAATTATCTTTGATAGTTACTTTTGATTTTTTTTAAATTTCCCTTTAACCCTGCAAAACCTGGTAAGTTTTGTTAGAAATTAAAACTCTTGGTGGTTAACACCAATTAAAAGGATGATATTTGACCGAAAAATAATAATAAAAAAAATTCTGATGCCAGGTTATGTGAAGGGAGGATCCACACAATTGTGTGGTGCAGGCTCAACTTTAAATCACATAAAAAGAGGAAAATGTATTTTTTCCCCCTTAGGATCACCTACACAATTGTGTAGGTCAGGTCCTAAAGGAATAAAGTATATTTCCCAAAAATTAAATATTATTCTGATCCAAACGGATAAATCGTACCTTAATATCTTGAGCAATAGAAAAGGATTTATTGAAGCAATACTTTTGAAAAAATATAAGAAGTGTCCTAAAAATATATTTGTGTGCAAAAAAAATCTTACTCATTGGTTAAATTTTCTTAAGAAATTGCCCAAGGATTTAAATGAAGCTTGTCCCATTATCATGTGAAAAGAAATTACAGGGTGATCTTCCAAGACCCCTCCCCCCAAGCTCTGCACAGCCTGATTGCTCACTTGGAGTTCATAAGAAATACCCGAAGAACTATACTTCAGTGATATATAGGTTTTTGAGAAAAATGTGAAAAAATATATGACATCATGTCTGGTGCAAGAACGAAAAACTTTAAACATGAACATTGGTGTCTACATATGTTTACAAAGGAAAATATTGTCCACCGTGCTTATTGCATGTGTATACAATAAATGGTTGATTGCACATATTGCAGCAGAGAACTGGAAATGAATAGCTACTTGATGCAACCTTTTAAATATGATTCAAATGAGCGCTTGACATCATTCCAAGGCATCGAAATGCATGGTGGATATTTTGCATATCTTCATCTGCAAATGTATACAAATTCCAATGTTCATGTTCGCAACAAGTTTTTTTCCTTGTGCCAGATAGGACATTATATGCTTCTTTCACAGTAAGTCTGAATTTTTAATTACCTGAATTTTTATTCACATTGCTAAGAAGGTGTAAAGACAGCAAAATTAAAAAAGCATCCAGGCCAGGGTTTGAACCTGGGTGTTTGGTTCAGATTCCCCCCCCCTCCCCTTCCAATGCTCTTCCATCTGAATGACATATCTAGGCTGCCTCCTTTTACTCTATATGTTTGATTAGGCTGCAGCTGCAAACCACTGTGGTACTAATTGTGGTTGATGACATTATCACCTTTAGTGCTGTGGTTCACGTGATGTCTGGTCACAATAGACTCGAACCTGCCAATTCTCGTCAGATGGCTTCAGGGTCCTGAGTCTAACGTGTCTCACTTTTCAATGTCTTTCATTTAATGAATTTCACTGTCCAGTGACATCCTTTCAGGTTTTTTGTCTGATCCAATCAGTTGTCTGTATATTGACCTCCAACAGACGTGCAGAATGCCACTCTCTGCAAATTCCGCAGCAATCATGTCTGCTTCATTTGAAAATTTTGACCAGAGTTAAGGAAATTTAATAGATATCGCACTGAAATGTTAAAACATATCATTTTCAATTGTTAGTGCTACATAAATATGCAATTGACACCTGTAAAGCAAGTAGTATGTGGACATTCTCCCCGACCCAGTAAATTTGGGTCCACAAACAATTCTAACTCTATTTTGTTAATTTTTTTTTCATGTAGTTTTTTTTTCTATGTTTTGAATAGCATGTGCACAAAATTTGAAGATCATATACACAGTAAATCAATATATAGAGATGTCGAAGTAGGAGTGTTTTAATGATGGTCACTCTGTATATAATTTGTTAATTTTCAGGTTTTTTAATGTTTAAGAGAAACTTGCAAAATGTGGATAAGCCAGTTTCCTGAATATCCGACTTCATTTTTAGGATCTCTCCTTTAAATGGATTCGTCTGTTATGCAAAATATACAACATTAATTTTTTTATTCATTGCAACCTTCCTGTTTTCTACAATTATCTGTCTTCAGATTGTAGATAAAAGTTATAAATTCTTAAGATTGCCAATTGAAATGTGCAGAGATCAGACAACAGTGTATTCCTGGTGATTTGATGCTGGGCTGTGTAACGAATTCGGTTCATTCAAACTCGGCTGGATATTTGGATGGAAATGGCTAAAGAGAAATTTTCAGCTGCGTTCAGCATTTCTTAGCTGAACTCAATTTCAGCAAACTTCCCAACATAGTTCAAAAGTGTTTGTGAAATCTGTCTGATCTCCAAATCATGTAAATAGACTCGGACTGCTATGCAATCGGTATATCGGCGCCTCAGAGCAACAGTAGGACATCTAGTAATAATAAAAAAAAAAATGAGATGTCTGACTGACTGCTATGAGAAACTGTCTTTGCATCGAGTGGAACAACTTCTGAACACACAAAGTTATGTTTAAAACTATATATCAGATGTGTTTTATAAAAATTCCCTACTGTTCCACTAGAGGAAGACACAGTTTTCAGACCTACCAACTGCTACGAAAAAATCGTAGTTGCTACGATTTGGACCTATAAACTACGATGCTACGAAAATCGGTCTTAAACTACGATTTTTTGCAAAAAACACAAACGCATTTTTTGTTTCTAGTAGCGATTTTTATCCCGCGCAGCATATTTTTCAGGAGTGATTCTGTTACGAAATTTCTAAAATTTCAAAGTATTCATTTCTGAAGGTTTAAAAAAATGGCCATTAGTATGAAAAAAATCTGAGCTGCAAATCAAACTTCTTAACATAAAACACTCTTTATGTATATTAACCAGGAGTGTATCGTGTTTCTGAAAATATTTATGCAGGACTTCCCTTCCTTAGAAACAAGGGTACCATTTTAAGAATTTCTGAAATGGGGGGGGGGGGGGGAGTTCTTTGAGGGCAAAGTTTGAAATATTGTGCAAAATCGCTCAATTTGCGAATTTCATCAAAAGTTCATGGTAAATAATGCGGATTTCAACAAAGAATCGTAATAGAAAAATGTAAATTACGATTGTGGGAAAAAACATGTGAATATTTTGAAATGATCGCGGGAAAAAAACCGCGAATTTCGTCAAAATTTACTGCACTGTGCTAAAAAATTGGAACCAGACTCCTTTTACAAATGTAATAAAAAAAAAAATTCTGCAAAACAAAAAGAAACACTAACCATCGTATAAAAAGTTTCAGAGGAAAAAATTTACTATATTGAGTTAAAAGACTGAAACCTTATTCGTTTTACGAATGCGCTTCAAAGCGCGTCAAAAGAGGGCTGCGTAACACGAAGAACCAACCAACCAACCTCCATATTAATTTAAATTTTGTGTGCTACGATATCTCATTTTCAAAGGTTGGCAGGTCTGAGTTTTTCATAGCAGTCAATCAGACCATCTCGTTTTCGATTATTACTCGATGTCCTACTGTTGCTCTGAAGTGACGATCTGTTACTGGGCATATTACTGTGGCTTGTTGGATATTCAAAATGACGTGTGTAGCATAAATGGTTCCTTTACAGGGACATTCCAAGGAATTTCCTTACATTATTGTCTATGGGAGGGGGAGGAAATCTTTTTCAATGTATCTTAATGATATTATACAGTCAACTGCCTCTAGTCTGCAACACTATAACCTGCACTATGTTTCAGATGTAAACAAACAAAATATTTTTTAAACAGGATAACGTACACTTTGACTGGAAAAAAATTGACTGATCGGATGAATTTATTAACAATTTTAATAAATTTTAAATGCATTACAAATTTTAGTGCATTTCTGCATTCATTAGAAGGAAATGTTCTGTGTAGCTTGTAAATAACTATTAGACTGCTATATTCTGAATGTATTTGTTGGATACATAAAAGGGGAAATGGACTCTATTCCAAACCTGGGTTCGAGGCTGAAAAAAGCCACATGATACCGGTCACTTACCCAAAGAACTTCTAACTGATAAGAATGAAAGCTACTACTGCTATCCTTATGATCTGTTTCGGGAATTTATATTGCATCTACGGAGCTTTCCCTTCTTTACATTCGAAGGTTTTACGTTGACCACGTGATTGTGAGAGGGTTTAGATATCTCTTGGGGATAAATATCTTAGTTTTTTAGAAAACAAACTTTTGTTACTGATCAAGAAATTCTGAATCTTAAAAAGCTTCAAGATTAAATTGCAGAGCATAATTTAAAAGCTATAAAGCAAACCATTATCACTGCGATGTAAGTCCAAATATTCGAATGTTAAACAAAGAAATGACCTATAATCTACAAAATTCTATAATCCACAAAACCCTTGGTCGCGACTTGTGCAGATTCGAGAGATTGTACTGCATTTCAAACATTTTAAGTTTGTATATCTCACTGAGATTTACTGCAAGATATTTACTTTAGAACAGGGTGTGCATAGCACATTTATCGTTTGTTTACAGGGACACACAAAAGAATTCTGTTACAATACCGTTTGTGGGCGATCATGGCTGGAAAGGCATTTTCAATGTTTTTATGTGTTTTTAAATGCAACCATTTTTTTTTCCAAAACACCATCAACTGTTTTAATAGAGATGGACGTGACCTCGGGAATTACGACATTCCTCTGTCAAAGGGAAATGATTCATTACCTAACTACCCAGTGGCTTTCTTAAATAATATATAGATATTAAGTATCAGAAAATGCCTCAAGTCTTTCAGTCAAGTCAATAATTAGAATCTTAAATTTTTATCCTTACCCTATTATAGATTACCTCATCTACTATACATATAAAACGCAAATGGAAATATCATTCTGAATGCTTATAACTCACGTTCTGATAAATAGCACATAGTTCTGCGTTACTCAATTCTAGAGCTATGGAAGAAAAGTGTGTTATTAAGTTAATCCAATTATGAAAGTCTATTATTAAAGAAATTATTTAAAGAAAAAAATCCTACTGAACGGATTTTGATGGGAGTTACACTATTTGTAACATAGATTATGGGAAAAAAAATAAAAATTATGTATACAGTTTGCATAACTCACATTCTAGGTGAGCTGAGGCACAGGTAAACACTAGTCTATAGAATAAAAGAATTTTTGAGAAACATGTTGTATAACATCTTCTACTTAAATTATAGAAATATAGGTACTGTTATGTTAACAAAGTGCCATTGAGTGCCAAATTTTTTTAAATCTCGCTAACCTTTTTTTTCTCTCTAACTTTCTAACATTAGCCAATAACAAATTGTCAATAATTTAACATTGCAATGGCAGATATAACTCGCTTTGAATGAATGAATCAAAATATTTTGACAAAAAATAAATAAAATAAAAGTTTGATAATTTTTATTATCTCTCTATTCTAAAAAAAAGTAACTACCGCTGTCACCGCCGCCGCCGGTTTTGAATTTTTTGTGACCGGAGGTCTTTCTTCGTTAATATTAAACAAAATATTGCATACAAAAATATGAAAATCGGTGGAATTATAGAGAAATGTTTGATAAACACGCTGATGCAGACAGTTTTCAAATCGAAGAAATATTTAAAGAGATATTTAATGCTAAAGTTGGACAAAATCGTTCCATTAAAAAAGTTTTATAGGAGCAAAAACTGTACATCGGAATTTAATAATTTTTAGATCATTTTATGCGTCAGAATTTTCCGGTGTGCAGACTGCACTCAGTTTATTAATTTGACTCATTTTTTGAGGTTTTATTTCTATTTTAAATTCACATTTTCAGCATTTCGAGAGATATTTTTTACTTATTTTAGAAAATTGTACTAATTTAATCTGTTGCCAAAAGTATAAACAGCGGAAGCAATAATGTTTGCTTCAAATTAAAAATTTATTTTGCACGTGACTATTATAAACAAGAAAATTTAAAAAGCAGGAACTCACTGAAAATGATCATAAAAACCATATTACGCGTGAATTTTAAAAGTGAAAGAATGTTGTAAAATAATAAATTCATTAACATGCGTTAGAAGTCTTAAATAGGAGAAATTACGTCACATTTACGTCACCTTACACATTACGTAAAATGAACAAAAAATAATATTGCAAAACTGTTTAAATTTAAAAATTGCGCGAGACATTTATGTAATATTTTAAGATGATATTTTCAACTATTTTTATTATGATAGCGCAAATAATATTTCATTTCTAACAAAATCATTTTCACGTGAATAGTAAAAGGAGAAAGAAAAGTTTAGTGAAAATTACGTCAGATTAAAAACGATACATTTAAAGTGTCATTAAAAAAAAAAAAAAAACTTTCTTTTCGCTTTGCTAAAAAATACCGGGAGGCAGAGACTCTGTTTATTTAATTCATTTTATATTAGCTTATTTTGAAATGTCAACTGATTTTATTTAATCAAAGACGGAAACAGCCATTGTATCATTTAACAGCCGCTGATTTGGCTTTAAAATTCCCCAATCAAAGAGAAATGAATAGAAACCCGTTTATAGGGAGATCGCCACTGTTTTTAAACTTATAATTCAATCTTCCGAAATATTTTTTAAGCCGATCAAATTAGCGTGCATTTAGAGTCTGCGGTGTCTGAACGGGGGGTTGACGAGCGTAGCTCGTAGGGGGCAGCGCCCCCTAGTAATATGTTAAAAAACTTCGTTAAAAAATAATGATAAAGTACATAAACAGACACCTATGTATCCATACAAATAACAAAATATCACGTAATCGGGTCCATTCATAGACTTCTCATATAACTTCTTATCTTTACTCTGAGGGTCCATTTATTATTAGGCTTAGTCAATAACAAGAACTTTTAAATAAAAAATAACATAAACAAGAAACATTTTATTTCAGAATGAAAGCATCGTGTCTAATTTTATATACACGAATATAGAAGCTTATGTTATTTAATGTCCCTTAATATCATTTTGATTTTTTTTAAATGGACCGTTAGTTGCTCTTCTTCCGAGTCTTCTTCGCATAAATTCAGCTAAGGGTTGCTATTCAAAAGATGCAAATTGAAACAAGGTTTGGCGAGGTATCACTGGCAACTAACTCGAGTTAAATTTTTTTCATGTAAATTTTTCATACATTTAACTTTCTGGCAAGGCATAATAAAGCAAGGTAAAATAAATTTATGGCTGTCTTTGAATACTTTTGAGTACGCATCTTATTTTTTAAAGCAATTTATCTATAATTTATCCCACGGTGACGTCAGCTGCCCTAGCCTTGAAGCGTCCTCTGTAGACTGTTAAGAGAATGGCAACATCATTTTAGAATAATCGAGCTTCAATCGATATCTTTTGATCAATTCGATTCATATGAATCATCGAATGTGTTATCTTTGTTCTCGTATGTTATATTTTTTTATATTACTAGGGGGCTCGGCCCCCTACGAGCTACGCTCGCCAACCCCCGTCCAGACACCGCAGACTCTAAATGCACGCTAATGTGGTCGGCTTTAAAAAGATTTCGAAAGATTGAATTATAATTTAAAAAACAGTGGCGATCTCCCTATAAACGGATTTCTATTCATTTCTCTTTGATTGGGGAAATTTTAACGCCAAATCCGCTGCGGTACTACTTGATTATCCCGTCGACTAATTTCGCCAAATTATATAAATCGCCAAACTACTCGCCAAATTATACAAATTGACATAACTTTTATTTTAAATATACGAAAGAACAAGTAAATTAGTACAACATTAATAAAAATACAAATAAAACGTCGAAATAAAAATAACTTGATGACGTAGGCACGTGTAACAACATTTCAAAATAAGCTAATATAAAAGGAATTAAGTAAACAGAATCTTTGTCTCCCGGTATTTTTTAACAAAGCGAAAAGAAAGTTCTTTTAAATGAGACATTTTAAATTAATCGTTTTTAATCTGACGTAATTTTGACCAAACTATTCTTTCTCTTTTTAATATTCACGTTAAAATACTTGTGTTAGAAATAAAATATTATTTGCGCTTTCCTAAGAAAAATAGTTGAAAGTATCCTCTCAAAATATCAAATAAATGTCTAGCGCAATTTGTAAATTTAAACCATTTTGCAATATTATTTTGTGTTCATTTTATGTAATAACTGTAATGTGACGTAAATATGACGTAATTTCTCCTATTTAAGACTTCTAACGCATGTTAATAAATTTATTATTTTACAAATTCCTTTCTCTCTTAAAATTCACGTGTAATTATAGTTTTTATGACGTAATTTTTAATAAGTTCCTGCTTTTTGTACATAATTATTTAATTCTAATTCCAAATGTTTTTTTCTGTTTATAATAGTCACGTGTAAATAAATTTTTAATTTATTACACGTATAAATATTTTTTTTAAGCAAACATTATTGTTTCCGCTGTTTATACAGTTGGCAACAGTTTAAATTAATATCACTTTCTAAAATCTGTAAAAAATATCTCTCGAAATGCTGAAAATTTGAATTTAAAATAGATATAAAACCTCGAAAAATGAGTCAAATTAAAAAAATAAATCAATTCTGCACACCGTGAAATTATAACGTATAAAATGAACTAAAAATTATTAAATTCCGATGTATAGTTTTTGCTACTATAAAACTTTTTTATTGGAACGATTTTGTCCAATTTTAGCATTAAATATCTCTTAAAATAATTCTTCGATTTGAAAACTGTCTGCATCAGCGTGTTTATCAAACATTTCTGTATAACACTACCGATTTTCATATTTTTGCATGCATTATTTTTCTTAATATTAACGAAGAAATACCTCCGGTCACAAAAAATTCAAAACCGGCGGCGGCGGTGACAGCGGTAGTTACTTTTTTTTAGAATAGAGAGATTTAATCCCAAATAGCAGGTTAGTACCGAAAATAATACTTTTTACTTATATTGTATTGGATTATATTATTATTCATTATGTAATCTAACAGATTATTAACAAGTTGTTTTCAAAAGTATTTTTTCATAAAAATTGCGTCATTGATGCAAACTAACTAACGAACAAAAATAAGTCCTTTTTAAAATAGTAACATTTGTTTTTTACCGTTAACATTTTACCGTTGCAACTAAATACATTACCATTTAAAAAGCTTTTTAATTATATCTGTAACAGAAAAAAATTGCTTTGTATTGAAGTATTTGTAAAGGTATTCACACAGGCATATTTGGCTTTCAAGTATGGGGCGCTGAAAACCAATGCTTGCAAAATACTCAAAGTATTTAGAAGACTCTTTCATGGAGGCCCTTTTTTTTTGTGTGTGTGTGTGGGGGGGGGGGGGATCTCCGTTTACTTACCACGAACAAAAGAATATTCACCTCTTGCTCATACTTTTATTGTGCAAATGCGTAATAGGTATTTGCGACTCTTACTTAATATTTGAATAACCCTTTTGTTATTTTGTAGCCATCAATGTGTATTTAATTGGTGTTGTATATCTGTTTTTGGGATGAGTTCCATATCCTGTGCCGCTTGGCGAAAAAAATCTCGCCAACTTCTCCAAGATGGCGGAAAAACACCATTTCTAAATCTTTGTTATTTATAAATCAATGATTTTGCAATATTTTAAAAAATAGAAAATGATGTAAAAACATGGATTTATAATTAGCATAAAGATTTAAAAACGAAGTTTCTGCACCATCTTGGAAAATTTCTTCCGATACAATTGCACAAATTTTAGAGCAGTATTCTAAATAAATCTAAACAAATGTGCTTGAGATTAATACTTGTTATTGTCAGGGGGGCAGAGCCCCCCTGAACCCCCCATTCTTAAAACATTTTCGACAATAAAAAAGAGAAACAGGCCAGAAACTTTTTATAAATTTCAACAGTTTTTCAAAAACTATTATTTTTAATGCAGGTAAATCTCGCGAACAACTGCCAAAAAAAATTTATTAAATCATACAAAAATAATTTTAAAATGATTAAACATACACACACACAAAAAAAAAAAACAATCAGCAAGAATTTAATGTTTACAAAAAGGACACGAAAGAAGCTCATATTTGACTTTCAAGTTTGGGGCGCTGAAAACTAATTCATTCAAAATACTCAAAATATTTAGAAGTCACATTCATAGAGGAATTGGGGGTACTCTGTTTACTTTCAATAAACAAAAAATAAAAAAGAACTGTCTTAAATGTTCCTTGAATAATCTCTGAAAAGTCAACTTTCTACATAAAAAGGCACCACTATTTCTGAATGTGGATTACATTTCTAGGTAACTATTACATCTGCAGATCAAGGGTTCATCTAGTCTCATTTTTATACTGAATTTGTTTTATTTAATTTGTTAATGATAAACAGCATTTATCGAATAATTATTACATTAAACACAAAATGATTCATCTTTAATAAACAGCAAATTCAGTTTATTTAATAATAAACATTCAACTTCCAGTTTCATTCCTCTCGCATTAGTTCCTATTTACTGGTTTCATGTTGTTCTGAAAATACTCAACGCTCGCTCGTTGTAATGAAAAAAGATTGTTTATATTTTTTGTGAAAATTGCGTTACTTACTTATGTCACATCCGGTCCAAGTCATAGTCACTGCAACTGCACCAATAGTGGCAACAAAAATATTAATTACAGTAACCCTTATTATTATTATTAATTTATTTTAAATTATGTTTTTCAATTTAACTGCATAGTAAACATTATACCTATAATATAATTATACAGGGTGATTCATAAAAGATGGGCAGAACTTTAAGGGGTTATAGTACACTTAAAGACAAATAATATTAAATAGGAGACTAAGGGTCCCAGACGTATTCCCAAGGAGATAGGGGGCATTAAAGTTTAGGGTCCGAAATTTCAAATGATTATAAAACATGGAAAAATTGGTCGATTCGTTTGCGGTTTTTGCAAAAAATTTTCTTTATGCCAGTATTTTCTTGAAATAAAATTTTAAAGTTCAATTTCAAAAAATGCCGATAGGGGGCGCTTTAGACTTTGGAGTAACAAACAACTATTTTTTAACGTTATTTTTTGTATTTCTTTAAATGATTTCGAAAGCTTAGACTTAAACTTAAATTTTCAGCTCAAAATCTGAATCGCTGAGCGTGGTTCAGTAGCGAGGGGAGGGGGTTCAAATTTCAACTTCTGAACATAGTTCAGTTTGCACTACTTAACCATGCCCAACGATTCTGTGCTGTGATACGAGGCAAAAATACAACTTTCGTCAAGGACTGCATAGTCGGAATTCACTCATAAAGGCACTGGCACAGTTGGAAACGTCGCTCATGCAAACGTTAAAGCTCCATTCCTGATGCTAGTCACCGGGTGAAGAAGGAAACAGAAAGTATGCAAATGTCAAATGGGGAAGATGAAGAACACGTATGCAAAATTTCGACACGATTCAGGCATAAAAACCACTGAACGGTGAGTCAAGTGTAAGTCGCTGTAGTAATGAATCGGAAGATGGTGCCCTTCACGAATAAGGAAAAGGCTGAGATGCATTTAATTTACGGAGCGGCAGATGGAAATGGTGCAGAGGCACAACGAATGTACGGAGAGCGATTTCCCAACAGGCGGTTGCCTAACCGCAAAACTTTCGAGCGCTTGCACAGACAGTTGTGTGAGACGGGATCATTTCTCGCTTCCCGGTCGAATGCAGGTCGTGCAAAAAAGGACGAATCAGTAGTTGTTGCAGAAGCCATTCTGGATGTAGTAGCGGCGCAGCCAAGTACAAGTACACGAACAGTGGCTAGGCAGGTGGATACCTCACAGTCCATGACTTGGAGGGTACTGAAGGATGAACATTTGCTCCCGTTTCATGTGCAACGAGTCCAGAAACTGTCTCCAGGGGATTATCCAAATCGTATTGAATTCGCCCGCTGGTTTCTGCAGCAGAACGCGCTAAATCCACATTTTGGACGAACTGTGCTTTTAACCGATGAATGTACCTTCACACGTGAAGGTACATTTAACACACACAATGCACATGTATGGGCGGATGTCAATCCACATGCTACGTATCCACATGCTCATCAGAGACGCTTTTCCATCAATGTTTGGGCAGGAATCCTCGGAGACCACCTAATCGGACCGTACCTTCTTTCTGAACGCCTCAACGGTAAAACATACCTCACATTTCTGCAACATGTGCTGCCAGACCTGTTAAACGTTGTTCCTCCACGCATCCGGCGGGTCATGTGGTTCCAGCACGATGGAGCGCCAACCCATTACGTACGAGACGTCCGCAACTATCTGGACATCACATTTCCGAACAGATGGATTGGTCGAGGTGGTCCTGTTGCTTGGCCTGCTCGCTCGCCAGATCTTTCACCCCTCGATTTCTTTTTTTTGGGACGATTGAAGGCTCTTATGTATGAGACACCCATTGAATCCCCCGAGGAACTGGTTGCCAGACTTTCCGCCGCTGTAGGGGAAGTGCTCGAAAAGCCTGATGTTTTCGCGAATGTTCGCCGTTCCATTCTTCGCCGTTGTTCTGCGTGCATAACCTCTGGTGGTCACAATTTTGAACATTTATTGTAATTACATGTTAATAAATATGCTTTGGTAACATAATCCTAATTTGTGTCTTTTTACCTCGTATCACAGCACACAATGTGTGGACATGGTAAACTGAACTGTGCTCAGGAGTAGAAATTTCAAACCCCTCTCCCCAGAAACTTAACCACGTCTAACGATTCAGATTTTGGGCTGAAAATTTAAGTCTAAGCTTTAGAAAGCATTTAATGAGACACAAAAAATAACGGTATAAAATAGTTGTTCGTTACTCCAAAGTCTAAAGCGCCCTCTATCGGAATTTTTTGAAAATTTTCTTTAAAATTTATTTTCAAGAAAATACTGACATAAAGAATAATTTTAGCAAAACGCGGCAGTAGTTAGAGCCTAATCTACGACACAAAGATCGGGAATAACTGATTTTTGTTCTGGGGGGAGAAGGGTTTCAAATTTCAGTTTACGCTACTTAACTACTCGTTAGGACTCAGATTTTTAGATCAAAATTTAAGTTTAAGTCTAAGCTTTCGAAATCATTTAAAGAAATACAAAAAATAACGTTAAAAAATAGTTGTTTGTTACTCCAAAGTCTAAAGCGCCCCCTATCGGCATTTTTTGAAATTGAACTTTAAAATTTTATTTCAAGAAAATACTGGCATAAAGAAAATTTTTTGCAAAAACCGCAAACGAATCGACCAATTTTTCCATGTTTTATAATCATTTGAAATTTCGGACCCTAAACTTTAATGCCCCCTATCTCCTTGGGAATACGTCTGGGACCCTTAGTCTCCTATTTAATATTATTTGTCTTTAAGTGTACTATAACCCCTTAAAGTTCTGCCCATCTTTTATGAATCACCCTGTATAATGCATGCAATAGAAATATATTATATAACCTATAATATATTTATATTGCATGATATTTCAGAGTTTCACACAGACAGTTTCAGGAGGGTGCTGCATCCTGCCTGCCCTGATGTTTACAAGATAGCATCCTTTTTGCCCCTCATCCAAAAAATGAGCACCCTTCTTGCCCCCCAGTTGAAAAAAAAGTGTGTTTACTCATAGCTGCCAACTTTTATGCTTTTTTGCTAGCACTAAACTTTAATACAGATTTTCGTCTTGTTTACTCGTGAGATTTCGATGATTAAATAAGATAACATTTACTATAAAATTTTAGTGGTATGAAAAAATCATAAAAGTTGGCAGCTATGCTTTACAACTAAAAAAATTACAGTACAGAACCATTTATCCGGAATGCTTGGGGTCAGATGTATTCCGGATAACTGGTTTTTCTGGTTAACTGGTTGTGCATTAAAGCAGCATCCATTTGATAAGTTTTGTGGAATATGTGTGGTTGTGGCATTATTTCTGATTTTAAATTAGATTACTTGGGTTAAAAATCAATGCAAGAAAGATGAAGAGTTAACCAGAATTTAAAAGGAGGTAATTTATGGGAATTCCTTAGGGAAAAAAAATTCTCCTGTTTCCTCTGCATAAAAATCAAAATATTTAAATTTCAACTAAATATGTTTTCTTTTCAAATACTAGATGTTGTCATCAAATTATACAATTGTTTCAAGCAAAGCCTATGTCAAACTAGCAGTGTATGATCCTTTTTCTGCAAAGATTCTGAAAATAGTCTATCAGAAATATCATTCTGGATAACTGGTTTTCCGGTTAACTGGTTTCCAGATAAATGGTTTCATACTGTACTTGCATAGTAATAATTGACTCATTGTTGTTGTTAAAAGAGTTCCCTGACTATTAAATAGTAAAAGTAGTTTTAAAAATCAAAAGAATGTTTTTGAAAATTGAATAAAGTGCCTTTTTCCCACAAGCAACCCCCTGCCCTTTTTTAAACCTGGGGGAATCTCTGATATTTACATCATATTCATTCTGAAGGACATAACAAACTGTAAAAAATAAAAATACCATCGTTCATATCGTTTTTTACTAAAAGCTGTCAGTGGTGTTTTATATTTTCATATTTAATGAATGTATACACTAAATTACCATTTTTAATACTTTAGTTTGCTTTTATTTATCATTTTTAATGATGTTTTACATGTATTAAATGTACTACATTAAATGATCATTTTGAGCATGATTGGCAATCGACAGCAAAATTGTCCATCGACAATCATTTTTGCCGATCTATCTACCTGGCCCAGATATAATACTTAAGTAGAAACATTTCTTATTATATGAAGTGAGCTGAGCGTTCCTCAACCCTCTGTTATATCGTAGTTTGATTATTGTAACTGCAATTTTAAATCTATTAAATCATGTATAAAAAATAATTAAAGTATTCATTTTGTGGTAATGGTACTTCATAATTAATTTCAACGATTATTTATTCTTATGCATATTTTCTCAATTAAATATAATTCCTGGAAAAAACGCCCTATCAAGTTGGCCTTAAAAAATAATAATAGTAATATTGTAATAATCTCTAATAAAAGTTTTATGCTTGTAGTAAAAGAACATATCTCTAATCATTTATATTCAAATATAGTTTTTATTTTTAAATTGGACAAAAATATTCCTTTTCTAAAATTGGGTTGAACCAAACCTGACTTGCATCGAGTGTTTGATGATCCAATTAATTTCTGTATGTGACAGTTGAATTAAGCCTAAAATACTTTCATACTAAACGACTGCAAACATTCGAAATAAATTCATCAAGTTTAAGGAACGAACATTTTCTAATTCAGATGTATCACACTGACATAATATAACATCAAGAGTAAAAGTATTTACAATTTATCACCCAATAAACGAGCATGTTGCTCTCATCTAAATCTAAAAATCTATTTCAAAAATATTCTCTAAACAATCCTAATGCTTACTGAGTCAAAACAAACAAACAACATAGGTTTTTCAGACGGAAAAGTCGCAGTTACTTTCCTAATGTCGTTGATTTCTAGAATCGTCTGAGTTCAGCTATTAACTTGTGCATTTAATTTTACAATTACAATGTTTGCCGATATGTCATCACTTTTTCCTTGTTTTATCTTTTTTTTAAGGGGGCTCTGCCCCCTACGAGCTATGCTCGCCAACTCCCGTTACGGCACACCAAAATCCAAAAAGCACGCTAATTTGATCGGCTTTAAAAATATTGAATAATAATAAAAAAAAAAAACAGTAGCGATCTCTCTGTAAACGGGTTTCCATTCATTTTCCTTGGATTGGGGATTTTTAAGGCCAAATCTGCTGCTGTTAAGAGATACAATGGCTGTTTTCGTATTTAATTCAAAAAATTAGTTAAACATTTGAAAATAAGCTAGTGTAAAATGAATTAAGTAAACAGTGTCATTGTCTCACGGTATTTTTTAACAGCACTATAAGATAGTTCTTTTAAATAATTCATTTTAAATGTATCGTTTCAAATCTGACGTAATTTACACCAAAGTTTTATTTCTCTTATTAATATTCACGTGAAAATACTTTTGTTGTTAGAAGGAAATATTATTTGCTCTTTCTTCGAATTCACGATAATAGTTGAAAAGATTATCTCAAAATATCTCACGCAAATATATTTTCAATTTAAATTGTTTTGCTATAATTTTTGCTATTTTAAATATGACATAATTTCCTCAAATTACAAGTTTTAACGCATAATAATGATTTTTTTTATTTTAAGATTTTGTATCTCTTTTAAAATTCAAGTGTAAATATGGTTCGGCACAGAAATCATTGGCGCAATTTTTTTCTGAAGTCAATTTCATATACGCAACGGGTACTTAACTGGTGCTAAAGTGTTGCTAATCCCTTGTGCGTAAGAGATTGTGTGTTCGATTCCCGCTGGTTCCATTGCACACACTCTTTGTGTGGAACTCCCAGGGTGTATTTCTCTTGTGTTGTAATATTTTCTTGAGCTATCTTGTCTCCGACTTATAAGTGGGCTCTCATGTCAAGCACACAAGTCGTATGTTTGTTGTATAATAAATAAATAAATAAAGTGTCGTTATTTTGCTTGATATGGTAACCGGATGTTGTTGTTTATGCTATTGATGTTTTCGCCAAATTGGCGTCGGAAAAAAATTGCGCCAATATGTGGCATATATGACATCTGTGACTATGGTTCTTATGACGTAATTTTCCTGCTTTTAACATGTAATCATTTAATTCTAATTTTAAAGTTTTTTTTCTGTTTGTAATAGTCGCATGTAAATAAATTTTTAATTTAAGTAAACATTATTGTTTGCGCTGTTTATACAACTGGCAACAGTTTAAATTAATAACATTTTCTAAAATTTGTAAAAAATATCTCTCGAAATGCTGAAAGTTTGAATTTAAAATTGAAATAAAATCTCAAAAAATGAGTCAAATAAGACAGATAAATGCAATCTGCACACCGGGAACTTATAACGTAAAAAATGATCTAAAAATGATTAAATTCTCATGTATAGTTTTTGCTCCAATAAAACTTTTTTAATGGAACGATTTTGTCCAACTTTAGCATTAAATATCTCTTAAAATAATTCTTCGATTTGAAAACTGCCTGCATCAGCGTGTTTATCAAACATTTCTGTATAATACCACTGATTTTCATATTTTTGTATGCAACAGTTTTTTTAATATTAACGATGAAAGGCCATGCTTAAGCATTCAAATTGGATGCCGATCTACCCGGAATATCTACGCAGATTGTCATTGGTCCATTTCCAAATCGAAACTTTTTTTATATATAGAAAGATATTTCAATTATTATTGATTTTGATTAATTTAATAAAATTATAGTACTATTTCACTATAGGTGCCTCGGTGCAATTCGGCTTCAGAAAGTGAGATTTGTTGCCAAATGATAAAACAGCTAGGTAAACAAACCTAATTAACTTTATACTTGTTTATACATGCATTTGTATTTAAATATCGAAATATCGTATTTATAAATGTATATTATTGTTTTTCATATACAGTAAAACGCCCTTAAATCCACTTAGGTCCAGAAGTTGTGCAAATTTTAGAATTTTGTGGATTTCTGGTCAGTGTTTTGTTTACATTTCTTGATACTACTTGATTATCCCATCGACCAAAAAACTATCGCCAAACTATAAGATTAAATGCCAATAATGGATGATTGTAAATGTCACATTCACTTGGCAGTAAACACGTTACACGTGTTTGTTATGTCATCAAGTGACTTTTTAACTCAACTTTTTATTTCTACAGTGAAACTCGTTTAAGATACGAATCAAGGGACCGAGAGCATTTCGTATCTTAAGCGGGATCGTATCTTATCCGGATTTCACAGATTCTCGAATAGTAATGCATACGCAGCCAGTACACATTATTATCAACATGTTTTAACTGTTTGTAACTCTTATATTAATTATTTCTAACAATTTTTCGATAGTCTAGAAAATATGAGTTTAAGATTTTGAAATAAAGGACAACCTTTTTTTTTTTTTTTTTTTTTTTTTTTTTTTTTCAATTTTGAAATAAAGAATGGCATTTTTTTCACTTTCTAAATTTTATTGTGTTACTGTTTGTACAGTAACAAAACAAAAGTGTCTTTATTCAATACTCTCTACCAAATTAAATAAAAGAAAATAAAACAAAATTCATGTTAATCTTTGGAAAACAGAAATTTAAATATTACACACTCAAAGAGGAAAAATAATAAATTTCCGTAATTATTTTTAAAACGACAAACTAGATGTATGTAAGAATAATTATTTGGTGAGGAAATCCTTTGCTCTTCTTCCCCTTTGTCCTAAAGACACGTAGTAAACGGACTGCACAAACACCGTTTCGTATATAAAGCGGGTTTTTGACATGAACATACAAATTTTCTTCATATCTTAAGCGGTATCGTATCTTATCCGTACGTATATTAAGCGGGTAATTTTACACAGATTTAATAGGCATTTTTCAAGGGACCGGAAGAAATTCGTATCTTAAGCGGGCGTATCTTAAACGAGTTTCACTGTATTTTTATCAATGTTTTACTAATTTATTTGTTCATTCATTATTTAAAATAAAAAGGATGTTAATTTGTATAATTTTGTGAAATTGGTCGATGGAATAATCAAACAGTACCCATTTTTTAAACAGTAATTTGAATTTAATAATGCACTGGAAATTGTAATGATGGCTTACAATAAGGCAAAATAACTGAGTAAAATTATAAAGTAATAAACGTTAAGAATTATCTTTTAAATATCAAAGTAAATATTTAATAATGAATAACAACAATGAGATAAATTTTTCTTGAATTATTCAATGAAACTTGCTAATAATTTAAATAAAAATCTTAAAATATGTAACAAAGTTTTATTTCATGTTTAGCCATACTTAATAATCAAATAAATGTATTTGGTAAAAAGATTGTGATTGCCACTGGTATATCAGCTCTATTTGAATTTTCTCAGAATTAAGTTTATACTTCAGGAGAAAGCACAAATTCAAATCATATTAACCAGAATTACAAATTAAAATGTGTACACAATGAAATAAAAATTTTAAAAAACTTGAATTTTTCACCAACATCTGAAACGATGTGCGGATTTTCGATGTTCACATATTTTAAAGAGTCTGCTGTACTAATTACTTCTGTTTGTATGAAAAAAATAGATAAAAGCAGGGCTGAAACTAGCCTTTTTGGTGCCCGGGGCAAACATGGATTTTGGCGCCCCCTCCCCTCTCCACCACAAAGTAAATTTTCAAAAAGAATTTTACTAAGTATCTAGTAGACTACTTATTTTTAAACAACTTATTTCCACCACAAAGTAAATTTACAAAAAGAATTTTACTAAGTAGTAGTTACTATCTAATAGACAAATAATTTTTAAATTTAAAATGTATAAAATTGAACTATGTAATCAGCTTTGTCAAACATTGATTCATTAAAACCTTGAAAACGTCAAAGGAACCAAATTGCATTTTAATCTTCTTAAACTTTTTTTTTCTTTCTGTATAGGCTAAATGAGGTCGATATCTAAAAAAGAAAAAGGGTTTACTAAGAATTTTACTTTGTGCATTCCCCCTCCCATTTTTTTATGGTCACGGGCAGTCATCGCCCATGGCAAGACGGAAAAAAAAAAAAAAGAAAAGAAGCTCAACGCTGATCAGCGGAAAAACAACAAACAGATTTCATGGAATTTTTTTATCTAATAGAAAAGTCAGACTGAGGGGTCTCTTTACGCTTGGTACCAGTGGACAGTGTGCCACAATAGAGACTGGCCTTGAAAAACGGTAGTGATTCTCCTACACAGCAAGTGATTAAAAAGATAGTAGGCGAAGGCATAAACATGATACTTTTGGAATGGGAGAATGAAAAAAGTCTAAGAGAGAACAGTTTTTTTTTTTCTTATTCATTTGCAGTTTTGTATCGTAGATGAATCTTTTTATCTATTTGTAAATGCATTTGGTTCAGTTTTCCTTTTAAATTTTCTAGCTGTGAGACATTTTTATACAAATTTTGTATATATATACATTCTTGTATCAAACGTCAAACAAAATCTTCATTTTGGCGCCCCCTTCACCTTCTGTTAAAGCAGCGCCCGGAGCACGTGCCCCTTCTGCCCCCCCTAGTTTCGGCCCTGGATAAAAGGCTTCTTTATATGAAATAAATTATATAATGTGAAAACAAAAACAATAAGTTGCTATCTAACATATGCTATATTATAAATATACACTTTGGTGTAAAAAAATTAAAATCACAAAAATAAAAATTATACTAATTTTGGTTTTTCTTTAAAACCATTCTTTCTCAGGAGTTAATTTTCTAACATACAAATCGGCAAAAAATTATTTACATGTTACATAACAGAAGACCTATTCAAACTGAAAGATGTAACAGAAATTTCATAAAAAAAGTAACATTTCAAATAACCTCAGGGGCGCCATCTCTTTTCTAAAAATAAATTAAAACAACATTACTGGAAATAGTAATGCATATTTGCAAGGACTTTGTTTAATATCATGGTTTAGAAAAATGGATCCCGTTCCACCTATATTTTTCTCTGGAGTTTATGAAATATCCTTTAATATTACTGACATTACAGATTCTTCCTATATTGGGATAACAAAGCATTGTTCCTTTGAAAGGTTTGGAAGATCATAAAAAATATAACCACTTCATTGTTGAGAACTTTCCTTAAAGGAAGTATTTTGTTTATTGACTTTGACAATTTGTTCTTTCAAAACAAGTCCATCAGTTTAAAGCAGTTTTCCTAGAATCTTTAGAGCTTTGTTCAGGAAGTCAAGGTATAAGTAACAACACTATTTCATCCACTGTTCCGGAAGTTTGGGTCAATATTTTGAAAGAATTTTAGTTTTTGTATAATATTTCCAGTAATTTTGTTTTAATTCACTTTTGGGATAACAGATGGTGCCACTGAGGTTATTTTAAATGTTTTTATGAAATTTCTGTTACTTCTTTCAGTTTGATATTATGTCATATGTCTTCGATTATGACATGTAATATAATTTTTTGCCGATTTGCATTTTAGAAAATTAACTCCTGAGGATGGTTTTTAAAGTGAAACCGATACGTCACACATTATTTTTATTTTTGTGATTTTAATTTTTATATCTTTGTTTAAAATCTTGAAATAAAGCGTATATTCCATAGCAACTTATTGTTTTTTTCACATTTGAGTATTTGACGTAAAGTCCTTCATTTATTATAATTTAATTAAATATTTTTTTAAGAAATGCCAGTGCATAGAAAACAGTGAATAGATTGCCAGTGATTAATGTTGCCAAATTTCTTTTCTCACCAATGCTTGGGAAAAATTCCATATTTGGATACATTCAGTGATTTTTGTCACCAAGAGTAGGCAATTTTTATTTCATTATGGTAATTCAAGGTTTTTGTATCAGGAGCTTTGTTTTGAGGTAATCCCAAATAAAAGGAATGGGATTTTGTTTTGAATATTTTTTTAAATAAAAATAAAGGAACAAAGATGAAATAAAAGGTTTTCATCATTGTTTTTTTTTTTTTTGCTTTTTTTTGTTTTTTAAGGTATTTTGAACATGTTGATGTTTTGGGTTCTTACTGTGTAGCTGAAGTTGCTCGAGCACATTGTCAGTCGCTTCTGATGAGTCAGTAAATGTTGTTTATTTTTGTTGAATGTTCTTTGCTTCTGATATTTTGTTTGGTTAAAAAATAATGTGTTATGTTGTGGATTCTATGCCGGAAAATGTAAGAGTCACCGCTAAATGTACTTTTTGTTTTGAAAAATAAATTTGGCGGCAAAAACAAATTGCCAAATGCACCCAAGTATGAATTTCAGCCATTTTCTCTTATCACATCAAGAGCCTTGTACTATAAAGTGTACTGAATATTCGGTAGCTATTCAGTTTTTGGCCATACTACCAAATATTTGGCTTGGCCGATTATTAAACTATTCTGTATGCCAAATACTCAGTTTGGCCGAATATTGAAATATTCAACCAGACCGAACACTTAAAACACCTTTAAAAAAAATAATTTTAAAAACCACTACTATTTTAAACTACTATTTTTAACTGTCGATTAATAAAGATATTTAATAGTTAGAAATAGAATTATATTTAAATAAAAGAGAATGCTTTTACATTTTTTATTTGCTATTTGAAAAGTATCACATAAGAAAATGAACAAATAATGACGATTTCAGTTCCTTCCTGACAAATAAACAGTATAGGACTGTACAATTTTTCATCCAATTCTTTCAAAATGGCACTTTGATTTTAAAATATTTGTTTTAGAATATAAGAAAATTTTATTCATTTGTTTTAATTCACAGGGGAATCCATGAAATAAGAAAATTTATCAATTAAAGAAGCTTTAAAACTGTTCTCTTCTTAAATAACAATTCAAAGCATAATTGTTTTAGTGTAGAATTTACTTGTAAAAAGATCTTGTTTATCAATATGGAAGTATCAGTGTTAAATATTATGTATAATGTTAAATATTATGTATAACTGTTTCAAATTTTAACTTTTTAATAGTTTCAAATTCTGAATTTTTTTTAGTAACCGGCAAGCCGAATATTCAGTATATCCGAATTGTAGTTACTATTCGGCATGACAAATATTCAGTTGTTAGTCACTATTCAGCTAGTCGAATATTCAGAATTCAGTTTACCTGTTGGTTGAATATTCGGCATTCAGTATTCAGCCAAAATCACTATTCAGTGCATCGCTATTATAAAGTGCAGAAATGAATCTATAAATTGGAAATGAATTTCTGAAAACATAAAAATAATTTATTGTTATCACAACTGTAGCACATCCGTAAGTGAATGTGGATAATCTGATCTTTACATGAAATGAACCGAGTTAAGTTAAATAAATTGTGTGAAATGAAAATGTCTGTCTTGAAGTAGAGGTGTGCCATTTAAAGCTTGGGAGGGGGGGGGGGGAGGTGATGGGACAAAAATCAATGTTTTATCGATTGACCTTTTTTAGTTTTTTTAAGTTTCCAGTTTATGTAGTTCAGTAGAAGGAATAAATGGTGTCTAGCCACCTTGAAAAGTCAGGGAAATATTTATGGACTGGAAAAGTCAGGGAAATGTAGAAATCCTGAGGAAAAATCAAGAAATTTTGAAAATTCTGAGAAAGAGTTACAAAAATATTAAACTTCCAAGAAAAAATTTAGAAAATATTTCTTGTTATAAAACGAAGCATTTGAAATTGCAGTGCCAGGAAAATCAAATTTTGCTCTTTATAAGTACTGTAAACAGTATACCATATAGTACAGTACTTGTCATGGGAATAATTTTGTCTTTCCATTCTTCCTTGTAACTCTGACATTTTCAACTCCAGCTGCACACTGAAACTTTGTACTGAATGTTGTGGGATTGATTAGATGTTTGTCTGTTTACTTATCTTTGTTTGGGAACTTTGTTAGCTTAATTTATTGAATATTTATTATTTGTTTTAAAATATATCGTAGCAATCTGTGTTTAACTGTGACTGATGTGATGAAGAATTTTGTGGCATTATCCATGTTTTTCACACCTCTTGATATTTGTTACCTGCAGAACTAATGTTAACTGTTACTTTAGTTGTTGTAGATTGAGCACTGTATGTAATGTTTGTTATTAAATGTGTGATTTTCTAAACTGTATTATCTCATATTACATAGTAACATGCACACCTCTACGATGGTGAATGTTTCTATTTAAGCTCGGAGATAGCTTTAAAGGTACATAACACTATATTCTGATCATACATTTTGATTGGACAAAATGGATAGAACCTGATGTTAAAAGTGTATATATACTCAAGATTGGGGAAATACATCATTTTACTCACCACGGATGGGTGATTTTTTAGGTAGTCTTCGAAAACCGCAAACTATAGAGATATGCCGAAAACTTTTTCTTTTTTACTGGTTAACTATATTTTGCAACTTTCCAAATGTCTTTTATGTAAACAGGGTACTAAGTTCTATTCTATATTAAATTTTCCGCTGCTGTATGTACAGTATGGAACCATTTATCCGGAATCCAGTTAACCGGAAAACCGTTTATCCAGAATGATATTTCTAATAGACTTATTTCACAATCTTTGCAGAAAAAAGTGTCATACATTGCCGGTTTGACATATGTATTGCTATTGACAATGTATGACAATTGTATAATTTGATGTCAATATCTAGTATTTGAAATGGAAACATATTTAGTTGTATTTTAGATGTTTTAATTTTTATGCAGAAGAAACAGAAGAATTTTCGTTCCCAAGGGATTTCCATAAATTACCTCCTTTCAAACTCTGGTTAAGTTTTGATCTTCTTGCATCTGATTTTTAATCTAATAATTTAAAATCAGAAATAATGCCACAACCAAATATATTCCACAAAACTTATCAAATGAATGCTACTTTAATGCACAACCAGTTAACCGGAAAAACCCATTATCCGGAATACATCTGGCCCCAACCATTCTGGATAAATGGTTCTATATTGTATCTCTTTATTTTATAGAAAAAAATATTATGAAAATGCATTGAAGTAACAGTAATCGACTATTTTTGCAGTTACATAAATTTTGTCAAAATAATTTTCAACTGTACTTTGCATTTTCCTGACTGCTAAGATTTTCTAGAAATTCTCCACCCCTGTATACCTGCAAAATGATATTAAATGCATGCATGCAAAGTGTTCAAAAATTTGTAAATTTTGCAAGAATTTGTTTAACGTTTCAGTAGAAGTTACTTCAAAAACAGTTGTGAAAGTTCCACTCTCAAATCCACAATTTTTAAGAGTTTTTATGTGTAACATCACAAAATCTCAATATACCTAAAAATGTCAGGGAAATTTGTTACTTATCTGAAATACAGCCTATTTTGGAATATACTAGCTATTTGTTTAAAATGTAAAAAGCAAAAAAATGGTTACTCTGATTAACATTTTTGGCGCCATTGTTGGTGCAGTGATTAGGATCTGTCCCAAATAATACACAAGTACCAAATTCTAGAATTACTTTGCTCATTAAAAAAAAAAAAAAAAATTGTCTTGTAAATGCTCTCTCTACCACTCTTGTTACACCACATTGGCTAAAAAGGTGTTTGGATCGTTTGTTTATACTTTACATTCATGGAAGTTTCTCAGCTATTTATTTTGGTTGTAGATTTTTAATACTCCTGTAGTTTAGGATATCATTTTGTGACTATATACTGCATTTTATTTCTTTAACCGTTGACAGAGATTCTTTTATTTTCAGTCCTGTTATGAAAACGTTGGCTTAAATCACATTGATGAGGTTACATCACGCGACTGGAACCTTTTTTCGTTCAGCATAAAAAAAAGTAAGTCGACGTTTCAGTTTTTGGAGTCATTCATTGCATTAGTGATTTCTTAAACTACATAAGTCAGAATAATGGAGGACTTTAAGTTGTAATATCTAATACTTAATGAAATAGAGGTTGTTAAATCCAGTCTAAGTATATGTTAGATAGCAACTTGTATTTTGTTTAGTATTATATAAGTCAGATTCAAAAACTTTTCATGAATCATTAAAACAATTTCTACTCGCAAATGCAAAATCACAAATTTTTAAAAACTTTTTTGTGCTAACTGTATTTTTTAGATCTTTTAATTTAATAGGCTAATTATCAGTTAATTATTATATGGTATTTAAAGCTTAAAAAGAACAACAACAACTTTTGAACTTATGCTGTTTCTGCTAGGAATAAATCGATGCTTACAGGCATGGCTCACAAAGCTGGACCCAGTCCAAAAAAACCCAGTGGGTCTTTTCAGACTGGGCTCACTTGAAAAAGCCCACCAAAAAACCCATAATGTTGGACTTTTTCAATTTTCTACAATATTTAAAATTTTAAACAACATATACATTTAATGAATTTAAGTCATTTCAGTTAATTTTGAAGAAAAAATACATAAAAGCCATTACATAAACACCTGAAGTAAAAAGAAAAAAAAATGTTTTTAGCACATTGAATTATTTAACATAGTACATAATTATAGGTAAAGGCATAATACAATAAGAATGTCTTCATATAAAAATTTTGAATCAACTATATTCATGAAAATAAAACTTTAAACTAGATCAAAATTTTATTTTTTTTTTTAAACTTTATTATCATCCCAAAACAGAAAATTACAAATTTAAGACTTTGCATGTAATGATTTGTAAACTTTTAACAATTTCATTGCCTTTTTCGACACGGGGATGGATTTGAATTCTGATGCATTCTGATGCATTCTGATGAATTCTGATCATAAGCTTAAAAAGAAAAACAAAGAATAGGAGATTCTATTTTTTATTTGATTTGATTATCTTAATTTATTTATATATATGGGTCATTTTCAAAAAATTTGCCAAAACCCCGTCCCTGGACTTTGGTGCTTATTTTTTTATATTTGTTTAATTATTTAGACAAAAAGACATTAATATCCTAACTTATGTACTGTTTGCTGTACAATGTGCCATTTATTTTAAATGTCTGATGAATTTCAATGCTAAAAAAATAACAAATCTTGTCTGGAAAAGTGGTTTTTTGACTGTCCCTAGCTTGTTTGCTCAGCCAAAAACTTATTTTTTTAAAATTAAATCTTCATTATTTGTTTGAAAAAAAATGAATGCAACCTATTGTATATGCAATAAACAAACCTATAATTACATTTTAAAAAAAAAATGTTTTTACTATCTGATGACAATATGAAACAGTAAAGGTCTGTCCCCAGAACTGCATCATGAGTGTTACCTATTTTAATTTTGATTATTTACGTATATGTGGAGCTACTCATTAGTACATATCTAGTGTGTTTTCACTTGTCCAGGCTTGTAGAATGTTACTTAGTGTAATTTTGTGAAGATTTGAAAATTGATAAGGGTGATATTTTACAACAAAGCTTTAAGGAAGGTGAGTATTTTTATCCATCATCATGAGTGTTACCTTACTTTAATAAAGTAATTAAGGCTAAAATGTTATTTTCTAAATTTTGAATTGATGATATAAAATAATTATTTATTTTGTCCTAAAAAATTTGTTTTGTTTTAATTATTATTATAGAATAAAGACATTGAAGTATAATAACGTCATGAGTGTTACTTTATAAAAGGTAACACTCATGACCTACTGGTAACACTCATGACAAAATTAGTATTTAATGAATTTTTTAGTGGAATTTAGCATGAATGCACACAAAATGAACAGAGCATTTAAGATCTGCATAATCTTTATTATTTTAGCAGAGTTTACCCAAGGTTTAATGTCGTTCACGCCGGCGCGGTGGATCACACTCAACTGTCTCAAAGCCACAAGTCTCTGGCTTTTTGGATACCAGTATTTTAATATAGAAAATGTTGTTTTATTTAATTAGAACAATTGGGCGATTTAAAGGAACAACATTTTCTCTAAAATAACAGTGGTGTGCAAAAAGTCGGAGACTTGACAGCTCTGAAACAGTCGAGTGTGACCTACCGTGCCGGTGTGAATGTGTTAAAAAGAGGCAGGGTTCTGCTTGTTGAAAAAAGACACTTTTTTTATACTTAAGAGGACATTTTTATTCTCATAGGCACTTTTTTTTCTAAAGACACTTTTTAGATTCTAAAGTGTTCTTTTTTTTTTGGGGGGGGGGGGGCATTTTTTCTGTTTTATTTAAAAAAAAGAGTGAGAGCTAATTTTTTGGGAAAGGGTGCTGATTTTTTGGATGAGGGGTAAGGAGGGTGCTATTTTGTAAATCAAAGGGCAGGAAGGGTGCAGCAAGCCCCCAGATGGGACATTGAGTCAGCAGTATAGGCAAAAAAAACATGGAAAGGGGTCATTTGTGCAACTTTAAATAGATTAGCTGATCAGATTGTTGCACATGGTACCAATATACCTGATGCTGAAACTTTATTTGATGCACTACAAAGTAATAATTTAAAAATGAAACTATTTTTCGTACCACAGGAAAAAATTGTTCATTATTTACAACAAATATCATCTAATCTTCGAACTGTTCCATACACTCATTCTATCCATCAAATCATAACAGTAAAACATGAGGAAGTCTTTTATCCTAATTTTTCCTGCTTTTGTGAAGAAAACAAATGGACAGAAGGAAAATTTTGTAAATGCTTTGAAACAATAAGAAAAATCTCACTTTTTAAAGAGGTTAAAAACATTCAAGATCTAAAGAGAAAAAAAGACCTATTTATAGCACTGAATCTCACAATGATTCTTTGATTTCTTCTTTTGATATTGAGAATAGTTCAGAATTTAGTGGGCCTGAACCTGGAAGTGTAAATAATCTTTAACCAGGTACTTAAGTGTTAGTTTAATAGATAAACAAAACATCTTATCGATATGTTGGAGAGTTGAAAGTTGTGTTTTTCAGGGTAAATGATAAAATGGTCCAAATGTTTGGGCTAATGAAACAGGATATCTCATATGTGGAATATAATCATGTTATAATAACTTTACCTAGTCCACAAATTGTTATGAAAGGCAATAGAATCTATTATGATTTTCCATTTCCAATACATGTGTATTAAAAAACACAATGCTTTTTATCAAGAGTGTTACCATTTGTCATGAGTGTTACTTCATGAAATGTTCTAAATTTTTACCATTTAAAAATATTTTTTATCATAACTTTTATAGGAATTAAGAGAATACTTCAAATAACATATGTTAACAGCAAAAATATCCTCTAAATTTACTTTTTTTTTATTTCATTACAACAATGTTCAGTGGAAAAAAAACAAAAAGTAACGCTCATGACACTGTACACAGTAATTTTTAAAAAAAAAATTTAATTGTATTTGCTCATTTTGTATGTATCCTTGTTAAAGGACTCATATGTAATTGAAAATTTTCATTTTATAGAAATAATCATTTTTACTTAACTAAGAAATTCAATCATTTTGCCCGGTAACACTCATGACATTGGAGCCCAAAGATTCATTTTCAAAGTTAAATATCTTTAATGACATAAAAAATTAAGCTCGAATATTATTATATTCTAAAAGATTAATTATTTTTAAGCCTGTGTATTAACAATAAATTTAATTTTAAACAATTTTGAATTTTAATTTTTTTAAATGCTGTTTTGGCAAACTTTTTGAAAATGACCCATATATATTTTTTAATTTGCATCTGTAAGATATATATATATATAGAAAGAATTGGTTCTTTTAAAGAGTTTGTGAGATTCCATATTATGTAAAAGTACAGTACATTAAATATGTATTTTTTATCCCTTCTTTTCTTCCTACTTATATATTTTTAATTTTAATATTCTATTTATTATTTGATTTTCAAAACAAATTTCGCAGGTGAAGCAAATTAACAATTTATATTTTATTTTATGTTAAAAACTAATTTGTGAGAAACACTGACATTCAATTTATACAATTTATAATTTGCAAAATAGCATTACAATTTTACTGTATATACAGTCAACTCTGTGAAATCCGCCAATGTATAATCCACAAACGTCTATTATCAGAACTACATATTGGAATGTACACAATGAAAATTATCATTGACAGTTAAACTCATAAAGTTAAATTTGGTATATTTTTTTTTCAGTTATCAATTTTCCTATAAATAAATATTTAAATAAAAAAAGGATATTATTGTTTAAATTTCCTTGAGTAACAAATGAGGGTTCATAGACTACAGAAAAAAATTATTGACAAAAAATCAAAACTGAAACTACCATTGTATTGTGTCAATTTTTAAAATAATAAATAATCAGTAAAATTTGTATTGTATATAAATTTAATTTTTCTTTAAATTAACTTAGTTATTACATATATTAAACCAATGTTCCATTATGTTCTTTTCCATTGTAATTATAATTTTTGTGCAGTTGTCCCTAATTTATGGTCAGACTTTAAAAAATAAAATGTAAACAAACAAATGATCTATAATCCTGTTAAAATGTATAATTCACAAAATCCTCGGTCCCTGTGTACGGTTTTCACAGAGTTGACTATATTGCATATAATGGAACAATATATACTTGTGTATAATTCGACCCCCCAATTCTTAAACAAAATTTTGGTGACTGGATAAAATTGTTAAACTAGGTTTTCTCTAATCTTTATTTAGATTTTGTTGATGAAATTAGTATTTAACTTCAAAATCTACCTCCGCCTGTCAGCTAAGTCAACAGGGATTTTTTTTAAATAACTTATTGTATTTTAATATAAATTTGTTACACATCCTCATTTACTATTATTGCGACATTCTGAAAATTTGAACAAAATCTGTCAATTAACAATGGCAATATCATCCCCCCCCCCCTTTTTTTAACTATAAGGAAAAAATATGCATTTTGTTTTACAATTTTTTTCTTTTAATATTTTTTTCTGTTTGCTTGCAGCTCAATCATTTCTTTTACCCACACTCAAACAATGCAAACTTGCTGACACATCCACGAAGTACTTTTTATATGTAAAATATGTAATTTGAATAGTTTCTCTCTTGCTAAACAGGAAACTTTTGCATTGTCACTATATTTTGAGGGGCTACTTCTCTCATGTGAAAACACCCGCTGCTTAATGTTAATCCTATAGTTTTTAACCATTTCTTTATACCTTGACATTATTTTAAAGTATCATTAAAATAACTTGTTATAAAATTCATTTACTGCATTGATTAGTAATACAGTTTAGAATGAGTTATAGATACTTTATCTTATTCTAAAAGCATTATGGGTTGAAAAAAACAAAAATATTTTTAAAAGGATGGGGTCATTCCATGTCAAATCAACACAAAAAAGGGGCATTTTCAACCCGACCCCCTCTGAATTGGATGACATTTTTTTTATTTGTTGCACTAATAGAGAATTGAATAAATCCAGAGTTTTTAGTCCATATTGCTATTAGTTTTTTAAATATTTTAATTTAAAGTTTGTCAAATTTTAGCAATTTTTGCATTACAGAATAATCTCTATTTTCTTACCTAATTAAAGTAAAGTTTTGATTTTGGTGTCTTTGGAAAGCACATGAGATGTGCTTTCATGTGATATATTACATGTCTATATTTAAGAAAAATTTAATTTCAAGGTCATCAAATTTAAAATTTAAAGTTTTAAATTTGTAATTTTGAAAATGATCTAAAAAAAATTATGTTATTCTTCAACTTATTATAAATATAATTTGAAAGTTTTACTCTGGGACTGCCATGGGTTCCTGAGTAATAAATTCTAGAAAATTGGTAGTATCATGTTTCAGCCATAACAAAAAAATGTCACCACTATATATATATATATATATAAAGCTACATATTGAACACCAGGTAAAAGGTGTTATTGTTGATCAAGAAATTTTGACTGTTTTCTATAATGCCTTTATTATGTGTGTCATAAATGGGGTAATAAAAGGTTGGCATTTAGTTCCCCCCTCCCCAATCTCCTTTTTAAGAATTAAGATTTTCATAATTTTGAAAAAAGGTATATGTAAAATTGAATAAAGAAGCAAGTTGCTTAAAAACTTTATTTGTTTTCTGCAAAAACAATTTGTGTTATGCATTTTATTTTTTTAATTAACAAGCAATTTCTTTTCTTTCAACATTTTTGTCTGCTTTATCTACCCCACCACCACCATGAAAAAGCTTACATTTTCACACTGTATTATACTTGTTTATATATTATTTGAAGCTTGCTTATGATAGAGTAAGTTTGATAAATTTCTGAATGATTATTTTTTAAGTGGAGAGGAAGGGAGGGGGAGCATGTAGCAGAGTTGGTCTTTCCTTTAAGAGTAAGTTCTTTTTTATGAGAATGCATATATTAATTTTGTTTCACAGCAAATGATAAAATAAAATTAGGTTAAAGAAAGTTTAGTCAAATATTCTTTTACTTTTTTATCTCAATTTGTATTATTATTGAAGCTGCGCACCTAATGAAAAATCTAATAATTTTATTTTGTTAAGAAGACATCAATGCCTGAAATGTAAAAATGGGGTTAGTTTCTTTTTTGCTCTTTGTGTGTGGTTATAATTAAACATGCTGACCATAGGATTTTGACTAGAAAATGTAAACACATATGGTTTTCTCTACCACATAGCCCTTACAACCACATGGCCCCAACACACATGATGCAGTATTTAACAGAGCTCATAAATGAGTTGAACTTTAGAGTTAGTTACACCTTTTCTAAAGAGAAGATTTAGTTCAGTGCACTCTTAATTTTTATATGATATCTTAAGTTTTATTTTAAAATAATTTCTTAGAAATGAGTACTTTTGCTCGAGCAGCTTGTTGCAATCCATTTAAGAAGCCCAATCATACAGCTGTAATTAAAAACTTAAGAAACATTTTGCCATGGATGATAAAGGTAAATCCACTTTTATCTGAGGGGCATAAAATTTGTGATAAATGCCGGAAAAAAATGGTGAAAGACTCTAAAGTTTCTGAAGCAAGCACCAGTAGAATTTCCCCAGTGGAAGAAATAAAAGTACAGAGTGATAGTGATCATCAGCAAGCAGAAATTCCAGATTATGAAAATGAAGCAGCCATTTGTTCTTTAAATGAAAGCTTACAAAGTATAGACCGAATTCTCTGTAAAGCTTAGGCCGAGGGCGCTAGTGTAGCGAGCAACACTTGTACTTCCGGTTGTTGTGTTAAATATACTGTATTTATGTCAGCTACTTTTAAAAAAAGTAAATATCTAATTCTGCGTTCGCCAATTTTCATTTTTCTTCAGGTAGGCCATAAATAAGTAAATACTTATGTACATAGTATATTTATGTTGTAATAAAGTTTTCATATATATTTTTAAAAGAGTAAAAAAGTTAGAATTCTACCTCTGAATCCGATTAATTACATTAACCCTTGCTTTTGGCGGTTGTGCTCGGCGACGTTTGTTCGTTTACAAGTCTGATAGTATAAACACTATGAAATCAACACACTTTAGTATTCCGGAATTTGCGGAAAATATATTGTTGGTTTATTTACTTATTTTTTCTTTTAGTCAGATTACAAATTAATTATAACTGTAAAATGGAAATCTTATGCAACAAAGCAAAATATATCTAAATACATATAAAATAGAATTACATGCATATTAAAAAATGTTTTTGGTTGATATTCCTGCAGTTTAAATGTATTCTTCAGTCTTTTTTTTATTTATTTACTATTTGATTATCGGAAATGTCTTTATTTAGCTGTTTACTTTCCTAGTACCTATGCAATCAAATTTTAAAAAGATAGTTAAAAAATAATGTGTTTACCTTTATGTTACCCTTAATGTGCTTTACCTTTTATGATGTGAAATCATGCCTAATGGAATAGTAACATTACTAAAATTTCGTTTTATTAATTCCCCTTAATAACTTCTGAAATGCAAATATCCAGAATTAAAAAGCATATCTTCCTCATGATATTTTATAAACGTAATGTATTTATAAAAATGCAAGTAATAGTTCTCAGCTCTGCAATTTGCATTTCATTTCAGGTTTGTTATTAATACATAAATATTTATGTATACTAGTATATTAAAATGAAAATAAATTTATATATTAATAAGAGCAAATTTCAATGTTTCAATCCAATTATATTTAATCCTCACTTTTGGCAACTTTGGCAACTTTTGTGTGTTTACAAATATGGTACTGTCAAGTCTATGGCATTATCACACATAAAATTCTAGGTTTTGCGAAAAATAGACTATTGATTTGTTTGCTAATTTTTATTTTATTTTCACTACAATTTGACAATATTTGTATGTACTATATAATTTGTAAAGCATCAAAACTTTTAAAACACAATTCAGCTTTTTCGATAATTGACATTTGATGGAATGACTACTATAATAGATTTGTTTTAATTTGCTTGAATATACATTGACTTGCATTGTTATTCATCAGTTTTAAATTTTAAAGTATGTTAATTTTTTCAATGAATCAATTCTAATGTGGTATCTAAAATATTGCAAAGACTTTGAAGTTGTGCATGTGCATTGTATTTAGTTTCTTATTCCCCCTCCCCCCCCCCAAAAAAAAAAGAAATAAAACCAGAAATATAAAATTTAACTCTTTCAAAAATGAACAAACTTGTTTTTAAATAAACAGTTTTTACTTTATTATCATTACTAATTAATAAACCGTCCCTTATTCTTTTTAAATTTTTGAGATGTTTATTTTTCTGAAATTTCCTTTAATTATTAATCAGTAGTAGTATTATATGAAAACTGCAAAAACTACAACATGAATTTTTGTATCCCCCCCACCTTTCAGAATAAGGGATGGTTTAAGTTGAAAAAATTCATAAATTAATTTTATTTCAGAAAGAGTTCGAAAAACTTTCAAAACGAGTGTCTGGTGAATTTGCTGGTGCCGGCATAGCTGCATAAGTTTATCGCTCTCAGAAGATCACAGGTGTGTAGTTTTGTATATATAACAAGTGACTACCATTTGTGAGCTTCTGCAAGAAAGTGGAAATGTACCTACTATTTTTGTTTTGCTTCCAAAGTAGTCAATCAGGAACTGTTGTAATTCAATGAATCAAGTATTAACTGGTATGACTGACTGTAAGTATGTAGTTTAATATATTTTCAGTTGCATAAGAAAGGGAGATTTTGAAATGCATTGTACATTGTTTGTGTTGTTTTTATTGGTTTATTATGATTATTATAGTCCTTTTTTTTATTTATTTAATTTACAGAATGTTTTCAATGGGAGATTTTTCAGCAGTTATGCGAATGCCTGTTGATTCCACTTTCGCTTTTGAAGATATGAATCTTCAGTAATATTTGTAAGTATGATGTTTGTAAGTAATTTTGGTACTATATTACCCCGTCGACCAATTTCACCAAATTATACAAATTGATATAATTTTTATTTAAAATAACAGAAGAACAAATAAATTAGTAAAAGATTGATAAAAATACAAATTAAAAAATCCCTGCCGGCTCGGGCCTACAGGCGGAGGTAGATTTCGAAGTTAAGTACTGAATTCACCAACAAAACTTAAATCAAGATTAGAGAAAAACCCAATTCCTCCACTAAGAATGAGCTATAGGGAGATATACATTTTGTGAAAATTCTAATATACACGAATACACACACGCATGTATATGGAATAGGTTTAAAAAATACCTAAAGTAAATTCAGAGAACCTCAAAGTGTTAAAATAAGTTAATATTTCCATAGTAGTGTTTTTATCATGTTTTAATACGTTTTCTCAAACTCGCATGACGTTACATATTCACCAACTGAGGTCCATTTTATTTCCAATATGACGCATTTTTTTTTTTTTTAATTCGTCAAACTATTTATTTCATTTTGAGTTTTCATGCGGAAATCTTACTCTAGAACACTTATGACGTAATATTCAATTTGTTTTCAATTCGTCAAACTATTTATTTAATTTAATTTTTCACGTGAACTTTCAATAGAAAAGCAATTGTTGTGGTGAGAATTTTATTGCTTTTTTTTTAATTGTTGGCAACTGTTATAACGAAAAATATTTATTTTTTCCCGTCATTGTTGTGTAAGAGCTGGTTTTATCAGAATCTTGTTAAGACGGTATTCAAAATTTTGAACCTTCCCCATTTCCATTCCCTTGGACCGATTTTGCCCATTTTCAATCCCCGCCGAGATATTAGCCATCTCAAAGTTGTTGGCAAGTTTGAAGACGATCCGTGCATAATTGCGACTTTTATCGTGCGGACAAAATTTAGTACATACATACATACATATATATATATATATATATATATAAACTTTTTAGGTGGGGGTGGTTTTGGGGTCCTGGGGTCCTATAATGAAAAGTTATGAAGGAATTTTTCAAAAGTCGCACCATGGTAACGACTGCAATAGGTAGTATTTCTTACGAAATCTACCTAAAATCACTTGATGATGTAAAACACTTATAATGTGTTTAATGTTAAGTGTAGTACTATCAGCCACTATTGGCATTTAATCTTATCAACTGGCAGAAATCTCTGGAATTTATAATCAGTTTGAAGTTAAAAGTTAGTTTACTTCTTCTACCCCCCCCCCCCCCCCAACACTAAATACAAATACTGAATAATTTTAAGGTAATTTTAGATTTGTTTGTAGTTATATAAATACAACATAGCACCTATAGTCGTCACCTGGTCCATTCGCCTATCTGCATGTAACAGCACAAAAACTACCCAATTGAATGATTTGAAATTTAATATATATAATCGTTGCAGAATTTTGTCAGGTTATTTCAAACTTTATGAAAAAAAAAGATATTAATAAAAGTTTTCTTCATTCTATTAAATCCTATCATGCATAATTAATTCAATGATATTCCATGACAGATAATGATTCTAGGTTGCCATGGTGATTATGTCATATTTAAGAGAGAGTCTTATTATTTCCATATTACTGAATTTAATGCAATATGTAATTATAATAAATTTTGTATTAATGCATTTTTGCATAAGAGTGCAACATCTATTGCACCAAGATCTGAATATTTATAAAACAAGTTATAGTACAAATGCACCTCATTTGCCATGTTTGACGTACAATTTCCGACTTGTTTATATTTAGTATGAGTTTTGACTTCCTTGAAAGCAATTCTGTCATGCCTATATTCTGCCAACACAATAAGTTTCTCTTATTTATGTGTAATAAATACAATACAGTAATCCCTTAACATTTGCGGATTTTGATTATTCGCAAAATAAAAAATGAAGAACATTTCAACATTCGTGAATACTTAACTTGGTTATTTGCAAATTTTATTTTATAAAGAATCTTTTTTTACAAAGTAAACTGTTTGTTTTACCAATTCCATAAATTATTTGACACTGGACAACTGCACTGTACTGTATAGCCTAAGTTTCGAGAATTTCAACCCTTATATTATGGCAAAATATAGATCAGTAATTCAGAGAAACCCAAACATGACTTGATGCTTAAAAAACAAAGGGCAATTTAACAAATTACAACGACTATTTGGAAAATAATTTTTTTCAAAGACTAAAATTTAAGACATAAAAAATCGCACAGAGTTGATCATACACAGAGGTGGTTGAATGCATCATTTTACTTGCCACTGGCGAGTGAATTTTCTGACAGGGCGAGTGAATTTTTAGGTAGTCTTTGAAAACTGCAAACTATAAAGATAGGTAAGCATGGATGTAAACATGGTACTAAGTTCTATTTTATAATAAACTTTCATCTCCTGTTTATATTTCTTAACTTTACAGGGATAAAAATATGAAAATGCATTATAACAATAGTAACCAACTATTTTTGAGTTTCGTAAATTTTGTCATAAAAAGTTTCTACTGTACGTTGCATCTTACTGGCTGGTGAAATAAATCCTTGACTGGTAAGATTTTCTAGAAATTCCCCACCTTTGATCATACATTACGGATTACGTATGCCATGAATTAAACATTAATAGTGTTATTACACGTAAAAATTGCAAGCGACAAAAATCGCCTGCGACTCGTATGTATTATCCGCCGGAAACTTACGTATTATCCAAGCATTTCATTCGCTGTTCGGGAAGAGGCTTTTCCTTTGTCAGATTTCTTGGAAATCTGGCGACCAATTTAAATAAAATTTCATTCTTAAACTTCTAAACATCCCACAATATTACTTTTTACACCGTCGTACAGAGAAAAAAAAATGTACTTTTAAATGCAATTTGTTTGAAAGCTGTATCTCAATTTGTTTCTGAGTTATTAATTTTCTTTTGTAGTTTTTATTACTTTTTTGTCATAGTGGCAACAGAAGGTATCCATCTCTGTTGAAAGTAAAGGTTAGTGTATAGACCAATCAGAAAACGAATAAAATGCAGATTAAACCAATAAAACGCTTCAGATATGCTTTTGATTTCCTACCCTGATGAGGACAATAACCATTTTTCCAAATGGTTAAAAAATTTTAATTTTCTAAAATTCAAAATTTTTCTGCAAAAATTATATTGGAACTTTAAAACCTCAACAAACAACTTGTTGAGAAAGCAATATGATGTGATCCTTAAATCGTGAGTAATCTTAAATTTAAAAGAGAAATCGAAGACACAACTTTTCCTTATATGGAAATTCATAAACAAAAGATCTGTTCTTCCAAACAATACTATATATATCGCTAAATTTTTTCAGCCATGAACTAACAACTAAACTTTATACAATATGTTTACAATTATTCAAATTTATTTATAGCATGTACTTTTTAATGCTTAATAAATGCATTTTTATGTTTTGATTGCTTTGTTCCATTTAAAAAATTCATAAAACCTAACCTCTTTTTATGCATGGGACGATAGTCTCAACGTTCGCTGAGACCTCCGCAAACCTAACCCTCATGAATGTTAATGGATTACTGTACTCTAAATACATTACTGTAATGTTTTTAGAAATTTTGATGTGTAAACAATAAACATTTTGTTTTCAATAGAACGGGAGTGTAAATCACTTGCATTTCCGATTAGTGATGCAACGAATAGTGGTTTGACCGAATACTGAATATTCGGCCAAGTTACAGCCGAATATTCGGCCTATTCGGCCGCCGAATAATGAATTTATTTTTGCCTAAAGACAAAATATAGTATGCACTATATGCGCAATTCTTGTATATTTCACAATTAAAATGTATTGTTTTCTTTTAAAAAATTATTTATATACAAATTTTTAATTTTTTAAAGCATTATTTTATTCTGAAAAAATATTCGGCTATGTTCGGCCTAAAAATTGCCTCAATAATATGATTCAGACGCCCCCAAAAAACTTCTTAGCAAAAGTTCCTCATCAGGTACTGTCTAGTTACATTTTAATAGATATTATGTGTGTTGTTGTTACATTTTAAAATAATGACAAAATTTTATAAGTACTAAGAAACATAAATTTCAGCTTTCAGATGAATTATTTTCAGAAGCAGGCAACATTTACGAAAAAAAAAAGAAATAGACTATCACCTGAGAATGCTGAATTATTATTATTTCTGCATCACAATCTACGTTTATTGAAAACATTTTAACTGTTTTTTAAGGCATTACAATGCTATTCTTGAAAAAAATATCTAAAACGTAAATGCATACTAATTAAAAGAATTTAGTATTTACATTTCTTTCATTATTTAATAAGAAATAGTAACAGACTTAAAAAAATCACTTAAATTATATTTAACTTTTAAGCGTATTTTACTAAAAAGAAAACTACTTAAATATTGCAACATATACGACTTAAATATCTTATACATACAATACATCTATATCTAATCAATCATATATTTATGTTCTGTATAGGTATAATTCAAAATATTATTGAAAGAAATATTTTTTTATGTAACAAGGGTTAAATGTTAAACTACCCATTATGATAAAAAAAAAAAAAATTAATTAGTTTGTACAGCTGTATTAAAACAATTTTGAATAGATTAATTTTAAATTTAACAGATTATGTTAGCTTATTAGAGATACTTTTTGTACTTACTGATACAGCATAAAATTTTTTTAACATGATTCCTAAATTAGCCTCTTATATAAAAATGGGTAGATAAAACCCATTTGGAGTATGAATGGAAATGATTGGAGTTAATGGAAAAAAAAGTGCTGGTTAATTTCAAATAAAAATTTCATTATATATGATGAATATAAATTGTCAAATTAAAAAGTTATACTGTGTAAATATAAAAATATTTATTACAGTATTATTCGGCCAAGGCCGAATAATGGACTTGATATTCGGCCGAAGCCGAATATTCGGCAGACAGGCTGAATATTCAGCTTCGGCGGAATATTCGTTGCATCTCTATTTCCGATGTCTTCAAATCTATTGATATTCTTGGCAGTTTGAATGAGACTTATTTCTTTTTGTCTTACAAAATATTATTTACTAATTTATGTATTGTTTATTTCAATTAATGAACTGAAATTTTCTTTCTTTCCTTTTTATTTTTTTTATTTAGGTATGTTAAGAAATATGCTTTTTTGTTTTGATGTACTATTTATTACTTCTTAATTATTATACCAACTGAAAATTATTGACTATCCGACTTCTTTCCAAAACACTGTCTTAATAGCTCACAATTTAGCTAGTTACAGTTATTTTTGCAAATGTTTCTTTCAGATTCAAATATAAATACCTGTTTCTGCAGATCAATAAAGTTTTCTGCAAAGCATTGTGTCATCATCATAGACTATTATATAATACAGATTGTTATTTTATTTATTATATGTAGTAATCATTATATTCAATAATAAATTTTGTTATGTAATAAAATAAATTTTATTTTGTTTCTGTAACATGTACTTTCAAATAAAAGAAATTTATTAAAAATTTTTTGTTTTCATTTGACTACCTATATAATTTTATTATAAATGGTATTTCAAGTATTTACTTGTTTTGTTTATCATGTAAACCTTGATGTAAAAGTTGTTTTTAATTATATATTTATTTTTAATAAAAAACAAAGGCTAAGATATAAAATGAGAAAATACTTTCATTTTTAACACTTTCGACATGGTTTAAAAGTATTTATGAATTCGGTTTGTCTGTTTACCCACATATACTGGGATCACAAGCCTCTTGAAACAAATGACAAACATTTTATGCTGCTTATCTTTTTCATTACCTTGGTTTTTACAAAATTTTATGTTAACAATGTATTTTTAATACATCTTTAGTTTTTTAACCCTTTATATCCTGACGGTACTTTAAAGTACCATTAAAATAACTTGTTATAAAATTCAATTAATACATCGATTAGTAGTAATGCTGTTTAGAATGAGTTATAGATACTTTATCTTGTTCCAAAAGCATTGTTGGTTGCACAAAACAAAAATATTTTTAAAAGGATGATTTCTTTCACATTTGCATCTTTTCAGCTTTTTTGACCTTGAAGGAGGGGGGGGGGGGAGGAAATTTTCAGTTCGGAAATATTTCAGTTGAAAGAACATTATATCTGTACATTTAATTCTACAAAATACTAATATTTTATATATTTTTTAAATAAAAGATTTGAGTGGAGTTATAAATATTGCACAAAATCCCTATAAATTCCAATTTAATTAATCCCTCTAAAATTTATTAAATGATTATATAAGTCTTTTAATGTAGTTTCAAAAAATTACGAAAAATTCTTTAGAAAATGAAATTTGCATGAATTCATAATTCAGGATATAAAGGGTTAAATAATCTGAGAGGAATTTTAATTTCGAAATAGCATTCTCTTTTGCTGCTGCAGTGGTTATACAAATCTACATTTTTTGACAGATTTGCATGAAACTTGATATAAGGGCTGTGCTTATATAGAAATATTATTTTAGGGTGGGGCAGTGGTCTGGCACTTGATTGTCATAAGATATTTCTGGAGAAAGGTGGTTTTGTTTTTTGATATTGTTATTTTTTATCCAAACAATATTTTTTGTGTTTGTTCTTTACTTTTTTCTTTATATCAAAATAGCCTTATACCTTTTAAATAGTAACTACCTCTTTTAGATGTTAATCGATATAAAGTTATTTAAATGTAAAATCATATCTTTATATCACTGCAAACACACACAAAAAAAAAAGATTTTTAAACATTGATAATGATTTGAACCTGGGGCTTAAACATAGTTTTTGATGCCCCCCCTCCTCTTCTTCACAAAGAAATATTTACTGTGTTTCTAATTGCAAACTATTTTGAAATTTAAAATACATAATCATAAAATGCTTAATCAGCTTTATCAAATATTGATTCATTAAAATCTTAAAAACGGAATCGAAAGGAACCGAAAAATACTCTGCTTTATACAGGTTTTCATCTTAGCAGGTATAATTGTTGACATTTTCTCTGTTGAAAATAAATAATTTTTTCATTTAAGACTGGATTCTATTATAGATAGATTTCCTTTTCTTAGATTTTACGGTAGTAGTTGTAGCATTATAATTGAAGCGTTTAAAGTCACAGTGATATGAATTAAGAGACTAGATTAGTCACTCGAAGACATTTGCAAGCTAATATTAAAACTATGGGAGTGTTCTTGACAAATATCTTGCGTTTTATTATTTTTAAATATTTTCTTTTATCATGAGGTACCTGAGGTCAATACTTAATGTTGTGCGTTTGTACTTTTTTGTGTTTCGTAACATTTTTTTTTTTTATATTCGGACACTTTCATTTTTGGAAAACTGTTTGGAATCGAATCTGAAATTTAAAGTATCCTCATATTAAAAAAATACAACCAAAATCGAAAAAAATAGAAAATGCACAACACTAGACATCAACCCCAAGTATCATATGAAAACAAAAAAATTAAAATCAAGCAAGAATTCTGAAAAGAATGCTTGTTTTCGTGTGAGACTACACTAGTCATCACGCAAAGAAACTAGAACGTTAATGTTAAACCTATGTGATCATTCTTTTTAAAATTTCTTGTTTGCATTTTAATGGTTTTAAATGACTTTTTTGTTTAGAATGGCTGATGTTGAATTCTAACTGGGTTAGTATTTACATTTTCTATTTTAGTTGCAGATTTTTTTTTTAAAGTTATTTTTATGTTTGGATTTTCTGGCTGCAAGACAATTTTATCCAAATTTCATATATATATATATATACATTTTTGTATCAAACGACAAACATCTTTATCTGGCACTCCCTTCACCTTTCGTTCTGCTGCCCTGGGCACATACCCCCTCTACCCTCTCCTAGTTTTGGCCCCGGCATTATGTAACAATAAGCTATATTACTAAATACTTTTAAATAGTAACTACCTCTTTTAGATGTTAATTGATATAAATTTATTTAAATGTATAATCATATCACTGCAAATATATAAAAAGGAAAAATTCTAAAATTAAAAAGGATTTTAATCATTGATTGAAATAAAAAAAACTTATTTCTGGAATCCTTTGACAAAATTAATATTTTTTCAGTGATCACTCTTCGAATTTCTTGGAATTTTTTTTTTGGTCATTTGATGAATTTCGTGTTTTTTTCCCCAAGACCATTTGATGAATTTTGATTCTTTTTTTTTTTTTATTTCCCCACAGACTTTTTAGAAAATATTTATAAATTCCATCAATTTTGCCATATATTTAAAAATTTCCAGATTTTCCCTGTTGCTGGAAACCCTGTTATATCTGCCTCTTTCTGTTGTTGAGACTTGCATTTCTTTTGTTGATGCCCACAGAACGTTTGGGAAAGAAAGGCCAGAGGAGTGATTTACTATCTTCGGGGATTTTTGAAAAAAGCTATAAATATAACTTTTGATTAAACAAAGACTTGTTCTATAAGCAAAACATGTGCTTTACATTTTTGTTTTCGGTGAATACCCAGTGTAACTCGAAGTTTTATAAGCACAGTGAATTCCTAATCTTGACTAGCACCATGAAATAGGGAATGATATATTAGCTGGGAGGATCAGTGAGCTGTATTTATATTATCCTAAAGAAAATGACAATGGTCAAAGTCAAGAGATCTATTCCGCACATGCAGATAAACAGCTGTATAATGTGAAAGAGAAAAATAGGTTCTGCTTTTCTGAAAAAAAGAGCAAGGGAAATATTTTTACTTGAACTTTGAATACACCATTAAAGATTTTGTTGACATAAGACAGAAATTACTGCTACTTTAATTCTAGGTTATTTTGAATCACCCAATATTTATTCTAGTTCACACGCAAGATAGCACAAAGTTAAAAAAAAATTTAAAATACAAAACTGGGCTTAACCATTAAACAACATAAAAAACTGGAGCAGAAAAAGGTAAGTCTTACCCCTGCTCCTGCCAGAACCAGTGGTTAATTGACAGTAAAAAGAACCGTATAAACTTTAGGGCCTAATCAATTTTATGTGAAGCCTGATGTACATAGGCCATATTTAGAGTCTGCTTCCTCAAAACAATTTCACAAAATTTGTGAATAATAAACTTGTATTAAAACACTATTATGCCCAGTTAAAAATTTAAACAATAGTTTCATGGAAAAAAGAATTTGTTAAAGATGCAGTAAGAAATTTGTACCTACATTTTATTTGATACACAGTAAACATTTACTATTCTGAAATTTAGGAATGTAGTGGAACTATAAGTATAAGTGATTAGGGGCTGTGCATATATAATGTTATCAACTTTTTGGTAATTTTGGACTCCCTTACGATATCATCCCTTGACCCCCCCCCCCCCCGGTAATTATATCGTTATCAATGTATAAAAATTCTTTAGATTTTTGGAATTTTTTTCTTATGTTTGAAGTGATACAAATATGGTTACATTTATTTTTCCCATACTTCACTGATTCAAAGAGAAGCCAATAAAGTATCATTTTATATATGAAATAACAGTATCTCAAATAACACTTAAAAGAAAGTTATTGTTTAAAAGTATTTAATAATAGCTTTTTGTTACATAATGCATTCAACAGTAATAATGTATTTTTGCCCCACACGGGGTGGGGCAGACAGAACTTCTTATCAACATTCTCTTTTATTTACTTCTTAAACACAAGTATCTCTTCAAATATACTTCGCATATGGTTTGCCGAACAGCAGATTGTATATGCATACACGTATGACAGAAGTATAGGAAAGCCAAACATTGGGGTATTCCATTATTTGGACTTGAATAATTTTGTAATCATTTAATGATTTTAATAATAACTTTGTATTTTCATAAAAATAGATAACATACTATTTTTATGTAAAGAACAAGTCACAAATAAGAAGAGAAAATTTTCGTTGGATCAAAAATGATAACAATATCAAAAGACAAACTCCCCCTGCCCCTAGAGATATCTTACGATATCATGTGCCAGACCCCCCTCCCCCCTAAAATGACAACGTTATATATGCACAGCCCCTTAACTGGAGCATGTATGGCGTAGTATAACCTTATTCTCAGAATTTTGAAGTTTGTTATAATTTGTTGCCGTTACAAGAACATAGGAATAGTTTCATGTAGATGAATTATTTCTTTTGTTTTTTTTTTCATTAGTCTAAATTATTTTTATTTATTTAAAAATATTGAAAATAAAATATTATTCACAACCTCATATTATTTGTTATCGAAACTTTCAAAATATATTTTGACTTACTTATTTAAAATTTCCATCTATTTTGTCTTTAAGTTACAATTAAATGGTTTAATAAATGTACCAATATCAACATAATACAAAAGTTCAATATCAATCATTAAGCTTAATATAATAAATACTAGTTTTACAGTTTAAATTTATTAAAAATTGTACTATTTTTCATAATAATCTTAGGTTTATTAAGTTTGATAACAATCATTAATTTCCAAAATCTAGTATAACTTTTAAGTGTAAAAATGAAACGAAAAACAGATTTAATACGTTATAAATAAAAAATACAATAAGTGATAGATTAGATTTGCACTTATGAACGGAAAAGTAACGTTTACTTTTCTGCATTAGTTTTACAGAGAGATTTCTCCGTAACTGCAAAATAAACAAAAACATATCGCCAATGTAGCACTTTTACGCTCGCCAGAATAAAGCGATAAACCACCATTTATGGCACCCATGCTGTCGAAAACTGCTAAAATATATATTTATTTAAACAAAATTACGTGCAAAACCATATACTTGTCGCACTCTTTCAAAATTTTATAGCTTTCATAAAAATATATGTGAAAAAATAATGATATAAAACGATTGAAAATTTCTTAATACTGACGAAGAAATCGGAAGAAATCCAAATGCTTTGCACTGAACCGGAAGCTCAGCTGCTAACTTCAGGTTGTAGCGGTTTTGTTTATGTTTACACTGAGAATTCGGTCTATAGGAGAAACTCCCATTAAAAAGAAAAGACTATCTGAGAGAAAATATCCAAAAACAAAATTTGAAAAAGTAAGTAAAGTTTTAAAGGAAAAAATACTACAATTTTCTGATAGTGATAGTTCTACAGAATCCCCTGAAATGGAGATGCTTACTCAATTGAAAGAAAAATTTCAAAGTACTAAGGACAGAAGTCTAAAGGTGCAAATTTTAACTCTTTTGCCTAAAAGCTGGTCAGTAAGAAAAGTTCAAAAAGAGTTTGAACTAATTACATGGTTAGAAAAGCCAAAACATTGGTGAAAGAAAATGGAATTCTTTCAACTCCAAACCCCAAACCTGGCAAAAATCTAAGTCAGGATACAGTAAATAGTGTAAAAGATTTTTATAATAGTGACCAAATAAGCAGAATTATGCCTGGCAAAAAAGACTTTGTATCCATGGCAAGTCAAGGTGAAAAGATTCATGTCCAGAAAAGACTTGTTATGCAATTTAAATGAGGCTTTTAAAGAATTTAAAGATGAATATCCACATTTAAAAATTGGATTTTCAAAATTCGCTGAACTAAGGCCGAAAAACTGTATTTAAGCTGGTGCAAGTGGGACACATACAGTTTGTGTTTGCCATATTCATCAGAATGTAAAATTAATTGTCTCTACATCTGAGCTGAAAGTTTCATTGTTTATATCTGCGATGATGTGCGGTTTTCAGGCATTTGCGGATTTTAGGGTTGCGGATTTGCGGGAGTCTACTGTATTTTTGTTAATCTTATCATTAAATACAATTTATTTACCATGTGTATTTTGCAAAGGTTGTTGTTTAATAACAAACTCAGAAAACTAAGTAGTGTTAACTATATATAAAGAGAAATAGAGTAAGAAAGAAAATTCTTTAATAGTATGTCATGATCTTTAATTAAAAAACGTGAAAAAGGGCTAATTAATATATCCAAAATATTTATTAAAAAAAACTTTATAAGCAAAGTCATTTTCTTAAACAAATAATTAATTTAACAGACATAAAATCATGTTTGCTTATAGAAAAAAAAATCATGGATATTTTTGTTAAATAAATTAGTTTATTTTCCAAGTTTTTAAATTAAAGATTATGGCAATATTAAGCTACCATTAAGTGAAGAAATTTTGAATAAAAAAATTAAAAACTGTTATTATAAACTGTTAAAATATTTTTTTAATTTCACATTTTATAACATCATAAATACTATATCCCCTCCGCCCGCACAAACTATAATGACATAATTTTTAAATAAAAAAATAGCTAATTAATTTATCCCAAATAACATTCATCAAAGGAAATTTAGAAGCAAACAACATTAAGAAATATATAAAATAATCTCTGAATTTAAACAATTTCCTATTTCAAATCTGGCTGCCATATTTGTAAAGATGCATTAAAAAACAATATAACATTGACACTTTTTAGTTTCTAAGGTTATTACTAAACAAAAAGAAAACCATCATTAAGGAAGATAAATAAATTGTATTTTTTTTATCAGATTATTAAAATATCAATTTTTTTCTGTTCTATAAAAAAAATTTAAATACGTAAATATTCATTAAAAAAAATATAGATAAATAAGATATTTTAAAATTATTTCGCATAAATATGTATATTAATAAATACATATAATCTGTAAAAATGTAAAATACAGATAACCTTTACAGATAATAGTTGGAGCCATGCCTAAACTTAAATTAGTAGGATTTTTTGTATGAACACTGGCGTTTCTAAATTTTAAAACTAAAACACATAAATTTGAGTTACAAATAACTTAATTACATTTATGCAAATAATACCTCTTAAATGATGAACATATACAAATCAAGGGATGAAAACTTCAGAAAAAAAAAATTATTTTATGATGTTTTAATATAACTTTGTAACATTAGCGGCTCAGCCTGATATAGCAGACGAAAGCAGAAGAATCACATGACCACTTCAGTAGCGTATACTTATTTTCAACTTGGAACTTAATTGGATAGTTTTTGAAGGTTTTAAACAAAGTTAAAATAGTTAAAGGTTTTAATATATTTTTACAAATATTTTAAGAGCAGCTTAGACGTTAACCTGTATTTTTTTAATGAAGCGTTCAAAGAGTCATTCATTTGTTTGTAGTTTTGCTGGAATTTGTTTCTGAATGACAACAGTGTCATTTGTTTAGATCTGGTTTCTATGCTTATAATAGCTTGATTTTAATTTAGAACTATATACATTATAAATGGATATGATATGCATGTTTTATGTGAAAATATGCTGAAGAGATGTGATTTCAAGCAGAAGAAATTAATATTTAGCTGTCATATGTTTTTTATTAAGCCTAACATGGCGTTTAGCTGCAGTCGATTTGCAGACCAAAGTGGCTTGCCGCAATGGTTACCTACACTTTCCTAAACTCGGATTTTATTATTAGTAGATGTACAGTCTCTAACTCATAAACTCCAGAAAAAAATATAGGTAGAACAGGATAAATATTTCTACTTATCATATGTTCTCTGTTATCTGTTATCATTCTGTTATCATATATCTACTTATCATATTCTATTACACATATGTTTTAGTATCTATATTCGAGTTAAGTTATAGTTAAGAAAATATAATGTGATAATTTAAAAATGCCTGAACTTTGCATTGTTTAAGGAAATGAGAAATGTCAAATCGGCTACTTAATTGGCATTTAAAATTTAGTGCAGTTTATTAAAAAATGTCTTGCTTATTAGTTTTCATTCTGTTTTTAGATTCAAAGGTAGATAAAACTTTTTCACTGAAGTTCAATAAGTCATTTCCTTGGATGAAAATTGCAACAATCTCTTCATACGGATATTTGAAGGCATTTCTGTTATCATCTCGAACAAAACTTTTTCGCGTAAGTAAATGTCATCGATTACAGAAGGAAAATCTTCTTCCAGTCAGCAGCACTTTGTTCCTCAAAATGGTGATAAAGAGAAGCATTCTTCCAGAGATAGAAAAGAAAAAGTTTTTATTTGTGAAGTATGTTCCAAAGGATTTTCTCAGAATAGTGATCTAAGAAGACATCTCTTGGCACATACAGGTGAAAAACCATTTGTTTGTGAAATATGTTCCAAAGGATTTTCTCATAATGGTAATCTAAGAAAACATCTCTTGACACATACAGGTGAAAAACCCTTTTTTTTTTGTAAAATATGTTCCAAAGGATTTTCTCGGAATAGTCATGTAAAAGCCCATCTCTTGACACATACAGGTGGAAAACCCTTTATTTGTGAAATATGTTCCAAAGAATTTTCTTATAATTATAGTCTAAGAAGCCATCTCTTGACACATACAGGTGAAAAAAACCTTTATTTGTGGAATATGTTCCAAAGGATTTTCTCATAATAGTAATCTAAGAACACATCTCTTGACACATACAGGTGAAAAATGCTTTATTTGTGAAATATGTTCCAAAGGATTTTCTCAGAATAGTGATCTGAGAAAACATCTCTTGACCCATACAGGAGAAAAACCTTTTGTTTGTGAAACATGTTCCAAAGGATTTTCTTATAAGAGAAATCTAAGAAACCATCTCTTGACCCATACAGGACAAAAACCTTTTGTTTGTGAAATATGTTCCAAAGGATTTTCTGAGAATAGTCGTCTAAGAGCCCATATCTTGACGCATACAGGAGAAAATCCTTTTGTTTGTGAAATATGTTCCAAAGAATTTTCTTTGAATAGTCTTCTAAAAGTCCATCTCTTGACGCATACAGGTGAAAAACCCTTTATTTGTGAAATATGTTCCAAAGGATTTTCTAAGAATGGTAATCTAAGAAGCCATCTCTTGACACATACAGGTGAAAAACCATTTATTTGTGAAATATGTTTCAAAGGATTTTCTCAGAATGGTAATCTAAGAAGCCATCTCTTGACACACACAGGTGAAAAAACATTTATTTGTGAAATATGTTCTAATGGATTTTCTCAGAATAGTGATCAGAGAAAACATCTCTTGACCCATACAGGAGAAAAACCTTTTGTTTGTGAAACATGTTCCAAAGGATTTTCTGATAAGAGAACTAAGACTCTTGTCTCTTGACACATACAGGTGAAAAACCATTTATTTGTGAAATATGTTTCAAAGGATTTTCTCAGAATGGTAATCTAAGAAGCCATCTCTTGACACACACAGGTGAAAAAACATTTATTTGTGAAATATGTTCTAATGGATTTTCTCAGAATAGTGATCAGAGAAACCACCTCTTGACTCATACAGGACAAAAACCTTTTGTTTGTGAAATATGTTCCAAAGGATTTTCTGAGAATAGTCGTCTAAGAGACCATCTCTTGACACATAGAGATTAAAAACCCTTTATTTGTGAAGTATGTTCCAAAGGATTTTCAGATAGGAGTACACTAAGAGGCCATCTTTTGATACATACAGGTTAAAAACCCTTTGTTTGTGAAATATGTTCTAAAGGATTCAATGATAAGAGTACTCTAAGAAGCAGCCATCTCTTGAATCATACAGGAGAAAGACCTTTTGTTCGTGAATTATGTTCCACAGGATTTCCTCAAAAAGTGATTTAAGAAGACATTGTTTGCAGGGGCGTAGCTACCGTGGAGCAGTTGGAGCAAACTGCTCCAGGCGCACGAATCCTAAGGGCGCGAAATTAGAAACAGCGAAATACAGATTTGTAAAAATATTTGCATTTATTTTATTTATTTGTTTTCTTTTTTATAAATCAGATATTATAGATGAATCTTGTTACAAGCAGAATATTCCTATGATATTTTATCTTTTGTTTAACCTCAATTGTTTCGATTTAAAACATTTTTTTATTCACAGTTAAAAGAAATTACTTCTAATCGCGAAGTTTTAATTTTGATTCTGTATTGCAACCTCGAATAACTTCCACACAGTTTCAACATGCCTGATTTTTTTTTTTTTTTTTTTTTTTTTTTTATTTAACTTTTTCATGGACGACAGCTGAAGATTTTCAAATTTTAAAGTAATCAAAACTTATTTACAGGACTCTCATCGGTCACTTTATTAGCTACAACTATTTCCAAAAAATCTTCTTGTACATTTCTATTGAAAATGTTTTAAAAATTTATGATGATTACTGTATGGAAATAATGGTAGCCAAAGAAGTCACCGCTGAGAAACCTATATTTACAATGTAACAATAATGCCTTTAACAACTATTTAATTATTTTAAGATTTAAAGAAAAAAAAAAGTTTTGACAAGTTGAAGAAAAATATTGACTATTTTACAAACAAAAAACCAAGAAAACGAAAATTTTGAAGTTTTTTTGTTGTTTAGTTGAAATTAAACATGCACCAATACGGATTACAAAACAATAATAAGAGTCGGATTTAGGCATATTCCACGGTGACAAAATTTAGAGGGTGAGGGGGAAGCGGCAAATTAAATTTTGTGCATATTGTTTTTGAGATTTTGAAAATAAGGCGAACTTTCAAATGCATAAGCATTTTCCTTTAAAAAGAGAGAAAGAGATAAGTATTAAATTTAGTGTTCCTCAGGACCTGATTATCGCCTATCCAAATTTACATCATTTTTTTTCGAAAAGTATTTTTCCGCAGTAAACTTTATTTAATCGCTGAATTGAATGAGGCAAACATTTTTCAAAAATAGTAATGTGACGTTGCTTAGGCCATAATCAGGCTCTACCACATCCCCTCTTATTTTCTTACTCACCACCACCATCCGATTACACATTAGTAGTCAATGAATTTTTGAATTATAAAATGAAAAGAAAAATCTGGTGTTACTCCAGTCAGCTTTCGGAATAGTTTTCAGAAATACTGTGTTTTCGTTCAGAAAAGTATAATAATGAATAAAAACTTGCATCCTAATTTTAAACAAAGTTTGAAAGTAAATCTGCAGATCAGGAGCCTCAACGTCAGATCTGCAATTCATTGTTTTTAGACACACTCTAGTAATATTCAATTTCCTGCAAACCGTAATTTAAAGTTTTCAAATTACGTAATTATTTATAAGAATAAAAAATACGAAGTTTTCAGACATTAGAAGGGTTAAATTAAAAACGTTGTTATGGAAGGATATTTTGAATTTTCATGAGCTACTAATTCTGGTATTTTTTTAAATAATAAAGTATTCAGGGGGCTCCGCCCCCCCCCCCTGAACCCCCCGTGGTCTCATTAATTTACATATGTAACTTTATATTGATTGCGCTAATGATTATCGTAAATCTTTTTACACTTCCGAGCCGTATTCTTCAATACTGGTGGGCAGAAAAGGATTTACATTGACGCAATTGTATTAAAAGTTTAGGTTTTACGAACGAAAATGTAATTTCCTTTTAAAGATAAAAAAAAATTTCATCCATATTTTCTGAAATGAGGCGGCATTAAGAACTAACACTCGTCAAAAAATATTTTTTCTGCAATCTAGTTAATGTTTGGTTTTAAGAATGAAAATATTTATTTCCCGATACAATGACGTCCTTTTCGACAGCGATAATTTTGCGGTGCATAATTTTGACATTTACTATCAATTTGCTTTTCAAAAGTTTTTTTTTTTCCTCATTGAAATTTTCGATTAAAAATTAGACATTTCTGTTAGCTACGTCCAGACGATAAACCGTGAGATATTAGTAACTTTTTTTTTAATAACTAGGGGGCTCTGCGACCTGCGAGCTACGCTCGTCAACCCCCGTTCTGACACCACAGACTCTAACAGCACACTAATTTAATCGGCTTTAAAAAGATTTCGGAAGACTGAATTATAATTTGAATCTGACAATTATAATATCTGACGTAATTTTCACCAAACTTTTCTTTCTCTTTTTAATATTCACGTAAAAATACTTTTGTTAGGAATGAAATATTATCATCTTAAAATATCAAATAAATGTCTCGCGCAACTTTTTAATTTAAACTGTTTTGCAATATTATTTTTTGTTCATTTTACGTAATAAGTGTAATGTGACGTAAATGTGATGTAAATTCTCCTATTTAAGACTTATAACGCATGTTAATGAATTTATTATTTTACAATATTCTTTCTCTTTTAAAATTCACGTGTAATTATAGTTTTTATGACGTAATTTTCAATGAGTTCCTGCTTTTTATATTTTCTGTTTATAATAGTCACGTGTGAAATAAATTTTTAATTTAAAGCAAACATTATTGTTTGCGCTGTTCATACAGTTGGCAACAGTTTAAATTAATACAATTTTTTAAAATATCTAAAAAATATCTCTCGAAATGCTGAAAATTTGATTTAAAATAGAAATAAAATCTCAAAAAATGAGTCAAATTAAATGATCTGAAAATGATTAAATTCCTATGTACAGTTTTTGCTCCTATAAAACTTTTTTAATGGAACGATTTTGTCCAACTTTGGCATTAAATATCTCTTAAAATAAATCTTTTCTTAAGCATTCAAATTGGATGCCGATCTTCCCGGAATATCTACGCAGATTTTCATTGGTCCATTTCCAAATCAAAACTTTTTTTTATATATAGAAGGATAAGAATTAATATCATAACACAAGCCCCTTTTATTTCAACCTCAAAGCGTATTCGTTTTATTTTTGATATATGAGATCAAATTCATCTTTCCGTTGCTAGGAAACAGTTAAAAGAAAATTAAGACAACGAAATATGTGATTAAAAAAAGGTAAATTAAAAAAAGAAAATATTTTATATTATTGGAACACATATATAAAATCCCTCCATAAGATATACACCAAATTTAAAAACTCTGACAAATGTATACACAAAATTTCAAACTAATATGAATAATGTATGGTTCTAATTAGGAAATTCCATCATCCATAATTTATCATTTAAATCTTTCAATCATATGAGCCATTTCCTTTCAACAAATAAAAATGGAAAAATCGTCTGAATTGCTATAGAAAAACATTAAGGCGGAAAATAAAATGTTCTATATATCCTGAACGAATGAACCAAATTTAACCAAAAACTATACAGCTAAATCCGGTGACCTCACCAACATGCATCCTTAATTTCAAGCTAATCGGACGCTTTTTACGGCAGTTATCGCGGGATAGACAGACAAACAAACAAACAGACGGAAACCAAAAACTTTTCGGGTCTCCACGGTAAGCCTTCACTGATGTTTCGGCAATTACCACAGGTGATAATGACCTTGTGTTTTAAAGAAAACTTGCACTCTCATTTATAAAGTTTTAAACATTTTTGTAGATAATTTTCAACAAATTTTCATTCTTCCCGTGTTGAAACAAAACCATAAATTATTTAAAAAAAAAAAAATAGAATTTTACTAAATTAAGTCCCATTCTTGCTGAGACTGGCCCGCCGGGCAATCGGCTGTGGGTTGGTGCGCCCTAAACCAGGTAAAGCTGCACCCTCCGTCAGGTAAAGCTAATAGTAACAAAATTTCCTACAATCATTAGATATGACGCTTAAATTATTTAATAATTTAAAAAAAAAAAAACTCTTTTTTGAAGCATTATTTTTGTTAATGGTTTTTTTCTTTTTGCAAAGCAGAAGAATTGAATTTTTTTCTTGAAAGTTTTTGTTTTAGAGGATCATTAAATCTTTTTAAACTTAATGCATATTCTGTAATCTTATTACCTATGGCGAAATGATCTGCGCCAAGAATTTTCAGCTTATCTAGAACCAAAGAGCGGATCTAGAACCAAAGAATACCCGGCTGCTAGAGGTTTTTTAAATTCTTCATACGAGAGAAGTGTTCTTACATAGAGCTTTATAAAGAATTTGCTGTATAAAAATTTATTTTAAAGATATTTTGCTTTAAAATCAAATTAATAATATTTACACGTTTCTAAATATTACTAGCAGCATTAAGATTTTTTATCCTCCCGCTGCAAAAAAGTTTAAAATAGGTTTAATTACTCATAACATTCTTATTTAATACTAAAATTTCGTATACTCAGACTAATACACTAGTCACTCGCAAGCTATTGTTAAACCAATGACAGCGTTTTTACAAATTTCTCATTCACATTTCAATTTTTTCATTTTTATTTATTTATTTTTTCATAGAATATAGCAGGTCGATGTCTAAACAGTTATATCTTTATACTGTTTCGATTTTTTTTTTAAGGGCATTTTTAATTTCGGATCCATTTCCGGTATTGAAAGCATCTCCAGAAAGAAAACATGGAATGGTGATGGATATTATAGATTTCTACTAGCAAGGTGATAAAATGAGTTTCTAAAACTTTGCGCCGTCCAAAAATCCAAGGTATGCGTATTTCACAATGATTGAGTCCGACCCTGTGTACAATAGCGAATATTCAGGGCACAATCACTTTTCTACCAGAATATTGGTATATAAAATTTGATTTGTTTTAATCGTGGGATTTCTATGGTTAAACTGCGAGGAATTATTTTTTTATGAAATTACTGGTAGTAAAGTGATTTTGAATCCCTCGTCGAGCCGCTACAGTCTTGCGCGGTGAAACGTTGTTGTATAGATAACAGATGAACGTGAACAATAAAAATAATTTGATTAAGATGCAAGAGGAAATGTTCATCAGAATGGTTGAAAAAATTTAGATACCAAACCTGCTGGCCGACTTTTTCGAAAATAATACAATTCTTGCGACAGATTTATAATGTACCTGCCAACATCATCAAAAACACACCAAATGTGCTCTGGGAATCGGAAAATGAGTGAAAATTCTAACATACACGCCATACGTGTTGAATCATTGTAAAAATTGTCAGAACGTATTCAGAGTATTTGAAAATGTAAAAATGTACTGCTATTTCCATTAATTTTTAGTGTGATTATAATACTTTCCTATTTCCTTCCCTACATTGTAATGTGTATGGAAAACAAAAAATGCAATCTTGAATAATATACAGGGTGATTCAAAACTTATCGTTCAAATTTCGTGGGAGGCATGGAATATGGCAGGAAACCGATTTCACATAGAAAAGTATGTCCGAAACGTCATCTACGTGAACAAAATGGACAAGTAAAGTGAACGAAGAAAGTTAAAATTAAAGAACAAAATTAACTAACAAAAAATGAATAAAATAAAAATGAAAAAAAAAAAGTAAAAAAAAAAGGTTAAAGGAACTGAAAAGAACAAAATTAAACGAGAAGTTTCCAGGCGTCAGATAATGAATGCTTTGAATAAAGGTCATTAACAAGATTTTTGGAGATTTTAAAGATGTAAAAGGCTTCGTGAAAGTCCAAATGAGAAATGGTAATAGGAGAAGAAATAATACTAGCTTTAGGAAAGTCAAAACAATGATTGGGACGCAATGGAAGGTTGGATACACACAGCACCCTCTACATACGCATGCGTATATTTGCGTACTTGCTTTCCTATGTAAAATCGGTTTCCTGACGTATTCCCTACATTACCACGAAGTTTGAACGATAAGTTTTGAATCACCCTGTATAAGGGTGTCAATCAGGGTTATCGCAGCCGATCGCCGCTGCGTCAAATGTTTCGGTTAGCGAGAAAGCTGAAGATTGAAATCGCCAAATTGCAAGAGATTCTTTTTTTTCCTTTCGGCGACACTCTCAATGTTTATTGTACGAGTAAATCTTTTCTGTGTAACTCCTTACTTGTGTTTTGATATTCTTAGTGTTTCATGACGGATCTATTACTACCATTATTTGAATTCGTCTAGTTTTTTTAGCGAATAGCAAAATTGCTCAGAATAGTCAAAAAACCAGTAAGAAACTCGGTTTCATCTTTTATCGTCGTCCAATGGCTAATTTTCTAAATCATTAGCTGTAGAAATAAGTTCCAATAGTAAAAAAGTTTCAAAGTTGCTCTTCATCCTCTTAAAAGTAATTTATGTCAAAATAGTTATTTTTGTAAAAGTTAGGAGGTTTACGTTTTTATTTGATTCCTGAATTCTATATATTATATTTAGAAAAATCTTCGTCGTACTTTAACAGGTAAAATAATCAAAATTTATTTTTTGTACCACCAAAACTTACTGAGTTATGATAGTTTGAATTTTGTGGAGTTTTAGTATTTTCTGGCACTAAAAACAGAAAAACGTGTTTCATGCATTTGCAAAAAGTGAAAATATATATATATATATATATATATATATATATATATATCTTGCAATAGTGTATCTTTTTTTTATTAGTATTCTACAATGTTTCGAAACCAACGAAAAGAAAAATAGATATTAAGGGCGGAAGATTGTACTGGCCCATTGGCACATTTAAAAAGAAAATATTGCCCAATTCGCAGAAAATATTGGTGGGTACTTCGTACTTAAAGAATTATATTTCATTTCATTATTCATTATTTATTTTTAATTATTTGCATGTAATAATTTGTTAAAATACTTTGACTTTCAAAGTAAAGTAAGGTTTTAAATCGAATTGGGAATAGTATATAAATTTTAAACTTCAAAACAAAATTGCGCAGACCTTTTTGCGAGTGACAAGAGGGCGGAGGGCGCACAAACTTTACTTGCTCCAGGGCGCTGAATATCTAGCTACGCCACTGATTGTTTGACATATTTTAGAACACAGAAAAGCTTATCTTTGTGAAATATTTTCCAAAGGATTTTCTGATAACTGTCGTCTTAGAAAATATTATTTATCTCAATACCAAATAGACATTTCCTGAAAATATATATTTGTATTTCAAAAATTGAGTATGAACACTGTATATATCATTGCATTTACTATTATGACATCTCTTGTGTTTTAGCATTTAGTAATAAAATAAAAACGTACAATTTTTCATTCTAAATCCTCAAAAATTCTTCCACAACTTATTGTGATTTTGGTAATAAGCAAATAACTCCTGACACATTAGGTTCCAGTAAATCTTTATGCAAAGTTATCTTTGATAGTTATATTTGATTTTTTTTATTTCCCTTTAACCCTTAAAAACCTGGTAAGTTTTGGTAGAAATTAAAACTCTTGGTGATTAACCCTAATTAAAAGAATGATATTTGACTAAAAAATAATAATAAAAAGAAATTCTGATGCCAGGTTATGTCAAGGGAAGATCCACACAATTGTGTGGTGCAGGCTCGACTTTAAACTACAGAAAAAGAGGAAAATGTATTTTCTTTTTCCTCAGGATCACCTACACAATTGTGCAAGTCAGGTATTAAAGGAATAAAGTATATTTTTGAAAAATTAAATATTATTCTGATCTAAAAGGATAAATCGTACCTTAATATCTTAAGCAATAGAAAAGGCTTTATTGAAGTAATACTTTTGAAAAAATATGAGAAGTGTGCTAAAAATACATTTGTGTGCAAAAGAATCTTACTGATTGGTTAAATTTTCTTAAGAAATTTTCCCAGGATTTAAATGTAAATGAATCTTATCCCATTATCATGTGAAAAGAAATTACAGGGTGTTCCACCAAGCCCCCCCCCCCCCCCTCCTCCCAAACTTTGCACAGCCTGATTGCTCACTTGGAATACATAAGAAATACCCGAAGAACTATACTTCAGTGATCTATAAGTTTTTGAGAAAAATGTATGACATCATGTCAGTGACAAAAAAATACCTTAAACATGAACATTGGTATCTGCATATGTTTACAAAGCAAAATGTTTGAAATGTCCACCGTGCTTATTGAGGCATGCATGTGCATGGAGTAAATGACTGATTGCAGCAGCGTGGTGTCTACAAAAGAATAGCTACTAGATGCAGCCTTTTAAACCTTATTCAAATGAGGGCTTGACATCATTTCAAGGCACGTGCATGCATGCCTCTATAAGCACAGTGTATATTTTGCGTATCTTCATCTGCAAACGTATGCAAATACCAATGTTCCCGACAAAATTTTTTCCTTGTGTCAGATGACATTATATGCTTCTACCACTTTAAATCTGAAATTTTAATTGCATGAATTTTTATTAAAAATATAAGGTGTAAAGACAGCAAAGTGAAAAGGCATCCATGCCAGTGTTCGAACTTATGTGTTTGATTCAGCCAGCCCCTCCCCCCCCCTGATGCTCTGTCATTTGAACGACACACCTAGGATGCCACCTTTTACTCTATATGTTTGGTTTGGCTGCAACTGCAAGCCACCGTGGTACTAGCTGTGGTTTATGACGTTATCCCATCTTGTGCTGTGGTTCACTTGATGTCTGGTCACAATAGATTCAAAACTGCCAATGGTCGTCTGATGGCTTCAAGGTCCTGAGTCTGATGTGTCCCACTTTTCGATGTCTTTCATTTAATGAATTTCACTGTCCAGTGACATCCTTTCAGTTTTTTGTCTGGTCCAATCAAATGTCTGTATATTGACCTCCGACGGACATGCGTAATGCCACTCTCTGCAAATTCTGCGGCAATCATGTCTGTATCACTTGAAAATTTTTACCAGAGTTAAGAAAATTTAATAGTTATCGCACTGAAATGTTAAAACGTATCATTTACAATTGTTAGTGCTACATAAATATGCAATTGACACCTGTAAAGCAATTAGTATGCGGGCATTCTCCCCGACCCAGTATATTTGGGTCCACTAGCAATTCTAACTCTTTAAAGCACTGCAGTAAAATTCCTCTAATTTGAGTTTTGATATCTTGACATTGTTTATAATCAGGTTTGCACAAACACCAGGCAAATTGCTCAGGTGCGCTGTTATGCTTCTCTGGGGTCCCACTTTTTTCCAAACAGTTCAAAATCATTTGCCTCTTTGCAGAATAATAATAGTAACTTCTCTCATTTTGATCATTTAAATTCTCCTTTGAAGTTTCATTTTCAGGAAAAAGTCGGTATAAACTAGAGTTTAAAGTTGCCGTGAACGTACCGTCACCTCAAAGAAACAGGAGGGCATCTAGTAATAATAAAAAATGAGATGTCTGACATTCTGCTATGAATAACTGTGTTTGTATCAGGGATTGCAAGTTTCTTCCAAAGTTGAAAAAACCGTCCGGAAGAAATGGGTTTCTTCCAAGCGGAAAAAACAGTTATTTTTTTTAAAAGCAAATTTAGAATATAAGTTGCAACTTTGTAAGGTATAATAAATGGATTTTTCTTAAAGATAACCTTAAGAAAATATAATTAAAACTACAAAAATTTAATTATATGCTAAATTAATAATTACATCAGTTTTTTACCAAGATCACACACCTGACTGAAGCTTTTCAATCGTTGGATACCCGAAGAAAAGAAATTGTATACAAAATACACAAAATCCATTAAAAGTTATCCATTAAATGTTACCCATTTCAATTTAACAAGCATATTTTTTTTATTATCGGTTAAATTTATTTAGCTGGTAGTCATTATACGAATCATTTACCTATTGTAGGATGAAATTTATTTTACAGATTATTTGAATAAAAGACAGTGTTTACATGCATTTTATTAAAGAAACTAATAATAACTAAGGAATTAATAATTAACGAAAGTAATGTAGCATACTATTCTTTAAAGAATAAAGCATTTTTATAGGAAAAATGAAGAATTCATAGGTTTTTTTTTTACAGAAATGTTACAAACAATGAAGAAATATCCCCTAGCTTTAACTCTTTCAATACCGAAGCGCCTGAAACTCCCGGTTATTCAGAATACTGATTCCTCCTGAAAACGCTTGGACAATTTCAACCACTCTTTTCTCACCTCAGAGCTCCTGTTAAGTACAGGATTATCTTCTCTTTGTTAACTTGATTTCAGAAAGGGGATATTTTTAGGTGCCTGATAAGGGAAAATAAAGTGTCTTTATGCTCTTTAAAAGGTATTTCAGCTTGGGTTTATTATTGAATGAAAATTCCGTTTTTTCGGAAGATTCCGTAAGAAATACTACCTTTTACATTCTTCCCTGTGATGAAATTTCGGAAAAAATATTTGCAGATCTACGGCGATCATGACCCTTATAACCCAAAACCACCCCAGTTCTTATCTTTAAGTTTATCCAGTTTTAAACTTTATCTATATATATAATATATATATTTATATATATATCCCTTTTTTATGGACACGATAATTTTCATAATTCTGCACAAATCTCTTCCAAACTGATATATAAAATTAAGGGGCAGAAAATCTTGGTTAATGGGCAAAATCGGACCAAAGAGATAGCAATAGAGAGATTTTTTATGAAAATAGATAAAACCCATAACTTTTTAATTATTGTAGATATCAAATCACTTTAAAGCTATTATAACTTTTAAGAAAAGGGCCAAGAAATTATGTAAAACAGGTTTTTGATATCAATAAAAATGGGGCCAAGGGGCGAAAAAAATAGGGTTTTACGAAGAAGAAAATTCATAACTTCATCTGTTCACAATATATCAAATCCACTTCAATTTATTACTATAAATCTTCTTAATATTATCTACAACTTTTTAATTGACAATTTCTTAATAGGGACATCTCTTACAGCAAAAAAAGTAAATAAAATAAAATAAAAGCCAAAAAAAAGGGGGGTATGTGAAGAAAAAAAATTCATAACTTCCTCAATTAAGACGATATCAAATACTCTTAAATTTATTAGACATCTTCTTAATATTATCTACAATTTTTATATTGACAAGTTTTTCATTGGACGAACTGTACAGCAAAAACAAAAGCAGTTGAAGAAAAAATTATCGTATGAACATAATTCCAGTAAACCAGCTTTTACAGAAAAATGAAATTAAAACTCGTGAAAAGCGGCAGATAAAATTATTAAACTGGGTTTATCTGTATTGGTGATTCAAACGCTCGAATACGCCATCGGGTGGAGAAAAGATATAACTTCTCACTTCAGGATAGAGCCTTGCAAGCACATTGCATTATATGTATTTTTAATTTGTTCAGAATGATTATTCTTTTGCACAATTTCAGATTTCATGTGACATTTGTGTTCTGTCTTATACGACAAAGTAAAAGTTATCGGAACTTGAATATCTAAAACTTTCAGATGCATTTACAATAAAGAATTATTTCAATGGTACTTTAGCATTCGTTAAAGAGAAATTAAAGGGACAATTTTTCTGTACCGAAGGCTGCGAGCAGCGCCTCTACAGACCGTTTTAATTCCCAATTCTTGATTTTGTTTTTGTAGGCGAAATTAGCCTTCGAAATCTACATGTCCCTGTAGGCCGAGCCGGCAGGTATTTTTCCATTTGTATATTATGAATAGCTTAAGGGGGCTCAGGGCTTGATCAATACCGAAAAACATGTAAGCAGAGCTCTCGCTTCGAATCCATATAAAAACAGAAGTATTCAATGTAACTCATTTAAACTTCCTGATATTTTTAAGGTATGTTTGTAGTCTTATAAAATGAAGTACTTCAATGTAATAAAATAAAAAATATAGCGAAATTTATTTAACTCAATTTTCGAAAAAAAAATGTAGGTGTCATACACCCTCCGTAAGATACTATCTTAACGTTGAATTGACATAAGAACCTAATTTTTGCTTTAAAATGATCAGGAAACTTTACTCTATAGAATGAATTAACGATATAACTATCACTGAAAGGAAAACTTGTTAAAAAAACTTTCAAATTTGAAAATTTAAAAAACCCTAAAAAATACAAGTTTTTTTCCCTTATAAATACTCAAAATATTAATCTATCTAAAATATATTAATTCATTCTATAGATAATGCTGTTATATGCATGCAAAAAAAAAAAAAAAAAAAAAAAAAAAAAAAAAATTAAGCCAATTTTTAATTATAAATCAATTTTTTGAAAAGTTTTCAAGCCCTGAGCCCCTTTAAGAAAAGAAATAATCTGAAAAACTTATTTATTTTTTTAAATATATAGATGTTGGCTTACTATTCTATTATTTTTTTTAAGCTTTTAACTACATGCTTTAAATATATGCTTTTTTCCCCCTTTATATGGAAATTGAGCATAAAAGAGAAAGTTATTTCCTTTCGGCTTTTTTAAATTTTAAATTGTAGATATTTTGCCTTTTTCCAAAATGTTTTGAATTATATTTCCCTCTTTAAACTTGTTCTCCATTGTGGTCAGAGCTGTAAAAAACCCGTTTTTTTTAAAGAAAAAACCCAGCCCGGACGTCTCGCTGGGTGGGTACCCGGACAGCTACCGACTACAACCCTTAAGGATGTAAAAAACCGGGTTTTTTTAGAAAAAACCCAGTCCGGGTGGGTACCCGGGCAGCTACCCACTACAACCCTGATTGTGGTGTATCCTTTATGCTAAAACTTTAAAAAAATAAATGTGTACTACTGAATAAAAACAAAAAATATTTTTTTCTGAAATAAAAACACTATCAATAATCTATGAGTAGAACTGATATTTTCTAAGAAATATTAAAAATCTCCCTTTTGCAGATGTCATTTTCGGGCCAAAGGGACTAAGCGAGATTTTTTTTTTTTAATTCCGGGCTTCTGAAAGAATATCATAAGTACTCTCGCTATTCTTAATGGTGCCTTTAGTCATGATTTAATTCACAACAAAAATATACTTAATAAAAGAGATTGACATTTGCACCATGAAAAGTTACATATAAACGTGAAAATAAACATCACAAGTTTACTAAACGGTGTATAAACTGTTGCAAAGTCTAAAAACTATACAAACATTAAAATACAGTTATGATATTCAACGTTTCGGTCATCACCTGTGACCTGCATCGGGAAAACGTTGCCGTAATGTCTTCTAAAAACAGAGAAAAAACCTAGGTCAACAGAGCAAAACCTAGCTCTGTTTTTAGAAGACATTAGGAGGTTGGAGAGGAGATATTGTGCATAGTTGATCTGGATAAGTCATTGATCAATAATTTATCGACCTTTCAGAAGGAATGATACTTAGGTACTACTAATGTATTTCTGGTACACATAGATTTTTATTTGCCAGTGTTATACATTATTGAAATTTTCATTAAAATAATTTTACAAAGTATTTGAAGACAATTAAAATTTATATTTCATAAGTGAATATTTGTTGCTGTAACAACAAGTTTTAAAACATTTCATAAATCTTTGATTTACCGAATAAAATACAGCCTTAATTTTTTTTATTGCTTATATAGATTTTGTTATATTATCATATTTAATAATGTTTAATTTATCGACATCTTCAGCAGTAAATAAAACAAACATTTTAATAAAATGCATGTTGACACTTTAACTTATTAATGTTGAGCGACAAGTTTATTTACCACTTAAAGCATATGAACCTTTTGAATTTGAAAACCAATATATTAGTACACCTGAGTTGATCCAGGCCAAATTTGGGCCTTCTTTAGTACCTCTTCACAAAATTCTTTTCAGTAAAAGCATACACTTCACTAATATTTTTATTTTGTGAGGTTTCAAACTAAATGTAGTAAGTTCATCAGAAAGAAAATCTAGCAGAAATATTTAAATAAGTTATTAATAAATGCTTGGTTCGAACTTGGATTAATTTGAATTAATCTTCCATTACTTAATGTTATTTTCACAAAACTTTTGTTTCACATCAAACGGGCCATAAGAAGAAAAACCTTGCATTGACCTTTGGCACGGAAATGTTTTTCTTATGTAACCTCCAATTCTAGTGATTAAGTAATAATTACAAGGTGAAAGAACTTGTCAACTGGTATTGAAGAATTAAAAGTGTATAAGGTGTTTTTTGTGTATAAAATAAAGTTTGTTAATACAGTAGACTTCCTCAAATTAAATAATTGAAGGAAAGTGTATCTCATTTTTTTATGCATATTCAAATATACATTATTAATTATTTACTTGAACTTTATTTTTAACATTTTAATCAGTTTTTAAATTATCTTACTTTTTATCCTTTTAGTTAATTACTTTACTTAATTATTTTAATATTTTACTATATTACAATCATTCATCATAATTTTGATTGCATTACTGCATTAAAAGTACTGTTTAAAAAATGTAAACAAAGCAATGACCAGAAATCCGCGCAACTTCTGGTCCCAAGCTGTGCGGATTTGAAGAAGTCTACTGTATTATATTGAAACATATCAGCTTTTTAATCATTCATATAGGGCAATTCCATCGTAACTGACGTAACATTTGATCATCGAATTTTGTTTTCAAAACTATGCGGAAAATTTACTTATAAAGCTAAAACAATTTTTTACAATTTAAAATACTTCTTACTAAGGACTTAATACTCAAATGCCTGCAGATTATTTCAATCTCTCTTTTAGTCCCAAAAATTGCAATTTAAAATTCTGTAACTGACGTAACATAAAATATACAAGCATTTTTTCTGCCTTCATTGAAGTTTAAAAATTATCAAAACTACCCCGTTAAAAAAAGTGATTTAATGTTCTCAACGACACTAAGTAATGCCAAATTATAACAGTAACTTGTTTAATTAATTTCTGAATAATTAAAAAGAAAAAAATGGCATTGACACGTGTAACTGACGTAACTTTTATTGTGTAATTGACGTAACATTATGACTTTACAAAGACAAAAATGGTATTTAACTTAAATTGTAAACAGTAATTTACAATACCTTTATATTAGGATTTTATTATAGAATATAAACTATCAAGTTTTCTAATCATACCCTTAAATTAAACATATTATAAATCTTATCCCCCGGCCTCTCCCAAAATGATAATTTTCTGTGGAATTGCCCTATATATATATTTCCTGGCTTGTGTGAGCCCATAGGGACGGGGGGGGCAGTCTTTTACCCCTGTGCTGTCTGCCTGAGATGCCCTCAAAAATGGTGTAAGATTAAGTGTTAACGCACACAGCATGGGTCTCTATATTGCAGTCAATGTTTTATTTTTACACTATTTTTCACTCTTTTCTTGATATTCTAGAATTATAAAAATTATGCCCATGTATTTCCCATGACAATATGCCATTTTAATATTTTTAGAACTTCATTATAAATTTATTTTAAGGCATTTTTGTTCTACCTAGCAGCAGGTGATAAATCTTCAAATAATCTTTATTATTACAACTATTTATGAGTTACGAAAACAATGCAGTTAATTATGCACCAAACCATTTACGTCAAAATATGTTAAGTGGCTGTGAAACTGCAACCAGTGAAATATTTGGAACAATAAAAATTAAAAAATTGAAATAGAAAATAACTTTTTTATTTTTTAAGTTTCCTAATTTTTATGGATTATTTTTAATTATTAATAATAATTTATTTTATTAATTTAATTTTAATATTTCTTTAAAAAAAAATCCTTGTCTATAATGTATTACTGTGTATACTTTCGTATTAGTCAACCCCAAAATTTGGGAGAAATAACATGTCCATCCATTTGAATAACAATATTTAATAATAGACAACAACAATAGTAATCTTGGTCTTAATTTAATTTTAATCAGGGAAGATTAATATGAATTCTGCAATCAGATAGGGCAATGAAAACTATTCCAAAATACTGATATTAAAATGGAATGATTTTCATTTCTTTAAAATTTTGGTGTTTATTTACACGTGAGTACATATCAAAGGCTTGGAAGAGAAAGGGTCAACTCGAAAAATTGAATTTTTTTTTCCTCGTCGGATAGATGTTGGCAATACTTAGGTATGTCGTTTTGCCTTGTTTCGCCCTTAGTTTTCTCACAGTGTCAAGCTAAAGTAAGTAGTACTATCTTCTATAATGAACTCGTGGTTTGAGTTTTCTAGTGGAGCGTGGGTGAACCCCGGGTCTGAAACCCCCTCTCTACATGTTTTTCGTTATGCATGTTTGCATGCTCACAGTGATTAAAATAAAGATTCGCTCTTGCTATCTTGAACTACCTGCAAAACTTTAAACTTGATTTCCCAACACCCCAATTTTGGGATTCGCCCTTTCTCTTCCAAGGTCCTGATATAGTAATTAAATTATGATTATATGTTAAAAAAAACAGTTTAGAAATCCTGTATAACAGTTTAAATAAAATATTTTTTCCCTGTTACTACATTTTAAAAGATAAGTAGAATAAATATTATATATTTTTAAAATAAATTCACGTATTCATGCTATTTATCAAGTAATAAATCAAAGCAGTGATTTTTCAATAGTTGGGGTCTTTGTAAAATTAATGAAATGTAACAATTTTTTTTTTTTTTTTTTTTTTTTAACAAAATAAATTGTAGTCATGAAATTGGGTGTGATTCTCAAGATAAACATTGAATGCTTATAAAAGTGTACTTTTTAAAAACTATTTTTACTTTTATTATTTTCAGAAAAAAATTTAGTTTTAAAAATTCACTTTAATTCGAAAATATGTCTTTTTGAATATTATGTTCAAATTTTGTAAGGAGGAAAAAAAAACTGAGGTGAAATTTTTACATTGTAAGTTTGCAGTTAGTAAGTTAAGTAGTTGGTTCGCAATTTTGTTTTCTGATTTATAAAACCATTAAACAATAAATTGTGAGTTCCGTGTGATTTATGCACTAACTATTGGATACAGTAGACTCGCTCAAATCCACAACCCTAAAATCCGCACATCATCGAATATGTAAACAATGACACTTTCAGTTCAGATGTAGGGACAACATTACAGACTTTTTTATTTTTATATAATTCCATGTGTATTTTAACCCTTTGAGTGCCAACATAATTTTTAGAGAATTAGCTACAAGTGTCACGCTGCTAGAGGAAAATAGAAATTAAAATATATATATATATTTCTTAGTTTAAATTCGGAAAAAAATAAATGTTATAATTCCAGTAAATATTATAAGTGACAATAAACAAGAATCGACAAGTATGAAATAGAGATACTAATTTTTTAGATTTCCTATAAATACACGTGCGGAATAAAAAAAACAATAAACAAGAATCGACAAGTTTGAAATAGAGATCGTATTAGTTCATGCGTGAGCCAGGAGCACAATCGCGTTCCTGTCATTTTCAGCCATTGTATTGAGGAGCGCGATTGCGTTCTCGGCATTTTGGCCAGTGTACTGAGGAGCGCGGTCGCGTTTCTTGGTTTAATATGTAATTCTCGTTAATATGACTGAACTCTGGCTTTTTCATGAAGGAAATAGTATAAATTTATTTCTGAAAAATTCTAGATATTGCTGGTATCACTGGTAATTGCAATCTTTTTTACCAAATATATTTATGTATTAATCAAGCTTTTTTGGATATTAAGTCTGGCTAAACCTTAAATAAAACATCCTTATTTTATGATTTTGATATGAATTAGTAGGGTATCTTTATGAGGCAAGTTTGATTTAATAATTCAAGAAAAATGTATATAATCTTTATTATGCATATTTAATTATGCATTATTATTTACTTGACGTTTACTTTTAATAATTTAATTATTGTTTAAATTATCTTACTTTTTATTATTTCAATTTATTATTTTACTTAATTATTTTAATATTTTACTATATTGTAAGCATTCGTTATAATTTCGATTGCATTATTACATTCAAATTACTATTTAAAAAATATAAAAGAAGAAAGCAATGACCAGAAATCCGCACAACCTCTGGTCCCAAGTTGTGCGGATTTGAGGGAGTCTACTGTATTAATATAATAAAGTAAAAATATTTCATTTTCAAGCTACAAATTTAGTGAATAAACTCAAATCTCTCATTTAAAATTAGTTTGTGAAACTTAAAAAATAGAATAAGTTAGCTATTGCAAATTATAAATTGTTATTGTACAAATTTTCTTGGTCGGATTGTGATTTTGGTTCATTGTACTTTTCTAGCTAGTGTGGAAATGAAGTTTGAAGGAACAGAAACCACTGCTCTAGCTGCATTAGAAAGGTACTTGCAGAATTTGACGACTGGGATCTAAACACTTTTCAAAGGAGGAGAAGATGACTAACAAGAAATGGATGACTTGTCGAAAATTTTTTTGTTAAATAATAAATATGACTAATAATAGTTTGTAAATAAAAAACATTTAACTTTTGTGATTAATAAATTTTATTTGTTATACATGGTAAATTTTTATTTAAATTCCAAGAATTGACTTATAATTTTTGTATTATCACTTTTAAAACTAGTATCCCATATTTGAGATCTTTCAATAAAATGCAGTTTATAAAATATTTAAAATCACCTTGTAAAGTTTATCTTAGAGAAAAACAGTTGATAAAAACTGACTCACAAAATCTATCTATTACAATTTTAACGAAATATTTATGAACTAGGACTTCCCTCGCGATATTGCTAAGAACATAGATATAATAATAACATGTGGAAGCAAGGAAAATGAGATGTTATCTTTAATTGTCCATATACTGCAATAAATTGAAATGATGAAATTAAACGAATCGTAGAATTACAAAATCTTATATTTAAATTCGTATACACTGTTTAAAAAATGGGAAAGCAAACCATGCAAGACAGCCATGCATGGATATAAAATTGAAAGTAACTTTAAATGGCAAATATATGATGTTTGAAAGTAATGGACTATACTTTATATGGTGTGTGCGCCCCGCAATAGTTAATATTGTACAAAATCTGTTTTCCACGGGTGCGATGAGGTTGTCGATAAGAGTTAAGGAATCTTCTCTTCAAAATCTGATGTAGTATGAAAGTACCGAACACATCAACAGTGGCATGCAATGCGTCGTTAGAGTGTGTTTTAGATATGTCCGATCGGATTTAAATGATGAGCGTATGCTGGCCACTACATACGCTGTATTGTTTTGTTTTCAAACATATTCTGCACAAGTTGAGCTGTATTTAGCATGTATTAAATAAGAGAAATCGGCAGTGATTGCAACATAAAGTATGACACAAGATTTGAATATATCGTCTGCATAACCTTTGAGCTGTCAAAGTGTCATTTGAAGTAATTTACAAATCCATACATATTTTTTCAGCAAATCATTCAAGCTAAAATACGCCAATATGAACCCGATTATGAAATTTCACCAGAATAAGTTAATATATAAAAAATCTACTAATGACAATTGATAATATGACCTTATGATAAAATGTCTAGAAAAATGAATGAGAAAAAAAAATCATATCAAATTTAAAATGGCACTTCCCTCTCTTAGTGGCCTTGGCGAGAGAGAGAAAAGCCTAGAGAAGGAACACTTTAACAAGTACTTTCGGTCAACCTACCCACTGTTTCATACAGGTCTTTATTCAATATTTACACAATTTATTTAAAGATAGGTAGGTATCTATCAGTTTTGTTGCATTTAAATTGTATGTTTTTTGTAGAGGAAATGCAGCATTATGAAATATTTAAAGTTTCTATACCTAATAATTCCAAATTAAGGGTAATTGAGAACGCTTTCCGTTCATTTCATCTTTTTAAATTAAAAATTTTTTTAGAAATCATTCATAGAGACAATTTTGTATTTTAAAACTAACCCGAAGCAAAATTTCAAGTTTTTGGGCTCAGCAGTAACGCAAAAATAGAAAATTTTCGAAAGTTTTTTGTTTCTGCAGTGTTTTATATAGCGACATTTTTGGAAATTGTTCTATTGTGAGAATTTACGTCATGATAAATACAGCCATGTCAATTTTCATGTTTATATTCCTAACAATTCCATGTACTTCGTTACTTAGATCATCTTTAGAAATTTTTCCACTTTTTTTAGTCTTTCGATTTTTTAGAATTCGTTCTACAACGAGCATTTACATCTTATAAATTATTGCCATGCCCAAGTTCTAGTTTCTAACCCCAACAGTATCCCAGAAATTTCAGTATTTCAAATAAATCATAATTTAGAACCTTTCTAGAAATTTTTACGTTTATCTGTCAAATTGAATTTTCGAACCTTTTAGAGAGCGTCCATAACGAGTATCTACATCTTAAAAGTAACCACCACACCGAATTTGAAGTATCTAACCCAATCAATATCACAGAAATCGCAATTTTAGAACTTTTTTGCTCCTGCAGCGATGTAGGTTGTTGAACTGACATAAAATATAGTCTTTTTTTTTTTTTTTTTTTTTTTTTGGAGCAGAGATGGCCAAGAACATTTTTTTTTAAAGTTGGCTATATAGTTTCAGAGATAACACCTCACAAACGGACAAACACTAATAATATTATGCACTTTATAATATTATAATGCTTTATAATATTAGCATAGATGTACAGATACAGAAGCCATTTATCTGTTACAAACTAAAGTGCCCGGCGTTGCCCAGAATTTGAAGAATGTTTGTTCTGAAAAATCAATTTCAAACATACAACATAAAACAAACATAAAAAAAAGCAGTCAAGTGTTGGAAACATGAATCAAATGAAAACACAATATAACAAGTAAGAAACATCATGATTAGCATAGATTAGCATGATACAGCATAGATTATGAAACACTTTCCAACACTCCCTGAAAGCTTTAACGAAACTTCGTTACTTAGGGAAATAAGGTAAATAAGATAACTAAGTAAACATTTAAAAATCTGATTTCAGTAGTTACCGCCCATAGCCAAATATGTGTTCCAATTCTTTTAAACAGCCCTGTATTCGGTCTGTATGTTGATATATATACTATATAATGGGAAAATTTAATTTAGCAAGAAAATGCATAACAGGTTGAAATTCATCTTTCAGCAATTTATACTAATAGCTGGAAACATACTTGAATACTTTTGTACAGCCCTGTAGTTTACCTAGTACCTTTATTACACGCCACTATTTATCTAAAATTTAATTCAAACTAAAACACGCTTAAAACTACTGAAATTACATTTCCAGAAATTATCACCCATAGAAGGCCATGTATCCAACTCTTTGCGTGGCCCTGTATATCATTTTATCTATATTCTATACAAATATTTCTTAGTACACTAAATTCAGTTCAGCGTAAAAATCCATAACTCCTTTAAAATCCACCTTTAAGCAATTTATGCTCATACTCAGTAACCTTTACGAATTCATTTCTGTAGCTCTGTATATGAACTATAGCATTTATACGCACTTTATAGTATGCATAAATATTGTGAACAAGTAGGTAAGTGTGATCACAGATCGCACAGAGAACATGTTAAAATACTGGCAATTTATACTGCAAAAGCTTCATCTGCAATCAAGGGCTCCAAGGGGCCAGGGACTTAAGTGGCATGTAGTTTGGTAAAAATATACTTCTGAGTAGTTTTTAAAGTAATCAGAAGACGCTAGAACTATGTTAAATCAAATTGCAAGCAATTCGGATCATTTTTAAAGAAGCTGTACAAAGGGCCAAGAAGGCGATTAATATTCAAAATTGGTGGTAATTGAAGACTGAAATTTTTTTGTCGTTCATGTAGTAGTTGGAGGACCTAAGAAGTTGTTAGAAAAAAAAAACGCTAGTGAATCGGACCATTTTTTAAGGGGGCTATAATAGAGGGTCCAAAAAAGAGCCAACTGATAGTTAAAAGCAGGGCCCTAACATGGAAACATGTTAAAATGTCTTAGTACTTAACGGTTTAGATCTACAGATAGTCAAAATTAATCATAGGGTATTAGTTATTCGTTGGAATAATATTTTAATTAAATGCGTAAAAAATTGAGTAAATGTTTTAAAAAAGGCCCAAGGGCCCCAATAACAATATGAGAGTGTTAGTCCTAGAAGAAGAGTCCACGACTCAACTTTAAAATTATGCACTGAGAAAATGAGAAAATTAGTTGGGGCAATATGCATGGTGCACAAAAAGTTCAAGGGCCCTGGACCGGGCCCTACGGGACCATAAGGGCCCCAGGTCTTAACTGGAATGTATAGACGTGAGAATAACCAAATGCAAAAAGTATTCCAAAAATGAAGATTGTATTAAGAGGGGGCAATTTATTAACAATTTATGATGCAACGGGCTCCACAGGTCCAGGGGCTTAACTGGCAAGTTGGGTATAAAGATATTTTTAGTAGTTATTAAAGTAACAGAGAATTCTAGAACTATGTTTAAGCAAATTTCAAGAAATTCGGATCCTTTAAAAAAAATCTGCACCAAAGTCCCTAAGAAGGCTATTAATATTCAAAATTGGAGGTAGCTGAAGTCTGAGAAATTGTTTTGTCGTTCATTTAGTAGTTGGAACACCTAAGTAGTTGTTAAAAAAAAAAAAGCTTGTGAATCGGATTATTTTTAAGGGAGCTACAATAGGGACCAAAATGGGACAAGAAAAGGCCCTAACATGAAAACATGTTAAAATGTCTTAGTACTTAGCGCTTTAGAACATTAAGAACATTAGACATTTACATTTAGATTGAACAATTTACATTTAGACCATTAGTCAAAATTAAGCATAGGGTATGAATTATTCGTTAGAATAACATTTTAAAGAAATGCACAAAATATTGGGTAAATGTTTAAAAAAGGGCCCTAGGGCCCCAATTAAAATATGAGGATGTGGGTCCAGGAATAAGAACCCAAGACTCAACTGTAAAATTATTCTCTTAGAAGGTGCAAAAAAGGCTTGGCGCTCAAAAAGTTCAAGGGGCCCTGCGATTTGCTAGAGGGCCCCAGGGTTTTAACTGGAATGTAAAAACATGAGAATAACTAAATGGAAAAAAGGATCCCAAGAATGAAGATCGTATTAAAAGGAAGCAATTTATTAACAATTTATTAGCGCAAAAAATTCAAGGGCCCTGTTTCGGGCCCCAAGGGTCCAGGGACATAACTGGAAAGTAGAATGGCGAGAATAACTATATGGTGAAAGCTCCCCCAAAACGAAGAAGATTGGATAAAACGGGGGCAAGCTATTAACAATTTTGTGCATAAAAATTTAAAGGGGCCCTGGGGCCCTGGTCCTTAAAAAATTAAAAATCTGAGCCTCGGGTGCATCAGGACCTGTCTTGAACTAACCTCACCAAAATTTTCAGACTTTTACGTGCGGTAGAATTCGCTGGCCATCGCAGACACACACACACAGAACGATGTGTTCTTTTATTAGTATAGATGAAAGACATAAGTATGTTCTTTCATTTTATGTATTTAAAAAATCCGCAACATGCAGAATTAGCATTTACAGGGGGCTCCAAACTGTTCAGACAATCGACGAGCAGAAAATCGGCATAACAGCTCTTGCGCAGGATTAAAATGACTTCAAAATTTCGGAAACGTCGCTTCAGCTGTTGAGCGGGTGTAATTCTAAAAGCCGCAACTTTTCTGTTCTAATGCGAATTTCAAGGAAACGATTACATCAAAATGTTCGGAAAAGGCAGGAGTTTAACATCTAAAAAATTAAAATTAAAATTTCCAAAATTTTAAAGCTTTAAGAGTCCTGAGACCCTTAAGGGCGCGTGAAATTGTCTACAAAAATTTTCAAAATTATACACAGTCAGGGCTCGAAATGTACCGATGTAAAACAGAAACTTATACTGGCTCGTGAAATGATATTAAATATCGTTCCGGATTGTACAATTATAAAAACATATTATCACAGCTTTATATAGGGCAATTCCAATGTAACTGACATAGCATTTGATCATCGAATTTTGTTTTAAAACTATGTAGAAAATTTACTTACAAAGCTAGAACAAATTTTTACAATTTAAAATATTTCTCATTAAGGACTTAATACTCAAATACCTGCAGATTATTTCAATCTCTCTTTTAGTCCCCAACAACTGCAATTCAAAATTATGTAACTGACGTAATGACGTAAAATATACAAACATTTTTTCTGCCTTCATTGAAGCGTAAAAATAATCAAAACTATCCCGTTCAAAAAAGTGATTTAATGTTCTCAACAACACTAAGTAATGCCAAATTATAACAGTAACTTGTTTAATTAATTTCTGAATAATTAAAAAGAAAAAAAATGGCATTTACACGTGTAACTGACGTAACTTTTATCGTGTAACTGACGTAACATTATGATTTTACAAAGACAATAATGGTACTTAACTTAGTTTGTAAACAGTAATTTACAATGCCTTTTTATTAGGATTAACTCGTATGGTACTTAACTTAGTTTGTAAACAGTAATTTACAATGCCTTTTTATTAGGATTTTTACGAGACGATAAATCGCAACCCTCCGAAATTCCATTAGTTCACTTTTCTCAAAATGTCTTCCACGCATGCGTGCGAACTAAGGATTTATTTACCTGTTTGTTTTTAGAATGTGATTTCTGAATGTCAGCGGGATGTCCTTGTTATAGTCTGTAAGGAGTGCAATATAAATTTCAGTTCACAAACCATTTATTACAGTATCTTAAATTGTGAAATAAGTGTCACGCACGGCAAGGAAAAAATCACGAGAAAGGCACAAATACTTATTTTGAAAAAAAAAAAAAAAAAACAATTAAACAATCGTGATTATTAAAATGTATTAAATATTTACGAGAATGATTAATCGCTTATTTTAATTATTAATATTAGTATAGTACTATAAAATGAATTTTAACATTAATTTCAAAAATATAAATTAATATTTTAGTACATAAAAAAGACAAGACGGTTCTTTAAAATAATTCATGTGAGATTTAGGTTAAAAAAATTGCCTTTATTTTGAATGGAGTGGACTTGAGTAAATTTTTCAGTTGATAAAAGTAATTTAAAGATATATTAATTTATTTATGTTATATTATAACAATATATAAAATGTATTATAATATAAATATTATAATAATATATAATCTATTTTAAGGAGTCTTTTAAAGTGAATTTTAGATTAAAAAAATTCTCTTGATTTTGAAAGGGGAGGACTGAAGGATACTTCACTCAAGCGAAAACACCTACTCGATAATGTTAATCATATGGGAGGAATTTTTTAAAGATATCTCGTTTGCATTTCAATATTTTTAAATGATTTATTTTTCGATAACTAATTTATTATCCATTTAATCTGTACAAAGACCGTTTTTTATTTTATTTTTTAGATTTTGTTTGCAAGGTTTTTAAAGAGCAGGGCTACCACTGGCGACTATTTTTTAATTCTATCTCACACCACTTTCTCGAAATAAAAATCATTCTCATAGACTTTGACAACATGTGCATGAGAAATATAACACAAAATTTATTTATTAAAATTAGTGGTGCCAATAGAATATAAAAATAGTCGCCAATGGCAGCCCTGAGAGAGGATACTTACATTTTCGGAAACGGTTCCGAAAGTTAAAGTATCCTAGTTTTAAAAAAAAGTAAACAAAATCGAAAATGTTTAAAAACGGGGTTTTTAGAGATCGGTCTTAGTTATCCAATGCAAAAAATATATATATTTATAAATATTGAAATGCAAACGAGATATCTTTAAGAATTCCTTCCATTGGATTAACATTAGCGAGCGGACGTTTTCGCGTAAGTGAAGTAGCCTCTTAAGCTTCTTCAATGATTACGTCCCTACCAAATACCGACACAGCATATTAAAAAAAATTATGTCTGTGTCAAAAATGCCTTTCAAATTTGTGATTGCATTAAAAAATTCTTAAGCAAAATGACATATTATATACTTAATATTTCTCACTAATGAAAAACAGGAAAAAAAAATCCATTTAAAAGGTTGTGGAAAGTTATTTTTTAGCAAAACATCTTTCTAATCGCATTCAAGATTTACATAAACGCATTTTCTAACATTTTGCAATTGCTTATAAATTAAATTAGAGAATTACTCACTCTTCCATTTATCTTTTGTTTATGTGATATATTTGTCTTTAACTGGATATAAAACGATTTCCTTTTTAAACTTATTTTAAAATATCTATATAACTACTCTGTCCGTAGTTCACTCAACAACCTTACTTTTCTCAGAAGAATATCAAATGGAAATCTCATCTCAATCCCCCCCCCCCCCCCCACACACACACACAACCACAACATGCTTCTCTAATATTATAATGACCATTCATTGGAAGAAATTCATACGCATATATGAAAATCTTATCAATATTTAAAAAAAAAAGCTAAAGACGTTCCTACTAAAATACTATAATAATGGTAAATCTTTTACTAATATTTGAGATACAACACTATTTATCTAAAAATAAAGTTTAATTTTGGAGCAATAGCAATATTTTTACAATATCATTATAACTTTGTACATATTTTTGAAAGAAAAAAAAGGAGAGGTGGGGGTGGGCAATGGGCAAACAGATTTGCACCGATTAAATATAAATTATCCATATCTAAAGTTTGACTGTTTAATAGGACCTTAGTAATAATTTTAAAAAATCATAAAAAAAAATACACATTGTGATTAAAAATAAAATGAAATTGAAAAATATATGTTTTTCAACAAATGAAATATAATAAATTAATTAAATTTTATAAAGAATAAAATAATTACTGAAAAAATATATAGCATCATAACTATTTTTTAAATATTTAAAAATATTTTTCTTATCAGTAAAAGTTGGTAAATATATTAATAACCCATAATGACTAACAGATTGGTTAAAGTATATATCTTTTTTTCTGAGTAAGACTAATACTAAGACAAAATATAATCTAATATCACAAGTTCAGTTCGTAATCACAAATTTTTATGCATATATTTTTTAATTTGTATCTATCACCATATAATCAGAAAAGTGGCCACGACCTCTCAGAATTAAAGGGAAAAATAAATAACTAAACATTTCCATAGATTATTTTAAAATGAGCTTTTTGTTAAACACATTACATTCATTTCGTGCTATGTTCAATAGATGGCGCCATCAGCGAAGAGAAGATGAGAAAAGTGAACTTCTAGACTTTCGGACAGTTGCGATTTATCCACTCGTGGATTTTTCTATAGAATATAAAAATGCCAAGTTTTCCAATCATACCCTTAAATTAAACATATTATATATTTGATTCCTCCAAAATGATAATTTTCTGTGAAATTGCCCTATATAGCTTCTTGTACTATGTAATTTTTTCATTATTATTACTAGTTATCATTTATTATTATTATAATTTATTTATTTAGTATTATTTATTTATTATTATTATTATTATTATATCTTGAATTTATTTTGAACACTTTCCAACAAAGTTGAAAAGTGTTTATGCATTCGGTTTGTCATTCCTGTCCATAGACTCGGATTTTCATGCAATGGATAAAGGTTATGGAGGGTCACCCAGGCCTGTTTGGTATTGTATATGAGATATGTAGGATTAATAGTTCATTGACAGGGGCACCCAAAAGAAATCCATTCAATGGGGGAAAAATTGTTTGCAGTGTATTTTAAGGACGTGGCGCCATTTCAAATGGATTGGAATATAAATCACTGAATTTCACTACAAAATCATGACTATACATTTGGGCAATACACTATATACAGGGCTGATCCAAGAATCCGGATCATTTCCCGATTGTGAATGGGAACAGCTGACATTGGGTTTTCAAATGGGTTATGCGTTTCCATAGAGTTGCATTAGAAATACTATTTTAACTTATTAAACGGTGCACTTTTGTATCATTATTTTGAAAGTTGGAAATTCATTTTGAAGTGTTGGAAAGTGTTTCATAATTTATGCTTGACGCATGATTTTTTTTCTTTCTTGTTAAAACAGGTCTTGTATGGATAGATATACATTTGTTTTTGCTTCCAAAGAAAATATGAGTCATCAATAATTTTGAAATAGCTTTCCGGTTCGTGGATGTTTCCATTTCGAGTCCTGTCTATACGTTTATTAAAACTGCCTTTTACTCCAGTTCAAGGGAGGGGCGATCTGCCGTTGCTTTGGAGATTTTTGAATTGTGTGGATCATTGATCCACTTTTTTTTTTTTTTTTTTTTTTTTTATAAAGCCTCTTTAGAACAGTTGTATCCGTATGAAATAATTGGATTATAAGTATTAATAAAAAATTAAATTTAAAAAATCAAAAAACCCGACTGCATAAAAAACGAACTAATTAATTATTTCTCATCCATGGGAAAATATTTTTTTTATATTACATACCTTTTTATTATTATTATTATTTACTTGACTTTTAAGTTGCGTTTAATGGTTAGTAGCCCAGTGGTATAGGGGAGCAAAAAAAGGCCCAATTCGGAAATAATTAGGGGAAAGCTGGAAATTGTTTTAATCCCTTCTGTTTAGGTCTAGAATGAATATGCTGTGTTTTCCCCCTCGTACTAGGTGAGCGTTAAGAAATATGTATAGATTTATAGTAAAAAAACACGTTTTTTTTTCATACTATAACAATATCTCAAAATAGCTAACTTTGTCAAAAACATTGTCAATACAAATGTTCTAGAGCTTAAAATTCTGAGTAAAATACCTACACTCAGTACTTATGTTGAATATTAAGGCCACACTTCTACTTCAAAGTTTTAGACCCATCATCAGGGGGATGACCTCAGAATTAATTAGGGGAAAACTGGAAATCATTTTAATCCCTTCAGATTTGGTCTAAAATGAATATTCTATGTTTTCCCCTTCGTACGAAGTGAGCGTTAGGAAATATGTACACATTTACATTCGAAAAACACGTTTTACTTCAGTAAATAAATAAATAGAAATGCTTAATTCATCTTTAAAAGTTAAAGTTAAAGTTACACTAAGTGCAAAATTACTTAAAAGATGACACAGTATTTAAAAATGTTAAATTATTTTAATACCTTAGTATACTTTCAACTATAAAACATAGTCTTCTTCGGTGGAATATAAGAAATACAACAGTTATTGATTGACGCCTAATTTTCAAAAATTTTTAAGTAATTTTGCACTTAGTGTAAGTTTAACTTTCACGTTTTTTTTTAAATATTTTTTAATATTTAACTTTCACGTTTTTCTTTAATATTTTTAACAATATCTGAAATTGTGACCTTAATTTTGAACAAAAATATTAATGTGAGTATTCATTTTATTCAAAATTTTAAGCTCTACAACATTTGTATTGGCAATGTTTTGATATAGTTAGCTGTTTTGAGATATTGTTAAGGTAATCTGGTCTCTCCTATCTTGAAGCTCTTGATTAGTGATTAAGGCAAAATTTTGAAATAGAATTTCGAACTTAATTTTGAACAAAAATATTAATGTGGGTACTCATTTTATTCAGAATTTTATGCTCTGCAACATTTGTACTGACAATTTTTTGATAGAATTAACTATTTTGATATATTGTTAAAAATATTAAGGAAAAACATGTTTTTCGAATGTAAATACGTACATATTTCCTAACGCTCACTTGGTACGAGGAGGACAACATAGAATATTCATTTTAGACCTAATCTGAAAGGATTAAAACGATTTCCAGTTTTCCCCTAATTAATTCTAAGGTCATCCCCCTGATGATGGGTCTAAATTTTTGAAGTAGAATTGTGACCTTAATATTCAACATAAGTATTAAGTGTAGGTACTCATTTTACTCAGAAATTTAAGCTCTACAACATTTGTATTGACAATGTTTTTGAAAAAGTTAGTGATTTCGAGATAGTGTTATGGTATTTTAAAAAAACGTGTTTTTTGACTATAAATCAATGTATAATTCCTAACGCTCACCTAGTACGAGGGGGGAAACGTAGCATATTCATTCTAGACCTAAACTGAAGGGGTTAAAACAATTTCCAGCTTTCCCCTATTTTTTTCCGAATTCAACTCCCTAACCACTGGGCTATAGTTCCTATCTATAAATACTGTTTTGATGAGGCCTATAGATGTCTATGATGGTTAGAGTTGCAGTAGAGCCAGAGATCCTACCTACACAACTTCCAGGTTGTGTAATATTTAAGCGGAGCTTCTGACTGTAAAATAGTCAATGAAACATCGTCTTCATTTTGAAAGTCGTATCCAATAATAGGTCACTCAATAGGGTGCGTAAAAAATTTTTTCATCTCTACCGCAATTTTGTATTTTACGGCCGCCTTTTTGAATTTATAAGATCAAAACCTAGCCTATAACCATTGGACGGTTAAGACGAATCGATAGAGACCTCATTCCTTAAAATCCATCCAGCCGTTGGGATGTTTCGAGGGTATAAAGAAATCCACATACCCAGATACGCGTGAAACACATAATCCTTCTTTTCAGTCAGGTAAAAATATAAGTAATTCATTAAAACTATTAATAATTTTGATAAATTACTTAAATTTAGGATTCATAGTAGTTTAGAAAATCCATAATGTATACATAAGGGTGTGAGTTTCAAAGCGTGCCTTATACTAATAATGAACAAGTAAGAAAAACCATTCGTTAAGCATAAATTATGAAACACTTTCCAACACTTCCTGAAATCTTTAACAAAATTTCGCTATTTAGGGAAATAAGCTAAATAAGATAACTAAGAAAACATTTTAGAAAACAGATAAAACATTTCAAAATCTGATTTCAGCAGTTACCTTCCATAGCCAAATATGAATTCCAATTCTTTTGAACACCCCTGTATTGGATCTGTAGGTTGATATACCGTAATTTACGGCGTATAATCCGCGGATCAAACAATTATTTTTCTGCCCAGAATTTTTTAAAAATGAAATGTAACTTATCAGATCGCGATAAATATTTGGCTTCAATTAGTAAATAAAATTTCTGGGTCCAAACAGAATTGTTTGATCCGCGGATTATAAGCCGGAAATTACGGAATATACTATATAATTGGGAAATTTAGTTTAGCAAGGAAACGCATAACAGGTTGAAATTTATCTTTCAGCAATTTATACTTATAGATTGAAACATACTTAAATACTTTTTTTTTTCAGACATGTAGTTTACCTAGTATCTTTATTACACTCCACTATTTAGCTAAAATTTAATTCAAACTAAAACACTCTTAAAACTATTACTGAAATCACATTCCCGGAAATTATCATAAATAGACGGCCGTGTATCCATTTTTTTTCGTGGCCCTGTATATCATTTTATCTATAATCTACAGCCATTTCTTTATAAACTAAATGCCTTTCAATGCATTACGCATTTAAAAACCACTTTTAAGCAATTTACACTCATACTCAGTAACGTTTACGAATTCTTTTGTGTAGCCCTGTATATCAACTGTAGTACTTTTACACACCATCTAGTTTGCATAAATATAATAAAACTTAAAAGCGTAATATCATAATTACAAATGCATTTCCTGCCATCATCGCTATTATACAGTACTTCGAATAGAACATACCATCTGAAATCTTTTGCGTGTACGCTCCTGTTATACATGAAATAACTTATAGTAAGCCTCACCGACGTATAGCAATTTCATTATATATGAAATAGTTTAACATAATTAAAGTAAGCCGCAAACAATTTTCCTTTATACCATTATGTAACGGTAAACTTTTGTGTGGCCCTGTCAGTGAATAATAACTATTCTTCGCACCGCCTATTCTACAAAATGCCTATTTTAGTGCACTTCATAACTGCATATCAGTTTTATTATGTTTAAAAGGGCATAACGTCATTAAAATTCATTTGGAACCATTTTTTTCCCATTGGCCGTCATGTAATGTAAAACTTTTGACTGTCCCTGTCAATAAACTAAACATGCTACGAACTTCATTTGAAATAGGGTTCCTGCTAGAGTAGGTAAATAACACACAAAAATTTTTAGGCAATCCGAGTCTGTTTACGAGATGGACAGATGGACAGACAAACCGAAATCATAAGCACTTTTCAACTTTGTTGGAAAGTGTTAAAAATCGTTTTATCTCTATTCTTCTCTATTCATAATGTTAGTAAACTTGCACACACACGAAAAAAAAAAGATAAAATGTCATTTAACAAATTACAACGACCATTTGGAAAATGATTTTTTTTTTCAAAGACTAAAATTTAAGACATAAAAAATCGCACGAAGTTTATCACACATTACGTACGCCATGGATTAAACATAAATATTCCTGGACCCATTTTAAATGAAATTTCATTTTTAAACTTCTAAACATCCCGCAAAATTACTTTTTACACCGTCGTATAGAGAAAAAAAAAATGTGCTTTTAAATGCAATTTGTTTGAAAGCTGTATCTCAATTTGTTTCTCAGTTTTTTTTTTTTTTTTTTTTTTTGTAATTTTTATTACTTTTTCCTCATAGTGGCAACAGAAGTATCCATCTCTGGTGAAAGTAAAGGGAAATACAGATTACTGTATGGACCCATCAGAAAACGAATAAAATTCGGGATTCAACTAATAAAACGCTTCAGATATGTTTTTGATTTCCTACCCTGACCGAGGACAATAACCATTTTCCCAAATGGTTAAAAAAACACACTTTTCCACAAAACTAGTTTTGTGGAGTATTTCTGGTATTGTAAAATATCGGTTTACTTTCACAACTAGGAATTGGGGAACAAAAATTTGTCTGTCAAAATTTTATTACCGGGCTAAGGAGTGTTTTGATGGCTAAGGAGCCCCCGGGCTAAGGAGTGTCACGTTCTCAAATGTAAAATTCCGCTAATTTTGTCTTCCAGTTTGCTTATAGGGCAGCACCATACAATTTCCTGAATTTTGTCACTAACATACTTGAATTTTGTAAATTTAAATGAAAATATTTCACCCTTAAGAATGCAATGTAGTGGGCAGTAGTCTCGTACAGAGACATTAGATTTACTCACTTTAGATTCACAACATCTTTTTAAGGGGTCTTAAAAAGATGTTAAAGCTTCAAAATTTTCGAAATGTTAACTTTTTTAGATGTTAAAGTCCTATCTTTTCTGAACATTTTGATAGAATTGTTTCCTTCAAATTCCCAATAGAACAGAAATTATGGCTTTTAGAATGATACCCGCTCCCTAGCTGAAGCGGCGTTTCCGAAAGTCATTTTTCTCCAAATAACGTTTTTGGGCATAACGCGCAGGATATCTCAAAAAATTCTGAACATTCTTTCATAAAATTTTCAAAACACATGTTTCATGTTAGTCTGTATAAACTGAACCTGAAATCTCATTTTTAGTGTTCAAAAAAAATATTTTTTTAGGTAATTGTACAGTTGAAATTTTCAAAGTTTTGTACTTGCCAAGTACAACTTTGTATTAAAAATATAAAAAATCTTTAAATATAAATTTATTTAGGTTCAGGGTAATTACTAAAATCTGAAGTATATGTAGGGACAAAAAATTACATTCTAGCTTCGAAATGTATTTTCTAATCGTGCGCGTAAGCTGTTATACCCATTTTCTGGTCAACACATGTCTGACAGTTTGGAGTCCCATATAAATACTAATTCTGCATTTTGAAATTTTTTAAATACATGAAATGAAAGAACATACTGATATCTTCCATCCCAATGAAAATTGTGTTTTTAAATCATATACATTTTCAGATATTAAATGTAGAAAATAGCCTTTTTTTATTTTTTCCAATTTTAAGAGTCCTGAGACCCTTTAAGAGACGTATCTCACCTTAGAGGTCTGGACAGGCCTAAATTTCCAGACCCGGGCCCGACCCGACTCATAGAAAAAAAATTCGACCCGGCCCAGCCCGATACAAAAATTGTAACAGATGTCTTATTATCCCGGGGTCCGCCATCTTGGATTTTTTTCTGGGCTTGAATTAAAAATTATTTTTTTATTAATAGTTATAATTATTATATTCCAGTTTTTTCAATATCATATTAACCTATCAACAATATTTAACCATTGGCGACATTACTACTTGGCGAAAAAGGAGTTTTCATGCAAGAAAAAAATCCAAGATGGCGGACCCCGGGATTATAAGACATCTAAGCCCAAAAATTAAAAGTTCGGCCCGAGCCCGGACCATACAAAAAAAAAATATATTGGCCCGGCCGGGTAAAACAGTTAAAAGTTCGGACCCGGACCGGTAAGTAGAAAAAAAATTATTGCCCCAGCCTGGCCCGATTTAACAGCTAAAAGTTCGGCCCGGGAATAAGTTAAACTCTCGGCCCAAGCCCGGGCCGACTCGAGTGAATTTCTCCAAAACATTGATTTTTACGTCGATTTGGTTAAAAATTTGTCTCGTACGAGGAGTTCTGACCTAAAATATTTATATTAACTTTTTTTTTTCATGTTTATAATCTTCATTTTTATAGAAGGCTACTTAAACGGGCTGCAATATTTATTTTTTTAATGAATATCTATTTCTTGTATGTAAATGTTTCAGTTATCATTAATATTGTTAATCCATATTCCATGCATTGAATTGTTAAAAATCTGTAAAATGCTATACGGTAAAATCTTCTAAGACGGAATTGCATAGAAAAGAAAGAAAAAAAATACGTTATAGACAAGTTCCCTTCTTAGCAAATGTAAATGTATTCTATATTCTTTTCTTACGTATTAGTATATTAATTTTGCATGGATGGATCTACACGTTTATTTTAATTTAAAGCAGGATTCTGTCATAGGCAGGTTCTTTTTCACACGTTTTACTATATTTTAATAAGCGTAGAAATCTACAATTCTTTTAAAAATAATGAATTTTAATGTTTAATTATAGAATAATGGCGATTTAAAAATGTATGCATTTTTTGCAAAAATGTTTAAGCCAATGAACGAACCAGGACACGCCGAGACAATGATTTTCATACGGTCTGGCTCAAAACTAGAACTGAAAATTTTGGCCGTGAAGACTAGGAATGAAACCAGTCCCGGCTCTGCAGTGAAAAAATAAGTTCGGTTCGGCCCGTAAAGAGTAGTCACTAGTTCCGGCCCGAGCCTTCAGAAAAAAATATGACCCGGCCCGGCGCGAAAAGAGTGGAGACCAGGCCAGGCCCGAGTGCCGTGAATGACAATTACCGGGCCGGTCTCGGGCTGGCCCGTTCAGATCTCTGTCCCACTTTGTCCCCCTTATAAAAAAAATAAGCTCTATTAATTTTGTAATCACAATAAAAAGAAATCATTCCAAGGATGTTTTACTATGGATATTTGTCAACAGGTGGCAGCACTACAGAATATTTCCGTTCTACCTGAAAATGTCAAATTATCTTTGTGTTCTGCGGATGGCGCATGCGCCGAAGTTTCTGAAAATCATCCTCCAATGGAAGAAAGAGATCTTGGGAGCGGAGAAAAAGTTTCTTTTCTCCGTTTTCAGTTTACTTAATCCGTCGATGAAAGCGGTGTGCCTAAAGTCGCAGAATAAAAATGATTTGACTACAGGATTTTCGTATTTAAAAAATAATCGTCTGCTGGCGTCCTTTTTGTGATGTGTTGTTTTAGAACTTCATCATCCCTTGGAATATTAAATATGATTGCGTGCCTTTTGTTATTGTGCCTTTGGATGCCCCGCCAGGGATGTGCCGTCCGCAACGAAAAAGGTAAGTGCACAAACACCTGTTGACACTTACATCCACAGCGCATTTTTTTAAGTCCTATCTCGACATAGCTGTTCACTTTTCGATTTTTTTGCAAGTCAAATAAACCTATTTTAAAGCGGCAAGTTTGTTTAACGTAAAGTATCTTATAAAATTATGTAAGAAAATCTTTAACTAAAGTTATAACATGCTGAAAGGCTTTAAAGACTTATAGATATATTTTTATAAGTTGATCTACATGTTTCGTATGCAAAATCGGCGACTTTATCAAGATCAATATTCATAAACAAACAATTTCCACAAAAACTGCCGAATACAATTATATACAGAGCCCGATTATGTGTGTTTAGGGCCCAAGGCCCATAACCTTTATGAGGGCCCCTAAAAATCAAAACAGTAGTTAGAATTTTCTATAGATAATATTTGGAAGTTAATTAGATATTGCGACGCAGTTTTCAAGTTAACTTTTTTTTTTTTAGTTCTTGAGCAAATTGCAGAAAAGTGCATTTTTAAGAATTCGTTTCTAAATTATTTTACTCATTTTAGGGCCCCCATCAGCAGTGGGCCCAAGGCCACGGCCTAGTTGGCCGGTGCGCTAATTAGGCTCTGATTATATATATAGAATGATTCAGCCTCCTTTGAGCTCTGATTATTAAAATTTGGAGCGATATGCTTTACAAAATAAAAATCAACAGGATAAAGTAATTCACGTTCAAAGATATCCTTTTTTATGGCACCTGTGATGTCGCGTTTTTTTTTTCTTTTTTTTTAAATTTAGAAAATACTTTGTTTATTCATATTGATTTTGATAAAGTCGCCGATTGTACACGCGAAACATGTAGATCAGCTTATAAAAAGGTATTTATAAATCTTTTAATAACAAATTAATAAATGAATAAACAGAGGCGTCATTTAAAGACATTTAAAGTCATTTTAAGTGAGGTTACTCTACCTCTAAGTTTCAGACTATTTTAGCATTATAAAAAAGTCGTAAAATTGCTTTTCCTTATTTTGCAATAAAATTTTCGGAAGATTCCGGTGTGTATTCGACATTACAGAAACACAATTACTTGCCCCTCAGAGGGTTAAGGGGCTAAGCTATATCGCGGTCATGTTAAAATACACCAACTTTATGTACCTTTTTCTCAGAAATGGTGAAAGACAGAGGTCTTTATTTTTTAGAATAGCTTGAATAACGTGCTTTATGTATTTTAACAGACTATTTCCTTTAATTATTTATTGAAAGACATTTTTAAATTAGCATCTTTGGTAATGCCTAAAATAAATAATTCTCAAAAAATCATTAAATACCTGTGTTAAAGTATGCACTGTAACATAATATAAGTATTTACAAAAATCTGAGTTCTTAAGTTTAATAGATATTGAAAAAATGGAAGAACCTGAAAAATCGAAGTTTTGAGAAAAAGTCAATTAAAGCTGTGAAGCAGTGTTGCCAGTGGACTACTTTTTTAAAATTCTGATTTCTTGATTGGCAGCATTTTTTTTTTTAAATAGTAAAATTCGCCTTTTCTAGTAACACATTAATTAAGGCGAAAACAATGGGAATTTTACCACTTGAGAAAAGTGGTGCTAATCAAGAAATCTGAATTTTAAAAAAGTAGCCAACTGCTGTGAAGTGGCTCTTAGAAAGAATGAAAAAATCGAACACTTTTATATATATATATATATATATATATATATATATATATATATACACATAAATATCTGTAATACATCGTTGAAAAGATAAAACTATTTAATGATATAAAAAAGTAAAAATCGATTTTTTGGTTGAATTTCGCTTACCCTTAAGCATCATTTGAAAACTACTTGGAAGAAAATTTTGAAATTTTGAATTTGCATCAAGCAGGACATAATAAATATAAATCTATCAAAAAAATTTTAAGTTGCAATTCCTATTTCTTTCGAATATTAATTTCATAATTCATATTATAAATTTTTTTTTATTACAAATTTAATGTTTTTTTTTTTCTTTTTTTTTTTGTTTGCTTTTTTTTTTGTTTTTTAGTAGTATAACCACTCAAAAAATGATAACATTAGGATTATAATTGACAGGAGATATTAATAAAAATGTGACAATTAATATTAGAATCTCTAAATTTTGAATGTTTATCATTCAAAAACTTATCCAAATGACTTGACATTTCGTATCTAGGCATTGTTTCAACTGAATATATAAAAAATGTCAAAATGGGCTGTTGCTATTGGGAAAAAAAAAGTTTGGTCTGGTTTTGATTTGTAGAGCGCCAATTTTATAGACATCATTTAAAAGTAGATTTCATTTCCAATTGTTTTGTAGCGGTACCGTTTTTCTATTATAATTAGTTGCAGAGTTCCCTCCCCCCCCCCCCCCGGCCCCCATGGCTGTACATTTAGTTAACATGTAAAACACCTCGATAGGTTACCGGCTTAAGTGCTTAAAAGAGATACATTCCTCTTTCTTTATCTGTATTGTATAACAATTCTAAAATACGAATATTGCCACAAAAAGTTTCATAAAAAATATATGTAATATAAGAAAACCAAAAATTTTATGAAAGATATTGTTTTGCAACATTTCCGGATCTACAATGATCGAAAATGAGCAACTGTGAATGAAAACGATGGCCAAAAATTAGCTCTTCTCTTCAAGGGGCTACTTCACTCACGCGTTCGCTCAGTTTAACCCGTTCGGGACCTTGGGTGCATATATGCACCCTCAAAAAGAGCGTGCAGAATTTGTTTTAGCCACCAGTAAAAAAGAACAGCAATACCAAGTTTCTTTAATTAGAAAAAAAAAAAAGTGGTGCCATCCGAATAAAAATTGTGTAAAAGTCGCCGGTCCCGAAGGGGTTAATCCTATGGAAGATTTTTTTTAAAGATATCTCGTTTGCATTTCAATATTTTGAAATGTTTTTTTTCTGCATTAAACAGGTGAGGTTTATCTCTACAAAAACCATTTTTTACTTTTTCGATTTTGTTTAAAGATTTTTTTTTTTTAAATTATTATTCAGGTTCTTTTACTTTCGCAACCGGTTTCAAAAGTGAAAGTATTCTCATAAAAAAAAAAAAAAAAAAAAAAAAAAAACGGCAAAGAAAATTGAAAAATTAAAAATTGGCCTTTGTAGGGACTGTCTTCAGCTATTCATTGCAAAAATCATTAAAAAATATTGAAATGCAAACGCGATATCTTTAAAAATTTATTCCACAGGATTAACATGAGAGAACGGGTGTTTTCGAATTTAGCCAATTATCCACGACTATGGCATAACTATTCCTTTAATAAATCTTAAAGTATCCTTTATCGAACTACTATATTAGGAGGAGCGAAGCGAATCCTCTACTAGGTTACACATTATTACATTTTGTCCTACACTTCACACAGAAAAAAGTATTCAGTATTTTGACTCGAAATTAAACATAAGAATAAATTAGGATCTGTAGATTTGCACAATATTATTTTTTTACAGAATAACCTTAAAAAATTTACTATTTTAATTAATTTATTTTACATGTTTTTTTTTTTTGTTTTTTTTTATGGACGCATTTTTGCAAATAAAAAATGAAACATGTCTATTTTCAGAAGAAACAATAAATCATGGAGTGAGTAATTATAAATAGAATCGTGATTAATTAAATAAATAAAATATATTTTCATTATTCCACCAAATATCTCAAAAACTGTTTTTTAAATTTAACTTTTAGTGTTAAGAATTCAAATACACAATTTATTCTTATTATATGAAATCATTTACGCATACGATACCTACGCATTTTAAAAGAATTATATCATGATTTTTTTTTTTTTTTTCTTTTTTGTAAAGTGTCAGCAAAAGAATTGCAAACAAATAAAATTAATTGTTAAATTCGTTATATAAAGTGTTATTTGAATTCGAATGTTGAATAATAACAATAATATAATAAGTTAATAATTCTTAGTATCAACGATAGCAGATTTCAAATGTTTTTCCAGAAAATAGGATTTTGAAGTAGTAACTTTCTTCAAGCTCTCTTCGAATATATTATTCTAAGATTGCTATCAAAATTTTATTTGATGTGAATTACAAAGATTGGAAACATACCTATTTCGAACCATTTGAGAAAACACCAGAGGCTATTGGAAAATGTAAAAACATCTTTAAAAGAGCATTTAGTTGAAAATTAAAAAAATATTTTGTAGAATTTTGCTTCGAAAATATTTTTATTTATACCAGTCTTATATCATAAATAAAAAATTCCGAGGAAATTCTTAGTTATTTGGCTGAATTTACATTTCTAAAATTAAAATGCGCCAAAACATAAAATAACGTTTTTGCTTAATAAAGATGCAAAAAATAATATAAAAAAATGTTGTTACTTTCAAATATTTATTTTATTAAATAATGCTTCGGGAATCCGAACAAAGCATGGCTTTTGCTAGTAAATATAAAAATAAGCTGTTTCATCAAACCTTTTTCAAATACTTGTTGCAATTATTCTAGACACAAGATGTCCAATGGGCTATGAACAGGTAGAGACGACAATAATAAGTCTTTGCTGAGACTTACTTTGAGAAGACTATACACCCCTTCATGGAAGAAGAAATGCCAAATTTAAAAAAGAAATAAATTTATTTTCTCTTTTTATAAGACTCTAAAACATTTCTAAACTTAACACACAAAATTCTCAAATAACTATTGGTAGAAAAGCGCAAAAACTCTGATTTCTTGGAATGTTTGATTTGAATGTGTCGTTTTAGTGGCCGTAAAAATAACACTGCTTGAACCTATTAGTACAGTCGTGGAAAAAAAAAAAAAAAAAAAAAAAAAAAGTAAACACCCATTACTAACTCTGCAAAAAATGATCTTAGGAGAAAGTGACTGGTATAGGTACCACGCGATTGGTAATAAAGCCTGCTTTTAAATGATGTATATAAAATTTGCTTAGGAGGGCATCTACCTATTAAAATGAACCATAACATTGTGTTTTTCAATAACAGTACACAATTTTGACAGCATAAATAAACTCTACACCTTTCCATTAGCCTAGAAACAAATTTTTATGCGATTCGTACGATAAGTTTCTGAGAAATTAATTTTTTTTAAACGAGCGTATTTTAGGGGATGTATCCACACTGAAGTTCGGTACTCGATGGTTGACCGAGAGAGCCCCCTCCTTGATCAAAGCCGCTATCAGATTCACCGACTTTTCGAGCAACCAACTTTACAGTCGATTTTAACCCCAACTTTTTCCAGTTGAAAGGGAGAAAAAGGTTACAATTGTCTTTGCTAAAGTTGGAGGAAAACCAGTACTACTAGTACCAGCCGTCAATATTTATCGCATTTTCGTATCAATCGCTTATCTCTGATTCGCTGAAATGTTGAAAGGTGGGAGGAAAAGTTGTGGCTAGGACAGACTTTTTTGAGATGCGGATAAAAAGTTGGGGATATTGCTGTTTGCTATCACACTGGGTGTCGAGACAACATTTCGCGAAAAGTTGGAGGAAATCAAGAGTTGGCTCAAAAATTGCTCGAAAAGTTGGTGAATCTGATAGCGGCTTAGCGTCACTCAAGCAGTCATGGAAAGACTGCTAGATGACAGGATAGCATAAGAAATTTCATATCTAGTCACTTCTATCACAGACGGCCCTATATCTCTTTAAGACCCGATGTATTTGTCAACAAAGCTAGTCATGCCTGTAGAAAGTAAAACATGGACTACAACCGCTACCTGTTGATAAAAAATGATAGTTTACTGTATCTGCAAACCAAAACCATCGTTCGATTCAAGTTTTTATTACATACGACTCAGAAACAAAAATTTAAATGAATGTCTAACCAGCACGATCGTGCGGGTTGGGTCTTAAAGGCTAAACCATCATTTTGCCGTTTTTAGGGTTCCGTACTTAAAAGTAAAAACGGAACCATTATAAGATCACTCTTGTGTCTGTCTGTCTGTCTGTCACAGCCATTTTACTCGTAAACTATGTGGAAGGTTCAAATGGGGGGAAGTAATAATCCAATCCTATTGGCCCACATATTTTCAGGTTATTAAACATTCATAAATATATTTAGTAAAAATGTACAGGGGCTAGTTAAGGTACTTGAAAAAAAACTTTCTTTTCTTTGTATATCGTGTGGGGTATCCTGTGAAATCTTTCGTAACGCTAAACTCAAAAATACATTTCTTTTCATTTTAGGTATTATAGTTGCAGAGATATCGTAGAAAATGTAGTGCAAAAATATGTTCCCCTCATCTATTTCCGAAACTACTCAAACTAAAATTAAAAAAAAGAAACTAGAGGTAGTAGACGCTAACTTAAACCTTTCAGGAAAATTATAGCGATTACCCTAGGTCACACAGTTTTTGAGAAAATCGCATTTTTCTGTTACACACCAATTTCGATTTACGGGCATTCAGCAAAATTGTTGAGCAGCGCTGGAGGTACTTATCGTAGCAGAACTATAAAAGCATTGTTGTAATGATTTTCCAGAAAAATCGTCAGTAATCGTCAGTAATATTAACCCTTAAAGATACGGACAGTTTGGACATACATAATGGCAGGGGCGACGTACTCCATGCCTAGTTATATATGTGTAATGTAACGTCCAGTAGCAGTATAAAAGCAATAACCGTCATATTGTTAAAAACAGACTAATTTAAGGGGTCTCAGGACTCTTAAAATTGGAAAAAATGAAAAAAAAAGACCATTTTCAACATTTAATGTCTTAAAATGTATATGATTTTAGAGCACAATTTTTATTGGGAGGAAAGATATATGTATTTTCTTTCATTTCATGTATTTAAAAAATTGCAAGATGCAGAATTAGTATTTACAGGGGGCTCGAAACTGTTAGACATTTGTCGAGCAAAAAATTGGCATAACAGCTTACGAGCAGGATTACAAAATAAACATTGCAACTAGAATGAAAATTTGGGTGCCTACTTATACTTCAGATTGTAATAATTACCCCGAACTTAGATAAATTTGTATTTAAAGCATTTTTATATTTTTAATGCTAAGTTGTATTTAGCTAATACAAAATTTTGAAAATTTCAACAGTATAACACCTAAAAAAATATTTTTTTTTTGAACAATAAAAAGGAAATTTTAGGTTCAGTTTATACAGAACATGAAACATATGCTTTGAAAATTTCATGAAAAAATATTCAGAAGTTTTTGAGGTATCGTGCGCATTATACTCAAAAAACGTCATTTGGAGAAAAATGACTTCACAGTTTCGGAAACGCCGCTTTAGCTACTGAGCGGGTATAATTTTAAAAACCATAACTTCTGTTCTATGGGAATTTCAAGGAAACAATTATATCAAAATATCCAGAAAAGATAGGAGTTTAACATCTAAAAAAAATTAAAGTTTCTAAAATTTTGCAGCTTTAAGAGCCCTGAGTCCCTGATTCACTTAATTAGAATGAATCACATAAATACTATGGGATTCGCGACTAGTTTGCATTGCGTGAATCTCTCAATGCGCCCCGAGTGACTTTAAAAGTTAATTAAAAATCTATCTCGAAAACGCGGCACGGACCAAGGCGACGTTGCAAATTTGCGAGCTCGAAGCGCGCATAACAAAATGCAAATTTAAACTTTGAGAAAAGGTTTTGTTTTACCAACATTGTAGAAATGAAGGTTATTACTACGCTGAATTTAGTTTTATGAAATGCCAAATAAAGTTTAAATAGGCACTGCTTTTATTGTCAGTATCGAATTAAGTTCATCATAAACAGATTAGGATAGTATTAAACTAAGTCGGATATGGCAATCCCAAAACTTTCTTCTATCGCTTACCTGTTAATATTTCCTGAAAAATAAAGCATGTTAGTGCCACAGGTTAGGTGATTTACACCAAAATCTAATCAGCAAATAACTTATGTCAAGTTGTAGCTGAATTTGGAGTTGGTAAAAATCCGTGCGTTAGTTTTTGAGGAAGAACAATTGTGGAAATCGTAAAAAATATATACATAGCAGCGCCACCTGTTGGTCGATTTACTCCAAAAACTAATCAGAACCAATTTGTATGAGGGACTAACTGAATCTGAAGTTTGATGAAAATCATGCATTAGTCCTTGAGATACAGTTTTTGCAGAAAACGTGATAAATGCAGCCTAGCAACGCCACCTGTTGGGTGATTTACGCTAAAAAGTAATCGGCTCCAAATTATATCAAGGGCTAACGGAATCTGAAGTTTTATAAAATTCCGTGCATTAGTTCTTGAGTTAGAGCTATTTCGGAAATCGTGAAAAAGGCAGCATAGCAGCGCCACCTGTTGAGTGATCTACACCAAAAAGTAATCAGCACCAGTTTATATCAGGGACTAACTGAATCTAAAGTTTTATTAAATTCCGTTCATTAGTTCTTGAGGTTGAACGCCCACAAAATTAGTGTCACACACACACAGACAGACAGGCAGAGAGACTCACAGATATACTCACAGACAGACATTTTGTAAAAACTTGTTTTTATGGTTCTTTGACCGCTAAAACGTGTCAATCCGTCGGAAACCGGAGTTCGAAAATTTTCATGAATCCAATACTTTCTTCTTGTGATGATAGAAGAAAGTAAAAATGAATCCAATACTTTCTTCTTGTAAAGGTAGAAGAAAGTAAAAGGGAGTTATACAGAATAGCTACATTTGATAATATTTAGTTCTATATCTTTTTGAACTTTCATGGTCTATGCATTTATACTTTTCTAGTATATACAGTTATACCCAATCGTACGTTGTATAGTTTTTTACAGTCTTAGTATACTTTTAGCAATGGTTTTTTTTAATAGCACAATTACAAATTCATATATTTATTCTGCGGAACCGTCTGTGCGCGAGTAATACTTGCACTTGCAAGCATCATTTAAGCATCATTTGAAAACTACTTGGAAGAATAATGTAAAATTTTGGATTTCCACAAAGCAGGACTTAATAAATCTAAATCCATCCAAAAAATGGTAGGTTGCCATTCATATTTTTCTCGAATATTAATTTCGTAATTCATATCATAAAATTATAAAAATTGAAAATTAATCGTATTTATGTTTGGGTATTTTAGTATTATTGCTACAAAAACTCATTAGGAGTATCACTTCAGGAGATATTAATAAAAATATGAAAATGTAATTTAACATTAGAAGGACTCCATTTTGAATGTTTATCGTTCAAAAACTTATCATTCAAATGATTTGAAAGTGGGTGTCTAGGCATACTTTGAACCGAAGATTTGAAATATTTCGTTAAAATTGAGTATTGCCATTGAAAAAAAAATGAGGTTTGGGTTCGTTTTAGATATTAGTCCGAAAACTGCGGTGATTTTGTTTTAATTTTCAAGAGCAACCTTTATTTTATTTTCCGTGTCCAGCGGGGAGAGGGTAGCAGGTGTTCGCCCCACCACCTGTCTTCTCTCCGTACAGCAGCAGATGCCGACGCTTGTCCCACTTTTTCTTTTCCCTCCTCAGATCTTCCTCCACTCGCTCGAAAGTGTACCGGGACACTTGCCACTCGTCTTGTCAGGTGTCCCGTATTTCAGGGGCACGTCCCGCGTACCCCTAAGGTCCCTATTTTTCAGGATGCGCACATTCTTTTTTTTTTTATATAATGTGTTATTTGTGAGTCTGTGTCAAGTGGAACTGAATACAGTGAAACCTGTGCAGACAGAACCTGTCTATAACGGAAAATTTCAGAGTCTTTTCCAAAGGAATGCCTTACCTGTCTAGACGAATATCTGTCTGAAAGGAATTCTTTTTGCAGTTCTTAGAGATTGTATTAGTTTTACTGTACTGAGTTCAGTCAACTTTGTGTCAACGGAACCTGTTTAAAACGGAATTCCATTTTAATTCTTTCTATCCTGACGGTACTTGTAAGTACCATTCAATAGAGTTCAATGTAAAATTTATTGAATTCGTCTTTTAATAAAAGTATATGGCACTTTTCATCGTAATTTATATTTTTTAGACTGTTTTTAGAGAACATTTAATGTTCTCTAAGCCAAAGTTCAAGTTTTGGTAATTTGGAACTTTTTTGCTCCTGCATCCCCTCGGTGGTAGTAATACTAACATTAAATAGAGCCTCTGTCTGAACTGGGTCTAGAGGTCTGCACGGGCCGAAATTTCCAGGCCCGGGCCCGGTCCGATCCATAGAAAAAAAAATCGGCCCGGCTCGATCCTTCAGGGAAAAAATAAGGCCCGGTCCGTAAAGAGTAGTCACTAAGTCCGCTCCGGCCGATCCTTCAGAGAAAAGTATGGCCCGTGCCCGACCCGACCCGAAAAGAGTGGAGACCAGGCCTGAGTGCCGTGAATGAAAATAGGCCCGGGCCGGCCCGTGCAGATCTCTCAACTTCATTACTTTTGAAATCGGTTCGGTCGTTCCAGAGATAATCCCCTACAAACAAACGTTACTTCTTTATAATATTAGATTAAAAAAAAAAAAAAAAAAAAAAACCTTCGCAGACGGTATCGCAAAGGAAGCAGACAATTTTCGTTTTAAACAGACTTTAATCTTAGCAAGGTATTTGTCTATTCGAGTCCTATACAAGTTCTGATTTCCCAGGGTTTTTTGTCATTTTAGGTCCCGATTGAGAAGCCCTTATCCAGCAAGGCTACACTACTTGTCACGTTAAGTAAGAGTCCTGCAAACCCAACCCGAACCTGACAAAAAAACTAGTATGTTGTGGCCATCACAAAACTTTCTTCTCTATAAATCACGTCCATTAAATCATTGAAATAGTACAAGAAATTACATCCATTGAGCAGCCATTCATATCAAAGTATATCTGAATTTCAAGTTGGATGAAAATTCGTGTATTAGTTCTTGAGATAGAGCTATAACGGAATTTATGAAAAATGTAGCATAGCACCTGTTGAGCGATTTGCACCAAAACATAAACAGCACTCATTGATATCAAAGTATACCTGAATATGAAGTTTGATGAAAATCCAAGCATTCGTTCTTGAGATAGAGCTATGGCGGAAATCGCAAAAAGTGCAGCCTAGCAGCGCCACCTGTTGAGCAATTTACACCAAACTGTATAAAACGTCCATTCCTGTCAAGGACTCACTCAATCTGAAGTTTGGTGAAAATCCGTTCATGAGTTCTGGAGATTATATTGTGGAAATCGTGAAAAATGCAGCATACTAGCGCCACCTGTTGAGCGATTGGCATCTAAAAGCAATCAGCGCCAATTTATATCAGGGACTCACTGAATATAAATTTTATTTAATTCATTAGTTCTTGAGATAGAGCGCCCACAAAATGTGTGTCACACACACACAGACAGACATTTTTTAAAAACATGTTTTTCGGGTTTTCTGACCCCTAAAACGTATCAATCCGTCGAAAACCGGAATTCGAAAAGTTTCATGAATACAATACTTTCTCCTTGTAAAGATATGAACAGTATCCATTAACCCAATTCGTCGCACAACTCAGCGTCCAATAACCAAGAATCCACTGTTGTCTTAATTCTGCACATTTCAGTTGGCAATCTTAATAATTTATAACATTTATCTAACAACTGAAAAAACCGGGAAGTTGCAATGATAAAAAAGTTAATATTGTATACAGTGAAACTTCTTTTAAAGGCCACCCCTATTCAAGGGCCACCTCTATTAAGGGCCAATATTTTTAGGAACGAAAATTTTCCCCATAGACACAATATTAAATTTACTCCTATTAGGGGCCGCACCTACCTCTCATAAAGGCCATTTTTTCACATGTGCCTTAAATCCTAAACAGGTGTATTGAATTCCTGAACCAAAAGATAAGTGTTCAGCATACAAAGAAGGCAGGGGAGATGGGGGGGGGGGGAATTAAGTAACACAATGAAGGACCATAAACTTCTTCACAAGTGAGACAAATAGGTGTTCCTCACACTTTGTTTAACTTTTGAACCTGTAGGGGGTTGGGTTGGAGGGGAAACTTGACCCTTTGTAGTATTCCACATTTACTAAAACTGTGAACACATATTGAAGCACAATTTTTACACTACAAATTTTATGCTCAGGCTTATTAAAATTTAAAATTATGGCACCTAAATCAAGCCAAAGAGTACATTTATATTGCAATGACAAAACCAAAGTTCTTAATTGTCATGATCAAAGAACATCTGCAAGAAAATTGGCTTCACAGTTTAATTGCAGTAAGAATCAAATAAACAATATTATAAAAAAAAAAAAAAAGAGAATTTACTGAAAGAATATGCAGATTTTAAAAATCGTGGGATAAAAAGAAAGATAAATGAAAAATTTGGTCACCTCTATTCAAGGGCCACACCTCATAAGGGCCAATTTTCAATGGAACGGCAGATGGCCCTTACAGAGAGGTTCACTGTATTTTGTATAACAGAAGAATCCATTTAAGTGAGATATCATAAAACTGATGTTGAATATTTAGGAAACTGACTCATCAAAATTTTACGAGTTTCTTGCAAATATTAAAAAATCGAAAAATTAATAAATTATATACATTTTTTTTTCTTTTAAGATATGAAATGTCTGCTCCGACAATTGAAGAGCTGAGTGGAAGAACATGTTATGCTACATTTTCTTAAAAATTGTTTTATCTTTTGGACGAAGGTGCTATCAGGTATTCTATTACATCGTAAAGCTAAAATACCAAAGTCCTATTTAGCCTTGAAGATTTAAGACATTATTCATTAATATTTAATATTTTAATATTTAATAAGGCAAGTAATATTAATATTTTTTAATATTTAAAAATTAAATGTGAAACAGTTTTTTTTTATAGAGTTTAGTAGCACACCTGTTAATATTTTAAACACATGGTATCAAACAGAAAATAAATCATTAAAATTGACAACAAAAACTTTCACATCAAACTTCTTCAAATGTAATTTTTGTTACTTAACATGTTCTTCCACTTAGCTCTTCAATTATAAACTCTAGTTTACATTCACGTTTCCCTGAAAGGGAAAAAAAAAAACTTTTAAAATGAGACCTTAAATTATCAAAATATGAGCAAAATTATTATTATTATTTTGCATAGAGGCAAAATATTTTTTAATCGTTCGGAAAGATGCGGGGCCCTGGAGAGTAGCTCCGTTTGCCCGATGATTGCGCCGGCCCTGGAAAGTGGTTAAAAAATCGATAACAAAATGGCATCTTTACATATAAAATTCCAAGTTTAGTTTAACAAAAATGTGTAAAACAAAAAGCATTAATTAGACACTCCAGTTCTGTGGTTCTCAACGTGGGGCGGGCGCCCCACCGGGGGAGGGGGGGGGGGGGTTAGGGAAGAATTTTTAATTTTGTAACTGATCCATTCGCTTGTCAGTTTAGACTAAAGATGAAAGTAATGCATGCAAAATTTAAAAATAAAAGTTAATTTTTTTGTTGAATTTTTAAAAAGTTTAAAATGGTATCAAAACCAGAGTAAATGTATGAAGAGTCCTTTAAGAATATTTTTGCACCTTTGAATTACGACTAAAATAGGTGCTTAAGGCTGTTCTTAACTGCTCTGCTCAACAAGCGCAAAACATTTTGACACATTTACAAATTCATTTTTTAACGGAAAGGTCTAAAATTGGAAAGCCTGGCTATGGAAGCGATTTAGAATTGAACTGTTTTTTCCATTTTTGGATCCATCCATTACCTATTGAGTTAGAAGCCATTTCGGTCATGTGACAAACATGTTTTTCGCCCGTTCTTGAGTGCTCTTTCTTCCTTCGCGCGGAAATTCGGTTTAAAACGCCCACTTTGACACTCTTTTCTGAAAGAACTATTGCGTTTGCAAAAAAATGGAAAAAATAACTCAATTACATAGTTTCTGAACAATAACAGCACCTAGTTTCATGCATTTTCGAGCAAAAATAAATTAAAACTTATATCAGAAAGTTGCCCTTTTCGATTTGAGAACAGCCTTAAGAAATTTTATGTTCTGTAATTTTTCTGGTTAATAATATATTTTACAATTTTTCTCAATTTATTCGACTATTTATTGAATGAGCTCTGTACATCTATTGGTTCCTTTGTGTATAACATGAATATATTTTCACATTTGAAACTACTTAAGTAAATATCTAAACACCAGCATTATAAAATTTATAAATCCTAAATAGCATTAGAAAAGGAAGTGGCTAAATAGTAAATCTCTACGGCTGTAGTGCAGGCCTCATACAGCAAATGAATATATAACATGTACTATTTAAATTTTTAAATCTGATGCTACGTGGCAAACAATTAACCTTAATCGGTAAGGGAAAAGGTGATATTTGTTTGTTTGTTTAATGGGGGATAACGACTTAAAATTGATAAAAATCATAATTTTGTGGTTCTTGTGTATTTTGTTATCCATAAAAAGAAAATTTAATGCCTAAAGTTTTCCACCAACTCTTGCTAAGTGATGAATTATAACACAATTTATATTACTACTAAAATGAATTATAAATTGTGTCAATTTTAAGGCTAAATGTATGAAACGCTTGGAGCCATTTTGTGAAGATAAAATTGCAGACCCTATAATGTAACATTTCTATTTAACACTGAGGTAAGTTGACGAGTACAACAAAATTCTTTTCGGCATAAAAGTGAAGATGTACAGCCTTGCATTTATAAAATTATGCTAAAAAACATGTTTCTGACAGAAGATTCACCTCTTTAATAAGTTAAGAAAATGTGAAATAAATAGGTATTGTTAAGGCTCTGTTAGACTCCTTTCAGGTGAATAGAATTCATTCATTTTTTAAATAAAAAGCGATATGCGTGTTAGTGTGGTTGTGTGATGGGGCATCGGAATCTGACACATACTTCGGTGAGACGTGACCAATAAAAGGTTGGGAACCAGTGGTCTTCGCTAAGGGGAGGGGGGAGGACCCCAAAAATGTTCGCGAATGCTGTTACACTTGGCAAATTTACAAACTTACTTGGCAAATTTCTTTAAACTTTTAATAAAAACTATAATACACTTTCTATTCCTGACAGACTTGGCAAAAGTTACAAATCTAATTAGGAATGTTATAACTTTTTACAAATAAGAGCTATATTACATTTTCTAATTGTGGTAACTTGGCAAATACTGAAATTTGACTTGGTAATTTAATGTCCTCTCCCTTCCCGACCCCCCCTCCCCCCCTCAATAAAAGTCTTAGCGATGGCCATGATTATACACTATACAAACTATACTGTATAATATTAGTATATAGAATAGTTATTATAGCATAGTCAAAATGTATTCTTAGTTTTTAATAAAAGCATGTAAAAACGAGGGAATCAAAAATTATGAGCCGCGGAGGTTGGGAATCACTGCTCAGTTATAAAATTATTATATACTATACAAATTATACTGTATAATATTAGTATATAAATTAGTTATTATAGTAAGCGAAGATACTCTTAGTTTTAAAAAATTTACTCATAGTAAAAAAAAAAGAAAAAAGGGTATGTAAAAACGAGGATTATGAGCCGAGGTGTATCGGTGCACTTTTTGGGGATCCATTTCTAATAATAATATTCCACACAAAAAAAAAGTTCGGTATTATGATTCGGACTTCAATAAGTCCTCGTCCTTCTGCCTGGTGAAAAGAGAGAGAGAGAAAGGTGAAGAAGCCTCGAAACCGAAGACGTCAACAAAAAAGAACCCCACCTGCCACTTCCGGTGTGTGCCAGATCCTTGGAAGAGAGAGAGAGCCGCCGTGGTAACGCCCACTCCGACTCAGGTGAGGTGGGATCGGATTCGGTGGCTCTCTCTCTCTCTTGTTTTTGTTTTTGTTTCGAGAGGGTTCAAAATTCGGGCGTTACCCATACACTTTAACTTAAGTTTTCTCAAACGCGTACTAGAACAGTGCTGCGCACAGTGGAGTATTTAAAGAAGAATCCTGGCCCAAATTATTTTTCATGTGTTTGGCAGTTAAGGGGACAGTTTACCTTTTCAACAATTTTTTTCATTACTTCTATCTTCAATAGAAGAAAGTATCGTAATCGAAATATTTTTCGACGGATTGAAACGTTTTAGGGGTCAGAGATCCCAAAAAGCATGTTTATAGAAGATGTCTGTCTGTACGTGTGTTTGTCACCATTGTGCCATCAAAAAGTGTATGAAGCAGGGGTCGATGCAGGTTTTTATTCTTGGGGCCCATTTTGTGAAAAGTTATTTTTGTTAATTTTATTATATTTTTGTGAAAAATAACCTTTTGTAACAAAAGTTGAAATCCAGTGACTCAAATTCGAACCAAGAATTTATTAACAAAAACTTTTTTAGATCTCCTTGCTAAAGTTTTTATTTTTCGTGACCTGCTTTTATTTACAAATGACACATTTTAAATTAGTTTTTATGAAAAAGAATATTACAAAGGCGGCCTATTTTATTAAGAGGAATTTTGAAGGGACCTGTTTTATTAAGTTCATTTTTGTGAAGGGGCCCATTTTATTAAATTTATTTTTGTGAAGGGGCCTATTTTATTTAATAGATTTTTGTGAAAGGGCCCCAAATTTTGCCTAGATCGACCCCTGTGAAATTATGAATAGAACTGAACCATTTTTTTAAGTTTCTGGCTATGGCAAGGAGGTCCTCCCATTAACTTAAGATTTTCTCAAACGCGTACTAGAACGGAGTGCATAAGGTGTCTAGGGGTTCGTCCCTATCACGGTATTTTCGAAAATATAAAAAAAATATCCAATACCAGCTGTTACCGTTCACGTAGCATAAAAAAAGAAGAAAGAAAAATCATGCGTCCAGCATAGATTACGAAACGCTTTCCAACCCATTCAGAATTATGTAACAAAACGGCACCGTTTAAAAAATTACAATAGTACGTCTCATTCAGCCCTGTGGAAACGCATCACGCATTTCAAAACCCAATTTTAGCTGTTCCCATACACAATCGGGAAATGATCCGAATTTTTTCAGCAGTCCTGTATACGATACATAGATTTGTATCTATTCACGACAGGCATACCAAAATGGAGTTATCTTAAGAAACACATGCACTTCAGTTGAAAATTTCCCTGCAGCCATTTCCTCTCATAAGGAGAAGGGTACGTGAAGAATTTTGGGCAGCCCTGTATAGGAGTTTATAGAGCTTATAGAGAACGGGTAACCTGTAAAAAATTAATTAAATTCAATAGCGCCTACCGAATTTTAAACCCTACACTCCAGCAATGATGACTCAAAGACGGTGCTGTAACCGATTTCTTTTTTGGGTCCTTGTCCATGAATAAAAAAATGCTATGAATGCCCTGTTCTAACGGGATCGTAGTGAAATTCAGTGATTTATATCCGTTTCAATACATTCGAAATTAGCATAACATCAAGCAAACGATTATTCCCCCTGTACCCTAATGTAATGGAATACTTTTGAGTGCCCCTATAATGAACGATTAATCCTACCTACTTCCTATACAATACCCAACAGGCTTTGGTGACCCTCCATAACCTTTATCCACTGCATGAAAATCCAAGTCTATGGACGGGGGAGAGAGCGTGGGCAGACGGACAGACAAACCGACATGCATCAACACTTTTCAACTTTGTTGGAAAGTGTCAAAAAATCCTAAACATTTCAGTCCCGATTATTAAAAACAAAGAGGACATTAACAAATGTTTTATCCCCTTTTATAGTAGACAATAGGGTATTTCTTATTCAGAGGGGGCCTTGATTAAAATTGTCAGTTCGCAAATTCGTTATTTTATTTTATTGTAAAGGGGATTTTTTTTTTTTTTTAAAAAGGTTTGATTTGGGGAGTTTTCCTTAACTTAACTTAGTAAATTTTTTGTAGTGGTTCATTTTAAATTTACTTTTTTTCAGTAGAAAGTGAGTTGAGGACTTTCTCGGAAAGAACACTTTTGGAGCTATTGACTTTCGATTATCTGGCAACACTACGCGGTATAACGTAGCTTTTACGTTCCAGAGATAGACTTTTCCTTTCAGTCTGTATCGAAACATTCCGATGACCGGCGTGGCAAACTTCCACCCCTATTTTAGTATAAAAATGTTCCCCTCATTTCAAAATTCAAACCCGTTCGAAATTTAGAAAGTTTTCTGCCATTTCACCCTTTTCCCTGAATGAATCGCCCTATCTTGTTTCACAATGGCATTAAAAATATTTGCTGGTTCAAGGTGAGTGTCATTGCGGTGTACCACAAAATGTCTAGATTCGCCACTACGCCTATCTACCTCTCATCATTTAGAAAAGCTGTTCTATTTTGTGTATTACTCAGGACTTTATGTCTTCGACTCAATTGTGTAGAAATTTATATTTTTAAATGAAAAATTCGCTAAAAAATATTAATATTGAGTGGTAAAATTTTTCCAATAAAATTATACATGAAAATCACTTAGAATTATCAAACTCAGTTAATGCTGACTAAAAGTTATAAAAATGGCAAATAAATACAGTAAATCCTGCCTAAAGCGACCACGTTCATTCCGATAAAAATGGGTCGCTCTCAGAGGTGGTCTCTTAATGGAAGTCCTGTTTAAATCTAGATTTTAATTCTTGAAAAAAGGTAACCATTAACTTTACTAAAACTTATTTTTCACATTAGGAAAAAATAGGAAAATTTAAGTATCAAAACAAAAGTTAATGACATAAGTTAATGACTCCAGAGTTAAAAAAATTGAATACATTGATGTTTTCTTTGATTTTACTGTTTTATCTTTTATAACTTTTATTTCCAAGTCCTTTCGAAGTTCAGTCAATAAATGCAACTTTTTTTTTTGGACGGGAACCAATAATGACGATTTCATTCATTTATCTATTTCTTTGAGAATTTCCTGACAGAATAGGGCAGGGGAGTTTTTGGACCGTCATCCTTAATGTATCATCAGAGTTCAATTCATTGTCTAAAAAGACACAAACATTTTTTTAACACTTAAACACTTGGGGTTTAAACACTTAAAAGTTACCGGAATTTTAAAAAAATTCTAAACTTAGTTTAGAAGTTTGGTGAATAATGCGCTCTAATAATAAAATCGCTCTCTTATAAATAAATATATGCGCTCTCTAATGAATAATGCGGAATTATTTTTCTAATAAAACCTTCTTCAAGCGATCCGGAGAAAACTGAATTTGTTTCATTTTCTTCACAGAAATGGGTCGCTCATGGAGGGAGTTCAACTGGGGTGGTCTCTGAATGGAGGTAAAATGAGTATTGAGCCTATGGGAACAAATTTCGTTCCATGAAAAATGGTCCTTCAGTGAAGTGGTCGCTTAATGGAGGTGCCACTGTACCTTTATTCAGTTCGACCTGTTTTATCGCTCAGACGGTGACATTCTCAAGATCTATAATGATACCAATATTTTAGCAAAAAGATTTTTTAATTGGAAATCGGTAAACAAAAAACTCGAGATCTCTTAATAAAATCAAGTGAAATAATAACAAGTCGGAAATTGCTCGTCAAGCATGGCCAATGAGGCGCGTTCGTACTATAGCTCGTTTTATAAATAGTCAGATCTGGGTTCATTCTTATGCAAAAAGGCATGAATACAAAAATTTTTGCGATTCTATATACATTAAATTCAGTCATACGGAAACAATAGGACGTCATCACCATGGCAACCTGGAATCACGACCTATCATGGGATATTAGGAGCCGCGCTAACCATTCGCCAACTCGCCAAATGCGAATACATCGTGAAATTGGGGAGAAAAAAATTATTATGGCAAAAAAGCTGGCGAATGATTTTTTTGGGGTCTCTTTTGTTGTGTAATCATGTTTTGGAACGTAAATGAATTCCCATTTTTAGCGCGAGTTCGCGTACGATCGTATTTCCAGTTTTTATTCTCCCTCTTCTTCTCGGCCGGCCAATTAGAGGTGATTCTGTTCCGATTTTTCCGAAAATTCAAGGAATTAATATCCGAAAATTAAAAAAAAAATCGGTCGTCAATCCGAAAATTCGGACATAAAAAATATCGCGAATTTCGACAAATGGTCGCCGAAAAAAATTAATTTTGTCAATCGTTTGCAGAAAAATTGCGAATTTCGTCAAAGAATCGCGGGAAAAACCCAAATTTTGTCAAAGAATCGCGGAAAAACGCAAATTTTTGTCATAAGATCGCGAAAAACCCTCAACTTTCGTCAAAAGATCGCGAAAAAACACACAAATTTTGTCAAAAGATTGCGAAAAAAACTCAAAAGATCAAAAAACCCCGCAAACTTCATTAAAAGACCGAAAAGTTTCGTCAAAAGATCGAATATACTTTTATATACTTTTGGCTAATAATAGATAAATTTGGCTAATGTTTTGACGAATAGTCTTAATTTCTTATCGCGGTCCCTGGGATAGTATTGAATCCATGACGTAGGATAAGATTGAATAGAATGAAGGAAAATTTTATGAACATCTTTTTAAGATTTAGATTCGAATTCCATAACATCGGAAATGAGTTGACACCATTCTCCAACTATATTATATATATTCAATTTCAAACCATTCGGTTGGGTCCTTTTTGCGCTGTTATAAATGAGGGACCAGACGACGATTATATAGATGCTACCTATTTATATAATTAAGAACGCACCTAAAAGTGGATATTTTTTGTGAACGTTAACTGTTTTATGCTATTGTTTCTTATTCTGCAGAGCATCTCTTTCCAAAATTTAGGTAACTCCATAGAGGCTGAATCATGGCCTATAGTCTCGCTGCGTAAAAAGATCTCGATTGATTCTCAGACAATGAATGGCCAATAAAATCTTGATGCATAAATCATTATACTATTTTTAAAATCAATCTGTAAAGGTTCATTGCCACATAATCTGGCCAAAGCTGTAGTTTTCTTGTTGTATTTGGACGCCTGCTACATGGTTCTTTGATCCTAGGCATGCGGGGCAGCTGCCCCGGGCCCTCAATTTGAACCCCCCCCCCCCTCAAGGTCACATATAAATTTTTCGCTAAAGGAATCCAAGCGATATTTTTTTTTTTTCTCTAATTGAAATGCTAGCTTAAGTTTTTTTTTCCTCCTCTTAATGGTTCAAAATTTTATGTTGTTAATCAAGCCTTACAATTGATTTTCTTATTTACAAAATGGAATTTCACGGATTCTAATTTAAAGTGTTTTTAGGTGCGTTCGTAATTATATAAATACGTAGCACCTATAGTCGTCGTTCAGTCCGTCCGTCTGTCCGCATGTAACAGAGCAAAAACTACCCAACCGAATAGTCTGAAATTTCAAATATGTGATTGTTGCAAAATTTTGTCGAGCCATTTCAAATTTTATGAAAATCGGATGTATAGTTTAATTACAGGGACAGTCAAAAGTTTTTCTTTACATTACGGCCAATGGGAAAAATTATTGCAAGTGGATTTTAATGGTATTAGGGCCTTCCGAATGATCTGAAATTTTAAAGATATAATTGTTGCAAAATTTTGTCGAGCCATTTCAAATTTTAGGAAAATCGGATGTATAGTTTAATTACAGGGACAGCCAAAAGTTTTTCTTTACATTACGGCCAATGGGAAAAATTATTGCAAGTGCATTTTAATGATATTACAGCCTTCCGAATGGTCTGAAAATTTAAAGATATAATTGTTGCAAAATTTTGTTGAGCTATTTCAAATTTTAGGAAAATCGGATGTATAGTTTAATTACAGGGACAGTCAAAAGTGTTCCGAAAAAATTATTGGAAGTGCATTTTAATGATGTATCAGACTATGCACGTTATGAAGTGCAAAAAATTATACATTCAGTACAATATGGGGTGCAAAAAATAATTTTAAAACTAGTTATAGTACGAACGCACCTCATTTGCCACGTTTGACGAGCAATTTCCAACTTGTTAATTTTGTGATATTTAATCTCTTCCTTCCTGATTTGCTGATACAGTTGAACATCGTTATCCCGACACTCTAATGACCAAGAAAAAGTGTCACCATAAGCGGAGTGTCGCGGTAACCGGAGTTGGAGAAAAATATGTTTATAATGAGCTGTATTTTTAATTAATTAATGACAATTTTAAATTCATAACTATTCTTGCAGTTTTAAGCAATAAAACATTATTATTAAACAAAACGAATAAAAAAACGAAATTGAAAATAATAAAAGTCAGATTTATGATGACATTTTTTTATTGTTACATGAAATTGAAATATTGATAAATTACGGTTTGCTTGTCCCCAGATGTGCTTCCTACAATTCTTTTTTTCAATATTATACAATGAATTGTAATTAATATTCGTTGTTTCAGAAACGGATGTTAGATAATTTCTGATCGTTTCAATGCAATGCAATGCTTCCGTTTTAGTCGGATGAAAAACACCGTGTAACCACAAGAAAGCGCTGTCTGATCAGAACAAAAGACCGCGAGTAGCCTGAAACGTCTATCTGGAGCTTAAGTGGGTCATTCATAGTGTGTGGGCTTATTTATTCAGATAAAGGATTGAAGTAAAATTTCTCATTTATCTCAATGGGTATTTCAGACACTTTTGTGAAAAGTTTGGCTAAGACATTTTTTGCGCTTAATTTCCATGCTTATAAGGTAGGATTAGGGAAAATGGAAAATTTTTCTAAACCGTCGGGATATCCGGAGTTGAAAATTATTCAACGACGTAAAATCCGGAGTTTATTTACATTACAATCATATACAGAAAATCGGGACTTCGAAAGACTGACGTGATAAGTGGAGTGACGTGAAAACCGGGTGTCGGGATAACGAGGTCCGACTGTATTATTAAAGGCAACCACCATTTGCCTTTCCGTGTGATGAATCGCCCAATTGCATGTTGATTGAATACAAATATTAAGTTAAGTAGAAAAGTATTAACACAAATAGCCAATAATGCCTAAAAGAATTGCATTTACATTTTAACAGCTCACATTTATCTTCATGTTCCTATAATCGGAAAAAAAAGTGTATTCTTTAGTTTCTTAAAGTTATCTTTCTGTGTTCAGTATATTGGTGAATATCACAAAATGTGAGATTTTGAAATAAAACATTTTGAAAATTTAAATCGTTTCAGAGCTTCTGATTTTTTTAAAATGATGGTTGAACAGCTGAATAAAGGAATTTATATGTAAAATTGTTGAACTAATAAAGTTTGAACAACTTGAGTTCATTTTTATGTAATTATAATTATGTGACATTTTCTTGGCATACGAATGCCAGGATAATGACAATATCATTCTAAAACACATTTTCACATTCTTGTTTTTTTTATTTTTTTTTTAGATCTAAAATTTTAATTTTGTTTAAAGGGACATGTTTCCTCTATAGTACCACAAATTCAGTGTAATGTTCAGTTTAATTTGTAATTTATAGAAGCCAGGAAAATGACATAATAAAAGTCTACTCAATTTTTATAAAGCCTTTAACACTAGAACCGCCGTAGTTTTTGACCGCTACCAAGTAGAAATATTTCGATTATCACCAGAAATTTCTTTCTAAAATAAGTTTAAAATGTACCACGGAGAAATAAGTTAAATAAATAAGTTAAGTAGTTTCCATTAAAATTTCCGGTGTAAAATATTTTTATAACACTTCAGTAAAATTTCCGGCGGTTCTAGTGTTAAACACATTATTATCAAAGAAATATCTAAAAGATTTTGATGTTAGCAATGATTTTACTACTTCTGACTTGAACTATGTCAAGAACAAGAAGAATGCAGCGCCCTCTTTATACCTCATACAGAACTAAAATGAGCAGGCCATTCATTTTCAGTTGGCAATCCCATTTTAATTATGGAAAATTATTTGTAAAATACAGAACTTGTTACCTTCCACATGTGTATGTTATATAAGGTATAATTACTACTTAGAAATTAAAAAAAAAAGCTAGAATAAGATATTTGTACATGATAGCAGAAAGCCTTTTACTTTGCACACGTCAGAGAGTGTGACATGCCAGGAATGACAATATGAAATTTTAAGTCTTTTAATTGCTTTATTTTTGTGCCATTATGAATATAATATCTCTTGAAAATACTTCTAAGAATATTTTTTATTAGAATGTAAAAAAAGAAAATTGCATTATATAACATTAAATATAAATTTTATTGTGTGGACTACAATTTCCGTATTTTGTGATATTGACCCATATAGATGGGAATAGTACTTGGTACGGAATTTATGTATACATACAATAGGTATGAAGTTTAGTTTTAGTCACTTCAGCATAATTCAAGAAAAATTTCGAAAGATAGAAGGGGGTCCCTACGAATAATGTTTGCCCCAGGGCCCCCCATAGTGTAAGTCGGGCTCTGTGTATAACCCCTGGAGAAGTGGTTTAAAAACCGATTGTATTGTTACCTACAAAAACCAGGTTGAGTATGTCACAAAAGAGTGTTAATTCGGAGACGGGTCTTTTAGGAAGCGAATGGAGAAAATGGGCAACAAAAGACTTATTTCGAGGCGCCTGATTAATGTCCCCATGATTTGTGCCCCCATACGTCATTTTGACGTCACAAGAAATGGGGATATAAATACAGTGCTGGATCATTCCACTTTTCACGAAATCCTGATTAATGTCCCCATGATATATGCCCCCATAGCTGAAAGGGACACAAATCCAATGCTAGAGAAATTTCCTTTCGTTGAGAGCCTGATTAACGTCCCCATGATTTAAGCCCCCATACATGCTTCAATTTGACGTCACAAAAAATGGGGGCACAAATCCAGTACTTGAGCATTTCACTTTTGATGAAATCCTGATTAACATCCCCATGATATATGCCCCCATATCAGAAGGGGACACAAATCCAGTGATGGAGAATTTTCCTTTTATTGAGAGCCTGATTAATGTCCCCATGGTTTATGCCCCCATAGATCATTTTGACGTCACAAAAAATGGGGGCACAAATCCTGTGCTGGAGCATTTTGCTTTTGACGAAATCCTGATTAATATCCCCATGATATGTATCCCCATACGTCATTTTGATGACGTCACAGTAGATGGGGACTTAAATCAGGGGGCACAAATCCAGTACTGGAACATTTTATTTTGTAGAGAATTCCTGATATACGACCCCATGATATATGCCCCATACGTCATCTTTACATCAGAACAAAGGGGATTCAGAGTTCTTGCAGTATTGGCTACTAGAGTTCTGCACGGGCAGGAATTTCCAGCCTGATCTCATCCCAGTGTTAAAATTAAAAGTTCGGCCCGGGCCTGGCGCGACCCGTGACAAAATTAATTAAATCAAGTCCGATCCGGCCCATTCAATTTCTACAGAAAATCCAGTTTTACAAAACACAAGCATTATACACAAGCATTATTATATCCGTCATTTAGGAAATGCTTGAAGCATTTTTAAATATGAAATTCTTATGCATTATTATTTTTTTTAACAAAAATCTTTTTTGTGCAGAAAAGTTACATATTTTATTTCAGAGCGCGCTATACGTACGTAGAAAGAGCTTGCTACTTGTTGGTTATAATTTATAGTGCTGTTGCTAAATAAAAAGAGAAAATTCTTAGATTGAATGTCACCAATCCAGCCCCCCCCCCCCCTTCTCCCCTGGTCTTAAAGAAACAAAAGTCTATGAAATGGGGGTGTGAGAGGCTATTATCTAAGTCTAAAAAATTAAGAAGGGCGTGGGGCGTGGTGGGCATGTACTTCTAAATTAAATTAACAAATTTTTTTCCCGGTATACAGGAAATTTCTACTTAAATTCGACCAGAACCCGGCAAAAATTAATTTCGTCGATCTGAAACCAAAATATTAAACCTCAGTGGTGTAGTAGTCAGCACGTCTGGTTACCACCCAACAGATCCAGAGTTCGGTTCCAAGCTAAGCAAGATTTATTCATCCTTCCATCCCTTCGGGATTGATCAAATGTTCACGAAGCTTGCAAACACTGAGGGTCCCGCGTTATGCTGACAACCTGATCGGGGCTCATTCTGTATATCACCTCGGGGTCCACGGTCAAGAAAACAAGGTCAGTAAAGGCTTTGATCCTTAATGAATCATAAAGCAACAGGTTTAGTTTAGGTTAGAAACCAAAATATTTGAACCCGATGTGAAAAAACTAAGCCATATTTTAATAGAATTATGGAAAAGTAATATACAATGATATCATTAATATGAGTTTTACCTTTTTTGTATAAAACTAAACACATTATAAACCCATTAATATTCAAACACAGTTTATTATTATTATTATTATTATTATTATTAACTATTTAGGGCATTTTTGAAAAATCGGGTTGACCCGAATACCACCCAGAAAGAGTCAAAACCTAACTTGAAACATTTAAAATTAACGCAACACACAACGAAAACAATTAATGGTGACAGGGTTGGGTACAATCGGGTTACCTGACCTGATGCAGTTCTCTAAAGTCTACACTAGCCTGAGCTTGTCCCGAAGCTTGGCTCGGAGAAATTTTTTTTCATTAAACTTGGCCGGCCATAATTTTTAATCTGATGACTCGATCCGGGCTTGGCAGTATTGGTATTTTCTAAAGATTTGAACAAAGCTGAACTTCATTCTTCGAAGAACGTCCCAGGCTTTAAATTTTTTCTCGAGATTCATCCCGAACAGGGACTGTATTTCAGTCTTTCCGAGCCGTATCAATTGAGATTTTTTTCCCTTACTAGTAATACCATGGAAACTTTCATTCTTAATTAGTCTAAAACGGAAATGATAAAGAAACATTTCTTTGTTGTATTTATTTATTTATTTATTTATTTATTTATTTATTTTTTTTTAAATAGTTTAACGTATTGGTTAATCACGTTAAAGACACTTTACCAAAATACTGTGAATGACTGATTTTTATTTTAAATATTACATTTTGAGCCTGAGTAAAATCTTGGGCATTTAGATGGATGTTTAAAAATACAAATACACTGCAAATACGTGAAACACTTTTGCAACACTAAATGAACATAATAATAAACACTTCTAACCAAAAGTGTTTAGATTGTGTTGCGAATGTGTTTAGATTGTGTTGTACTAAGAAATAAAGTGTGCTGTAAAGTGTTGTTGAAAACCACATGGGCAGAAAATGTGTTCAGATAGTGTTTCAATCAAAATTTAACAACATATTCAGATTCTAAACGCATTTTAGAACATTTTGAAAACACCTGAACCTTTGATGTCACAACAGTTTCGAAACACTTTTTAAACACTATCTCATCGCATGAAAGTAAAATATTTCAGAAGAGAGTTCTGCATCGGATCGGGTTACCGCTTTTACCCGAACCCGACCGATCCACGGTTTGAGTCGGGTCGGGTTGGCGCTATATTTTCCCGCTGTGGGTCCGGGTTGACTTTAACTTTTTTGTGTCGGGTCCGGTTAACAAAAAAGTCGAAGTCAACCCGAACCCGACCGACCCGCAGTTTGGGTCGGGTTGGGTTGGCGTTATATTTTCCCGTTGCAGGTCTGGTTGGCCTTCATTGTTTCGGGTTCCGGTTCGTTTCGGACCCGCGGTTTGTGTCGGGTTGGGTTTTACACCGGCCCGGTACAATTTTTTATACCGGCCCAGCCAGTTAAAAATTGTCTTTAATCTGCCAACACGGGTGTGGGCCTCGAGCCAATCCCGGCCCATACAGACTCTACCCATAATAACATTTTCGATTTCAGCAGCCCGAGAAAGAAAAGTTCTAAGGGCTGAGGTAGAGGTCTGCACGGGCCGAAATTTCCAGGACCGGGCCCGGCCCGACTCATAGAAATTTTTTTTGGCCCGGCCATGCCCGTAGAAAAAAAATATTGGCCCTGCCCGGCCCGGTATACCAGCTAAAAGTTTGGCCCGAGCCCGGCCCGGCCCGGAAAAAAGTTAAAATCTCGGCCCGAGTGAATTGCTACAAAACATTGATTTCTTACGTCGATTTGCTTAAAAATTTCACTCTTAAGATAAATATTTTTGGTCAGAACTTCTCGTAACTTTTTTTTCATGTTTTTAAACTTATAAGTGCCGCAGGCTCCGATATTTATTTTTTTAATGAATTGCTATTTCTTGTATGTAAATGTTTCAGTTATCATTAATATTGTTAATCCATATTCCATGCATTGAATTGTTAAAAATCTGTAAAATGCTATACAGTAAAATCTTCTAAGACTCAATTACATAGAAAAGAAAAGAAAAAAAAAATGCGTTATAGAAAACTTCCCTTCTTAGCAAATGTAAATGTATTATATATTCTTTTCTTACGTATTAGTATATTAATTTTGCATGGATAAACACGTTTTTCAGTTAAAAACAGGATTCCGTCATAGGCAGGTTCATTTTCACACGTTTTACTATATTTTAATTTAGCTATATTTTAATTAGTGTAGAAATTTACTATTCTTTAAAACGAATAAATATTAATGTTTAATTGTAGAATTATGGCGATTCAAAAATATAAGCATGTTTTGCAAAAATCTTTGAGCAGTCTCATTTTACTGACCTTTGAACGGACAGGTCACGCTGAGACAAGGATTTTCATACGGGCTGGCTCAAAACTAGGATTGAAAGTTTTGGGCCGTGAAGTCAAGAAATGAAACGAGTCCCGGCTCTGTACACTGTACAGAAAAAATAAGTTAGGCCCGGACCGATTCGTCCAGAAAAAAGTAAGGCCTGAACCCGGCCCTGCCCGTAAAGAACAGTCACTAGGTCCGGAGTCTTCAGAAAAAAGTATGGCCCGGCCTCGGGCAGATCTCTAGGCTGAGGCTGACACATGCGCAGTTAAAAGATACTACCTCAGAGGAAAATCAAATCCTCTTTCAAATTCGCCCACACCTGCGCACAAGGAAGTGATCACGTGATCCTGATGTATGTAAACAAGACGGAGGGAAGACGCTCTCAATGAGCTTTTTCGACCGACATTTTTGCCAGTTTGGATTTTGTAAATGGCGATGCAAGAAACAGCTCTGACTAACATTAAAGGTATGTTATTTCATGTTCTACAATGTTTTATACTTAAAGTATAATTATAACATGTGTATGTTCTTATAAGTAGGAATCCTTTAATTCAGTGTCGTCGCAAAAACTCACTTTCAGTGATCTGTCCAGACTCTTCTCATAGTGTCCTATTTTCGTGAAATTGTGAAAATTCTAGTTATAACTTTGTGACTTTAAAGTTAGCGTTATATTCAGGTTCTATCCTCCATATATAAAAAAGCTGAGTAATATGATCTTTGATCAGTTCAGCTGTTATGTTACACAGGACCGAAACTAGCCTTTTTTGCGCCCGGGGCAAACATGAATTTTGGCGCCCCCCCCCCCCCCATTCTTCCTCAAAGTATATTTACAAAGATAATTTTACTAATTTTCTAATGGCCGACTTATTTTAAAATTTAAAATATGTAATCATAAAATATGTACCTAATACTGAACTACGTAAATTGAATGTGACGTTTGTTGCAATTATAGTTCGTTCACATAAAAGAATTCGCATGTATTGCCGACTATTTACAGTGTTTGCTTATACAGTAGTGTTCCGATTATCCGAGTCCCGCTTAACCGAGTTTCCGCTTTAACCGAGTTATTTTCTTCTGATGGACTGATGGTTTTCCTTATTATGAATAGGGATTGACCGAATCAGCAATTTTACAGAATACCGAAGCTTCGGTCAAAGTGTACACCGAATATTCGGTATTCGGCAACCGAATACTTAAAAATTTTTAATTACACATTTTTGCATTATGTTATCTTTTTTAATAAACTTTAATTAAAATTAAATTCTTAATAATTTAATTCAGTTACATTTTTATTCTTAAATCTGATTACACAAAAAAATTTAATGACTTCTTTCAACTGACAAATTCATTAACCCATCACTTATTTTTTATTATTTTATTACTAGTCAATATCCAAATTAACCCAATGAAAGTATTAAAATATACAGGCTAGTATTAAGGATAAGGATTCTCAGAAAAACAAAAGTTCATTCAAATAAAAAGAAACAATGTTGTCATTAAGCTGATTTACTGATTGTCTAATTATATACATATTGAATTGGAATGTTCTCAAATACAAAAGGTATCATATCAATTTGTACATTTAACTATTTTCTGTGAAATTAGTGATACATATTTATATTTTGGTTAATATTTATCACTGTGATGATGAAGATAAATTTGAGCGATTTTAATTTAATGGTTATAAAAGCTGTAGGATAGGCATAGGAGTAGTGGTGTACCGAGTAGTGCTTTGGCCGAGTACCGAGTACTCGGCCACTGACTACTCGGCCGAGTACCGAATACCGAGTACCGAGTAGTTGGATAATAAGGAAACAAAATGCTGATGTGCACATAATGTGAGCTTAGGTGTACATATGTGTGTACATACATATATATAATATACATATATAGTATATATAAACTAATTAACTTTGAAATTTATTTGTACACCTTTTAAAGATAATTTTTGACAATTCAAAACTAGGGATTGACCGAATACCGAATAGTTGATTCGGTATTCGGTGATTCGGCATGTAAACCGAATATTCGGCTTCGGCCGAATACTTTTAAGTATTCGGCCGAATAATTGTGCATAAGTATTTTCTTAGAAGTAGACGAATTCTCTTTTACTTAGAAATAGAATAGGCTAACCGATGAGTTTCAGTATTAAGTGCATGAGTTCAGAGTTCAGCTGCACTACAAAAAACAAGTCGAAGGCCATTTTTAATTAAAAAACAACTTTTTCCTTCCTAAAATAGTCTACATAGGGGTGAAATCAAAACAACAGTCTACAGTAGAGAAAAAAAAAAGTAAGGCGGATGGGCATCAATTACCTGTCATTTAATTTTAATTATTTCTACATTCGTTTTATAATTTAAATTTATTTAATGTGTATTTTCTTTAATATACACATCAAATAACAAATAAGTATATCAGAGCTCATCTCTGTATATCTAAGGTGCATACCTATTAAAGAAAATAGACACATCAAATAAGTATAACCTTATCCTATAGCTTTTGTAGCCATTAAATTAAAATCACTCTAATTTGTTATCTTCAACAATGTTAAAATATTAATCAAAATATAAATATCTATCAATAAGTTGACAGAACATAGTTAAATATGTACAAATTGGTATGATACCTTTAGTATTTGAGAACATTCCTATTCAATATGTTTATAATTAGACTTAAGCAGTAAATCAGCTTAATGGTAATGTTGTTGTTTTTATTTGAATGAACTTTTGTTTGCCTGACATCCTTATCCTTAATAATAGCCTGTATAGTTTAATACTTTGATAGGTTATTCGGGGTACTGACTAGTGATAAAATAATAAAAAATCAGTAACGGGTTAATGGATTTGTGAGTGGAAAGAAGTCACTAATTTTTTTTTGTGTAATTAGATTTAAGAATAAAAATGTAACTGAATTAAATTATTAAGAATTTAATTTAATTAAAGTTTATTAAAAAAGCTAATGCATGCAAAAATGTGTATTAAATTTTTTAAGTATTCGGTTGCCGAATACCGAATATTCGGCATGCACTTCGACCGAAGCTTCGGTATTCGGCAAAACTGCTGCTTCGGTCAATCCCTATTCAAAACAGTAGCAAAAAAAAGGAGAATTGACACATAACAAGTACAATTATTAACCAATATAAAATTAAAACATTCTTTCAACCCTCTAATTTATCCCGATACCTGAAATCTGTCTATCAAAAATAAAAAAGGTTTATTGGTTACTGTAACAATTCATTGAATAATGCAAAACATTTTATTTATTTTGTAACTGTACCTTATTTTCTTTTGATTAAAAATAAAAGAGAGAAAAATGCAAAGAGAGGTACAAAAAGCGATACAGGATTTCTTAACAGAAGACTTATGTAAAACTGGCGCTCCATTTGCATGGTGGGGGGGGGGGGGGGGGAGGAGAACTTTTCCGATTATGTGCAACCTTGCAAAAAAATTCTTATGAGCACCTTCAACCACTGTTTATTCTGAATGTATATTTTCAGAGGTAGGCCAAATTTATAGTAGTAAAAGAAATGCCCTATCTACTGATAATGTAGAACGTTTAATTGCTGTTTTTGCACCATTATTTGAAATATACTAAATTTAATTATTAATTTTTTTATTACATTTATTGTATTTTCAGTTTCTTTATCCAAAATAATAGTCTTTTCTTTTTTTCTATATATTTAAAAAGAACTTATTTTTCTTTGTATTAATCTGAAACTAAATTTTAATCTGGAATTATTTTATGATGTTTTTTGTTCTTAACTTTTCTATATTTTGTAGACATATTGTTAAATACCGAGTAAATAGTTTTATGAATTATTGCATATATTATACATTGATATTTGAATAACTTTTTACAGATCAGTTTTAAATTCATATCATATGCTTAAAAAATGAAATTCTTACAACTACTCGGTATTGGCCGAGTACTCGGCCAAAATTTCGCCGAGTACCGAGTACTCGGCAAATTGGCCGAGTAGGCCGAATACCGAGTATTTACCGAGTACTCGGTACAGCTCTACATAGGAGTATACTTATTTGATGCATGTATTTTCTTTAATATAAACCCTAGATATACAGAGATGAACTCTGATATACTTATTTGAGGTGTATATTAAAGAGAATACACATTAAATAAATTTAAATTGAAAAACCTAATGTAGAAATAATTAAAATTAAATGGTAATGGAAAGATGCCCATATTCCTTACTTTTTTTTCTATATCGTAGACAGTTGTTCTGATTTCACCCCTATATAGACTACTTTAGGAAAGAAAAAAAAAGTTTTTTGTAATTAAAAATGGCCTTTGACTTGTTTTTGGTAGTGCAGCTGAACTTTGAACTCATGCACATAATATTGAAACTCATCATTTAGCCTATTCTACTTCTAAGTAAAAGAGAATTCTCCTACTTCTAAGAAAATACTTATCCGTAATTATTCGGCCAAATACTTAAAAGTATTCGGCCAAAGCCGAATATTTGATTTACATGCGGAATACCAAATCGACTATTCAGCATTCGGTCAATCCCTAATTATGAAGCAGCCATTATAAATGAAGTGTTAGGTGAAGATGAATGAGCACTGAGCAGCCGTAAAAAGTTTGAACTCTGATTTTCTGGTCAGAATGGGAGAAAAATTTGGCCATTTTTTCCCCATTCTGACCAGAAAATCAGAGTTCAAACTTTTTACGACTGCTCTTTCATCTTCACCTAACATTTCATTTATAATGGCTGTTTCATAATAATGAAAGCCATCAGTCCATCAGAAGAAAATGATCGATTCCAAAGGTATAATCTTTCATTTGGTGCCCTTGACTCTGGTGCCCGGGCACATGCTCCCTCTGCCCCCCTTTAGTTTCGGCCCTGATGTTACAGGTCAAATTTTATTTTTCAACGATTAAATTTGCAACATATTCAATTTGAAGATTGATAAAAATTATATGAAAGGTCTATTTACCTCTATAAGACAAAGAATTTTACGGGTCCTGTTTTGGGATAAAAACTTTTGTGAAAATTTTGGTTTAAGCTATAATTTTTGTGAAGGGTCCTAAAATTTTCTCGAACAGATCGCTGCCTTTATATTAATATTTTTAATCATTTGTCATTTTTATGTTTTTTTAATCTTTTTTTTTCTTCAGGCCATAGTTGTGAAAAGACCCATGGGCCTCTTAAATCTTTCCATCATTAGTGTACTGTTTTATTTATTTATTTATTTTTTTTTTTTTGAGAAAAACTAATGAATGATTAGGCTAGGGACGTTGGATAACGCCATCAAAACTCAATAGGTTATTCTTTATGCATACACACTTTATAGTAATTGAGTTATCACATGCCAATTTGTATAATTTGGCTAAATTAGTCGACGGGATAACTAACTAGTACCCTTTTTCTTTACATCAAAATAATCGGTACTTTTGGTTAGCCAGGTGCCAGTGTTATATATACATATTTATATACATACATACATGTAAATATATTACGTATATTGTATTACTGGGTGAAAATTGCTTCTATCATTTGGAGTGTTTCATTGTACCCCAGTATGTGTTTCATTGTACCCCGGCATACGGGGTACAATGAAACACTGTAAGACATTTATTTTTTGTTATTTTTCAAGCATAAAGATATTGTTTAGAACCTAATAAAAATTTATTTAGATGGGGAAAATACAAGATTAAAAATATGCATTAATTATATTTTTGTGCATGCAAAATTGGGGATAGGAAAAAAAAAATAGTAAATTTTGTTTCATTGTACCCCGTCTTCCCCTATAGGGAAGACCGGGGTACAGTGGACCACTTTTGCAGTTAACATTTTTTTTTCTCTTTAACGGAGAGACCAATCTACCTGAAAATATTTTTGAATGTTCTTTAAACCTTTCTATATGCCTCATAATTTTCAAAGAACATAGTTCCCAATACATTTTTCAAAAAAAAAAATTATATACATCCGTAAAATGGGCCAGTGTGCCCAGGAAGCACAGTACACTGGGGCACAGTGGTCCACTATTAGTTATTGTCTAAAATACAATATAAATCTATTTATAATTAATCTAATTCTTTTTTATTTCCACTTTACCTCCAAAATAATATAATAATACAAATTTACAAGTAGCATTATGAAACATAAAACTAAAGAATTATCAAAAAAATTGTTATATTTTGAAAATAACAATATAAGATACAGAAGTGATTGCAAATAAATTATTAATTAAAAAATCAGCAAACATTAAGACAAATATGATGATGAAAAATTTATTAGAAGCTCAAAATAGTTCATTATCAGCTAACCATGTGCTCTGAAGCTATAAATAAACTAATCCAGTGAGGCCATCTATTACTTATTAGGCTACAGTTATATTTTTCAAAGGCGGTAAATACAAAAAAAAAAAAATATTTCATACTATGTTAACTCTACAATGCATGATTTTCATTTCTTTCCTTTCCCCCCCCCCCCCCCCCCCACAAAAAAAACTGCTATAGTGAACAAGAAAACTTATTTTAAAAGTCACACATGAACTGTTATCCATAATTTAGGCGAAATTTAAAGTGTCAGATGGCTACATTATAATCCGAACAACACATAACATGAAATTTAAAGTGTGCCAAATGGCTACTACTCTATGCATCGTAGGGTTAAATAGTCATTTTTCTTTGTTTACTCTATTTTTATAGTTAAATAACTATTTTAAAATAATATTTCTTTATACAGAATAAGCAATTATTAACCTCTTAATCGTCGCGCCCGTGACTGTCACTAGGCTTCTTTTCTTTTATTCAGATTGTTCTATTCCCACCTCTTTTTTTAAATAATGCAATTGGCTTTATTCTCTCATTATTTTATCAGCCATTAAAATGAAGAGAATATTTCAAATTGAAAAAAGTGGTGGCAATCAAATAATCTGAATTTTAAAAAAGTACTAAACACTTATCAGGCGCGACGATTAAGGGGTTAAATATTTTGAAAATTCTTCATTACAGGAGCATTACAGGATTCATTCCGGACCACTGTACCCCAGCAGTGGACGGTCCACTGTGCCCCATGTTAAGTTCAATACATACGCATAAACATATTATTATTAAAAGTTTTCTTTTAAGCATATAAACTTTTAAATTAAATAAAGACCAGTGTCTTTAACTTTTCAAAAAAGTTTTGTCTTATTTATCCATAACTTTTAATTACTCAATAAAGAAAAGTATGATGATAAAAAATTTTACTTTTAGGAGCTCAAGACAACCAGTCAGGATAACAGGGTTCATTCTGAACTATCAGTGTGTTCTGAAGGCTATAAGTAATCAATTCAGTGCTGTTATCAATTAGCCTAAAAGAAAATCTTTAAAAATTTAAAAATAAGCAAAATATAAGGGGTGGTCCTCTGTCCACTATACCCTGCTCTCCCTTACATACATTTATATATATGTATATATAACACTTGCGTTTGGCTAACCGAAAAGTACCAAATAATCTTTCTTTAGTACTTATGTAATCTGTTTTTATGAAAATACAAAGTTATTATTAATGCCAATAAATGAATAGAATATAATCATTTTATTCTAAAATATGGAATCCCCCAAACATTCAGTAGCCCAATTGTTCTGCCATATGCGTTTAAAAAAAGAGTAAGGTGTTGCTGGTGGGAAAAGGGATACTTTTAAGATTCTTTAGGGTAGTTTTTATTTATTGTAAATGCACTTTTGGATTACTAATTCCTATAGGCACTTTTTTAGTCTTAGTGGTACTTTATTTTTAAAGGCGACTTTAAAAAGTCAGAGAACACTTTTCAAGACATAAGGAGTCACTTTTTGCTATGTAAGCAAATTTTTCATACAAAAGACAGTTCGGGCAAAATTTTTTGATTGAGGAGCAAGAAAGATTTCATTTTTTTTACTAAAAGGCAAGAAGGTTTAAAAGTACCTTAAAGCTATCAAAGCATTTTTTATACTTAAATTGTAGATCTTGACTTCTGAATAAAATGAATTATGTACAATTCATAATATGATTAAATAATAGAAAGCTCACAGGGTACCCTTAAAACAAACCTCTTTATAATGTAAACCTGCCAAAAACAAAATGATTTACACATTAAATTCGTTAATTAAAATTCATAAGATACAGGTTTAAATGTAAATACATTACTTAGCCCTTCACTGCACGATGTGCCACATTTGGCACATACCTAAAAACATTATAATTCTTATTATGTGCCATGAATTTGACCAATATGATCTCCTATCCCTGTTCAAGAACAGTCCAAAGAATGGAATAATACTTATTTTGCCCATGTCAGATTACTGCATTTGAAAAAAAAAAAAAAAAAAAATAGAATTTGTTCTTTGGAAGCAAAAAAAATTTCGATCAAGCTGTTAAGGTAAATTTTTTTTTTATTATTTTTAGTGAATACTTAAAAATATTAATATAAAAAAAAAGTTGCAGAGTGTTAAGCAGATAAAATTAATTAATTTAAGATCATTTAGTTGTAAAATATAGCAATACAATATTTTAAAATCCTAATTGTGTAGGTATATAGGGTACGCGCCATAAAATATCAAATTTTAGCTGAAAATTTGATATTTAATTTTTTTATTATTATTTTTCCCATTATTAGACCGATATACAGATTTCAGATAATTTTTTTCATAAAAATTGAAAAAAAAATCGTGCAGTGAAGGGTTAAAGGTGTGTCAAGTACAATAAAATCATATTTTCCAAATTTCTATTCCACCTTATATTCCATACCACCCGTTGAAGTAAAATGGTTTGTTCCGGGCAAAGATAGAGGGCACAGAGAGACAACAGCTATTAGTTTTCCACTGATGAAGGCCGAGTAAGTTTCGGTTGGAAATGTTTTGATATTTTAAAATGACTTTAATGTGTTTTTAAAGGATTTTATTGTATTTGACGCACTTTTAAGCAAAGTTTTTACATTTATTTGTATCTTATTAATTTTAATTATTAATCAATGTGAATTTTGCACTGAAATTTTGACTTTTTATTAAACATAACTGCTAGTTAGAAATAAGTGAATTTTAAATAGAAATACTGTTTATTAAAAAAATTATAATGAAACTCTGCCTATAATTTTAAATGAATGAAATGGAAAAATAAAATGAAAGCTTTTTGACAGTTTTCTACTTGCACATTTGTTTTGTTTCATTTTAGCTGTGCTGGAATATGCAGGGATTTTAACGACACAGAAAGAGGGACATTGTGCTCTAGAATCCATGTCTATACCCCAACTCTCTGCAGCCAGATGTCAAAAAAAGGTTTTTTTTTTCTTTTATTCATTGTTTCTTTTCTTTTGTTTAATTTACTATATTTTTGTGGAAAATAAAATTTTACATTTAAAAATTTTTAAAACCAAGGTTTTTTTAATAACAATTTTTTTTAAAACTTTTTCTGCTGAAATTTTCTATCTGGTAAACTTGTTTTGTTTGCAAATTTTACATTTTGAGATACAAATTATGAATAGTTTGTCTTTATGGAATTAAATTTTGTAAAAGCGCCTATTTTATTTAGAGTAATTTTGTAAAGAGGCCTATTTTATTTTTAAATATTTTGTGAAAGGGCCTGTTTTATTAAAAGGAATTTTGTTAAAAGCAGGGACCCGGAGCTGGAGCTGGAGCCCGGAGCCGGAGCGCTCCGGAGCTGTGTTTTTCCTGGAGCTGGAGCCGGAGCTGGAGCTCTAAATTTTCCCCAGCTCCAGGGCTCCTTTAGTTTTTAATATTCTTTTAAATCTTTTTTTTTTCAGTCTTTTAAATTTCTAGGCTTAAAATATTTTAATTACATCATTATTCAGTATTTTAATTATATGATTTTTTAGGTTATTATTATTATTATTATTAGGGAAGGAAAACTTCTCAAAAAATGGCAACACTACTTTATTTCTACTTTCTACTTGAACTAAGTGACAACACTATTTGAAAACAAATATGGCCGCCTGTTGTTTACATGTGTAGTCGTACAATTTTGGCTGTTCGAAAAGTGTAGAAGAAATTTAAGATTTTTGTGTTTAAAATTTTACCAAACTTTCTATTTTAAAAGCAAAAGCTAAAAGATGTCATATTTTCTGAACAAGCATTTCAAGTTTGATGAGAAGAAAAATGCATTTTGTCAGATCTTTAATGAAGATAGAAAGTATTTGTGAGCAAAAAATTAAACGTGTAAATTAAAATCTGCAACATAAAAGCGCGAAGTCGGAGCCGAGTTGGAGCCGGAACCGGAGCTGGAGCCACGGTGTTTTCTCTAGGAGCGGAGCTGGAGCTGGAGCATCAAAAATTGTTCGGCTCCGGGTCACTGGTTAAAAGGCTTTAAGTAATCTCCATTTAATACTTGAATCCTGTACAGATACATTACATAAAAATTTGTTGAAATTTGCACTTTTAGGTTCATTTTTTAAAATTTAAGTCATTTTTAGGGTTCTGTACTTAAAAAGTGCGGAACCTATGTGAAAAATCACTTTATTACACCATATGTCCATTTATGACCATAGAAGATGGGTGGATTGTGTAAAATGACCCAAACCTCATCCTACATCTTCATTTTTAAGGGTTTTATACTTTTATGCAAGTTTTCATTCCAACATGCAGAGCTAAGTGCTATAATTTCATGTTACAGTAAAATCATGCAAATTTTCTTGCGGGTGAGTGATATATTAAATTAACAAAATTGCTCATACTAAAATAAATGTTTATTCTATGTATTCCCAAGCATTTTTTTTTTCACGTTTAAAAGTATTTTTCGTTTTTTCTGAAATACTTCACTTTTTTCATGTGTCACTTATCGAATAATGGTGCGATGCGATTAACTGTGTATTTTAACTATCCGTTAACAGCATCCAATAACATTATGTAATATAAAAAATAATTTAATAAAATCTTTTAAACCTAATTAGGTTAAGGCAAAATTTGTTAATTAAATATTTCACTATCGTGGTATTTCCACTTATATGAATGAATAGTTTTTAAAACGCCGCACGGTGGTCCCAAATCGCGATCAAGTGGCCAAAAATCATTTCTGGCTTTCCTAATGGTTGTATATGATTCATTTTTAATTTTATAATATTCTAAGTGATATTACATTGTGAATTTAAACTAAATGTAATTGGGGTTCCGGGGGGGGGCGAAATAAAGGGGGGCAAGTTTTTTAAAACATAAAATTTCTTTTTTTACAGGAAGGAGAATTTTCTACTTTTGATTATAGTGAATAATTTCACTTTTTAAAGACATCAGCCAATTCAGTCTCCCCTGAAATTTTAACCCCTCCCCTCACCCTCTTTCCCTAGAAATATACAGGTTAAAATCTTATTTTTTTCTCTATTTGATGTTATTGAAAAGTAACAATAAAGAGTATAAGCAATCAATAAAATTCATAAATAATATGATATGATATCATAAGATATGAATAAGTATGATTGCCATTAATAAGAAATCTGAACGTAAATTTGATTCGCAAAAATACAAACTTCATATTATTCAATATATTCCAAGTTTTTTTGAGAAATTAAAATATAGCCTTAAACGTTTCAATATCTGCTTAGTAGCAAAACCACCTCCGAAATTGATGATCATTTGCACTAAAATTGACCCAATCAGTTTTGAGAATTACTCTGGGGTATATAAAATACCATTTATTAGAGCAGACGGATCAAAGAATTACTATATCTGCATGGCTGGCAGGAAATTTAAGTATAGAAAAAGGAGCATGCAGCTGATATTAAATATAATAGAAAAACCACAGCCCTAGCAAGATTTTATCAAGAAGAAACCACCCAAGTAAATTTCAATAAAAGAAAAATAATTTTCCCGTCCAGTCTATGCTATCCATGAATTATAAGAGAAACCATAGAGGTAACACGCAAAAACTTAATATGTAATGATGCAGTATCATTTCACTTACCAAAGATATGGCTTGAGCTACTCAATGAGTATGAAAATAAAATAAACACCCATCTAAAATAAAAATGTAACATGCATTATATGAAAGAATACTTGGAAAACTGAATGATGGCGTGTCATAAACTGTGCAAATTTACAATAGCTTTATTTGTTTTTGAAAATGATTCGGGGTGAGTCGACACATGTCAACAGTCGAAATAAGCATATTTTTACTGGTTTTAAAGTTTTAATTTACACCTTTTAGCATTTGAAATTAATACATAAATAATCAATCAGCTAAATTTTGCCCCCCCCCCCCACACACACACACACGTGAAATCTCCCCCTTTTTCCATTTGTCCCTATAGCAAGGAAAATCTAAAAATATCATTACCACTTTTTAAGTTTTCGACATCTATTTACTATGAATTAATAATAAAATCATCCAATTTATTAATTAGATTACTTTCAAAATTTTTGGAAAAAAAGCAAGGGGAAAAAAAAAGAAAATATATGAATATCCCCCACCCCCACCCCCCACGAATTAAAAAAAATGAAATTGACAGTGTTATGTTAATTAGAATGTTGTATAAACGCTGACAATTTTGGGTCAGTGCGAAAATTAGATTGACTTAAAACCCGATTACTGATTTTGGACTAATACTGGCAATATCCAATGTCCAACTTCAAACTGCTGGTTCTCTCAAAGTCGCAATAAATCTCTTGGATATGATTTTAGAAGGTTCATTCTACATTTTGTACTATAAAAGTCCAAGGAACTCGGAAGGACTTTTTTTGTATATCACTTTTTATGTACGAAAATTCCTTAAAACTATATATTTAAAAAAAAAAAAAGTCCTTTTTTTTAATTTTTGAGATTTTTGCAATCGAAAAATCAAATCACATATGTAATTTAATGTTGTTTCAGAGAAGTGCAAAGAAAAAAACGATAAACTATCTGAAAAGGTCTTAGTTAGGGTGTGAATGCAGCGAATTTGCCTGAAATTCAAGCAACAGCAGAAAACGCTCAAAACTCCTAACTTCACATAAGCAATGCGAATTCATGTGAGCTTATAAAACCAAAATATTAAAGAATATAAATCTTCCGATATTTCTAAATACTGTGGAATTTATTCCATTTCGAAATACGAAACTTCGATTTTCTGATTTTGGGCCACATAATCACGATTTGGGACCACTGTGCACCGTCGCTTTCATAATTCACAACAGTGATTATTATTTTTTCCAAATTGATTATAGCATTTTTAAAATTTTTACAAATGTTCCTGTAAAATAAGAATCTTATTGCTTTAGTAAAATTAATTCCAAGAAAAATGTTTTCTAGCAGTCATAGTTATGACAAAAAGTACAATAAATGAATAGCTTTACTGAATCCATACGTAGCAACAAGACATATCATTCAACAGGCAATCGAAAAAATATTTTACTTCACTTTAAAATATCCCCCCCCCCCCCCAAACACACACACAAGAAAAGTGTGGCGGATTGTATAAGAGTTGGATTGTGTTGGAAATATAGAAATGTGTATGTTAGAGGATTGAGTTTATGTCGCATATAGAGTGATGTGGTTTTAAAATGTGTGTAAATTTTACATTGTAAATATGAAAGTGAATAAATTGTTTTAGATGTTAATCATCGACTCGGAGTACACTGGAACTGAAATATTGAAAGAGAAAACATTACAGTACAGGGGGATAGTCCCCATCCAGATGAGTAATAATTACCATAGAACATGGGGTTGCAAACCACTTATTGAGTCACAAATACAGGGTGTTTTACCCTAACTGCAGTCGGTCATAATTTTGCGAAAAATAAAAATATTGCAATAAAAATGTAACTGTATGTACCTTATTTTGTATGAAATGTGATAACATCACAAAAAGAAGTGATAGAAGTTTACATTATATGCACCAGCAGTATGCATTTGAAGCTCCACATTTGGACTGTGATTATCATTTCATATGGTATCATCGATTGTCCAGTACCCTGTTTTTCCAGAACTTTTTGTGATGTTCTCCATTTCATACAAAATAAGGTACATATCGTTACATTTTATTGCAATATTGTTATTTTTCGCAAAATTATTACCGACTTCAGTTAAGGTGAAACACCCTGTATTTGTGACTCAGTGAGTGGTTTGCGACCCCATTTTCTATGGTGATTATTACTCGTCTGGATGAGTATTATCACCCCTCTTATTTTGAAAGAACAATTTAGAATCACCCTGTATATTATATGGTTATGCGGGATTCTTGCTGCACCTTTCCCATTTGCATCAAAATGCTTCATTGTGTGTAAAAAAGAACTTTTTTATTATTCTGTGTATATGTAGGAAATATTTTCATTCATATTATTGAATGATTGAGGTTACTTATAACATTCAGCTGTACTCTACCATTTACATCACTTTCTTCTTCTTTTTTATAGGGTTGAAAATTGCTTGTGATCCAGGATTATTGAATTTCCTTTCTCATTATCAACATGGCCTTATTGTAGTCGGGAATCTTACAGTTTTCAACGATGTCACAGAAAGTGGTGTGCATGAAGAGTATAACTAATATTTTATTATAAAACTGTGGAAGACTGTAGCAACCATTTTGTATCTTGCACAAGGAGTTCTTAAAATTTTATTAATATTTTTATTATTGTAATTTAATGTAATAAAAACTTATTTCAAGTGGTTAAGCAGTTTTAGGTCTTATTTTAGTCGTTCTAACACCTATTTTTTTGTTTTAAAATTTAAAAAAATAATAAAGTTATTGAGAATATTTAGGACCTGCATTTTTATAGATTTGTTTAATGTATTAATGATGTATTGTAAAACAACCACTTGCTAATTTTAATCCTATGGGACATATTTTTAAAAATATTGTTTGTATTTTAATATTTTGAAATGGTTTTTTGTATTGAATAACTGAGGTCAATCTCTACAAAACCTTATTTTAATTCATTGATTTTGTTTTCAGGTTTTTTTTTTTATGAGGATATTTTCTTTTCAGAATCTGTTTTGAAAATAAAAGTGTCCTCATAAAAAACAAACCTGTAACCAAAATCAAAAAGGTAAAAAACGTTATTGTACACACTGCTTTGTAGATTGAATGACCATTCTTTTGCCAGACACATCTCCCCTTTCATGGTAAATGGAGATTTTAACTTGATTTAGATATGAGTTGGAAGGCAGGGAGTAGAAAATGGCTTTTTTCTTTGTTAGTACAGTTGTCATATGAATATATTCTAGGTGTTTATACTTCAAAAATAGAATGTATATTAATAAACATTCATGGTTAAAAAATATTATAAATTTCAAAAAATGGAAACAATATGGAATATGTGGGTGCAAAAACACCCATATAGTTAATTCAAAGTTAACCAGTAGAAATTTAGATTCAGACAGTCGATCATACACTGGCATTAAACAGTTTTTTCAGTTTATTTTATCACAGAAAATTGTATGTGACTGGCATTTTTGCACACTTTAATTTCTCATTTCATTTCCCATTCCATCATTATGACGGCCGATTATCAACACAAGGGATATAGGCCCTAAGGGGGGGGGGGGGAGAGTGCCCTTTGTGGGGGTCTTTCTAAGGGAACCTACCCGTATTAACGCTTGGAAATCCAAGGTTTGAAGAAAACTCTGAACGATTAGGCCTAGTTCAAAGAAGGCTTTTTTGCTAGCAATACAATGATTTAACATAAAAAATAAAATCTGAAAAAAATAATAAGCTGTATGTATTATGATTATGCTAAATACACAGGTTTGTATTCATTTTGTGTTTCATTATTTCTCATCTTTTACCATTAAATAAGTAATTGCACATTTCGTAATAAAAGTTTAAATAAAAAATTTTAGTTTTAGAAGAATAACAAAATTAATAGAAATGTTGTACCTATATGAATATATAATATGAAATTCTTTATAAAATTCATTACTGAGATTATAATCTGAGTAATGAATTTTATAAAGAATTTCATTTCAAAGAATTTGTATACATTATAAAAATCTTATGTGAAGTTATTTTCATGATTTCAGGAAGTTTATTCTAATGGAATTTCGCTGTCTTTTCAGTATTACACTATTAACAAATTGGAACATTAATTCATTATTTCTGTGTTTAAAAAAATCTTATTTTAGAAAGTATGTTAAATGTGTTAATATAGTGTTCTAAATTGTGTGTGATGCTTAATATAGTGTTCTATTTATAGTGTTCTAAATTGTGTGTGATGCTTGAAAAGTGTTCTTAATTTGGGGACAATGCGTTGTACAGTACAACACTATTGTAAGAACACATTTTAACACAACACTATTTACAACACTATTTTTAGAACACATTTTAATCACAACACTATTTACAACACTATTTTTAGAACGCATTTCTGGATCGCAACACATTTCAGAACACTATCACAACACAATAAAGTGTTGTTTATGAAGTGTTCTAACTGACAACACTATAAAGTGTTCTTAATTTGAGGACAAATTGTGTTCTTAAATGCGTTTTTTTTGTGTTTATTTTTGTGTATGAGCTTTTGCAGTGTAGCTTTAAATAATTAAACACGTTTTGTCATTTCATTTAACAAAAAATTTCATATTTCGTTTTCAATTTATTTACTGTTGATAGTGAGTAAAAAGGAAAGAAAAATAATGCGCCAAGTTCAAATTATAAAACACTGAATACTGAACATAGTAACTGTAACAAAACTTCACACTTTATTAAGGTGATAGACGGTGTCTAAGTAAAAAAATTTTGAAAATGTATAACTCATTTATGAATCCATTGTCAGCAATTACCATCTATAGTCAGAAAATATCCGAATTCTTTTGTGCAGCCCTGAGTATGATATATATGGGGCATTCTCACAATCTTTTGACTTTTAAGTCCCTGAATAATATTTTTTATTTTAGTACATATTCTTGTGTTTTCTTTTATTTCATATACTGGGGAACATCCCATTGCATGATTGCATAACAATATTAACGAGATAAATAAGTTTGGACGATGCTGGGGGTCCAAATACCAGGAAAACCCCTATACCGTCCCGTGTTCCTGGTGTTGATTTTTAAGTTTGGAGCTGTCTGCATAAAATTGTTTCAATAAAAGTAATTCGATGTAATTTTTTTCCGAAACTGGGACAATTGTTTTATATAAATATGCTCTTGAAAAAAAAATTAACCTGCGCACATTTTTAAGGTTGATATTATTTTTTTAACTCTGTCCCTGGGTTTTAGATTCCTTACCACCCCTTTTGCTAAACTTATAAAGAAAATCACTTCAGATGCAGCCACAGATTTTTTTTTCAAGTTTTTTCTGATGCAGAAGTATGCTAGAGAAAGAATGTCTAAAATTGTTTAACAAGAAAGCCCCACCAGTGGCGAGAGGTTCTGCTCTCGAAGCTGGTAGATGGGAGGTGCTGAGTTCGATTCCAATCGCACCCGTCGGCCTAATTGTTCGGAGTTTTCATGGTTTTCTTCGAACATTTGTTTTTTAAGCGTAAATACAGGTTAGGTTCCTTTAGAAAGACACCCACGGAGGGCACCCCCCCCCCCCTTAGGATCTATATCCCTCGTGCTGATAATTGGCCGTCATAAATACAACCAACCAACCAACTTTAACAGGAAATTTACTGCAGAATTTAAATCAGCATTTAAAAATCAATTTCAAGCATCGTGGCTTTATGGGTAGTCTTACCGTCCCCAATGTTTATTCCTGCACTTTTCGAGGTAAATACTTTTTTTTTAATTTAATCCAATGTAAATAGTAAATGTTTCTAAAAATCACTGAACATTGTGACTATCACTTAGTTTTAAGATGATTTATCTAAAAATAGTGGTAATTTTCCTTACCGTCCCATCCTGACCATCCTTTTTTTTTTCCATTACTGTCCCATCCTGACCATCCCTTTTTTTTTCCATTACCGCCCCTTTTTCCCTATAGCATCCCATTTTTTTTTCCTTCCGTCCCTTCTTTAACACCTCTTTAAGACAATGTTATACCAAAATTTTGTATTAAAAATACTACATTGTTATTGTTTCTTATAGTATTATCGCATTGACTTCCTTTGTTAAAGCAACGCGTAAATGATGTTTTTTTTTTAAATCACGAATTGACATAATTGCTCAATATCATTGCATCGATAAAGAATATATGAAATACATTTCAAAAGTGATTTTTAAAAAATTAACAGTTTTATGATATTTTATACAACTATTTAGTTAAAAGTAAAAAATTAAATAGGTTAAAATTACAATTGATATTCAATATTATAAATTTAAATTGACAATGAGATTATTAATTATACTTACAAGTATATTTATAAAACGAAAAATGAGAAAAATAACTCAGCGCATTCAGGTATCGAACCCGGGCCCGCAGATCAGCCGGCAAACACCATACTAACTGAGCTACGACCAACCTATCATTGCGGTTGCAAAGTAAGGATTTAAGTTGTGAACTATTATTAGACCCCCTGGTTTCTCAAGAACTAAGGAGCATTGGATAAAATCCGTTGAACCTGGCACTAAGGGGTCTCTACCCTACAACATATATTAAAATAATCAAAATCTGTGATTAACAAGGTTAAGCCCTCTCCTTGTAAGATGAATATAATTTGGAAAGTTTCTACAGGTATTTTGACTTAGGAATAAACAAACAAACAAAAAAAAGGCTTTAAATATTTGTTTCTAAGCTTAATTGCTGAGTATTATAAAAAAATAAGTACAATAAGTTTCTAAAAAGGATAGTTTTATCTGACATAAAAAGCATTTCATTTAAAATATTTAAATATATAATTTGCTGCAAGTAAAAGAATAAAACAGCCAGAATCTTTTTTTTTCTTATTCTACATTTGCAATAATAAATTTACAGCAAATATTGGAGCAAAAGAAGAATGAAAGAATGACATCTGCTCAACAGTTATTATAAAAGAATGTATAAGAGAAAAAGAACTAATTGGTATACAAAAGTTAAGCACAACAAGCGCTTCTTTAGTATAGGTTGACTTTTTTTTTTAACTTTGTAACTCATATACGCCAAAAAAAAAAATAATAATAATAATTACGCATTGAAACGGTAGCGAAACTTTTTTCTTAAAAATGAACCATTGAAAGCTAATATTCCCCGCTGGGATGTGATATTGCTATTATTTAATATTTTGAGGATTTCAGATATTCTTATATTTACTCTGTATGCGTGTAAGAATAGATTTAACTCATTTTCATAATTTTTTTGGTTAGCATACACATACATTTGTGTAAGTTTAGATTTAGATGATTAACAGTAATTTTTCCAAGTACAAATGCAAAACGAGCTGCAAACAATATTTTTTAGTTTTATTATTTGTGCTACTAATGAAATTACTTATTTTCAGGTTTTATTAATTTTCTAATTTACTTACTTTTTCCTCTAGGCCGTTTTTTAAGGGCCCCTTTTGAAATTAGCAAAATGTGCCCCGCACCTTTTGAAATTGGCAAAATGCACCCTGCCTTTTTAAGAAATAGTGAAATTCACCTGTAAGTTGTAGCCAGGGATTTCTTGTAAAAAAACTTTCCCATTCCACAATATTTCTAAATCCGTGTGCCCAAGACTTTGCCAAAATAATAGGACTTTATTTCTTTAGAAAACAAAACAAAACAAAAAACAAAAAAAAAAAACCAGGATATTATTAAAGCATGTTTTTATTTAATTGTATTTTTACACCCGGCTGAAAAGAAGGGTTATGTGTTTCACGCGTATCTGGGTATGTGGATTTCTTTATACCCTCGAAGCATCCCAACGGCTGGATGGATTTTAATGAATGAGGTCTCTATCAATTCGTCTTAACGGCCCGATGGTTATAGGCTAGGTTTTGTTTTTATAAATTCAAAAGGGCGGCCGTAAAATACAAAATGGCGCTAGAGACGAAAAAAATTACGTACCCTATTGAGTGTCATATCACTGGATAGGTCTTTCAAAATGAAGACGATTACAGTCAGAAGCTCCGTTAAAATATTATACAACCTGGAAGTTGTGTATGTAGAATCTCTAGCTTTACTGCAACTCTAACCCTCATAGACATCTATATACCTCATCAAAACAGTGTTTATAAATAGGAGCTAACAATTAAACACAACTTAAAAGTCATCAATCTAAGTAAATAAAAAAAATAGGTAAATAATATAAACAAGTAATATTTTTAAAAAAATATTTTAAGTAAATTCCTACTTAGGTCAATAAGAGAAAATTTTTTTCTACCATTCTTCTTTCCTCTTATGTGGCGCTTAAAATGCCTTGATCAAGAAGAGGGCTCTCTCGGTCTTAAAATAGCTTGATCAAGAAGAAGCTCTCTCGATTATTGAAAATTAATTAATTTGATTTAATTAATGAATTAATGTTTGAAAAAAAACTGGATTAACATCAAGTGTCATCCACTACAAGTTGAAAAAAAAATTATTTGAGCTTGATTGGATGAATAATAAGTATTTTATTAACGATTGAAAATTCGAACAAGATATATATAGCGAGAGTGTTAGCTAATAGTAGGAATTGAAAAAAAAAAATAGATTCACACTGACGAGAAATAATTAATTAGTTCGCTTTTTACGCAGTCGGGATTTTTGAATTTTTAAATTTAATTGTTTATTCAATTTGTAATTAATAAAATTATTAAAAATTAATGACACTTTATTTATCATACTAAAAAATTATACACTTTTTTTTTCTTATATCGTTACTAAACACATTACTACTAATATATTTACTTATGGAATAGTGCTGTTTTTTGAACTAGCATCCTGCTCTGTTTTCTTTCTAAAATGAATACTAAATTATCATTTTAGTAATTAAAGCATAAAAATGTATATTACGTTCCTAATTAGAGAGTTAATTGTTTAATAATTATTAATTTTAAGTAGTGTTAGCAATTAAATATTAAATGCAGTTATTAATAATTTTAATATATAAAAATATCACCGGTATTTAATATAGTTTTACGTAATTATTATAAAATATTAATGTATATAATGTTATTGTATACTATTAACTAGAGATGTGTCATTTGTTGAGGAACGACTCCAAAGGAATGATTCCGGCAGTGAAACTGAAGGAACGATTCCATTCTGTAAAAAGGAATCGGTCCTTTTTGGAACGACTCCTCGGATTCGGTCCTTTTTGGAACGGTTCCTCGGATTCGGTCCTTTTTGGAACGGTTCCTCGGAATCGGTCCTTTTTGGAACGATTCCGAAAAGGAACGACTCCACGGAATCGGTCCTTTTCGGAACGATTCCTCGGAATCGGTCCAAAATGTACCGACTCCGAAAAGGACCGATTCCTCGGAGTCGGTCCATTTCGGAATCGTTCCAAAAAGGACCGAATCCGAGGAACCGTTCCAAAAAGGACCGAATCCGAGGAACCGTTCCGAAAAGGACCGATTCCTCGGGAATTGGTTCTTTTCTTGTAGACTGGCCAGTTTTAATAAATTAAAATACGCTATTTTATTTCAAAATAACAGATTTTGATTCTATTAAAGCTGACTTTATTGCCAAAATATCCTTCTAATGTGTGTGCCACTCCCCCCCCCCCCCCCCTCCTCAAAACAAAAAAGAAAAGTAAAGAAAGAAAGAAAAAAGAAATTGAAGTGCGGGGCGGAGTAGGGCGTTTAATAAACATTACTATTTCATCTTCTTGTGCTAAATTAATCTGAAAGAAATAATTAAAAAAAATATTTTATACGAATTGGATTTTTTACACCTGAGAGAAAAAGTGCCCGAGATGGGATTCGAACCCAGAAACTTTACGTGCTTTACCGATTGAGTACCTGGACCCCGAGGGTAATGGAACACCATGTGTACTTTAATACACTAATACATTTTCTAATTGGTAAATGTATCATACGAAATGAATTTTTTCTAAATGAATTCTTAAGGCTGTTCTCAAATCCAAAAGGATAAATTTGTGACAAAAGTTTTAATTTATTTTTATTCGGAAATGCATGAAACGAACAGGTGTTGTTGTTCAGAAACTATGTAATCGAGCTGTTTTTTCCGTTTTTTTGCAAACGCAATAGGCCTTTCAGAAAATAGTGTCAAAGTGGGCGTTTTGAACCGAATTTCCGCGCGAAAGAGGCATAATTTCTCAAAAATGGGTGAAAAACATGTTTGTCACGTGATCAAAATCGATTATAACTCAATAGGTAATTTACTGATCAAAAGATGGAAAACACAGTTCGATTCCAAATCGCTTCCATGGTCAAACATTCCAATTTTATATCTTTCCGTTAAAAAATGAATTTGTAAATGTGTCAAAACGTTTTACGCTTGTTGAGCAGATCACTTAAGAACAGCCTTAAGAAAAACAAAGAAAATGCTTGTTTAATTACTAGTGAAAAATATTTTTTTAAATCTGACTAGAAACAGTTTTGAATAATGTAAGAAATATATCACTAGGCTATAAAAATTGCATTTTAATAGGATAATAATAACTGATTTTCAATTATTTTAATAATTGTAGAGTTACTCACTTTCATGCATATTTCACTATTTCATGTGTTTTCCTCAAACATAATTTCAATTTGAGAATCCTCTTTGTCAAAATAAATATATGACCAGCTACGAGCGCTCGAGTACCACTTTATTTCCACAGTTTGGCGTCTTGTTTTTCTCTCCTGAAGAAGATGATTAAAAAAATCTCGAAACTCCCTAAGATTGTTGTTTTAATCAACTTACACTGAGGTTTATTACATAGAGTAAAATCTGTTAGAACAAGGAATTTTTGTAAAACGTTTCTTTCTTTCTTAAGATAATGAATATTTCAAAAAGCATAATGTCTAATAATAATAATAAGATAACAGTAACAGTGGTGTGTGGGATTGAAATAATTTAACCGCGATTCGCTCTCTTAATGGCCGTTTTGAGTATTAAAACGGGAAAGAAAAATCACGTGCTACATATAGATTATCGGACTTTCTCCAACACTGCGACATATATAAAGCTGCATATTTTATGCTTGTTTCGGTTTAATAGATTTATGTTAACCCTCCGCCTACCAGAGGGGTTCAATGGCCCCGACAGGTACATTTATAATGATATTTCTAATTTATTTTAAAAACTGAAATTTCTGTAAATATGGGTTTTTTCTGGGATGTTCTATTCTTTTGAGTAGAACATTCCAGAAAAAGTCACATATTTACAAAATTTTCATTTTTTAAAATGTGAAAAATCAATTTGAATGTATCTATCGGGTCCTGTTGCACCGGTCTGGTATGCGGAAGGTTAATATTGCATTTAAAATTTTTACAATATACGAATTTAATTATTGGTTTCCAAAGAATGCACGTTGTGATTTTGTACAGTTTTTTCAATTGTTATTTTACTTCTATTTCTTGCTAAATAATTAGAATTTAAATAACTGTGACTTTGTTTTAATTCAACGTAAAATAAAAGCAAAAAAAAATCGTTTATCGTAATAATTTCTTATAATAATTCAGATTTCTTGATCGTTATTGATACTCGTAAATCCCGAGTTCAATGCCACGATTAATGCCTGTTACTGTGGTGATGGGTAATACATATCTGAGTTTAATTTCGAGCAAATCAAGGCTCCCTTCATGCTAAACTAAATTTAATGTTTCAAGCCTAATACCAAATTTCCGTTTTTATTGAGGTAAAACGTACTGCAAATACGATACTAAATTTTATGTATTTTCCTTTCTTATTGTTATTCTTTTCACTTAGAAGATTTATTTATTTATTTTCTTTTTTTTTCTTAAATTACATAAAGTTTTCTGAAAAGTTCGAATTTAACAAAATGTTTTATCTATTTTAAATAGTTTTGACAATAAAAAGTTTAACTCCGAATAAAAAATAGTTAAATTCTCAAAAAATTAAGGTTGGTATTATCTATAATACGTTTACAACAGATATCTTTCATTCAACGGCCGAAACATCGTCAAAAGGATAGTTCCTTATATAGTACTACACTCTGTAATAATAATGGACATACTTTTAATTTGTTTAATTTAATTAAACCAATAAACCGTTTTTCAGTTAAAATGTTAGCAAATTTCAAATTTAAAGAAATAGAACTTTGAAGTTTAGTGAATCACTATATCTTTTGGCGGAGATAATATGTACTATATATGAATAAAATCATATGTATTACTATATATATATATATATATATACAGGGTGATTCAGCTCGTCGGTGACAAACTTTAAGGATCGATAGAGCACACCTAGACGAACATTTTTGAATAGGGAATGTAGGGTCCCTGACGCGATGGTAAGGCGCTAGGCGCTTTCGAAAATTTGGGTGCCGAAATTCGAAACGTCATAAAAACTAGGGAAATGGTTAGATTTTCTTGCTTGTTGCGTCGAAATGATTCTGTTTGTTTAGACTTTCTTCAGTACCAATTTGATAAGCGTATCTCTTAAAACATGGATAGGGGGCGCTGCAGACTTTGGAGAGCTAGACAACAACTTTAAGCCCGTTATTTTGATAATTTAACACATGCTCGCCAAAGTTTATACTCTAACTTAAAGTTTGAACCCAAAAGTAGAGCCCTGCAAAAAGCGTAAGAGCCGGAATAAAATGTCAAAGTACAGGGTGGTCGAAACTCGAACGTGATCCCTAAAACGTGTAAATCCGTCGATAACCGGAAGTCGAAAATTCTCACGAATCCAATGCTTTCTTCTTGTAAAGATAGAAGAAAGTAAAAGTAATTAAACACTGGTACTTCAGTTATTTTAGAGCTATTTTATCTATTAAGTGGCCAGCATCGACTTTGAAATGGATAATGTAAGATTATAGAAATAAGACAACAATTATGGATATTTGATTAGAAATCAAGGAAAAAAAATTGTTAATTTAATCTTTGCTAGAGATATTTCGTTTGATTCAATTTTTTTATAGAGAAACCGACCAGCAAAGCGGGTGAAGGCTGCTAGTAAACAATAAATAAATAAACAACCTTAGTTTGCTTATTTTTATTAACTAATTTTAGAAAATGCACCTGTTTTATATTATTTACTTCAATATTCAAATGTTTTAACATATTGAAGCGAAATCCTCTCGGCAATAAATCTTACAGCCTTAGTAAAAATGACAAATTATAATTTTAGCTTTCCAAAGACGATTATTTTCTATCTCCAATGTTTGAGAATTAAATGTGATCATAACAATGGTTAAAAAAAAACTTTTTTGAAAAATTTCAATGACAATTTTAAATTTCATGAATTCAATGAATGTAGTTCAAACAAGTCGAAATTTTACGTCACACGTAGAAAATGAAAAAGTAAGAAATTAATGCGTACAAACATTTTTTACATTTCCCCTGGCCTTTCTACGCCCACTTCCGGCATTTGACTCATTAATTTCTGTTTATTAAGTTGTCCATAACTCTTCTTCTAGTAATCGAAGAAATAAAATTAAAACATATTTGAAATCGTAAAAGATTGCTCCTTCAAATCAAACCATAAAATAAATTTCAAAAATTTTCACCAAAACAGCCAGTTTAGTGCAAACAAGTAAAAACAAGTCGGAAATTGTATGTGAAATGTGGCAAATGAGGTGCGTTCGTACTATAACTACTTTCATAAATATTCAGATCTTGGTGCAATAGCTGTTGCACTCTTATTCAAAAATGCGTGAATACAATATTTATTACGATTATATAAATTAATGTCAGTAATACGAAAATAATATGATTCCATCTTAAATTGCCCGTCATCAGCATAGCAACCTAGAATCCATTACCTATCATGGGAGATCATTGAATTAATTACGTATGATACGATTTAATAGAATAATCACCATGGTAACCTTGAATCATTACCAATCATGAGCTATCATTGAGTTACTGACGTATGATAGGATTTATTAGCATAAAGAAAACTTTTATTAATATCTCTTTAAATTTTGATTCGATTTTCATAAAATTTGAAACGACTCGGCAAACTTCTGCAACGATTATACATATGAAACTTCGAACCATTTAGTTGGGTAGTTATATGCGGACAGACGGACAGACAGATAGACGCACCAGACGACGACTATAGGTGCTACGTATTTATATAATTACGAACGCACATAAAAACTGTTTTTAGAATTCTTTAATTTGGACCGCGATTATTCCAAATCCACCGCTTAAATTAGGCTTGATAGAAAGCGCGAAATAAAAGTTATTGAATGATAAATCGATTCGTTCTGTTTCATTTCTAAATTGTAGAAACGAGGGGAAAAAGTGAATGATATCAATTACAAAATTCCATCTTTACGTACAAAAATAAATTTCAGTTTACAGTTGATTATATTCCTAAAAAATCAGAGGTCTCAATATCAAATCAACTCTACAAGTCACGTTTTAATTTTAATTTTATTTTATTTTGATACTGTTGGCGATCCACCCGGCGTTTCCAGGGATCCCCATAATAGCCTTAAATATACCTTAAATTTGTATGATTTTATATCTTTAACCCGATTTTGTATGGTTACATAAATATAACTGTATCCAAGTCCCCTTTAAAATTTTATGAAAAAAATATGCATTTTTAATAGGGAAAAAACATGAGACGAACGAAATTTTAAGGCTTTTAGTCATACTCAGCGTCCGAATTTCCCTCGCTAATGTTAAACCTATGGTTGCATTCGTATATTTAAAATATCTCCTGAGAAAAAATAATTATTTTAACTTGCTATTTTGTGTATGCTTCTTAAAGGAAGTCTCTTTTTTTTCTTAGTTCTCAAAATATTTCTAAAATATCTGCTTAATTCCATATTTTGTACATTAAAATTTGATAAACTGTGAGTAAAATTTCATATAAAATTAAATACATATTTTAGAAATATTTTTATAACGAAGAAAAAAAACATCCTGTAAGAAGTGAAAACAGAAAAAAAAAGAAGTTAAAATTATTAATTTCTCGAAGAGATATTTTAAATATGCAAATGCATTTCTAAGCGTTTTCATCGAAATTTCTATAACTTAAATAATTTATAATTTATAAATAAAATTTATAAATAATTATAAATAATTATTATTAAAATAATTATATAAATTAATATAATATAATTATATAAATTATTAAAATAATTTATAAATAAAAATACTTTTACAAACGTATATGTAACGTACTAACTACGGCCCAACGTATACTCCAATACTTAGCTACAGGATCGTGTGAAAGGCGGGAGGGCGAAGTAGGCGGTTGCCCCGTGCGCGGAAATCGAGGAGGGGGGGGGGGCGTCAAATTTATACTACCAATCTCATTTTTCTTCTTTTTTAATGTATAAACAGTTATATATGTAACTAGATATCGGCGATTTTTTCCAAATGAAAGTACGTACTTTTTACATTTCAAAGTTATTGCATCGTCCATTACCCCACATCCAGAAACAAATTACTGACTAAGTACAACTTTCTTGCCAACTGTTATACAGTATTGTTAGATGCATTTTTTTTCACAACCATTTCCCAGATCCCCTTTGCCATAATATAACTACACATTTAGGTTTTTTTTTTTTTTTTTTCTGAATTAGAAATTTTAAAGTTCCAAAATGAGCGCGAAACATGTATTCAACAGAATTTATTTCTGTTTCTGCACTTCGTCAATTTTGTGCCATCTGTCACAGAGAGAAGTCGAAGATTGAGGTCGACAAATTTAAACTTTGGCCCAGGTGCACTTTTCTGTTCGCACAGTGCTGCTGAACTAATAAACTTTATATTTTTAAATCATATAATCATATACGTATATAACAGAAGATAATAAAATGTATGAAAAATACAGCTACTTTCACATTTAATATGCATAATTATTTTTTATTTTGAAATATCTATCCTTTACAATAATTTAAATATTTACGTTTTTCGTTCACGGTTACTTTCACCAAATTTATACATTCCCCGACAGTTATTGTAAACTTTGTAATAAATAAAGTTAACACCCACTTCCTTCTCACGATTAACCCTTTCAGGGATAAAGTACTTTTCTTCTTAAAATTTTGAAATGACAGGGTCACGTCAGGATTTAGAAACAATTTTATTTGAAAATAAGTAAAAGCTTTTCTTCACATACTTAAGGCAAAATTTTATTTCAAAATTCTGGTGTCAATGCGGCATTTCGGAATTAAAATTAAGTGGATATATTATATCCCACCACCCCTCAAAGGGATAAACATTTCAGAACAAATCTAGACCAAAAATATGCAAAGGAAAGGTTATTTTAAATTTTATAGAGAGACTCGGAGCCCCTAACAAGACCTCAATTGGAGAGGGACCCCGGTTGAGGTCTGCACGGACCGGAATTTCCAAACAGGAATCAGTGAAAAATTCTACAAAAAATTCAGATTTTTCTTCACATACAATTAAGATTCCTTTAAAGAAAACTGCATACATATTTATGGTATAAATTTACAGTATATATTTGAAAATTACGATGTGTTTGGAAGACAGAAAATACACAATAACAACATTAATAATTACTCAGATTCTTATAGACGTTTCAACATTCAAATAAGGATTCATTAAAAAATTAATGTAGTTTAGAATAAAAGTAAAAAGGAAGTTTAGAAACATCATAACTTTTGAAGCTGTATAATAAAAAGTAGATTTGGGGAAATATTTCTCTCTCATTTATTAAGGCTTTTCTAAAATCCAAAAGAGGTACTTTCTGACACATTTCTGAATTCATTTCTTTTCGGAAACGCATAAGATTGGCAAGTTTTTCTTTCAGAAACTATGTAATCGAATGGTGTTATCGATTTTTTGATAAAGGTTAATTTTGATAAACATATCTATAAGAAAATACTGTTAAAGGTAGCATTTTGAATAAAATTTCCGGAAGCGACATCACGGAAAAGAAGAAAACCCGAAGCCATGACAAGAATCTCTTATATGTCGACAAATAATTTATTTATCGAAAATGGGAAACGCTATTCGATTCCAAATCCCTTCAATATTTAGGCTTTTCAATTTTATGCCTTTGCAGTTAAAAGTTTGTCAAAAAATGCGCCAAAGTTTTGCGTTTGAGAACAACCTTAATGTATAATTCCAAAGATTAGGTTAAAGCTGTTCTCAACTGTTCTGCTCAACAAGAGCAAAACGTTTTAACACATTAACAAATTCATTTTTTAATGGAAAGGTATAAAATTGGAAGGCCGGACTATGGAAGCGATTTGACTTCGAACTGTGCTTTCCATTTTTTGATAAATAAATTATCTATTGAGTTATTATAAGCAATTTTGAGCACGTAACAAAGACGTTTTTCACCATTTCTTGGGTGGTTATTCTTCTTTCACACGGGTTCAAACACCTACTTTGACACTATTTTCTGAAAGATCTATTGTGTTTGCAAAAAAACGGAAAACACAGTTCGATTACAAAGTTTCTGAACAACAACACCTGCTGATTTTATGCATTTCCGAACAAAAATAAATTAAAACTTATGTCATAAATTTGCCCTTTTGGATTTGAGAACAGCCTTAAATAAAATAGGAATAGCACTTATTTTCTTTTACGCAAACTCTTCTTTCTCAGCAAAATAATTCACCCAGTTAACTTTATTGGTTATACATATGGTGTGGTATTTATGAATGAGCTCAACAGAATAAAATCGCAGGTTATGGAAACGTCAGAAAACGGTGGACACGTAATTACACAAGATTGACTTTTTTAACACAATTATTATAATTGGTAAATAAATCATATGAGATTTAATTTTTCGAACTGGCCGAAAAATGTCCGGGCTAGGATTCGCACCAGGAATACCCTGGCTGAAGCCGCCCCTGCTCTAACAATTATGCCATCCTGGAGAAGCTGGAATCACTAATTCACCCAGTTAGCCTTACTAATTATAACATCTGATCTGATAATTATGATCAGCTCAACAAATTAAATCGCACATAAAGGAAACGCCAGAAAATGCTGGACACGTTATTACACAAGGTTAAATTCTTTTAACACAAAAATTTCCCGGGTCGAAATTTAAATTTTTGCACCGGACCGGATCAGGACCTAAAAATTCCGGCTGTGCAGATTTCTAGTGGTCTATCCTAAATGGAATCTGACTCCTCTTTGTTTTGATATAAAAATGACGTATGGGGGCATATATCATGGGGTCGTAAATCAGGCATTCTTGAGAAAATAAAATGCTCTAGCACTGGATTTGTGCCCCCTGATTTAAGTCCCCATCTACTGTGACGTCATCAAAATGACGTATGGGGATACATATCATGGGGATATTAATCAGGATTTCGTCAAAAGTAAAATGCTCCAGCACTGGATTTGTGCCCCCATTTTTTGCGACGTCAAAATGACGTATGGGGGCATAAATCATGGGGACATTAATCAGGATCTCAATGAAAGGAAAATTCTCCATCACTGGATTTGTGTCCCCTTCTGATATGGGGGCATATATCATGGGGATGCTAATCAGGATTTCGTCAAAAGTGAAATGCTCGAGCACTGGATTTGTGACCCCATTTTTTGTGACGTCAAAATGACGTATGGGGACTTAAATCATGGGGACGTTAATCAGGCTCTCAACGAAAGGAAATTTCTCTAGCATTGGATTTGTGTCCCTTTCAGCTATGGGGGCATATATCATGGGGACATTAATCAGGATTTCGTGAAAAGTGAAATTATCCAGCACTGTATTTATATCCCCATTTCTTGTGACGTCAAAATGACGTATGGGGGCATATATCATGGGGACATTAATCAGCGTCCCCCTTATTTCAGAGTGGGTTATTGTGCAATCTGATAACGCGCGTGTTGTGGTTATCGGGTCGTGATGTCAGAGAGAAAGTCCTCTACCTGTGGAGATCAGTTCGTGTTTCGATCTGCCGAGTTTTACGAAAACAAGCTTGTTATCAGTCAGGCTGGAAATTCCCGTCTCTCATGCTAAACCTATGGGCCTGGAATGCCTCCGTATTTTTAAAATGTCTCCTCTGACAAATTAAAATTGTTACCTTCAGTTTTCTGTAAGGTTTTCTTGGAGCAATGCTTCTTTCTTTCTTTCTTTTTTATTGGCTAAAATATTTCTAAAATATAGATTTAATTTTCTATTTTAAGTGTTAAAATCTAAGGGAAGCAGGCCAGTGGTCAGTATCATTTTAAAACTTTCGATGAAACTAACGATGCATTTAAAAAATATTTTGGCTAATAAAAAACAAGAAAGAAAAATGATGCGTTAAGCATAGATTAAGAAACACTTTCCAACACTTCCTGAATGCTTTAACATAACTTCGTTATTTAGGGAAATAAGGTAACTAAGAGAACTAAGTAAACATTTTAGAAAACGCATAAAAATTTTGAAAAACGGATTTCAGCAGTTACCGTCCATAGCCAAATGTATATTCCAATTCTTTTGAACAGCCCTGTATTGGATCTGTAGGTTGATATATATACTATATAATGGGAAATTTTAGTTTAGCAAGAAAATAACAGGTTAAAATTTCTCTTTTAGCAATTTATACTAAGAGATGGAAACATACTTGAATACTTTTGTACAACCCTGTAGTTTACCTAGAACCTTTATAGACACTTTCAGTGTGACGTCATTCATAACGTTTTGCTTGGAAACTGTCTCCAAACAAATACGTCGTATCCTCTGTACGTCATTTTTTAAAATCTAGCCTTTCAGGAAGTGATTTACAAATTCCATCTTCCCCTGTCAAAACCAGATTCAGCGGCAAATAAAGGAGCTAAAAAAAGCTACTCGATTCCAAATCACTTCAACAGCCGTGCTTAACTTCTTGCGCTTTATGACGTACGCAGCGTACGTCATGCTATTTTGGTCATTTTTGACAATGACGTACGTCATGATATGTGGCTGATTTTTGTAATTAGACATTCCGAATTATCACCAGAAAGTTTTAACTCTTAGTTTTGCTTTACACGACGATTGATTTTCCATAAATAAAGTAAAAGAAAATGACCCATTAAATTTTTGTGGTGTGAATTAAAAATTTCTAAAACAAAAAAATCTGCCAGATGCGGCCACACGTGTGGCTAGTGACATACATCCACTAACAGCGCTAGAGCGCAAGGGGTTAAGGGGGCTGGTCACTCAGCTTCGGAATTCTCCTCCGTCATGTTAAGTGTATGCATTCGTCTCTTTAAAATATTTTCTCGGGAAATTCCTATTTTGAACCTCTTTTTTCTGTGTACTCTTCTTAAAGGATCTCTTTTTTTCCTCTTAGTTTTCAAACTATATCTAAAATCTAGGCTGAATTTATTTTTTTATGCGTTAAAAGCGGGCGAATTGGGAGTCAGATTTTAATACTTCCTATAAAATTAAGAAACTTTATAAGAAAACTTTATAAGAACTTTTTAAAAATTACTTTAGAAATAGTTTGAGAACTAAGAAAAAAAGAGACATCTTTTGGGAAGTGTACACAAAAAAGACAGGTTAAAAATATGAATTTCCCGAGGAAATATTTTAAATAGACGAATGCATCCAATGCCCAGCCCATAGACTTTACATGAGTGAGGGGAAATCGGAAGCTGAGTGACCAGCCCCCTTATGAATGAATTCGTGAATGGGCCCAAGTCTCGTTTTCGAACGGAGAAACCTACTTTTCAGAACTGCCTTATGTCGAGTCTTCTGCGGTTTCTACCTTCGAATGAGTTTATGCGAATGATGATGATGAAGAAGAGAAAACGCCCGCCGTCATCCGATACGCAATTGTTCCTCGCACACACACGGTAAACAAATTCGATTGGAAGAGAGTAGGGTCCGATTGTTTTTCTTTCCTTTTCTCCGCTTTCGTTCCATTTCACCTGTGTGCGCCGTGGATTACTGGATTTTTAAAATCTTGGTTTATTGTATCAGGATGGGATGGCTGACCGAATGGGCAGCGGGGACTTCAGGCTCTAACAAGGAGAGGGCCAACCTTGTTAATCACAGATTTTGATTATTTTAATATATGTTGTAGGGTAGAGACCCCTTAGTGTCAGGTTCAATGGATTTTATCCAACGCTCCTTAGTTCTTGAGAAACTAGGGTCTAATAGTAGTACACAACTTAAATATTTACTTTGCAACCAGCATGATAGGTTGGTCGTAGCTCAGTTGGTACGGCGTTTGCTGGCTGATCTGCGGGCCTGGGTTCGCTACCCGGACGCGCGACTTTTGTTTTATAAATATACTTGTAATTATAATTTAATAATTTCAATTAAAAATTTTAATATCATACATTAATTATAATGTTAACAAACTTAAATTTATCATTTTTTTATTTTTAAACTATTTACTTTTAAACTATCTTTTTTAAACTATTTTTAAACTATTATTTCTATAACTATTTCCCATTTTAAACTATTTTTAAACTATTATTTCTATAACTATTTCTCATTTTAAACTATTTTTAAACTATTATTTCTCATCCTTTAAAGAGGTTTAAAAAGAAATTGGATCTATTATTGAAGGATTAAAATTCCAAAATCGTGACAAAATCTGTTGTGGCGGCACCTAGTTATGATAAAATAAAAGAATATTCAAATAAAATAAAAATAAAAGCAGAAAGAAGATGAAGGGAAATGCAAAATAATTGAAAACGCAAGCATACGTATTACAAATTTTAAAATCTTTAATATGAAAAAAAAAAAAAAAAAAAAAAACGGTTGTAATTTAATTCTGATGCTAATTTTTAATATAATTATGCTTGTTACTTTAAAAACAGAATAATAGTATTATTGCATTGACTTCCTTTGTTAAAGCAATGCGTAAATGATGTTTCTTTAAAATCACGAATGGACACTATTGCTCAATACCATTGCATCGATAAAGAGTATATGAAATACATTTTAAAAGTGATTTTTAAAAAATTAACAGTTTTATGATGTTTTATTGCAACTATTTAGTTAAAAGTAAACAATTAAATAGGTTAAAATTATAATTGACATAGAATATTAAAAATTTTAATTGAAAATCAGATTATTAAGTCATACTTACAAGTATATTTACAAAACAAAAAATGAGAAAAACAAATGAAGCGCATACAGGTATCGAACCCGAGCACTCGGATCAGCCGGCAAATGCCAGACCAACTGAGCTACGACCAACCTGTCATTTCTGTTGCAAAGTAAGTATTTAAGTTGTGTACTACTATTAGACCCCCCGGTTTCTCAAGAACTAAGGAACGTTGGATAAAATCTGTTGAACCCGATACTAAGGGGTCTCTACCCTACAACATGTATTAAAATAATCAAAATCTGTGATTAACAAGGTTGGCCCTCTCCTTGTAAGATCTTCACTTCCCCTCACTTCTTGTTTCTTTCTTGTATCTTTACAAGGAGAAAGTTTTGGATTTGTAAAAATTTTCGAATTCCGGTTTTCGACGGATTTATACGTTTTAAGGGTCAGAGATCGCGAAAAACATGTTTTTACAAAATGTCTGTCTGTGAGTCTATCTGTCTGTGTGTGACACAAATTTTGTGGGCGCTCTATCTCAAGAACTAATGCACATAATTTAATAAAAATTTATATTCAGTGAGTCCCTTATATAAATGGGTGCTGATTAGTTTTTGGTGCAAATCGCCCAATAGGGGGCGCTGCTAGGCTGCATTTTTCCTTTTATCTCAAGAAGTAATACACGGATTTTAATCAAACTTCAGATTTAGTTGCCAAGTTGACTTAAGTTATTGCTTATTAGGTTTTGGTATATATCGCCCAACAGGTGGTGCTGCTATGCAGAATTTTTTACGATTTCCGCCCTAGCTCTACTCAAAAACTAATGCACGGATTTTCACGAAACTTCAGATTCAGTTAGAAGTTGACATAAGTTGTTGCTGATTAGATTTTGGTGTAAATCATCTAACCGGTGGCGCTGATAGGCTGTATTTTTTAGGAAGTATTAACATGTATGAGATAGAAGAAAGTTTTGGGATTGCCACATCCGTCTAGTTTTTAAACACGGTGTCGTACAAGAGCAACGCTTCCCAAAACCTTTCTATCTTCACGTACGGCTTTTAATTTCGGAATACCCCCGTTTGTCATGAACGCACCCCTTTGCCCTCCACTCAACTAGATAACGCAAACATGCCCTTTTTTTTTTAATTATTAGTAATCTTCGTATCGCAACCCTATAATAAATCCATACAAAATACAGTGACAATTCTCATATTTTACTTTTCTCTCTTGCAAAAGTTAATAATTCTTTTTGTTATATTAGCCTAACATTAAAAGAATAAAATCACTCAAATAATAAGTAAGCACTTCAAATTAAATGATCATTAAAATGAGGGAATCACTTTTTCAATTTGTTTACAGGGTTTTCTTTTATGAGAGCACTTTCACTTTCAGAACCGGTTTCGAAAGTAAAAGTATCTTAATTAAAAAAAATAATAATAAATAAATAAAACTGCAAGCAGAATCGAAGATGTAAAAAACGCCCTTTATAGAGATCGACCTCAGCTATCCAAAGCAATAAAAATATGGAAATGCAAACGAGATAATAAAAAAAAAATTCCCATAGGATTAACTGGAGCGAGAGGGTGGTTTCGCGTGAGTTAAGTAGCCCCTTAACTATCCTATGTTCGCACTCAGATAGTTGAGTCACTTAACAGTTTTTTGAAGTGGATGTACCCGGAATCAAGATTATGACTTGATCAAGTTTCTGAAACTCACTTAACTTTCGTACTCTCTTAACTACGAGTTGAGTGGAAATCTACCTGCTGAACTGTTTTTCTTATTTGAAACTGACATTAAAATGAGAGTTGAGTTCAACGAATAATTATTCAGCTTTTCCGAATGATCTTTTGAATCGTTTATTTATTTAACACGCCGCAAAGAATAAAAAACAATAATAAACTATGTATAGTTAGAAGTTGTAGTTACAAATTTAACATAAGTTAAATCTCTTAAAACTTTTTACAATGTGAACAGGCGAAGCCTCATTCCGGGTATCCCGTTTCAAAAAAATTAAGCGGCTCAACTATCTCAGTGCGAACATAGTATAACGTGTATGTGATAGGAGGGGCTGGATCGGACCCAGGCTTGGTGTGTGAGGTATGTAGCCTCGTCTCCAAACTGTTGAGAAAGTGTCGTTCTGAGTTGACTTGTGAAGGAGTTCGAGAAAGTTGTTGGAGCGCATCGGATCGTGAAAGTCAAGGAGAGAGGTATGCAGCAGACCGTGATAGACTATTATAGAGAAGATGGGAAGAAACAATCTTCGGCAGATTTGACTACGATAGGAACAAGATGACCCCCGGTCCAAATGATTAAACGAAAGGTACACACACTCGTCACGCTTAACAAGCACTCTAACGTTCTTTTCTTTTTTCGGAAGACGGTCCATCGAAAAGCATTTCGGGATTCGACAGATTCGATACCCAATGGACCTTATGAAGCGCATGACGTCGCACTCCAGAGCGGGCGGTATTTGGACCTACTGTACCATCAAAATGTCAATATGCGCAGACGACAATACCGCTAGCAGACGATTTTTAACCTCGATCCAGGTTATAAAATTTACCAAAATTTTGCTAATTTAATGTCCTTGGATGCAGAAATTATGTTAAGATATATTAAGTATCCACTGCCACAATGATGAGTTGTTTTGCTGTATTTTAAACAAATGAACCACAATAATACATACTCCATAGAACGCTATGCTATTATTTACAAGTAAATACCGCTAGCAGACGGCTTTTAGTCTCGACCCAGATTGCTTGGATAAAGTTTAACCAAAATTTCGCCATTTGGACGAATGTTCTCGTATAGACGGGTTGCACATGACGTCACATGTCTGAAATCGCTTCTTGTAGCGCCCAAATGTAAGGCGAATATGGTGCTCTCCATTTGATTTTTTAGACTTATTTACACAAAATAATAAAAATAAGGAAGCTCTAAATTAAAGAGAAAGATAACACATGCTTTTAACGGCAAACGGGGAATTTTGTGCTCCACGTGTGTGCTCTAGAAGCTATAGCATCAGTCGTTGCTAATAGCAACGTGACGTCAATGCAAGGGGTCTATTCGCAATTCCAGCGCTCTGATACGCTACCTGGTGGCAGATGTTCTAAATATTTATTTCAGTTACGTTGAGCGAATCACAGTACATCGAGCAAAGATAAACAAACTGTTCAGCGAATCACAATAAAGTAAATAACTGGAAATATTCGCCATTATTATTGATTTCAACGCCACCTGTAGGAGGTTTGAAACGCGAATACAGAACAACATCTTGAATTTACATTATAATAGGTTAAGTATCTACTGATACAAGAATGAATTCTTTTACAATATTTTTAAGAAATAAACATTAATAGCACATAACTTCCACGGTATTATTTAAAAGTAAATTGGAACTTAAAACAGCCTATACAGGCGCTGATCGCAGCCGTCGGAACAGGAAAATTGCCCCTTTAACGAATGCTAAAGTGCCTTTGAAATCATTACTTATTATAAAAACGTTTGAAATTTTTAAATATTCAAATTGGTGTAAATTTTAATCTGTTCTATAACAGAGAACACATATATCACATGAAATCTAAAATTGTGAAAAAAAAAAATAATCATTTTGAACAAATTAAAAATATATGTAATGCAATGTGCTTGCGTGGGATTTTACTAAAGCGAGGAGTTATATCTTTTCCCCACCAGATGGCATATTCTAGCGCTTGAATCGACAATACCGCCAGCAGGCGAATTTTAGCCCGGAACCCAGATCTTGCTGTTTTCCGACACACTTATCCTGTGGGCAGAATACACCGTCCGTTAGCCCGACTACGGAGGAAGCCGCCGGCAAAACATGAGCAGAAATACTCATTCAGGGGAGATGTATTTGTTCCCTCCCTAAAAAGGAGCTTGTTGAAGAGAATTTAATTTTTGATCACTTTCCTATTATACCAGCACCATGTGCCAAGCGTCATAATTGGCACAAAATGAAATTCACGTGAAATGAAACATTTGAGCGTTGTTGGTACAAAAGCGGCTCTTTAAAAAATACAACCTATGAAAATGGCAAACTTTCACAAACTATTGATTTAATAAATCAATACAAATATGTGCTTAAAATAAAATAGTGTACTATAAAGAAATAGTTACTATAGTTACTATAAAGAAATAAAACCCAGTTAGAACTGCAGGGATGAAATTATAAATGTCTCTTGACATTGCAGTCAACATTTCATTTTTTCAATAAGTATGTTTTGAAGAAATTTTTTTTTCAAGTATCACTCCGAACTCCAGAAACAATTCCTCCTCATCCGGTCGCTGCCAGATGGTAAAATCCATCTCAACGATGGTAGTCAGTGTAAGTTATAATTTAACCCTTAAATGCCTGATTTTTCAAAAATCATTGTAATAATGTTTTTCGGCTTTCATTTTTTCAATAAATCATGGGGAAAATCTGTCTATTCTAAAAAAAAGTAACTACCGCTGTCACCGCCGCCGCCGGTTTTGAATGTTTTGTGACCGGAGGTATTTCTTCGTTAATATTAAGAAAAATAATTCATACAAAAATATGAAAATAGGTATTATTATACAGAAATGTTTGATAAACACGCTGATGCAGACAGTTTTCAAATCGAAGAATTATTTTAAGAGATATTTAATGCTAAAGTTGGACAAAATCGTTCTACTAAGAAAGTTTTATAGGAGCAAAAACTATTCATGTAAATTTAATCATTTTCAAGATCATTTTATACGTTTGAAGTTCCCGGTGTGCAGACTGTATTTCTTTTTTTAATTTGAATAATTTTTTTTAGGTTTTATTTCTATTTTAAATTCAAATTTTCAGCATTTCTAGAGATATTTTTTACAAATTTTAGAAAGTGATATTAATTTAAACTGTTACCAACTGTTTAAATAGCGCAAACAATAATGTTTGCTTCAAAAGAGAAAAAAAAAATATTTATACGTCTAAATAAATTAAAAATTTATTTACACGTGACTATTATAAACAACAAAAAAAAACAACATTTGGAATTGGAATTAATTATGTACAAAAAGCAGGAACTTATTAAAAATTACGTCATAAAAACTATATTTACACGTGAATTTTAAGAAAGAAAGGAAATTGTAAAATAATAAATTCATTAACATGCGTTAGGAGTCTTAAATAGGAGAAATTACGTCATATTTACGTCACATTACAGTTATTACATAAAATGAACACAAAATAATGTTGCAAATCAGTTTAAATTTAGAAATTGTGCTAGACATTTATTTGATATTTTGAGAGGATACTTTTCAACTATTTTTGTTAGGAAAGCGCAAATAATATTTCATTTCTAACACAAGTATTTTCACGTGAATATTAAAAAGAGAAAGAATAGTTTGGTCAAAATTACGTCAGATTAAAAACGATTAATTTAAAATGTCTTATTTAAAAGAACTTTCTTTTCGCTTGGTTAAAAAATACCGGGAGACAAAGACTCTGTTTACTTAATTCCTTTTATATTAGCTTATTTTGAAATGTTTAACTTATTTCACTTAATCAAAGACGAAAACAGCGATTGTATCTTTGGTAATACTTAGTTATCCCGTCGGCCAAAAATCTATCATTCGCCAAGCCGTAAGATTAAATGCCAATAATGGTTGATCGTAAATGTCACATTAACTTGACTTTAAGCAAGTTACATGTGTCTACGTCATCAAGTTATTTTTACTTCGACTTTTATTTGTATTTTTATCAATGTTGCACTAATTTATTTGTTCTTTCGTTATTTCAAATAAAATTATGTCAATTTGTATAATATGGCGATTTATATAATTTGGCGAAATTAGTCGACGGGTTAATCAAGTAGTACCGCAGCGGAGTTGGCCTTAAAATTCCCCAATCAAAGAGAAATGAATAGAAATCCGTTTATAGGGAGATCGCTACTGTTTTTTAAATTATAATTCAATCTTCCAAAATCTTTTTAAAGCCGATCAAATTAGCGTACTTTTAGAGTCTGCGGTGTCTGACCGGGGGTTGACGAGCGTAGCTCGTAGGGGGCAGAGCCCCCTAGTACTTTTAAAAAATCATAATTTATTTTAAGTATGGTTTACGGCTAAAAAACAGTTTGTTACTAATCGGCAATACTGGTCTTTAATTGAAAAAATAATTGTCCTTGATAAAAGTCTATAATATTAAACACACAAGAATTTTAGGTACTATAATAAGAAATAAATTTTACTCGCTCACTTCAGAACAAAATAGGGTATTTCGCAAGCTTCCAAACATAAAAAAAAGAACAAGTAGCAACAATTGAAAAAATAAATCTATCCTTATTCTTAAACAGTACAAGTGTTGCCATCTGAATGTTGAAAATCGATTTAAAAATATTTTCAGAATGTATTTTATTGGCAACATTAGGCATTATAGCTTCAATATTATTCTAATAATATTTTAGAGCCTAAATTGGGTATGGTGCCGAAAAGCAACACCCGGCATTTAAGGGTTAATAAGTAAGGTTAGTTGGGGTAACTGGACCCACGAGGTAACTGGGCCATAGGCTATTTAAAAAAAAAAAAACTGTTGATGTTTTTAATAGCTTTTGTGAACAATGCACCTTAATCTCTACTTCCTAAAACAACGTGTGTCAACTCAATCATAACTCTCACTTTCCTGCGATAGGTTGTCAAAAATTTACGTTTCTTTTTTTAAAAACAACGTCAATAAACAATCTTTTTTTTTTTAAAAGATTAGGCATATAACTACATTCATATTATTAGGTATCTATATATATTTACTTCATGTTTCAAAACTAAGCCCGGTGTCTCAGTTACCCCATAAATTATTCAAGAAAGGGGTAACTGGGACATGTATCCGGGGTAACTGGACCATGCTGGATCCAGTTACCCCAGTTGTTATAAATAATTTTTTTGAGTTTCTCTTACTACGGGAAATAAATTTCTCCATTGTTTTTTGCTCACAATAAAGAAAATTATAGAATGCCTTTTTAAAATTACGTAATAAAATTTAAAAAAAGCATATAGGGTGGTATCAAACCAAATTTCTTGATCCCTTGAGAGGCGGTGATGCCGATATGGCATCACATAATTTTAATCCCTAATTGCCACATTGGCACCGGAATTTTATAATGAAATTTTCACCTTTATTAAGTACGCGAAAATATACTTTTACTTGTTTACAAATAGATTGTCTTGTAAATACTGGTGTCATTAAATTATTTGAACATTTTACGAATGCAAGTACCTTGCCCCTGAAAGCGAGATAGTCAAACCTTGAAATTGTACGATACACAGGGGTCGCATTCTATAGAAAAACTTTTATTGTTTCTACCACTATTTTGAAAATAATAATATCTTCATCGCACCTTTCATTAGAATATATTAAATAAAATGATCATGAAGGCAACTCATTAAGGGTTCTGGTAGGAACAATAAAATTTTCCATATATAATGCGACCCCTAGACACAGATAAGGTACTTAAATACTTACGTAGCCGTTTGTTCATAGATTTACCTTGCTATTTTCCCCCTTAAAATACCCATGTGACTTTTATACTTATTAACTATACTAAAGTACATAAGTACTTACTTAATTTTTATGTTTTTGGTATAAATAAATCTAATATTTTTACTTTTAGTGCTTTTTTTAGACACATTGACAGCAAGGGTTTCCTTTACAACGCTCTTTAGTTGATGTATAATTTACATGATCTGCCTGGTTTAAATTTTTTTAAGTTGTTTACACTTTTTCAAACAGGACCTGATATCCCATAGGAAAAAAAATAAACGCGTGTGGAACATAGGCTCTCCTGGTCCACTTACCCAATTTTTATGGGGCAACTGGACCCATGAGGAAAGAAAGATGAAATATGCATATTTTTATATTTTTAAATATTAAAATGTAATTTTGAGCATTTCTGTCTGATAGAGGGAACCTAACTGAACACATTTACAGAAGTTCAGACTTTAATTCAAATGAACATTAGTTTTTTGAAGCTGAATTGTCAGAAGCTCCAGAGTCACATTCTAAAATCTTGGCCCAGTTGCTCCAACTAACCTTACTTTCGATTCGAAAAACACGTAGCAAATTAAGATGGATTTACGATTAAATTATAATAATAATAAAAAAATGATTCACATACAATAAATAGCAAATCACACTGTTTCGTAGAGTTTGACTTCAACCCAGCCATTGACTTCATCAAGCCTGACTCCTTTGCAGGGTCAGGGTTGGAGTCAATGGCTCTTTAGCCTACATTTTGGCAGATAGAACGAAAAAGTACCGTTATTTTGAACTAAAATAAAGATATTCATTCGGGAATGTCTGAAACAATGCTTCCCTTTCCCCGTGATCCAGTCATCTAAAACCATTTTTTCCCCTAGATTTTGCATGGCGCAGTATTATAAAAAGAACCGGCTTAATTTGAATACCTATGGGAACGTCCATTGTTACTCTTGTGACCATTAGAGTAAATTTTCACAAATACTTCCAATTATTTTATTACAAAATATAATTAAAACAAAAATTGATGTAACCAGTTAAATACAATTATGTTCCACTCGCATAAAATATATCTAATTTGTAACAAAAAGCATTTCCCTTGTCTATATAATCAATCAAAATTTTGTTACTCTTGTGACCAGAGTGTCACACGAGTCATTTAATATATACATAAGTAAAATGCTTTTTGTTAAAAATTAGATATATGTTTGTATGTGGAACACAGTGGTATTTAGCTGGTTATATCAATTTTTATCTTAATTATATTTTGTAATAAAATAATTGGAATTATATATGAAAATTTGCTCTAATTATCACAAGAGTAACGGAATGGACGTTCCCCTATCAAAGAGAGCCCCAATCTGAAGTCCTCTCACAACGTCCGTGTCTTATGCAAAGATTTAAATGCGATTTTCACCCTCAGAAAGTCGACGTCCGTCAAATATATCTTACACATTTTTAAAGAGACATTTCGAAAATGTCCCTCGAGTTTCATTTTAAAGAGTGTAAGGATTTTTCAAAATATAGCCGAACCCGTGTCAGGTTTTCGTAAAAAATCGCAATACTACGTCAATATAATAAAAATCATAACAGTATTAAATTTCCGCAAGTGAGTGAAAAAATAAATGGCCATTTAATAGATGTTAAAATGGATTATTTTCAAATTTGAAATATTTCAAACAACATTTTCCTCAAAATGCAGGGTTGCCGGCTTTTAGCCAGGCCAAAAAAAGCCGGCCGGCTTTTTTTGGTTTTAGCCACTTAAAAAAAGCCGATTTTTATTTTTGAAAGTTGGTTTACAGCTAATTCGTTTTAAATTTGGATCAATTAATTTATAATACACTTATAAATATTTTCTACTAAGAAAATTATAAATTTCTATTAAATTTTGTCAAATAAATAAGTCTTTATAACTGCTAGAAAGCAACTGTGAAGGCATTATGTCTGAAAAGCATATATAAATATTGAAAAGAATATAAGTTAGACTCCAAACTGGTGTTTTGAAGTTCTGTATTACATAGCTCCACATATACTACACATTTTACAGATTATATTTAATTAAACAATGACAAAATGTAGCACATCAAAATGGAAACATTCCTATGTGTCCATATGGAGAGTTAAGTTAAAAATGTTAAAAGAGAAATTAGAAAGGATATAATACTTGAGGAGAGTTTGGTACATAAGTGTATAAAAAATACAGGGTTTAAACAAGAAGACAATAAAATAAAATAAAGTAAAATTTTGAAAAGCTTGTTGCTAAGCATATTCATGCATATGGTATTCATAATATTTTTAATAGTGAGAAATGATATTTTTATTATATGACTATGTATAACTTTAAATGTTTACTAGAAATAAAATAAGACTTGTATTTTAATAGCTCTTAAAATTAACTTAGTAATAAAACATGTAACTAAGTAACCATTGTTCTCTTCAATTTTATAAAGCTGTAAAAATGAAAAAATTCAGGAGGTGGGGGGGGGGGGGGAGGTAAAATTCAGTCAATGGAAACCAGATAAAGCAGTTGGTATGGCGCTTTTCAAATTTAGCTGACATATTTGCAATTCTAACTACAAATCACTAGCAAAACAATCTAAATTTTATTCCAATATTAATGTCTTCATTATTGAGAAATTGGTTTACTTATTAAACTCTAAATCAATTAAATGTCATTAAACTAATTAAAAACTCTTTAAAATGTGTAGTGTATAATTACAATGCTTCATTGTATAAAAGCCAATTATGGCCAAAAAAGGCCAATTTTGGCCAAAAAAAGCCGGTTAAAACCAATAAAAGCCACCGGCGTGGCTTTTTTTTTAATTTTAGCCGGCTTTTTTGCAACCCTGTCAAAATGTGATGCTAAGGAACTGCGCGCCAGATAGTTTTAAAATTTTTATATATTTTTTCATGAAATTTTGGTGTAGGGGTAGGTTTTCTAAAAGAAACCTAAATTTTCATCCTATTTTTGTTGAAAAAAAAAAAACTTTTTTCTTGGTATTATATTACTAAAATTTTGAAAATTTTATAGAAGCAAGATCAGACTAACAGTAGTAAATTTCCAAGTGGGTTAAAAAAATTCCGGGCCAGGATTCGAACCAGGGAAGTTTTGGCTGAACCCGCCAATGCTTCACCGATTGAGCCATCCCGTACGAGTCTGGAGGACTTATTCACCCAACTAACGTCTAACGATCACAGCATCTGGTCTAATATCTGAATCAGCTCAACATAATAAATCGAAAAGTATTAAAAGAACTTCTTACAACACCATTAAAAAATTTTAAATGCGCTAGACCTTTCGAAAGATCCGAGTCTTTCTTCGTCAGGCGCAAAGAAGACGTGCTTCTACTATGAAAGCAAAAGCAAGACTCGGATCTTTCGAAAGGCCTAAAGTCCAGGCAATAGGGAATTTTACCTAGCAAAATTAATGGTAGCACTGGAAATCTGCTTTCTAGATGTTTTTGGGTCGCTGAATCCGAATTTGTAACTTCCCACCAAAATTTCCCGCGGCAACCTCCCTAAATTTTGGTAAAAAGCCCCCTCAAAAAGGTTTTTATTAAAAAATTCAATTTTTTTATTGTTTTAGAGAAAAAGTATCTAAAAATTCAGAAAGTAGACAAAATTTCCAACAAATTAGATATATGACATTATGACTTAGGATGAAGGGGAAGAGGGGATCTGTCTCGGAACATGCGCGCGGTGCTGCGTAAACTAAGTTGCGCAATTCCACTTAACCACTCACACGTTTACATTCGCCCTCCCATCTCCCCTCCGAACTTTCTCTATAATGTTTACTTTAAGATTTTTGGGTCGCTGAATCCGAATTTTTAACTTTCCCCCAAAAATTCCCCCCCCCCCCCCGAAACACCCGACAGATAGTTGTTTTTAATCTAAATTTCTTATTATTTTAGGAGAAAAGCATTACAAAATTCAGAAACTAGACAAAATTTTCAACAAATAGGATATATGACATTATGAATTAGGATGAACGGGAGGAGAAGGGCTGCCTCTGAACATGCAGTGCGGCGCTACGTGCACTAAATTATGAAGTCCAGGCAATAGGGGATTTTATCTGGCAAAATTAATACTAGTTCTGGATTTCGACTCACTTTATGTTTTTTGGGTCGCTGAATCCGAATTTGTAACTTTCCACCAAAATTTCACCAGGCAACCTCCCCAAAAATTGATTTTTTGAAAAAATTTGGTTTTTGAGAAAAGCGCGCGGGGAATGTTCCAAGGCAGCCCCCTCTCTCCCCGTTTATCCTACTTCATAATGTCACATATCCTATTTGTTGAAAATTTTGTCTAGTTTCTGAATTTCGTAATACTTTTCCCCTAAAACAATAAGAAATTTAAGTTAAAAACAGCTATTTGGGGGGGTTTCGGGGGGGAAATTTTGGGGGGAAAGTTAAAAATTCGGATTCAGCTACCCAAAAAACTTAAAGTAAACCTTATAAGGAAAGTTCGGAAGGGAGATAGGAGGGCGAATGTAAACGTGTGAGTGGTTAAGTGGAATTGCGCAACTTAGTCCACGCAGCACTGCGGCGCATGGTCCGAGGCAGATCCCCCTTCCCCTTCATCCTAAGTCATAATGTCATATATCTAATTTGTTTGAAATTTTGTCTACTTTCTGAATTTTCTAAATACTATTTATAATAAAAACCTTTTTTGGGGGCTTTTTAACAAAATTTGGGGGGGTTGCCGGGGGAAATTTTGGTGGGAAGTTACAAATTCGGATTCAGCGACCCAAAAAACATCTAGAAAGCCGATTTCCAGTACTACCATTAATTTTGCTAGGTAGAGTCCCTATACGGTTTCTATTGCCTGGACTACTAGTGCATTTGAAAGTTTTTGATGGTGTTGAAAGAAGTGCTTTTAATACTTATTGATTCACACCAGTTCCAACTTATTTGCCCAGAATAAATCGAAGTTTTTTTTTGAACTGCAGCAATTAATCTAATAGAATAGGAACCATTAAGAAAACACAGACACATAATAAAATGAATGACGATATTATCTTAATGTTAAAATTAACTTTATACAAAAAGTTTCCTGGAAAATCTCGACTCTCATGGCAAAGAGTCGCTACCATTTTTCAGCGATTGATTTTTAAATATCCTTTTCATTTTATGTCAATAAATCTTAGACTTGGGTGTCTATTGAACAACAAGTGTTGATTTTATACTCTTTGGGTAGGATATTTGGGTCGCGGAACTCTAGGAGGGTGGGTTCCGAAATTGAATGATGTGTTTGAAACAATGCGATACTTACTATCTCCATGTTAAATGCATTCCATTCAACGAATCCGTTTGCCTTGAAGCCTCAAAAACTAATGCTTGGATTTTCAGCAAACTTCAGATTCAGGTATACCGTAATATGAATGAGTGCTGTTTATGTTTTGGTGTAAATCGCTCAACAGGTGGTGCTGCTATGCTGCATTTTTCACGATTTCTGCAATAGTTCTATCTCAAGAAGTAATGCACGAATTTTCATGACTTCAGATTCAGTTAGACATTGCATAGCTGCCAACTTTTACGCTTTTTTGCTACCACTAAAATTTAATAGAGGATTTCGTCTTCTTTAATCATGAGATTTCGACGATTAAATAAGACAACATTTACTGTAAAATTTTAGTGGTAAGAAAAAAGCGTAAAAATTGGCAGCTATGACATTGACACAAGTTGTTGCTGATTAGGTAATCACCCACAGGGGGCTCTGCTATGCTGCATTTTGCAGTATTTACACAATTGTAGTGATAGTAATTAGTCTTGACTCTAGAAAAAAAGGGCCGCCGGGCGGGAATTTTTCAAAAAGGGAACACTATTCTAAAAAAGGGAACACTATTCTAAAAAAGGGATTATTATCTAAAAAAGGGTAATTTTTTTTCAAAAAGGGGACACTTGTACCTTGTTCACAAAAAATATTTTGAACTGATTTGTTTAGAGTGCCTAGAATTTACGATATTTTCCCGGGATCAATTGAATTGCCACGAAGCGAGTAGGAAATGTTAAAAAGGGCAGCCAGACACAAAAAAGAAATAAGAAGGGCAGCCAGCCGAGCGCAAAAAAGAAATAAAAAGGGCCGCCGGGCGCTGCGCCCTGCTAAAGCGGCTTAGAGTCAACCACTGAGCTTTACAATAATATGGAGAGCCAACTCACCGATCCACTTTCTGCCGCGACCACACCACACTTTCAGTGCGCGCAAGTAATGAGTCCTGCACTTTTCTTAATATTAGAAGCATTTTTTCAAACTTTTTCGCATACTTTTTATCAATTTTGTTGTTTTCTACATCTTTTTGGCATTTTTATGAGCAATACTTAATTTGTTTTTCGATTTTTTTCGTTGAGCTTACCTAAAATTTCATTTTTAACTAATGTCAAACTAAAAAATTGCGATTAATTTAAATAAAATCTGTAGTTTTTTCAATAAAACTAGGGGACTCGGCAACCTACGAGCTATGCTCGCCAACCCCCGTCCAGACACCGTAGACTCTAAATGCACGCTAATTTGATCGGCTTTAAAAAGATTTCGAAAGATCGAATTATAATTTAAAAAACAGTGGCGATCTCTCTATAAACGGATTTCTATTCATTTTTCTTTGATTGGGGAATTTTAACGCCAAATCCGTTGCGGTACTACTTGATTATCCCGTCGACCCATTTCGCCAAATTATATAAATCGCCAAACCACTCGCCAAATTATACAAATTGACATAATTTTTATTTTAAATAACGAAAAAACAAATAAATTAGTACAACATTAATAAAAATACAAATAAAACGTCGAAATAAAAATAACTTGATGACGTAGACACGTGTAACAACATTTCAAAATAAGCTAATATAAAAGGAATTAAGTAAACAGAGTCTTTGTCTCCTGGTATTTTTTAACAAAGTGAAAAGAAAGTTCTTTTAAATGAGATATTTTAAATTAATTGTTTTTAATCTGACGTAATTTTGACCAAACTATTCTTTCTCTTTTTAATATTCACTTGAAAATACTTGTGTTAGAAATGAAATATTATTTGCGCTTTCCTAACAAAAATAGTTGAAAAATATCCTCTTAAAATATCAAATAAATGTCTAGCGCAATTTCTAAATTTAAACCGTTTTGCAATATTATTTTGTGTTCATTTTATGTAATAACTGTAATGTAACGTAAATATGACGTAATTTCTCCTATTTAAGACTTCTAACGCATGTTAATAAATTTATTGTTTTACAAATTCCTTTCTCTCTTAAAATTCACGTGTAATTATAGCTTTTATGACGTAATTTTTAATAAGTAAATAATTAAAATAAAATTAAAATAAAAATTAATTAAAATAAATTTTTAATTTATTTACACGTATAAATATTTTTTTTGAAGCAAACATTATTGTTTCCGCGGTTTATACAGTTGGCAACAGTTTAAATTAATATCACTTTCTAAAATCTGTTAAAAATATCTCTAGAAATGCTGAAAATCTGAATTTAAAATAGAAATAAAACCTCAAAAAATGAGTCAAAATAAAAAAATTAATGCAATCTGCACTCCGGCAAATTCTAACGCATAAAATGATCTAAAAATGATTAAATTCCTATGAACAGTTTTTGCTCCTATAAAACTTTTTTAGTGGAACGATTTTGTCCAACTTTAGCATTAAATATCTCTTAAAATAATTCTTCGATCTGAAAACTGTCTGCATCAGCGTGTTTATCAAACATTTCTGTATAATACTACCGATTTTCATATTTTTGTATGCATTATTTTTCTTAATATTAACGAAGAAAGACCTCCGGTCACAAAAAATTCAAAACCGGCGGCGGCGGCGGCGGTGACAGCGGTAGTTACTTTTTTTTTAGAATAGAGAGATATATATATCAGTGAAAATTGTACCAACCTCGTCAAATTTTTAAAAGAAAATCCAATTTGAAAATATCTACCCCATATTACTCTATGGGGGGAAATCTATGTTTTGCCAAAAATTTTCATCGGAAAATCTTTGGCATTGTATTCATGGGCGGGCCGCTGGATTCAATGTATCAGAATAGGGAGTTAGCCCTCCGTTCTTTTGTCGAGCTCAGTGGAGTCAACACTAATTTGTAATATCTCAAGACTAATGCACAGAATTTCATATCTTTAGAATCCTCATGACGGACCTAGATTGTCATTTATTGTTGGCACTGTGATAACGAATGTTGAATCTTTAACATGTATGCGATAGAAGACATGTTTTGGGATTGGCACACTCGACTCGTTTTCAGCTGACTTACAAATAAAAATGTAAATGATATTCCATCATATCCGAATTTCCTCTCTATCTTCCCGTATGGCGGAGTAAAAGTGGAGTCCTATATATCACAGATAGCTACTTTAAATTTTTTTTAAACATAAAAGTAATTTTAAAAAATCGCTCTTGAAAGGGTTAAAGAGATAGCGAAGCACTGTGCCGCTTTTAATAAGTGTTTGCGGGTTACCGTGGACAGCGGAGGTTTCATGAAAGACTCGTGGCAACTGAAACCGAATTCGAAACCCATGAAAAGCGGACACAGAGAAAGTAAACAGAAAAAAAAAGGGCAGAGGTAGTTTGGACAAAGAAAAAAAAAATGACGAAGAAGCTCTGGAGTCGAGGATGTCGCAACGGAGGGAATGTGATAGTGTGCATACGAGATAAGTCACGATCCACGCCATCTTGTTGCTGCTAACCTCCTCACACAAGAGCTTAAAACAAATCATGCGTCAAACATAGAATAGACACTTTCCAACATTTCAGGAATACTGTACTTCACAGTTTCATAAGCTGAAAGATGACTTTTAAAGCTGTGAAGCACAAAACCTTTTTGACATATTTACAAATTCATTTTTCAACCGAAAGATATCAAATTGGAAGGCTTGATTTGGGAAGCCATTTGGAATCGAACTGTGTTTTCCATTTTTTGATTCATAAATTACCTATTGAGTTATAAGCGATTTGGATCCCGTGGCAAAGACGTTTTTCACCTTTTCTTGAGGGGTTATTCTTCCTCGGAAAATCGGTTCAAAACGCCCACTTTAACAGTATTTCCTGAAAGATTTTTGCAAAAACTCATTTCACGATGAGGAGGCGCGTGAGTGGACGATGATTTGCGTTTTCACCGTGTCGAATAAGGGGTTTTAAGATTAAAAGGGGTACGCCAAGCCGAAATAATTGAACGAATAGTGTTAAAATTTCGTGTTGAATACTATAAAATCAGTTTAACGTACATTTAGTTACAACGTACATCAGTTATTTCGTACGGTACCTGTGATAATACAGTAATACTCCGACTTACTTCACCCCGCATTTACGTCGTCTGCCCTGGGGGAAAAATTTTCCTTGATTAAGACGCACTTTGAACATTTTTTGGAGACTTTTGGAAGGAGTTTAAGATCTCAGATGGATATCAGTCATAGGAGATTCATGGGGTGAAGTTCAGCAAGCAACAATCAGAGATGCTTGGAAAAGACAGTGCCCCCTTTCCTTCGCAGAGACTCAGAAAACATCTGAAAATTGTGATTCTGTATCTCTCTTAATTGACGAAATCGTCGAAAATGGAAGAGAACTCAACTTAGTGAAAATGTTGAAGATGTTGTTAACTCATAAATTCCCCTGATCTGGAATTAACCATCGACAAACTTGTCGAATTAAACAAAGTACGTAGAAGAAATAGATGAAGGTTTTGAGCCTAGGGAAAGATTGTGACGGTTGCAAATTTAACCGACTAAACCTTATTGAAGCTGGAATGACGGTTCTTGAAAATATTGATTCAGAAGAGCAAAGTATAGCAATGACTGAAAAAAGCTTAGAAAACTCACTATTCTGTTACAAAGAACGTCTAACAGTAAAAAAAAATTGTCAAACTTCTACGAGATTTTTTACGTGCTCAAAGACTCGAACGGAAAAGCTAGAAAAAATAAATAAATTGTAAGTTAACAACTTAATGATTTATTCCAAATTCTTGTATTGCAAACGTATTGGTTTGCTAATGTAAATGTATGTAACATAATCCCTAAATGCAATAGAACAGGCTCGGCGAACCTTTTCACGTGCGCGTGCCAAAAATTCACAAACAATATCTATCGACAATGCAACGTGCCATACTTATTCAAAAATAATTTTGAAGTGTACGATGTTTATACGAATTATATGTATTAATAATTAAAAAATATTAAAAATCAAAATGCGATTTTTCTGTATCAGCCATTAATGAATCAATTTTTAATTCATAAATAGGATTCATTTATGCAGTATGTACTGTAATTAGGGGAAATATACCAGTTTTTATTTCATTAATTTTTAACTTATTATTAATGCAACATCTCAGTTATAATTTTCCCAGTTGTATTAAACAATGTGCTAATAATGTATTGGTGAGATTTTTACTGTTTACGTTCAATGGAAAATGCTCTATATGTGGGTTATATTTTGTTATTTTTACAAATATACATAGCTAAATTGAATTCATTTGCCAGTTTATTGCAGTCACTGTCAAACGAAATTCATTTGAAAATTACAGCTTTTTAAAATCGTATAGAAAGGCAAAATACATGGCGAAAATGCTGCATAGCATGACAGGAAAAGAAAATTATTCTGATGTGCTAATTCATGCAAGAAATAATTGCATTATTTGTGTACTGTCCGTACGAAAAAAAAAAAAATATTGATTATAACAGAAATAAAAAATGGATTTTATCAGTATAACGATTACTAAATTTAAATTTTTCGCGTGCCAGAAAAATTAGCTTACGTGCCAACTCTGGCACGCGTGCCATAGGTTCGCCAATCCTGCAATAGAATATCTTCTTTAGATTTTGGTGAATTGTTATTACACATCTTTTTTTGCCCATTTAAATATACCTCGACTTGCATCGCAAGGCTTGGAACGAGTTGCTGACGTAAGACGAGATATTATTTTATTATTATGCACAAAAAATTTCACGATGGAAATTTGACTGCAGGCAGAAATAGGGAACAAGATGGCAACAAATGCTATTACGAGTTCCATAGGATGAATTCGATTTCTCTATTATGTTGCAGTATTTACACACAAAATAGGGTTTGTGGAAAACACACCAACAACTTACTAAGAGACTACATAGGTCCAACAAAGAGAGGAAAATATCTTCACACGATTTAAGAGAGATGTTATCAGCTCGACCCGTTAACTATTGTTAGTTGATACTTCTCAAAATTTTATGAGAAATCACCCAAGTCTTGACATCTCTTGATAGCTTTCATGAAGCTCTTGGCTCATAGAAATCAAACTTCCTAAATGATTCCAAGATATTACATCTTATCATACACACATGTAACAATGTCATTTTTCACATGTAGAAAGAGCTTTGGGAAGCCCAGTAGCGTAGTGGTCAGCATGCCTGTCGGCCACGCTACTGGTCGCGAGTTCGGCTCCCGGCTGGGCAAGGTTCACTCAACCTGTCATTCCTTCGGTATCGATAAAATGAGGACCAAGTTTGCTTGGGAACTAAACACCGAGGGTCTTGCGTTGGGCTGACCACCCGGCCGGGGCACATGCTGCATTGTACCTCAGGGTTGCTGGCTTTTAGCCAGGCCAAAAAAAGACGGCCGGCTTTTTTTGGTTTTAACCGCTTAAAAAAAAGCCGGCTTTTATTTTTCAAAAAGGTGGTTTATAGATAATTCATATAAAATTTGGATTAATTTATTTTTAATACACTTATAAATATTTTCTACTAAAAAAATATAAACTTCTATTAAATTTTGTCGAATAGATAAGACCTTATAACTGCTAGAATGTAACTGTGACGACATTATGTCTGAAAAGAAAAATTATGAATATTCAGAAGAATACATTAAATTAGACTCTAAAGTATTGGTTTGGAATTCTTTCATAGCTCTACACATACCACACATTTTAAAGATTATATAAAAGAATAAGAGGATGTCACACATTAAAATAGAAACATTCTTACATATACTGATATTTACTTTTAAAATTGATTAAAACTAAAAAGCTTATGTGTATTTAATAACTGATATTATCTTATGTAATACTTGAGCAATAATAAGCAATCGATATTCTGATAACTTATAAAAATGATATAGGTAAAGTTTTTCTGCTACTAGGCTGTTATGTAACTTATTCCAGATATGTCCATACGGATGGATTAAAATCGTAGAATGAACAATGTTGAAAGAGAAATTAGGAAGGATATAACATTTGAGGAAATTTTAGTACATGTAAGTGCCTAAAATAAAGAGAACAAAAATTTTTAAAAAATCTCCAAATAAAACTTGTTGAATTAGAATTTTGAAAAGCTAGTTGCTATTTAATATAGTGCATATTCATGCATAAATTAATGCATATGTTATAATACTCTTTTAATAGAGAGAAATGATGTTTTTATTAAATGACTTCATGTGCGATTTTAAATAAATGTTTATGAGAAATAAAATAAGACTTGAATTATTAATATCCCTTAAAATTAGTTAATAAAATATATAACTAAGCAACCATTGTCCTTTTTAATTATATAAAGCAGTAAAATAAAAAAAAAGGGTGTCAAGGTCAGTGTAAACCAGACAAAGCAATTGCTACGGCCTTTTATTCCAATATTAATGTCTTCATTATTAAAAAATTAGGTTATATTGATTTCTACCTCAATTAAATGTAATTAAAACTAATTATAAAACACATTAAAATGTGTCGTTTATAATTAAAATGCTTCACTGTATAAAAGCCAATTTCGGCCAAAAAAGGCCAATTTTGGCCAAAAAAAGCCGGTTAAAACCAATAAAAGCCACCGGCCTGGCTTTTTTTTTTAAATTTTAGCCGGCTTTTTAGCAACCCCCTGTAGTACCTGCGCTGGGGTCAAGTAAACAGAGTTGGGCACTGTAGGACCTGATCCTTCATGGATCGTACAGCTACAGGTTTAGTTTTTTTTTTTTTTTTTTTTTTTTTTTTTTAGGAAAGAGCTTTGGATATCATTACTTCCTGAAACTTACTTGAGGCTGAAGTAGGGTAACGTTCTATAAATGTTTCACTCACATGAACGTACTTATGGTATACACTGTTACAAATCTGCAGCAATTTGACCGTTTTTAAAGATAACGGTTACTTGGTCATATTATTAAGCACAGGTGATCATATTGACAAATTATGGTCTGGATAAAGTTAAATCATGGTCGAATTGCTGTAGATTTTTAACAGTGTAAGAACGAGATTCAGGGACTGGCCAGTAGCATTGAAATTGCCTATAAGAATCAATAGATTTCCTTCAGTAAATGAATTGTTAAGCTTTGCAAAAGACTTTATTTTCTGTTTCTGTTATTTAAGGTGTCTCAAGGCTCTTAAAGCTTCAAAATTTTCGAAGTTTTTATTTTTGTTTAGATGTTAAACTCCTATCTTTTCTGTACAATTTGATAGAATTGTTTCCTTGAAATTCTCATTAGAAAGAAGTTATGGCTGTTAGAATGATACCTGCTCCATAGGTGAAGCGGCGTTTCCGAAACTTTGAAATTATATTTTCCAAATGGCGCTTTTGGGCACAACGCGCACGATACCTCAAAACTTCTGAATGTTTTTACTTTCATCTATCTTCAATAGAAGAAAGTATTGCAATCGAAAATTTTCTCGACTTTTGATTTTCGAGGGATTTACACGTTTTAGAGGTCAGAGATCGAAAAAAAAACATGTATCGACAAAATGTCTGTCCGTGTGTCTGTATGTCGCCATTGTACCATCGAAAAGTGTATGAAGGTACGCGAAGAATTGAACCAAGTTTTTTGTGTATATTTTTGGCCGTGGCATGCAGGTCCTCCTTCAATTTAGAAATATTCTGCCCGAAAGGCCGCAGTGATAGCGGTTTTTGTGCCGTTTTTAATATTGTACCATCGAGAAGTGTATGAAGTTATGCATGGAATTGAATAGAAGAAAGTACTGTAATCGAAATTTTTTCCGACCCGGTTTTCGACGGATGGACACGTTTTAGGGGTCAGAGATCCCCCAAAACAAGTTTATACGAAATGTCGTTCTGTCAGTCCGTCTGTCCGGTGTATCCCTATGTCGACATTACCAGCAAAGAGTAAATTGCTGGCCAGCAGCAAGATAGGTGCTGGCTAATGCTCTACCACTGCATGACCACTGCTCGACAGCTTCAGTCAACTTTGCTGTTGGAAATCAACAGATAAAATTCTGGTGGGCTTCCGTTTTATCTCATGCGCTGGCCCACCACTACATGGAAGTGCGTGAATTTTTGCAGTATTATTGCTGGGAACCCTTACGCTAGGTGGCGTCGCAAATATCGAAGACATTGAGTATTTGAATACAAATCTGAAATGAATATCTTAACACAATTTAAGCTGTGAAGCTATTTTTTTTTAAAACTGTAAATAATACAGCACCACTACCACCAACAAAGTAAATAAGTAAATGAATAAATAAATAAATTCTTTACTTCAACGCAATCTTTTTTCCCTCCTTAAATCTGGTTTTACTAAGTTACAAAGGATTTCGGTTTTCATAATTTACACAGTTGAGAATCAATAAAAAATAAAAAAGCGTAATAAGTAGTGCGTATACACTCTCAGAAATGGATACTCCGATTTCACGAAATTTTCTTCATTTTTGACGAAACCATTTCCTGGGATATGCTCCGAGCGAATATTTCGTCATATTGAGAAAATTACTTTCTTCGCTTGTTTGAGGATAAAAATTTCGTCAAAAGTGCTTATTTGAAAAGTGCAATCAGAGGGCTGGTGGTGCCACCTATTGAACAGTTTGGAAGCTCTTGTGTCGACAGGAGAAAAAATAATAGCTCCGGTCTTCGGGTTGATTCGAACTCCGGTGTGGGAGACGGTCACTCTAGCTATTACGCTATTGAGTCCTCGAACAGATACGATTTTACATGCATGTAATGGATACTACTGTATATTTATATTTTTATAAGGTTGGTTGTAATTTTATCGATGGTGTTATACTTATAATTCTAGCAAGTTTTAATTAGTAAGACTAATTTATTATTATTATTTCCTATGGTTAATATGAATAATTATAATATGGCTTGATTCATATAATTTATTAGGAAAATTTTCTTTGCTCGATGAATGATTAAAATATGGTCTGGCTAATTTGTTGCACAGAAATAACGAATTTTAAAGTACATATGGGGGAGATTTTATCAATTTGAGTAGTTGGTTAAGATTTTAACACTTTACTGTTTACAGAAGAGAAGGGAGAGGGATCAATTATGCATATTTAATTTGATAGTTATATGAATATATTTCTTAAATGAAAAAGAGATCTTGGAATTTTGAAACTTTATTGACCAAATTTTCTTTTTGAACGATTTTGTAAAACACAGGAAATTTATTCTTTTCGAATTAAACCATAGCGAGCAAAGTAAAATAATAATAATAATAATAATAATATAAATAATAATAAACATTCTTAAAAACTTTAACAGCTAAAAAAATAACTAATGCAGAAACAATAACTACCTGTGTTTCAGCATTTTCTGAAAAGCGCTAAAAAGTGCAATTTTTTAAATAAATTATGACAGGAATAACATAATTTTTTTTAAATAAATTATGACAGGAATAACATAAACAAGCAAATATTTGCTTGCTAAAGTCGCAGGATTTGAGGAGGTACAGTTTCCTTAAAAGTCTGGCCGTGAGTGAAGAAACACCTTAGTCAAATATTTGAGAGTTTACGTGTCGTTAAAAGTCACGTGATTTTGATACGAAATGATTGTCAAAAACAACGAAATATAGCTTGAGGACTGCTGGATCGTCAAAATTGAGAGTTTTATTTCTGAGAGTGTAAAATATATAGGATTTCTATTCAATACAATAATTTCTATAACAGTTTAATGATTGGGAACGTAAATCACAAAAGAAACAAACTTGAAATAGTGTAATGAGAGCGCGAAAACTGCGAGCGGTCGTAGAATACGCTGAAAGTACTTCATGTCCGATCACGGAAACCAAACAGCACCGAGCGCGGTTAGTACTTGGGAGGGTGACCACACGGAAACCGCTACAAGTTCAAATATTTCTATAGCCACTTCTACAGATATTTCTATAGCTCTTGGTGAAACTAGCTTATAGAAAAAAGGGCCATAATTCTATAATACTTAGTTTTTTTTATAGAATTCTATAAGAAATTTTTGTAAGGGAAAGTGCTGGGCCAGCAAAGGAATAGCTGTGGGATAGGTACTAAGCAGTGTAGGAAAAGTGCCGGATTGAAATAATGTGATGGCATACCAATGACGGCCTGCTGTTGGCCATCACTGATGGGCCAGCTTCATTCCGCACGGACACTTTTGTAGTGGTTTTTGTAATGGCGCAATTGCATTTTACCGCTGACGGCAGTGCTGGCTGCCAACTTTTTTCTAGCTGATGGTTCACTGTTTCTTTCTTTGCTGGGTTGTGCCATCGAAAAGTGTATCCTTGAATTTTGAATTATTCCACCGGAAGGGCGCTGTAATAGCGATGTCTGTACCATTTTCATTATTGTACCATCGAAAACTTTATAAAGTTATGCATAGAACTGAACCAAAGTTTTTGTGTATACTGTTGTCTATGGCCATCAGTTTCTCCTTGAATTTGAAAATATTCCACCGGAAGGGGGCGCTATCATTGCGATTTTTGTGCCATTTTCATTATTGTACCATCGAAAACTGTATAAAGTTATGCATTCAACTGAACCAAATTTTTCGGTCTTCTATAGGCAAATCTCCATTTAAGGGGACGATGGAGATTAACTTTTATTTATATTTTAATTTTTATCATAGAAATATGAAATTTTGTACTAATATACATCTCACTATACATTTCAATACATTTCACTATAAAAAAAAAAAAAAAGAAAAAAGAAATTTACAATCTTATTATAATTTTTTATTTTTAAAAAAATTTAAATTTTAAAACGAAATGTTAAAATACTCCATGCGTCTTAATTTTTGAGATATTTTCTCGATTTTAAATTTTAAACACTTAAAACTCTATTACTAGACTGCACTTAAAACAAATCTGTGTATCGATTTTTTAATCCGTTGAGTAGTTAATTTTTTAGAGATATTTTTCAAAATTCCATATCGATTTTCATCAAAATGGTGCCTTTTAATAAGTTTTAAGTCAAATTTAACTATCTTAATGAAGTCGAATTTTTAAATGCATACACAGTTTCTTTGAAAGTAATATCCGAATTCTTCCTTATCCGTTTCCTGAATTTTAATAAAAAATTAAGACGCACGGAAATCAAATGAATCAATTTCAAAAATCTAAAACCGTTGTAAAATTAGTTTTGAGAAAATCAGATTTAAAGTGTAGTAAAAGGGCCGAAAAAGAGTTTGTGTGCAAAGAAAAAAAAATGCAATTTAACAAATTACAACGACCATTTGGAAAATGATTTTTTCAAAGACTAAAATTTAAGACATAAAAAATCGCACGGAATTGATCCTACATTACGTACGCCACGGATTACATTTTTCGGTACTGTAATTTTTTAACTTCTACGGAGCTGGTCATACATTACGTACGCCATAGATTAAACATTAATATTCTTGGACCCATTTTAAATGAAATTTCATTCTTAAACTTCTAAATATCCCACACTATTACTTTTTACACCGTCTTATAGAGAAAAAAAATGTACTTTTAAATGCAATTTGTTTGAAAGCTGTATCTCAATTTGTTTCTGAGTTATTAATTTTTTTTTTTTTTTGTAATTTTTATTACTTTTCTGTCATAGTGGCAACAAAAGTATCCATCTCTGTTGAAAGTAAAGGGAAAATACAGATTACTGTATAGACCCATCAGAAAACGAATAAAACGCGGATTCAACCCATAAAACGCTTCAGATATGTTTTTGATTTTCTACCCTAACGGAGGACAATAACCATTTTCCCAAACGGTTAAAAAAAAAAATTAAATGCTTGTAACTTTGTGAAAAATAATGGCATCTGCTTGCGGTTTTTCGCAAATGGCTGAGAACAAAATGGAGAATAATAATATGCATAAAAATTATTTTATATGTTTGGTTCGATTTTTGCTCAAATAAAGATCCACGGTCCTCTAGAACATTAGTTCAATATTCGTTACAGCGACGCGTTGGTTGAAGATAATAGTGGGCGAAGGATCTCTCATTGGAAAGTTCCTTGAACTTAATGATTTAATTAATAATTGAGTTGTAAAATGTTGTCACACCTTTGTGTTGGGTTGAAAATCGATTGTTAAATTCCCTACAAAAACCAAGTTTAAGTTCCACAAAAGCATAGCTGCCAACTTTTACGCTTTCTTCTTACCACTAAAATTTTATAGTAAATGTTGTCTTATTTCATCGTTGAAATATCACGATTAAACAAGGCGAAAATCTCTATCGAATTTTAGTGGTAGAAAAAAAACGTAAAAGTTGGCAGCTATGCAAAAGGAAAATTGAGTGTCCCGTGCACGGGTTCCACGCGACGGACCTTGGAATCCTTGAATGTCGGAACTCGTGTTGCTAGGTCCATTAAAAAAAAAAGAAAAAAATGGCTTAGGGGGGACCTTAAAATGAAAATAGTTTCTCAATCAGGACCTAAAAATAGAGTAAACCCTTTTAAAACGAAACCTGGCTATAATGCAATCCTGTGTTGAACGTGAACTTTCATTGTGCCCGGGGTAAGAAATACCCTATAATGACATCTTCTAAGACGAAACTTTGTTTAACAAGTGGGTAAGTGTGATCACAGATCGCACAGAGGGTTTCGTTTAATATTCCTTTCAAAACAATTTATCCTTTTGAAAAATCTGTTAGTTCTAAATTTCGCAACCAGGGGCGCACTCAATTCTAAACAAACCTCTATCCGAACGAAACTCCGTTTTACATACTATCCGTATATATATTAGTCGAAGGGATTGGGCCCATAGCACTGGAAATAAGCAGGCGCCCCTGGCGGTAAAACATGAAACTAAAATATGTAAGGCTATGGTGCATAATATAAAAAAATGGTCAAAAGGGTGTCGGCAAAAGTTGGAAAAGTACTCCCCGGGTGAAAAGGGCGGAGGTTAGAAAAATTGCTTAAAATACACAAGTTAGAGCACGGAGGAGTAAATAATATAAGACTTTTTGAAAATTTTATGATTTGTCGTGTGGTCTGAGATATTCAGCTATACATATGCAAAAATTCATGTTTCCAACTTAATTAGGGGCTCTCTTAGAAAGAATTGCTTAAAATACATATGTGGCAGCTCAAAGGGTTAAACGTAAGATTTTTCAAGATTTTATGAATTGTCGCCTGGCCTCAGGTAATCTGCTATAAGTATGCAAATTTTCAAATCTCCGATTTAATAAGGCGCTCAGTTAGAAAGAATTGCTTAAAATACGCATGTGGGAGCCCAAAGAGTTAAATGTACGACTTACTCAAATTTTTATGAATTGTGGCATGATGGTGTTCAGATATAAGTATGCAAAATTTCGCGCCTCCAACCTAATTAGGGGCTCACTTAGAAAGAATTGTTTAAAATACACATGTGGGAGCTGAAAGGGTTAAATGTACGACTTTTTTGAAAATTTTATGATTTGTCGTTTGATGCGAGGTGCTCAGCTATAAGTATGCAAAATTTCACACCTCCAACCAAATTAGGGGTTCACTTAGAAAGAATTGTTTAAAATACACATGTGGGAGCCCAAAGGGTTAAATGGACAACTTTTTCAAAATTTTATGATTTGTCGTTTGATGTGAGATGCTCAGCTATAAGTATGCAAAATTTCACGCCTCCAGCCTAATTAGAGGCTCACTTAGAAAGAATTGTTTAAAATACACATGTGGAAGCCCAAAGGATTAAATGTACCACTTTTTCAAAATTTTATGGTTTGTCATTTGATGTGAGGTGTTCAGCTATAAGTATGCAAAATTTCACTCCTCCAACCTAATTAGGGGCTCACTTAGAAAGAATTGTTTAAAATACACATGTGGGAGCCCAAAGGGTTAAATGTACGACTTTTTCAAAATTTTATAGTTTTTCGTTTGATGTGAGGTGTTTAACTATAAGTGTAAAATTTCTCGCCTCCAACCTAATTAAGGGCTCACTTTGAAAGGATTGTTTAAAATACACATGGGGGAGCCCAAAGGATTAAATGTACGACTTTTTCAAAATTTTATGATTTGTCGCTTGATGCGAGGTATTCAGCTATAAGTATGGAAAATTTCACGCCTCCAACCTAATTAGGGGCTCACATAGAAGGAATTGTTTAAAATGCACATGTGAGAGCCCAAAGGGTTAAATATTCAAAATTTTATGATTTGTCGTTTGATGTGAGGTATTCAGCTATAAGTATGCAAAATTTCACTCCTCCAACTTAATTAGGGGCTCACTTAGAAAGAATTGTTCGAAATACACATGTGGGAGCCCAAAGGGTTAAATGTACGACTTTTTCAAAATTTTATAGTTTGTCGTTTGATGTGAGATATTCAGCTATAAGTATGCAAAATTTCGCGCCTCCAACCTAATTAGAGGGTCACATAGAAAGAATTATTTAAAATACACATGTGGGAGCCCAAAGGGTTAAATGTAGGACTTTTTCAAAATTTTATGATTTGTCGGTTGATCTGAGGTGTCCATCTATAAGTATGCAAAATTTCAAGTCTCCAACATGTATAGTTTCTGAGAACGGGCTCTGTGACGGACAGACAGACGGACAGAGGAGCGAGACGAATAGGGTTTCGTCAGATGAACGAAACCCTAAAAAGGAATTTTTCTCCGTTCTCTTGCGAATTCGTCTCAGCAGGTTTTAGGACACTCACTATAACAGGCAAGAAAGAGTTCTTCCTAAAGGAGGAATTCCACCTTTTTGGACAAAATTTGGACAACAAATTTGGTCCAGAGAATGTCCAAATTTGGCAAATTTGGACATTCTCTGGATGGATGCAAAATACAAAGAAAATATTAGAAGCATATGATGGTAGGGGGGTTTAGAAAACTTAAAAATTAGACATTTTGTCTACTCAAATCCTTTTAGTTTGTTTCTGAATGACTGTACTATCGAATCAAAGGCGAGCTTTTATTATAAGCATCTGAAAGTCATGTACATTAAGTTCCCTAACTAGGGAAAGGAAGTTTCCATATGTTTCTTTTTGGAATGGAATATTTTATTGTATTTATACAACACTTCTGGTCAATTTCAGGGATGGATTTTTTGGAAATTTATTTCTGGAGTAAAGATCAGTTTGGCATGCCTATATTTTGCATAGAGATTTTTTTTTTTTAAGTAAAGTCTTAAACAGTCAAATCATTCAAAATAATTCCTTTGTTTTGAAAAATTTATCTCTGTGCTTCACATAAGTTCATCTGATACATTTGGATAGATTTATACTTTTAGCAAACTGTTTCCAGTTTTCTTTTTTGATTTAATGAATTTATACATTTATTCTTTTTTTTTTCTTTTTTCTTTTAACACTTTCTAAGTTAAAAAAAGAAAATAATAACCAGTACAGTTATAATTCATTTTATTGTATGAATAACTGTTAAAATGTGTCTAAATTATACGAGTTTGGCCTCATTGTATAGATGGGAAACATTTTCCACCTGTTTTTTCATTTCCCACTTTCATGCATACTATAAACAAAGCCATCTTACGTAGTCAAACCTGTGAAAGACTGGAACAGAATTCCATTGACCAGGAATGCATAATGATGCGTTATAATTGTTATAATGACAGTGAAATGATGACTTCTGAAACAGAATTCCGTTAAAACAGGTTCCATCTTACTCCATTGTTGTACCTTGACAGGAAAGCCTACGAAAACAAAATCGCTAGGAGAATCGAAAAATTCCGCATGAGATAGGTTTTTGCCTAGGCAGGTGCATTTGTAAGATACTCCTATAGACAAGTTCTGTCTTCACGGGTTTTGCTTTATTAAAGGGAACTCGATATCCCTTTAATTTTTTGTTTACCGATCGGTACACAAAAAAATTATTTTGTAATAATAACATCTATTATATTTTTAGGTTCATGTTTGAATAAAGTCATAATCATCTTTAATAAAGAGCTACGCGTTGCTGACGACTGGCTTTTTCGCCGAGATTAATCGTTGCCACAGATTCATCTCGGAAAATGAAACATTTGAAGTTACTGAAAAAAAAATAATAGCTCGAAAAGTATTTGTCAGAAAAATGTTAGTCCAACTGCGTTAGAAAGGTAAAAATTGTATTTTTCTTGATATAAATTTCAAATCTGATGATTATGCCGTTTTTCAAATATGAATTTCAAAAATTCCCAAATGTCACAATGGAGTACCCTAGCGAACCATCACGCGTAAAAGGATAACGAATAACGGCAATGTGCCCTGACGTGTATACTGGCTATAGCACAAGTCACAAATTACGGTAGCCTTATTATTCTGTTAAAATATAAAAGAGAATTAGGATGTCACGAGTGCATGATTATTTAATTCTCGACCCATACTCGATGCGCCCTTTCTTTTTAGTTGTGAATAATATAGGTTCATTCACGTATGACCTCCTATTTAAAACGAATATAGGGTTAATGCATGGCTTTTACAAGAGAAAGTGATATCATGAAGGGCTTTTCACGAATTTACATTTCTTTTTCAATTTTTTTTTTTTTTTTTTTTTTTTTTTTTTTTTACAAGAATCAAGACTATATTTATTTAGGCTTAGGAAACATTTTTTTTTAAAATACTGGTATAAAAGCAAAATTTCTCAAGGCTTTCAATATATTAAACAAGTCGGAAATTGCTCGTCAAACGTGGCAAATGAGGTGCGTTCGTACTATAACTAGTTTTATAATTATTTTTTGTACCCCATATTGTACTGAATGTATATATATTTTAACTTCATAAGTGCATAGTCTATAACATCATTAAAATGCACTTGCAATAATTTTTTCCCATTCCCTGTAATGTAACGGACAACTTTTGACTGTCCCTGTAATTAAAATATACATCCAATTTTCATAAAATTTGAAATGGCACGACAAAATTTTGCAACAATTATATATTTAAATTTTCAGACCATTCGGAAGGCTGTAACATCATTAAAACGCACTTGCAATATTTTTTTTTCCCATTGGCCGTAATGTAACGGAAAACTTTTGACTGTCCCTGTCATTAAACTATATATCTAATTTTCCTAAAATTTCAAATGGCTCGACAAAATTTTGAAACAATTATATATTTAAAATTTCAGACAATTCGAAAGGCTGTAACATCATTAAAATGCTTTTGCAATAATTTTTCCCATTGTCCGTAATGTAAAGAAAAACTTTTGACTGTCCCTGTAATTAAACTATGCATCCGATTTTCATAAAATTTGAAATGGCTCGACAAAATTTTGCAAAAATCATACATTAAAAATTTCAGACCATTCGGCTGGGTAGTTTTTGCTCTGTTATATGCGGACAGACAGACAGACGGACGGACTGAACGACGACTATAGGCGCTACGTATTTATATAATTACGGACGCACCTAAAAAGAGAGATTCATAGTCCGTACGGTGTTTAATTTTGAAATTGATTTTTCTAATCAAACATGCTTAAAACCCCGGGCAATGCCAGGTATTTCAGCTAGTAAATCCTAAAAAGTGTTAAATTTTCATTATAGCAATAATTTTTTTTAAAGAAAATTTAGCATTTTAAAAATTCCTTCTTCTTTTTCATTTATCCTATTTGGAAATAGATTTTTTTAAATCTTTTATACAGTGTACCTTTTTCTATAAATCTAAGTATCGGATTTTTGATCAGCAGAAAAAAAATAAAGTAATAAGTGAATGTAATATGGAAAAATATTGTGTTATTAAGTTCATATAAAAAAAAAAAAGTTACCAACCTATCAGAAATCCGATACTTAGTTATATCAGACACAGAGTCTAAAGATACTTCTTTAAAAATGTCAGACAATTTCCTTAACTATTGTAGAAACCTTAGCATTTCGATTAAAATGAAACTATAAGAAATGGCGAACGGTGAAAAATGAGTTCAAACGCTGGCATTTAAAAGGACGTTGAACACGAAGGCTTAGAGTAATGAAGTCTATCCCTTTTATTATTGGATAGAATCGTTCCGAAATTGGGACAGAACGTTCTAAGAATTTGTTTTAAAACAAAAATCTGAAATTCAAGGTACTGAGTCCCCTTGAGAGGGACGTTTAAAAAAATTCTTTTAGAGATTTGAAATTTTGTGCAAATATAAATTTCGCCATAAGTATATAGAACACCTTAAGGCTGTTCTTAACTGCTCTGCTCAACGAGCGCAAAACGTTCTGACACATTTACAAATTCATTTTTTAACGGAAAGGTATTAAATTGGAAAGCTTGGGCATGCAAGCGATTTGGAATTGAACTGTTTTTTCCATTTTTGGATCAATCCATTATCCATTGAGTTATAAGCAATTTCGATCACTTGACAAACCCGTTTTTCGTCCGCTTTTGAGTGATTTTTCTACTTTCGCGCGGAAATTCGGTTCAAAACGCCCATTTTGACACTATTTTCTGAAAGATCTATTGGGTTTGCAAAAAATATGGAGAAAACAGCTCGATGACACAGTTTCTGAACAACAACACCAGCTAGTTTCATGCATTTTCGAACAAAAATAAATTAAAACTTATGTCAGGAAGTTGCTTTTTTGATTTGAGAACAGCCTTAAAAGAAATTTCCAATCTTATTATAATTTTAAGATCTTTTAAAATTTTAAAACGAAATTTTGAAATGCTCCTTGCGTTTTAATTTTTCAGATATTTTCTCGATTTTGGATTTTAATCGCGTAAAACTCTATTACAAACAAATCTGTGTATCGATTTTTTAATCGCTTCAATAGTTCATTTTTTAGAGATATTTTTCAGAATTCCATATCGATTTTCATCGATACTCATCCTTATAAGAAATTAAAAATCAAATTTAACTGTCTTAATGAAATCGAATTTTAAAATGCATACGCAGTTTCTTTTTAAGCAATATCAGGATTCTTCCCTATCCGTTTCACGAATTTTGATCAAAAACTAAGTCGCAAGGAGCATTTCAAAATTTAAAAAAATCTGAATCATCAGTAATGAGAAAAACAGATTTAAATTATATTAAAAGGCCAAAATATTGTTTGTCAACAAAATTAAAACACTTGTAACGTTGCGTAAAATAACCGCATAGGACACTCACGGTATGCGGTTTTCCACGAATGATGTAGTAAAAATTAAAGAATATTAATACACGCAGAAAGAAATATCGATTTTGGGGTCGATTTTTGCTCAAATAAAGGTCCACTGTCCCCTTAAGGCTCCTGTCCCTACCGGCGAAGACACTCACGAGCTAATGTTAATCCTATGGGGAGGGATTTATCTAAAATCTCGCTTGCATTTCGACATTTTTAAATATTTTTTTTTTTGCATTGGATCAGCCGAGGTCCGCCTCTACATCGCACCTTTTTTTCCCTTTTTCGATTTGGGTCGCAGATATTTTTTATAAAGTTACTTTCACTTTTAAAACCGGTTCTGAGCATGAAAATGTCATACTATAATATATCTGCAACCCAAATCGAAAAAGTAAAAAAGGTGCGATGTAGAGGCGGACCTCGGCTGATCCAATGCAAAAAAAAAAAAAAAAAAAAATTATTTAAAAATGTCGAAATGCCAACACGATATTAGATAAATCCCTCCCCATAGGATTAGCATTAGCTGGTGAGTGCCTGTAGACTCACGACTAGCAGGGTACTAAAAGAATGGACTGCATCCTGAAAAAGTGGCGTCCCGTTCAGTAACTACGCGGGACAAGACCCTGAAAATCGGGACACGTTGCCATCCTTCCCATGGGTCGGTCGTCGAGAGATGGGCTGAAATGTGTGTGTCTCTCTTTGATTTAAAGAGTGTTTTTATCTGTTCTCCGGCATCCCTCTGTCTCGATTCTTTTCCCGAAAGCAGATAGTGTGCGTGTAAGGCGAGACTCCTCTCTCATCTTCAAGGGCCCGCATTCACAACACACACAAGTGCAGCGCTCTTCTCTTTATTTTCTTTTTTCGCTCTCGCTTCCTTTTACGCAAAACAGATTCAACCCGAACAAAAAAGCATCTTCAATGAAGGAGTCATTAGGACGAGAGAGGAGAAGAAAAAAAAAACACTTTAATGAAGTAATTTTTTTTTTAAATGAAAGCGGTCGACCGCGTTCCCATCGAAGAGAACGGGCGCGGGTGTTCTTCCCAATACGTTGCACAGTGGACGACACGGGCCAAAATTTAAACTAGTATGTTGTGGCCATCACAAAACTTTCTTCTCTATAAATAAACGTCCATTAAATCCTTTAAATAGTACAAGAAATGACATCCATTCAGCACCCATTCCTATCAAAGTGTATCTGAATATGAAGTTCGATAAAAATTCGTGCCTTAGTTCTTGAGATAGAGCTATAGCGGAAATTCTATAGCTGTGAAGCTATAGCGGAAAAATGTAGCGTAGCAGCGCCACCTGTTGTGTGATTTACACCAATACATAAGTAGCAATAATTGATATCCAGGTAGACATGGATCTGAAGTTCGTTGAAAATTCAAGCATTCGTTCTTGAGATAGAGCTAATGCGGAAATCACAAAAACTAGAGAAACTCCAATGGATAAGAGAAGCGACATGATGGCAATAAATTCTGATTGGTCCAAAGCTGTTTTCAACCGCCGCGGGCGATCGACTGCAGCGCTTCCATAGACATTACACAGGACGAAAATAGAGAGTTTTTAAATTTATGTAATTCATAATATTTTGACGCTTGTTTAGATTTTTAACACCAATTTTCAGGATCAGAAATGTTTATATTATGGATATAAGCACAATTTTGTCTAAGAATTTCGCAATTTTCTTGAACAAATATTTTTTTCCTTCCTTAAGTTTCGTTTTCATTCTGTCAGCACCAGCATTATTCTTTCTTTTTCTGGTTATATTTTAAGATATATATGTATAATTCGGATTATTTTTATTTCTATGACTGAAATGTATATATATCCTTGCTTTGTTTCAGTGTAATCGAATCACAAGTATTTTTTTTTCCTATTTTCTGTCCTCAGTAATGAAAATAGGTGTTGGCGAAGAATGAAAAATCGCCAAGCGCGAAATCCTCCTATGAACTTATCTTGGGAGTAATAGAGTCGTTTCGTAAACTTCACGTAGATGATTTGGGGTAATGGTTAAAGTACATGTCTGGTAAGCTAGAGGTAGCGGGTTCGATCCTCTTGGCTTCCACTTTTAAAATTTTGTTTCTTTATTGATTTGTTACCAGTTACTCTGATTTTTTTTAATCGATTCTTGTCAATAAAACTAAATTTATTTATATATTTATTTTTGATAATTTATTATCAGTTAATAAAATATTATAACTTTTTAAATCGGTTCTTCTTAATAAAGCTAAGTTTTTGTATTTAATATCACCCAAGGGCTATATTTTAATAATTAAAACAAACATATATTTTAATGCAATAACATCGAATAAAATTACAATTTAAAATATGTTTATGTCGTAATTTTAATAACATAAAAATATCTAATCACTAGAAGTAACATAATATAGTATTCATTTTTATTAAATTAAGAATAATGCTTCATACATCAAATACGCATATAAATTCAAAACAATTTTGGGAGGATGGGTACGTATGTATTAAGTTGGAATTTTAATATATATATATATATATATATATGATAGGGGAGGGATGTCAAAGGAGATTAAAGGTGGAAATTTTCTGAAGTGTTAATTTAGATCATTTGTTGTTCTTCTTATCTTACTGCACAATACCAAATAGAGAAAGAAAAGGGAGTTAAAAAAATTTAAACGAAGTTGCGCTCTCCATTCGACAAATAAATCTGTGTTATCAGTCATCATTGTGGAGCGATCGATTATAATTAAAAATGTAATATATTTATAGGAAAACTAAAAACGATATTCGATTCTAAAGAACTGGAATATAAAATTTCATGCATGACTACCTGCAAATTTCATGCATTTTAAGACACACCATGAGATCCTGAATGTGTGACTTCGTGAAATATGTTTATTTATATAATTATTTATTAATTTCATAGGCATCCTTAAAATAAATTGTGTATGGAGATAACCAATATACATTTTAGAGGGGGATTATACTTTTTTTTTTTCATTTTGTTTCCTATGCATTTCAGGAGTGTAAGAAATAAATTAAGTTTTTATGTAATGTCGGTTGAAGTATATATTTATGAGCAATATGTATATGCAAATATATGTATGAGCTAAGTTCTAAGCCTTAACCACAACATCCCCCCCTCCCTCCCAAGAAAAAATATAAATATTTATGGCCGTTTAAATTCCCATAGTTTTAATAATTAACACTAAGAAACTCCTGAAAATATAGAAATAATTTTTTTTTTTTTAATATATTGTAAAATAATATTAAAATGCATAAATATATGAATACATTTTATCTAAGTGCAAGGCATATTAAACCATTGGACTGAATTTCCGGATGCGACACCGCAGAAAAGGGAAACGTTGCCTTCTGAGACAGCAATAATCTATAATTCAAGATGTAATTCGCTTATAAGGAAAATTTAAAAAAAACTGTTACATTGAAAATCCTTTTAATAATCGTACATGAAGAATCGTGCTTTTATGTTTAAAAATGATTCAGAAAGTTTCGCGTTGTTCAATGATGGAATTCTTCTTTGGAGAATCGCCTTAAGGCTGTTCTTAACTGCTCTGCTCAACAAGCGCAAAACGTTTTGACACATTTACAAATTCATTTTTTAATGGAAAGGTATAAAATTGCAAAGCCTGGCCATGGAAGCAATTTGGAATCGAGCTGTTTTTTCCATTTTTTGATCAATCAATTACCTATTGAGTTATAAGCAATTTCGATCACGTGACAAACACTTTTTTCGACCTTTTTGAGTGCTCTTTCTTCCTTCGCGTGGAAATTCGGTTCAAAACACCCACTTTGACATTATTTTCTGAAAGATCTATTGCGTTTGCAAAAAAAAATGAAAAAAAAAAACAACTCAATTACATAGTTTCTGAACTACAACTTCAACTAGTTTCATGTATTTTCGAACAAAAATAAATTAAAACTTATGTCAGAAAGTTGCCCTTTTGGATTTGAGAACACCCTTAAGTAAATTAAGGACGGAGACAACCAATGTAAATAGAATACAAGTATTTTTTTTTTTAAGTATTTCACAATTTTTTTTTTCTTTTTTCCTCAGGAATTTTGAAGGTTGTTTTCAAATTCAAACTAATTACTTTCTACCATATTCACGAGGTTTTTTTTTTATCCGCAAATGTATACGAATTTGCAAATATTCTTTTCCAGTTGTGAGAAATCGAATAGTTTTTCCCGTTTTCAATAAATAGAAAAATCTTCTCCTAAAATGGCAATAAGAATTGCACATTCTGTCAATTTGTAAGGCACTACAGTCATGAAAAGTTCGTCATAGTCGACTAATTTATTGTAATTGAAGGTGTGTCAAATTTTTAGAAAAATGGAAAACGCAGTGCCATTGTTTGGCGAAAGAGATCGGCATTTTTGGGAAAGCACAATACCAAAAAAAAAAAAAAAAAAAAAAAAAAAAAAAAAAGAGACCACCTTTAATACATTGTTAAATGGCATATGTTCATAGTTTTTTTTTTATATTTTGAACAATATGTAGGAGATATGTTCTAAATTTGAATATTCATAAAAATATCCATTTTAGTTGAAGGATGCTAAATTTATAAAGTTTTAAAAATAAACGCTAAAATTTCGTTATCAAAATCCCGAAGTTCGAGGAATATTAAAAAATGTTACTGATTATTAATGCGATTATGAATTCTGTTTTTGTAAGGTCACTTAGTGATCCTATTTCTTTTAATATATGTTTGTTTAATACAAATTATAGGGATGGAGACAATTAAATGGAGGTATTAAATTTTTGAGTGCTTTTAAAATATATGCTATATATAAAAATGTAAAAAATAATTGTTTTAAAAAATGCTTGGGGTTAACATTTATATTTTGTATTTTTCGGCCCAAATAGATTCACAGACACGCAAAAGTTAACATAGATGGTTGTTAAATTCAAAAGGTTTAGAAAATTAACGATAAATCATACGCCCCCCCCCCCCCCTTCCCGCAAGCGAAGAAATGCTAGAAAAATTTTATTGATTAAAAATTTGCATAAGAGCATGGATAGTTTTTTATTCCTTTAAAAATGTATTGTAAAATAGTACTGAAATGTGTAATTTCAGTTATTCAATTCGATGAGTTGAGTGATTTGATTTACCATATTTTTATAAAAAGTCTAATGAGAAAGTCAATAAATAAATATCTATTGTTAGATTCTAAATAATCAATTTAAAATCAATATTAAATGTGTTTATGAATAGAGAAATTTCCCTTAGAGCAACTTTTATTATAATATGCACAAAAACAGAAATAAACCCACAATTTGCAATATTTTGATTCGTTCTAAAATATGAGGAAAATTATTTTTTTTACTCTGTTCCATTTCGCAAGAACGCGCATTAAAATAATAATAATAATAATAATAATAAAAGTAACCAAAGCGCGAGAATGCGCCAAGCGTGGAAGATGAGCTTTGCATGATTTTTTCTTCCAAGGGACACTTTTCTTCCACAGAGCATGCGCACTTGCGCTCATGACATTTCTCTTACAAGTTGGAGTTTCTCTAACAAAAACAGCATAGCAGCGCCACCTATTGAGCAATTTACACGAAACTGTATAAAATGTCAATTCATGTCAAGGACTCACTGATTCTAAAGTTTGATAAAAATTCGTGCATTAGCTCTTGAGAATAGTGGAAATTCTGAAAAATACAGCATAGCAGCGCCACCTGTTGAGCGATTTACACCAAAATGTATCAAACGTCCATTCCTGTCAAGGACTCACTGAATCCGAAGTTGGATAAAAATCTGTTCATGAGTTCTGGAGATTGAGTTATTGTAGAAATCGTGAAAAGGGTGCATAGCAGCGCCACCTGTTGACACCCAAAACGAATCAGCACCCATTTATATCAGGTACTGACTGAATATACATTTTTATTAAATTCCGTGCATTCGTTCTTGAGATAGAGTGCCCACCAAATGTGTGTCACATACAGACAGACATTTTATAAAAACATGTTTTTCGGAATCTCTGACCCCTAAAACGTGTCAATATGTCGAAAACCGAAAGTCGAAAATTTTCACGAATCCAATACTTTCTTCTTATAAAGGTAGAAGAAAGTAAAAAGCAGTACGATCTCCCTGTTAACAGGTTGTTTTCGTCTTTGATTCAATCAGGTCCGTGAAGCATTTGAAAATAAGCTAATATAATATAAATTAAGTAAACGGGGTCTTTGTCTCTCGGTATTTTTAGGTCCGTTCCGAATTATATAAATACACTAGGGGGCTCGGCTCCCTACGAGCTACGCTCACCAACCCCCCGTTCAGACACTGCAGTCTCTAAAAGCACGCTAATTTGATCGGCTTTAAAAAGATTTTGGAAGATTGAATTATAATTAAAAAAAACAAAGGCGATCTCCCTATAAACGGGTTTCTATTCATTTCTCTTTGATTGGGGAATTTTACGGAAAAATCAGCTGCTGTTAAAAGAAACAATGGCATTTTAAAATCATCTAATATAAAATGAATTAAGTAAACAGAGTCTTTGTCTCCCGGTATTTTTTAACAAAGCGAAAAGAAAGTCCTTTTAAATAAGACATTTTAAATATATCGTTTTTAATCTGACGTAATTTTCATCAAACTTTGCTTTCCCTTTTTAATATTCACGTGACAATACTTTTATTAGAAATGAAATATTATTTACGCTGTCCAAAAAAAAAAAAAAAAAAAAAAAAAATAGTTGAAAAGTTATCTCAAAATATCAAGTAAATGTCTCGAGCTATTTTTAAATTTAAACTGCTTTGCAATATTGTTTTTTGTTCATTTTACGTAATAAGTGTAATGTGACGTAAATGTGATGTAATTTCTCCTATTTAAGACTTCTAACGCATGTTAATGAATTTATTATTTTACAATATCCTTTCTCTGTTAAAATTCACCTGTAATCATAGATGAAGTAATTTTCAATAAGTACCTGCTTTTTATATGTAATTATTTAATTCTAATTTGAAAGTTTTTTTTTTCTGTTTATAATAGTCACGTGTAAATAAATTTTTAATTTGAAGCAAACATTATTGTTTCCGTTGGTTATACTGTTGGCAACAGGCTAAATTACTACAATTTTCTGAAATAAGTAAAAAATATCTCTCGAAATGCTGAAAATTTGAATTTAAAATAGAAATGAAACCTCGAAAAATGAGTCAAATTAAAAAAATAAATTAATTCTGCACACCGGGAAATTATAACGTATAAAATGATCTAAAAATTATTAAATTCCGATGTATAGTTTTTGCTCCTATAAAACTTTTTTAGTGGAATGATTTTGTCCAACTTTAGTATTAAATATCTCTTAAAATAATTCTTCGATTTGAAAACTGTTTGCATCAGCGTGTTTATCAAACATTTCTGTATAATACTACCAATTTTCATATTTTTGTATGCATTATTTTTCTTAATATTAACGAAGAAAGACCTCCGGTCACAAAAAATTCAAAACCGGCGGCGGCGGTGACAGCGGTAGTTACTTTTTTTTAGAATAGAGAGATACCAGCTATAGTCGTAGTTCAGTCCGTCCGTCCGTCCGTATATAACAGAGCAAATACTACCCAACCGAAGGGTCTGAAATTTTAAACATAGAGTGGTTGCAAAATTGTGTCGACTCATTTCAAATTTTAGGGAAATCGGATGTATAGTTTAATGACAGGAACAGTCAAAAGTTTTCTGTTACATTACGGGGAATGGGAAAAAAATGATTGCAAGTGCATTTTAATGATGTTACAGACTATGCTCTTATAAAGTGCAAAAAAATATACATTCAGTACAATAGGGTGTGAAAAAATAGTTATAAAACTAGTTATAGTACGAACGCACTTCATTTGCCACGTTTGACGAGCAGTTTCCAACTTGTTTAACAACGGTATAAGAAAGTTCTTCTAAATGAGACATTTTAAATGAATCGTTTTAAATCTGACGTTATTTTCGCCCACGTTTTCTTTCTGTTTTTAATATTCATGTAAAAATACTTTTGCTATTAGAAAGGAAATATTATTATTATTTGCGCTGTCTTAGAATCCACAACAATGGTTGAAAAGATCTGAAAATATGAAATAAATCTCTCGCGCAAATATATTTTTAAATTTAAACTGTTTTGCAATATTATTGGGTCTTTTCTTCTATTTAATGCTTTTAACGCACACTAATGAATTTATTATTTTAAAGTTTCTTTTTAATATATACGCGAAAGTAATTTTGCTTTTAGAAATGAAAATATTTTTATGTACGCTACCTTAGAATTGGCAACAATAGTTTAAAAGATTATCTAGAAATGTGAAATGTCTCGTAGCAATATATTTTTTAATTTAAACTGTTTGGTACTACTACTGTTTGACCATTTTAAATGGACGTCATTTCCAAATTCTTCGCAAATTGAATCCTCATAAAATAAAGTGATCCGTCAGAAAATAATAGCTTTTAGAATCTTCCTACCTGTGTCTTGATTGGAATTGAGAGTGCTTATCGGTGTCTTCAGAAAAAAAAAATGCGCAGGGCTTAAAGGGTTTAAAAGAAAACCTGAGTTATGTGTAATCGATCTCCGATAATCGGATCGAACTTAATCGATAGAATGCGACTCCCGATAGAGCGCTTCTCTGATTTGATCTTCTGCTTCACAATTTTGTTCACAAATGTGTTTCACTACCGATTGAAATACATCAATTTGAAAATGACGAAAAAGAAAATATCAAATAATCCCGATAGTTTTTCCCTGTTCTTCCCCTTTTTTCCACAAAAATGGAGTAATTGAGTTGCCATCAGTAATGAAATGGAAACAAAATTAGAAAAAAAAATATAATATCGCGAAAACGAATTCAAATTTTAAAATTATAACACCAGTTTTGAATCCTGCGGATAAATACAAATAATTGGTGTTAATTTCATCGCAAACCTTTCATGTTTTAAGAGAAATAGCTGTGAAACTTAATCAGTAGTTTCATAAAATCGTTTCATTAGGATTTATATATATATAGGGTAGATATCAATGCAAACAAAAGAAAAGAATTCCAAAAATCAAAATAATTTCTAGACATTGATTACGATATGATTAGGGAGAACGTCTAAAATTACCAAAAAAGTTGATAACGTTATATATGCACGGGCACTTCATAATATTTTTTTGTGTTATGAAACCCTTCACACATTTTTTTTTTCTTTATTAACACAGGACCACACAAGTTTTTCATACTAAAAATGGACTCTTCACAAGTTTAATCATCATAAAATAAAAGGATCAGTCAGAACCTGTCTCTTTATAGGAATGGAGAAGGCTTGAGCTTCAGAGTAAGTACCCCTCCTTGATCGGTGTCTTCAGTAAAAAAAAAAACGCGGTAGGGCTTAAAGGGTTTAAAAGAAAACCCAAGTTCTGTGTAATCTATCTCCGATTATCGGATCGAACGTAATCGATAGAATGCGACTCTCGATAGAACGCTCCTCTGTTTTGATCTTCTGTTCGGGATGTCTATCTCCATCCCGAGATGGGAGAAGGGAATGGAGACCGGAAGACGAAGATGCTTTTTTGGAGGTTCTTCCCCTATTTTTCCTCTCCTCTCGCATGCGAATGTTGAGGACGGCTGTTCCCACGGGGGCAACCCCTTTCGATACCCCCCAGAAATGGGGAGATCTTCCGGTCGTCTCTCCAGGTACTGCAAAGCCTGTACAGTACACATGGAGAACGAAAGAAATCTTCGGTCAACGCATAAACGCTTGAAAAAAAAAACACTGATTTAAAGAGATTGCCTTTTTAAAGTCCGAATTCCGGTCGAAAAATCAGTTCTCTATTTTGGACTTCACGACTCGATGACCCACAACCAGGGTTAGAAATTAGGAACTCTAAGTAAGTCTTCAAATGACGCCTACAATTTTTTTCCCTCGGTGCCAAACTTCATTTCATGGTTACAATTTTATGTTGCATATTTTTCCATTCTCTTCGCAACCATGTTAACAATAATGTTGTTTTCATTTTTATGCATTAAGGGCAATGGGGGGAGGGGGGGTTATAGTGTTAATCACTAAAACAAAATAAAAGTTGTTTTTCTTTAAAAGTGTTAAACATGATTGAACTACAATATTTTGATTCTTGAAAAATGTTTACTTTATTCTTTTTATTAAGCTAATACGCATACAAAACAGATTATTAAGCAATTATGTGAACAGAAAGAAAATTTGTACTTTTAGATACAACTAGGGATAAGCCTAATATAAAAAAAAAATGATAAAAAATCCTGCGACTGAAAGTACATCAGAAAATTAAAAAAAAAATAGCAAATAAATGAACCTCTGGATATCAATTATGGTTTGGTATTTAAAAATATTAAAAAATCTTACATAAATGTTTTTTTTTGGGGGGGGGGGGGGGGGCGGGAGGATGTAATAAAATTTTAAAATATTCTTGATACATTATATTATTTTAGGAACATTTAAGAAAGGAGAAATGCATAATAAAAAAAAAAAAAAAACCTTGCATATATAAAAAATGAAAATGGAATTTTATCATCCAATATTTATGTTAGACAATCTTACAGCCACACTTTGAAAAACTGAAATCAAGATATTTAGTTTTTAAAATTGGTCTCCTAACTCGACCATGAGTTAATATCGGAGAAAAACTTACGCAAAAAATTAAATGAGAGCATTTGTTAAACAAAAGTTAAAGTAAAAGAAAGTTAGGTGTCAAATTTGACGATTAGGTATAATTTTGTGGTCGTGAAATGCAATAATTTAGTTGCAATTGATGAATAACCACCTCTAATTTCTAACCCTGCCCCCAACCAAAGGTAGGACTCCAAAGCCTGTACACAGGGATAACGAAAGAAATGTTCGGTCAACCCATAAACGCTGGAGAAAATCACTGATTTAACCTCGTAACGGTCGCTTAATATTTGGAAAAACCATAAAAAAATACCTATTTTTTTATTACAGAAATTGAATATTTATAAGGTTTCTATATAAAATATGCAATTAGTTTTTCGTTAAGGCAAAAAAAAAAAAAAAAAAAAAAAAAAAAAAAAAAGATGTTATAGAACAAATTCACATTTGTGGAAAAGCCATCATGCGAGAATTCTGTGTTTTAATGTTTGTTTTACACCATACAAATGAATGCGATTAAGATTTTTATTTTTCACATCTTAGATCTTTATTCTTAGATCATCATCAAACACATTTTTACAAATAAAATTTGAAATAATATAATATACATTAAATTTTGATTATTAATAATTTTTTTGAGTGTGATATAGTTCGAAACATGAAATACAAAGTCCAACGTCACAATCAGCGTCAAAAACCAAACCCAAACGTTAATATTCCAAGATTTTCACATCGAAATGACAGTTAAATTTTTCTGGTTTCAGAAGTTTTTTCCAGCAATAAATCTTCAGCCCGGAAATAGGATGGGCACGAGAAATAACGAGCGACACCTCAGCCCATGATATTGAATGGCGCGAGAATTAAGGGGTTAAAGAGGGGTTTAAGATGACCGTGGACCTTAAGTTGAGCAAAAATCGGCCCCAAAATCGAAAATTATTTTTGTGCATTTTAATTATTCTCCAGTTTGTTTTGAGCCATTTGCGAAAAACCGCATGCTGATGTGTTTAATTTCCTCAAAGTGACAAGCGTTCGAATTTTGTACAGGAACAATTTTTTGGCCCTTTAACCCTGTCGCTGCGCAACCCGAGATTTCTTCGAACAACGTAAAAGTAGCAAAATTTGTGCAACCCCAGATTTCCTCGGGAATGCATTTTTTTTTTCGTCTAATTAACCCTCCTTGATTATTCCCACCAGTTATCTTTTTATTGAAAATTTAGCCTTATTTAATCGGATCATTTTCCGGATTAAATTAGACAAAAAATTTTGTTTTGAAGACAAAAGAATAAAAATTCTTAAACGACGCTCCTCGCGAAATGGTTAAATACGCAATTTTTGAAGTTATTTTGATAAAACAATTACGCAGTGAGAGGGTTCATATACTTTAAATCTGTTTTTCTCAAAACTGATTTTTCAACCTTTTTAGATTTTTATGCGTCTTAATTTTTTATCAAAATTCAGGAAATGGATAAGGAGAAATCCAGATATTGCTTACAAAGCATGCATTTTAAAACTGGACTTCCTCAAGATAATTAAATTGGATTTTTAAACTATTAGAAAACAAAATTTTGATGAAAATCGATATGGAATAAAAAAATAAAAAAATAAAAAATTAAGTATTCTGTGGATTAAAAAATCGATACACAGATTGATTTGTAATAGAGTTTTAAGTGATTAAAATGCAAAATCGAGGAAATATCACAAAAATTCGACGCATGGAGCATTTTAACCCTTTATGTACCGATTTATGAATTCATGAAAATCTTATTTCCTAAAGCATTTTTCGTGAATTGTTTAAACTACATTAGAAGATTTACATAATCCTTTAATAAATTTTAGAAGGATTTTTGAAAGATGGACAGATTTAAAAGGATTCATTAAATGTGAATTTATAGGGATTTTGTGCACTATTTATAACCCCACTCAAATCTTTTATTTTAAATATTTTTCTTAGTATTTTGTAGAATTAGAAAATGTACAAATAGAATGTTCTTAAAATAGAAATACGAAAATATTTCCGAATTGAAAAAATTGCCCCCCCCCCCCTCTCCCCAACGCCAAGGAAGCTGAAAAGAGGCAAATGCAAAAGAAATGATCCTTTTAAAAATATTTTTGTTTTGTGTCACCCATAATGCTTTTGGAACAAGATAAAGTAACGTATCTATCACTCATTCTAAACTCTATTACTACTCATCGATGTATTAAAGGAATTTTGTAACAAGTTATGTTAATGGTACTTATAAGTACCGTCAGCAGAAAAAAGGTTAAATTTTGTTTTAAAAATTTAATTTTTTTAAAAAATCTTCAAATGATAATGAGATTGGAAATTTCATTTAAGGTAATTTATATATTGTGTGTACTGAAATGTATATTTTTACATCTCTATGATGAAAATTGAAAAAGCAAATTTTTAACGTCCGTCGAAAAATCAGTTTTCTATTTCGGACTTCATGGCTCGATGACCCCCCAGAGCAGGACTGTCCAACCTTTCAGGAAGCGCGGGTGCATCTTATTGAGTGGCAAACATTCAAGGGCGCCACTTTTACATGTATGGAAACATACAACAGTATCTCACACTAGTAGGGGGCAGGGTTGTCCATTTTGAGTCCTTTTTATTCCAGAAATTCCAAAATCATACTAGAAATTCCGAAAGAAGAATTTTTACTTTAAACAGTCATAGGACCTTTAAACATTCAAAAAATCAGTTTTCTGTTTTTATTTTATTCTGGATAGTTTAAGGGCAGTTGGAAGGTCAAAACCTAAAATATATCGAATTTTCGATTTTTTAATATTTTGAATCTACCATTCCTCCTCTTTCGACTGATATATTGCTTTTGTTTCTACGACAACCAGAAGTTGGAAATTTTTTAGTAATTCTGTTTATTATCTACTTTACTACTAGTGCGTTTATTTACTTTAAACTTGATTTTCTCAAAATATTGTTTTTTTAACTTCGATGTACCTTTAAAAAAAAAAAACTGTTATACATTATGCTTTGAAATTTTGCTTGAACATTCTACGCATATCCCTGTTTAATCTGAGGTGAATTGTTTAATCTAATAAAAAGAACTTTATTTATTAATATCTTTGAAAAAATTGCAAGTTTTTTTAAAAATTTAAATGTGGTTTCTACTTCAGATTTAAAAAAAAAATATCTAAACTTTATTTAATTATAAATTTGACTTCAGATTATTATGAATTGTTTATTTTATGCATAAAATTTTTTTCAAGTCCATATCTTATGAGAAAAGGTACATTAATTTAACATGGCAGGTATAGGGATTCCGACTACTCTTAAAATTTCTCAACAATATGCAAAAAAACCCATTCAAAAATCTACAGTATTTATTGAGTTATAATCTTTTATAGACGGCGAGTATAATGGAAGGTCCTTAGAAACTTTCAAACGCTTTTTCTCAGATGAGTCAATTTCAGTTTTCGCGCACTGTTACTTTCAAACTATGTAAGCTACAGCTTAAAAAAATTAACCAAATAGGGGATTCGTTATAGCCTACAGGTTAAAACCAAAATAATTTACATATTTTGTTTATTTAATTTTTTGCACTTGAAAAACTTGAAAAAAAGAATTTGAATTTTTTAATTATTTTTTTTTATTATTATTAAAATTAAATTTTAAACAAAACGTTTTGTGTATATTTTGGTTTCCATTTAGAAGAAGGTGTGTTGCGATTCCATTTTGTTCAAAAATTGTTTTCTACATGCCTCATTTAGAGTTTTATCATGCGCGCAGCACTGAATGATTTTAATTCACGCTCAGTGAGATAAATTTTTTTAATTTGAAATTTACTTATTAATTTTGTCTATACAGCATTTATTTTTCTGGATAATATAGTTCAGAATATGTACTTTAGACCAGTGTTTCATAACCTTTTTTGGGCCGCGGACTTCCTAAGCATCTTTAAAATCGTGATTCCCCACCACCTTTCCTCTGTAACATACAATTTTTATTATACAACAAGTAAAAATTAAATTTAAAAAATCAAAAAACCAGACTGCGTAAAAAGCGAACTCATTAATTATTTCTCATCTATGTGAAACTATTTTTTATATTACTTACCTATTTCTTTTTTATTTACTTGTATGGATGACTTTGAAGTTGTGTTTCATGGTTAGTTCCTATCTATAAACACTGTTTTGATGAGGCCTATAGATATCTATCAAGGTCAGAGTTGCAGTCAAGCTACAGATCCTACCTACACAACTTCCAGGTTGTGTCCTATTTAAACGGAGCTTCTGACTGTAAAATAGTCAATGAAACATCGCCTTCATATTGAAAGACCTATCCAATGATACGTCACTCAATAGGGTGCGTAAATTTTTTTGTCTCTACCGCCATTTTGGATTTTACGGCCGCCATTTTGAATTTATAAAAACAAAACCAAGCCCATAACCATCGGACGGTTAAGACGAATCGATAGAGACCTCATTCATTAAAATCCATCCAGCCGTTGGGATGTTTCGAGAGTATAAAGAAATCCACATACGCATATACGCATGAAACACTTAACCCTTCTTGGCAGTCGGGTAAAAATTAACTGTTGTTCAAACGGAAGAAGCCTAAAAGAGATAATTAAGTATGATAACTCCTTTCACATTCAAAAGGATAAAGGACAAAATGTTTGTTATAAATATGTTTTTAACATAACTCTCTGAATTTGAATGAGGTCATACATCTTCCCATTTACATCTAAAAAAATTTTTTTTGTTCTTTGGCAACATCCCTCTGACACAAAAGTGCTACATAATTCTGCATTTTTATTTTCATGAAATTTTTTGAAGACTCACATTTTGCATTACGTTTTATAAAATTTATACATTTTATAATTTATTTTTGTACTTTATTAAGAACGCCGTTTTTTAAACACAGAGATGCTATGAATAACGTAAATCACAAGCAGCATTTCCAGATTTGCAACTTTATCAAAATTTTTAAGTAGCCTACCCCCCCCCCCCCCCCCTCAAAACGTACTTATCTGGCATAGTGTGCTTTCTTTTTGCCATTGTCGTTAGCTTGCCAAAATGTAATAATCTATTTTGAAATTTAAAATAGATATTGTATGTGGTGGTGTGCTTTGTCATGTTGTTTATTGTGTATGTGGTCTGCATAAGAGCCATAAAAAGTTTACTTTTTACCCATTTCCTTCAGTGATGTTCATTTGGGGACATATTAATTTTATAAAAGTAGTACAACGTTGAGATATTTCAAACATTTTTTAGGTTAAATGTGTTCAACAAAGTCAATTTTAGATATACACTTATATAATTTCATATGTAAAAGTTCCTTCATGTGGCACATTGCACTGTGAATAGAAATACAAGTTTTAATAAATAGTAAAAAAGTGGTATGGTACACTCAAATAATATTAAAATCAGAAAAATGGTAAACATTTTTAAATATATAAAAAGGTGTCTAAACATCAAACACAAATTATACAATTATTCCAGTAACAGTTGCGTTTTGAACTTTTATATAGGAACTTTAAAAAACTTTATTTTTATCCAATTTCATTAAAAAATGATAAAAAAAACTGAAAGAATGAGTTAATAAGAAATCTGAAATTGCCCCCTGTGGGGCGTACGCCCCACGTTGGAAATCACTGCTTTAGACAGAAAAGGAAAAAAAAATCTTAATGGCACAGTATTTGTGTTTTGTTACTTTGAAAAAGGTTACAATCTCGGCCCAGCCCGAGCGAATTTCTACAAAACATTGATGTTTACGTCGATTTGGTGAAAATTTGTCTCGTACGAGGAGTTTTGACCTAAAATATTTATCTTAGCTTTTTTTTCCGAAGAGCTAAAGTACCGAAGGCTGCGATATTTATTTTTTCAATAAATCTCTATTTCTTGTATGTAAATGTTTCAGTTATCATTAATATTGTTAATCCATATTGAAGTGTTAAAAATCTGAAAAATACTATACAGTAAAATCTTCTAAGACGGAATTGCATAGAAAAGAAAACAAATGCGTTATAGGCAAGTTCCCTTCTGAGCAAGTGTAAATGTATTATATATTCTTTTCTTACCTATTAGTATATTCCTTTTGCATGGATCAACGCGTTTTTCAGTTTAAAACAGTTTTCCGTCATAGGCAAGTTCTTTTTCACACGGTTTACTCTATTTTAATTTAGTTATATTTTAATAAGCGTAGAAATCTACTATTCTTTAAAAAGAATAAATTTTAATGTTTAATTGTAGAATAATGGCTATTTAAAAATGTATGCATTTTTTTCTTTTCAAAAATTTTTGGTTCAGGCCTTATTTTACTGACTTTTGAACGAACCAAGCCACGCCGAAACAATGATTTTCATACGAGCTGGGTCAAAACTAGGACTGAAAATTTTGGACCATGAAGGCTAGAAATGAAACCAGTCCCAGCTCTGTACAGAAAAAATGAGTTAGGCCTGGCCCGGCTTTTCAGAAAAAAAGTAAGGTCCGAACCCGGCCCGACCCGTAAAGAGTAGAAATCTCTGGTCCATGCTCCCCTTAAGGGGGATGGTCATTATTATCTTGAAAAAGAAATCGGGTAATACATTTGAAAACCAGATGACCCTTTAACAGGGCTGGTCACTCAGCTTCGGAATTCTCCTCGTCATGTTAAGTCATGTTAAGACTTTAGATGCATTCGTCAGTTTAAACTATCTTCTCGGGAAATTCATATTTTTAACATCTTTTTTCTGTGTACTCTTCTAAAGGGATGCCTCTTTTTTTTAGTTTTTAAACTATTTCTAAAATCCAGGCTGAATTTAATATTTTATGTCTTAAAAGCGGGGGGATTGTGAGTCAGATTTGAACACTTCCTATAAAATTAAGTATTATACTTTAGAAATACTTTGAGAACTCAGAAAAAAAAGAGACCTCTTTTAGGAAGTGTGCACAAAAAAGAGAAGTTCAAAATATGAATTTACCGAGGAGATATTTTAAATAGACGAATACATCCAATGTCCATAGCCAATCGCGCCCGTCGGCCTAATCGTTCGGAGTTTTCGTGGCTTTCTTCGAACCGTGGTTTTCCATGCGTTAATACGGATTAGGTTCCCTTAGAAAGACCTCCACGGAAGGCACTCCTCCTAGGGCCTATATCCCTCGTGTAGATAATTGGCCGTCAACAATCAACCCAACCCAATGTCCATAGACTTTACATGAGGGAGGAGAAATCGGAAGCTGAGTGACCAGCCCCCTTAAAAACTTTGGAATCACTGCTTTGAGGCGAATATTGCTTGAGATCATTATGAGTTGCCTCCACACGGTTTCCATCAAGCACTTTTTTCACCCCAAGAAAGATGAAAAATAAAAATAAAATAAAAATCTGAAAGCTTTCGTATTGAATACTTCCTTGAAAACAACACCACTTCTTGATGAAAGGGGGAGGAGGGGGGAACTCTCGAATTTTTTCGCGCGTAAAAAGTGCCAAACGCACGTCTACGCGGAGTGGAAAGCCTCGATACCAGAGATGAAATACACATCAAAAGAGGTGGGGGGGGGGGAGAAGAAACGCAGAAAACCATCTGTGTGAATGTTTTTCAGAATGGAAAAGGACGGCGAAAGGGGGAGTAGGGGGGTTGCGTGCAGTCGAAAGCAGATGGGTTTGCGACGACGTTGTTCGTTTAAAACAAGCGGAGGCCTCTCAACGCGTTTTTCTCTGTATAATATGAAGGAGGCAGTTTTCATGTGTCGAACGTTATGTCTATTGTGCTTTCAATAAAACACATTTGACTTTTTTATGAAACGCTTCCTCGCGTTTAAATATCTCTCTCTCTCTCTCTCTCTCTTTTTTTTTTTTCGTTTTACATGGAATATTTGAAAATTCCTTGTATCCTGTATCGAAAAGTTTCCGGAATGTTAAACAAAAGTTTCAACGCTTTAAGGGGGTTCGGGACACAATTTAAAATAATTTTTATTTATTAAGTTCAAATTTTGAATTTTTTTTTTTTTTTTTTTTTTTTTTTTTTGTAATGGTTAACCATGTTATTTGTAAAAAAAAATCACATGATAAAACTTCTCATATATTTTTAAAAAATTTTTAAATTTTAAAATTCATTAAAAAATGGGGTCATTTAAAATCGTTATAACTCGAAATATTAATTGTAACATTTCATTTTTTTTCATTTAAATAAACAGAAATATGTAAGTTTTAATTTAGATTCAGCATTTAAAAAAATATTAATTAAAAAAATAAATTAAAAATATTTAAAGTAAAAATTAAAAAAAAAATGGTGTAACTTTTATTTTAAAAATCATATTTTCAAAAGCGATTTTTTTTTTAATTTGCTGAATCAAAATTAAAGTAAAGCAATTAAAAAAGACATGTCCCAAGTTTGAACCATTTACCTTTAACGGTTCTTGACTTATAGCGATTTAAATACGAGAAATGGTGACAAAACGCATTTTCACAAGAAATCGTTTCCATGACAACCATTGCTTGAAAGCTAGATTTTAAAAACACGCCAAAACAAAAAATTTAATATATCCTGTTCTAATTAAGATAGAAACATGCTTTAAACGTCATAAATTTTTAATACAATAAAAGATTTTGGAAAATTTGGAGATTTTTGTATCCCGGACCCCCTTAAATAAGGGTTCGTTGATTTTAAATCGGGATTTAAATCAACAGGTTTTTTAAATAGAAATAAAAAATCATTGATTTAATTCGTTATCTCAAATTTAGGTCAAGATTTTTTGTCATATATATTTTATTTTCGTAAAAATATAATGTCAATTTAAGGAGTGGGAACTCAAAATCCGTACTTTTTTAATTTTATTTAAGGTATGACCTCAGAACAAATTTTTGAATATTTGTTAAATTTTAAGTTTAAAATTACCAGTTATTATTAAAAAATGCCATGTGACATAAAAACACAAAGAAATATATATATATATATATATATATATTTAATTTAAAAAAGTAGTAAAATTTAGAATTTTATAATATTTTTATTTAGATTTTTATTTAGAACTAGCTATTTTTTTAAACTACAGTGGACTCTCTCTATCTGAACACTCTCTAATGTGAACACCTCGGTATTATGAACACATTCCGACGGTCCCGGCGAAACTCCATAGACTTAACATAAGATGAACTCTCTATATTCTGAACACTCTCTAATGTGAACACCTCGCTATTATAAACGCTAGTTTTGATCCCTATTCTACTCCGCCTCTCTGTAAACTGAACGTGTGTTTGTAATTAAAAATTCTGGGAATTGTTACAGAAGAATAAAATTTTCAATAAACTCGATTTAAAAATAAGCAGACAAAATCATTGCCAGATTTTAAGCATCTACTCGATGCTGTAATTTGTTTGAATAATTGAGATAAAATCTTCAGTTAACAAAACACATGTTATAACAAAAAAAAAAAAAAAAAAAAAAAAAAAAAAAAGAAAAGAAATTGAAAGAATATTTTTCAAACAGGTACGCCTTTACGTGCTCTACATCTAAACTAGCTAGAACATTCTTATATTTTTAATAAACAAAAAAGTCCAGATATAAAACTGTTGCCATTTCACAGAAAGTAAATCATGTTATTCAGATAAATGAAATGAACAAAACAATCAATTTTTATGCAAAGGGATACAAAAGAAATAACAATAATAATGTAAAAACAATTTCAGGAGAGTCCCCCTCTTCCGAGCCGAGATAAAAATAGAAAGATTATGCAACAGAAAGACTCCGCAGGTCAGACTCAATCTCAGTAGGTTAAGTCAACACCATGAGCAAGAAAGAGAAGGAAATTATAATCGCTTTTGAACAAATCAAATGAAAATTCCTCAAACTGTAGAATTTTCGAAAAGAAAATGAGTAACAAGAACATAAACAATTGCGTCTGAAGTTTTATTGCCAAATGAGAAGGAAGAATCTTCTTGTACTAGACCCCTGCTAAAGAATATTGCTCTTAATTTTACAGAAAAGGAGAAAATAATGGAAATCAAGGCATAAGAAGGATGGTTGACTCGCTTCAAAAATCGGCATAACATCGAATTCAAAATAATCACTGGTGAAGCTGCAGACGTAAGTATCGACACTGTGAAGGAATGGAAAGAAATCTTCAGGATATATTGAAGGATTTCGACGCGGTTAACATTTCCAATGCCAACGAAACTGGTCTTCCAAATAAAACCCTAACAGAAGCAAGCGAGAAAGGCGTGGCCTATAAAATGTCAAAAGAAAGACTTGTCGTGATGCTCAGTGCCAGTTTTCTTTGTGAGAAGCTCTTACCACTTGTGATCAGAAAAAGGGAGAAACCACGATGTTTCTAAAATGTGAAAATCGCATCATTGCCTGTGCATTATAAATCAAATTGAACAGCCATGATGACATTCTCAAATTTCTCACAGTGATTGGCGGGCAGTAACGAGATGATGATGAGAGAAAGAGAAAAATTCTTCTTTTTGTGGATAATGCCAGATCACACACAAACTTGCAGCTAAGCAACGTCAGTCTGAAGTTCCTGACCACCGAATTGTACTTCTATAATCCAACAACTGGATAAAGGAGTAATCAAGACCTTTAAAGCTCACTACCGAATCCATTTTTTGAAGGCAACCAAACCAATGAAGAAGGTGAACGTTATGGATGATGTCCATTGGATATCAACAACTTGGAATGAAGTAACTTCCTACGCATTCCAAAGCTGCTTCTACAAACCTGGATTCCAATGTGAGAATGAGCAATTCTTATAAAGGAATAATAAGCAACAGGTGTGAGTGACTTGGGGTCAATTCTCCAAATGGTCCATACTGAAATTGAACCTGGAGCTTATCTTGGAGCCGACGGAAGCCTTCCAGTTTGCGATAACAACATCGTTGAAGAGGAAGAAGATAGTGAAGAAAACGTAAAGCCAGAATAGACCGATGAAACTAGAAGTACGCTTACCTTCAAGCAATATGGGCAAGGGATTCAAGACCTGTTGAACTATGCAACTGAACATCACCCGAAGTCTTTCCACAAGGGGTTCGCATTAAATTACGGTTTAAAAAATCAAATTGCTTATTGGCACCAGTTTTTTGAAAAAGAAATATTCACCTTATTTAATGACAGGTAAAATAATACCATAGTAAATCCAATTACACTATTTTATAAAACTGGTGGGAATCAAACAATCTGAATAAAAGACGCAGCCCGCGAATATCACGGGAACGAGAATTAAGGGGTTAAACAACTGGCTAACATGTACACTGCACAAAAATGCACAATGCAAAAACAAACTAAAATTACTCAGTTTGTTAAATAATGTACCGATTTTGTTTTTAAGTAATATATTGTATATATGTATGTTTTGTAAAACTTTTTTAATTAAAAAAAGAGACGGTAGATTACAGGTTCGACTGTATTCAGTTTGAAATTGCACTAGCCGCCAAACCTAAATTCAGCTCGCCCATCTCGGTAATTGGCATTTTATACAGTCTATAAACTTAATCGTAGTAGGAGAAATGCATTTATTTCCCACTCTCCCTCTATAATGAACACCCCCCTAATCTGAACATTTTTGGTCGGTCCCATGCGTGTTCAGAATAGAGTCCACTGTATTTTAATTCAAAATGATTAAATATAAAATAAAGCTTGAAAATTCTGAAAATGATCGTCGATAGAATAAGCTCGAAATCCGTTTTTCTCAAAAGTAAGCAAAAAGAAGAGGGGTTGTATCCAAATAGAGTAGTACGCGCAATATTGTGTACGCTAACTTAACACTAATCAACAGATATTTGATACAACCCCTCATCGTTTTGCTTCTTTTGGGGAACAACGGATTTCGAGCTTATTCTATCGACGATCATTTTCAGAATTTTTAAGATATGCTTTTGAGACTTTCACAAAAGTGGCTCTATATACTTAGCTAATACATTATGCACATTATATTTTGATTGCATTCGCGCATGTGCAGTAGAAACATTTTTAGTAAACCTGCTCATTTTTCATCCAATTTTTATTATTTTTTAATTCTGATTGCAGAGTATTGTGTACAATGTTGTTTGTCATATTTTCTGAAAAGAACTTTTTTTTTTATATTAAAAACTCTGCAAATTATGAGCAAAAAACTTGGCGAAAATCAACAGGTATTTGATACAACCCCTCATCTTTTTGCTTCTTTTTGGGAACAACGGATTTCGAGCTTATTCTATCGACGATCATTTTCAGAATTTTTAAGATATGATTTTGAGACTTTCATAAAAGTGGCTCTATGTACTTAGCTAATATATTATGCACATTATAAAAAAGGGTAATTTCTTTTCCAACTCTGTTTCAGAAATATCAATTAGTGTCAAAGATTTTTATGATGAAGAAAATATTTTTATTTATTTGCTTTAAGAGTCTACGAAAAATAAGTTGGGTTTCCTGATTTAACAATTTAATTTCAATTTTGACTTTAAAAAAGGGTTTATCTTTTAAAAACGGGTTTATTTTTATTTACTTATTTTTATCCTTTCATATATATATATATATATATATATAATAAAGATGAAATCACAAATATATGAACAAATGGTAAAATTCTAAAGATGAACAAGATATGAGCATATGAAACCAATATGTAAAATGAGAAACTATGAATAACCCCAGTATCTATATTATAAAGGACAAACATATCTGTGCGTAACGCATACGTCATTTTGCGAATGGCAACAATTTGAAATTTGAAATGAAATTTTGGTTTTGCAATTTTCTCTACTGCAAAATTTTAAACTTCTAAACATCGCACATTTTACATTTTTACACCGTCGTATAAGGAAAAAAATGCTCTTTTAAATGCAATTTGTTTGAAAGCTGTATCTCAATTAATTTTTGAGATATTAATTTTTTTGCAGTTTTTAATACCATTTTTCTTATCGTGGCAACAAAAGTACCTCATTTCTATTGAAAGTCATTGAAAGTAAACGGAAAATAGTTGAAAATAGGAGATACTGTATTTTTTTGTTGCCATTTTCTCATAAAACCTGAAAAAATAGTTGAAAATAAAATATGGGCTATATCAAGAATATTGTCTGTTATTCCGTGATAATGACGTCATATGCACACTTTTCTATAGACGATGTTTAAGACTGGGTTTTAAAAGTAGATCGCTTTAGCGGATGCAAATGACGTCATTTTATAAAAAAGCGTGTATTTTAATTCTTAAACCTGAATTATGTTTTGTAGAAGTGCGTCATTTTCACAGCCCAGCTGCTTTGAAATTCTTCACAGGTAAAAGAGCTTCACTTTTGAAAATAATGTAATCGAAAGCACACACTGATAAACGCAATGTTTTCGAAAAATGTAGAGTGTGTGTATAAAAGAGAGGTGACATGCAAATAATAGCGATTTATATTACAAAAATTGATGATTCTCGCCTGGATGGATTTGCTTCGCAGAGCAAACAAATAATTCGTGGTTTAAAATAATATCGTGTTCCTGCAGTTTTTGTCGAAAATTCTCTGGAATAATAAAATTTTAATGCTATTCTTTAGGACATTCTACTATAATTTTATCAAAATAACATAATTTGCTTAATTTAATTTTTTATAATTTTATATAATCTATATATTTAAAACACAAGCGTGTTTTTTAATCATCTGCCCTGATCTTTCTGCTGAACCAATTTTACTAATATATATATTTTTAAAGCTCTTCCTTTGTAGATATGGTCGCACTATCTCTCTCCTTTTTTTAAATATCCCCACTTTTATATTTTAATTTTAAAAGCATTTTATGAAAGTTCTTCAAAATGGTGAAAATTAGATAGCTTTTATTGCTGCAGACAAGAAAGAAATAATGAGGTATTTTAAAATTTATTCATGCTATTTTCTGATAAAAATTCAAAATTTTTGATGAAAATTGTTGTATACGGTTTAGTGGCGCAAAATCCCAGTAGGAGCAGAATATTACATTAGGGGCATAATAACGGAAAGTGACATACTGCTTTTGAAAACACGCATTTTTCTTCATAAATTTTCTATAGTGATTTTCCTTCTGCATGTGTACTGATACTAAATTTCAGACACTAGGCAAAATGCTTATTTAAGTGAAAATGAAGTCATATTTAAAAGAAAACGATCATTTTCTTAGATAAAACTAAGCCTTTTAACACAAATTCGTCTAAAAACCATAAATTACGGAAATTTGTACTCTACAAAATTGAGATTAGAATCTCAAATACGTCTGTTCACATAAAAGATGTTGCTGGCGATCTTGACTTCAAGTTTTGAGTTAAAATGATTTTTAAATGATCAAACAAAATACAATTTTTTTTAATGGATGAATATGGATATGAGAAGTGCGTATGCAAATTTTGAGAAGGTGAAAATTGCTGTTTTCATTCCGGAAATCCAAGCATAAGAGCCTCAATTGATAACCACATCCTAATAACTGATCTTTATTATATTTTACTGATTACGTATCTATATTATAAAGAACAAACGTATCTGTGCGTAACGCTGACGTCATTTTGCGAATGGCAATACTTCACGATCAGATTTCGGTCTTGAAATTTTCGCTACTGCATTTTGTCAATCTTCTGACCATCATACATTTTCAATTTTTGTCGCATAGGGAAATAAATGTGCTTTCAAATGCAATTTGTTTAAAAACTGTATTCATTGACTGATGTATTATATTTTCTAAAATAATTTTTAAGCATGATTTTTTTAAAAGTTTATCTTATCACGTGCCGGTTTCAAACATAAAATAATAAACATTTTGCACATAAAGCAACAAACATTTTTCAGCATTTGCTTCTGATTATTTTTGCATAATGAAATTAATACTTCCTTTTTAAGCAAATAAAAGAATAATATTAAAAAACCCACCAAACTAACATATTTGTGAAAGACAAATTATCGAAATTAATACTTCTTTTATAAAAAAATAAAAGAATAATATTGAAAAAACACAAATCTAACATATTTGTAATCGTGCAATTTAAATTTTTAGATCACCAAATAGGATTTTTTTTTTAAAATGGAATTTGTTTGCAAAGTTCATCTCAATTTACTGATTGTCTATGGTTTTAAAAACAATTTTAAAGCATGAAATATTTTTTAATTTATCTATATCGCGCGGAGCTCGATTACGAAAGATTAATCCGTTTGCCCTTAAAACAAAATAAAGAGTTCATCATTTTCTTACGGTTAATTTCCTTTTAAAAAAACTTCCCTATGAATAAATAAATAAAATAACATAAATAAAACACAAATTTACCAGACATGTATAAGGTCTGAAATTATCAGAATATAAAAGGATGCCATAAGTAGTAAAATCTTGGCAAATAACTCTTAGCATGCGGCTTATAAGAAAATATCGCTTTTGATAAATCAAAAAATTTTATTTGATTGTGTAATTCGTATTTTCCATATGAAAAATGCTTTTTTAATGTAAGTGGCCAATCTAAAAAAATTATTGCATATAAAAAAATTGTTAGATTTCAATTAAAAAAATTGTTTTCGCTTATATTCTTTAACCCGGGAAGCCCGGGTACGATCCCCTAGTATATATAATATATATATATATATGTATTATCCGAGGCGACACTGAATTCTGAAAAACCAGAATCCTGCTTTCTATTTGTTTTAAATGGATCCTAGACATTTTGCCACTCAGGCGATTTTCTTCTGTTTCTCGATGAAGGGTATATGCTTTCGAAGTGTAGTTAAGTTGCTTTTAGAGATCGCCGAGTCAGAACGGATCTGTACCGATAGTGTGTTGTTTCTGTAACGTGTAGAGAATCGGTGTGTGCGTCGGAGCGCACCTAATTGGGACGGGTGCATTTAAGCCATTGTTTCGACTCTTCCAAGCATTCAGCGAAAAGGTTAAGCGATTCGTACACACACACAAAGTCCACTCCCGTCCCACGGCTTCCGAGACAGTCACACTAGAGAATGGGATGCAAATCACTTTCATTTTTCGTTGGATCAAGAAAGTCACTCGATTAAAGGAAAACTTACAAGGAAGGTCTCCATACTGGGCATACTCAGAATATTTTGAAAAAAAATACTAATTAAGCTACTTATGTATGTAATAAAGAATCAGTCAAATTTAGCGGCGGAATTACAGTAGAAAGTCTGTAAAAAAATAAAATACTTTCGAGTATTTGGCGCGAAAAGGCGAAAGTGTCACGCTATTGGGCGAGCAATACTTTTCCTCTCCAAAAGCAAACGATTTTAGTGCACCTGAAAATTGATTGTTCATTGATTTTTAGAATGCGTATAAATAGTATTTATGAATTTAAAGTTAAACAATGAGAGAGTTTTATAAATACATTTTTTCGCATTCCATATTTATGTTGCTTGTTATTTAATTTTATTACTTTAAAAACAATTTCATATATAAAAAATATTTTAATATATTTAAGCGTATTCCAAAATAAAGGCAAGATTCATTTATCAGTTATTCATTTCAAAGAATTCGTCGTTTGCATAGCAACAGAATTGAATCTACAGTGCTCAATTGGACTTCATTTTGAGACATTGAAACAATTTTAATTTATTTTAATTTTGTTTTAATTCATAAAATTTGATATTTAACATTCATTATAAATATATGTATGACAAAACTATAGTTAAATCAATCTAAAACTGACAAAAGTAAAGTCATTTACATTAAATTTATTTAAACAAGTTCAGTATGAAGAATTTTTATCTTAAAGATTATTCGGCATAAAAAAGTATTTTTCGAAATTTCATTTCATCGCCAACCGATGATAAATCGCCAAATAAACGAAATTTTCATTATTTTTTTACGAACGTTCTATAGTGGTTCCGCCAAAAATTTTTTTATAAACATATATATACACATGAGAAGAACACTCTGTAATTTTTTGAGATTTTTCTGAATATGCCCGTATGGAGACCTTCCTTGTTAGTTCTAATACAAAAAAGTAAAAATAATTTTTAAGGGGACGGTGGACGTTAAAAAAAAAATTTTTTTTTTCATCATAGACATACAAAATTTTGTGGAAATATACATTTCACCATAAGTCTATAAACTACTCTAAAAGAAATTTCCAATCTTATTATAATTTTAAGTTTTTTTTTTTTTTAAATCAAATTTTAAAACGAAATCTTTAAAATGCTCCAAAAAAAAAAAAAAAAAATCTGTCAAGTTACTAAAGTTTTTCTAGGAAACTGAAAATCCTAGAACTTTTTATGTAACGGCAACAACAAAAATTCATGTAACAGACACACTTTTGCGCCAAAAAAAAAAAAAATGTGTAAGGTTACTAAGAATTTTTTAGGAAACTGGGATGTCTAGAACTTTTTATGTAACTACAACCAGGGTTACAGATAAAATTTTAATAAGATTACTGTAATTTTAGCAGATTCATTTGTAAAGTTACAGATTTCTGTAGCTTTGCAAAAACTAGTTTTGTAGGTTTGAAGCTTTTTTTGTACAGTTACAGATGAAAGTTTAGTAAGCTTGTAACTTTACATCTGTAGAACTACAGATTTTTTTTACAGTGCATGCGTCATCATTTTTCCTGATTTGGTATTTTAATCACTTAAAACTCTATTACAAATCTGTGCATCGATTTTTTAATCCCTTGAATACTTAACTTTTTAGCGATTTTTTTCTGAATTCGATATGGATTTTCATCAAAATTTAGCCTTTTAATAAGGGCCTGTCCATGAATGATGTCACACTTTCTTTTAAATAATTTTGTCCCCTCCCTTTGTCACAAAGTGTCACACTTCACCATACCCCCTTGTCAAACGTCACGCTATATTACATAAACATATACTCGCAGTTCGGAAACAAAGCACTATGTTATAGATTTTATTTCAAAATTTATTTATTTTTAAATTTTAACTGTGTGTTTTAATAACATTTGTGAGCATAACAATAAAAATGATTTGTGTACTTATTTTGTATTAAGGTGTCCAACAAAAAACATAAGTAATATACAATAGTAATAAAATATTAACATGGAAGAGCAATTGAAAACAGTAGTATTTTGGAATTTGAAATGGAATTTCACGTATTTGTCTTTAAAATTTATCTTTACTTTATGAACGCAAAATTCCTTAATTTCAAAATTTAACCTGCTGATTTTTAATGCTTTTATTTTAACCAAAATGTGTGATGTCACACTTCTTCCTACCTCCTCCCACCCCTTTGTTACAAACTGTCACAATTTCACAAACTCCTTACTCCCCTTCAAGCTTGGCATCATTTGTAGACGGCACCTAATATAATAACTAATAAAAAGCTCGAAGCAGCAGCGGTCGTGGTATCGATTCAGAGCCCGGAGCCTATTCGTTCCGTTTTTCTATGTCTTTGATTTAATCAACTTTCATTTTAAATTTGTCTGGTTTCAATTTTCCGATTTTTTTTTTACTTTCTTCTATCTTTACAAGAAGAAAGTATTGGATTCGTAAAAAGTTTCGACTTCCGGTTTTTGACGGATTTACACGTTTTAGGGGTCAGAGATTCCAAAAAACATGTTTTTTACAAAATGTCTATCTGTTAGTCTGTGAGTCTATCTGTCTGTTCGTCCGTCTGTCTGTCTGTATGTGACACAAATTTTGTGGGCGTTCTATCTCAAGAACGAATGCACGGAATTTAATAAAAATTTATATTCAGTTAGTCCCTGATATAAATGGATGCTGATTAGTTTTTGGTGCAAATCGCTCAACAGGTGGCGCTGCTAGGCAGCATTTTTTCACGATTTCCACAATAGCTGTATCTCGAGAACGAATGCACGAATTTTCATCAAACTTCTGACTCAGGTATACCTTGATATCAGTTACTGCTGTTTATGTTTTGGTATAAATCTCTCAGCAGGTGGCGCTGTTGAGAGAAGATTCTTCAGAATTTCCGCTATAGTTCTATCTAAGAACTAATGCACTAATTTTCATCCAACTTCAAATTCAGATATAATTTGATATGAATGGGTGCTATATTGATGTTATTTCTTGTACTATTTAAATGATTTAATGGACGTGATTTATAGAGAAGAAATTTTTGTGATGGCCACGGACGTTTGAACGTTCCCTACCTGCGTCCCGGACAAGTTTAAAATGAAAATTGATTAAATGAAAGACATCGAAAAGCGGGAAGGGTTGGGCCCGGGTCTCTGAAGCTATCGAATGATCACAGCGGCTTCTAGAGAAATAGGAGAAAAATCAAATTTAATTATCTTAATGAAGTCGAATTTTAAAATGCATGCACAGTTTCTTTTGTAAGCAATATCAGGGTCTGTCCTGATTAATTTCATGAATTTTTATCCAATATTAAGACGCATGGAGCATTTTTAAAATCTAAAAACATTGAAACATCCGTTTTGAGGAAAAATAGACTTAAAGTATAGTAAAGAACCGAAAAATTGCTTGTGTACAAAATTCATACCGAACAGTCCTTAAGGGGGCTCGTTACTCCGTTTCCGAATTCCCTCGGTCATGTTAAGTGTATGGTCTTTGGATGCATTCGCATATTTGAAATATCTTCTCGGGAAATTCCTATTTTTAACAACTTTCTGCTGTGTCCTCTTCTTAAAGAATGTCTCTTTTTTACTTTCTTCTATTTTTACAAGAAGAAAGTATTGGTTTCATGAAAATTTTCGAATTCTAGTTTTCGAAGGATTGACACGTTTTATGGGTCAGAGATTCCAAAAACATGTTTTTACAAAATGTCTGTCCGTGTGTCTGTATGTGACACACATTTTGTGGGCGCTCTATCTCAAGAACTAATGCACGGAATTTAATAAAAATTTATATTCAGGTAGTCCCTGATATAGATTGGTGCTGATTAGTTTTTGGTGTAAATCGTCTGCAGGTGGCGCTGCAACGTAGCATTTTGCAGGATTTCCGTAAAAGCTCTATCTCAAGAACTAATGCACAGATTTTTTATAAAACTTCAGATTCCGTTAGTCCTTGACATGAATAAATGCTGTTTACGTTTTGGTGTAAATCGCCCAATAGGTGGCGCTACTATGCTGCATTTTGAAGGATTTACACTATTTTCGCAGTAGCTCTATCTCAAGAATTAATGCACACATTTTCATCAAACTTCGGATTTAGTGAGTCCTTCATATGAAATGATGCTGACTTACGTGTTGGTGTAAATCGCCCAATAGGTGCCGCTGCTGTGCTGCATTTAGAACGATTTCCTCAAAAGCCCTATCTCAAGAACTAATGCACGATTTTTCATTAAAATTCAGATTTAAGTATAACTTGATTAATATTGATGCTCATTATGTGTTGTTGCAAATCGCTCCAACAGGTGGCGCTGCTATGCTGCATTTGTCATGATTTGCGCAATACCTCTATTTTAAGAACTAATATACGAATTTTCTTCAAACTTCATATTCAGTTAGACGTTGACATAAGTTGGTGATAATGAGGTTGTAGTGTAAATAACCCAATAAGTGACGCTGCTATGCTGCATTTTGCTGGATTCACACGATTTCAGTGGCAGTCATACCTGGAGAACTCATGCACGGAATTTCATATTTTTAGAATTCTCATGATGAACACAGATTGCCATTTAACTTGGCACATTGGATAGTGAATTTTGAAGTATTGACATGTATGAGATAGAAGAAAGTTTTGTGATGGCCACAACATACTAGTTTTCTTAGTTTTCAATTTATTTCTAAAATCGATGCTGAATTGAATACTTTATGTGTTCAAAGCGTGTGAACGGCGAATCAGATTTTAACATCTCCTATAAAATTAAGTATTATACTTTAGAAATAGTTTGAGAACTCAGAAAAAAAGAGACCTCTTTTGGGAAGTGTACACTAAAAATATTCATTTCCTGGGGAGATATTTTAAATAGAGGAATGCATCCAATGCCCATAGGCTTTATATGAGTGAGGGGAAATCGGAGGCTGAGTGACTAGCCCCCTTAACCTCTATCCATGGCATGGAAATCCGAGTCTCTATTGAAGTGAGCGAGGGCATGGACAAGACGGAATTCATAAATACTTATCAACTCTGTTGGAAAGCGTTTAAAACAGGTTGAGTTCAATAACAAACGTGTACTTGATTACAAAAATATTTCTCTTTCATTACGTTTCCTCGTACCCTTTTACAACCCTTTTTTGCCCATTATTAGGTGCGTTTGTAATTAATACAGTCGAACCTCTATTTAACGAAGTCGCTAAATCCCGGAAAAAAGTTCGTTATATGGAAAATTCGTTAAATAGAGATTCACCTTTTAAAATAAACTACATAAAACAGATTTTAAATTCATAAACATTAAAAATTTTTACAAAAAGTAATTAATCACATTTTTTTAAATAAATTATATCGATTTGTTTTATTTATCTTACCCACCAATATCCATCATCCATTCATTTTTTCTATGTGTTTAAATCTTTGAAATCTGCAAGGAAATCAAAACATTGTCCGGGAATACACTGTATTTTCTGTTTAAAGTAAATAGTTTTACATTAAAATTAACGAATTTTAATGACATTATCGTATTTATTATTATTATAACAAATAATTTTAACCATACATTAACATATGCGTCCTTAAATTTAATTTCTGAAAACTCTGTTAATTTTGCCTGAGTTTTTTTATTTAAAAAGGTGCTTTCTCTCATAATACGTCTCGCATCTTTGCAATGCACCAAAAACCCCTTAGTGCGTATTTTCTTCTAACTATAATTCGCGTCGTATTGTTTCAAATGATTTTAGCATTTCATCATACGAAGTTTTGTTAATTCCTGCATCATGACCATTTCCATCCCCATCCTATTCGTCTTCATCGCAATTCATTGCTGTATTGTTTTTATTTTTCACACTGTCGAAAATATCCAATTCGGATAGTGTTTCCGAGGTCTCAATTTCAGAATTAAGTGAAATACAATCATCCATCAGCACATCATGGTTAATTTCTTCTTTTTTTCTCGCTATATCCACATTTTTTAAAGTTACTCTAAGGGATTATCGTCTTCGTCCTCCGTACTTACCGAATTCTCACTGCTGACAAAGAAGGCGCCTGGTAAAACCAGTTCAAGGCCATTGAACATCATAAAATGGGTTTAAAGAGAGAATAAGTTTGAAACGTCCAGAAATATTTTGAGAAATGGGGAGAAAAAAAAAAATTGAACACAAGAAAAAGTTCGTTAAATAGAGAATGCACTTCGCTATTTGGAGGTTATTTTACGAAGAAATTTGCAAAATATTCTTGGTTCCAAGGAAAAGTTCGCAAAATAGAGAAATTCGCAAAATAGAGGTTCGTTAAATAGAGGTTCGACTGTAAATACGTAGCTCTTAGAGTCGTCGTTCGGTCCGTCTGTCCGTCCCCCTATAACAGAGCCAAAACTACACAACCGAAGGGTCTGAAATTTTAAATATAGAATGGTTGCAAAAGGGTGTCGAGTCATTTCAAATTTTATGAAAATCGGATGCATAGTTCAATGACAGGGCCCGCCAAAAGTTTTCCGTTCCAGGACGGCTCATGGGAATAAAGGATTTCAAGTGCCTTTTAAGGATGTGACAGCCCTTCGAACGGAATGAAATGGTAGGCATTTAGGAAGGGCACTCAAATACACATTCAGTGCACAAGGCGTTGCAAAAAAATATTTCTCAAACGAGTTAGAGTACGAACACACGTCATTGCTCACGTTGAACGTGCAATTTACAACTTCTTGTTTCTCACACTTTCCAACATAGCTGAAAAGTGTTTATTATTAAAAATATTATCATCGTATTGCAGAGTATGAAAGCTTCAAGTTGATTGACATTTAAATTTAGTACACATTAAAAAGAAAGATACGCATTATTTTGAAAAGAAACTTACGAGAGGAATTTTAATAACATGAATATGGATAACAAAACAGCCCTTACTCGCTATTACATTTTCTGTTATATATACACCGAGTTTAGTTGTCTTGTACTGATGAACAACTGATCAATGCACAATGTGCTAAGTTCACGCGAGGCGATATATAAATTAACATAAAAACAAAAACTACATTTTAACATTTATGAATTCGGCCTGTCTCTCCGTCTGTCCTCTCATTCGCGTTCATAGCGTCGTAGTTTCATGCAATGGATAGAGGTTAAGAGGCTACTTCAGTCAAGGGAAAATGCCCGTTCGCTCATGCTAATCCTATGGAAGAAAATTATAAAGATATCTTGGTTGCATTTCAGTATTTTTAAACGAATTTTTTTGCATTGGATAGCTGAGATCGGTCTGTATGTAGGCCGTTTTTTACTTTTTCGATTTCGACTGCAGATTTTTTTTTATGGGAATGCTTTCAGTTTCGAAACCGGCTCCGAAAATGAAAGTATCCTCATTAAAAATATCTGTAAACAAAATCAAAAAAGTAAAAAACGGCCTTTGTACAGACCGATCTCAGCTATCCAATGCAAAAAAAAATCGTTTAAAAATATTAAAATGCAACCGAGATAGCTTTATAAATTTCTTCCATAGGATTAGCATGAGCGAACGGGTCTTTTCACTTGACTGAAGGATAATGACCCCGGCCTAGTGATGGGCGATAACGAGATGTTTTTCTCGATTCTCTCCATTGTATGGACATCTCGATACTTTTCGATTGTGTAATTTTTTTCTCGATGACTCCAGTTTGCCAATTGCTTTTATACATCATATATTATATATTATATACGTCATACATTTATCAAGAATCGTCTGCGGGTGAACTGGAATGAGTCGGCGTTAATAAAGACTAGGTGACTTCGCCCGCTAGTGGGCCCCTCCTTTAATCGGGGCCCCTAAGTTATACGTAATCTTGTAATATGAAATCACGAACAGGTTACCCGCTATATACGACACCGTATAGCAGGCGTGGTGTGCACGCACTACAAAATCTTGTAAAGAAATATAATCTCGAAACGAACGAACCTCGGACCAGATGTCTTGGGGGAGGGGTCAAAGTGAGCGGAGGGGCACAGTAGCTGCATAATATGAATAAGTCGTCACAGGTCTTTAGGCCTTTCGAACCATATGTCACATGAGTGGTCTGGATCTGAATTTATAAAAATGCCCTTCCCGTGGGGGCAAAGAGGGGGGAAGGGTGCGGGAGATGGATAACATGAGTAAGTGGTCATAGGCCTTTCCAACAATATGTCACATGAGGGGTCTCGGCTAAATTTAGAAAAGTGTCCCCCGTGGGGGAAAAGTGGGGGGGACGGTCACCGGAAGTGCAAAACATCAATCAGTAGTCACAGACCTTACCAATAATATCTCACATGTGGGGTCTTGGCTAAATTTGAAAAAAGTGTCTCCCGGGGGGGCAAAGTGGGGGGACGGACACCGGAGGAGCATAAGATCAATAAGTAGTCACAAACCTTTCCAACGATATCTCACTTGTGGGGTCTTGGCTATATTTTTGGAAAAGTGTCTCCCGGGGGGGGCAAAGTGGGGGGACGGACACCGGAGGAGCATAACATCAATAAGTAGTCACAGACCTTTCCAACAATATCTCACATGAGGGGTCTTGGCTAAATTTGAAAAAGTGTCCCCCGGGGGAGCAAAGGGTGGGGGAGACTGTCATTGGAGGAGCATAACATCAATAAGTAGTGACAGACCTTTCCAACGATATCTCACATGAGGGGTCTTGGCTAAATTTGGGAAAAGTGCCCCCGGGGGGACAAAGTGGGGGGGACTGTCACCGGAGGTGCATAACATCAATAAGTAGTCACAGACCTTTCCAACAATATCTCACATGAGAAGTCTTGGCTAAATTTTGAAAAGTGCCCCCCTGGGGGGGAAAGTGGGGGGGACGAACACCGTAGGTGCATAACATCAATAAGTAATTACAGACCTTTCCAACGATATCTCACATGAGGGGTCTTGTCTAAATTTGAAAAAGTGTCCTCCGGGTGGGGGCTGTCACCGGAGGTGCATAACATCAATAAGTACCCGTAAGGCATGGTGACGTCACGACGACGTCGTTGTGAAGTCACACTGTGATTTTGTGACCGTCGATGTGACGTCACGTGACGTCGATGTGACGTCATAGTGACTAGAATGCGAGGTCGTTATGGCCGTTTTAGAGGTCGTTTGTGACGTCACATTGTGACCACTCTGTGAAGTCACGGTGTGACAAATTTGTGAAAAGTGTGTCATTTGGGACTATTTTGGCATTAACTTTGTGACGAACCTGTGACGAAAGTGACAATGCTTTGAAGTCACATTGTGGCCAATTTGTGAAATATGTGTCATTTGTGACGAATTTGTCATAAACACTGTGATGATTTCAAATGAAAATCAAATTTCAAATTAATTGCTTAAAAGGCGCAAAGGCGAGCATAGTGAAAAAGATTCCATGCTGGGACTCGAACCCGGGCCATCAATATAGCACACTGACATTCTACCGACTAAACCACATGGAACGATACCCGGCCTGGAAAATTTCTCACTATTACATGTTGGCAAGGCTACAAACGCAGCACAAGATGGAATATTTATCGTGAGCCACCGACATGGGGCAAACACGAAACTTAATTAAATCGAGCATCGACTGAAACTATATTAATACTTGGAAAATTTTCCAGAGAGAACCATTCGCCTTGCATACAATATTTCAAATGAAAATCAAATTTCAAATTAATTACTTAAAAGGCAATTTTAATTTGAAATTTGATTTTCATTTGAAATACTGTATGCAAGGCGAATGTTTCTCTCTGGAAAAATTTCCAAGCATTAATATAGTTTCAATCGATGCTGGATTTAATTAAGTTTCGTGCTTGCCCCATGACGGTGGCTCACGATAAATATTCCATCTTGTGCTGCGTTTGTGGCCTTGCCAACATGTAATAGGGAGAAATTTTCCAGGCTGGGTATCGTTCAATGTGGTTTAGTCAGTAGAATGTTAGTGCGCTATACTGATGACCCGGGATCGAGTACCGGCGTGGAATGTTTTCACTGTGTTGGCCTTTGCGCCTTTTAATCAATTAATTTGAAATTTTATTTTCATTTGAAATATTGTATGCAAGGCGAATGTTTCTCTCTGGAAAAATTTCCAAGTATTAATATTGCGATGATTCTTGTCATAAACACTATGATAATTTTAAAGTAAAGTCTTGTTTGAAATATAAAGTCTTATCTTTTTACCGTACTTTTTAGCAAGATATCACTATTTTGGAGTCCTATTCTTCTAAAATATTTTTAATTTTCCATTTAAAAAACAATCCTTATCAACTGACATCTTTTTTTATTAAGTTCTAAGCTTGATCTTGAATTCAAGCTTAATATTAAGAATGTGTAAGCTTTTTAATTTTTTGTGATTTGTCATTGCTTTACTAAATACGAACATGGAGTCTAACGGACATTAATACAACTGTTATTTATAGAACAACATGATAAGCCCTATTTATTTAAATTTTTTATTCCCGTATATATTGTATTTTGTGAATATGAGCTAATTAGATTTGGTATGTTTTATAGGAAAAGACTGATCTGGGAAATAGAAACAACAAGTAAGATATATCATGCGTTAAGCCCAGATTATAAAACACTTTCCAACTCTTCCTGAATGTTTTAACAAGACATCGGGGAAAATAACGTAAACAAGATAACTAACTAAACATGAAAACGCATAAAACATTTGAACATTTTCAGCAGTTACCATCCTTAGCCAAATATGTTTTCCAATTCTTTTAAACAGTCCTGTATTTGATCTGTAGATTGATATATATACTATATAATGGAAAAATTTAGTTTATCAAGGAAACGCATAACAGGTTGAAATTCTCTTTCTGCAATTTATACTAATATATGGAAACATACTTAAGTAATTTTGTACAACCCTGTAGTTTACCTAGAACCTTTATTACACGTCACTATTTAGTTAAAATTTAATTCAAACTAAAACACTTTTAAAACTGCTGAAATCACATTTCCAGAAATTATAATTTATAGACGGCAACGTATCCAATTCTTTGCGTGACCCTGTATATCATTTTATCTATATTCTACAAACATTTCTTAGTAAATTAAATACAGTGCAGCGTAAAAATGCATAACTTATTTAAAAACCACCTTTAAGCAATACCCAGTAACCCTTACGAATACTTTTGTATAGTCCTGTATATGAATTATAGCATATATATATACACCATATACTTTGCATAAATGTAGTGAATCATAAAAGCGCATATCATAATTAAAAATGCATTTCCAGCAATCATCGCTAATGAACAGTACTTTGGATACAATATAGTATCTGAAATATTTTGTGTGTCCCTGTAAATGCTATATACACTTCGTATTATACATGAAATAATTCATAGTATGCAAACCTCTACGACGTATATAAATTTCATTACATATCAAATAGATTAACATAAATATAGTACGCCGCAAACAATTCCCTCCACCACTATATCATTATGTATTGGAATTCCTTTTTTAGCCCTGTCAATAAACAATAACTATTCTCTGCATTGCATATTCTACGGAATGCACATTTTAGTGCGCTTCATAAATGCATACAAATTTTATTCTGTTTGAAAGCGTGTAAAATCATTAAAAATCATTTGAAACGATTTTTTCTCCCACAGGCCGTAATGTAATGGAATACTTTTGACTGTCCCTGTAAATGAACTAAACATGCCACAAACTTCATTACAAATAGGGACCTTGCTATGGTAAACGTCAATAACATCCAAAAATTTCAAGTCAATCCGAGTATATTTACGCAAGTAAGAGCGCGGACAGACGGCCAAACAAACCGAAGTCATAAACACTTTTCAACTTTATCGGGCCTGAAAAACACTTTATTTCAATGCTTAAATATTATTTTTTATTTTTTAATGTCAATAAAATAAATGTATCGAAAACGTAGAAAATGAGTTTACAATCAAAGAAAATTTAATAACTGATTCTGAATGTCTACAATTAAATGTTTGATTAAAATCACAAACAGCAAAAAAAAATGATTAAATAGAATAAAAAAAATAAATATATCAATTTGAAAAACACTAAATAATTAGTATTTATAATTGTACTATTAAGCAACAACAAACTACAATAGATGAATTAAATGCATTTAACAATTTCTCAAAAATCTTTCCATATGTTATAAGGAATTCCTACTATTTTATAATTTTGGCAAATGTTAAATCTGAAAACATTGGTATGAAGATTTAAGATTTTAAATACTAATTTAAAATATTATTAACAATGAAAAAAAATCTTTCAAAAGTTTCACTACTACAATATGTAAAAAGATATTTTCCCAGTATAATGTTAATTTCAAAATTGAAACAGTTTCCTAATATCATTATAATCGAATTTCATATTTAACTCCAAAATATTAATGACGATAAATACTGTGTTAGAATCAGTCTCCGCATCAGCTTTTTTTTTCCCCTTCTAACGATGCAGATTAAGATATTTTACAGCATCGAATCGGAAAAGAATTGCAGATCAGTCTCATTGCATATAACATACTACAACTTATTTAACTTTAATCTATCACACGGGAATAAAAAATTTAAATTAAATAAGACATACCTTTTAAGTTCCATAAATAGTTTAATAATATCCGTGTTTTATCCTAAATTGTCAGACATATTTCTGACAAAATGACAAAATTGTCAGACATACTTCCCGCGTCAAAAGTTCTGATCCTTATTTTATTCTGCGGTTTAATCTAGTGCAGACGATAGCGCACGCGCACGCGCAAGCAGGTGCTTATACTGTATTATTATAATTTTTGTCTGTAATGAAAATTTTCTATTTGAATGAAACACCTGCCTTTTTTCTTTCTTTTTTTTTAAAGTAAAGTTTGTTTTACACGTAATAAATACAAATTAGGCGTCTTAATAAATGAAAAGAAAGCATACAGGATAAAAAAATTTTCTTTGTCAATCTGTCATTTTTTTATATTCATTTTCTGTAGAATAAAACTATTTGTAAAATAGTTTTTTTTAAAGTCGTATTTCTAAAACACGAATTTAAAATATGAATAATTATATCATGGGTTTTGTATAAAATTTGTACAAATATTTTTTCGGAAAATGCTAATTTTATTTAAAAAGTCTGAAAGAAGTAGAATTTTTTAAAAAATAGTTATTTAAAATAGTTAAACACTAACAGGAAAAAATATGACTTGAATGCAAATTCTAAAGCAAGAAATCCATATATGACTAAACTCTGAATACTCTTTCTACGTGCTCATTAAAAGCTGCAGACTTAACTGTAACAGAAAATTTTAGTTTGAAACCACAGAAGCGTTTCGAATAACACTGGTCGGAAAAAAAAAAAAAAAAAAAAAAAAAAACTTCCTCCCTGCAAACTAAATATGTAAAGTGTACAAATTTAATATTCCTAATTTTAAATATGTTATCCAAATTGCTTCATAACGTACCATTTTTCCGATAAACACTTTTATAATAATAACAATCGGTGAAGGATTAAATTGCAATGGTAGATAAAATTGAAATCATAAAAAAAGTATACTTCACTGTCTTAGATAACAAATTGATAAAATATAGCATGAAAATCTAGTTTGTTGATATTTGTACCGTGCATTTTCCTTTTTATGCCCCCCCCCCCCCCTTACCTCTTTTCGTGTCCGAATTTACTATTTCCTATCCACTAATATGTTTTCATTCCTTATGTTGCTGTAACTCGGGCATGTTTAAAATATTTCTGTTCATTTTCAAAGATTTTTGATGTTCATATTTTTGTCACATTGTGACTTACAATATGGTGGTTTTTTTCGTCACATATGTGACGTGACGTACGTTACATGCAGTGACATAACAGTAACGTCACTTTTTTTTTTTTTTTTTTTTTTTTTTATTGCCAGAAAATGTAATTTTACATAAATAACATGTTTTGAATATTTTTTTGTAATTTTTTAAATTTTTCTAAGAAGTTCACATCTTAGTCACAATGTGACATCACTGAGTGGTGGCATTTTGGTCACAGATGTGACGTGACCACAGTGACTCACAGTGACGTCACAACGACGTCACCGTGACCATGCATGCTATGAGGGTAGTCATGGACCTTTCAACGATATCTCACATGAGGGGTCTTGGCTAAATTTGGGAAAAGTGCCCCCGGGGGGACAAAGTGGGGGGGACGGACACCATAGGTGCATAACATCAATGAGTAGTCACAGACCTTTCCAACGATATCTCACATGAATGGTCTTTGCTAAATTTGGAAAAATGCCCCCCGGGGGGGCAAAGTGGGGGGATTGTCACCGGAGGTGCATAACATCAATAAGTAGTCACTGACCTTTCCAACGATATCTCACATGAGGGGTCTTGGCTATATTTGGAAAAGTGTCCCCCGGGGGGGGGGGGCAAAGTGGGGGGACGGCCACCGGAAGTGCATAACATCAATAAGTAGTCACAAACCTTTCCAACGATATGTCACACGAGGGGTCTTGACTAAATTTAGAAAAGTGTCCTGAAATTTCATATATTATAAATAATATTTATCGGAGGGCTCCATAAAAAAATCCGATCTAAAATGATTAAAACGGAAAAAACTACCCCCCGCGGTGGGGGCCAAATTGGGAAGGGGAGGAAGAAAGTCTCATAATATGAAACAGTCATTCGAGAGCTTTCCGATAACATATCACATCATGGGTCGAAAAAAAGTTTGAAAATTGATCCCCCTCCCTCCCCCCACTTGGGTCCACTCTTTCGCCCCGGAATTTACGCAGCTCCCACTTTAAAATTTTTATGTTCAATAAATAATATTTACCGGAAGACTGCACAAAAAACCCACATCGAAAATTATATTTAAATTTATTATAGAAATCGGCTACGGTTTTAAAAATTTGTTCGCCCCCTCCCCACCCCCCGAATTTCACCTTCAGGGGAAGAAAGGTTCATAATATGAAAGAGTTGTCAAAGGACTTTTCAATAATATGTCACCGGAAGAGTTCGGTAAATTTTGTTAATTGCTCCCCGCCCACTCTCACGTCCTCTGAATTCACCCGACCCACCTTGCTCTTTGAAATTTTTATATTTAATAAATAATATTTATCGGAGGGCTCCGGGTATGTGACAGCTTGGTAGGGCTAAAATAAGAAAAACATTGAAAATTAAAGCTTCATTTCACAGCTCATTGTCATGCCTGTCAGCTCTGTCCAGCTCGCCCCTCAATATCTCATCTCGGCCCTTCTTGGCCGAGCGTGAAATGACAATCATCGAGAGTAACATTTCGAGGAAGGACGAAAACTGATTTCTTATTCTCAACAATGTCATATGAAATGTTGAACAGTGACCGAGAGCGAGAAACGAGAATGGCAATGGGAAGCAATGAGTTACAATCGATGAGATATCTCGAAGTAAGCTAGAGGTTTGCCCTCGGTTTTGCCATCTCCTCGAGATAAACGAGCAGTTTGCAGCAGCAGAAAATATATCTCGAAATGCGGGAGAGAGGACGAGAGAAAAGAAGCTTTCAGAAGAGTAAAAAATTACCGCGCTTCTGGTGTAAGTCATGATTTCCCAAAGGAGTACATGTTCTTTTCCATTCGCTTTTGTTATTAACCGATATGGGTTAGGAGGCATAGTGATTTAAGTTATCAGTTCGGGTTTCTGTTGTTGATATAGAAGTTTTCTAGTGAATTTGGCGGCGCCAGTTTGTCTTGATTTTCAATGTTTCTCTTATTTTAGCCCCCATAGCTGTCCCATATCTCTTAATATTAGAATGCTATTGTTAAAACAAAACTGCACTGCAAATTATGTGTTTTCAAGATTTTAAGTGTCGCCTCAGGAAACAGGATTTTTCAAAATTATTTTCCCCCACTCATGTAATATATTAAAATAAGGGTAATCTCATAACCTTTCTAAATCTACCTTTCTTTTGTCAATCCACCGTTAATTTTAGGCCCCTGGGCTTAAAATACTCTAAAGGAATATACTTAGCGGCGGTTTTTTTCGTACTCTGGTACGGTATCTTGCACTCATAGGAAAATTATAAGACTAACATCAAATTGTGTCTAAAATCGAATAAAAAATATTGACATATGTTTCTTAATTTTAACTCCCTTCTTCGCCTCAAGAGGGCGCTTTAAAGTTTTGTTTCTTCAAACCTTTAGTATACTGTTTGTCCAAAAATTATAAAATTCACAAAATAAAGTCTTTTCACTCTCCCCTATCTTCTCGTATCAATTTTATTTTTACTACCACCAGGGGACGCCGCCCAGTGAAACATTTTACTTTTAGCCTCAGGCTATTGATATTTTTCATCTGTCTTTCATAATGTTTTGTCTCATTGTTTTTCTTCATTGTAGATACCTATTGTATATGTAGATACATTGTTTTTCTTCATTGTAGATTTCTTCATTGTCTCCAAGTTCTTGACCCACTCTGACTACTTGGGCACTCATTCTGGACCAGCTGTGGCCCATCCGTCCCCTCTTCATTTGTCCGGCTCTAATCACACGCTTCACTTGTTCTTTTACCATTTTTCTTTTTCTTCAATTTTTTTCTTATTCAATGGTTTAGTTTTTTTATCATTCTCAACTTCCCGTAGTCCTCTCTTACATGAAGTTAACTTTCATCCTTGGTCTGCCCTACTGTCAATTTGGAGCCTAATGCCCCCCTTTTTTTTGGGAGGGGGGGCGTTTCTTCTACCTTTTCCAGACCCATCATCTAATACCACGTTGGTAAGGATTGGAAAATTAAAATTATCCAAAATACCAAAAATGAAGTCCATTGAAGTTTTATTTTAGTTATAGAATTCCCTATTAGCGGATATATTTGTCTGTTTACTTTTCTATTTTACGATAACACTCCTTTGTTTTCGATAAACGGAGAAATTCAACAGCATTAGACACATTTTAGACATTTAAGGAACTTTAACTTGTATCAAACCTTCTGCCTTTATCGAAAAGAAGAAAATGCTAATCGATTCTCGCTAATGCGCCTAAAATAAAAAATGAGCTAGTAAATGTGTCAGAAACTAGCTACTTTGGATTTCGATACAGACTTGAAGAATCATGTTGGAATCGCTAGGCACTGGAAAACAATTTCCGTGTTAGGCAGGTTCCCTCTCAGTAGTTATATATGTCTGGTTATCCTTATGTTTTTCGATAAAGATGTCTTGTTTTCGATAAACGGAGAAATTCCACACCATTTGATACACTTTAGACATTTAGGGAACTTTAATTTGTATCAAACCTTTTTCCTTTATCGAAAAGAGGGAAATGCTAATCGATTCTAGCTAATGCGCCTAAAATAAAAAATGAGTTTTTAAATGTGTCATAAAGTAGCTACTTTGGATTTCGATACAGACTTAAAGAGTCATGTTGGAATCGCTAGGTACTGGAAAACAGTTTCCGTGTTAGGCAGGTTCTTTCTTGGCAGGTATCTTTATCTTACTATCTTACGTTTTTCGAAAGAAACTTTTGTTTTCGATCAATGGAGAAATTCCACAGTATTTGACATTTAGGGGAACTTTAAACTGTATCAAACTTTTTGGAGTTATCTAAACAGTAGAAAGGTTATTTGATTCATCAAATGCGCCATAGTTACGCGATTTGGACATGGCAGTTTCATAAAGAAGAAAGGGGAATTTATTCCAATGCAAAGAAAATCATTTTAAAATACTGAAATTCAAATGAGATATCTTTATAAATTTCTTCCATAAGATTAGCATTAGCGAGCAGGTCTTTTCACTTGACTGAAGCTTCACTTGACCCCTTAAGCCTAAATCAAGAGAAAATAATTGCGATAGCAGAATTATCGAGCAAACCCTATCACTACTATGAAAGTTTCGGTCAGAATAATAGCTAAGTTTTCCAACAATTGTTTTTAGCTTCTCTCGTTATAATCGATTGTAAAACATCTCGATTGTACATTCTAGGAATTAATCGATGGCTGTATCGATTGTTATTTTTTACGATGACGATTTTTCTCGATTGTCGAATTTTCGAGAATCGCCCATCACTACCCCGGCCTGTTCGGTATGAAACAGGAAGTGTGTCGCATGCCTAGTTCATGGACAGGGGCGCTCAAAAGAAGGTCGTTGCAGGAGGGGAACAAATTGTTTGCAGTGTAAATGAATGAGAGGACACTTTTTCCAACAGACTGAAAGGGATAGAAGTACAAGAGGGTGTCTCTGGGCATTCATAGCATGAGTCGTTTTCAATTTCGGGGGTCGCTTTTAGACTTAAGGGGGCTGGTCACTCATGTAAAGTCTCCCCATAGGCATGATTTCCCCTCCCTCATGTAAAGTCTATGGCATTCGTCGATTTAAAATATCTCCTCGGGAAATGAATATTTTGAACTTCTATCTTTTGTGCATCTTTCCTAAAAGAGGTCTATTTTTTTTCTGAGTTCTCAAACTATTTCTAAAGTATGGACTTCATTTTACAAGAAGTGTTCAAATCTTTTAACGCATAAAAAAATAAATTCAGCCTAGATTTTAGAAATAGTTTGACAACTAAGACAAAAGAGGCATCCTATAAGAAGAGTAGACAAAAAAGAGAAGTTAGAAGTATTCATTTCCCGAGAAGATATTTTAAAGAGACGAATGCATCATCCAAAGTCCATAGATTTAACATGAAGGAGGAGAATTCCGAAGCTGAGTGAGTAGCGCCCTTAAGCAATATTTGCGTGGTGTATCCATTCCATACCTCTTCTACAGGGCCTCCACCTGATGAGCAGACATGGCTGAAGGGAAAATTTTCAACTGTTTTGGCTAGGGATTACAATCCCGAGACTAATTTACAATCCCGGGATTTCGGGATTGCTTAGATTCAATCCCGGGATAAAGAAAATTAGAATTTCTGTAATATCATCAATTTTTACAATAGCTAAATATCATAATACTATAGAAAAGACAAAGCAAAATTACAGCCTAATTTACATATGAAAATATACCAAATTAAAAAAAATAACTTCAATTAATTGTCAAAACTTATAGGATAAATTAGAACAATTAAAAATTAAAAGAAATACGCTGTTGATGTTTGAAAATGCAACAAAAAACAGGAAATGTCTACGCTTCATCTTCTAGATAATTTCTTTTATTTCCTGTTAAACAAGTTTTTGAATAATAAACACGCATACTACAATATATATTAAAACACACATTCACTCATAAATAACGCCTGCATTCAACAGTTAAAGGCATAGACATATATTATAGACATATAGGTATATTTTACAGACATACATACAATAAATACAATAAACCCAACTGGAGTGAAAAATTAGCCAGAGCCAGGAATCAAACCCGGGACCACAGTATACAAGACTGCTGCTCTGACCACTGAGCTACTCCGGTTACAATAAACCCAACTGGAGTGAAAAATTAGCCAGAGCCAGGAATCGAACCCGGGACCACAGTATACAAGACTGCTGCTCTAACCACTGAGCTACTCCGGTAGCTCAGTGCGTAATAAAATAATAAGTAAAATAAGTACCGGAGTAGCTCAGTGGTTAGAGCAGCAGTCTTGTATACTGTGGTCCCGGGTTCGATTCCTGGCTCTGGCTAATTTTTCACTCCAGTTGGGTTTATTGTATTTATTGTATGTATGTCTGTAAAAAAGTTTTTGAATAGTTTAATATTTACAATATTAAAAACTAATTAATATCACGAATTAAATTATGAATTATTCTCATACCTACGTAATTAAAGTTTATAATTCTAGGATATTGCAAATGCAAGGTTTTCCCTAACATGACGATTTTTTTCTTGAAATAAAAGCACACACAAACATAGAATAAAATAACACATAGATGTATAGTCTAAATTTCTAAATAGCAATAGCTGATAAAATTCGAAAACGTTGCATAATATAAAAAATTATTACGTACCTCGTGAAAAAAAAAGATTATTTTGAATAATTCACTGTTTCCTAACTAATCGGTATTCCTTTGAAAATATGTTTTAAGAAATATGACGGCATCTAAAGTTTCACCTCCAAGTCCCAGTTGTAACATTGTCTGTTTTTAGGGAAATGTCATATTCGTTTAAGCACTCTGTTAGCATTTCAATACACTTTTTTGCTGTAAAAGGTCCATATATGCGCATGAGGCCTAAATTCCTGAATTTGCTCAAATTTAAATTTCTTGAATGGGCATTAATATTCATAAATCGCTTGCTTGCAGTAAATGTCCATTCGTCAAAAGTCAAAATAAATTTTTTTCCTTAATTTTTAAAAGTTTGTATTTCACTTGTAATTAACTCTTTTATTATAGTTCACTACACGATTTGAATTGATACTGCAGATTTTGGCAAATCATTATAGCCTTTAGCTATCAGTAAGTTTCTTTCAGTTGAAGTTAAATGAAAAGCAGTCTTTAGCTGTCATTCGCAATAAAATTAAATCCAGTGATTCCTTATCACTACTAAAATAATCTTCTATTTTCCGCTTTTTAGAAAGCAATGCATGTTCTATGCAATCTTGACGTGTGGAAGGAAGAGATGATGTATTAAATTCTTTCTAAACTTTAGTACCATGTTTCGTCGATAAATGTGCATGCAACCCTTAGTCGATGCACCTAACGTTTTAAGCACTTGGCTACATCTATTACGTTTAGCGATTTTTTCATCTTTTGACCTTAAATAGCAGTCCCATACTGAAGATGTATCATTATTTTTCCTATGAGCTACGAAATCCTTTTCATTAGACATCTTTAAAGCAAAATAAGTATAAACGCCCGAAAAGCAAAGAAGTTAGCACATAATAATGACTATGAAACTCAAATGCGACGCTTATCAGTAAACTCTAATTCGAAATTTTGTGATTCTCGGTTGCTGAAACGCCCGGCTTTCTAAACGCGGCGAATTCGAAATAAACAAATGATTTCATTGTTCCCGAATAATAGCCGAGCGGTTTACATCTGTTTGCAAGTCAAAAGGTTTTCATGTTAAACGATTTAATCGCTTTGAAATATGTAAAAAATACTTGAAATATGTATATTTTTTCAAGGATATATAAATTTCATAAAAATTAATTATTTTTCTTTCCAAAAGAGAAAGTCTATAAATATATTTTTTTTATTTCAGCTGAATATTGTCCCATTTAAAAAAAAAGGACAATCCCGAAAATCCCGGGATTTGGCAGACAAGATCCCGGGATTTTCGGGATTAAAAATGATGCGGGATCCCGGAATTGTAATCCCTAGTTTTGGCATACTTGTATTAAATAGATACAAATCCTATACAAGGCTGCTCCAAGAAATCGGAATCCTTTTCCGATTGTCGATGGGAATGGCTGAAATTCGGGTTTTCCAATGTGGGATGCTTTTCCATCTGATGTCCTATTTCAACTTACGAAACGGTGAAGTTTTCTGTGATGTTTGCGCACGCCCTCTATCCTCTGTGGCCGAAAGAGGAGAATCAGGAATGGCTTCGCCTAAGAAGGTGATCCATAAATACTGAGAACCGATTTGGCTACTGCCAGCCGTAAAGAGTCAAGATGCGACTATAAGATTTGCTTGATATGATTTAGTGTCATGTGTCAATTTGCTTGTGCCAGTCTGTGTTCACCGTGCCGTCCTATGTGTCAAATAAACATTTGCGTTGTTTCGATAATTGGCCAATCTTTTGAGAGAAAAGCTCACACGCGACCATCTGGTCGTTCTTACAGTGAAGTTTTCTTACAGCATTCGGAATGTATTGGAAAATGTTTCGTCATCGAGGCTGGATGCATGATTTTTTCTTTCTGGTTAATTTTATTTTCTTCGAATTTTTATCTTGAATGGCTCTCTCACGGTGCGAATCCTTTCGTCAGACTTTCCACTGAGAGAGTGCCTGACTCAAAACGTCGTTTCCCAACTGTGTTTTGAACGAGAATCATTCATTGACATTCTTGGAAGCTGAACGAAACAAGAAGAAGCGAAAGCGTAAAACGAGAAGGATTGAAGTCATCTCAAGAAGAGAGGATAGGTCTGTATTCATTCATCGAGACATCGATCCCCATTCTGTAAGAGCATTGGATCAAGATACTACATACAGTGCCGATGATCGGAACGGCCATGAATCGAACTGTCCAATGATTAAAACACTCTTTTTTGGGTCTGAATTTTTTTTTAAAGCCTGCTCGTCACTCAGCTTCCGAATTCCCCCCCACTCATGCTAATTCTATGGGCATAGAATTCAATCTTACATTTAAAACAGCTCCTCAAAAAATGGATGTTTTAGTCGCTTTTTTCTGTGTACTCTTCTTAAAGGATATCTCTTTTTTCTGAGTGCTCAAACTATTTCTAAAATCTAAGCTTAATTTAATATTTTGTGTTTAACACACAAAGCGGACGAAGTGTGAGTAAAATTTAAACATTTCCTATAAAATTCAGCATAGATTTTAGAAATAGTTTGAGAACTCAGAAAAAAAGACACATCCTTTAAGAAGAGTGCATAGAAAAAAGATGTTAAAAATATTCATTTACGAGGAGATGTCTTAAATAGATGGATGTCTCCCAAAGCCATACACTTAGCATGAGTGAGGGGAATTCGGAAGCTGAGTGACGAGCAGCCTTAACTTAAGGACGGCCCTTGAAATCGAAAACGTTTTCCAGATCGGTATGAGTAAAATCCGCTGTGAACTGGATGGAGCGACAGGAGAAATCGGGCCCTAACCCAACGTGTGTATTGAAACCTTTCAGCGACAAGTCATTGTGTTTCTGTCATGTTGAATGGACACCAGAATGTTCGAAAAAAAATATTTCAAAATAAGCAAAAGCAATTTTACAATTTTTTTTTCACCCAATTTATAAAAGTAAAATTCAATTAAAAGTTTCTTGTGCCAATCTTGATTAAAATGAGGTGGGATGTACTCTATCCTACCTGATGAATGGATTGGGGTGGGACCTCGCGCTGTGATTGAGATATTTTTCAGGAAAAGTTTCAGTCTATAACATAGAGTTCCAGGAATTTTTGAATCAGGTGCACCCGATGCCGAAAGAGGAGCCTTTTGAGAGGATTCTGCCAAATGGATTTCGATGAAAGTGGAAACTGTTCATGAGAATGTTCTCCTGATTATAAAAGATGATCTTTTTAGGTAGGTTTCATAAGAAATACTACCTATTGCACTCGTTATCATAGTGCGACTTTTGAAAAATTCCTTCATTACTTTTCACTATAGATACCCAAAACCATTTACACCTAAAAAGTTTATATATATATATGTGTACTAAATTTTATCCGCACGATAAAAGTCGTAATGATGCACAGATCGTCTTCAAATTCGCCAAACACGTTGAGGTAGCTAATATCTCGGTGGGGATTGCAAATGACCAAAATTGGCCCAAGTCGGTAGAAATGGGTGAAGGTTAAAATTTTTGAATACCGCCTTAACAGGATTCTGATAAAACCAGCTCTTACAGAAAAATGACAGGAAAATTTAAACATTTTTCGTTATAACAGTTGCCAACAATAAAAAAAAAAAAAAAAAAAAAAAAAAAAAAAAAAAATTCTTACCACAACAATTACTTTTTTCTATTGCATTTTTCTATTGAAAAAAGAAAAAGAAATAAATAGTTTGAGGAATTAAAAAAAAAAAAAAAAATCCCTGCCGTCTCGGGCCTACAGGCGGAGGTAGATTTCGAAGTTAAGTACTAAATTCTCCAACAAAACTTAAATCAAGATTAGAGATAAACCCAGTTTCTTCACAAAGAGTGAGCTGTAGGGAGCTAAACTTTTTGTGAAAATTATAATATACACGAATACACACACACATGTATATGGAATAGGTTTAAAAAATGGATACAAAAAATTCTGAGAACCTTAAAGTGTTAAAATATGTTAATATTTCCATAGTCGGGTTTTTATCATGTTTTAATACGTTTCTTCAAACTCATGTGGCGTTACCTATTCACCTGCTGAGGTCCATTATATTTCCAATATCACGCAATATACATATTTTTTTAATTCGTCAAACTATTTATTTTATTTTTAGTTTTCATGCTGAAATCTTGCTCTAGAAAACTTATGACGTACTATTCAATTTGTTTTCAATTTGTCAAACTATTTAATTTTACACGTGAAAATTTTGCATTAGAAAAGTAATTGTTGTGGTGAGAATTTTATTGTTTTTTTTTTAATTGTTGGCAACTGCTATAATGAAAAACTTTTATTTTTTTCCTGCCATTGTTGTGTAAGAGCTGGTTTTATCAGAATCATGTTAAGACTGTATTCAAAATTTTGAACCCTCCCCATTTCCACCCTCTTGGGCCGATTTCGCCCATTTTCAATCCCCGCCGAGATATTAGCCATCTCAAAGTTGTTGGCGAGTTTGAGAACAATCCGTGCATAATTGCAACTTTTATCGTGCGGACAAAATTTAGTACATACATACATACATATATATATATATATATATAAACTTTTTAGGTGGGGGTGGTTTTGGGTTCTTGGGGTCCTATAATGAAAAGTTATGAAGGAATTTTTCAAAAGTCGCACCATGGTAACGACTGCAATAGGTAGTATTTCTTACGAAATCTACCTTAAAAAAGTTGATATTACGTCCTAACTTTTCTACAGCGAGATTTACACGTGAAAAATGAAATAAATAGTTTGAGGAATTAAAAGAAATTGAATATTACGTCCTATTAGAAATATAATGGGCGTCAACGAATAGGTAACGTCATGTGAGTTGCTAAAAAGCCGACTATGGAAATACTGGCCTATTTTAACATCTCGAGGTTATAATTTTGAATACTGTCTTAACATGATTATGATAAAACCAGCTTTTACAGAAAAATGAAATCAAAAACTCGTCAGAAACGGCGAGATAAAATTGTTAAACTGTGTTTATCTTTAATCTTGAATAAGTTTTTGTGGGTGAAATGATTACCTAACTTCGAAATCTACCTCCGCCTTTAGCTCGAGCCGGCAGCGATTTTTTTTTTTAAAGTTCTACTGAACGGATTTGGATGAGAATGGCACTTCGATAAATAATGCAAAAAAAAAAGTAAAAAGAATAGGTAAAATTTGCATTTCAAATACAAAACATGCTACGCGAGCGGAGCCGCGAGCGAAAGCGAGTTGAGGATAAAGAGTTACTTCTATGCGAGATAAGATTTTTAAATAAGCAAATCAATTTTGTTGTATGAAAAGAGCCGGAACTCCTACAAATGAGATGGTACAGAGTAAGAGAGACGGTGCGTGGGCGTTCGTTCGGATCATCGGCCGGCGCGTCACGTGGTGAGGCGATCCTTCTTCACGTGAGGCCTTCTCTCTTTCTTCCGAGGTGCTACCTGTTGGAGAGGTGGAGGATCGGATGCCGGCCACCTTGCGCGCGCGCTCTTCCCTTTGTTTTTCTCAGAGACCGCTCCACAAACCGATTCCGACAGCTTGCAGACTGACATTTTAAAACCTTCTGATAGAGTTGCAAAAGGTGCGGAAAACCGGGTTTTTTGGAAAGGACATTTTAAAAATTCCCGGATGATTTCGGAAAGTTTTAGACATGGAAATTTTTAATTTATCATTTTTTAGAATTTTTACTTTTTCTTCTATCTTTACAAGAAGAAAGAATTGGATTCGTGAAAATTTTCGAATTCCGGTTTTCGACGGATGGATACGTTTTAGGGGTCAGAGAACCCGAAAAACATGTTTTTTACAAAATGTCCGTCTGTGAGTATGTCTGTGGATGACACAAACTTTGTGGGCACTCTATCTCAAGAACTAATGAACGGAATTTAATAAAACTTTAGATTCAGTAGGTCACTGATATAAATGGATCCTGATAAGGGTTTGGTGTAAATGGCCCAACAGGTGCTGCTACTAGGCGGCATTTTTCACGCTTTACGCAATAGCTGTATTTCAAAAACGAATGGACGGATTTTCATCGAACTTCAAATTCTATTAGAAGTTGACATAAGTTGTTGCTGATTAGATTTTGGGGTCAATCACCAAACAGGTGCCGCTGCTATGCTGCATTTTACAGGAAGTATTAACATGTATTAGATAGAAGAAAGTTTTGGGATTGCCACATCCGACTAAGTTTTAATGATTTCCATATTTGTCTTTTTAAGGCAAAAATATTTTTTACAGTTTTTGCTCAATTGCTTTGAAATTTAATACACATATAATTTGTGCAATAATTAAGAAAATTTCTAAATTTCATTACAAAAATATGAATATGCAAATGAGTAAATAATTAATAATAGGCTAATGAGTCATACAAGTTAAAAATGCTCCGTGCGCATTCAATTTTGTTTCAGAAACTTGTAATTTTTTTTTTAGGATAGCTTTATGATATTATATCAAAAATTGGTACGTTTTAAAATTATATTAAGTACCTTGGCAGAAAAAAAATTATAAATATATAATATGGATCATTTCGGATAAAATTCAATGATAAAATATTACTTTTTTTTGTACCTTTATATGAAATAATGTACACATATTAATAACAAGTTTTGTAATAAAGTATATCAACAACACTATTACCAAGTATTATGAAAACTGGTATAAAATTAAGACGCATGGAGCATTTTGAACATACTCAGTCGGCGGAAATTCTCATTTTGAGAAAACTGGATTTAAAGTTTTATTTTAATTTTAAATTAACGATTGTTTACGCTAGAAAAACAGCTGTATCTTTGCAAAAAATTATCGGATTTGATTTATTTTATTTATTTATTTATTTATTTATTTATTTATTTATTTATTTTTTGAAAGTAGAAGATTGCCAAAACATTTTTTTCCAAAAAACAAAAAAATGATTTTTTTTTTTAATGTTTTTTTGCGATTTTGAACGTCCACTGTCACCGTAATGGTAACTGCAAGAGTCACTCAAGCCTAGAGATAAAAGTACGGTTTGACTTGATACACTGTGTCGTATGTACTAGGTCGTTACGATTTGTCGTGTTTATTATACTAGGACTTCCTTTCCTTAAAGGGATTCGTCTGAGCGAGAGGTCTGAGAATCTATATTGAGCCATCACTTCCGACAAACAATGAAAATGAGCGGTTATCTTTAATGAATTAAATAATGGTGCAAATTCAAATAATGAAAATGGGCCCATGAAAGGCTAGAATGACAAACTACCCTCTATAAATTCATAGGGTGTTCTTCTACGATGCTGAGTTATAGAATCCCCCAGGAAGTTTAAAACTTGATAAAAATTTTACTCGATGTGAATAAATTAACGCAATACCTGAATTTCATTTTTTACAATTCAATCTCATAAACTTACATATTTATGTTTTCAACAGAATTTTCTACCACCAGACTTAGACACCAGAAATTTTAAGATAGATGTTTAAGTTTAATATTTTTGTAATTTTTACAGGATTAATATTTCTATGTAAATATACTGATTGCTAAGAATTAAATAAAAAGTGATGTAGATAGGCATCACTATGCATTTAAGGGTTAAAAAGAGCAACAGTAAAGAGAAATTAAACATTATATCAACTATTTTTTTCGGATTTCTAAATGGATTTCTAAAAGCATCATCGTAAAGTAATTAATATTAAACTATTAATGAATAAAAGCGTATATTTTTTAAATATTACAATCATTATTTTTTATTAACCATTTGGAAAAATGGTTATTGTCCTCGTCAGGGTAGGAAATCAAAAGCATATCTGAAGGTTTTTATTGGTTGAATCCGCATTTTATTCGTTTTCTGATGGGTCTATACAGTAATTTGTATTTCCCTTTACTTTCAACAGAGATGGACAACAGAGTGTTGCCACTGTGACAAAAAAATAATAAAAACTACAAAAAAAAATTAATAACTCAGAAACAAATTGAGATACAGCTTTCAAACAAATTGCATTTAAAAGTACATTTTTTTTTTCTCTACGACAGTGTAAAAAGTAATAGTGTGGGATGTTTAGAAGTTTAAGAATGAAATTTCATTACGATGGAAAAGCCTTTTCCGAACAGCCAATGAAATGCTTGGATAATACGTAAGTTTCAGGTGGATAATACGTACGAGTCACAAGCGATTTCTGTCGCTTGCAAATTTTACGTGTAATAACACTATTAATGTTTAATCCATGGCGTACGTAATGTAGGATCCACTCCGTGCTATTTTTTATGTCTTAAATTTTAGTCTTTGAAAAAATCCTTTTCCAAATGGTTGTTGTAATTTGTTAAATTGCATTTTTTTTTCATTATTATTGTAATTATTATTTTGTAAGTTAGTAGTGAACGATACGAGTACGATAAAAAAAAAAAGCAGCTAAATAAATCCAACATAAATACAATATCGTCTGCCTCTGTCTCATTTGGGAAAGAATAGATATTCAAAACATAGAGCGTAAACATATTTCTTCAACGTAAGTAAATTTCGGAGGGCTTGTTAATTCTCCCCCCTTGTTATGAGTGACGCTAGTACTGTTGCCATTAGAGATTTTGCCGTAAGTGGCCTATCTTGTATGTATTTTTATCTGGGGTCCTAATGGGGAGACCCAACTCGTTGTAGAGGATGGCGACCGGCGAAAAACGGTCGCCCTTTTGAAAGTTCAAGGCGCACTCTCCGTTGTATAAGCAGGGGTGTTGTAGACGGAATACAGGGATACACTCCATATACCTTCTGGATTTTTTAAAGAAGTTCCGTATTTGTTTATTGTTGTATTTGTTTGTATATTGTTTCTCAAATAAAGCTATAGCGTATACTCAAGCATCTTCATGATTCCAGCGTATACCCTTTGGTTTTTTTACGACTTCTATTATTACTAGGGGATAAACACCTCCTTCCAGGTTTACAGTATATAGGTATATACCATCCTATATATTATTTCGGATGTTAACATCTTTTTTTTCTTCACATACGAAAGTCACAGCGATGAAGGAGGCTCGAAATGTTCTGCAAGTGGCTTTTGATGAAGTATATTTGTACAGCGTTAAAACGCGTTGTTTGATTTTTGAAAAAAATTACAAGTAATGAAAAAACGTATTAACAACTAATGTGGACGATTTCCGTGAGAAAGTCTCGTACGGATCTATGGATCTACCTTTTTTTTTTATATAACTGTAATAGAATTTTCTTATTTAATATACATTTTAGAATTCCCATTAACAATACTAAAATCTTTATTTATATGAAAAACACCAATACTGCATCCCAATAAAGTTTTGAAATGTATTAAAAGTGATAGTTTCCAATGGGTCTCGCGTCAGGATTGAACGTCCCGAAGAATTTGCTCAAGATCGCTGTTTACTATCAGCCTTTTTGATTCGTTTCATTTCAGTGGTTTAAGCGCGACATTCGAAGATCTGTCTTAAATGTGTTTTTTACTTATAATTTATTCTTTTACTTATTGATGAATGGATATTTAAATTTTGTTATAGAATATAATTTGGAAACAAATGATGAACTATTTACATTAATTTAAGTACAAACGCAATAAACTTTCGCAATCGTCTGCACACGATAGAGGTAGATTTGAAAAAAAAAATCATGCTTAGAAATTATTTTAAAAACAATAAAAATGGAGTTCATGGCGATACAGTTTTCAAACAAATTGCATTCATAAGTAATTTTTTTTCTTCATTCGACGGTATTGAAATGGAAAATATGAAAATATGCGATGCTTAGAATTTAAAAATATTAAAACAAGTTGGAAATTGCACGTCAAACGTGGCAAATAAACGTTCGTACTATAACTAGTTTTATGAATATTTTTTGCACCGCCTATTGTACTGAATGTCTATTTGAGTGCACTTCCTAAGTGCCTATTCATTTCATTCGGTTCGAAAGGCTGTCACAGCATTAAAAGGCACTTGAAGGAATTTTTTTCCCATGGGCCGTCCTATAACGGAAAACTTTTGACTGTTCCTGTCATTAAACTCTACATCCAATTTTCGTAAAATTTGAAAGGGCTCGACACCATTTTGCAACCATTCTATATTTAAAATTTCAGACCCTTTGGTTGGGTCGTTTTGGCTCTGTTATAGGCGGACAGACGGCTCTAGGTGTTACGTATTTATATAATTACGAACGCACCTAAAAACTGCAGGAAAGGTGAAATTGCACCGTCTACTGTTGCTATTTACAAAATGACGTCAACGTTACGCATAGACACGTTTGTCATTTTTAATATACATAGCTTACACACACACAAAAAAAATTAACTCTACAGGGTGTCCGGTCTCAACGGTGTCCAATGGCTAATTCCTAAACCGTTAGTCATAGACATATAGTTCCAATTACAAAAATATTTTAAATCAGGTAAAGAAATATTTTAAAAGCGATTTGGTCAATAAAAACATTTCTTAAAAAATTACAAAATTTAAATTTTTATACGGTCCCCCGGTCCTATAAGTTATATTTAGTAAAATTTTCCTTTTACACTGACAAGTAATACAAAAAAAGTCCCGTTAATTCTACGATTAAAATTGACCGAGTAATAGCTGTTTAAAATTGGAGAATATTTTTGCTGCAAATTGGGGATCATTCACAAATTTAGTCGAAATATAATTTTGTCAGATATATTAAAAAATGGTTGAGAGTAAATTAACATTGCAATATAAATTTGAAATCTTTAATCATTCTGACATATTAATGCAAAATATAGAATTTGTAATAAACATTTAAGAAGAAAGAAAAAACGGAATTTTTGTTAAATAAAATGATGCTAAATTAACAGCCTCAATTCTTTACAAAATGATACGGATTTTAAAATATTATTAGATTGCACTAGCCTTCAAAAGTTGGGTTATGTCATGTTTTGTAGCTTTTGATAATTGATTCTTACGTATTCTGTACCGCTGAATCCGAAATTGACCGCCATTTTTAACCATCACATCAGGATTTTTCGCAAATTGCAAACATCAAAGTTAAAAAGTTCAAAGTTAAAATTGAATCTCCTCCCTCATCCCATCGGACCACTCAGCTGTTTAGCTGTAGGAATCCCAGGATAAGCAAAAATATTGAATAAATTATTGAATTAAAAAAAAAAAAGTTTTACATATGTTTTATAGTATGAGATTTTCGCTATATTTTAACTTACACATTTACGATTTGCAAAAAATTCTAACGTGTTGGTTAAAAATGAAGGTCATTTTCAGATTCAGTGCTAAAACCGTACGTAAAAATCAATTATCAAATGTTAAAAAACACAGCCATCTCCTCTACTTTATAGTACCCGATTTCTGTTATTCTTTAAATTTGACAATTTATGATTTGTGAAAAATCCTGTCAGGATGGTTAAAAATTACGGTAATTTTCGGATTCAGTGCTAAAAAATACATAAAAGTTAAAAAACCCAACAATCGCAATCTGGAGTATCTAATATAAAACATTTTCTTAAACTTCTTGGCGGTAATCTATCCGAAATTTTTTGTGTTATCCTGTAGTAAAATAAGTATAAATGGTAACCTCCGAAAATCATAATAAAATTAGATTGTTATCGGATTTGCGCCAGTATGTAAAATGTAGCTCGATCGGATATTTGAAAGTGAGTTAAAGTTCCAGTACAAATTTTGAACTGGAAAACATACATACGATCGTTGAAGTAACATAAAAACCTATAAAAATAACATAATTTTTGTTAAAAGAAATCATAAAAGAAACAGTCTAAAATCCTGACAAAATAAAACATATGTTATTTTAGCCAATATGAAACTTAATAAATGTTAATCGTAATACTTGTACGATTTTTTTTCAAAGTGCAGATTGACATGAAATAAGATCTTCGACTACTTTAAGCATTTGGTATGTGATCCCTCAAAGCCAAGCCGAACTCATTTGTTTTCAGAGCAGAAAAGTGGCATAAGTCATCCATTTTTAAAGTTTCATAACTCGATCAATTTTAGTGTTTTATGAATAGGACTTTTCTTGTCTTACTTGTCAGTGTAATAGGAAAATTTTACTAAATATAACTTATAGGACCGGGGGACCGTATAAAAATTTAAATTTCGTAATTTTTTAATAAATGTTTTTATTGCTTTTAAAATATTTCTTTACCTGATTTAAAACATTTTGTAATTGGAACTATATGTCTATGACTATCGGTTTAGGAATTAGCCATTGGACACCGTTGAGACCGGACACCCTGTATAAATGAAATGCAAATAAATAGGATTCAAAAAGTTTGAAGGTGGTATCTCTTTTCTTTGTAAACGTGAAAAAAATAATCGTAAATATCACGTGAATTTTAGTCCAAGAACTTCTCGTTAATAACTCCAAATATTCATATGAAAATTGGATAAAGTTTTTTGCCATTCTCTATTCTGCAAAATGTCTAGGTAGGACTGATCTATGTCGTCATTTCTATAATCCTGTAAATGCTGTTTTTCCGTCCATTGAGTATGCATACAGTACAGACAAATAAACAGTAAAGAAGGACATAAGTTTGAGGGTGGGGTTGTCGGATGTACCTGACGTACAAACAGACAAACCGAATTCATAAACAGCTTTCAACTAGGATGGAAAAGAGTTTGAAAAAAAACCCACCTGACACATTTTATATTTTCTAGAAAAGGAATCTAAAATCAGTTTGAAATTCTTCATGCTATTCCGATGACCAAGAATAGGAAAGTTTAATTCTGTACGAAGCGTGGTGGCCGAGAGGTTCTGCTGTCGAAGCTGGTAGACGGGAGGTGCTGGGTTCGATCCCAATCGCGCCCGTCGGTCTAATCGTTCGGAGTTTTCGTGGTTTTCTTCGGACCGTGGATTTCCATGCGTAAATACGCGTTAGGTTCCCTTAGAAAGACCCCCACGGAGGGCGCCCCCGCACCCCCGCCCATAGGCCTATATCCCTCGTGCTGATAATTGGCCGTCATAAACACAACCAACCTGAACGAAGCGTGTCCTGGATTTGTCACTTCTGTTGCTCCCATTTTAGGTTTAACCCATTTATGCCTGAATTCTTCTTTTCTCAAATTTGCTCGTAAAATCACTTTAAAATGTTGCAAAAGGAATTAGAAAAATACTAACAAAAATTAAGCTAAAATAGTTTTGTATTTATTTGTTAAAAAGTAAACGTACTCACTATGGGAATATCCATATGTAGAAAAATGCATGATTATATGTTTTGTCTAAATTTATATAAATTAAGTTTTAAATGCTATATTATATACTGTAATTAGTATTTTTATGAACTATTAAAAATATAAATATTTATTTCTTTACAGAGACTTAAGTATTATTAAGAATAATCGTATTGGAGGCTAGAAAACAATTTATTTCAAAATCATCTTGAAAAGGATTTTACATCAATAACTGCCCCTTAAGAGGCTACTTCAGTCAGGCGAAAAGACCCGTTCGCTAATGCTAATCCTATGGGAGAAATTTATAAAGATATCTCGGTGTCATTTCAATGTTTTTAAATGATTTTTTTTTGCATTGGATAGCTGAGATAGATCTGTATGCAGGCCGTTTTTTATTTTTTCAATTTTCATTGCAGATTTTTTTTATGAGGATGTTTTCACTTTCGAAACCGGTTCCGAAAATGAAAGTGCCCCATAAAAAATATCTGTAAACAAAATCGAAAAAGTAAAAAACAACCTTTGTACAGATCGATCTCAGCTGTCTAATGCAAAAGAAATCCTTTAAAAATATTGAAATGCAACCGAGATATCTTTATAAATTTCTTCCATAGGTTTAGCATTAGCGAACGGGTCTTTTCATTTGACTGAAGTAGCCTCTTAAATGTCTAATAGAAATAGGTACCCATTTGCGCCTTGCACCTCTATTTTGTACGTTACAAACATGCATAAAAAATAGGCTTGAACCTATAATTTCGCAATTAAAAAAAAAGGTATTTCAAAGAAGTCTACAAGCTAAGATGACGACTTATTTATTTGGATCCTTGATACAAAAAATACAAATAAATTTACTTTTTACATTTCGCTATCTTGAAAAATGAAAAATCTATAAACACCGAAAAAAAGGCCTTTAGCAAATGAATATCAATGTTATGCTCTCATTTCTCGGTGATAGATAAAGACATTTATAGTCAATTATTTCATACAATTTTCATGTTGTAAAGAAGAAGAAAATTTTAAAAATTTATTAAAATTTGAAACGTTCCAAAAATGGGACGCTAGGCCTAAATGGCTTAAATAGTTTTAAAAATAAAATTTATGTTTAAATTATACAATAATAAGCAAAAGGAAACTTATATAAACAATACTTTTATATAATTTTCGAAGATATATTTAAATCCTGTTAAACACTATCTCTGTTAGAGGTAGCTCTTATAACATGCAATTTTTTTTTGTTATAAAAACTCTGTTACTTTTTTGGGTACTTCATCTCGTCGATAGAGCTTTTATTTTTCAGGGTGTCCATTAGAAACAATGCTTTCATGTCGAAATAAAATGTTTTGGTTTATAGTATATATTAAATAGCATGAGTGAAAGGCATGTATGTATTTTAAATGTTTATAAATATGAGGACGTGAGTTCCAAAACTCGCTTTATCCAAAAAATCAAATTTTCGGAAATAGCGAAAAACCTGTGTCCATGTGTTTTCATTGTAAACCAAGATTTCACAATGCCACTTATGAATGCAATAGGAATGATGGCGATGGGAACCTTATTGGGCGATGTAAAGGCACTTTTCTTTTATAAATTCTGTTGCAAAGTTTATATTTTTTTAAACAGAGGTGACTCGAAGTGTTTTTCTTTCCCTTGCCGCCCATACTGATGTGAATCCAATTTAATATTTATAAACGGGGTTGTGTTCTTTAAGTACAATAGAATGTAGTCTCTCTTTAAAAATATATATTTAGGGCAATGTTAATAAAGTTTACCTCAATTCTTTTTTCTCGTTACCGAAAATAATAGTTATTTTTTATTACTGTTTTGTTATGTTATGTTCATTTTTACATATTTATATTTATATATATATATTTTTTTTATGTTTCTTATGTTCTTTAAATAAGTATAAAAATAAAACTAATTAAAAAAGCCTCCCTTTTATTAACAATCAATGTTTATCTTTTAAATTAAGCATACATTTTTGACTTCCATTCGAATGTTTTCGAAATTTCCGAACTTGTTTATGAAAATTCACTGCTTTTTTTAGGCTTCATAGAAAGGGCAAGGAAGTGAACGAGTCAATTCACTAGAATTCAAAATCTATAATTTTTGCTTTGTTCCCTTTTTTTAAGATAGGTCAACAAGAAAGAACGAAGGGAATATTATTTAAACCATCTTTGTAGGTTAAAAACGAAATGCGTTGTTCTGTAGTCTACAGTGAGGAAGAATGTTTATGTTACATACTCAAAGAATGTTTATAAAAGAGTTTAACTATTTAAGTAATATTATTATGTAATATAATAATATATAAACATATTCGTGTGAATATGTTTACCTATGACTTTTAAAATCCATAAATAGTTTGAGTTCCTCGACACTGAGAAGAGTGACCCTGAAGAAGGCTATAGTGTAGCTGAAACTTGTTCGTTTATGATTTTTAGCTTTCCAACTTTTATATTTTAAATATTTTAAAAGTTTTATCTTACATGTTTTAGCTACGTCTTTAAGTAAACTTCATAGTATATAGGTATCCAAGTTCGTGATTAAAACTACGTTTTAAGATATTACGGTCCTACAGTTTATCAGTGTTTACTTCTATACGTAGGGGAGAAGGGGGCACACGTGAACATGGGGCCTATGTGAACATCACAATTTTTCAATAGTTATTATATGTTTGTTTGTTTTTTTAATTACCCACGATGGCAGCACCTCTAGACATATGGTAAAAAGTTTTTGAATCTTTTTGGCATTTTGTTTGTCCTCAGTAGCCAAAATACTGTTTATAGATCTCAAAAGTAAAATCTCAGTTCCAACTTGATAATAAACTTTATTTGTTTATTCATTTATTTGAATTTTAATGTTTTAACATATACTATGAATACTAATAACTATTTTTGATAATGTTTTTTTTTCTTCTAAAATTAAGAAATGTTCATAATTTATTCATAATTTATAAATTTAACTATAGCAAACATATGGGGCACTTGTGAACAATTTTTCGAATTTATAAAACTATTAAAAACAATAAGAAGGTAATTAAAAACAAATGACCATGTGTAAAAAAAAGTTCTTGTTTACTGTATTCAGTAGTTTTTGTTTATAGAAATTAAACTAGTTATGATAAAAATCTATATTTATGTGAACTGCTCACATGTGCCCCCATCTCCCCTATTTCTTTTTCCCTTTAAAGATGTAACCTATTGCTCTTGTTACAATTCAATAGCAGCATGAATCTATTTATGAAAAACAGACCCGTCGTTCCTCGACCCGCTGAATGAATGGTACACGAGCGATGAATTCCGTTTGACTGTTTGTTTTTATCCTATCGAAAGAGGTAACGTCCCAGGCGAAGATAATCGTGTATCGGGTCTTCGTAAACGTCGACCCCGTCTTGGCTATTGCCATCGTAATAGCTCTCTCCTCTCCCCGTGGGATCGTCGGTTCGCTCATCCGGCCGACGGTCGGCCAAGCGTGACCGGCGCAAGAAAAGAGCCACCTTCCAAGAAAAGTCCATCTCGACACCAGGGGAGACTGCAGAAAAAAGACGAATGTTTCATCATCTAGAGAAACAGAATGCAAACGCAAATACACAATAACTGATTCCGAGTAGCACACGATTCCGACAAGTGGTTATTCCTTTTTGGAAAACTTAGAAAGCAATACATTTTAGGTAGATTTCGTAAGAAACACTACATTCGCCCCTATGTTGGAATTTCTGAAACATTTTTGCAGATCTACACCGATCATGACCCTCAGAACCCAAAACCACCCCTAGTTCATAACTTTATATGTATAGGGCAATTCCATCGTAACTGACGTAACATTTGATCATCGAATTTTGTTTTCAAACCTGTGTCGAAAACTTACTAATAAAGCTAGAACAAATTTTTACAATTTAAAATATTTCTTACTAAGGAGTTAATACCCAAATACCTGCAGATTATTTCAATCTCACTTTGAGCCCCAAGAATTGCAATTCAGAATTCTGTAACTGACGTAACATAAAATAGACAAACATTTTTTCTGCCTTCATGGAAGTTTAAAAATTATCAAAACTATCCAGTTAAAAAAAGTGATTTAATGTTCTCAACAACATTAAGTAATGCCAAATTATAACAGTAACTTGTTTAATTAATTTCCGAATAATAAAAAAGAAAAAAATGGCATTGACACGTGTAACTAACGTAACTTCTATTGTGTAACTGACGTAACATGATGACTTTACAAAGACAAGAATGGTACTTAACTTAGTTTCTAAACAGTAATTTACAATATAATAAAACACTCATACTACGATATATATTAAAACACACATACACACATAAATAACGCCTGCATTCAACAGTTAAAGGTATATATAATTATAAATATTATAAAAGGTATATATTATATTGTATGTATGTCTGTATAATATTTATATATACCTTTAGTAATTTACAATGGCTTTTTATTAGGATTTTTCTATAGAATATAAAAATATCAAATTTTCCAATCATACCCTTAAATTAAACATATTATAAATTTGATTCCCCACCCCTCCCCCTAAAAAAAATGATGATTTTCTGTGGAATTGCCCTATATGTCAATCACTTTTCTATGGACATGATAACTTCCATGATTCTGAATATTTTTTTTCCAAACGGATACATAAAATGATGAGGCAGAAAATCTCGGTCCAGTTCGTGAATGGGCAAAATCGGATGAAGGGGTAGAAATGGGGAGGGATTTTGTGAAAGCAGATGAAACACTATAACTTCTCAGTTTAAAGTTATTATTACTTCTAGGAAAAGGGCCAAAAATTTATGACACATTTTTTATGAAATTACAAATGTCTTCAAGAGGCGCAAAAAATACGGTTGTAAGAAGAAGAAAAATCATAACTTCGTCCATTTACAATATATCAATCCCACTAAATTTATTATAAATCTTCTTAATAGTATGCACAACTTTTATACTGACAAGTTTTTGATAGGACCAAGTCTTCCAGCAAAGAAAAAAAAAAGATGCTGGGTTGTTGTACAGTAGAAGCGGAAAAAATCACATTAACATGATTCTGATAAAACCAACTCTTACAGAAAAATGAAATTAAAAACCCGTCAAAGCGGCCGGATAGAATTGTTAAACTGGGTTTATCTCTCATCTTGATTTAGTTTTTGTTGGTGAAATGAGTACTTAACTTTCAATAATATCTACCTGTGCCTGTAGGCCGAGCCGGCAGAGATTTTTTGAAAGTTAAGGTACTGATGTCCCAGACAAACCGAATTTCCTTTTGGCGCCAAAATGGGATTGCCCTTGCATGGGATTGCCGATTTTGACTATATAGTACTGCGCAAGTATACATATAATACTTTAGCAAACTGGCTTCCATGTTCTTTTTTGATTTAATGAGTTTATACATTTATTGTTAGTTTAAAATATTTTGTTTTTAATACTTTCTAAATTACAAAAATAATAATAATAATAATAATAATAATAATAATAATAATAATAATAATAATAATAACAATCCTACGCTCAGTTATGCTTTATTTTATTGTATGAATAACTCTTAAAATGTGTCTAAATTTTATGAGTATAGCCAACTTACCGACCATTTCCGTAAAATAGTTTCAGCGTGATCTAGGTCCAATAAGCGATTTTACGCTGAAAAAAATCTGCAATAAAAAAATTTATATAAGGAACACAATGAAACAAAACACATTTCAGTAAAAAACTTTCTGGTTCGAAACTTGTTTATTTACTACATGAGATATCGGCACAATTTTACGGAAATGATCGGTAAGTTGGCATAAGTGTGGATCTATTGTATAACTGGAAAAAATTTTCCTGCATTTTTCCTATTTCCCACTTTTATACAAAAAAGTGTAAAAAGGACTCAGTGAATGAATTTTATCCCTTTCTGTCTCAAATTATGAAATAATAAAAATGTTATATTCTAAAGTATTTTTGAAAATTCGTTAGAAGATTTACACAATCAGTTAATAAATTTTAGAAGAATTTTGCCGATTAAAATTAATCAACGAAATATTTATTTATAACGATTTATATTAATAACGCCACTCAAATCTTTTTAAAAGTATTTTATAGAATTAGGAAATATATAAATAGAATGCTTTTACAATAGAAATATAGACGTATTTTCCAACTAAAACTTCCAACATCAAGAAAGCTGAAGCAAATGAAAGAGAAATTATCCTTTTAAAAACATTTTCGTTTTGTGCAACCCATAAAGTTTTTAGAACAAGATAAAGTATCTACAACTCATTGTAAATTGTATTACTCCTAATGGATGTACTAAATTTAATTTATAACACGTTTTTTAATAGTACTTTAAAGTACCGTCGGAGAATAAAGGGTTAAACAGTCAGTTAAAGCAAATAAATTGCTTATCAATCCAATCCTTTCTTTTCTCATTCTGTATATTATTGTTTATTGGAATGATTATTTACTTATGATTGTTTTGTTCTTTTTCTAGGTATGTACCGAAACCCTGTTTGATATTCTTGGACAAGGTTAATTGGGGGTGAGTCCTCTCTTTAAATGTATTTTTGGTTTGTGTGTTTTGAAGGCTCTTTTCCAATCCAAAGGAGCTACTGTATGACACATTTTTGAATTCCTTTAGGTTTGGAAACGCATGGCATGGGCAAATGTTCTTATTCACAAACTATGGCATCGAAAGACGTTTTCCCTTTTTTAGCAAAGACAGAAAATACTGTGGGTATTTTGAATCGAATTTCCAGGCATCACACAGCGAGAAAGGGGGAAAAACGGGTCGTCCCGTGACCGCATTGGCTTATAACATAATAACGGATGTATCAAAAATTGGAAAACGTGATTCGATCCCAAATCACTGCCCGTGGGATGTCTTTACGTTTAAAAATGAATCAGAAAATGTGTCAGAAAGTTTCGCATTCTTGATCCGGGAATTGGAGGACCCCCTTAAAATTGAGAATCGGACGAATGGATGCTAATAGAAATAATGTCCTTTTTCTATACATAAAAAAGAAGGATGTTTAATGCGTTTCAATTTTTACCCAGACACAAATGTTGAATTCAGGGGTGGGGATGACCCCTTCCCCTCTTCCCCGGCTATCGAAATGTCCCCCCCCCCACACACAGAAGATTTGGAAATTTATGCTTATTAAGAAGACTTATGACTCTTAAACCTTCAAAAAATTCAATTTATTTTAAGTTACAAGTTATACTATAACTTGCTTAAGGCCAAGGGCTATCCTTACATTTAGATAAGTGTAAAATAAATAATAGTCTTTAGGTAGGGTTTCGTTCATCTGACGGAACCCTATTTGTCTCAGTGTGTCTGTCCGTCATACAGCTCGTTCTCAGAAACTGTATAAGTTAGAGACTTGAAATTTTGCACACTTTTTTCTTGTAAAGATAGAAGAAAGTAAAAACAAATTGGAAAACCCACAGCATATTTGAAAACTTAATTTCGGAAATGAATCTCTGTAGTAAAAATGTAAATTTTCTTTTGTAAATTTGTCCTCTATGCTCATTTATGTTCCTTATAAAAAACGGATATGTATTCAAATTCTTTGTACACCCCTGTATAGGATCTAGATAATTCATACAAACTAAATTAGTACAATTCATAATACACCAAAATTGTTGTATTAAAAAACGCATATCACCTCTCCAGTCATTATTGTTCCTAGACAGTACTATAATCGAATTCTTTTGTGTGTCCCTGTAAACGGACCATGAAGGGTACACACTTCTTTTTCAATACTTTCTAATATAATCTGCTTTGTATGTAATAAGTTGTCAATACTTTGTATCCTAGTAAATCTCAATAACTTACATCCATTACATAGCCATCCGACTGTATTGAAGCGAGTTAAGAGTTCGAACAGACAGACAGACAAACCGAATTCACAAGCACTTTTCAAGGAGGTCGGTCGGAAAGTGTTAAAAAAGGTGCTTTGCAAAATGAATCTTGTGTGTTCTAGGTTGGGTGTTTTGAACTTGTTCAATGATCAACATCCAGAAAGGGTTTAAAACATTCTTTTTACTTTCCTCTATCTTTACAAGAAGAAAGTATTGGATTCGTGAAACTTTTCCACTTCCGGTTTTCGACGGATTGACACGTTTTAGGGGTCAGAGATCCCGAAAAACATGTTTTTACAAAATGTCTGTGTGTGACTTTGTCTGTCTGTATGTGACAGAAATTTTGTGGGTGCCTCTATCCCATGAACTAACTAAAGCACGGAATTTAATAAAACTTTAGATTCAGTGATTCTCTGATATGAATGGGTACTGATTAGTTTTTGATGTAAATCGCTCAACAGGTGGCACTGCTATGCTGCATTTTTTCAAATTTCTGCTATAGCTGTATCTCAAGAAGTAAAGCACGAATTTTCATCCAACTTCCAATTCAGATATACTTTGATGTGAATGGGTGCTCAATGGACGTCATTTCTTGCACTATTTAAATGATTTAATGGACGTGATTTATATAAAAGAAAGTTTTGTGATGGCCACAACATACTAGTTTTTTTAGGGCGCCCTGTCCTGGGTCAAAGGTACGCTTCGTTCCTCGGCAATAGATGGTGCTGGTTCCGACGAGGATCCAGTACCATTGTGTTGAACAAGGTCGGTCTCTTGAAGCAGAGTGTTGCCAGTGGGATAGCTTTTTTAAATTTCAAATTTCTTGATTGGCATCACCTTTTTTGAAATGGTAAAATTCGCCTTATTTAATGACATATTAATTAAGTCGAAAACAAGAGGAATTTTACCATTTAAAACTAGTATGTTGTGGCCATCAAAAAACTTTCTTCTATATAAATCATGTGAATTAAATCACTTAAATAGTACAAGAAATTACATCAAATTAGCAACAATTCATATCCAGGTATACCTGAATCTTCAGGTTGATGAAAATTCGTGCATTAGTTATTGAGAGAGAGCTATGGTGGAAATTCTAAACCATGCAGCATGGCAGCGCCCCCTGTTGAGTGATTTGCACAAAAACAAAAACAGCACTCATTCATATCAAGGTATACCTGAATCTGAAGTTAGTTGAAAATCCAAGCATTTGTTCTTGAGATAGAGCTTTTGTGGAAACCACAAATAATGTAGCCTAGCAGCGCCACCTCTTGAGCGATTTACACCAAAATATATAAAACGTCTATTCATATCAAGGACTCACTGAATCAGAAGTTGGATGAAAATCTGTGCATCAGTTCCGGAGATTGAACTATTGTGCAAATCGTGAAAAATGCTACATAGCAGTTCCACCTGTTGAGCGATTTACACCAAAACATAAACAAAACTAATTCATATCCAGGTATACCCGAATCTGAAGTTTATTGAAAATCCTAGCATTAGTTCTTGAGATAGAGCTATTGAGGAAATCGCAAAAATGCAGCATAGAAGCGCCACTTGTTGAGCGATTTTTACCAAAATGTATAAAACATCAAATCATGTCAAGGAATAACTGAATCTGAAGTTTGAAGAAAATCCGTGCACCCGTTCTGAAGATTGAGCTACTGTGGAAATCGGTAAAAATGCTGCATAACAGCGCCACCTGTTGAGCGATTGGCACCTAAAACCAATCAGCACCTATTTATATCAGGGACTCACTGTATCTAAATTTTTATTCAATTCCGTGCATTAGTTCTTGAGATAGAGCGCCCACAAAATTTGTGTCACATACAGACTCACTGACGGGCATTTTGTAAAAACATGTTTCTGGGGTTCTCTGACCCCTAAAACGTGTCAATCCGTCGAAAACCGAAAGTCGAAAATTTTCACGAATCCAATACTTTCTTCTTGTAAAGACAGAAGAAAGGAAAAAAATCCCTGCCGGCCCGGCCTACAGGCGGAGGTAGATTTCGAAATTAAGTATACTAATTTCACAAATAAAAACCAAATAATGATTAGAGATAAACCCACTTTAACAATTTTATCTGGCCGCTTTTGACCAGTTTTTATTTCATTTTTATATAATAACTGGTTTTATCCGAATCATGTTAGGGCGGTACTCAAAAAAATACTTTTCCATGCTCAACAACTCGAAATTTTCTGGCATAACTCCAGATTCATTTTTAATAGGAAAAATATAAAACTTATTGACGTGATTTTTGAAGAGATTTATGAGCGACCTGTGTTTTTAATTTTCTTTCAATTAATTAAAACTTGATATATATAAACAATTATTTTCTCAGTAAGACAATATTTTTCGTTTCTAACACAATCGCTTCGGGAAATTCCATTCAAAATGTCCACTTTGACATTATTTTTTGAAATAAATCCTGCCTCTGTCAAAAAATCGATCATTACGGTACATTATATAGTTTCTGAATAAGCGAATCTACCAATTGGATGCGTTTGAGAGCAAAAATGAATTTAAAAATGAGTCAGAAAATAAGCAGTTTGGATTTCAATACTCCCTTAATACGATGATTTTTCCAACACAATCCGCTTCGGGAAATTCGGTTCAAAAGGCCCACTTTGACAGCATGTTTTAAAATATATTCTGCCTCTATCAAAAAATTGACTATTACGGTACATTATATAGTTTCTGAGTAAGAAAAGGTACCAATTGGAAGCCTTTGAGAGCAAAATTGAATTGTAAAATGATTCAGAAAATAAGCAGTTTGGATTTAAATACACCCTTACTAAGATGATTTTTTTCTTCAACCGCTATGTATTTTTAATTTGTTTTTGCTGTAAGAATTGGTCCTATCCAAAACTTGTCAATATAGATGTTGTAGACAATATTAAGAAGATATATGATAAATTCATGGGGCTTTTATATCTTTTGAATTGACGGAGTTATGGATTTTTTTCATCTTCGAACGCCCTTTTTGTTTTCGTTTTTAATTTTTTTTTTTCCGGTACGAATTGGTCCTATCAAAAACTTGTGAATATAAAAGTTGCAGATAATGTTAAGGAGATTCATGATAAAATTAATTGGATTTGATATCTTGAGAATTGACGAAGTTATGAATTTTTTTCTCCCAAAAACACTATTTTTTGCGCCCCTTGAGCCCATTTTTAACTTTATCAAAAATCTGTGATACATAAATTTTTGGCCCTATTTTTAGAAGTAATAAAAACTTTAAACTGATTTGATATGTACAAAAATTAAGAAGTTATGGTGGTTTCGGTTTTCACAAAACCCCTCCCTATTTCCATCCCCTTGGTCCGATTTTGTTCATTAACGAACTTGATCGAGATTTTATGCCCCTTGATTTTATGTATCAATTTGGAAGAGATTGGTGCAGAATTGTGGAAGTTATCGTGTCCAGAAGAAAGTGATATATATACATAGATAGATACATAGATAGATAGATAGACAGATATATATATATATATATATATATATATATATATAAAGTTTTTTACCGAGGGTGGTTTGGGACTCTAGGGATCATGATCGGTGTAGATCTGCAAAATGTTTTCAGAAATTCCAACATAGGAACGACGCCAATAGGTAGCATTTCATACGAAATCTTCCTAAAAGTGGTGCCAATCAAGAAACCCGAATTTAAAAAAAAGTAGCCCACTAGCAACACTGTTTCGAAGTGAATTACGTGTCTTTTCGGAAATACGAACCTATGTTCAAAACGACGCCATTCCAACCTGAAACTGTATATAGGTAAAAGTAACCTGATGAAATACTTTTGGATTCTTATCAGACTGGCAGATAAGAGCGATTTCTAAATACCGACAAAGTTATTATCTGCGTTTTTTCTCAAACTTTGAAGTCTTGGAAATCCTAAGTTTGTCGATAACTGTTGTTGGCTCTCTGAATCTGTATTCCTTTGTTTCACAAGTTCTTGACTCATAAAAAGTGGGTTATTTTAATCAAATTAAATATATAGAAAATCTATATGTAAAAGAACGTCAAATTCACCTTAAAATGGTAATTAAAAACACGAATACATCAAATGATTCACAGTTTTATTACTAAAATAGGTGTAAAAACAATTAAAAAGTTTTAAGACATTAAAACCAATTTACAGATGTCAAATTTGAAAGAATTCGTCGGAGTCCCGAGCGCTTTCAACCAAACTAAAACCAATTTACAGATGTCAAATTTGAAAGAATTCGTCGGAGTCCCGAGCGCTTTCAACCAAACCCTGGTCATCATCAAGGGGTGAAGTGAGAAGAAATCAGCAAATCTCCAGAAAGCACATTGGTTTAAATATTGCAGGGAGAAACCATAACTGGAAACAGAGGGGGAGGAGGGGGGAACTGGATGAGTCCATTGAGCAACGCAGATCATTCTAAACCAAATACTCCATTAACTCCAAGCAGACCAAACCAATTATCATGCCATATACCGCACATTGGTTTGGTCTGCTTGGAGTATTAGGTTTAGATCTGTGTCGCTCAATGGACTCATCCACTTCCCCCTTCTCTCCCTCCGTTTCCAGTTTTGGTTTCTCCTGCAATATTTAAACCAGTGTATATTCTGGAGGTTTGCTGATTTCTTCTTACATCACCCCTTTATGATGACCAGGGTTTGGTAGAAAGCGCTCGGGACTCCGGCGAATTCTTTCCTATTTGACATCTGTAAATTGGTTTTGATGTCTTAAAACCTTTTGTTTTTACACCTATTTTAGAAATAAAATTGTGAATCATTTGATGTATTCATGTTTTTAATTTTAATCCAATTCAATCCCACCCCCACACATACCGGGGGCCAAACGGAGGCAGGGTCTGAAGAGGACAGAAACGGAGGCGGCAAACGAAACTTTGATACAAGGGTCACTCTGAAATTTTTGAGATACAACTAGGTTTTTAAAGTTATACTTACAAAATTTTAGGTGTGTTCAAAGTAGTCTCTCCAGCATCAATGCACTTTTGTAGACAAATTTTCCACAGATTAAATACCTCAAGCCATTCATTTCTTGGAATAGATGAAAAAATGCATTTATAGCCACATCAATCTCTTCTTCTGAATGAAAACGACGCCCACGTAAGTTCTTTTTTAGATTAAAGAATAAGCAAAAGTCACACATAGCTTGATCAGGTGAATACGGCAGATGTTCTATCACTTTAATTCGTTTTTGTTTAAGAAACTCAACTGTTAATCTGGCTGTATGTGAAGATGCATTGTCATGGTGAAGCATTAGTCCCCTAACATTCACTTCTTGTAGAATTTCTGGAAGACATTTAGTGGTATACCAGTTTTCTGTTACTGTCTTCTGTCCTTCCAACTTGATGGCTTTGACCAATCCCGTACTTCTGAAGAAAACGGCATACATCACTTTTTTTCAGTGCGCGTTGTCTTTTCACCTTTGTCGGCGTGGGATCATTTTAAAAGACCCATACTTTGCTTTCTAACGTGTTGGAACGTCAAAAAACGGTATGTACGTTTCATCACCCATTATAATTTTAGAAATGATGCGGTGGCCACTATCATTTAGCAATTTAAGAGTTTCTTTACTGTTTCTGACACGCTCCTCTTTTTGGTGCTCAGTTAGATTATGGGGAACCCAACGGCAAGCTACTTTTTTCATATGCAATTCTTCATGAATAATTTTGTGTATGGCTGCGGATCCAATGTTAAGTTCCTTCTGTATCATTTGATAGGTACAGCGATTATCATCCATTAACATTTTTCGTATGGCAGACACATTATCCGGCATAATGCCGACGGCGGCTTTCCTGTGTGTTCTTCATCCTGAAGAAAATTGCGACCTCTGCTAAATTCTTTAAACCATCTGAATACAGTAGCACGAGCTGAAGATTCATCACCAAATGCTAATTTCAACCGTTGAACGCATTCTTCTTGATTTAATCCTGCTTTAAAATCGTAGAAAATCATAGCGCGAAAATATTCTCGCGTCAACTCCATTTTCTCTTCTGTTTAAAATTTATTCTACGCTAAACAAGTTGAAGTAAGTCAGTAAAAAATCGTCAGCTGTGTTAAAATACTTTGTATTTTAAAATTAAACCGTTATTTTTATTTTGTAAATTCTCGTCTGCGCGTATCTCAATAATTTCAGAGTAACCCTCGTAGTATTGTTCCGTTTTGAGAAGAGATCTAATATTATGTTTAAAACCTATGGACATAGAGTGAATTCATGTTTTTAAAATATCGCCTCATGAGATTCCAATTTTTAATTATTTTTTTCTGAGCACTCTTCTTAAAGAGTCCTTTTTTTAGGGTTCCGTACTTAAAAAGTAACAAGAAAGAAAAAAATCATGCGTCAAGGATAGATTATGAAACACTTTCCAACATATTCAGAATATGTAACAAAACTGCATCGTTTAACAAGTTAAAATAGTATGTCTCATTCAATCTATGGAAACGCAAAACACAATCTCAACTGTTTTCTGAAAAGGATCCAAATTCTTGGAACAACCCTGTATAGGATATATAGATTTGTATCTAGTAACGACATGCATGCCAAAATGGAGTTCACTTAAGAAAGAACCGTTATAAGATCACTCGAGTGTCTGTCCGTCTGTCACAGCCGTTTTTCTCGAAAGCTATGGAACGTGGAAAAGTTCAAACTTGGCAGAGTTTAGAAAGGCTATGGGCCCACCTATTAGTAGCCATTGATGATTGATTATGATTAGTAGCCATTCACACATATTTTTAGCAAACATTTAGGGGGGAAGGGATCCAATTAAAACAGGTTTTCGTCTTAGATATAATTGTAGGGTGTTTCTACCCTAGGAATAATAAAATTTTAACGTTTAGGACAGGATTCTGTTATAGACGGGTTATGCTTTCACACGATTTACTGTACTTTTGGGTACCGTTTGAGAGACCTATGTGCGGTGTCCCGCTTTTTTTGGGGGGGGTGGGGGGGTGGGGGGGGGGCAACCTCTCCCGCTTTTGTGATGGTGAAGCTGTGAAAACAGAACCTGCTATGAGGATTTATTTTATTTAGCCTAAAGGAATACCGTAGCAATCTACCTGATGAGATAGAAACCTGTCCATTACGAAGTATATTCCTATCGATTTTGTTTTGACAAGGTTTCAGTGTACTTTGAAACAACTTCTGAAGACGGCACTTGCTTGCAAAGGAATCGTTTTTTAGACGTAAACATTTCACAGTTCCCACCCAACAATAACTATATAATCGGAAACCTCTCCAAAACGGAATGTGTTTCGTTTATCTTGCTATCCCGCTTTCACAGATTTTTCTGTATAAGATTGATTAAACACACGAAGGCGAGATTTCAATTAGCATAGAACTATTATTTTAACACAATCAAACTGATTGGTAAAGTTATCATACGAATTGAATATTTCCAACTGAGCCAAAAATGCCCAGGCTGGGAATCGAACCCAGATCCTTGGCTTACAAATTGGCTTTACCGTTTAATCTAACTGGGTAACCAACTAACCTGGGTAATCTAACCGTTTAATTATGCTGGCTGGTTGTCGGCTCAGTTAGATTAAACAGTAAAGCATTGGCCTTGTAAGCCAAGGATCTGGGTTCGATTCCCAGCCTGGGCATTTTTTTTCGCTCAGTTGGAAATATTCAATTCGTAAGCATAGAAATATTCCGTTTTACAAGGAGAGGGCTAACCTTGTTAATCACAGATTTTGAATCCTTATCTTTATAATATTATAAATGTCAATGTGTGTTCGAATGTTTGAATGAAGTCAGCATATAAACAAATGAATTAATGCTTTTGTATTTTGGGATATAGATGGATTACAAGCCGGAAATGAACATAGGCTATGTTTAATTTATTTTATTCAAATATCTTGCTTAATAATCCAAAATTTCATTATTTTTCATACATAATGAATTGACATTTTTCCGATAAAATTTAACCATCTTCCTTTTTTCGTTGCCAAAAAATAAAAACTTATAATAATAATTTAATTTCTAATTAAAAGATTAAAATGGAAATTTTCAAGTATTTTTAATAATACAAAGTGCATAAATTTTGAGTAAGTGCGGAAAGAAGGCAAATGTGACGTCATATATGGAAAATATAAAACGGATATGCTTTGATGTTGAAATAAAATGAGATTGTGTTATGGTATTAATTCTTATTATTTAAAGAAAATTGTTATCAAGGCTTACGGTTTATCGTCTGCGCACGGTTAACACAAAGATTTAAATTTCAATTTTAAATTAAAAAAAAATAAACGTTTGAAGAGCAAATGGATAGAAAATGTCAATAATATGCCCAGTAAAATTATCAATGTCGAAAATGACGTAATGATTATCAGGAAATATGTATTTTCATTCTTAAAAAGTAAAAAAGTAACTAGATAGAAAGGTTATGTTCTGTAATCGGGTTCGTAATCAATTTGCTTTTTTTAGAGAAAGAAATTAGGTGCAAAAGTAAATACATTGTTGTAAACAGGTTTGTTTTTTGTGTGGTAAAGACTTAATAATATTCCAGATGACCAATTCTTCGCATACCTTTGATGACAAGTATGATTGTAAAACATATAAAGCAGTATCATCCGATAATTTACTTGGCACAGATGCCATATACGCACTTGGTTTGGCGCGATCTGTTTTTGATAACAATTTGAAGAAAACATCGTTTTCGAATACTTAAACTTGTTTACTTAATTAACTTAATTACTTAATAAATTAATTACTTAATAAACTTAATACTTGTTTTCGAATTTTTAAATTATGTTCTATTACTTAAAAAGGGAAATAATAATAAATAAAAAAAGTTTCATTAAGAACTATAGAACAAAGCAATTTGTATAATTTTAAAAGAAAATTAAAGAAATAAACTATTTATTAATAAATAAACAACAATAGCTCGGTTACCATGTCAAGCAAAATAATCTATGTTGGCGACAATTAGGTACCCCGGTGCGTATATGACATATTTGCCATTTTCTTATTACTTCATGATATAAACAGACATACTGGTTCAGTGTATAAACCTAAGTTATGTCAATGATCTTATAATAAAGAAATACTTTAAATTATTCATACTAGCCCCCCTTGGCGACCAGTTTGGTCTCCCTTAAATTTTATGTTTAGGAAAGCATGCTAAGCATTGTATCCTGTTACTAATTTAATTTACTGGGACCCCCTTAACCCTCTCGCTGCGCAACCCGAGATTTCCTCGGGCAACGTAAAAGTAGCAAAATGTGCGCAATCCGAGATTTCCTCGGGGATTCATTTTTTCACCTGGCGACTATTTTTTATTTCAACTCGAACCACTTTTTAAATACAAAAAATTTCATATAGACTTTAACAACATCTACAAGAGAAATATACTGCAAAATTGATTTTCTTACAATAGTGGTGCGAGACTATAAAAATAGTCTCCATTGACAGTCCTGATTTCGCCTAATTTCTAACATCATATCCCATTTAAGATCTTGAACTCTTTTACAAAAAATGTTTACATATTTAAACTCTAAGCTATATATAGATTTGAAATATGTAATAAAAAATGCGTGATTTTTGAACCTATTTTGATTAAAAAAAAAAAAAAGTACGCAGCGAGAGGGTTAAATATAATTAATAAAATCCCTTAAGCTAATATTAGTTTTTGTTGCATTAAAATATCTCCATTTGTTGATTTTCTGTAAGCAAGTAAACCCTATTGGTTTACAATGGAAGTCTATGGGAATTTGGCAAATTATTAGAGATATCGCCAAGTTCGCGTCACTTTTGGTGGCAGAATACGGTCCCCACGGATATCCCCCCCCCCCCTTATAGGTATAGATGCATTAAATGCTGTTCAATAACCAATGAGATGCATTTCATTTGGGTGTTGCCATTAAACAATTAACACGTAATTGCGATTTATGTGCCACGTACGATAGCGTAATATATATTTATATATATAGATTGTCTCTTATAAAATGTGATAAACAATTGGTTTATTATATATATTTTTTAATTATCGGAAGGGAAATGCTTTGCTTATTTAATTCATTTCTTCTTTTTATGTTACGTGAACGACGTCACGGGTAACAGCTAGTATTTTAATATATGTTGTAGGGTAGAGACTCCTTAGTATCGGGTTCAACGGATTTTATCCAACGCGCCTTAGTTCTTGAGGAACCGGGTGGTCTAATAGTAGTACACAACTTAAATACTTACTTTCCAACCAAAATGACAGGTTGGTCGTATCGCAGTTGGTCCGGCGGATCCGGGGGCTCGGGTTCGATACCTGTATGCGCTTCATTTGTTTTTCTCATTTTTTGTTTTGTAAATATACTTGTAAATATGACTTAATAATCTCATTTTCAATTAAAATTTTTAATATTCTATATCAATTATAATTTTAACCTATTTAATTGTTTACTTTTAACTAAATAGTTGTAATAAAACATCATAAAACTGTTAATTTTTTTAAAATCACTTTTAAAATGTATTTCATATATTCTTTATCGATGCAATGATATTGAGCAATTGTGTCAATTCGTGATTTTAAAGAAACATCATTTACGCATTGCTTTAACAAAGGAAGTCAATGCGATAATACTATTATTCTGTTTTTAAAGTAACAAACATAATTATATAAAAAATTAGCATCAAAATTAAATTACGACCGTTTTTTGCATATTAAAGATTTTTAAATTTTAATACGTATGCTTGCGTTTTCAATTATTTTGCATTTCTCTTCATCTTCTTTCTGCTTTTATTTTTATTTTATTTGAATATTCTCTTATTTTATCATAACTAGGTGGCGCCACAACAGATTTTGTCACGATTTTGGAATTTTAATCATTTAATAATAGATCCAATTTCTTTTTAAACCTCTGTAAATGATGAAAAATAATAGTTTAAAAATAAAAAATGATAAATTTAAGTTTGTTAACATTATAATTAATGTATGATATTAAAATTTTTAATTGAAATTATTAAATTATAATTACAAGTATATTTATAAAACAAAAAAAACAAACGTCGCGCGTCCGAGTATCGAACCTGGGCCCGCAGATCAGCCAGTAAACGCCATATCAACTGAGCTATGACCAACCTATCACTTTGGTTGCAAAGTAAGTATTTAAGTTGTGTACTACTATTAGACCCCGGTTTCTCAAGAACAATAAGGAGCTTTGGATAAAATCCATTGAACCTGACACTAAGGGGTCTCTACCCTACAACATATATTAAAATAATCAAAATCTGTGATTAACAATGTTGGCCCTCTCCTTGTTAGACAAATATCATTGTAGGGTATTCCGTTTGTCGGTACCATGATTATTTTATGATTGAGACAGGATTTTGTTAAAGGTTGTGCTTTCACCGGGTTCACTCTATTTTGATGTCTCGCTCTGAAAAAAATGAAGTACTCAAAAATGAGTGAATAGATGTACCGTATTTTATGGAAGAAACGCCGCGGCGTTTACGAGTTTAAAAGTTATTTTTTTTCCAAGTGCGGCGTTTACGATTTTTTTTTAATACCAACTGAGTTTCCTTAATTTAAAAATTCATAAAAATATTTAAAATCGGATTTAAATATCTTAAATAAAACTTCAGACATCTTAAGATATTAAAAACGAGGCATCGTACACTGCCCAGAAAACTTTGATTAAAGTTACGTCAATGGGACGCTGTCGACAAAAGTAGCGTTCCGATGGTTGCGGCGTTTACAACGGGTGCGGCGATTACGATATTTTTAAGCTTATTCAGGCCAATTTGAGGAGTGCGGCGTTTCTTCCATAAAATACGGTACTCATATCGAATTGAGTATTTTTCGATGAAAAATGGGCATATGTTTTCTTAATTTTGAAGTATCACATGTTATCAAATCCAAACGAAACGATGATTTTGTACCCTGTCATGATTTATTTCATTTAGGGTGGCATAAAACATGTTCATGATGATTCAGTTATTAAATTATGCACATTATTTTAAAGTACTTTAAAAGCGCTTACAAATAAAGCTCTTGTTATAAAAATATTCGATTTGGGTATCTTGCTAATCATATTCCTATTTTTCTTAACAAATAATCAATTAAACGTTTCTTGTTAATAATTTAGAACGGAAAATAAATGTAAGTACATTTTTACTTTAATTTGTAGGTTCAGGGGGGGGGGGGGGAGTACATAACGATTCATATTTGAGCACAATCATGGGATCAAAAATGAATACATGTGTTTCTCAATTTTGAGCACATTTGGATCGGAGCTGTTTTGAGTATGTCACGTATTTAAAATTGAGTACAGTAAAACCTCCCTAAAGCGACCACGTTCCGTTCCAATAAAAATGGGTCTCTCCGAGAAGTGGTCTCTTAATGGAGGTTCTGTTTAAATCTAGATTTTAATTGTTGGAAAAAGGTAACAATTAATGTTACTAAAATTTGTTTTTTACATTAGGGAAAAATCTGAAAATTTAAGTATCAAAACAAAAATTAATTACATAAGTTAATGACGGCAGAGTTTAAAAAATGAATACATTGATGTTTGCTTTGCTTTTTCGGCTTTATCTTCTATAACATTTATTTCCAAGTCCTTTGCGAAGATCTGTCAATAAATGCAATTTTTTTGGACGGAAACAAATTATGACGATTTCATTCATTTATCTATATTTCTTTGAGTGTTTTCTGACAGAATAGGGCTGGGGAGTTTATGGACCGTCATCCTTAATGTGTCATCAGAGTTCAATTCATTGCCTAAAAAGGCACAAAGGTGTTTAAACACTTAAAAGTGACCGAAATAAATAAAAATTTTAAACTTAGTTTAGAAGTTTGATAAATAATGCGCTCTGCGTAATTATTATTCTAATAAAACCTTCTTCAAGCGACAAGGGAAAAACGGAATTTGTTTCCTTTTCTTCAAAGAAATGGGTCGCTCAATGAAGGGAGTTCCACTGGTGTGGTCTCAGAATAGAGGTAAAATTAGCATTGAGCCTATGGGAATAAATTTCATTCCGTGAAAAAATGGTCGTTCAGGGAGGTGGTCGTTTAATGCTGGTGGTCGCATAGGAAGGTTTCACTGTACTTTCTGTTTATGAATAGAGAAGAAATTAAAAGTGGAGTAGCTTTTGGACTACAATTAATACTTAATATTTTTCAAGATTCAATAAATGAGTGAAACAAAGAATACTGCACATCATTCCTCTTTTGCATTAAATGTTAGCTTAAGAGACTACTTCAGTCAGGTGAAAAGACCCGTTCGCAAATGTTAATCCTATTGGAGAAATTTATAAAGATGTCTCGGTGTCATTTCAATGTTTTTAAATGATTTTTTTTGCATTGGATAGCTGAGATCGATCTGTATGCAGGCCGTTTTTTTTATTTTTTCAATTTTCATTGCAGATTTTTTTATGAGGATGTTTTCACTTTCGAAACCGGTTCCGAAAATGAAAGTGCCCCCATAAAAAATATCTGTAAACAAAATCGAAAAAGTAAAAATCAACCTGTGTACAGATCGATCTCAGCTGTCTAATGCAAAAGAAATCATTTAAAAATATTGAAATGCAACCGAGGTATCTTTATAAATTTCTTCCATAGGATTAGCATTAGCGAACGGGTCTTTTCATTTGACTGAAGTAGCCTCTTAATGTGAAAAAACTCGAAAAAAAAATGTTAGCGCAGGGGCCCCTTTCCTTCTGGGTCCCTAGGCTTCAGCCTACTCAGGCTAATGGGTAATCCGCCTCTGCTTTTTACTCAATTTTGAGTACCAAGTACTATTTCTTTTCAGTGCGCTTTTTGGAAGAGTATGACTTAAAAAAAATTAAAAATTTTCTGATTCTAGGGATGTTGTTTAGAAAGTCGAAATCGCTTTACAGGTGGCAGTCTACGAACCTGTATTGCTGGAGGAGCCGTTTCACGATTTTATTGGGGCAACGCGACCACCTGCCGAGGGATGTCACCTGCTCGTCTTGAGAAAAACACCTTGCTCTGGCGAATTCTGCAGCGAAAGAAAACTTCAACTTACCTTTTCAGTTTTCCTTCTTCTTCTTCTATGGTACAGCGTTGCCCAATCTGGCGGATTTTTTTTGCTCAGAAATTCCGAATTCATACCAGAAAATTATGAAAAGTAATTTTATTTCATCTTATTCGTGGAATATTTATTATTACATAAAGTAAAAATAACTATTCAAACTTTCTGTTGAAAAACTCGGAATTTCCGAATTAAAGAAATCTGTTATATTGGCAACGCTGTGGCGGTCCCCCCCCCCCCCCCCAAAGGAAGTTATATAATGAGACATTACAGACATACATTATTTTTTAAATGTACTGTCTAAACCAGAATGCACCCATATGTCCTCACTGTCACTTTGATATCCTGACTATCCATCATAGTTTAACTGACTGGCCGAGCCTCTGACACAAGTATAGAATGTATTTTAATTCCTCATTACCCACTTTGACAAAATTCATTGGGGAAACACTTCATAGGGCACTCTTTACCTTTTTAAAACACGCAGGCTTTTATTTTGAGATATAGGTTTTTATATGCTTCATAAGTTTGATATTCTTGTTTGACATTTGGATGGAAACCTCATCCAGATAACATTTTTTTTTTCATGCTTTACTGGATTTCTAATTTACAATGGATCAGAAACCTCAGATAGCTTTTCTATTTCCATTTTAACTCATTTAATTATTTTAATGTCAATTTTTAAATTCACGTTTTATGTGTTTTATTCTTTGTTTGGCGCAGTATGTCCCTAAAGGGATTTTGTGCCATAGAAACCAGTACAACCAACCAACCTACATACTTTAAACAAGAAATAAAAGTAATTGCGTCAAGCTCAAGCATAGATTATGAAACACTTTTCAACGCTTCCAGAATAATGGAAAAGAAGATAGAAGGTAGAAGAAGATATCCTAATGTGATTCTCAAATTTCCTCCGCAGCAACTCAAAACTCATTTTTAAACGTAAAAGTATAAAATAGTCGCGCCTCACTATGGAATTGAACAGCGTTTCCCATTTTTTGATAAATAAATACTTGTCACGAGACACGTTTTTCCCCTTTCTCGTGTTCCCGTGTAAGGAATTCGCTTCAAAACGTACATTTTGACAGTATTTTCTAAAAGTTTTTCAGCCTTTACCAAAAAAAGAAAAACTCTATTCGATTGGATAGTTTCTGAATAAGAATTCCTGTCATTTTCATCGTTTCCGAGCCAAAATGAAATCAAAATGGGTCAGAAAATAGCTCCTGGGATGCCTTCTTGAAACAATTTAGAAAATGCATAACCACTGAAAACGTACTTTCAGAAATAACCATCCGCTAGACTGCAATATAACGCTTAAAACGACTAAAATCTCACTTCTAGAAATCACCCCCTACAGACGGCCATGTATACCGTTCTTTCTGTAGCCCTGTATATAAAATGACACATGGTCTCCAAAAACATTTCTTTCCAAAAAATAAAAGAAATTATGTTAAGATTCTCTTAAAGAAATTCTATTAAGTTCGATTGGATAAATTGTATTAAGTTTGATTAAAGAAGTTCTATTAAGTTCGATTAAAGAAATTCTATTAAGTTCGATTGGATAAATTGTATTAAGTTCGATTAAAGAAATTCTATTAAGTTCGATTGGAGAAATTGTATTAAGTTCGGTTAAAGAAATTCTATTAAGTTCGATTGGATAAATTGTATTAAGTTCGGTTAAAGAAATTCTATTAAGTTCGATTGGATAAATTGTATTAAGTTCGATTAAAGAAATTCTATTAAGTTCGATTGGATAAATTGTATTAAGTTCGATTAAAGAAATTCTATTAAGATCGATTAAAGAAATTCTATTAAGTTCGATTGGAGAAATTGTATTAAGTTCGGTTAAAGAAATTCTATTAAGTTCAATTTTTAGAAATTCTATTAAGTACGATTGGATAAATTCTATTAAGTTCGATTAAAGAAATTCTATTAAGTTCGATTGGAGAAATTGTATTAAGTTCGATTAAAGAAATTCTATTAAGTTCAATTGGAGAAATTCTATTAAGTACGGTTGGATAAATTCTATTAAGTTCGATTAAAGAAATTCTATTAAGTTCGATTGGAGAAATTCCATCAAGGGGTTACTTGGGTTAAATAAAAAAAGGTTAAAATAAAAACATATTTTCTCTAAAAAAAATTTTTATATATGTAATAAATAAATGGTTTTATTCAAAATTTTAAGAATATAAAAGAAGTAACATTTAAACTCTGTTTTATAAAATTTTCATTTAAAAATTTGGAAAATTCAGCCGGTGGGACCTGCTGTCCGGAGATACCTGAAAAAAAAAGTGTCCTCATGGTGGTCAGGATAACTCCTGATAGCTTTATCTGAAATTAGAAAACAAAACAAATTTCTTCCGTTAGCAGATAAGCATAGTTCGTGATTGAATGAAAGATTTAAATAAAAATTGAAATTTGAATTTTCGGCAGAGTTATATGCAAAACGGTGCAATTTTTGGTACAACTTACACTACGTACAGCCTTGTAAAATGAATTGTAATCGAAAAAACAAAAAATACTTTATTCAATCGCTAGTCAATGCTATTTTGAAGAAGTGTGCAAAATTTCAATAAGATCGGTCCATTAGTTTGTGAGAAATCTCGTGTCCACCGACTTCAAACATAGTTTATTTTAGTAAAAAGCGATGGACTTGTGTTGCTCCCGGTCTAGCCTGATGAGGGGAAATTTTCTAGACATATTGCACTATTAGATAGAAAAATTAAAAATAAATGGATTTTTTGCAAACTTCAAACCCTTGTCCTCCAGTTATTATTGAAATGGCAGTTTTTAAAAAAACTTTGCGTTAGGATTTCGTAAATTTAGATCATGCGCAGTGGCGTATCTAGGGGGTGTGCTGAAGGGGCTTCACCCCCCCCCCCCCCCTACGAAATTCGTAGAAAATACAAAGTTTAATTACGAAAGTTTAGAAAAATGTAATGAAACTTGCTAAGATAAATTTCAAAATGAACCAGAAAAAATATTCCGTTTTAGACAGGTTTTCTTCTTTAGAAAGTGCGTTACTTCCCAAATGCCGTGCGTGTATGGGCTCCAAAATGAGTCCGAGAATGTGTTGAGGGAGGTGGGGGCGGATTGGGAATGCTCTTATATAATTTTTAATTTGCTGTTTATTTTAGTCTTATTTACTATTTATTAAATACCTTTTAGTAGATAATTTTCAGTATTCCGTTTAAAAAAATGTTGTATAACGATGTAATTACACTTGTAAAGACAAAAACCTGCTTAAAACGACATTTCCCCCTGTTCCATGCGATCTTAGCCGATTTGATTGTATAATAGATGCGTTACTGTACAGAATTTTATAGACGTATTGTTGTACTATTAGATAAAAAATAAAAAATAAATGGATTTTTTTAAATTTTCAAACCTATGTAACTATTACCAAGTTATTATTGAAATGGCAGTTTTCAATAAGCTTTGCGTTTTGGTTTCGTAAATTTAGAAGCAAAATGTCCGATCTTTACGATTTCATGCTATGGGTTTACCTTCGAATACAGATTCATTCTAAACTTCGTCTATCGCTGTGCGACACAGTTTTTAAAGTACACTTTTGTTTCCAAAACCGTGCATAAAAAAAATACGGACAGGCACAGAGTTCCAATGAGCGCTCGCAAATAGACGGTGGTTTATGTAAACACCTAATTTAAAATTCTAGAGAAGCAATTGTTTTGACACAAAAATAATAATAATAAATCTAATAAAACCACCTCGCTTTACTTAACATAGGCACCGCCTACAGAAAGTTCTTTTCGCAACTTGTTTTCTTTTTTCACTCTCTCTCTCTTTACAGGCTATTCGTTTCTCGGTACACAGATGTTCCACAGCGGATTCGAAACATTCTTTAAATCCCGATTCCTCCTCTCATTGGCGTTGGTGACGCCCTCTACTTTCAAGGAAACTAAACAAGAAGAGAAAGGGGCGCCAGTAGTGCTGCCATCTGCTGCTTTCGCTTAGAGATAATTCTTTAATTCGATTGCGTAGAATCGTTTCATCTAAAATCTAAAGATTTAACCCTCCAAGCACCATGGGGGCCTTATTGGACCCCAGTTATTTTCTATTTTGAAATTTTTAATGTTTCAAACCAGAAAAAAGGAATATTTTATACTTAATGTATGAAATTAAATAGACACCTCCAAGAAACATGTTACATACAATAAAATTAAATTTCTCGTTCAAATCCTGTAAAACTAAGAATCCTCACAAAATATTAAAAACTGGTACTAGGAGGGTTCGTTCAACAAAAACAATGGAAAGCTAATTTTCGCATTCACACGCATGAACTTGTTTGCCTTTATTGTCTTAAAAATGTATTTAAAAATTAGGATGTACACACAGGACTTTTACTTACTCACACAGGACTTTTACTTACTCACACAGGACTTTTTGGAATTTCACTGGTAGCCGTATGAGGTCAGGGATGTCAAACACGCGAGCGAGATATCTTTTTTTTTTTTCTTTTAATACTAATCATAGCTTTATATTAAATAAAGCTATGATGACGCAAAATTTTTGTGTCGTTTTCATGTGTCATTTTTATAAGGCCGTCTCTCTATTCTAAAAAAAAGTAACTACCGCTGTCACCGCCGCCGCCGCCGGTTTTGAATTTTTTGTGACCGGAGGTCTTTCTTCGTTAATATTGAGAAAAATAATGCATACAAAAATATGAATATCGGTGGTTTTATACAGAAATGTTTAATAAACATGCTGATGCAGACAGTTTTCAAATCGAAGAATTATTTTAAGAGATATATAATGCTAAAGTTGGACAAAATCGTCCCACTAAAAAAGTTTTATAGCAGCAAAAACTATACATGGCAGTGTAATCATTTTTAGATCATTTTATGCGTTAGAATTTGCCGGAGTGCAGATTGCATTAATTTTTTTATTTTGACTCATTTTTTCAGGTTTTATTTCTATTTTAAATTAAAATTTCAGCATTTCTAGAGATATTTTTTACAGATTTCAGAAAATTGTACTAATTTAAACTGTTGCCAACTGTATGAAAAGCGCAAGCAATAATGATTGCTTCAAATAAAAAATTTATTTACACGTGACTATTATAAACAGGAAAAAAACTTTCACATTAGAATTAAATAATTATGTATAAAAAGCAGGAACTTATTAAAAATTACGTCATAAAAAGTATACACGTGAATTTTAAAAGAGAAAGGATATTGTAAAATAATAAATTCATTAACATGCGTTAGAAGTCTTAGGCGAAATTACGTCATATTTACGTCACATTATAGTTATTACATAAAATGAACACAAAATAATATTGCAAAAAAGTTTAAATTTAGAAATTGCGCTAGACATTTATTTAATATTTTGAGAGGATATTTTCAACTATTTTTGTTAGGAAAGCGCAAATAATGTTTCATTGCTAGCAAAAGTACTTTCACGCGATTATTTAAAAGAGAAAGAATAGCTTGGTAAAAATTACGTCAGATTAAAAACGATTAATTTAAAATGTCTCATTTAAAAGAACTTTCTTTTCGCTTTGTTAAAAAATACCAGGAGACAAAGACTCTGTTTACTTAATTCCTTTTATATTAGCTTATTTTGAAATGTTGTTACACGTGTCTACGTCATCAAGTTATTTTTATTTCGACGTTTTATTTGTATTTTTATTAATGTTGTACTAATTTATTTGTTCTTTCGTTATTTAAAATAAAAATTATGTCAATTTGTATAATTTGGCGAGTGGTTTGGCGATTTATATAATTTGGCGAAATGGGACGACGGGATAATCAAGTAGTACCGCAGTGGATTTGGCGTTAAAATTCCCCAATCAAAGAGAAATGAATAGAAATTCGTTTATAGGGAGATCGCCACTGTTTTTTAAATTATAATTCAATCTTTCGAAATCTTTTTAAAGCCGATCAAATTAGCGTGCATTTAGAGCCTGCGGTGTCTGGACGGGGGTTGGCGAGCGTAGCTCGTAGGGGGCTGAGCCCCCTAGTACTGTAAAAAAAAAAAATAAATAAAAAAAAAAACAGTGATATCTCGAGGATTACGAATAGACATAAGGTTTTCTTGTTTTTTTTTTTTCTCTTTTTTTAAATATCAGATTCAAGAATAATTTCTTGACTTGATTTTTTACTGTCTTAAGTCAGACTCTTCCTTTTGTTGCATACTTTTTAATGTATTATTACAAAAAAAAAAAAAAAAAAAAAAAAAAAATACAAATTTTTCTTAAGCTAAGAAAATATAATAGACCTACCATCCCGAAAAGCGTTCTTTATATTTTAAGAAACTCCAGAAACCAATCTGCTTTCGAGACTTAGAGAAAAAATTGTAAACATTTATATTTATTTTGCTCGCCTTGATTCAATCCCAAAATACACACTATTAACTTTAAAAACCTCACCATTTTATTTAAAAGGCGACCACAACTAATAAAATAGATGTTACAAGTTAAAAATATACATCGTACTTTAAAAACTTCTTAGTACTTTCGGCCTGCTTTTCCCGCGGCCCTCATCAGAGACTATTTTTTTAATGAATTGCTCTTCATTCATGAATTACGTCACTTCTTTTTCCTACGAATTTGTTGGAACAACAATTCATTATAAAATAGTCTCTGATGCTGGCCGCGGGAAAGGCAGGCCGAAAGTACTAAGAAGTTTTTAAAGTAAAATGCATATTTTTAACTTGTAACATATATTTTATTAGTTTCGGCGCCTTGTAAGTTTTTAAAGTTAATAGTGTGTATTTTGCGTTTTTGAGTCATTTTTAGCTCAGAGGCTATCAAAGCCTGAGAGCTAATGGGCCCGCCGGTCCTGTATGTACGAGGGTGAATCGGAAAATAAGTTTCCCCTGACAACTGTGGACAGAGGTGTGTATGAAAGACAAAAAATGTAATGAAACATTAAAGATAAGACGTAACCTTATTTTTCTACTTAAGTGCCAAGTGAGTTGAGACATTTGTCATACACTTTATAAGCTTCATAAAAAAAAACAGGGCTCTGCATACGAAAGAAGCGTTGAACGGCTTGTGTGACTTCAGCATTGCTTACAAAGAAGTAATTAAGCATTGCTTTCGTCTGTAGTGGCCGTGTACGTCCGTCCAAGAATCGGCCTGTCCAACACTTGCTGACGCCCTCACTGAATTGGCAGCACCATCTCCGCATCATTTGTTTCGCCATCCCATCTGGCCCCTAGACTCCCACGTGGCGGTTATGGATTTCTGCTCCCAATACTCCATGTGCCCAATTCATAGCAGACAACCGCTTTTACTTCCTCTTTTGACCGCGAATTCACAACGCACTTTCTCTCCATATCTACCGGGAACAGAATGATGTAGAGCCCTGATTTTTTCAAGGAGCGCTTTTTGAAGCATATAAAAGGGTATGAAAAATGTCTCAACTCACTGGGTACTTATGTAGAAAAATAAAGTTACATCTTATCTTTAATGTTTCATTACATCTTTTGTCTTTCATACACACCTCTGTCCACAGTTGCCAAGGGAAACATATTTTCCGACTCACCCTCGTACGTACGTACGTATGTAATGCGATAACTCTTGATAGAAATACCCGTTCTGCTTCAAATTTTGTAAATAGGTAGATAATGCACTTCCCTGATTAGTTTTAGGGGAATATTGGTTAAGTATAAAGAGGGGGGGGGGATACGGGGCTAATTATCCTATAATTTAGATAAATGGGTTTTTCATGCAGAGTTATCCGATTTGCTTCAAATTTTGTAAATTGGTTCATTCTGATAAGGCGCTTCCCTGATTAGTTTGGGGGGGGGTTATTGGTTAACTATAAAGAGAGAGAACGGGGGCTAACCACCCCCCTTTATTAAGATAAATGGGTTTTTCATGCAAAATTATCCAATTTGCTTCAAATTTTGTAAATAGGTTCATTCTGATAAGGCGCTTCCATAATTAGTTTTGGGGATTCATAGGTTAAGTATAAAGGAGGAGAACAGGGGACTAACCAATCTCCTTAATTTAGATAAAGGGATTTTTCATGGTGAATTTTCCGATTTGCTTCAAATTTGGTATACCGGTTTAATTTGATAAGCTATTCCGTGATTATTTACTGTTTCACTCAAAAAGAATGAGTTCTATTTTATGAATAATAGACATAAGCAAGAGTATTGTATACAATTAGTATGAATAACCTGTGAGCTCAATGTAGTCAGTTTAACTGGGCAGTTTTCGCTTGGTTAAAATAGATTTTTATAGTATATTAATCAGTTTTTTCACACCGGAATATCGGTTTAGAAGCAGGCATGTCAAACTCAACGACCGCCTCGGGCCAAATTAAATATTATATACAAAGCCGCGCGCCAACGTATATATGAAATATATACTAATAGACTAGCGTATTCACCTTGGATTCAATCAAATCAAAATTAAATAAATTTTCTAAAAAGAGGCATTTAATACGTTACAGATGTCACAAAATAAAAAAAATGTTATTATATATAATTAAAAAAAAAAAAAAAAAAAAAAAAAAAAAAACGGTCTTAAAAACTGCAAATATCCTATTAGTCCAGGCAATAGGGAATTTTACCTAGCAAAATTAATGGTAGTTCTAGAAATTGGCTTACTTTATGTTTTTTGGGTCGCTGAATCCGAATTTGTAACTTCCCCCAAAATTTCACCCGGCAACCCCCCCCCCCCCAAATTTTGGTAAAAAGCCCCCCAAAAAAGATTTTATTAAAAAAATGAATTTTTTTTATTGTTTTAGGGGAAAAGTATCTAGAAATTCAGAAAGTAGACAAAATTTGCAACAAATTAGATATATGACATTATGACTTAGGATGCAGGGGAAGGGGGGATCTGCCTCGGACCATGTGCGCGGTGCTGCGTTGACTAAGTTACGCAATTCCACTTAACCACTCACACGTTTACATTCGCCCTCCCATCTCCCCTCCGAACTTTCCATATAAGGTTTACTTTAAGTTTTTTGGGTCGCTGAATCCTAATTTTTAACTTACCCCCAAAATTTCCCCCCCGAACTCCCCCCCCCAAATAGTTGTTATTAACTTAAATTTCTCATTGTTTTAGGGGGAAAGCATTACGAAATTCAGAAACTAGACAAAATTTGCAACAAATAGGATATATGACATTATGGCGTAGGATAAACGGGAGAGAGGGGCCTGCCTCTGAACATTCCCCGCGCGCTTTTCTCAAAAACCACATTTTTTTCAAAAAATCAATTTTGCCGGGTGAAATTTTTGTGGGAAGTTACAAATTCGGATTCAGCGACCCAAAAAACATAAAGTGAGTCGAAATCCAGAACTAGTATTCATTTTTCCAGGTAAAATCCCCTATTGCCTGGACTTCATAACTTAGTGCACGTAGCGCCGCAGTGCATGTTCAGAGGCAGACCTCCCCCTCCCCGTTCATCCTACATCATAATGTCATATATCCTATTTGTTGCGAATTTTGTCTAATTTCTGAATTTCTAGATACTTTTCCCCTAAAACAATAAGAGATTTAAGTTAAAAACAACTATTTGTGGGGGGATTTGGGGAGCGGAGAGATAAAAATTCGGATTCAGCGACCCAAAAATCTTAAAGTAAACCTTATAGAGAAAGTTCGGAGGGGAGATGGGAGGGCGAATGTAAACGTGTGAGTGGTTAAGTGGGATTGCGTAACTTAGTTCACGCAACACCGCGGGCATGTTCCGAGGCAGATCCCCCCTTCCCCTTCATCCTGTCATAATGTGACATATCTAATTTGCTGCAAATTTTGTCTACTTTCTGAATTTGTAGATACTTTTTCCCTAAAACAATAAAAAATTGATATTTTTAATAAAAACCTTTTTTGTGGGGCATTTTATACCAAAATGTGTGTGTGTGTGGGGGGGGGGGGGGTGCCGGGGGAAATTTTTGGTGGGAAGTTAAAAATTCGGATTCAGCGACCCAAAAAACATATAGTAAGCCTTTTCCCAGAACTACCATGAATTTTGCTAGGTAGAGCCCCTATACGGCCTCTATTGCCTGGACTATATGTTGAGCGCTTTCGATCCGAACTTGTAATTGAAGCAGCTATGGGATGATGAAATCTGATTGAAAGCGCTCGGTGTAGGATAGTTGCAGTTTTAAGTTTTTTAAACTGTTTTTTTTTATATGTAATAACATGTTTTACATTTTGTGTCCTCTTTAACGTATTAAATGCCCCTTTTTAGCAAGTTTATTTACTATTGTTTCGATTAAGTATAGAGTTTATTTTACATCATTTTTCGAAAAAGTACTCCAAATTACTTTTCGTCAACCAAAAATTAAAACTGAATTGGATTTTATACACTTCATTTATTTTTAAAATGGCTTGTACACACTCATCTGGATTGAGCAAAGGTATAGCCTCAGAGTAAGTATAGGTAAGTATAGGTTATATGAGAAGTCTATGGATATAGTTGTCCATCTTCTATATTTTCTCTCAATAGAAAATAAAAGGAAAAGTGTCCAGTTTAAACTGATGGCATTGAGCTCACAAGCTATTCACACTCATTGTATATTGTACTTTTGTTTCAAAGAATAATGCCCCTCGAAAATTAAATGAAGGGAGGGGAGAGGATTACCCCCCCCCCTGTTTCACATCTTTATACTTAGCCAATGAGTCTCCAAATCGCATCGCCTTATCAGAATAAACCGGTATACCCAATGGAAGCAAATCGGATAGAAAAACCCATGTATCTAAATTAAGGGGGTGTATTAACCCCCCTTTCCCCCCTTTATACTTAACCCATGAACCTCCAAATCTAATCAGGGAAGCGCCTATCAGAATAAGCCGGTATACCAAATTTGAAGCAAATCAGATAATTCTGCATGAAAAATCCATTTATCTAAATTTATGGGGGGATTAGCCCCCGTAACCTCTTTATTATGAATCCCCAAAACTAATCAGGGAAGCGCCTTATCAGAATGAACCTAGAAAAAAAATTGAAGCAAATCTGATATTTGTATCAAGAGTTATCGCGTTACGTACGTACCTACAGAACCTGTGTTCTCATCAACCATCAGTTCTCATACTTTGATAGCTTGTGAGCTAATAAAAATAAACATATTTTGAATCAGAAAATGTGTCTTATATAGATTCGCTACTTATTTTATTCCATTTATTAAATGCATTTTCTGGTTCAAATGATGTTTATTGAACTTGAAAAATAACAAAAGGTTGCATACTGTACCTCCAAAAATAAGTCCATCCAAGAATGATGACAGAAATTTCGAAACTCCACACATCCATTTATACACGCGCTAATATGGAATCGTGCTACATTTTTATTAGCTACAGTAATAAATTCTGAACACTAATTTGAACATCAACTATAACAGGTGAAGGAAATAGATACAAATGATTTTCATGTTTCTTGAAATAAAACTAGTTGGATGTGCCATTCCCAAAATCTTCTTCTATCTCATCTATTTTAATATTTCAAAATGTTGTTACAGATGTCAATATTTCCTTTTTCTCATATCACTACTCTATCAACTTTGACTTTCATCTTAAATTCCTGCTTCAGTCAATGAATCGAAGTAAAAACGAGTTCATCTCGATCATGATATTTATTAAAATTACGAGTAGTCGCGAATAGTTGGCTTATCAGGATGGAAAGTTCCTGTCGATTCGCGAGCCACTGGTGTACAATAGAACTGGGAAAAATTAAGAAGATTACACAAAAATCGCTATTACAGTGCCCCCTTCAGGTGGAATTTTTCGACATTCAGGGAGGACCCTTCTTACCATGGCCAAGAACTTAAAAAAATTTTTGGTTCAATTCTATGCATAACTTCATACACTTCCCGATGGTACATTATTCAAAATCGCACAAAAGTCGCTATGAAGCGCCCCTTTTGGCCGATTTTTTCCAAATTAAGGGAAGACCTTGCTGTAGCCAAAAACTTACAAAAAAATTATTGTTAAACCAATGCATAACTTCATACACTTTTTGATGGTACAATGGCGACAGACGGACACACGGACAGACAGACATTTTCTATAAACATGTTTTTATGTATCTCTGACCCCTAAAACGTGTCAATCCGTCGAAAACCGGAAGTCGAAAAAATTTTCGATTACAATACTTTCTTCTATTGAAGATAGAAGAAAGTAAAAATTATCTTTTGAAATCATTTCCTAAAATATTTTTAAAAATTTCCACTCTAATGATTTTTGTAATAATGCAATCCGAGATGTCCTTGAAAAACCTCGACTAATGCCAGGCAATAACTATGAAGGTTAATTTAACATCAGAATTAAAAATCATCAAAATTAATTAACCATTCTATACGCATCTTTCGTTTGTTTGGCACAGCGGTCGAGAGGTTCTGCTCTCGAAGCTGGTAGACGGGAGGTGCTGGGTTCGAACCCAATAGCGCCCGTCAACCCAATCGTTCGGAGTTTTCTTCGAACCTTAGATTTCCAAGCGTAAATACATGTTCGGTTCCTTTAGAAAGACCACCACGAAGGGCACTCACCCTTCGGGCCTATATCCCTCGAGTAGATAATTGGCCGTGAAAAATCAACCAACCAATTGTTTGTTTGGCGCCTCTGAGACCACGTTTCGTGCTACTGAGTTCATGCCACGTTCTAAGATTTAAATTAAACAAAGATAAAATGCCAAAGGCTTCGCGGACCACAAATAAGCAGGGACCGATTTACAAATTTGGGGGCCCCGGGCACAGATTGGGGATTGTGTAAAAAATATATAATTGAAAAAGGTATTTACTGAGATAACCACTATTAACTTTAATAATTCTTTAAAATATTTCTTAAAAAATTAAATTTGATAATCATTAATTTACTAATCATTAAATAATTATTTCACGATTATGAAATTTAAATGAGAAAACATTTTATAACAAACTGTGTGGTGCTGATTATATTTTCCCATGCAAGTCTATCTATGTGGAATGATAAGGTATGCAACAACTCATAATAAATTCTCCGCAATACCAAGCTACCATTATTTAAAATATGAGGGGGCTCTGCTGCCTACCAGCTACGCTAACCAGCCCTTAAATAATCTGACGAGAACAGGAACAGGATTCAATAAGAATTAAAAATACAATATATTTTTAAAGTGATAAAGATAAAAGAAAATACAGTCGGACCTCGTTATCCCGACACTCTAATGCCCAGGTAAAAGTGTCGTCATACGCGGAGTGTCGCAGTAACCGGAGTTGGAGAAAAATATGTCTATAAAAAGCTGTATTTTTAATTAATTTAAGACAATTTTAAATTTATAACTCTTCTTGCAGTTTTAAGCAATAAAACATTATTAGTAAACAAAATAAACACAAAAGCAAAATTGAAAATAATAAAAATCTGATTTATGATGACTGCCTTTTTTTATTGTTAGATGAAATATTAATTAATTCAGGTTTGCTTATCCCTAGATGTGTTTCCTACAATTATTTTTTCAATATTATGCAATGAATTGTAATCAATAAATGTTGATTCAGATCGTCTCAATGCAATGCAATGCTTTCAATCGAATGAAAAACGCCATGTAGCCACAAGAAAGCGTCGCCTGACCAGAAAAAAAGACCGCGAGTAGACTGATACGTCTATCTGGAGCTTAAGTGAGTCATTCATAGCGTGTGGGTTCATTCATTCAGGTAAAGAATTGAAGTAACATTTCTCATTTATCTCCATGGGTATTTTAGAAACTTTTGTGAAAAGTTTGGCTAAGACCTTTCTTACCGCTTAATTACCGTGCTTATAAGAAGGATTATGAAAAGTGGATAATTTTCCTAAACCGCCGGGATATCCGGAGTTGAAAATTATTCAACGACTTAAAATCCGGAGTTTATTTACATTAAAATCCTATACAGAAAATCGGGACTTTGAAAAATTGACGTAATAAGCGGAGTGACGTGAAAACCGGGTGTCGGGAAAACGAGGACCGACTGTATTCACTATAATAAAGTAATTAAATAAGGATGTTTCAGACAAAAATATACGATGTTACTATATCAGATTTTAGACAATAGTTGAAAAAAAAATCAGCAGCATTTCGGGGAACCTGAAAATCAGGGGCCCGTGCCAGTGCCGAAACTAGGGGGGGGGGGAGGCATGTGCCCCGGGCGGCAGAACGAAGGGGCGCCAAATGAAGGATTATACCTTTGGAATGGATCATTTTCTTCTGATGGACTGATGGCTTCTATTATTATGAAACAGACATTATAAATGAAGTGTTAGGTGAAGATGAAAGAGCAGCCGTAAAAAGTTAGAAATTTTTTTTTCTTCTCATTCTGACCAGAAAATCAGACTTCTAACTTTTTACGGATGCTCTTTCATCTTCACCTAACACTTCATTTATAATGGCTGTTTCATAATAATAGAAGCCATCAGTCCATCAGAAGAAAATAACTCCGTTAAAGCGGAAACTCGGTTAAGCAGGACTGGGATTATCGGGACCCTACTGTATATTTCATTTTAAAAATGATCTTTAGAATATTTTTGTTGGTGTTCAGAGGGGAGTCATGACCCCCCTCTTGGATCCGGCATTGTAGATTATGTAGTTCAGTATTGCATGTTTTAAGATTACATTTTTTAAATTTTAAAGTAAGTCGGCTATTAGAAAATTAGTAAAATTCTCTTTGAAAAATACTTTGCGGAAGAGGAGGAGGGGAGGGCGCCAAAATCCATGCTTGCCTGGGTGCAAAAAAGGCTAGTTTCGGCCCTGGCCCGTGCCCCGAATACCCTGCCGTAAATCAGGCACTGTAAATAAGAGATGTCTGGTTTAGTGGATGCTATCCAAGATCATTGCATGATATCGTTGTGTGTCGCTATTCAAGGATACTACTCTGCCACAGGGCCGAAACTAAGAGGGGGGCAGAGGGGGCATGTGCCCCGGGCGCCAGAGCCAAGGGGCGCCAAATGAAAGATTATACCTTTGGAATCGATCATTTTCTTCTGATGCACTGATGACTTTCATTATTATGAAACAGCCATTATAAATGCCATTTTTTTTTTTTTTTTTTTTTTTTTTTGCAAAAAAAAAAAAAATTATGGCCATTTCCCCTCCCCCCCCCCCCCCTTTTTTTCAGAAAATCAGAGTTCAAACTTTTTACGACTGCTCTTTCATCTTCACCTAACACTTCATTTATAATGGCTGTTTCATAATAATGAAAGCCATCAGTCCATCAGAAAAAAATAACTCGGTTAAAGCGGAAACTCGGTTAAGCGGGACTCAGATAATCGGAACTCTACTGTATAAACAAGCACTGTAAATAGCCGGTAATACATGCGAATTCTTTTATGTGAACGAACTATAATTGCAACAAGCGTCACATTCAATTTACGTAGTTCAGTATTACATATTTTATGACTACGTATTTTAAATTTTAAAATAAGTCGGCCATTAGAAAATTAGTAAAATTCTCTTTGTAAATATACTTTGAGGAAGAAGGGGGCGGGCGCCAAAATTCATGTTTGCCCCGGGCGCAAAAAAGGCTAGTTTCGGCCCTGCTCTGCCATTTTAATATTAACTGTTGGATTTTAATAGAATGAAAATTGTTTGAAAGGTTTGTATGAGATAATTTTTTTCCTCCAATCAAAATCAGGGTGATACAAGGGGGAAGCCTGCATGAAGAGGAACTGCTATAGCATACAGCTAAAGGGTTCATGAGAAAAGTATAGAAAACATCTTATTAAGAGACGTGTTATAAGATCATTTAACAGGGAATCTATAAAAGGGAATGAGAACCTTTTGGAGTGTGCGTGCCAAAAATTTAAAAATTATTATGTACCAACATTGTAACTTGCCAGAAACATTTTAACCAATAATACAGCCATGTCGTATCGAATTCCGTATTAATAATCTATAAATGAGTTTTCCTTTTATTGTATACTTTCGAATCTGATCATTTTTAGTTCTTCAGATAAAAGCAGGTTCAATAGACTAATAAGTAGTTACAATAACAGTTAAAATTCAATTTTCAAAATTAAAACCTAAATATATTAAAACCTAAAGTAACTTAAATCCCTAAACCTAAATAAAGGGAAACCTAATCGGAAGTAGAAGCGTGCCAATTAGGTATATTACCCTATGCAAACTAACTCTTAAAATTCAATTTTTAAAAATAAAACCTTTGAAATTTCAGAGAGAAGTAAAATGATTTAGAAAACACTAGATGTTGAATGGTTTAGCGAGAAAACGATACTAGAAGACGCTTTCATTGAAATTTATAATACCTTAATTCATTCAAAAGTGACGGATTATTTTAAAGTAAATTATGTACCTGTTACACAAAACTATACTTTTTGTAAGAAAAACACAAAGTGCATTGTTCTCCATAAACTGAGTATGATCTATAAGTTATTTCATGTGCCAGAAAAGTTTTCTTACGTGCCAAACTCGGCTCGTGTGCCATAGGTTCGCCATCTCTGCTATAACATAATTTAGAATGGATCTTGAATGTTGGGTATCTTTTGGCGGAAGCATGCCAGAAACGTAACCAAGATCGAGTTCTACGAAGCGCTCCTAGAGGGCGACACCAAAACGGCTCTATCAGGATCGGAAAACAAAACGGACAAGAAGAATGCATGGATGTATCATTCAATTATACATCCATGGAAGTCTGTGGAAAGACTAATAAGGATCGACCGAAACCGAATTTCGGTCCTTTTTCTATTTTTGGCAGAAAACGAAAATAAAAATGTCCAAAAAAATTTAAGTAGTTATATAGTACATTCATAATTATTAATTAATTATTAATGAATTATTAAATCGAATAAAAAAGGAAAGTGCCCAGTTAAACTGATGGCATTGAGCTCACAGGCTATTCACATTAATTGTATGTTAAACTCTTATTTCAAGGAATAATGCCCCTCAAAAAATAAATTGACGGGATTTGCCAATATTTCCCCCTTTTATACTTAATGAACCTCCAAATCTAATCCGGGAAGCGCTTTATCAGAATAAACTTGGGCCCCACCAGTTGCCAAGAGGTTCTGCTCTCGAAGCTGGTAGACGGGAGGTGCTGGGTTCGATCCCAATCGCGCCCGTCGGCCTAATCGTTCGGAGTTTTCGTGGTTTTCTTCGAGCCGTGGATCTTCCATGCGTTAATACGGATTAGGTTCCCTTAGAAAGACCCCCACGGAGGGCACTCCCCCCGGGCCTATATCCCTCGTGTAGATAATTGGCCGTCAAAAATCAACCCAACCCAACCCAGAATAAACTTGTACCAAATTTGAAACAAATCAGATAATTCTGCATGAAAAACCCATTTTACTAAATTAAGGGGGGTATTAGCTCCCCCATTTCCCCCTTTACACTTAACCAACGAACCTGCAAATCTAATCAGGGAAGCCCCTTATCTTAATAAACCGATATATCAAATTTTAAGCAAATTGAATAACCCTGCATGAAAACCTATTTATCTAAAATAAGGGGGGTGCGTTGGGTTGATTTTTGACGGCCAATTATCTACACGAGGGATATAGGCCGGTGGGGGTCTTTCTAAGGGAACCTAATCCGTATTAACGCATGGAAGATCCACGGCTCGAAGAAAACCACGAAAACTCCGAACGATTAGGCCGACGGGCGCGATTGGGATCGAACCCAGCACCTCCCGTCTACCAGCTTCGAGAGCAGAACCTCTCGGCCACTGGTGGGGCAGGGGGGTGCGAGTTCCCTTGGAGGAGTACATAAGGCAGGAGTATCCTTGGAAAGCTCTCGGCTCTTTCCTAAGTGCTTCACTCATGCAAGTGTTTGCCGGACAGTCATCCCAGCTCCCATGGGAGTCATCGGAATTTCGTTAAGGAGGCTGGTCACTCAGCTTCGGAATTCTCCTCGGTCATGTTAAGTCTATGGACTTTGGATGCATTCGTCTCTTTAAAATATCTTCTCGGGAAATTCCTATTTTGAACCTCTTTTTTCCGTGTACTCTTCTTAAAGGATATCTCTTTTTTTTTCTTAGTTTTCAAACTATTTCTAAAATGTATGCTGAATTTAATATTTTATGTGTTCAAAGCAGGCGAACGGGGAGTCAGATTGGAACACTTCACATGAAATGAAGTCTATACTTTAGAAATAGTTTGAGAACTCAGAAAAAAAAGAGACCTCTTTTAGGAAGTGTACACAAAAAATGGAAGTTAAAAATATTCATTTCCCGAGGAGATATTTTAAATAGAGGAATGCATCCAATGCCCATAGACTTTACATGAGGGAGGGGGATTCGGAAGCTGAGTGACCAGCCCCCTTAGGAGGGTGCCGAATTGTTAAAATTGCCCAAAAGTGAAAAATTCAAATATTTAGAAAGGGAGTGCGATTGTCCCCTTCCCCTCTCTGCTGCCCAAATCCCTACAATAAAAAGAACGAAGCATTTGATTAGAAAACTAATTAAAATTTCATTATAACAACTTAGTAGTCCATTGCTTTTAACCCATTCGGGACCATGGATGCCTATAGGCAACCACCATCAAAAAGTGCATACAGAATTTGTTTTTGGTACCAGTAAAAGAGAAAAGTAATATTTGCTTTCTTTAATTACAGCATTTTCGTGATTATTTAAGTAAAGGTAACTTTTTTTTTAAGTAGTGCTAACAGAATAAAATTTGTGCAAGAGCCGCAGCCGATCCCGAAGGGGTTAAGGGGACAGTTCACCGTCAACCCGTCAAAAATACCAGAAAACTGATTCAATTTCCATACCTTTTCACAAACTAACTCATAAAGCAAATTTAATCAAATTTTTTGAATTGTTAAATATAGTATTACTTGTTACAATAAACAAAACAGATGGATCAAAAATATTTAAATTAATTAGGAAAACTTGACTAACCTACTGTTTTGTTTGTTTGTTTGTTTGTTCTCGTCATTACTCTATATCACAGCGCGCATGATTTCTCAAAAACTGTTAAAGATAATGGATTGAAATTCTAGGAGTACATTAATATTATACTTCTGTATAAAATGAACTAAAATCTTAGAAATATCTTAAATAATAAAAATTTTATTTAAAAAAAAAATAGGGAAGAAATTTTACGCATTTTCTTTTTTTTCAGTTTTTATTATTAATTATAAATGTTATAAAAGAAGATAATTAAAAGATTTTAGTTCATTATGTTAAGCAAAATGTTATCTACAAATTAAAATATATTTACAGTTAATAAACTAAATGAATACGAGATATCATATATACACATCATATCATATATATCATATTATACTGTTTAATTAGGGGAATATGTTTGGACAACGCATAACGCATTTTTGAATCGAGAAAATAGCAAGGGCGGATCCAGCTCACCATTTAAAGGGGGGGTCGTGGATTTCCTTTTTTGGGGTGTGAGGGGATCACATCTCGTTATGAGAATATTTTATATTGAAAGCTATTCCCAAATCCAAACTACTTTTCTAATACTTTCGCGAAGTCATTTTCATTCGTAAATACAAAATATTTGCATTAATATTCGTAAAAATATAAAATTTACCGATTTTGTTCAGATACCAAGAAATTAAAGAGTTTCCTATTTTCTTATAAAGCAGATTCATTCACAAAATGTTGTCAAAGTTAGCATTTTTAGCCAAGTTTTACCAGTTGACAGCCACAGAAAGGTCGTCACAAGGGAGCAATTGGCTATCCCTTCTGGAAATTCAGTTTAAAAAATCTAATAATTGTCAACGATTAAATAGGGCAAAAATTTGTATTCAATTTTACAGGTAACAAAACCGTACACATTGGCAGCTATGTGATTCTATGAGTGTCATGAAAATTGCAGGTGTAGCCTCTTCTTTCTGCTCAAAGAATTAAATAGTTTTTTCAAATCGAACTTATACCTTTGGAATGGATCATTTCCTTCTGATGGACTGTTGGCTTCTGTTATTATGAATAGCCGTTATAAATGAAGTGTTAGGTGAAGATGAAAGAGCAGTCGTAAAAAGTTAGAACTCTGATTTTCTGGTCAGAATGGAAACAAAAAATGGCTTTTTACGACTGCTTTTTCATCTTCACCTAACACTTCATTTATAACGGCTGTTTCATAATAACAGAAGCCACCAGTCCATCACAAGAGAATAACTCGGTTAAAGTGGAAACTCGGATAATCCGGACTCTACTGTATATTTCATTTTAAAAATGATCTTTAGAATATTTTTGTTGGAGTTCAGAGGGGGGTCATGACCCCCGTGGCCTCCCCCTTGGATTAGCCATTGGAAAATAGCCTCTTTTGCGCAGCCCTGTGCACTTCGCAGATTTGTGTGTAGACCCCGTAATAGGTTAAAATTGAGTTGAGTTAAGAAACGCAGTGGAAAATTCCCCTTCATTTATTTCCGTCCACAAACGGAAATGGACGAGAGATTGTTTGTGCAGTCCTGTGCAGAATCTATAGTAATTAAACATAGCAAGAACCTCTTTCATCCGAAACTCTCGATTAACCAAAATCCATTTTTGAACTATCACATTCCTTGTGTGCAAGTGGTCCTTTTCGAAACACGAGTACAGATAAATCTTTTAGATCCCCTTTCTTAGAATTCCCTTGAATTTAACTTGAGCTCCGGTAAACTGCGAAGTGAACTAGAACACAGTCAGAGGAGGGAGAACCGGAATGTGGTCTAGGAGGCGAACAAATTAGCAATTCTGAAGCTTTTGAATGTTTTGCAATATATTTTTCAAGGCTGGAGCAGCAGAAAGAATGTGATACGGGTAAACTAATAATATTATGTGATAGAGCTGCAAAGCAAAGGCAATCGAAACTGCGATAAACAAAACTTTGTTTCAAACTTTTGTGAAATATGTAAAAGGTACTTAATTTCAAAATTGAAATTCAGGTAATGTATTCTTGTTTCTATTTTGCTTTTGCTTTATTTTTATGAAGCAATTGTTACCATAATCAGAAATATTGCATCTATTTCTCCTTCATCTTAAAATTGAAGCCTTCTCGATTTTCCGAAAAAGGTCGGTCCCAATGACTTCGGAGAATCGAAGTTCTACTGTAGACGCAAAAAAAAAAAAAAAAAAAATTACGCGTAAAGCGCGTACCCCAACTGAAAACGCGCTTCTAGCTTTTATGGTTCCTAGACCTAGCGTATAACCGAATTATTTTTCGTGTAAATAGGATTTCATAATGCAGAATAGGCTAAAAGTAAGTTCAGTTAAACGCATAGCACCGTTGAACATTTCCACTCAGCCATTTCCGTCCCTAAACGGATGTTGTTGAGAACTTTTGTGCAACCCTGTATAAGATCTATGGAATTCATAACTATCTACAGGATCTATGGAATTCCATATGAGATCATATGGAACACAGTAATATTTAAATAACAGTTCAATTTAACGAAACTAAGTCGAACCTATTCTTCATATCTTTAAATATTCGACAAAATGTCTAAAATTGAAAGTGTCTGGTCATGAATGACCTTATAATGTATATATATCCATTTCAGTCTGTTTGAAATCGTGTACCATCATTGAAATACACCGCAAATGAGTGTCCCAGTAGATGATATACAATGAAACTTCTTTTAAAGGCCACCTCTATTAAGGGCCAATATTTTTGGGAAGGGGAAATTTTTCCACAGACATAATGTTAAATTTACTCCTATTAGGGGACGCACCTACCTCTCATAAGGGCCATTTTTTCACATGTGCCTTGAATCCAAAGCAGGTGTATTGAATTCCTGAACCAAAGGATAAGAGTTCAGCAAACAACTGCACTTGCAACAAAGAAAGCAGGGGGAGATGAGGATGATTTAGTAACACAATGAAGAACCACAAACTTTTCCACAAGTGAGACAAACAGGTGTTCATCACACTTTGTTTGACCTTTCAACCGGTAGGGATTGGGTTGGAGGGAAAACTTGACCCTTTGTTGTGAGCACTCAAAGGATAACAGTTTGTCAAGAAAAACTGATTCCACATTTACTAAAACTGTGATTGCATATTGAAGCACAATTTTTACACCTGTCAGGAAACGCTAACAGAAATAAATTAACTAATATCTCATTCCAAGGCATTAATAAATGATGCAAATTTAAGTAATTTGTTCCATAATGTAAAAGAATCATTAAAAACCAAAATTGTCTTTGGAAAAAATATGAAAAGTAAACAAACTTCAATAGAAAAATTTTTCAATCATGTATAGAGTTCGAAAATGTCAATAAACAGTTTTTTCACCTATATAGGTTTTGATTTCCTTATTTTAGGGCCACCCCTCATAAGGGCCAATTTTCAATGGAACGGCAAGTGGCCCTTACAGAGAGGTTTCACTGTAGTATATATATATATATATATATATATATATATGCTACTTCAATTTCTATACCGAACATGCTGTGGTAAACCTCAATAATATAGACGCGGTTGGGAGCGCGAACAGACAGGAACCGGATTTATAATCACTTTTCAACAGATTTAAAATGTGGTTTAAAAAAATCTGAAATGTCGATGTAGGAAGGGGGGAGATAAAAGTCATCGAATGATGTCACGACTCGCTCTAAAAACGGTTCAGTTTTAAAAAGAAACACTTTCACAGGGCTTCATTTCCAACAAAAAAAAAATACCCTCCATCCGCATGTTTGTATTTTCATACATTATTTCCAAAACTTAAAACATATTTTTTCTTCAGCAGAAAGAAAAAAAATGTCTCATTCGTTTCATTTCTTTTCAAAAGGGGTCGTTTTCTAAACAGTTCCATGAAACTTCCTATGAATGGGGGCGTCAACAATGACAAACGCCCCCATAAGGAGAGTCCTTTTGAAAAACGCATTTTCTTATTAAAATTCTCGAGCCATTGTTTTCCATTTTTTCCTAAACTAAAAATCTGTCGGAAAAAGAATATATTTTTTTATAGACTGTAACAAATGAAATAAAAAAGAAAAGTGCCGATTTAAACGGATGACATTGAGCTCACAGGCTATTCACACTCATTGTGTATTATAACCCTTACGTCAAAGAATAATGCCCCTCAAAAAATAAATAATAAATAAGGGGGGATTAGCCCCCCCGTTTCCCCTCTTTATACTTAAACAATGAGCCTCCAAATATCCTCAGAGAAGCGCCTTATCGAAATAAACCGGTAAACCAAATTTGAAACAAATTGGATAGATAAACCCATTTATCTAAATTAAAGAGGTAATTCTTTATTACGTCCCCCCCCCCTTTAGAACTTCCAACTCTAATCAGGGAAATGCCTTATCAGAATAAACCGGTATACCAAATTTGAAGCAAATCGGATAGAAAAACACATTTATCTAAATTAAAGGAGGTATTAGCCCTCCGTTACCCCCTTTAGACTTAAACAATGAACCTTCAAACCTAATCAGGGAAGCGCGTTATCAGAATGAACCGGTATACCATATTTGAAACAAATCTGATAATTCTGCATGAAAACCCATTTATCTACGTTATGGGGACGGGGATTAGGCCCCCGTCCCCCCCTTTATACTTAACCCATAAACCCCCCAAACTAATCACGGAAGCATGAATCTAGAAATGAATCAGAATGAATCTAGAAGAAAAAAAATGTGAAGCAAATCGGATTTTTCTATCGAGAGTTATCACGTTACGTACATATATACATACAGAACCGGCGGGCGCATTAGCTCAAAAGGAAAATAGACGATCCATTTCAACTGTTCGCGGTTCAGTCACATCGCACATCACGGGACAAAGTTTCACCGGGCCCTACGTTAAAATGGGAGAAATGAAGAGATGATTCCGTATTAAGTATAGGAGTGCGTGAGTTTCAAAACTTGTTTTATCAAAAATTTAAAAAAACCGAGTTTTCCGTACCAATCTATTCTATTAGGGAACCTGCATCGTAAAGACACTACAATCTGAAAAAAAAAAAAAAAAAAAAAAAAAACTAGTTTTATCGTTTATTTTTGGCATTGTCAAATCTTGGTTTACAATGAAAACCAACTGACGCACACAGAAAAAAATAAGAGCTAAAATAGGTAAAAAAACCCAATTTGGGTTGCAAGATTCTTAGGTATGAGGTTACCCAATTTGGGTTTATACCAGATTGGGTCATGATCCATGCCTGTTTTGGTTACCACTATGTATCCATTTTAGATACTGTTAAATACCCATTTTTGGGTGTCTTAAGCCACATTCTGTATACCACGCAGAATCCATTTTAGGCAGTGTTTAACATCCAATTTGGATACCTTAACACCTAGTCTGAATATTACTAAGTACCCATTTTGGAGAATACTTAACACCCAATTTGGCCATGCTAGCATCTATTTTGCACAATCCTAAATATATATTTTAGAACACATTAATACTCAACTTGGGTGCCTTTAAATACCTGTTTTAGGATGAATTCAACATCCAATTTGGATAAATTTATATGTGCACATTTAGTACCTATTATTTTGAACACCCTTCAAATGATTGATACAGTTGAAGATCTTTATAACGCAATTCTCCATATAACGCACAACTTCTCAGATGTAAACAATGATTTTAGTCGTTAAAAAGCACCTGCACTTTCACATTGTAAAATATTGCTACTCTCTACAGGACTCAATTTGATACATTAGTTCAACTTTATCTTCTAATTTAAGACCTTTTTACTGAAAAAATGCTATTATTACAATAAACATTTTTGAAAATGTTTAATATAAGGGATGGTTGTGTTAGTTATATTTGGATCATGTTTATAAAGTAAATTTAACAATGTCTGACCTATATTATGCAAAAATTTATAATTTGGATAACTCTTGGTAACAAGGAATGCAGTATAAAGATATTCTAATGTATTTTGATGTGTTTCAGACATATTTGACCATGTTTACGAGGTGAATTTAATGATGTGATCCATATAACGCAAAATTCTATATAACGCCACAACCTTGCGTTTTTAGGTTTGCGTTATAAAGATCTTCTACTGTACAATGTTTATGTACTGTAAAAGCACTTATTTTCGCGAAAATGAAGATATCGGTGATTTCGCGAGCTGAAAATTTCGCGAATTTTATATGAACAGAACCAAAAGTTGAAAAATCCCGAAATTACCTAAACAGAACTCCTCTTGCATAAAGTACGAGTATTTAAAAAAACTTCCTTTTGTCCGAAAAGTTCGTTCTATTAATTGTATTATTGTTTTTATTCAAGAAATAGTTGTAAGTATTCAAGAAATTTTTGCACTTATTTCTTATTTAAGTAACTGTAATCATTAAATTTTGGATAAGTGAAATGTTTTTGATTTTTTATTATTATTTGAGGCGGAAAAAAAAAATATTTCGCGAGGCTAATTTTCGCGATTACGACGGACTCGCGAAAATCGCGAAAAATAAAGCCTCGCGAAAGTAAGTGCTTTTACGGTATTTATTTTAAATGTTGATTAACATACAGCTCCATAGACTTTAGTGCATGGTTGGCGAACCTATGGCACGCGTGCCAGAGTTGGCACGTAAGTCAATTTCTCTGGCACGCGAAAAAATTAAATTTGGAAATCATTGTACAGATAAAATCTATTTTTATTTCTATTATATAAATAATTGTTTTCCATACGAACAGACTTTCGCAAATAATGTAATTATTTTTCGATGAATTAACACATCAGAACAACTTTCTTTTTCTAGTGATGCTATGCAGCGTTTTCGACATGAATTTTGCCTTTCGATATGAATATAAAAAGCTGAAATTTTCAAATGAATTTCGTTTGATAGTCACTGCAATAAAATTGCAAATGGACCCAATTTAGCTATGTATATTTGTAAAAGTAACAAAATATGAACATGATATAAAGCAATTTCTATCGAACATCATATTACATCAGTAAAAATCTCATCAGTAGATTATTAATACATTGTTTAATGCAATTTGGAAATTTTTAACCCAGATGTTGCATTAATAATAAGTTAAAAATTACTAAAATAAAATCTCGTATTTTTTTTCACCCCTTATTACGGTATGCATAAATGAATCTTAATTACGAATTAAAAATTCCTTCATTTAATGGTTAATTCCAATATACAAATAAATCGCATTTTGGTTTTAAATATTTTTTTAATTACTAATACATGAAAGCAATTGATTTTAAAACCAGTGTTTCGTATAAAAATCGCACTCTTCAAAACCATTTTTGTATAAGTTGGGCACGTCACATTATTAACAGATATTGTTTGTGAACTTTTGGCACGCGCACGGAAAAGGTTCGCCGAGCCTGCTTTAGTGCTTTTATTAAAGGATTAGATTAAAATTTCAAAGTTAAAATAATACCCCCCCCCCCCCAAATTATTCATATTTAAAATATAAAACAATTAGCTCAATTTCGATTTTTGATGAGATTCCAATAATAAATAATTAAATAATTTTCTCTATCATATTTAGAATCCTTCTGCTGAAGATCTTGATTTGAAACAAAATTACGACTTTCTTATGAGATAACCTATCAAATTAAATGTGTTATGCCACCAGCTTTTATAATTTCTTTCATTTGTCACATTAAAAGAAAATTAAAACACTAATTTGTATTATTATTATTATTATTATTATTATTATTATTATTATTATTTTGTCATTTTAAAAGTTAAAAATTTTCTTAGAACATTGATAGAATATTATTCTCACCGCAAGCTATAAATTTACTTTTAACATTAGAAAAACCAATTGGGGTGATTTTGACCGCTATGTCGAATACCGAAAGCATAATTGTTATTTATCTCATGCATGGTTTTGTGGCATTTTATGTCTGTATTATAATATTTAGGTATTGTGTCATTATCCATGCTTAGAATGGAACCGAGTTACAGTTAAGTATACCTTAAAAAACTGCGGAGTTCTATAATTTACTCTAGTCTTATTTTCATATAATTACATGTTTTAATCTTTTATGACAACGAGGTGGAACCCGCCGAACTTCGACGGAGGAAAATGTTTAAGAAGGAACTGTTTTATTGATTTATAATAAACCCTGAAAATTAGTTACAATAGAAAATGCATCTTAAATTTGTTAGTCTAACTCTCAAACAAATATTATTTTAACCTAAAATTAACAAAATACTATTTCTATAAAACTCAGTTGACCAGGGATCGCATTCTACAGGGAAAATTGTATTGCTTTTACATCAGTACTTTTTTTTTTTTTTAATAATGCGCTTTATCAGCCTGTGATTTCGATTACGTTATTTTTAAAAGAAATTTTTTCACCTGTGAAGAATTTCAAAGCAGTTGGGGTGAAATGACGTACATCTACAAAACATATTTCAGTTTTAAGAATTAGAATACACGCTTTTTTTATATATATAAAATGACGTCATTTGCAGCCGTTAAAGCATTCCACTTTTATGATCCAGTCTTAAACAACATCTATATTGAGCTTCTAGAATTCTGGAATTTTGTAGTTAGTCCTACATAGTGATGGGCGATAACGAGATGTTTTTCTCGATTTTTTCGATTGTATGGACATCTCGATAGTTTTCGATTGTATAAATTTTTTCTCGATGACTACAGTTTGCAAATTTCTTTTATAAATCATATATTATGTATTATATACGTCATACATTTACCAAGAATCGTCTGCGGGTGAACTGGAATGAGTCGATGTTAATAAAGACTAGGTGACTTCGACCGCTAGCGGGCCCCTCCTTTAATCGGGTCCCGTAATTTATACGTAATCTTGTAATATGAAATCACGAACACCTTACCCGCTATATACGGCACTGATATATGATAGCAGGCGGGTGTGGTGTGCACGCACTACAAAATCTTGTAAAAAATATAATATCGAAACGAATGAACGTCGGACCAGATCTCTTGGGGGAGGGGTCAAAGCGAGCGGAGGGGCACAGCAGCTGCATAATATGATTAAGTCGTCACAGGTCTTTAGGCCTTTCCAACCATATGTCACATGAGAAGTCTGAATCTGAATTTATAAAAATGCCCTCCCCGTGGGGGGAAAGGGGGGGAGGGGTGCGGGAGGTGGATAACATGAGTAAGTGGTCATAAGCCTTTCCAACAATATGTCACATGAGGGGTCTCGGCTAAATTTAGAAAAACACCCCCGTGGGGGAAAAGTGGGGGGGGGGGCGGTCACCGGAGGTGCATTACATCAATAAGTAGTCACAGACCTTTCCAACGATATCTCACATGTGGGGTCTTGGCTAAATTTGGAAAAGTGTCCCCGGGGGGGGGGGTTCAAAATGGGGGGATGGACACCGGAGGAGCATAACATCAATAAGTAGTCACAGACTTTTTTAACGATATCTCACATGAAGGGTCTTGGCTAAATTTGAAAAAGTGTCCCCCGGGAGGGGCAAATTTGGGGAGACTGTCACCGGAGGTGCATAACATCAATAAATAGACACAGACCTTTCCAACGATATCTCACATGAGGGGTGTTGGCTAAATTTGGAAAAGTGCCCCCCGGGGGGGGGGCAAAGTGGTGGTGGGGACACCGTAGGTACATAACATCAATAAGTCGTCACAGACCTTTCCAACGATATCTCACACGAGGGGTCTTGACTAAATTTGAAAAACTGTCCCCCAGGGGGGGAAAAGAGTGGGGGGACTGTCACCGGAAGTGCATAACATCAATAAGTAGTCACAGACCTTTTCAACGATATCTCATAAGAGGGGTACTAACTAAATTTGGAAAAGTGTCCTCCGGGGGGGCAAAGTTGAGGGGGGGCGACCACCGGAAGTGCATAGCACTAATAAGTAGTCACAAACCTTTCTAACGATATGTCACATGAGGGGTCTTGGCTAAATTTGGAAAAGTGTCCTGAAATTTCATATATTATAAATAATATTTAGCGGAGGGCTCCATAAAAAAATCCGATCTAAAATGATAAAAGCGGAAAAAACTACCCTCGCAGTGGGGGCCAAATTGGGGAGGGGAGGAAGAAAGTCTCATAATATGAAAGAGTCATCCGAGAGCTTACCAATGACATATCACATGAATGGTCCAAAAAAAGTTTGAAAATTGCTCCCCCTCTCTCCCACCGTGGGCCCACTCTTTCACCCCGGAATTCACACAGCCGCCACTTTAAAATTTTTATGTTCAATAAATAATATTTACCGGAAGACTGCATAAAAAACCCATATTTAAAGTGATATTTAAATTTATTATAGAAATAAAACGGTTTTAAAAATTTGTTCGCCCCTTCCCCACCCCCCTTTGAGCGAAGAAAGGTTCATAGTATGAAAGAGTGGTCAAAGGGTTTTTCGATTATATGCCAGAGGAAGGGTTCGGTAAAATTTTTAAAATTGCACCCCATGAGTCCACTCTCACGTCCTCCTCCCTCGAAATCACCCGACCCACCTTCCTCTTTGAAAATTTCATATTTAATAAATAATTTTTATCGGAGGGTTCCAGGTATGTGACATCTTGGTAGGGCTAAAATAAAAGAAACTTTGAAAATTAAAGCTTCATTTCACAGCTCATTGTCATGCCTTTTTCTCTATCTCGTCCCTTGGTACTCTCGATAAATTTTCTTACTTTTCTTCTCTGCCGAGGACGAGAGAAATCCTCGAAAGGCTTTTCATTGGGAGATTTCGAAAAGGACGAGAGTAACAAGCGAGAGGCTTCCCATCCGGAGAGGTTGAAAAGGGCGAGAGGAAACTCTCGAGAGACTTCCCATCCCGAAAGGTTTAAAACCGCGAGAGAACCAACCATCGAGCAGCTTGCCATCTGGAAGCGTCGAAATGCTGGAAAAATCATCGAGATGAGATTTGCCGAAATGCGAGATGGAAATGAAGCTTTCAGAGTCAAACTTACCGCATTTCTCGTTTAAGTCATAATTTCTCAAAGGAGTCCATCTGCTTATCCAATCTCTTTTTAGCTCACAGGCTGTCGTGTGAGCTAAAAATACATACGCGTTACGTACGTATGTATGTAAGTAACGCGATAACTCTTGATTAAAATGTACGATTTGCTTCAATTTTTTTTTATGTTCATTCTGATAAGGCGTTCCGCTGTTTAGTTTTGACGGTTCATTGGTTAAGGATAAAGGGAGAGAAGGGGGGCTGGTCCCCCCCCCCTCCTTAATTTAGATAAATAGGTTTTTCATGCAGAATTCTTCGATTTGCTCCAAATTTCGTATACCGATGTATTATGTTAAGGAGCTTCCCTGATTAAACTTGGAGGTTCATTAGTTAAGTATGAAGGGGCGAAAGGGGGATAGACCCCCTCCTTAATCTAGATAAAAGGGTTTTTCATGCAGAATTATTCGATTTGCTTCAAATTTGGTATACCGGTTCATTATGTTAAGAAGTTGCCTTGATTAGATTTGGAGGTTTACGGGTTAAGTATAAAGGGGGAGAAGGGGGCTAGACCCCCCCCCCTTAATTTAGATAAATGGGCTTTTCATGCAGAATTATTTGATTTGCTCCAAATTTGGTATACCGGTTTATTATGTTAAGGAGCTTTCCTGATTAAACTTGGAAGTTCATTGGTTAAGAATAAAGGGGGAGAAGGGGGGGTTGGTCCCCCACTTAATTTAGATAAATGGGTTTTTCATGCAGAATTACTCGATTTGTTCCAAATTTGGTATAGCGGTTAAGGAGCTTCCCTGATTAAACTTGGAGGTTCATTAGTTAAATATAAAGGGGGGAAAGGGGGTAGACCCCCTCCTTAATTTAAATAAATGGGTTTTTCATGCAGAATTATTCGATTTGCTCCAAATTTGGGATACCGGTTTATTATGTTAAGAAGCTGCCTTGATTAGATTTGGAGGTTTATGGATTAAGTATAAAGGGGAGGGGCTAGTCTCCCCTTAATTTAGATAAAAGGATTTTTCATGCAGAATTATTGGATTTGCTTCAAATTTAATATACCGATTTATTCCGATATGGCGCTTCCTTCATTAGATTTGGAGGTTCATTGGTTAAGTATACAAGGGCGAAAAGGGGGCAAGTCCCCTCCCCTTAATTTAGATAAATGGATTTTCATGGAGAATTATTCAATTTACTTTAATTTTTTTTTCTATGTTTGTTCTGATAAGGAGCTTTCCTGATTAGATTTGGAGGTTCATTAGTTAAGTATAAAAGGGTTAAAGGGGTTAGACCACCCTTAATTTAGCGATACGTTTCTTTTTTTCATGCAGAATTATCTGATTTGCTTCAAATTTGATATACTGATTTATTATAGTTAAGGAGTTTCCCTGATTAGATTTGGAGGTTCATTGGTTAAGTATAAAAGGGGCAAACGGGGGATATTTCCCTTCATTTATTTTTTGAGGAACATTATTCTTTGAAATAAGAGTATAATATACAGTTAGTGTTAATAACCTGTGAGCTCAATGACATCAGTTTAACTGGCACTTATCATTTTATTGCTATTAACCGATGTGGGTTATGAAGCATAGTGGTTTATGTATTCAGTTCTGTATAGTCCTAGTTTCAAACTTTACTGTTAAATTTAGTGTCATTTTGCCACGAATTTTCAATGTTTCTCTTATTTTAGCTCTGCCAAGCTGCCCCATACCTGGAGACTCAGATAAATACTATTTATTAAATATAAAAAGTTCAAAGAGGAAGGTGAGTGAATTCTGGGGTGCGCGAGAGTGCACAAAGGGAGGGGGGGGGGCGGGTAATTTTCAAACTTTTACCAAACCTCTCCTTGGCATATCATCGGAAAGTCCTTTCACCACTCATTCATATTATGAACCTTTCTCCTCCCAGAGTTGAATTCCGGAAGGGGTTCGGAGGGGGGGGGGGGGAGCGGTGCGGGGGTGACTTTCTTTTTTTAATTGTACAGATTTCTACAATAAATATCATTAAATGAGGTTTTTTAATGGAGCTCTCCGATAAATATTATTTATTAAATATAAAATTTTAAAAGTGGGGCTGCGTGATTTCCGGGTATATTCTAGGATAAAAGAGGGAACCCACGTGGGAGGGGTAGGTTTCAAACTTTTTTTCATCGGAAAGTTTTCGGTTATCATCGCAAAGTTACTCTTTCATATTATGAACCTTTCTTCTTCCTTCCTTAGTTTGGCACCCCGAGAGAGGCACTTTTCGAACTTTTTTGAAATCGTAGCGTTTTTAAACATTTTAGATCGGATTTTTTTACGGAGCCCTCCGATAACTAATTTTTAATACATGAAAATTTCAAAGAGAAGGATGGGCAGGGTATATTTCGGGGGGGGGGGGGGGGCACGATAATTGGAATCCTGGGAGTTGGGACTCTTTTCTATCTTTTGCTAACACCCGTCACGTGATATATCATTGGAAAGCTCTGTGACTACTATTTCATTTTATATATCGCCCGCGCCCCTCCCCTTACTTTGCCCCCGAGCGGGGGCACTTTACTAAATTTAGCCGACACCCCTCATGTGCCATATCGTTGGAAAGTCCTGTGACCACTTATTCATATTATGCACTTTCCTTGCCCCTCCCTCCTACTTTGCTCCCCGCGGGAGTTCGTTTAATGTATTCGTATTCCAGTCGAAGACTTTATAAAAATGGGGAAATTAAAGATCCAATCTCAAATGACGTAGAAAAATCAATAAAAAATTTTGATCCCTTTTATCATCCTTTAGTTCATATTTTTGCCACTAGGGGTTGCTTTTGATTCTTATTTCTTTGGCCATTTTGGTACTAATTGCCGAAAACTTCTAATTTTTGATACTTAAACTCCCCTTACCGCTTCATAGCTACTCGCGTTTTTTCAGCTTTTTTCAACCAGGGGGCACCCTTACAAGACTTTTCCAGTCTTATGGCTCCTTTATAGTTTCCCTTTGGTTTGTTGTTTTTTTATTCCATCTGTTTTCAGTTACCCTATATTTAATAAAATCTGCCTTATATATATGTAAAAACAATGATTTCAATAATCGATTCTAGAACATCTCCTTTGTAGATTCTCGAAAGTAATCGATGACTGTATCGATTGTATATTTTACGATAACGATTTTTTTCGATTGGTAAATTTTCGAGAATCGCCCATCACTAAGCCCTATCACTACTGTGAAATTGTCGGCCAGAATAATAGCTAAGTTTTCCAATAACTGTTTTTAGCTTTTCTCGTTATAATCGATTGTAAAACATCTCGATTGTAGATTCTATGAATTAATCGATGGTTGTATCGATTGTGATTTTTTACGATGACGATTTTTCTCGATTGTCGAATTCTCGAGAATCGCCCATCACTAGTCCTACATCTATAGAAAAGTATTCAAATGACGTCATTCTAGCAGAATAACACACAAACACAACAAAAAGCAATATCGTCATTCAAGAAGCTCGGCAAAGAAAAATCGGGTATTTAATGTTACATAGCCCTTCATTTGTATTTGTTTATAATAGCTCCATGTTTTATCAGAAATCACTTTTTCAAAATTCGGAAAATATTATTACACACGGATAAATAAAATTGCATTCTTTCAGCTTTCTGATATGAAATGGGTAATTGTGAAGGAAAGTCACACAATTATTTAAAATGCGTCTTCGTAAAGTGAAAGTGTTATACTGTTTGTAAATTATTTTTGCTATAAACTAAGAAACATTGATGAATAGAAACGAAGTAAAACCAAAATTCACCGGATTTTATAAAAGACTTTATTTTTGACATAGCATGCATTTTAATTTCAATTTTTATAAGGAAATACCAAAAAAAAAAAAATAGATCACTGTATTACATTCATTTTACTTTTAATAAAAATGGTCATCAAGTCATACATCAAGTCATTTTACTTTTAATAAAAATGGAGTACTTCTGCTGCCACAATTACAAAATTGGTTCAAAAAACTATAAAAAATTAAAATCTCAAAAATAAATTGAGATACAGTTTTCAAACAAATTGCATTTAAAAGTACATTTTTTAACACTTTCCAACAAAGTTGAAAAGTGTTTATGACTTCGGTCTATCTGTCCGTCTGTCCACACTCTAACTCACGTAAATATGCTCGGATCGTTCTGAAATTTTTGGATGTTAGTGACCTCTACCATAGCACGTTCTCTATTTCAAATGAAGTTTGTATAGCATGTTTAATTCATTGACAGGGGCAGTCAAAAGTTTTCCGTTACATTACAACCAATGCGAAAAAATCGTTTCAAATGATTTTTAATGGTGTTAGACTCTTTCAAATAGTAAAATTGATATTCATTTATGATGTCAACTAAAATATGCATTCTGTTGAATATTCGGTGCAAAGAATAGTTATTGTTCATTTACAGGGCTACGCAAAAGAATTCCGTTCATAATGGTATAGGGGGAATTGTTTGAGGTGTACTTGAAAAGATTTCAGGTAGTATATTGTATCCGAATTTCTGTATATTTGTAATGATTGCTCGAAATGCATTTTTAATTATGATATGCGTTTTTTTTCACTATATTTATGCATACTATAATGTGCGTGTAAATGTTATACTTCATATACAGTGCTGCAGAAATGAATTCGTAAAGGTTAATGAGTATGAGCATAAATTGCTTAAAGGTGGGTTTTAAAGGAGTTATGCAATTTTACGCTGAACTGAATTTAGTTAACTAAGAAATATTTATAGAATATAGATAAAATGATATACAGGGTCACGCAAAAAGTTGGATACATGGCCATCTATGGATGATAATTTCTGGAAATGTAATTTCAATAGTTTTAAGAGTGTTTTAGTTTGAACTCAATTTTAGCTAAATAATGGCCTGTAATAAAGGTACTAGGTAAGCTACAAGGCTGTACAAAAGTACTCAAGTATGTTTCCATCTATTAGCATAAATTGTTGAAAGATGAATTTCAACCTGTTATGCATTTTCTTGCTAAACTAAATTTTCCCATTATATAGTATATATATCAACCTACAGATCCAATACAGGGCTGTTCAAAAGAATTAAAATACATATTTGGCTATGGACTGGACGGTGTAACTACTGAAATTAGTTTGTCAAATGTTTTATGCGTTTTATAAAATGTTTACTTAGTTATCTTATTTATCTTATTTCCCTAAATAACGAAGTTTTGTTACAGCATTCAGGAAGTGTTGGAAAGTGTTTCATAATCTATGCTTAACGCATGATTTTTCTTACTTGTTTCCTTATACGACGGTATAAAAACTGAAAATGTGCGATGTATAGAAGTTTGATAATTTTTCAGTAGCGATAATTGCAAAACAAAAATTCATTTCAAATTTGAAAGTGTTGCCATTCGCAGAATGACGTATGCGTTACGCACAGATATGTTTGACCTTTATAATATAGATTGCATTTAATCTTCAAATCTTTGTCTAAAAAACAGATTTTAATGATTTAATTATTATTCTTAAAAAATATGAAAAAAAAATACATTGAAAACAATACCAAATATATCATGTGGGTCATTTTTTGCTCTATAAAAAAAAAGAAAGAAAGAAAAGAATCCCACAAAATATGTTATAAATTATGAAAAATTATATATAGAACAGCATTAAAACATTCATTTATAATATTTTATGGAGAAGGCAATTTTTTTCACCTGTCTAAATTGAAAACCTCATAAAAAAGAAAGAAAAATGTGTAGCCAGTAAATTATAAGAAAATATACAATTAAAAACTTCACAAGAAAGAAAGAAAAATCTGTAGCCAGTAAATTATAAGAAAATATGCAATTTAGTTAACCAAATATTTTTCATTATCAATCACAAATTAAGAAATCTTTGAGTTTTGTTATTCCTCTGTGCTATGTCACTTAAATCAAAAATAAGAGTAGGCAGTCAATAAAAAGTAAAAATAAGTTTTTAAGGTTATATTGTACTTTTTAATACTGTTTTATATTGGAAATGTTATATAATGTACCCCAGTCAGAGGTTTTTCGTGATTTCCCAAAATTTGATTTTCTGGATAAGGCGACTTTTGAAACTCACGTCTTCATACAGGGCCGAAACTAGGAGGATGCAGAGGGGGCATGTGGGGGCCCGGGCGCCAAAACGAAAGGCGAAAGGGGATGCAAAATGAAGGTTTTGTTTGTCATTTCATACAAAGAAACTCGCATGCTAATTTTATACCTATGGAAGCGTTCATTGCAAAATTGTAAAAATAAAAGTAACTTAAAAAAAAAAAAAAAAAAATCTGCAACCAAAATCGAAAATGTTAACACTAACCCGGTTAGAATTCAATCTCAGTTATTCTAAGCAATAAAAAAATATATTTAAAACTATTAAATAGACAATTGAGAAATTTTAAGAATTCTATGGGAGAGATGTTTACCTATTTCTTGTTAGCATTTTAATTATCATTAAATGATTTTTACTTTTTAAGGATTTTTTTTCTTTTTTCACATAGGGTACCTGCGATCGAAAACTTTTATTGTGCGCAAGGAGCAGTGGTCGCCAAAATACATATTTGCCCCGGATGCAAAAAAGTTTAGTTTTGGTCCTGTTTTCATACACAGTGCATACATAGGCATGGAACCCCTAAACATAATGCATGGAGGACCTCAGTGTCTGATTTATGACAGGGCATTCGGGGCACGGAGCCCCAAAGGCTGCTGGAGAGTTTTAAATTATTGTCCAAAATCTGATGTAGTTTAATCATCTAACGGAATTTTAGATTTCATTCTACATTCTATCGCGTTCGTATTGTATTTTTATAACATCGTATATTTTGTGTGAATCACCCATATTTAATTACTTTATTGTAGTGAATATTTTCTTTTATCGTTATCACTTTAAAAATATATTGCATTTTTACTTCTTATTTAATCCTGTTCCTATTCTCGTCAGGTTATTTGGGGGGTTAATGAGCCTAGGTTGTGTAGGCAGCAGAACCCCTTAATATTTAAAATAAAAATTGTAGTTAGTAGGGGGTGTTTACTTTTTTTTTCCACGACTGTACCTATCTCAATATACAATGAAACCTCTCTGTAAGGGCCGCCTACTGTACCATTAAAAATTGGCCCATATGAGGGGTGGCCCTTGAATAGGTGTGACCAAATTTTTCATTTTTCTTTCTTTTTATCCTTCGATTTTTAAAATCTTCATATGGGAACGTCCACTGTTACTCTTGTGACCATTTGAGCGGTTTTTTACAAATATTTCCAATTATTTTATTGTAAAATATAATTAAGATAAAAAGTGATATAACCAGTGAAATACTACTGTGCTCCACTCATTTAATATATATCTAATTTGAAATAAAAAGCATTTTGCTTGTCTATATAATAAATCAAAATTTTGTTACTCTTGTGACCAGAGTTTCACAAGACTAACAAAAATTTGATTTAATATATAAAGAAATATAATGCTTTTTGTTGCCAATTAGATATATATTACGAGAGTAGAACACAGTGATATTTAATTGGTTATATCAATTTTATCTTAAATATATTTTATAATGAAATAATTGCAAGTATTTATGAAAAATTGCTCTAATTGTCACAAGAGTAACGAATGGACGTGCCCATATTATTTCCGTTAGTTCTCTTTGTTTATAACAATATTCCTTGTTTGACTCTTGCTGCAATTAAACTGTGAAGCCAATTTTCTTGCAGATGTTCCCTGATCATGGCAATTAAGAACATTGATTTTGTCATTCAAATCCAAATATACTCTTTTGCTTGATTTAGGTGCCATAATTTTAAATTTTACATAAGCCTGAGCATAAAATTTCTAGTGTAAAAATTGTGCTTCCATATGCATTCACAGTTTTAGTAAATGCAGAATCCGTTTATCTAGTTAACATTGTATCCTTTGTGTGCCCACAATAAAGGGTCACGTTACCCCTCCATCCCAACACCTACAGGTTGAAAGGTCTAATAAAGTGTCAGGTACACCTGTTTATCTCACTTGTGGAAAAGTTTGTGGTCCTTCATTGTGTTACTAAATCCTCCCTGCCTTCCCCTGCCTTCTTTGTTGCAAGTGCAGTTGTTTGCTGAACTCTTTATCTTTTGGTTCAAGAATTCAATACACCTGTTTAGTATTTAAGGCACATGTGAAAAAAATGCCTTTATGAGAGGTAGGTGCGGCCCCTAATAAGAGTAAATTTAACATTATGTCTATAGGGAAATTTTTCGTTCCTAAAAATATTGGCCCTTAATAGAGGTGGCCCTTAATAGAGGTGGCCCTTGAATAGGGGTGGCCTTTAAAAGAAGTTTCACTGTATATATATGTATATTTGTTTTGTTTTGTTTTACTTCATCCCTCTGTAAGAATCGATGCAAAGGGGCCCCGTACGCATCTGTGCCTTGGGCCCCCAAATTTGTAAATCGGTCTCTGGTTAGGCATGGAATCCCTAAACATAATGCATGGAGAACCCATCCCGCATTCGTATCGAAATTCATCGCGAATTCCATGCGCGGTTCTTGCAATATCTGTTTATGAAATCGCCCCCGCCTAGAGTGCTGGACAAGGGCCCCCATGGCCCTCTCCCGGCCGCTGTCGGTGCCCGCCCGTGCTCAGTGGCGTATTCCCACCGCAGTCCGTCTTCCAGATCCGGATCCACTCTTTTTTTTCCGACCTATTTTTCGACCTTGATGGGAAAAGAAAAAAAAAACACAAAGAGAAACATCTGTTGCGAGAGCGCGATCCAAGTTCTGCATTCCGGTCCTAGAGGGCAGCACCCCCCTCCACGAGCCGAAAAAAAGGGGGGTCCGGATCACGACTTTTGTCTCGCCAATCTCGGCAACCCTGGAAGGTGACGGCTCTCGCGCGGAGAGGTGCGATGGCATCGCAGAAACAAATCCGAGTACCTGACACCTCTCTTCTAATAACTGACCATCGGAAGCAGTGCTCAGTGGTGTAGTCGAGGGGGGTCGGCGTCCCCTCACTTTATATTTTCAAGGGGGACGCTAGAGACGCGGTAGGACGCAAACTTTCCAAACTTATTAATTTTTTAGAAAATGAACACACCAATAAATTAAAACAATTTTAGAAATAAGGTATTTTTCCCGTCTAGAAATAAGGATTTTTAATACTTTTCAACTGTTTGCTGTGCTGCTACACCTTTTCATATTTTAACTTCTATAAGTTTGCTTGTATTGCGACAAATTTTTATGTATATTTTTGAGGTTCAATGTAATATTACTATTGTAAATTATGTGTATATCATCAATATTTCGTTTACGCGAAAAAAAAAAAAAAATGTAATTTAACAAATTACAACGACCATTTGGAAAATGATTTTTTCAAAGACTAAAATTTAAGGCATAAAAAATCGCACGGAGTGGATCCTACATTACGTACGCTATGGATTACGTTTTTCGGTACTGTAAATTTTTACACTTTTACGGAGCTGGTCCTACATTACGTACGCCATGGATTAAACATTCATATTCCTGGACCCATTTTAAATGAAATTTCATTCTTAAACTTCTAAACATCCCACACTATTACTTGTTACACCGTCGTAGAGAAAAAAATGTGCTTTTAAATGCAATTTGTTTGAAAGCTGTATCTCAATTTGTTTCTGAGTTATTATTATTTTTTCTTTTTTTGTAGTTTTTATTACTTTTTGTCATAGTGGCAACAGAAGTATCCATCTCTGTTGAAAGTAAAGGGAAAATACAGATTACTGTATAGACCCATCAGAACACGAATAAAATGCGGGATTCAACTAATAAAAAGCTTCAGATATGTTTTTGATTTACTACCTTTACCGAGGACAATATAAAAAGCTTCCGATATGTTTTTGATTTCCTACCTTGACCGAGGACAATAACCCTTTTTCCAAATGGTTAAAAAGTGTTCTTTCATATTACGCTTTATTGGCAGCAATTGCTTGAAACAGACATTTATCAAGTTATACTATTTTAAATAGAACGAAAATGACATTTGAAATTCGTTACATGTTCCCTATCGCAAATAGCATTTATCGTTCGTCTAACGGAACATTAAAAAATCTTTCGAAACACCATGGTCCTTTAACGATAATTATTTGAGATGCATGGAAAATGGCGCGCGAAACATTTATAGTACTGTTAAAACCTCCCTAAAGCGACCACGTTCCGTTCCAGTAAAAATGGGTCGCTCCGAGACGGAAATCTCTTAATGGAGGTCATTTTTAAATGTAGATTTTAATTGTTTAAAAAGGTAACAATGTTACTAAAATTTATTTTTCACATTAGGAAAAAACATGAAAATGTAAGCATCAAAACAAAAAATAATTAAATAAGTTAATGCGTGCAGAGTTTAAAAAATGAATACATTGAAGTTTGCTTTGATTTTACGGTTTTATTTCCAAGTCCTTTCGAAGTTCAGTACATAAATGCATTTTTTTTCTTTTTTTTTTTTTTTTGACGGGAACAAATGATGGCGATTTCATTAATTTATCTATTTCTTTAGGAGCTTTCTAACAGAATAGGGCAAGGGAGTTTATGGATCGTCATCCTTACTTTGTCACCAGAGTTAAATTCATTGCCTAAAAAGGCACAAAGGGGTTTAAACACTTAAAAGTTACCGGAATAAATAAAAATTCTAAACTTAGTTTAGAAGTTTGATGAATAATACGCTCTGTGGAATTATTTTTTTAATAAAACCTTCTTTAAGCGACCAGGAAAAAACGGAAATTGTTTCATTTTCTTCAAAGAGATAGGTTTGAAGAAACAGGAGGGAGTTCAACTGGAGTGGTCTCTGAATAGAGGTAAAATGAGTATTGAGCCTATGGGAATAAATTTCGTTCCATGAAAAAAAGAGTGGTCGCACAGGGAGTTTTCACTGTATATTGTCACAAATAGCGGAATAGAGAGACAATAAAAGTGGGACAGTGACAAATAATACCATAAGACTAAACGCAATTTTTCGCCTTGATTCAACATAAAATATATAATGCGAACATTAAAAAGGTTCACAACTTAAAAGGCGACTAAAGTAATGAAAAAAAGTTACAAGTTTAAAATATACATCTTATTTAAAACTTCTTAGTACTTTCAAGCCTTCCAAGCTCATTATCAGAGAACATCTTAATTAACTAAATGTTGTTTATTTATACAAATACGTCACTTTGTTTTGAAAATGAGAGGGCCAATACAAGTTGAAAGTAGAAGTGGCAGTAGCAGTTTCTTGGATTGAATTTAATTAGAGGAAATATAATCATAATCATCATCATCATCAACAACCGTTTTCAATCCACTGCTGGATGTAGGTCTCCCCAAGATTTTTCCTGTCTAGTGCTTTAGTCATCCAATTTACACCGGCTACTTTTCTGATTCCATCACTCCACCTTACTTGAGGTCGTCTTCTTGGCCGTTTTACATCTCTGGGATACCACTGAAGGGCGTTTGTGCTCCATCTATTTTATTGTCCTCTTGCAATGTGCCCAGCCCATTTCCATTTTAGCCGTTTAATTCTTTCAATGATATCAAAAACTTTTGTCTGACTTTTTATCCAGATTATTCTTTTTCTGTCTTTTCTAGTTATACCTAGCATATATCTTTTTATACTTCTCTGTGTTGTTTGTAATCTTTGTCTATATATTATTATTATTAATAGCAGTTCCATTTATTTTAGGACATCACTCTGTTTCTCATACGTCCCTTTCCATGGGTAGAAGAAAATACTTAACTTCTGTACTTTAAATTTTAATACGTCACTTTGCTCAGTTTTCAGGATTTATTTTCAGGATATTGAACCATAAAAGCAAAGTGACCTGAGCAAAGTGATGTATTAAAATTTAAATTACGGATGTTAAATATTTTCTTCTACCCATGGAAAGTGATGTATGAGAAACAAAGTGATATCATAAAAAAAAAAAATGGAACTACAATTAATAATATTAATATATATATTTTCTCCAATTAAATTCAATCCAAGAAACTGCTACTGCCACTTCTATTTTCAACTCTAGTCATTATTGGCTCTCTCATTTTCAAAACAAAGTGACGTATTTGTATAAATAAACAACATTTAGTTAATTAAGATGTTCTCTGATAATGAGCTTGGAAGGCTTGAAAGTACTAAGAAGTTTTAAATAAAATATATATTTTAAACTTGTAACGATTTTTCATTACTTTAGTCGCCTTTTAAGTAAGATTGTGGACCTTTTAATGTTCACATTATATATTTTATGGGACAGTGACTTTTCTATCGGGACGTAAAAATACAGTAAATCCCATGAAAATATGACCTGCCTATAACGGAAAATAGTCATGTTAATTACGGAAGAAATAGTATGCAAATAGATCTGCTAAGACGGAAAGTTGTCGAAAACAGAGTCTTTCTCTGGTTACTTGAAAGTTTTACAACGTTATATTGTATTCAATAATTAAGTCTAAAAATGGAATCGCTAGGGACCGAAAACAAATTCCGTTTTGTGGAGTTTTTTTATGGAGTAATTATGATTGTAGGGTGATGATGCGGGAACTATGAAATTGTCACGTTCCAGGTAGGATTCAGTTATATACAGGTACCGTTTTCACACGTTTTGTGAATCCAAACACATAGGTTTTACACCTATAAAAGCAAAATAGCTACTCATCGGAAAAATAGTCCGTTTTAGCAGGTGTATTGGTACGCTATTCCTTTTAGCGGAATTCTAAATTTGTTCCTTTATAGAGAAGCTTTGTATTGACAGGTTTTACTCTATTAAATTTCGCTCGATTTAACGAATAGCAGGGTACTTAAAGGAATTGAGAAGGATTGGTGCAGCATGATAAATCGGGACATGAGTCATCCCACGTAAAGATTCCGCGGGACTGATCTTGGAGCACCTGGCAACACTCATCAGAAACGAAAAGACTTTAGTAGCCAGTGGTCTTTCACTGAAATAAAATGCCCACCAGGGTTATAATAACACACGATGGACCAGTGTCGGATCCAAGGGGGAGGTCACGGGGATCATGACCCCCCCCCCCCCCCCCTCGGACGAAGCAAATTTCTAAAGCACATTTAAAAAATGAAATATATATTAAATTCTTCCTAATTTACCCTTTGCTCAACAATGTGAATCTCTCTGACTCTTTAAAGCTCTACTTAAATCCAAAGCAGGTAATTTCTAACACATCCAGGAAGTCATTATGCAAGAAATTTGTAAGTGCAATTATTCAAAACAAATGTGATTAATTAGCGTTTTCTATTTCTCGATAAAGGCAATGAATCTTTCGGGAAATCTACGTAAAATGGGGGATTTTAAACTGAATTGCTGGCCAGTTACTCCTTCATAGCGGCACTTTTTGCAACTGTCAAGTCCTAAAAATTGGCTTAAAATGCTCAATTTCTGAATGAGTCTTTGTATTTATAAGAAAATGGGGAATTCTTCAATTTCTTGGTACCTAAAATAATGTTTAAATTTTATATTTTTACTAATATTAATGTAATTTTTTTTGTATTTGTGAATGATAACGACTTTTCAAAAGTATCAGAAAAGTAGCCATTTTGGATATGGAATTCAACATAAAAATTACTTATTAAGTGTTGTTACTCTTCTAAATGGAGGGTTGGATCCGACTTTGCGATGGACATGGTTCCGTTTTAAACTTGTCCAAGTATACAGTCAGGGATGTAGTGGAGGGTATACGCCGTATACCTTCTGAATTTTTTTAAAGAACACCGTATACCCTCTGTTTCTCAAGAAAGCTATATACAGTCTAAGGCATACGCTCTGCCTTGAGCGTATACCCTCTGTTTTTTTTACGACTACAACACTGTATACAATCCTATAAAGGGTGCATTTGACATTCTTTGAAAATTATAAATATACCGTATTTTATGGAAGAAACGCCCCGGCGTTTACGAGTTAAAAAGTTAATTTTTTTCCAAGTGCGGCGTTTACGCCATGTGCGGCGTTTACGATTTTTTTTTAAATATCAAGTAAGTTTCCTTAATTTAAAAATTCATAAAAATATTTAAAATAGGATTTAAATATTTTAAATAAAACTTCAGACATCTTAAGATATTAAAAACGAGACATCCTACACTGCTCAGAAAACTTTGATTAAAATTAGGTCAAAGTGACGCTGTCGACAAAAGTAGCGTTCCGATGGTTTGCGGTGTTTACAACGGGTGCGGCGATTACGATATTTTTAAGCTTATTCAGGCCAATTTGAGGAGTGCGGTGTTTACGACGTGTGCGGCGTTTCTTCCATAAAATACGGTACTTAAGGGTGTATTCGAAAAAATATTTTTCCACCCTCAACAGCTCGAAATTTTCTGAGACATTTTCAGACTCATTTTTAAAAGTAAAAACATGAAACTTGCTGGTGTGGTTTCTGAAGACATGTTTAACATGCCGTGTGATTTCATTTTCAGCTCAATTCATTAGAATTTGATTTTTAAACAATTATTTTCTCAGTATGACCATTTTTTTCATTCCCAGATTGCCCGCTTCGGAAAATTCGGTTCAAAATGCCCACTTTGACAGCGTTTTTTACAGTATTTTCTGCATTTATCAAAAAATTAAGAAGCACCACACATTATATAGTTTCTAAATAAGAGAATTTCCAAGTTTGATGCGTTTGAGAGCAAAAATGAATTTTAAAATGAATCAGAAAATTAGCAGTTTGGATCGAAATACACCCTTCGTTTCCGAATTCCCCTCTGTCATGCAAAGTCTACGGGCTTGGGATGCATTCGTCTATTTAAAATATTTCCTCGGGAAATTCATATTTTTAACTTCTTTTTTCGTTGGACTCTTCTTAAAAGATGTCTCTTTTTTTCTGAGTTCTCAAGCTATTTTTAAAATCTATGCTTCATTTTATAGGAAATGTTCGTTCGCTTTTAACACGTAAAGTGTCGATCGTCCAACAGTTGGAGCTCTTAGGCTGACTTTTTCACGATTTCCGCACAGTGTTGATTTCAGGGGGTTCGCCCGGGGGGGACATTCCCCCCGGAGCAATGAGATGTCCCCCCCGGAAGATTTAAGATTTTGTGTTTTCAATAGTAAAAAGCGCAATCCCCCCCCCCCCCCCCTTCGGAGCCACACAAATCCTTCCCGGAGAAAAGTGTCTGAATTCAACACATTCCGCAACAGCTAGCTCTATCTCAAGAACGAATACACGGATTTTCAGCAAACTTAAGATTCAGTGAGTCCTTGATAGGACTAGGTGCTGATTAGGTTTTGGTGTACATCGTCCAACAGATGGCGCTGCTATTCTGCACTTTTCAGGATTTGCGTTATACTAGTGATACTCCTCTTTCAAGAACAAATACACGGAATTTCATATCTTTAGAATTCTCATGATGGACGTCGAACGTCAATTAATTTTGGCACTGTGCTAGTGAATTTTTTTCAGTATTAACCCTTTGCACTCGAGAGGTGATTTTCACTGACCACTAGTGTCCCGCGTAAATGGATGCTCCAAATGCTCTGGACACCACTATTTTAAACTCATTTTCTTCGCCTTATCCAATGGCCGAATAATCTGTGATGAAAGATGGCGAAATAAACTGTAAGATGTTAGTGGTGTCCAAAGCATGGGACGTCCCGATTTACGAGGGACAGCTGACAACACGAGTGGTGAGGGAGAGTCACCTCTCAACTGCAAAGGGTTAATATGTATGAGATAGAAGAAAGTTTTGGGATTGCCACATTGGGACTAGTTTTGTTTGTGTCAGTGGGACCTGAAACAGCATTGAAATAGTAACATTTTCTATGGGTTTTTTTTCTTTCTTTCACACATATTTCTTGGGTCTGCTTAACCCGGAGCACGGCCAAACTCGATCCCTTATACGGCTGTAACAAACAGTCGAAACCCCTTTGTTTTCGGAGAATCATACTTTCGCTCCTGAGAATTGTAGAGGGCGCTTTTAACTACTGTGTCTAATGGGGAATTTCCTTATCTTTCTCTACTCTCCCTACTCTACTCTTGTGTTTTTTAGGTATAACTTGAATGAAAGTGCGATTTTTGATTTCTTTATTTAGTAAAAAATGGTTCATTGTTGTGTTCAATATTGTACTTCCGATTCCGTACGAATTTTTTTCTGCTGTTACTCATTATAAGAGTATACGAGGAAACCCTTAAATGGTTTTTGAATTACATTCTTCCAGAAAAAAAATCATGTCTCCTGAAGCAAAAAGATTACAATTTAGAATGCAGTAGAAAATGTCGTTGAAAAATGATTTAAGAGTATGCCTATCCGAAGATTTTATAATACACAGAATGTCTTCTAATTTAAAAAAAAAAAAAAAAAGCCAAACTCGGATATCTCTTTAAAGTCCAATGTGACAAATTATGATATTTTTCCACATTACAAGTTTCTTTCCCTATACAATTTTCTATAGGCTGTTGCCTGTTTTTTTCTGCATTGCTATTGATCAATAAATCTATAACTCGAATCCGTTTCTCCTCTATATACATGGGAAAATTCTATGAAATTTTGCCCTGATGACGTTAGGCTAAATGATACCGAAACCAGTCTTAAAAAAGTGCTTAAAACGGTGTTTCATCTGCTTATAAATATTGATCCATATTAAAGAGAAGTATATAAAAAAAGGTTATAAGGATGTTATTTAAAATAATTTTCTTCTCCTTTATTTGGATATGATGGCCTATTTTGCTTGCGATCGTAAGTGAATAAAATATTATGTGTAATGATTTCTTATGTAATGATTAGATAATCCATTTTTTTTTTTTTAAGGATCATAATTTTAGTGTGCCGCACAAATTTAAATCTAGGTTTAAGTGCGCCGTGAAGTAAAAAAGGTTGAGAAACACTGGCCTAGATTGTAGTCTTAAATTCAGGGGGCGACATTCCCTTGACGCTATTCGACTAGTTTATTTTTATATTTTAATTTTTTTTTCTTTCTTAAAATAAGGTATTATATTATATAGGTTTATTATATTATAAGGTTTTATATTTTAATTTTTTTTTCTTTCTTAAAATAAGGTTTTATATTATAAGAGGTGGTCACTATTTTTAAAATTGGAGTTGTTAAGTCATAAATGGTTCAAAAGGAATATTAAAATGAACTCAGGGCTTAATTTTCGCTCATAATGGTTGCTCATAAATACTCCGAAAAACGGAAGCCCTTTCCTTTACCTCCATTCTTTTCTATCAAAACACTGATATGGGACGTAGCGTGACGCAGCACACGTAGGAGACGGAGGTTTTCTGGAAATTTTTCTTATAAATGTTTTTGCTAGTTGTTCATTCGTTTTTTTTTATATATATATATGCATAGCTGCGACCAATTCCTTTTTTTTTTTTTTTTTTTTTTTTTTTTTGTATTAAGTTTATTTTTGAATAACAATCCTTACCTTATTTAATTGCGAAACTCCGCGATTCATAAACATTATAAAAATGAGGCAAAGATTTCTAATCGGAAGGATTAATAAACTAAAAAGTGGAATAGGGGACAGATAAGTATAGACAGGTAGATATATTTAAAATTTTTATTTCGCTAAAGGGAATAGAAGATACTTTAAATTTTGCAATATAAATAGGCAGATGGGAGTGAGGGCGGGGGCACGCTACGGTTTTAATACAGAAGACTATGAGGGCTCCAATGCTAGAGATTAATCCCGGAATGACCCGCATTATATTTCGGATACTGTTGACAGGAGTGCATGGGACTCCTCCATTTTTTTTCTGTGTTTCGTAGCTGTTTCGAATCTGACTTTTTTGGTCTATCGTCCTTTCCAGATGTGTTTTCTAGGGCAGGGATGTGCGTGGGTTTTACGACTTCTTTGGATACCGCATAAGGCCACGTGGCTTTCAAAACTGTCCTTTCATGGCACTTCCAAGTTTTTTATGGCTGACAGTTTTGAAAACATCTCGGTGGGGTCGATCGAAGAGTGGGGTGGACGAACCCATTAAAAAAAAAAAGTCAACCCAGTCGTGTCTTATGAATTTAAAATAAATCCTTAGAAAATATACAGGACTATTACAAATGGTGGACCCGATTTAAAAAAAAAAAATCATATTTTCGAAACTACTGCACCTATTACAGTAAGTTATACATGAATCTAAAGAGAAACATACTAAGTTATTTTCAGTTACAAATGTTCGATGTGTGCCCTTCTGTAATCCAGTTCGTTCCAAACATTATGTAGCATCACTCTGTCAAGGGTTCTGAATTCTGCACAAATGCGTTCTTTAAGAGTGTTCTCAAATCCGAAAGGGCAACTTTCTGACATAAGTTTTAATTTATTTTTGTTCGGAAATGCATAGCAGGTGTTGTTGTTCAGAACCGATGTCATCGAGCTATTTTTTCCGTTTTTTTTTTTTTTTTTTGCAAACGCAATAGATCTTTCAGAAAATAGTGTCAAAGATGACGTTTTGAATTGGCGGACCTACGGGGGAAGCTAAGGGGCTGAAGCCTCTCCCAGACCGGACTAGATATTTATTATTTTTTTAAAATTATGAAAGAATGATATTATTACTTTTAATAGGTCCTTAAAAAATCAGAATTTTTGAAAATGTATTAATTTTGTCACAAAATTTTATCTCTTTTATAAATTTTATTGTGAAATTCGAAATATTGGCATTTTAAAATTTACTTAATTAAAAATTTAAGACCCCATGCAATCTCTTCATAATATTTTGATAATTTAATAATAAAACTTTAAATCGTTTGATTGCAAAAACACTTTAAAATTATCCAAATACAGAAACACACCAAAAAATCGCTAAAACTAAAATATATTTTAGTACAGAATTTTATTATTGAACCTTTTAAAAACATTCAGAATTATCTCTACCTAAACTTTCCAGAGCTTCCTCTGGCTGGTTACGACTCTGCTCAAGTCAGCAGAAAAAGTGTAAGTAAGGTCCTGATCCGGCACATCCCATCCAATCAATTAAAAGAAAGAGAGAGCTCGGCAGCGAGCCGGGTCAGATCTGTGCACATATAGGCCTTTAAAATATGCTAGCTCCCTCCAAAGTGAAATCCTAGATGCGCCACTGACGTTTTGAACCGAAGTTCCCGAAGAAACAAGAAAAAACAGTCCGTGAAGGGCGAAAATCGTGTTTGTCACGTGACCAAAATAGTTTATAACTCAATAGGTAATGGATGGATCCAGACGCGGAAAAAACAGTTCGATTCCAAATCGCTTCTAGGGTCGCTTCTTTCCAATTTCATATCTTTCCGTTAAAAAATGAATTTGTAAATGTGCCAAAACGTTTTGTGCTTGTTGAGCAGAGCAGTTAAGAACACGAACAGGCTTAAGTTCTGAACATTTTGTTTTCGGCATGGGCGGTACATAAACAATTAACACTGTCAGAACTTAAAGAACGCATTTGTGCAGAATTCGGAACCATTGACAAAGTAATGCTACAAAATGTTTGGAACGAACTGGATTACAGATTGGAGGGACGCCTCCTTCGGTCCATTGTTTCAAATCGTAAACAATGGTAGGAATTAATCCTTTATCTACTGACGGTACTTATAAGTACCACTAAAATATAACGTGTTATAAAATTATTTTAATACATCGATTAGTAGTAATACAGTTTAGAATGAGTTATAGATGCATTTCTTTATCTTGTTCCAAAAGCATGATGGGTGACACAAAACAAAAAATATTCTTAAACGGATGATTTCTTTTGCCTTTGCCTCTTTTCAGCTTTCTTGGCGTTGGGGGGGGGGGGGGGGGGGGAATTTTTCAATTCGGAAATATTTCTATTGTAAGAACATTATATGTGTACATTTCCTAATTCTACAAAGTGCTAAGAAAAACTTTTAAAATAAAAGATTTGAGTGGGTGTTATCAATAGTGCACAAAATCCCTATCAATTCAAATTTAATTAATTCTTCTAAATCCTCCAGTTCTTCTAAAATACGTCTTGTAGTTTCAAAAACTCACGAAAAAGGCTTTAGAAGATAAAAAGTCGATTTAGCAAGTCGAATTTATCGACTTGCATCTGTTGAAATTAATATTTTTAATTCCTTTATTCCTTGTACTCTTCTTAAAGAGTGTCCCTTTTTTTCCCTTCAGTTCTCAAACTGTTTCTAAAAACAATGTTTAATTTAATATTTTATGTGGTTATAGCGGGCGAATTGTGATTCAGATTTTAACACTTCCTATAAAATTAAGGCGGCTGGTCACTCAACTTCCGATTTCCCCTCCCTCATGCAAAGTCTATGGGCATTGGATGCATTCGTCTATTTAAAATATCGCCTCGGGAAATGAATATTTTTAACTTCTATTTTTTGTGCACACTTCCTAAAAGAAGTCTCTTTTTTTCTCAGTTCTCAAACTATTTCTGAAGTATAGACTTCATTTTATAGGAAGTGTTAAAATCTGATTCACAGTTCGCCACACATAAAATATTAAACAACACATAAACACGCGTAACACATAAAATATTAAATTCAACATACATTTTAGAAAGAAATTGAAAACTAAGAAGAAAAGAGATCTCCTTGAAGAAGAGTACACAGAAAAAAGATGTTAAAGATAGGAATGTTCCGAGAAGATATTTTGAATAGACGAATGCATCGAAAGTCCATAGACTTAACAGGACGGAGGAGAATTCCGAAGCTGAGTGACCAGCCCACTTAATATAAAATAGTTTGTGACCGGTTTCCGTTAACCAAACATGTCAGAATCACATGTAAGTTGAATAGTTTGTTACAAAGCCACTGTTGAGCTATTCCCAATATCTCAAAATATCTAAATAAAGATGTTCCAACCCATTTCGTCATTCATTTTCTGCATGGGGTGCCAGTACTTTATTTTAATTCCAGCCGAGTCCTAAGCCAATCTTAACCGAGTTGAGTTATAATACCTTTAAAACAACTTTTCCAACAACGATAGCGCGGATGCGAGAAAAGTAACTTCTCGTATTTTAGAGCATTGAGGCCCCGCTGACAATGACACGCAAAAGAACTCGCTTGTATTGACTTCTGTAGGCAGTATTCGTTTTAAGTGTGTTTTATGAAAGGAGTGTGTGGGCGAGATGACATCTTCCTTGCATAAAAATAAGACTTAAGGGGGCTGGTCATTCAGCTTCGGAATTCTCCTCCGTCCTGTTAAATCTATGGATTGTTGATGCATTCATCTATTTAAAATATCTTCTCGGGAAATTCCTATTTTTAACATCTTTTTTCTGTGTACACTTCTTATAGGCTGTCTCTTTTTTTTTTAGTCCCCAAACTATTTCTAAAATCTAGGCTGAATTGAATATTTTATGTGTCGAGGTGTGTCGCATATAGTATTGTGTAATGAGTGATCTTTGCTGAAGTGCGTTTACAAGCACCATTCAACTTTAGTATATTAAAAACTGGTTTGCCCGGCGCTGCCCGGGTGCGTCAAAAAAAAAAGCACGAAACGTGAAAAAACTCTAAAAATAGCGAAAATTTAAAAAATCGTTGCACGAACTCCGATTAAACTTTATTGAAAAGAGAATAAAATTTACTGTATTAACCTAGAAGATTGAAATCGGATTCGGTTTGCTAATGCGGAAAAATCGCCTCGAGTTATAATAATAAAATAAAAATTACAATAATAAAATAATAATTATAATAATAATAAAAACTGTAAAAAATCGCTAAAAATTCAAAAATGGCGGAAGACAAATTTTTGAAATTGAATTCCTTTAGCGAATGTCAGATCTCCGCAAAACGCGAAAAAAAAGCATAAAAAATATTAAAAACTTCAAAAATCGCACAGCACAAAATTGACTAAGTTTAGTGAAGCGACTAAGTTAAGTGACTATAATATATAATATAGTTTCAAATAAAATACCCTTTACGAAATATTAAAAAAAAAACTCCGTGTAACGCAAAAAAAACGCTAAAAATCACATTAAAATGGCTAAAAATTCAAAAATTGGATGGGCATTTCCAAAATAATCGGGATTTTAGAACGTTTCCCACCCATTTCATTCTTTTAAATTTTGATTTTTTTAGGAACCATCATTTATAGCGTTACATCTTAAAAGTAACCATCCTCCCAAATTTAATGATTTCAGTTTCTACAGTATTACAGAAATCGCAATTTTAAAGAAACAAAACTTTTTTTTTAGCCCCCAGTATGCTATTTCTTTCTCCCGGCTTATTTTGTGTCGTCTCCAAAAAATAACGTTACGTTACAGAAGCCAGCCGTAAAACAAAACAGATGCATCATTGTACGATTCAATACTCTATAGCGATTTTTTAAACTTCTAGGCATCGCATTTTTTCAATTTTTAGACCGTCTTATTGGGAAAAAAATGCACTTTTAAATGTCATTTGTTTAAAAACTGCATCTCCATTGATTTTTGAAATATTAATTTTTTCGTACTTTTTAGAGCCATTTGCTTAATATTAGCTACGGAAGTACTTCCTTTCTGTAGAAAGTAAAGGAAAAATAGGTGTAAAATAGTAATTATATATTTTTGTTGCCATTTTCTCATAACAACCGAAAGATAATGTAGTTAAAATACGTGCTATTTTGAAAAAAAATAAATACAAACGAATGATTTCAGTTAAAACAGGGATCTATTATAAACTATAGTTAATTTTAAGTATCTATATTAATGTTACAAACACATGAAGGCCTATGAATCGTTGAATCGTTAGATAGCTTTTTTTTTTTTGACGAGTTTCTTTAATGACGGCATCTTTTTGCTGCATTTGTGTATTATTTCGCGATAGTGACGTCCTATGCCTACTTTACTGTAGATCAGTGTTTCCCGACCTTTTGGTGCCCCCCACCGAAGCATCTGAAAAATCACGATGCACCTCCCCCCCCCCCCCCCCCGCCCCTCCTGACACACATTTTCTGTAACCTATACCTTTTATTATTTGAAAATCGAATTGTATTCACCTGAAGGAAGCCTAACAGAGTTTTAACGATAACTATTCATTTCACATTTCTTAACTTATCATAGAGTTGAATTTTCTTCCACAAATGTGTTTTTAGTATCATTTTATAAATGGAATGAAGGCTATAAATCTTCACTTTTATGCCAAAAATAGATTTGTTGTGCCTTCCCAACTTACCTGGATGTTTAACAAAAGTGTTATATGCCGGTATTTTTATTGTCCCAAAATGACTAAAGAAACTCTCATATTTAGTATTAAAATTGAAAATGATGACACATTTTACATTGAGTTTTAGTAACTTATAGAGAGTTGTTGGAAAATCTTTGGAGACCAAATTTCCTTTCTATGGATAACAAAGTACACAAGAAGCATTTCAAGATTATGACCTTTATCAAGTCCGTAGCCGTTATTCCCCATCAAAGCACATTTATCTTTTTCCATCCCCAATTATCGTTAATTAACTGCCGTGTACTATCGCATTTTGAAATTTAAATTTACATGTTATACATTCATTTACCGGATAGGAGGCCTGCACTACAGCCATAGTTATTTACAATTTATCCCTTTCCTTATTTAATGTTATTAAAAATTTAAAAACTTTATAAAGTTGTTAGTACCATATTTAGTTATTTCAAATATTTTTTAGGTTAAATATGTTAAAGATAATAAGATTTAGGTATATTCTTAAGTAATTTCAAGTGCAGAAGTTACTTTATGTTACATACAGCAGAATGAATAGATCAAAATAGATCATTCGTTAAATAATTGAGAAAAATTGTAAAATATATTAGTAACCAGAAAAGTTATAGAACTTTTTAATGATAAGAAAAGGGGAGAAGGTGATGCTAAAATATTTAAAAAAATTGTTCATATAATTATTCTGGTATTGATTCCATTTCAACATTTTGATTTTAAGCTTTTTTAAAATTCACTAAAAAAACTTTATAAAAAAAGGAGAGCGAATGGGTGAGTTACAAATTTGAAATTGCCCCCCTAAAGAATCAAATGTCCCCCCGGTGGGGCGTGCGCTCCACGTTGGGAACCACTGCTGTAGATGTTTAAGAGTGGATCGTCAATGTGGAATTCTTAAGCGGATGAGAATGGCGTCATTTTACATAAAATAAAAGCGTGTGCTTTAAGTCTTAAAATTGAAACATGTTTTGCACTATTTATATTATATATATTTTTTTATCATCGGCGAACAACACTAAATTCTGAAAAAGCACAATTCCTGTTTTCTAGTTTTTTTTCCCGAGCCGTTCCAGCGATGCAATGAGGGTCTACACCGCCTTTCGCAAAATTTCACGCAGGGGGGGGGGGGCAATAATTTTGTAAATGGATCAACAATACTACCGTTATCACGCGGGGGGGGGGGGGGATGGAACAAGGCCGAAACTAGCCTTTTTTTGCACCTGGTGCAAACATGGATTTTGGCGCCTCCCCCCTCCTCCGGAAAGTACATTTACAAAGATAATTTTACTAATTTTCTAATGACTGACTTATTTTAAAATTTAAAATATGTAAATACTGGACCATGGAATAAGTAACATACAGCTCCAACTTCTTTGTACTGAACTACGTAATCAGCTTTGTCAAATATTGATTCAATAAAATCTTTAAAAAAGTATCGAAAGAAATTCCGCTTTATACAGGATCCTTATGCCACATCACCCTTAGATTCTTCCATGCGTTGGCATACCCCAGACGGGACGATTTTAACAATACACGTGCTAAACATAGGCGTGAGAAAAATCGATAAACAAAATCTTCATTTGGCGCGGGGCCAGGCTCCGACTATCGCACGGGCACCCGGGGTCCATGCCCTGGGCACGAAATTTCTGAGGGGTACGAAAATGTTCATAATTTCATCTAATTTTCCATTAACCCTCCAGCCGACTTTTCATTGGGTTACTTTTTTTAAAATTAAGATTGTTTGATTCTCACCACTTTTTTTTTAAATAGAAGTAGTCACTTTATTTAATTACAGATTAAGTAATACGCTTTTAAAAAAGTGGTGGGAATTAAGCAGTCTGAATTTTTAAAAAGTAGCCCACTGGAACACGATAACAGCGTTTCCCGCGGCTAAAGGGTTAAAAAAAAAAAAAAAAAAAAAAAAAAAAATGTGATATTTGAGATATTAATTCCATGAAATGACAAAAATATATCTCAATATAGGGTTAAAAACCTATTTCTTTAAATAATAGAAAAATATTTAATTTTTATTCCTGGAACCGTTTTTCAATTTTCCGGAATACTTAATTTTTTGAGTTGACACTTTTCAAATAAGTCCTCTGCACCGTTCTAGTTTCGGCCCTTGTGTTATTTGAACACTCTCATCTTCAAATGTAACATGTAAAAGAAAAAAAAAAAAAAACTAGTATCAGTAAATCAAACAATCTAAGGGGGCAGGAAAAATTGAAAGTGCCCTGGGCACAGAAACTAGTCGGGCCCTGCACGTGGCACACGCCCCCTCTTCTCCCCCTCCCCCGTAGTTTCGACCCTGGATGAAACCTCGAAACGAGATGAATGTCCAGAAACAGTGGGAAATCACCGCTCCATTCCTTTTCATCGCTTTACAACAATTACAACAACGCTTTACAACATCGCTTTAAACCGTCTATCGGCCTGTTTTTCCTACAACCGATCCACGTTTCCACCTTGAAAGAAATATTTTCATTTCACTCCTACTTTCACGCCAGAAAAGCGATCCATCATCTCCTTCTGGCAACCCCTTCTATTGACGCGCCAGGTGAAGCCCGAGGCGGGACCGGTCACCGGGCTGCTTACCTGCCTGCTTAGGAGGAAAAAAAAAACCCTCATCAGAAGTGCAACAGAATGTTGCGTCGGTCGTGTGTATGTGCGTGCGCTTTTCGCGCAACAAGTGTCGATGCCGTACAGCGAGGTGTTAGAACGACCAGGAGGTAAGTGCGCTGCGCTCAGGTAATCCCTCCCCCCCCCCCCCAGCCTCCTCCTGCATTGTTTAGGGTGTCTTGTCGCGTGTCAACGTTGCATCACCGCGTGGCCTCCATCCTCCGCGGACGTAAGCCCGTCCAGCGTCCAGTCGAAGGAATGCGAAGGTCCAGTGAACGTTTTTTGCGCGGTGACCAGCCAATAATCGTGTTTGCAATCTAGGAGTGGTTTGATTGCAGATGCACTATCGAGCGGTGTTTTTTGTGCAAATTTTATATGCATTATTAATTATCTTTTTATTGGTACCTTACGGTTGCAAGTAAGACCCGGTGGAATTTTTAAACGAATCCCATTTTTAAAATATCAATCTATAGTATAAAGGATAAAAAAAAAATCTTTCCGTCACGCGGATTTTATTTTGAAGTTGGCAACACCAGAGGATTCCATTTCGCTTTAACTTAAAATTTTTGAAAGACTGAACATCGCACATTTTAAATTTTGACACCGTCGAACATGGAAAAAAATGTCCTTTCAAATGGAATTCATTTGAAAACTGCATCGCAATGTGTATGAATAGTGTATCGCAATGCACTCATTTTTTAGACTCCGGTAAGGTATGCTATTTCTTTCTCCCAGCTTATTTTGTGTCCAAAAAATAACGTTACCTTACAGAAGCTAGCCACAAAACAAAACATTACGATTAAATACTCTTTAGCAATTTTTTAAACTTCTAAGCATCGCACATTTTCAATTTTTATACCGTCGTATTGGAAAAAAAAGTTCTTTTAAATGCATTTTGTTCGAAAACTGTATCTCCATTTATTTTTGAAATATTAATTTTTTTGTAGTTTTTGGAATCATTAGATAGCTTTTTTTTTTTTTTTTTTTTTCGATTTCCTTGAATGACGGCATCGTTTTGCTGCATTTGTGCATTATTTCGCGATAGTGATGTGCTGTGCATGCTTTACTGTAGATGTTTAAGAGTAGATCGTCCATGTGGAATTCTTAAGCGGATGCGAATGACGTCATTTTACATAAAATAAAACATGTGCTTTAAGTCTTAAAATTGAAATATGTTTTGTACTGCAGTAGAGTCCCGCTTAACCGAGTTATTTTCTTCTGATGGACTGATGGCTTCTATTATTATGAAACAGCCGTTATAAATGAAGTGTTAGGTGAAGATGAAAGAGCAACCATAAAAAAAATTATAGCCATCCCCCCCCCCCCCATTCTGACCCGAAAATCAGATTTCTAACTTTTTACGGCTGCTCTTTCATTTTCACCTAACACTTCCTTTATAATGGCTGTTTCATAATAATAGAAGCCACCAGTCCATCAGAAGAAAATGAAGTATGGAAATGCCGGGGGCGACACTAAATTCTGAAAAAGCCGAATTCCTGTTTTCTAGTTATTATTTTTAAAATAATTTTCGAGCATGAATGTTTAGGTGCGTTCGTAATTATATAAATACGTAGCACCTATAGTGGTCGTTCATTCCGTCTGTATGTCCGGATATAACAGAGCCAAAACTACCGAACCGAAGGGTCTGAAATTTTAAATATAGAATTCTTGCTAAATGGTGTCGAGTCCTTTCCAATTTTATGAAAATCGGATTCAGAGTTGAATGAAAGGGACCGTCAAAAGTTTTCCGTTACAGGACGCCCATGGAAAAAAATGATTTCAAGTGCATTCTAATGGTGTTACAGCTTTTCGAACCGAATGAAATGGACAGGCACTTAGGAAGTGCACTGAAATAGACATTCAGTACACTATGCGGTGCCAAAAAAACTTTATAAAACTCGTTATAGAGGGAACGCACCTCATTTTCCACGTTTGACGGACCATTTCCGACTTGTTTTTAAATTTATTTCTGTCGCTTGCACACGATGACGAAATATAAATTCATTTGTACTTAAATATAAATAGTTCGGCATTGGTTTCCAGCTTATAGACCATAAGGAAATTAAAACTTTATCCATAACGAAATAAGATAATGAATGAAAAATAAATAAAACACACATTTAAGACATGTCATTGAACGACTCGCTTAAACCGCTGAAACTATCCAAATGGAGCGATTTCTTTTATTATAAACTCGCAGGGCACAAGACCCACAAAAAGTATCGCGTTTAATAAATTTCAAAACTTTATTTTGAAACCTTAATGCTGTTTTTCATATAAAAATGATTATGGGTGATGTGAGTTTACATAAAAATAAATAAGTAAATAATAATAATAATAATAATAGAGTTTTCAATAATAATAAAAAAATGAGTATTACTTATATTCTGGAACCTTGAAAGCCTAGTTAAAGATCCAACAAAAAACTGTGTTTGATTTTAATTTTCCCTTGATCTTGATTCGCCTTTAATCAGACCCGAGTGAGATTTGAATCGAATGATTTTTTTTTAACTCACTAGGGGGCTCTGCCCCCTACGAGCTACGCTCGTCAACCCCCGTTCAGACACCGCAGACTCTAACAGCACGCTAATTTGATCGCCTTTAAAAAGATTTCGGAAGATTGAATTATAATTTGAATCTGACAATTATAATCTGACGTAATTTTCACCAAACTTTTCTTTCTCTTTTTAATATTCACGTCAAAATACTTTTGTTAGAAATGAAATATTATGATCATCTTAAAATGTCAAGTAAATATCTCGCGCAATTTTTAAATTAAAACTGTTTTGCAATATTATTTTTGTTCATTTTACGTAATAACTGTAATATGACATAAATTCTCCTATTTAGGACTTTTAACGCATGTTACTGAATTTATTATTTTACAATATTCTTTCTCATTTAAAATTCACGTGTAACTATAGTTTTTATGGCGTAATTTTCAATGAGTTCCTGCTTTTTATATTTTTTGTTTATAATAGTCACGTGTAAAATAAATTTTTAATTTGAAGCAAACATTACTGTTTGCGCTGTTTATACAGTTGGCAACAGTTTAAATTAATACAATTTTCTAAAATTTGTAAAAAATATCTCTCGAAATGCTGAAAATTTGAATTTAAAATAGAAATAAAACCTCGAAAAATTATTCAAATTAAAAAACTAACTGCAATCTGCACACCGGGAAATTCTGACGCATAAAATGATCTAAATTGATTAAATTCCTATGTACAGTTTTTGCTCCTATAAAACTTTTTTAATGGAACGATTTTGTCCAATTTTGGCATTAAATATCTCTTAAAATAACTCTTCGATTTGAAAACTGTCTGCATCAGCGTGTTTATCAAACATTTTTCTATAATACTACCGATTTTCATGTTTTTGTATGCAACAGTTTTTTTTAATATTAACGAAGAAAGACCTCCGGTCACAAAAAATTCAAAACCGGCGGCGGTGACAGCGGTAGTTATTTTTTTTTTAGAATAGAGAGATTTTACGCCGTTTTAAGATCTTGCCTGTCACCAGAGGTTAAAATATCCCATGCGAACTTCATTCGTTCCATCATTTTGGTATTTTACAAGCCATTGGATGGCTCTATTTTTTAAATAAATGGATATCCGTTTGCAAAAGTAAGATTAATTATCCAATACGTAAGGCAAAAATTAGAAAAGAATTGTCCAACATCCGTCAAAAAGGCTGTCATTTTAGTCATAATAGACGCATGTCAAAGCGAATACTACACAGATTTCAATATTTTTGACGCTTCTCTTAAAATAATCAAGGCAAAATAATAAAATAATCGCTTAGAGGAATCGCTCGTATGGAGCATTTTAAAATAGGAAATTTTTTTTAAGAGCCTTCTTCACGTACAGAAAATTTATATGTTTTATTTCAAAACAGGCTGTAGGCGCGTATAAAATCTCTGCTAGATGTCCGTCATACAGAGCTTTTAAAAATAAACAGAAATTTTTTAATTTGAAATCTACCCTCGTCTTAAGGCACGGTATCATTTTATAACACGAAACTAATCTTGAAAATAATAAACAACAGGGTGATGCTATGAAAATCACATCGTCTCTTTAAAAAGAGGCAGCTTCTTTTAAAAAATAAACATTTTTATGGGGTCTCAGGACTCTTAAAGCTTCAACATTTTCGAAATTATAATTTTTTTAGGGGTTAAATTCCTTATCTTTTCTAAACATTTTGATGTAATTGTTTCCTCGAAATTGCCATTAGAACAGACTTTTAGAATTATACCCGCCCAATAGCTAAATCGGCGTTTCCAAAACTTTGAAGTCATTTTTCTCAAAATGACGATTTTAAGCATAAAGCGCACGCTATCTCAAAAACTTCAGAATATTTCTTCATGAAATTTTCAAAACGTATGTTTCACGTTAGTCTGCATAAACTGAACCTAAAATGTCCTTTTTAGTGTCCAAAAAAATATTTTTTGGGGTGATTATACTGTTGAAATTTTCTAAATTTTGCATTAGGTAAGTACAACTTTGTATTAAAAATATAAAATTGCTTTAAATCCAAATTTATTGAGGTTCAGGGTCATTATTACAATCTGAAGTATTAAGTAAGGCACCAAAATTTTCATTCTAGTTACAAAATTTATTTCGTAATCTTGCGCGCATAATCTGTTATACCTATTTTCAATTCGTCCAATGTCTCACAGTTTTGAGCCCCCTATAAATGCTAATTCTGCATCTTGAAATTTTTTAAATACATGAAAGGAAAGAACATACTTATATCTTTCAACCTCCCAAAATAATTATGTTCTAAAACCATATACATTCTAAGATATTAAATGTTAAATATAACCCCCCCCCCTTTTTTTTTCATTTTCCCCAAATTTAAGAGTCCTGAGACCCCTTAAAGGATACCCCCCCCCTGCCTGCTTACAAATAACAATAACAATAATAAATAATAATAATCAGAACATGGCCGTGTGTGCACATGTCGATACCTTATTACAACGACGTGTTAGACAATTTCTAGCGGGCCGCAAACCTATATTTGCGATGCTAGGCGGGCCGCAACACACTTATAAAATGGTTAAAAAAAAAAAAAAAGAAAGAAAGAAAGAGCTAAAATTGTAAGATAACATAAGTAGTATAACAAAGTTAATATTATTAGTAGGTTTGAACGTTTCTCTCGGAAAAAATGTTCCCAGAAAATAGTAACACCACTCTTTCCAGACAATAAACTTTGTAAAAGATTTCTATTGCAAATGTTGTAGAAATAGAGTATTGTTTGGGAAGAGCGGTGTGAAAATCTTTTGGTGCACCCTTTTTTTTTTTTTTTTTTTTTTTTGCGACAAATACTTAATCCTAAAAAACAGCATTAGTATAAAATGTAATAATATAACAACAAAGAATTTCCAGGTCCTAAAGGGGAAAAAACACCAGGAGATTTTCTCTAATTATATCAGTCTTGCTTAATGCAAAAACTTTATGTATTTTTTTAATATAGAAACATAGAGTGCATTCATTAATTTGCAATAATGTTTGATGAGTATTAAAGATTAAGAAATGTATATCACTAATTGTAGCAAAAATACAAGTACGGCATTTCAGAAATTTTACATAATTTAAAATTAATTAGATTTTGTCTTCCTATAAAAATAGATAAAACAACATTTAAGATCTTAAATACTTTTATGCTTATAATTCATAGAAATTTTTATTTTAAGACGACCCTTGACTTTGAAAACTAAATTTTTAATGGATTCACTTGAAATGGAGTTCTGTGGTTAAGAAAGTATGCACAAAATTTTTAATTAAAACATTAAAAATATTTTTAATGATTGCATCTTAAATATCAAAAATGGATTTATTTCAAAAGGTTCCATGCGCCGTCCTTTTGCATAAAATAGATACTATTTATTTATAAGATAGATGACATAGTGAGCAAGAATTGCATAAGAAATATTTTTATCATAATGTTTTTTTTTTTTTCTAAAAAAGGAGATTTGTATTTCTATGTGCACATCCATTTTAAAACTATAATAATATCCCTGAAATGTAACTTTTTAGGTCAACATTTATTTATTATTGTACAGAGGATAGAGAGTGTACATGACGTTTTGAAAAAAAAAAAAAATAATAATAAGCTTTTTAAGTATAAAAAAACTGTTTAAATGTATAGTTTTTTGGCAACTATAAAAACGTATATCTCCGCGAAAAAGTGTCAGAAATGAAAAATTATTTTTGCATTCGATGGAGTAGGTGCATTTAGTTTCAATATTCACCCATTTAAAACTAAAAATCGACTTTAGAGTCCTCCTAAAAACATAAACAAAGCAGGTGTCTATCGAAATGCGAGCGGAGCATGCGCTGTTGCGTTGTGGACTCTCCAAACATACCTCCGCGCATTCTTCGAGATCTGGGGGATGCCCCGGGGAACACGACCCATGCTACCTGAGCCGGCGCTGCTTTTCTTTCTTTCTTTCTTTCTTTCTTTTATTCTTTGCTTCTTTCTGACCCAGCGGTTTGTTTACAAACCCGATGTCGTCGGTGGTTCCACAGTACCTGGCTGAGTGGGAAATGCCACGTTTTGAAAACATCGAACGGCTCTTCAAAAATACCCATAAATAACAAATCCCTATTTTGTTTATTAGCGCAATTTCACAGAAAGTTCTCATTTTGGGGGGAAATAAAATTTATAATATGTTTAATTTAAGGGTATGATTGGAAAGTTTTATATTGTTATGTTCTATAATACGTGGGTAGTTCTATAATTATTGTCCCTAGTGTTTATAAAATCAATACAAAAGACCCTTAACGGGTTAAAAGTTTGTGACGCAGCACTTTATCTTATTGCTATAAGAATTTTAAATATGGAACTTAAAAATAAGGATATCAAATTTTAAGTGACGCAATGCTATTAATTAATGTATATATACATGCATTTATATTATTTATTTCATCATTTTATTTTTGTTTTACTTATAATTGCATGTGTAATTATTATGTTCAATTTAAAAGGATGTATAAAAATTTATTCATTGATGCTTTATCAATCACATCTTTCATAAATTCAAAATATGAGTTTTAAAAGATATGATATCAAAATTTAAGTGACGCCTTGATGTAGCTTTAAACAATTTGTTTTAAAATTCAATTTCAATTGTTTTCGGTTTGGCTAAATATATTTACACGTGTAACCAAAACGTTTAATTTTCCAATACACTGTTAAAAATATCACCCTCACTGAACCTATACCATGCACTGTAATGTATTTATATGAATAAATTGATTTATCTTTTGTGCCACGCTATCCAAATTCAAAAGTAAAATGTATGTAAATGATTTCTGTGCGTCATATTATCCATTTGCATACATTTCGTTTAGTTTGGATACAAAGACGCACAGAAATCATTTACATAAATTTTACTTTTGATTTTGGATAGCGTGGCACAAAAGATAATGAATTTATTCATATAATAACATTACAGTGCATGTTATAGGTTCAGAGAGAGTGATATTTTTGATAGTGAATTGGAAAATTAAAAGTTGTTGATAATTGGAAAAAAGGTGTATTCGTACTGTCTTTTATGTTTATTAGTTCCTAAAGAAGTATGTACGAGGGTGGTTCAATAATTATTGTCCCTAGTGCATAGAAAATATTTGTACTGCGATGTTTGTTCTGGAATATCGAAGCCTAATGTCTTAGATGCCTATATGTTCAATTTCAGAACCATTGTTGCTCTATTCACATAATTTCGGAGGAAGGAGTGGGGGTGGGGGGGGGTGAAACGCACATTTTTAGCTTATGGGGCTAGATTTGTGACAGTTGATGAGACGTAACTACTGCCGTTTGGACTCGGGATCCTAGTGATGTAGCCACATCTCATCCACTGTCACAAATGTAGCCTCATAAGCTCCAAACCAGCATTTCACCCCCACCCCCTCCCCTTCCTTAAAAATTCCCTCAAAAATAGGTCTTTAAAACTTCACCCCTCCCACCAAAACTATGTGAATATAGCAGCTACGGTTTTGAAATTGAGCATATAGACATCTAAGGCATTAGGCTTCGATATTCCACATCAAACATCGCAGTACAAATATTTTATATACACTAGGGACAATAATTATTGAACCACCCACGTAAAATCCTAATAAAAAGGCATTGTAAATTACTGTTGACATACTGAGTTAAATACCATTATTATCTTTGTAAAGTCATAATGTTACGTCAGTTACACGATAAAAGTTACGCCAGTTACATGTGTAAATGCCATTTTTTCTTTTTTATTATTCGGAAAATAACTAAGCAAGTTATTGTTTTAATTTGTCCTTAATTAGTGTTGTTGAGAACATTAAATCAATTTTCTTAACGGGATAGTTTGGATATTTTTTATACTTCCATAGAGACAGAAAAAATGTTAGTCTATTTTATGTTACATCGGTTACAGAATTTTGAATTGCAATTTTTGGGACTCAAGGAGAGATAGAAATAACCTGCAGATATTTGGATATTAAGTCTTTAGCAAGAAATATTTTAAATTGTAAAAATTTGTTCTAGCTTTATTAGTAAATTTTCGACACAGGCTTGAAAACAAAATTCGATAATCAACTGTTACGTCAGTTACGATCCAACTGACCATTATCTACACGCAGGCATGTCAAACATGTTGACTACCCGCGGGCCAAATGAAGCATTGTATACAAAGCTGCGGGCCGCATGACCAAAAATACAATAAGCAAATTAATTTTATTATGAGCGCACAAAATGAAATCTGTACGTTAAAAATACAACCTTGTTTTTTTTTTTTTTTTTTTTTTTTTTTTTTTTTTTTTTTTTTTTTTTTAAAGCAATTTAACAAATTACATCGACCATTTGGAAAAGGATTTTTTCAAAGATTAAAATTTAAGACATAAAAAATCGCACGGAGTGGATCCTACATTACGTACGCCATGAATTAAACATTAATAGTATTATAACAGGTAAAAATTGCAAGCGACAAAAATTGCCTGATTTCCTGAAACTTATTCACCTGAAACTTACGTATTATCCAAGCATTTCATTGGCTGTTCGGGAAAAGCCTTTTCCATCGTCAGATTTCCAAGAAATCTGACGATCCATTTTAAATAAAATTTCATTCTTAAACTTCTAAACATCCCACACTATTACTTTTTACACCGTCGTATATAGAGAAAAAAATGTACTTTTAAATGCAATTTGTTTGAAAGCTGTATCTCAATTTGTTTCAGAGTTATTAAATTTTTTTTTTTTTGTAGTTTTTATTACTTTTTTGTCACAATGGCAACAGAAGTATCCATCTCTGTTGAAAGTAAAGGTTAGTGTATAGACCAATCAGTAAACGAATAAAATGCGGATTAAACCAATAAAACGCTTCAGATATGCTTTTGATTTCCTACCCTGACGAGGACAATAACCATTTTTCCAAATGGTTAAAAAAAAAAATTGCAAAATTTTAAAGTTATTAATAATATTATAAGACGAAACGCAATATTTCACGTTGATTCAAGCATAAAATATATTATAATAACTTAAAATATTTCACTGTTTTACTTAAAAGGTGACTAAATGAGAACAGAGTGATAAAATAAATGGAACTGCGGTTAATAATAATTTTTTTTTCTCTAATTACGTTCACTCCATGAAACTGCTACTTCTACTTTCAACTAGTAAGTATAGGCTCTCTCATTGTCAAAACGAAGTTATGCATTTGTATAAATAAACAGCAATGAGTTATTAAAATAGTCTCTAATGAAGAACTTTCGAAAGCTTGAAATTACTAAGAAGTTTTAAATAAAATGTATATTTTGAACTTATAATATTTCTTTCATTATTTGAGTCACCTTTTAAATAAAACAATGAACTTTTTAAAGTTCATATTACATATTTTATGTTTAAAGTTACTTATTGAAAAAATTAACTATACCAACGCACCAGAAATTTAAAGAAAAATATTTACTAAGTAAAATGACATCCATTTCAAAAATGTCAAACATTTTTTATTCTGTAAAAATAAAATGAGCACAGATTTCGTACAAAGTGCGCTGACAAATATAAAGAAATATATGTGTTTAAAAAAAAAAATACAAACATACTTAAACTCATATTGCCATTTAAAAATTTAAATCGCAATCAAATTGACACAAAAAATGTATTTATAATCCTGATCTTAAAAAGAAAAAAAAAAAGGATTTTTTAAATTTAAATAAGATTTTTTTTTTATTTCTATCGGATTTTTATGATTTTTTCCCCCCCAACATTGAAATACTGAATAGCTACCAAGAGTTTTAGGTTTCCAAAACAATTAAACATCTAATTGCTAAAGTAATCTGTGTTTTTTATACTTTGATAAATAAAATTATAATTCATAGTTAGTAATTACAGAAATTATAAAAATTGTAGTTTAAATAGTAGCATACCATAGCATTATATACATTAATATTTTGTAATAATTATGTAAAACTATATTAAATACTAGTGATATTTACATTTCAGAAATTATAAAAATTGTAAATTAGTAGTTTCATTAGTTAATAGCATACAATAACATTATGTACATTAATATTTTGTAATAATTATGTAAAACTATAATAAATACCAGTGATATTTACATTTATTAAAATCATTAATAATTGCATTTAATATTTAATTGTTAACGCTACTTAAAATGAATAATTATTAAACAATTAACTCTCTAATTTGGAACATAATATCCATTTTTATGCTTTAATTTTTTCATGAGGAAATATATTAGAAATGTGTTTAGTAAGGATATAAGAAATAAAATATATATAATTTTTTAGTATAATAAAGAAATAAAAATAGCAAATAAAGCCTTTGTGCAACAATATTAAAAAGCAGAAAAACCAACGTTTAAAATGCACAAATAATATATGAAAAGCAGCAAACAGCTGTTTCGAATCTACTAGCGAGATTCTTCTTCAGTGCAAAAGGAACAGCGTGCTAGAAAAAGCAAGGCTGAGCAAAATCATAGACAGAGAGCGCGTCTCTGTCTATGATTTTGCTCAGCCTTGCTTTTTCTAGCACGCTGTTCCTTTTGCACTGAAGAAGAATCTCGCTAGTAGATTCGAAACAGCTGTTTGCTGCTTTTCATATATTATTTGTGCATTTTAAACGTTGGTTTTTCTGCTTTTTAATATAATAAAGAAAGTTAATAAATAATGTTAATAAATAAAGTGTCATTAATTTTTAACGATGTTATGAGTTGCAGATTGAAAAGCATAATTTTCATTAAATAACATGTTTTATAACAGGGATGGCGAACCTATGGCATGCGTGCCGAACTTGGCACGTAAGAAAACTTCTCTGCCATTAGTTTATGGAGAACAACCCATTTTATGTTTGTTTTTTTTTTTTACAAAAAAGTACAGTTTTGTGTAACAGGTATATAATTTACTTTAAAATAATCCGTTACTTTTGAATGAATTAAGGTATTATAAATCTCAACGAAAGCGGCCTGTAGCGTCTTTTTTTTTTTTTTTTTTTTTTTGCCAAACCACAAAACATAGTGTTTTCCAAATAATTTTGCTTCTCCATCAAATTTCAACGGTTTCATTTTTGAAAGTGGAATTTTAAGAGATAGTTTGTATAGTAATATACCTAATTGTTATTCTTCTACTTCAAATTGGATTTTATTTTACTTAGGTTTAGGGTTTTAAGTTAGGTTTTAATTTTGAAAATTGAATTATAATTGTTAGTGTAAATAATTATGTATCTATTGAACCTGCTTCTACCTGAAAAACTAAAAATGATCTGATTTGGAAGTATACAATAAAAGAAAAACTCATTTATAGATTATTAATATGGAATTCGATGCAACGAGTAAATATAGCATAATAAATAAGTTAGGAATCGAATTTAGTATAAGTGTAAAAATATTTAAGTAAAAATTATCTTAAAATTAATTATTGATTTTATATAAGAAAAAAAGTTTCTGGCAAGTTAGAATGTTGGAATATAAAAATTTTGAAATCGACACGCATACTCAAAAAGGTTCTCCATCCCCGTTTTATAAAAATCCCATTTTTTTCTAAAGAAATAAAGTTCTATCATTTTTACGAATTCTTGAGCATATGGATTTAGAAATACTGTGGAGAGGGGGAGTTTTTTAAAAGAAATCTCTGGCTACAGTTACATGTTAATTTCAATATATTTTTAAACAGGAAGGGTGCTTTTTGCCAATTTCAAAAATGGCCTAGAGGAAATAGTAAGTAAATACATAATTAAATAAAAACTTCAAATAATTAATTCCATTAGTTAGTAGCCCAAATAATAAAACTAACACAGATTATTTGCAGTTGCGTTTTGCGTTTGTACAGTTAATCGCCTAGATCTAAATTTACACACTTGTATGTGTATGCTAACCAAAGAAATTATAAAAATGATTTAAACCCATTCATACACACATACGGAGTAAATATAAGACTAACTAGTTATAGCAGAAATCCTAAAATTATTCAGTAATAACATTACTACCTATCAGTGGGGATTATTAGGTTTTAATTGTTCATTTTTTTAAAGAAAGAATTTTGTCGCCTTTTTAATTCCTAAATTATTTTTTTTGTTTGGTGCATATGAGTTACAAAGTTAAACAACCTGTGCTGAAGAAGCTTTAGTCTTAATATTTTTGTACCAATTCTTTTTTCTCTTATACATTCTCTTACAGTAACTGTTGGGCAGATGTCATTCTTTCATTCTTAACTCCAATATTGACTATAAATTTATTAATGCAAAAGTAGAATGAGAAAATAAAATTCTCGGTATTTTTTTCTTTACTTACATAAATTTACTATACTTGTTATTCTTATCTTATATATAAAAGAATGAATAATTTGATTACTTATGACATTGCAAATTATATTAGATTTAAATATTTTTAAATGAAATGCTTTTTATGTCAGATAAAAAAGATGCTATTTACAAATTTACTGTGCCTAATCTTTTATAATACTCGGGAATTAAGCTTAGAAACAATTATTTAAAGCTTTTTTTTTTTTTTTTTTTTTTTTTATTTATTCATAAGTCAAAATACCTATTATGTTCATCTTAGATTTTAATATTTTTGTACACGTCATTTTATACATTTAGAAAATTTATGATTTTAATCAATGATTAAAAAAAAAAATCAGTTGATTAAAATCACTATCTAATCGTTGATTTAAATCAACTGATTAAAATCTTTGGACATCTTACTTATGAAATAACATGATTTTCATAAATGAGTAAAATATATCCACTATGGTGATTGTGTTCCTCACTTGTTTTTAAGTACACATCATGTCTGCGAATAAAGAGAGGAATTTCGTGCATCTCTATTTTCAAGAATTATAATGTGATAGGCAACACCTATTAAAATCATAGATTTTATATGATTATTGACATCTATGGCTACATCATGAATATTTATAGTAATGGCACTTACCCATTTTTTAATTCCTTTCAAACTATTTTGGGCAACCTTTATTCTACTTAGTATTGGATGATTTCGACATGTGTATTGGATCTAATCGTTTTTAACACTTTCCAACAAAGTTGAAAAGTATTTATGCATTTGGCATCCGTCTGTCCACGCTCTAACTCCCGTCCGCCAATAGACTAGGATTTTCATGCAATGGATGAACGTTATTGAGGGTCACCACAGCATGTTTGGTATTGTATACGAAATATGTGGGATTAATAGTTCGCGGACAGGGCCACTCAAAAGTATTCCATTTTATTATGGTATAGTGGGGAGGGGGGGGGGGGAATCGTTTGCAGAGTATTTTAATGACATGACGCTATTTCAAATGGATTGAAACTGATATAGATCACTGAATTTCACTACGATCCCATTAGAACGGGGCATTCATAGCATTTTTTAGTCATTTACAGGGACACACAAAAGAAATAGGTATCAGTTCTGTCTTTGAATAATAATTTCTGAAAGTGCGTTTTAAAATTCGGTATGCGTTTTTAAGTTTAATCCTTTCTATACTGAATTATGAATTCGTGAAAATTTTATCTTCTAAAGCATTTTTCGTGAATTTTTGAAACTACATTAGAATATTTACATAATCATTTAATAAATTTTAGAAGGATTGAAGGATTCATTAAATTGGAATTTATAGGTATTTTGTGCACTATTGTTAACCTTACTCAAACCTTTTATTTTAAATATTTTTCTTAGTATTTTGTAGAATTAGGAAATGTAAAAATGTAATGTTCTTACAAAAGAAATATAGAAATATTTCCGAATTAAAATTCAAGCCCTCCCCCCCCCCCCCTCCACAACGCCGAGAAAACTGAAAAGATGCAAAGGAAAAAAAAAATCATCCTTTTAAATATATATATATATATATATTTTGTGTAACCCATAATACTTTTGGAACAAGTAAAGTAATGTATCTATAGCTCATTAGTATTAAAACTAATCTATGTATTACTGTAAAAGCACTTATTTTTGCGAGGCTTTAATTTTCGCGAGCCCGTCGTAATCGCGAAAATTTAAGCCTCGCGAAATATTTCTTTTCTTCGCCTCAAATAATAATAAAAAATCAGAGAATTTTCACTTATCCAAAATTTAATGATTACAGTTACTTAAATAAGAAATAAGTACAAGAATTTCTTGAATACTATACAACTATTTCTTGAATTTAAAAAAAAAATAATACAACTAATAGAATGCAGCTCATTCACTTACAATATTTATACCAGCTTCTTTGAAGCCGTTCAAAATTATCTTATGTTTGACTTTAACACCGTTAAATGTTCGAACAAGCCAAAAAGCATGAATCGGTTTTAGTCGTGATATTCGCAGGTCCACAGATTCTCTTTCCTCTAGAAATTTAAGCAAAAGGAATTCTATTTAGGTAGTTTCGTGATTTTTTAACTTTCGGTTCTGTTCATATAAAATTCGCGAAATCACCGATATCTTCATTTTCGCGAAAATTACGGCTCGCGAAAATAAGTGCTTTTACATTATATTAATTTTATAACAAGTTATTTTAATGGCACTTATAAGTACCGTCTGTAGATAAAGAGTTAACTTTTTTTGCATGTTATTTATTGTATATAAATTCTATACGTCATAATGAAGCGTAATTTTGAACTGAGTGTTAATATCTGTATATCTTAACTTAACTACATTTTTTAGTTATTAGATACAAATCTATGTATACGGCTGCTCGAAGAATTCGGCTCATTTTCCGATTGTTAGACGGGACGTTCTAAGTAATGAAATGAATTAACGAGCTTATATCCAAAATGCTCTATGCATGCAGTCAAATAATGAAAGCAGAGTATTACATTTTTTTAGTTACAAGATGAGAAATCGTGTCACTTCCACTTTCAAAGCTATTCATTTATTTTTATTTTTATTTTTCATCATTCATTAGCACCGTATTTTAACCCTTTCGGGTCCGATTTTTTTTTTTCAAGTTTGAGAACAAAATTACTTTTACTTTAATAATGTGAATCGTAGCTATCTAAACAAATTGACTGAAGTTTAAAGATTATCTCATTATTTGAAATCTAAGGAATGTACTGATTTTGTGTACGATTCAATTCATATTTAGAGGATAATAGGTTAAGGAAGAGTTTTTGGAGATGTTTGGAAAATATCGTATTACAACAGGGTATAACAGATACGACAACTTTTTAATCTTTTTTGCGTTTTATCCCACAGGATTCGTTCAGAAAAGTCATCTATATTTTTAATTTAAAGAGTTAAATGTATGTATAAAGTACAGGAATCGCCAACAGTGCAAAGAGAATGAAGCAAACTTTTATTATTATTGTTATTACATAAATGTCAAAACATAAATGACGTCATAATAAGAAAGACATAGCCCTATACTATCACTACTATATGTAAATACAGACGAACCTCGTTATACCGACACTCTAATGACCAGAAAAAAGTGTCGTCATAAGGCGGAGTGTCGCGGTAACCGGACTTGGAGAAAAATATGTTTATAAAAAATTGTATTTTTTATTAATTTAAGACAATTTTAAATTTATAACTGTTCTTGCAGTTTTAAGAAATAAAACATTATTAAACAAAATAAACGAAAAACAAAATTGAAAAGAATAAAAATCAGATTTATGATGACTTGTTTTTTTTATTGTTACATGAAATATTGATGAATTAAGGTTTGCTTATCCCTAGATGTGCTGCTACAATTATTTTTTTAATTTTATACAATGAATTGTAAAAAATATTTGTTGCTTCAGAAATAGATGTTAGATAATTTCTGATCGTTTCAATGCAATGCAATGATTCGGCTTTAGTTGGATGAAAAACGCCGTGTAACCACAAGAAAGCGCCGCCTGACCAGAACAAAAAGACCCCGAGTAGACTGATACTTCTATCTGGAGCTTAAGTGGATCTTTCATAGTGTGTGGGTTTCTTTATAAAGGATTGAAGAAAAATTGGTCATTTATCTCAATGGGTATTCTAGACACTTTTGTGAAAAGTTGAGCTAAGACGTTTCTTACCGCTTAATTTCCGTGCTTATAAGATGGATTATGAAAAACGGACAATTTTCTTAAACTGTCGGGATATCAGGAGCTGAAAATTATTCAACGACGTAAAATCCGGAGTTTATTTACATTAAAATCATATACAGCCTATCGGGACTTTGAATAACTGACGTGATAAGCGGAGTGACGTGAAAACCGGTTGTCGGGATAACGAGGTCCGACTGTAGTAACAAAAGTAACTGTTACTACAAACAAATGTTGCGCGCATTACTATGTAATGTCATGTAAATCAAAGAGGGCAGTAAAATAACGTATTAGCTTCAATATTACTATAATACTTTTATAAATCCTTAAATTTTCAGATTAAAGATTTGCTCTTTTTAACTTTCTTACAGGTTATTTTTGCATCCCCAACCTTTCAGAGCTGGAACTTTAAAATGAATTAGATTTGGCCCTAATCATATAATATACTTTCTGATGTTTGCATCTCCTAAGCGAGGGTAGTATTTCCAGATTGTGGAATTTTTGCCACAAAAATAACTACCACTATTTTTTTCTAGGACTTTTCTCTTTATTTAATTATGGAATTTTTGTCATCCATTATAGTGGAGATAAATATTCTTAAAGAGTGGTAAATATTTTGAATAAAAACATTGTCCCAACTTGGCAACACTGCAATGCAACGTTTGAAAATGGGTTCGTATGCAAAGTGTATTTTCTACATCAAACAAGAACTGAATCAAACATAGGGAAAATGCTAAAGACTTGGTGGGCCCAGGGACTGATTTACAAATTTGGAGGGGGAGGGGGGGGGTCCTTGCACCGCGGCTTACAGGGGGATTGAGTAAAAAAAATATTGAAAAGGTACTTACTAAGATTCCCACCATTGACTTTAATAATTACTTTAAAATATCCATTATGGGGTCTCAAGACTCTTAAAGCTTCAAAGTTTTCGAAATTTTAATTTTTTTAGATGTTAAACTCCTATCTTGTCTGAACATTTTGATGTAATTGTTTCCTCAAAATTCCCTTTAGAACAGAAGTTATGGCTTTTAGAATGATACCCGCTCCCTAGCTGAAGCGGCGTTTCCGAAACCTTGAAGTCATTTTTCTCCAAATGACGTTTTGGGGCATAACGAGCAGGGTATATAAAAAAATTTCTGAATACTTTTTCATGAAATTTTCAAAAACATATGTTTCATGTTAGCCTGTATAAACTAAACCTAAAATTTCCTTTTTATTGTTGAAAAAAATATTTTTTTAGGTGATGGTACTGTTGAAATTTTCAAAAGTTTGCATGAGCTCAATACAACTTTGTTTTAAAGATATAAAAATATTTTCAATTACGGTTTAAAAAAATCATGATATTTTAAAAAAAAAAATAAAAAAAATCGGATTTTTTTTATTTAAATCAGATTTTTTTTATTTAAATCGGATTTTTATGATTTTTTTCCCAGCGTTCAGATACGGAATAGCTACCAAGAGTTTTAGGTTTCCAAAACAATTAAACCACTAATTGCTAACATAATCTATGTTTTTACACTTTAATTAATAAAATTATAATTATTAGTCAGTAATTACAGAAATTATAAAAACTGCAAATTAGTAGTTTCATTAGGTAGTATCATACAATAATGTTATATACATTAATATTGTAATAATTATGTAAAACTTTATAAATACTAGTGATATTTAACATTTATTAAAATTATTAACTGCATTTTATATTAAATAGTTAACACTACTTCAAATTAATAATTATTAAACAATTAACCCTCTAATTAGGAACATATTATACATTTTTAAAACTTAATTATTAAAATGATAATAATGTAAAGGAAAAGGGACAGGATGCTAGTTCCAAAAAAAGGTACTATTTCATGAGGATATATATTAGTAATGCGTTTAGTAATGATATAGGGGGGGGGGGGAGAATAATTTTTAGTATGATGAATAAAGTGTCCTTAATTTTTAATAATTTTATGAATAACAAATTGAAAAATACAATTAAATAAAATATTTTAATAATATCCTGTATTTTCTAAAGAAATAAAGTTCTATGTTTTTGCGAGATCTTGGCCATATGAATTTAGAAATACTGTTGAATGGGGAGGTTTTTTACAAGAAATCTTTGGCTACAACTACAGGTGAATTTCAACTATTTCTTTTAAGGCGCAGTGCATTTTTCCAATTTCAAAAAGGACATGGTGCGGCACCATTTACAAAAAGTCCTAGAAGAAATATTATAAGTAATTACAGGATTAATAAAAACTGCAAATAAGTAATTCATTAGTTAGTAACACAAATAATAAAACTAACAAATATTATTTGGAGCTCGTTTTGCATTTGTATTTAGGAAAATTACTGTAAACCACCAAAATCTAAACTTACACATGTGTATGTGTATGATAACCAAAAGAATTATGAAAATGAGTTAAACCCATTCGTATAGGATAAATCTAAGTTAGCCACTTATATCTCAAATCCTCAAAATATTTAAGTAACAGCATTATTACCTCTCAGTGTGGATTATTAGGTTTAAATGGTTCAATTTTTTTTTCTTAAAAAAAAAAAAATTTGCCGCCTTTTCAATCCCTAATCATTATTTTTTACTTAGTATTATGTGAGCTACAAAGTTAAAAACATTTATTCAACCTATACCGAAGAAGTTCTTGCTGAACTTAGCATATTTATACCAATTATTTATTTTTCTCTTATGCATTCATTTACAATTTAGCTTTGAAAATATGTCATTCTTCTTTGACTTGAGATTGCTATTAATTATTTATTCTTTTACTTGTAGAAATGTATTACACTTGCTTACACATACAATTATGCATAAATTTATTACCTAACGGAATTCATGACATTGCAAATTATATTAGATTTAAATATCATTTTTAAATTAAACTTTTAATTTGGATAAAAACTTAAAAACAATGCTTTTTATAAACTCAACTGTTTTTAATTTTTTACAATACTCATGAATTAAACTTAGAAACAATTATTTAAAGCTCTTTTTTTGTTTATTCATAAGTCAAAATACCTGTAGAAACTTTCAAATTATGTTTATGTTAGATTTTAACATATTTTTTGACATTTTAAACATTTAGAAAATTTTTGATTTAAATTAATGATTTTTTTTAAAAAATCGGTTGATTAAAATCATGATTTTAATCGGTGATTTAAATCAATTGATTAAAATCGTTGACACCCTACTTTCAATACAAATTTATTTAGCTTCAGGATCATTATTACAATCTGAAGTATAAGTAGACAACAAATTTTTCATTCTAGTTGCGAAATTTGTTTTGTAATCCCATTCATAAACTGTTATAACCATTTGCTGCTCGTCAAATATCTGACACTTTAAAGCTCGCTCGCTATAAATGGTAATTCTATATCTTGCCATTTTTTAAATACATATGATGAATGAACATACTTATGTCTTTCATCCCCAATAAAAATTGTGATTTAAAATCATATGTATTTTAAGATATTAAATGTTGAGAATGGTCTTTTTGTTTTCATTTTTTCCAATTTTAAGAGTCCTGAGACCCCTTAAAAAATTAAAATTGTAAATCATTAATTTACTTTTAAATAATTATTTCACAATTATGAAATTTAAATGTGTAGACGGTTTATAATAAATTGTGTGGTGCTGATTATCTTTTCCTATGCAAATCTATGTATATCTGGAATGATTAAAATACGTATCAGTGGAACCCTGTGCTTTTCAGTCTAATGCTAATATTGTTTTAGATTCAGGTTTAATCTTAAAAAAAAAATGCAATTTAACAAATTACAACGACCCATTTGGAAAATGATTTTTTTCAAAGACTAAAATTTAAGACATAAAAAATCGCACGGAGTTGGTCATACATTACGTACGCCGCGGATTACAATTTTCGGTACTGTAAATTTTTAAACTTCTACGGAGCTGGTCATACATTACGTACGCCATGGATTAAACGTTAATATTCCTGGACCCATTTTAAATGAAATTTCATTCTTAAACTTCTAAACATCCCACACTATTACTTTTTATACCGTCGTAGAGAGAAAAAAATGTGCTTTTAAATGCAATTTGTTTGAAAGCTGTATCTCAATTTGTTTCTGAATTATTATTCTTTTCTTTAGTAGTTTTTATTACTTTTTTGTCACAGTGGCAACTGAAGTGTCCATCCCTGTTGAAAGTAAAGGGAAAATACAGATGACTGTATAGACCCATCAGAAAACGAATAAAATGCGGGATTCAACTAATAAAAAGCTTCAGATATGTTTTTGATTTCCTACCCTGACGAGGACAATAACCATTTTTCCAAATGGTTAAAATATAAATATCTGCAAACAACATGAGTCAAGCCAGAATATCGTCTCTATTCCATCAAAGTGACAGTAAAAAAGCATAGAAGGTAGAGATGCACAAAAAAATTAGAGTCCCTTTCCGGCAGTCATTGTTGAAATCTAGTTTTCCAATGTGTTACGTGCTTTTTCTAAAATATTGACTCTTTTAGCTTATTAAACCGCAAAATTTTGCTAAAGTATTCTGGAAGTGTTGGAAAGTGTTTCATAATCTATGCTGGACGAATGGCTTTTCTTTCCTGTGATAATTCTTGTCTATCATAAGAAGAGTTCAAAATCGATTCAGAATACCATCTTTACCTACAAAAACCAGGTTGAGTGTCATAAAAAAAATTCATCAAAATCTTTCTATCCAGTGAAATGATTATTTCTTATCTAAACGTGTCGAGATCTATTTCGAATGATTCTAAATCTCGGATTTCATACGTCATCATGGTAATGTAGGAAAGATTTTTTTTTCTACGCTAAGGCGATCCTGAAACGGTTTTCTGGGCAACGCACACTATTTTGAAATCTTGAATTTTCTCTGAGAAAACCAACACCTGAATCTCCAGAACCTTACCTTGCCCCATTATGGGGATACGGAAGTATTTCAATTCAAATTAAACAGGAATACGAGGCATTCGTAGTGCCATCTTTTACTTTTTTCATTCATTTATAATGAACTGCCATTTTTTTTAATCCAGCAACTTGTTTCAACCCAATAGGCGTTATACTCTGTCAAAAGCCTGTTCAAAATCCTTTCGAATAACCTACCCCCTTCATCGTGGTGCTTTTTGTAGGGGTCTAGAAAAGAGGATGTTGACATCAGAAATACAGTAGAACCTCGATTATCCGAAGTCATTGGAACCAACCCTCTTTCGGGTAACTAAGAATGCTTCTATTTTAAGATTAAGGATAAATATATGCAATATTTCTTATTATGGTAGGAAGTGCGTAGTAAAAATAAAGCAATAGCAAAATAGAAACAAGAATAAATGACCTGATTTTTAATTTTGAAATTAAGTTCCTTTTTCATATATCACAAGGGTTTGAAAAAATGTTTTGTTTCTCGCAATTTCGATTGCCTTTGCTTTGAAGCTCTATCACGGAGTTTTTTTAATATTATTAGTTCACCAGTATCACAGTCTTTCTTCTGATCCAGACATGCCAAACCTTTTGCAAAACAGTCCAAAGCTTCAGGATTGTTAATTTGTTCGTTTTCTTCGTTCCACTCCGCAGCTTACGGGAGCTCAAGTTAAATTCAAAGGAACTCTAAGAAAGGAGATAAAAAATATTTATATGTACTCGTAGTTCGGAAAGTACTGCTTGCACACAAAGAGCATGATAGCTTAAAAAAGAAAAAAGAAAAAACTTTCGAAATGGATGCTGCACACAAGGAATGGGATAGTAAAAAAAAAAAAAAAGCTTTTAAAATGGATTTCGGTTAGCCGAGAGTTTCGGTTAAAAGAGTTTCGGATAACAGAGGTTCTACTGTAATACGTAGGAGGATACTTAATCTAAAAGTAGAACGAAAATTCAGTGTGCCATCCCAGTTGGGAAAAAAAATCCCCAATGATACCTCCTTCATCCTTATACGCTCCCTATGAGTTAAATTCAGTAGACGATGTCCGATGGGGCCAAAGAACCCTACCCAATGATATCTCCTTTATCACCTCATGCCACCTTTCAAGCTACAGGGTGTCCCAAAAATGGCTGATGGATTTTAAAATTCAATAACTTGCAAACGGTGACATATTTAAAAAATATCTTACAGGAGGGTTATGTATGATGTCAGGAGTTTTTATGCCGCGATTCTCAGTTTTAGTTACAAATAGCATCGCTAGAGGGCGCTGCAAGCACTAACCACTCAATCCAGGCTCGATTATTCGGCCTCTCTCTTCCATGCGAAAAAAGAAGATTAAAATGTATTGGAATGGATCCCGAAGTACCAAAAAATTGGGCACCTATTGCTCTGTATTGTTTGAAATTCGAACTAAAATCAAGAATCACAGTACAAAAAACTCCTGACGTCATACATAATCCTTCTGCAAGACTTTTTTTATTATCTGTCACCGTTTCCAAGTTATTGAATTTTAAAAGCCATCAGTCATTTTTTATTTTTGGGACACCCGCAGGGCTTAATTTCTAACAAAAAAAGTACCGGAGCCCTAATACTCGGCAGCACTAAAACCGTAGCGAGCCCCCCCCCCCCCCCTCCTCTTCCGCCGTCACTCCAATCCTCATATTTATATTTCATATACATTATTTTCAAAATTTAATGCTTTTTCTTTAGTAAAATAAAAAAAAAATTAAATATATATACCTGTATATGATTAACTGTCAACTGTTCCACTGTGTTTAACTGTGTAATTTAGGCTTCGGTTTTTCGGAAGCGGTATTGCACTGGGCTCCGGAGCCCTGTATTTATGAGCTCCGGTTAATTTCGACCAAAATTTAAAAATTTGCAGAGAAGTACCGGAGCTGAGCTCCGGTGGGCTCCGGCGCAAATTAAGCCCTGGATACCCGGTATGTTTAATAATTCTACAGAAACAGTAATTTAAATCGTTTTCAGAACACTTTTCGCTTATTTCACTGCTTTTAATTTCAATTTTTTTAGAAACGTTCTTTTAGAGGTCATTTACTTCTTATAAGGAACTACCATGCCGATTTTCAAGTTTCTAAGCCATGCTCAACCTTTTTTTCTCGCGGGCCGCAAACATAGATTTGCGACAGGCGGGCCGCAACACATGTATAAAAGTGTAAAAAAAAAAAGAGTAATTGAAATAGTAAGATAATATAAGTGGTATAACAAAGTTGATATTATCAGTAAGGTTGAACATTTGTTGACGAAGAAATGATACCAAAAGGTTCTAACACCATTATTTCAAAACAATAAATTTCGTAGTAGATTTCTATGGCAAATGTTGTAGAAATGTACGGGAAAGTTTGTTGTTTGGAAATAGTGGTGTGACAAATTTTTGGTTTTTTTTTTTTTTTCCGCGACAGACATTAAATCCTAAAAAGCAGTATTATCTATATAATTAGTATAAAATTAATATTATATTAATACAGAATTTCTAAGTTCTAAAAAAATTCTCTTATAAATCTTTTGCTCGATGAATTTTTTTTTTCAGAAATATAGCGCAAATTTAATTAATTTAAACTAATATTTAATTAGTGTTGACGATTAAGAAATGTTAAGATAAGTTTATATCCACTTCTTTAGCACAAATAATACTACAAAGACACGTAAAAAGAATTTTTGACTAAGAAAACAGCATTTAAGATGTTTTCACATAATTTTAAATTAATTATAAATAACAGGACAGATTTTGCATCCCCATGAAAATATATAAAACAGCGAAGGACAGACTTTTTATACACATCTTAATTAATTACCCGACTGTCAAGAAGGGTTATGTGTTTCACGCGTATCTGGGTATGTGGATTTCTTTATACCCTCGAAACATCCCAACCGCTGGATGGAATTTAAGGAATGCGGTCTCTATCGGTTCTTCTTAACCGCCCGATGGTTATAGGCTATGTTTTGTTTTTATAAATTCAAAATACAAATTGGCAGTAGACACGAAAAGAAATTACGCACCCTATTGAGTGGCCTATCATTAGATAGGTCTTTCAAAAAGAAGACGATGTTTCATCGACTATTTTACAGTCAGAAGCTTCGTTTAAATAATACACAACCTGGAAGTTGTGTAGGTAGGATCTCTAGCTTTACTGCAACTCCAACCATCCTAGACATCTATAGGCCTCATCAAAACAGTGTTTATAGATAGGAACTAACAATTCAACTCGACTTCCAAGTCATCTATACATGTAAATAAAAAGCATAGGTAAGTAATATGAAAAATAGTTTCACATTGAGGAGGAATAATTAATTAGTTCGCTTTTTACGCAGTCGAGTTTTTTGATTTTTTAAATTTAATTTTTACTTGTTTTATAAGTATGGATTAATGATTATGTGTCTCGGGCCGCATATAAAAGGTCGCCAGACCACATGCAGGTTATATCTTGCATGCGGGATCTGTGAAAATTCCCGGAGTCGGAGTGGTCCATTTTTCTCACCTACCCCACAGCCTGGTATTGATGTGTCAAGTTAGCATCCACTCGTCCAGCATATTTATACTTATTCTTGCCCCAGTCATCTCCATTAAAAATATTTCACATTTTATCGGCTTCTTTTGAACCTTTCAAATGCATTATATCGGGCCGCTCGGCCCGCTTAATTATTTTATCGACTCGGCCGTTAAAAAAAATTCTTTATTCTGTCGTCCCAGCCCATTTGGAAATTTGCATTCATTTTGCCCACCCGATGACAGTTCTGGGGTCAGGCACTAGCACTTGAAGGCAGACTTTTTACCTTTAGATCTGTTATTTATTTATTTAATTATTTTTTATAATTATTTTTTTAAATTATTTTTTATATGTGGCAACAGACGGGAAAAAAATTCAGTAGCGAAAATACCAGTGCTTCGGAAAATAGCGCTAAACGATCGTCTGCCGAAAGAACCGCTGACGATTGGGAATTCTCGGAAATGATTTCGAAAAGCTAATGAGTGACAGGTGGCAACTTGTATGACGCAATTCAAATATCGTCTGCTTCTTCTTTCTTTATTTATTTACCGCGGTGTCGATGATCCGCTGTTATTGCCGTACATTCTTTTCATTTTGATGTATCCTTCAACGCCACCACCGTCATGATGTAAAACGGGATTCAATAACATAAATTACGATGGATGTTAGACTTGATTTTGCATAAACCTAAGAGGAATGTAGTAAATTTATTATATTATAATAAATTTCTAGTGAAACATGTAAATTATCTTGATGGATGTCGATTTAGATTGCTCTAAGCGCGGGAAATACTCAACGCAAACTGCTTTTTATACTCTTTTATTTACGCAATCCAACCTGACTTTTGTATGCCAAGATGGAATTTTGCACCCCATTTTTAACCCACTTTCTGATACGCTAGAACGATACAAATGATGTACAAAGATGTGTTTCGATGATACTACAACACTTTGATATTTTTTAGAACTTAATTATAAAATAATTCCTTAATTTTAAGGCATTTTTCCTTTAGCCCGCCACAGGATATAAATCCCGAAACTGTCACATTTACAAATCTAAGTGTATACGAGTTAAAAATGGATTAAAGGATGAACTTCTAAACGCTCGCAAAAATAGACTAAATGGCTGTGAAATGGCAACACTGAAACTTTTAAAAGTTAAAAAATTGAAAGTAAATTATAAAAAAAATAATAATAATAAATAAAAAATAAAAATAAAAATGAGTGTAATATTTAAAAAATATTCGCTTTTATATATCTGATGTCTAATCTTTAATATAAGAGTCAAAAACATAATTCTAAAAAAATAATGGATGCATTTTAAGGGTTAAGTTTTACAAAATAAAAAATTATATAAGATAAGGTATTTATATTCATATTTAGTAAAATATTTACTCATTTGCAATACTTAAGTTTTTACTTGTATCGCAGATGTGCCACATAAGAAAAGGTTGACATTTTATACGAAAAATGCATCTCTGATTTATCTTTTCTTCATTATTTTTCCTGCGTTATAAACCTTTCAGAGAATCATATATAATTTTTTCGAAACAAAATAAAAAATCATGCATTTAAGGGTTAAAAAGAAACAGAGCATAAGTTATATATTTTTAAGTACATACACTTGCTTACGCTTTCTTCCAAACGTAAAAATAGCAGTGCATTTTACATTAGGAAAAAGGCTTTGTATGCTTCCTGAAAAAGCCTTTTTTAATAATTAATAGGGGGCTGTGCCTTCTACGAGCGACGAGTGATTTTCCCGATTTACTGTTTTTAACACGTGATCATTTTATTATTTTAAAGTTTCTTTCTGCTTTTAATAGTCACTAGTGAATAAATTTTTTAATTGAAAGGAATATTATTGGAGCTGTTTTACCATTTGGCAATGATATAAAAAATATCTCTTTCGAAAAATCAAATAAATCACTATTGAAATAATGAAATTTTGAATAAAAAATGAAGAGAAAAAACTCAAATGAGTCAAACAAAATAATAACTCAAAGCGCACCGCAGGCTTGTCAAGTTTATTTCTGCAAAAGATGGCTAAACTACTAAACTTAGTTTTTGTTGTTCCTACAAAAGTTTAACAGAACTATTTTGAACGACTGCAACATTAAATAGTTTAATGTATTATTAGTATAATTAGTGTAAGGCATTAAAAAATTTGCCTTATTTTTTGGAATAGAGAGGCAATTCTTAGAATTTCAACAAAAAATCTGACCCTGAGCTGTATCAAGATTAATTGGCATTTTGTTTGGCAAGATTTTTTTTTCTTAAATAAGCTGCTTTTTTTGCAGATTTTTCCCTGTAAGTCCGTTACACGTCCAGCAGACTTTTTAAAAATTTCATTAATTTTTATTTATTTTGACAACAAGAGAGATAAAAATCAAGGCGCGAAAATGCAAGTGCGCGTGATGATCGAATACTTTCGAAAATCGATTAAACCAATAGATCGTCTGCAGAAAGAAACGCTGATGATTGGGAATTCTTGTCATTTATTTCGAGGGGAGAAATTAATGAGTGACAGCTGGCAGCTCTGACGCAATTCCAAATCGTCTGATCCTATTTCTATGTTTATTTACCGAAATGTAATTGTGCTTATTGCCGTACATTCTTTTTAATTTGGTTATATTTGCATGTAAAATGGAATTTTTTAACCCATAAAATAAGATGAATGTTAGATGTAATTTCTCATAAAACCAATATACATTTGTTTTATGAGAAATGTCATAAACGTGTAATTTATCGTGAAATACATGTTAAATTCTCGTGATGGATGTTTACTTTGATTGCTCTGCGCGGGAAATATCTCACGCAAATATTTTATTCAAAAAGGATTTATTATTTCTATTTTTGTAGGAGCGACCTATTGTGTTGTCCAGGCCTTTTTCGTAAAGGGGGGGGGGGGCATAGAAAAATTGGATTCTGTTTTAATTTTTTCGACGGTAAAAAAGGATCTAAGTACCGTTGGATAAACTCACAATTAATGCAAGAGAATGTTTGGTCTTTTTTGCCGTTATTTTTTGTTAATGATTAAAAAAACTTGTAAAGTGTCATCACTATAAGGCCTTGACTTTAGAAATGAACTGCTCGATAGAAAACCGAGCGATTGGCACCTAGGAAACGTATTTAAAAACAGGGCCCATTATTGGAGGTCCTCGAGCTAAGATCCTCTTCGGAGCCGCCCGTGACGCTTTTGTTTCCTCCCTACGCCGTTTTAAGAAAAAGCGCCCCTTTTTTAGTCTTTAGGGCCCCTCCAAAGTGGGGACTCCTGAACAGCTGCGGTCATCAGGCGCTGCTTGCAGGAGAAATTGATAAAGGTTTCTCTTCCCCCAAATTCACGAAAAGGACACAAAACAACACATGGACCCATTCCAACCATGTCGAAAATTGTTAAGGGGTCTCAGGACTCTTAAAGTGTCAAAATTTTCGAAATTGAAATTTTTTGTTAAACTTCTTTATTTTCTGAACATTTTGAGATAATTGTTTCCTTCAAATTCCCATTAGAGCAGAAGTTATGGCTTTTAGAATGATACCCGCTCCATAGCTGAAGCGGAGTTTCCGAAAGTTTCAAGTCAGTTTTCTGCAACTGATGTTTTTTGGGCATAACGCGCAGGATACCTCAAAAACTTCTGAATATTTTTTCATGAAATTTTCGAAACAAATGTTTCATGTTAGTCTGCACAAACTGAACCTAAAATTTCATTTTTATTGTTCAATAAAATATTTTTTTAAGTGATTATACTGTTGAAATTTTCTAAATTATGTATTACCTCAATACAACTTTGTATAAAAAATATACAAATGTAGTATGTAGCGTACAAATATACAAATGTAGTATGTATACAATGAAGTATGTAGCGTTTATAGTTCATTGACAAGGGCACTCAAAAGAGTTCCGTTGTACAGTGGTTCCCAACATTTTATTGGCCGCTCCCCATCAAATCGTCCCCCTTCCTCCCTCTGTAATTGATGTCTCTTATTATTTAAAAAGTAAACTCTATTCACACGGCGTAAGCATAATAATAACTATTTATTTCACAATTTTTAACTTATCAAAGAGGTGAATCTTCTGTGATAAATGTTTTTTTGACATACTTTCAATAAGTGCAATGAGGGTATACATCTTTGTGCCAAAAAGAGTATTTTTGTGCATTCCCAACTTACCTTCATGGTAACAAGGGCGGATCCAGTCCTTCATTTAGAGGGGGGAGGGGGGGGGGGTCATGGCTCCTTTTAAAGGGAAGGGTTACATCTCTTAATAAGTAATTTTTATATTAAAGGTTTGTCTTATATCCAAAATGTCTAGTTTTCTGATGCTTTTGGGAAGTCATTTTCATTCGTAAATAAATAAATAAAAATAATAATAATAATATTGGTAAAAATATAAAATTTATACATTTATTCAGATACCAAGAAATTTAAGAAATTCCCATTTCCTTATAAAGGCAAAAAATCATTCAGAAAACGAGCATTTTAAGCCAATTATTAGTACTTGGCAGTTACAGAAATGCCGTCAAGAGGGCGCAATTGGCTGCCGCGACCTGAAATTCAGTTTAAAAACCCCATTTTACGGAGATTTCTCGAAAGATTCTTTGCCTTTATCGAGAAATGGAAAACGCTATTCCATCACATTTGTTCTAAACTTGCAAATGTCTTTCATCTCAGATTAAAAATGACTTCACGAATGTGTCAGAAATTACCTACGTTGGATTCGGCTAGAGCTCTAAAGGGTCGGAAAGAATTTCATTGTTGAGCAATGGGAAATTTGAAAGAATTTAATATATATTTAATGTTTTAAATGTTCTTTAGAAATATTCTTCGTTCAAGGGGGGGGGGGGGGGGTTCATGACCCCGTGACCACCCCCTTGGAACCACCGTTGCATCGTAAACAAAAGCGTTATACGGTCTGCATCTTCACATAATATCTTGAAAAGTAACATGGAGACATTTTATAATTATTTTTTCTAACTTATTAAGAGTTGGTAGATAAGCTTTGGACTCTAAATTTCGTTCCTATGTGTAATAACACACAACACGAGAAGCATTTCTCATCTTTAACCATTTTAAGTAGCTATTATATCATCACAAAACGTTATTTTAGTTTTCCCTTTTTTACCCGACTGAAAAGAAGGGTTATGTGTTTCACGCGTATCTGTGTACGTGGATTTCTTTATACCCTGGCTGGATGGATTTGAATGAATGAGGTCTCTATCAATTCGTCTTAACGGCCCGATGGTTATAGGCTAGGTTTTGTTTTTATAAATTCAAAATGGCGGTAGAGACGAAAAAAAAAATTACGCACCCTATTGAGTGGCCTATCATTGGATAGGTCTTTAAAATGAAGACGATGTTTCGTTGACTATTTTACAGTCAGAAGCTTCGTTAAAATATTATACAACTTGGAAGTTGTGTATGTATTGTGGATCTCTAGCTTTACTGCAACTCTAACCCTATCTGACATCTATAGACCTCATCCAAACAGTGTTTATAGATAGGAACTAACAATTAAACACAACTTAAAAGTCATCAATACAAGTAAATAAAAAAATAGGTAAGTAATATAAACAAGTAATATATAAAAAAATATTTTAAGTCAATTCCTACTTAGGTCAATAAGAGAATTTTTTTTCGCCCATTCTTTTATCTTCTTGAGTAGCGCTTAAAACGCCTTGATCAAGAAGAGGGCTCTCTCGATTATTGAAAATTAATTATTTAAATTTAATTAATGAATTAATATTTGAAAAAAACTGGATTAACATCAAGTGTCATCCACTACAAGTTTAAAAAAATGATTTGAGTTTGATTGGATGAATAATAAGTATTTTATTAACGATTGAAAATTAAACAAGATATATATAGCAAGAGTGTGAGCTAATAGTAGGAATTAAAAAAAAAAATAGTTTCACATTGATGAGAAATAATTAATTAGTTCGCTTTTCAGTCGGGTTTTTTGATTTTTTAAATTTGTTTTTTTTTTTTAATATCGTCCTCTTCCATGTGTTATCTGATTTTAAAATGGATATGTACATTTATTGAATGTGTCAGGATGCCTACATTCGAGACATTACTATGGAGACCCACATTATTTTTTACTGCTATTTAAGATTTATAAATTTTATAAAGTGAGTAGTGATGACTCGTTTAGATATTTCATATATTTATTAGGTTGAATGGGTTCAAGACAGTCGGATTTATATATACAGTAGAACCTCGATTATCCGAAGTCATTGGGACCGACCCTCTTTCGGAAAATCGAAATTTTCGGATGATCGAGAATGCTGCAGTTTTAAGATTAAGGAGACATAGATGCAATATTTCTTATTATGGTAACAAGGGCTTAATAAAAATAAAGTAATAGCAAAATAGAAACAAGAGTAAATTTAATCAACCGGTCATGAGAGCTCTTTTTGCATAATATTGACAACAATCATGAGATTCATTAACAAAAAATACTTTTATGGAAATCTCGCCATTCTTATAAGAACAATGTAGTGTGAACCTGTCTATAACAGAAAAGTGTTTTGTAGTCGCACATTTTTGGTATAACATTTTTTACTAGGAGAAAAGCGACACCCAGGTAAAGAGTTGGGAAAATAACCACAATAGAAAACTAGTTGGATATGCCAATCCCGAAACTTTCTTCTACCCCATCTATTTTAATATTTCAAAATGTTGTTACAGATGTCAATATTTCATTATTATTATTTCAATACTATACCAACTTTGACTTTCGTCTTGAATTTCTGCTTCACTCGATGAATCAGAGTCAAAACGAGTTTATCTCGATCATGATATTTATTAAAATCGCGAATAGTCGACTTATCAAGGTGGGAAGTTGCCGTCGATTCACGAGCCACTGGTCTACAATAGAACTACGAAAAATTAAGAACAGAAAAATCGCTATGACAGAGCTCCCTTCCGGCGGAATTTTCCCAAATGAAGGAAAGACCTGCTTGCCATAGACAAAAACTTAAAAAAAAAAAAATAGTTCCATTCTATGCAGAACTTCATACACTTTTTGATGGTGCAGTGGCGACGGAGAGACACATTTGGTATAAACATGTTTTTTGGGATCTCTGACACCTAAAACGTGTCAATCCGTCAAAAACTGGAAGTCGAAAAAAATTTCGATTACAATGCTACATTAAATACTTTTACATTAAATACTTTTATTAAAAGACGAATTAAAATAAATTTTACATTGAACTTTATTGAATGGTACTTACAAGTACCGTCAGGATAGAAAGAATTAAAATTGTGTTACGCGTTTTTAAATGAAACTCTTTCCTATAGATGAGAGACAGGGCAGCTCAAAAGATCTGGTCTTCATTTTCGTAGGTACGAGTAGGGAAATGGCTGAAAGAGAATGAAGAACTGTGCCGTGCATTTCTTAACTGAACCTGAATTGAATTTTAGCTCTCTCATACAAATCTAAAGATCTCATACAGGGATGCACAAAAAAATTCAGATAGTTTCCCCACTCTTCCTGAAATTGTGTTTCCAGCTGTGTTGTGCGTTTTCCAAATGGTTTAGTGAGACTTCCTCTTTTACCTTATTCAACGGTGAAGGTGTTCTGGTCATGTAGGAAAATGTTTCATAATCTATGCCAATGGTGCCAACCTATAGGGCCCCAGGGGCGCGAGAACACACAATAATTTGAATTCTCTGCCCACCCAATTGCAATTTATTAAATTCGTTATTTATTTATTGATTTAATTCTGAAATGAAATTTGATTTTGTTGAGGCTCTCAAAATAATTTTGTTTTAAAAATAGCAAGGACATACGTTAGGGTTACAGGAGCTCTGAAAGCCCCTTCAGCGAATATATAATTAGATTTCTCTCGAAAACAAATTTCCTGCCTATTTTGCCGTCTGTTTTAATGTCTTGAATTGGGTGATTAAACTGTGTTTTTCTTGACATTCATTTTTTGCACTTTCAATAGTTAGCAATTTTTATGTTATTTATATGCATTTATGTGAAAGAACTTATGAGAATATAATTGAATTAAATTATAATCCTTTAATATTTTGCTTAGGTGTGTGTGTTATGGGTGTTATTTATGACGGCCGATTATCTGCACGAGGGATAGAGGCCCTAGGGGGCGTGCCCTTCGTGGGGTCTTTCTAAGGGAACCTAACTCATACTGACGCAAGTTTTCCCAAGGTTCGATGAAAACCACGAAAACTCCGAACGGTTAGGCCGACGGGCGCGATTGGATTCGAACCCAGCACTTTCCGTCTACCAGCTTCGGGAGCAGAGTTTTGCTTATAAAAAACATAATTTAACTTTGAATTGCCATCTTTAGTCATTAGCTCCTCCCCCTCCCCTGTCTACGGGTTAGGTTCCCTTAGAAAGACCTCCACGGAAGGCACTCCCCCCTTAGGGCTTATATCCCACGTGCAGATAATTGGCTGACATAAATACAACCAACCAACCCCCTCCCCTGTCTCCACACACCTAAGGGAGAAAAATTGTATGTGTTATTTTACTCAAAAAATTTTGAGCCCACCCAATATTCAGGGGCGTAGCTACAAAAAATTTTTCGGGGGGGGCAGAATTCAAAATTTCCCCAACTTATAATTCAATGATTTCCCAACGTGAAACAAATTGCTCTATGTTCCAACTAAAATGATATGTTCAATGTATTTTTAATGATAATGATACTTACACGGAAAGAAAAAAAAAAAAAACTTTTCAAAGAAAAATGCTGAAACTAAAAACAAAAAAAGTATAATTATTGGTTCATTTGATGAAAGTTTTTGTCTTCAATTGTGTACGAGTCATAATCGCATTTCATATGTAAATAGCCTCCTATTTTTAGATTTTTGAGAAAGGATCAAAGTTTTGGAGAAAATAGATTAGAGATACTGTTGATGGCCAACAGTAGAGAAATTCAGGTCTGGTAGATGCATATTTTTGCAGCACAGAGAAACATAATGAGAAATTGAGTCTGGCTGCTTTTTGTATTTCTTTTGAAACTTTACTATTTTAACTATTTTACTATTGCAGAACTCAGTACGGTAATCAGCAAATCAATAAAAAATTCTTTTTTTTTACTTAAAAAAAAAGTGTTTCTAAAATCAATGTTTTCCCAACTCTAAGCTCAAATTTCCCAAGTTCACATATATTGGAGGGGAGGGGGTGGGGTGGAGGATCCCCAACCATAACCCTCCATCGCGACGCCTCTGCCAATATTTTTCAAAAGTTGGCGCTACTGATCTATGCTGGGTGCATGATTTTTCGTTCTTGTTCTGTTGTTTGGAAATAGGCATTAACACTGAAAAAAAAAAAAAAAAAAAAACTTTATTAAAGACGTGATCTTTCTTCTAAACAGCCACTTCTCCTACTTTATTCTTTCTTTTCATTGTTGTTTTTTTTTTCTAGCTCGATTCGACCTTACCGGCCACTGGGTCCCCCTTCCCTCCCCTCCTCGTGAACGCTCGCAGTTATTTTAACATAAAATAGGGATGAACCCACGGATGCCGGTTCTTTTGCCCCAACGCTTTTTTGGGAGACCCCCCCCCCTCCCCCATTTTGCTCCAAAATTGACCTCAAAATCATTTCTCTCGCGCTTCTCGACAAGAACGGGGGGAGGAGGGGGGGGGGGTCTATGGCTTCTTTTTCATATATGTATTTTTTTCCCATCCAGAAACTGGCTCTGAGTTTGTTGATGTTTCAAAGGTTGTTTGAAGGCCTTCCAGACTGGAATGTCTGGAGTAGGATTTCACGAAGTTGGCAGCCCGAAACACTTTCTCGATAGATAACTTGAGGGGGGGGGGGGGGGACGAACGGTTTCCAACACTGGAAGAGTGGATTACAGTAATCGATTACTTTCAATTGGCAAGGAACAGCTTTAATATTATGTTTCGGTTGGTGCAAGTGAAACTGGGAATGACCCACTTTTCTAGACTCTGGGATACGAGAATATATTTGGACGAGGATTTCATTTTTCTTCTCTTGCATTCAGAAGGACTCGAGGAGTTTTCAGTTTTCACACCGTTTAATAGGATAAATTTATTTGCGAATTATATTCCAATGGGTTTGAAAACTGTATTGAAATTTACATATTTTTTATCAGTTTTAAAATAATTTTCAAGCTTACTTTTTTTTTTTTTTTTTTTTTTTTTTAGCCCCCCGATATATATGCTATTTCTTTCGGCTAGCAATTAACGTGTCGTCGCTAAAAAATAACGTTACGTTACAGAAGCCAGCCGTAAAATGAAGCAGATGTATCATTGTACGGGATAATCTCTACTGAAATTTTTTTAACTTCGAAGCATCGCACATTTTCAATTTTTATACCGTCTTATAGGGGAAAAAAAGTACTTTTAAATGCAATTTGTTTGAAAACTGCATCTCCAATTATTTTTGAGGTATTCAATTTTTGTTTTTGTAGCTTTTAGTGCCGTTTGTTTAATGTTGGCAACGGAAGTACTCCATTTATGTAGAAAGTAAAGGTAAAATAGTTGGAAAATAGTAATTCTATCCCATAATAACTGGAATAAATGTACTTAAAATAGCACGTACTTTGAAAAACATATAAATGAATGATTTTTGCTAAAACAGGGAGCTATTACAAACTCTATTTAATTTTGAGTATCTATATTAAATGTTACAAAGAATTGAATCATTAGATAGGTCAAGTTTCTTGAAGGACGACATTGCTTTTTTAGATGTGTGTATTATTGTGCGATAGTCACGTCTTATGCCTACTTTACTGTAGATGTTGTTTAAGACTGGATCGTCACTGTTTTAATTCTATCCAGTGTTCTCGCTGCCACTCGCCATTGCGCCAAATCGCGACAAAATGTTTCATTTGGCGAATAAACTAACAATCAGACTCGCCAAATTGCGAGTGCTCCATTTCTGCTCTGTTTGCGTGTGTGCCAATACACTCGAGATTTATCCGTGTTTTTTGAACGATTGATGGAACTTTACATGTTCAATCGCACCGTGCCATTTACATTGCTCTATTTATAGAGACCCAGACTCAATATCAATTCAGTTTAGCAACAGCCAAAGACACAAAAAGGATTATGCGACAGTAGGTTTAATGACTGTCTAGCAATCAGTTAATGGCTGTCTATGCGCCGGCGTCTCTCTGGTAAAAACATAAACAAAATTGCTGGCTACAAATGCCAAATATTGAGACGTTTTGCTGGAATGTGGTGTTGAAATTAACCCTATACTGTTTATTAGTTGTACGTAAAGTATCATTGGCCGGTCAATTTTTTCTATCGGTCGAAATCTCATACCAATTTTTATTGTATGTTTTCACAACGGCAAATCAAAGATAGCTGTTTTTAACTTTTATTCAGACTGCTAAAAGAATGTCTGAAACATTTACACATTTAGCAGGCATTTAGAATGTATTTAATTTTAATAGTTTCTGCAGCCGATTTTTGAATTTCTACTTTTTGAGTAATTAGAAAAAATTAGGTTATTTTAGAACCTATTTAAATGGATAAAATATAAATGGAAAAATGGATAAAATAAGGGGTTAAAGATAGATTTTTCAATGTTTCAAGCCGAATCTATTTTGCTAACATTTATTTTCATTTGGCGACTGTTTGTTATTTCTTATTCGCCAGATCGCTAATGTTGGTCAAAAGCCAGCGAGAACACCGATTCTATCTATATTTATATGCATATATATATATATATATTGCATCGGGGGCGATACTAAATTCTGAAAAGAAACTGAATTTATTTTTATTTATTTTAAATCTCTCTCTATCGCGTTGCAGACAACAATGAAAGATAAATCCGTTCGCACTTTATTACAAATAGCTCAACATTTGTTTCCAACTTATATTCCATAACTTCATCCATCTATAAGTAAAATTACAAAATAAAAATGAAACACAAATTTAAGCCGTGCAATGGCTTCTTTGCGCTTAAACCACTCAGAATCACAAGAAAGAAAAATCATGCACCCATCATAGATTATGAAACACTTCCAAAATACTATAGCAAAACTTCGCTGCTTAAGTAAATAAGGTCAATAGGATATCTATAGGTAAACATTTTTTTGAAGGCATGACACATTTGAAAAATAGATTTCAGCAACTACCGTCCATATAGGTACTGAGATTCTTTTGTGCAGCCCTGTATTAGAGCTATACATTGGCCTATATTCTATATATAATATGCGAAAATTTAGTTTAGTAAGAAGATGTATCATGGACTGAAAATTCACCTTCGCTAGTTTATACCAATAGACGGATTCTGTAACACTTGAATACTTTTGTACAGCTCTGTATTTTACCTAATAACTTTTTTTTATACAGGCCCACTATTAAGCTAACATTCAATTCTGGCTAAAATACACTTAAAATGACAGAAATCACATGGACAGATATTATCATTCATGAGTCCTGAATCGTATTTTTGGCTTGGCCCTGTATAGTATTTTGTCACAAACATCTCTTGATAGACTCCACACAGTTCAGCTTGAAATTGTATAAATCCATTAAAACCAAGCCACTGACGCGCGTACTCCTTAATCTTTACGAATTCTTTTGTGTAGCATCTGTTGCCTTTTTACACACCACGCAGTATGAAAAAATTTAATGAAACTTTAAGCAAAACGCGCACTCGATTGCTTAGAGACAGAACTGTAACAGAAATCTTGTGTGTGTCTATACACTGTAAAAAAATTTGTAATTTTTACAGAAAATAAGTGTATATTTTACAGAAGAAAACTGCTTTAAAGAAAAACAGCTTTTTTCTGTAAAAATAACTGAATTTCGTAATTTTTGCAGAAAAAATCTGTATTTTTTACAGACGAAAACTGTTTTGAAGAAAAATTACAGTTTTTTCTGTAAATTAAACGGTTTTCGACTGGCGCCAAAATTGACAGTTTTTTCCTGTCAATTTGACAGATTTTTTTTTTTTGGTTACAGTGAAGGGCTATTCTATAGGAAGCAATTTGTAGTAAGTAAACCTCACAAGTAAAGGTACTATAGTCTGTGGCGGCGAATTTCCATTTTTATAGTAGCTAAGTAATTTGCTACCTCGCATATCGGTTACTCAGTTTTAATAATGACAGGGGCCCGGGTAAAACTTTAAAATTTTGTTCATTGAAAACCAGTTGCCGTCAAAGAAGTAAGTAAGATTTAAATTTATTTATGGTTCTTACACTGACATGCATTGATGTTAGTCAATTTTTGACGCATTGTTCATTCCAAAGAAGGAGTAAAACAAAAATATTTCTCACAGTGCGCACAACGAGCAAAGACTTCTTCAGCTGACTCGACGACGCATTCAAAACAACTGTGCTTGAATTTTAACGCTTTCGAGTCGGGTGTCCCTTACACAAATTTCATTCGGTTGACACGACTTTTTAAAAAGAAGTTTCCTTCAAGTATACAATTTCAAAAGTGCTCTAATTAAATAAGGCAAATTTTATTTTCCTTTTTTACTGGTGCCGAAAACAAATTTTGCTAAGAATGATGATGTCCAGTCAGACTAGACATACGAATGCAAAGAGTTAAAACAGTAGTCTGTAGGGGTGACCCAGTTTTCTTATATTAACAGCAATAATATAACCTTATAATAGTTATTGGCAATGTATGGCACCGTAAAAACAATTAGTAAACTTCAGGGCCGAAACTAAGGGGGGGGGGGGGGGGCAGAGGAGGCATGTGCCCCGGGCGCCAGAACGAAGGGGCGCCAAATGAAGGATTATACCTTTGTAATGGATCATTTTCTTCTGATGGATTCCATTATTATGAAACAGCCATTATAAATGAAGTGTTAGGTGAAGATGAAAGAGCAGCCGTAAAAAGTTAGAACTCTGATTTTCTGGTCAGAATGGGGGGAAAAAAACGGCCATAATTAAAAAAAAAAAAAAAAAAGTGGCTATTTTTTTACCGACATTCACCTAACACTTCATTTATAATGGCTGTTTCATAATAATGGAAGCCATCAGTCCATCAGAAGAAAATAACTCGGTTAAAGCGGAAACTCGGTTAAGGGGACTCGGATAATTGGGGCTCTTCATCTCGGATATTTCATTTTACAAATGATCTTTAGAGTATTTTTATTCGTGATTAGAGGGGGGTAATGACACCCATAACACCCCCCCCCCCTTTGGATCCGCCATTGTAGATTGCGTAGTTCAGTATTACATGTTTTATGATTACATATTTTAAATTTTAAAATAAGTCGGCTATTAGAAAATTTGTAAAATTCTCTTTGTAAATATACTTTACGGACAAGGGGGGGGGGGGGGTGCCAAAATCCATGTTTGCCCTGGAGCAAAAAGGCTTTTTTCGGCCCTGGTAAACTTAAATCAGCTTGAAAATGCATCACTCATTAAACATCGCTTTTAAGCCGCTTGGACGCTCCTAAATAACCCTTTCTAATTCTTTTGTGTAGCCCTGTATAAGATCGATAGCCTGTATACACATCACGACCACGAAGTATGCAAAAATTTAATTAAAAAAGCATACTATATTGCTCAGAGAGAATACTGTAACCGAAATATTTTTTGTCTGTCCCTGTCAATAAAGGCTATGCACTTCCTATTTTATAGGAAGCAACTTGCAGTCAACCTCAGTAACGTATACCCATAGTTCATTCTATTTGAAATAGCGTCACATGATTAAACTATGCCGCAAACAGTTTTTCCCCTATTCCATTATGTAAGGAAATTCTTTTATGTGGGCGTGTCCATGAATCCTAAATTCTTTGCACAGTAAACTTCCAATAACGTTACAAAATTTTCAGGGAAATCCGAGATTTTTTGATAATTCCCGGAGGACTCGCATCGATTCTGCCACCGTTAGTCGTATCGTTTAAAGACACTATAAGGCGAGTATATGGATACTGTATGGTCAATGGGATCAAAGAAAAAACTCCCAGTGAAAAAGTAAGGCATCGATTCCTGCAACTAATGTGCAGTTGGATATTACGAAGCTACCGGGTGTCTCAAAAAGGACTGACTGATTTTAAAATTCAATCACTTCCAAACGGTGACAGATATTAAAAAAATTCTTGCAGGAGGGTTATGCATAAAGTCAAAAGTTTTTTTACAGTGATTTTCGATTTTAGTTCGAATTACAAACAATAGATGGCGCCGCGATCCATAGAGGCTAAATTCAGGTTCGATTTTTGGTACTTCGTGGCCCGGATAATACATTTCCATCCAGGGTTGCTGGCTTTTAGCCAGGCCAAAAAAAGCCGGCCGGGTTTTAACCACTTAAAAAAAGCCGGCTTTTATTGAAAAAAGCCAGTTTTTATTTTTTAAAGTTGGTTTACAGTAAATTTGGATCAATTAATTTTTAATACACTTATAAATATTTTCTACTAAAAAAAATAATAGATTTCTATTAAATTTTATCAAATAAATAAGTCTTTATAACTTCTAGAAGACAACTGTGAACGCATTATGTCTGAAAAAATATATATATAAACATTGAAAAGGATATAAGTTAGGCTCCGAACTGGTGTTTTGAAATTCTATATTATATAGCTCCACATATACTACACATTTTAAAGATTATATTTAATTAAAACTGTTCTTAACTGCTCTGCTCAACAAGCGCAAAATGTTTTGACACATTTACAAATTCATTTTTAATGGAAAGATGTAAAATTCGAAAGCCTGACCACGGAAGCGATTTGGAATCGAACTGTGTTTTCCATTTTTTGATCCATCAATTACCTATTGAATTATAAAGAGATTTTGATCACGTGACAAACATGTTTTTTCACCCTTTTCTGAGTGGTTTCTTCTTTTGTGCGGAAATTCGGTTCAAAACGCTCACTTTGATACTATTTTCTGAAAAATCTATAGCGTTTGCAAAAAAACCCAGAAAAAACAGTGCAATTACATAGTTTCTGAACAACAACATCTGCTAGTTTCATGCATTTCTGGACAAAAATAAATTAAAACTTATGTCAGAAAGTTGCCCTTTTGGATTTAACAGCTTTAATGACAAAATGTAACACATCAAAATGGAAACGAGGAATTAGAAAAGATGTTTTATTTGAGGAGAGTGGTACATAAGTGTATATAAAATAAAGCATTTAAACAAGAAAAAAAAAAATTCTCAAAATAAAATTTTGAAAAGCTTGTTGCTATGCATATTCATGCATATGCTATTCATAATGTTTTTAATAGTGAGAAATGGTGGTGTTTTTATTAATATGACTATGTATAATTTTAAATGTTTGCTAGAAATAAAATAAGACTTGTATATTAATAGCTCTTAAAATTAAGTAATAAAACATATAACTAAGTAACCATTGTCCTCTTTAATTTTATAAAGCATTAAAAATGAAAAAATTGGCAGTTGGTATGGCCCTTTTAAAATTTAGCTGACATATTTGCAATTCTGAATACAAATTACTGGCAAAAGCATCTAAGTTTTATTCCAGTATTAATGTCCTCATTATTGAGAAATTGGGTTACTTATTAAACTGTAAATCAATTAAATGTCATTAAAACTAATTAAAATCACTTTAAAATGTGTAGTTTATAGTTACAATGCTTTATTGTATAAAGGCAAATTATGGCCCAAAAAAGCCAATTTTGGCCAAAAAAAGCCGGTTAAAACCAATAAAAGCCACCGGCCTGGCTTTTTTTAATTTTAGCCGGCTTTTTTGCAACCCTGTTTCCATCTCCTTTTTCTGCATGGAACAACAGAAAGGACCAAAAATCGAGCCTGTATTTAGCGACTATTGCTTACAGCGCCATCTATTGCTTGTAATTCGAACTAAAATCGAAAATCACTGTAATAAAACTTTTGACTTTATGCATAACCCTCCTGCAAGAATTTTTAGGTAGCTTTCTTTACAAAAAGCTACCTATTGCAGCAGTTAGGAGGAAAGCGATTTCAAAAAATTTTAGTATATTTTCATCGATCGGGACCCCCAGACCCCGAAACCACCCTCCGTTCAAAATTGATACACATATATATAACCTATGTCACACTGTAACTCTCGTATTTATGAACCGATTTGGATGTAATTCGGTGTGTACATAGTACATACCAATGTCTCGACCGAGTTCGTTGGCCAGCTTCATCCGCCATTTTGTTTCAAAATGGCGGCCATTTAAAAATTTTTTAAAAATTTAAAATTTGAAATGTGGTACCAAAAAATTGAAAATGAAAAAATATTTTTTTCTTATGTATTTGACCTTTATACAAAGACTCCGTAGCAGTTTTTGTTTCGTCTATATCTTAAACAAGTTCGAAATTGCTCGTCAAACGTGGCAAATGAGGTGCGTTCGTACTATAACAAATTTTATAATTATTTTTTGCACCCCATATTGTACGGAATGTATAATTTTTTGCACTTCATAAAGTGCATAGTCTTTAACATCATTAAAATGCACTCCCAATATTTTTTTTCCCATTCCCCGAACACTTTTGACTGTCCCTGTAATTAAACTATACATCCGATTTTCCTAAAATTGGAAATGGCTCGAAAAAATTTTGCAACAATTATATCTTTAAAATTTCAGACCATTCGGAAGGCTGTAACATCATTAAAATGCACTTGCAATAATTTTTCCCATTGGCCGTAATGTAAAGAAAAACTTTTGACTGTCCCTGTAATTAAACTATACATCCGATTTTCATAAAATTTGAAATGGCTCGACAAAATTTTGCAACAATCTAATATTTCAAATTTCAGACCATTCGGTTGGGTAGTTTTTGCTCTGTTATATGCGGACAGACGGACAGACGGACGGACAGACGGACAGACGGACGGGCTGAACGACGACTATAGGTGCTACGTATTTATATAATTACGAACGCACCTAAAAATGGCTGAGTTATAGCATTTTGAATTTCTAGCGAAGTTGACATTTTGAAACGTCCTGAATTTTGTCACGCGATAAAAGGCGTATTTATGAACCGATTTGGATGTAACTTCGTTTATACATAGTACAGACCAATGTCTCAACGAGTTCGTTGGCCAGCTTCATCCGCCATCTTGTTTAAAAATGGCGGCCATTTAAAATTTTAAGAAAAATTTAAATTTGAAATGTGGTAGCAAAAAATTGAAAATGGAAAAAATATTTTTTTTTTATGTGTTTGACCTTGATAAAAAGATTCGGGAGCAGTTTTTGTTTCGTCTATATCTTAAAAAATGGCTGAGTTATAGCATTTTGAATTTCTAGCGTGGCTGACATTTTGAAACGTCCTGATTTTTGCCACGTGATAACAGACGTATTTATGAACCGATTTGGATGTACCTTGGTGTGTGCATAGTACATACAAATAACTCAACCGAGTTCGTTGACCAGCTTCATTCGCCATCTTGTTTCAAAATGGTGGTCATTTAAAAAAAATTTAAAAAAATAAATTTAAAATGAGATACCAAAAAATTGGAAAATGAAAAAGATTTTTTTGTATGTGTTTGACCTTAATACAAAGATTCCGGAACAGGTTTTGTTTCATCTACATCTAAAAAAATGGCTGAGTTATAACATTTTGAATTTCTATTGTGGCTGACATTTTAAAACGACCTGATTTTGTCACGCGATAACAGGCGTATTTATGAACCGATTTGAATGTAACTTGGTCTGTACATAGTACATACCAATGTCTCGACCGAGTTCGTTGGCCAGCTTCATTCGCCATCTTGTTTCAAAAGGGTTGCCATTTTTAAAAAAAATGTAATTTAAAATTTAAAATGAGGTATTAAAAAGTTGGAAAATGAAAAAGATTTTTTTTATGTGTTTGGCCTTGATGCAAAGATTCTGGAGCAGTTTTTGTTTCTGAAAATTTGTTCTTTTGTTTATATCTTAAAAAGTGGTTGAATTATAGCACTTTGAATTTCTATCATGGCTAACACTTTGAAACGATCTTGTATTTGTCACGCGATACCACACTTATTCGCCTATTTCGATGGAAGAATGCATGTGGATAGTATACATCAATATGTCGACCAAGTTCGCTGGCCAGTTTCATCAGCCATCTTGTTTCAAAATGGCGGCCATTAAATTAAAAAAAAAAATTATATTTAAAGTGAGGTGTAAAAAAATTAGAAATTGAAAAAGGTTTCTTTCTTAAGTATTTGACCTTGATATAAGGATTCAGGAGCATTTTTTGTTTGTCTTTATCTTAAAAAATGGCTCAGATATAGCAGTTTCAATTTCTAAAGTGGGTGACATTTTGAAAAATCTGATTTTTTGCCTGCGACAGCACTCGTATATATCAACCGATTCCGATATGAGTGAGCATGTGCACAGCAATTACTAAGGTCTCGACAAAGTTCACTGGTTAGCCTCATCTACCATTTTGTCTTAAAATGGCAGGCACTTTAAAAAATCGCCGAATTTGGCAGCCAAATATAAGTGACTTTAAATAAAAGCAGCTTGGATAAAGCTGACTAATTTCGCGAAATTCTCATTCATAATGATTTAGTATTGATAAAAATTAGTATTGAATCTCCTACATTCGGTTTCCACTTAATTGAGCTTCGTGTGTTTGAATAATATAAGTTGGCTTTTTAAAAATAAGGAATATGAAAGCTACCTCTTCCTCCCGGCACTGGCCGGAAGGACTTTTTTAATATCTGTCACCGTTTGTAAGTTATTGAATTTTAAAATCAGTGAGTCCTTTTTGGGACACCCGGTAGACTTTAATAACAAGCGATATAGTTTCGAAAAGACGGGCATCTCCGACGCTTTGGACATAAGCGAAGACGACATTTTATGAAATGACGGAGATTCTTAAACCATCGATTCGCATTACAATAGTGATACCGATATCTTCAGTGAAAGTGATTTACTGAATAGTGAATTTTTTGTCAAAATTTTAACAAAATTTATTTGTAAATTTTATGTCTCTAAAAATATTACCATAAAAAGAAAAATGGTATTTAATAAACTGCACATAATCTGGAAACATTTGGCAAGTTATTGTGTAGTTAATTTCCCCGCATAATAGTCGCACCTACACTTTCACAATGAAAAATTGGCAAAAAAAGTGCGACTATTACGCGAGTAAACACGGTTTTTTTCGTATAAAAAGTATTTTTTTTTAGTATGAGAGAGCACATTCTAAAAATATATATTAGTATTTTCAAAAAAAAAAAAAAAAAAAAAAAAAAAAGAGAAAGAAATTGGTTTCACCTCTATTATGACGTGCATTGTTAGTGAGATAACGTTTCAGGTGGGGGTTAGTCTATTGCCTATCATTCTACGTTGACTATTTGTAGAAAGAAGGGGGAAAGTTCTGAATCAGGTGAACTCGACTCTGAAAAGAAGCCCTTCTAAAAATGGACGGATTTGGATGAGATGTTAGTTAGGCAATTGGAAAGTGTTTCGTAGCCTATGCTGGACGCATGACTTTACGTTCTTGTTAAAATTTCTCACCGATGGGAGACCATCTCCTTCCAGAAGGCCTGGGCCCTGTGTTTTCCTCTGGACCGGGGTTGGACTTCGCCCCAGGGCCGAAACTAGCCTTTTTTACACCCGGGGCAAGCATGGATTTTGGCGCCCTTCCCCCCCCCCCCCTCTTCCGCAAAATATATTTACAAAGAGAATTTTACTAATTTTCTAATAGCCGACTTATTTTTAAATTTAAAATATGTAATCTTAAAATATGTAATACTGAATTACGTAATCTACAATGGTGGATCCAAATCCAAGGGGGAGGTCACGGAGGTCATGACTCCCCTCTGAACACCAACAAAAATATTTTAAAGATCATTTTTAAAATGAAATATACAGTTAGAGTCCCGATTATCCGAATCCTGCTTAACCGAGTTTCCGCTTTCACCGAGTTATTTTCTTCTAATGGACTGATGGTTTCTATTATTATGAAACAGCCATTATAAATGAAGTGGTAGGTGAAGATGAAAGAGCAGCCGTAAAAAGTTAGAACTCTGATTTTCTGGTCAGAATGGGAAGAAAAAAATGTCCATAATTTTTTAAAACTTTTTAAGACTGCTCTTTCATCTTCACCTAACACTTCATTTATAATGACTGTTTCCTAATAGTAGAAGCCATCAGTCCATCAGAAGAAAATGATCCATTCCAAAGGTATAATCCTTCATTTGGCGCCCCTTCGTTCTGGCGCCCGGGGCACATGCCCCCTCTGGCCCCCCTTAGTTTCGGCCCTGCTTCGCCCCTCGCCCTCGCTTATCCCGCGCCTCCCATACCCCTTCTGACCCAAACACCGATTCGAAGGATGCTCCTACCTGTTGCAAATGGGTCGACCTTGACTTTTGTTTTCTCGCATTCAGGTTGCGCGGACGGTGCCTCCCGATCGTCGGCTCTCGCGCACGACCCTGCTGCTTCTCTCTTTCTCCGTCGAAGAACAAAAACTCCCGCTCTTTTTGAGAGAATTATTTTTTAATAGCATCCCTCTGACGCCACTCGCTTTCTCTTTTTTTCCCAAGGAACTTTCCTGTTGCGTCGAACAGGTTGAAAAACTCGGTTTTTCTCTTTTTCGCCTTCTCTCTTGAACTCGCGGCAAAGTTCTTTCTTTTTATTAATTCGGTGGATGAGGGAAAAACAGCTGACATTCCGGTGGCGTACCTGTTCCCACTCATTACGGGTTTTGCTTATTTCACTCTTTTTTTCTAAATCAAATACTTTTTAGTAACGTTATTAAAAAAAAAAAGAACCCTCAAAGATCGAAATATGTTTATGCATTCGTTTTTGTCTGTCCGTCTGTCCACGCTCAGACTCGGATGGAGGTTCACCCAAGCCTGTTGGGAATTGTATAGGAAGTAGGCAGGATGAGACATGGGGACAGGGGCACTCAAAAGTATTCCATTACATGGGGGTAGAGGGGGAAAAATCGTTTGCAGTGTATTTTAATGACAGGACGCTATTTGAAATGGATTGAATCTGATATAAATCAGTGAATTTCAGTAAGATCCCGTTAGAACAGGGCGTTCATAGCAGTATTTATTCAATGACAGGGACACACAAAAGAAATCGGTTGCAGTACAGTACTGTCTTTGAGTCATAATGGCTGGAGTGTACGGTTTAAAATTGGGTATGCACTTTTAAATTTAATTCATTTTTTTTGCATCTTACTCGTTACATATAAATTCCATACCTCCAATACAGGGCTGCCCAAAAGTATTCACGTACCGTTCTCCTTATGAGAGGAAATGGCTGAAGGTAAACTTTCAACTGAAGTATGTATATCTCTTAAGTGAACTCCATTTTGGTTTGCATGTCGCGAATAGATTCAAATCTATAAATCCTATACAGGGCTGCTGAAAAATTCGCATCATTTTCCGATTGTGGATGGGAACAGCTGAAATTGGGTTTTGAAATGTATTATGCGTTTGTGGGTTGAATGAGACGTACTATTTTAATTTTTTAAACAGTGCAGTTTTGTGACATTATTCTGAATGTGTTGAAAAGTGTTTCATAATCTATGCTGGACGCATGACTTTTTCTTACTTGTTTTTTCTAAATTAAATACTTTTTAGTAACGTTATTAAAAAAAAAAAAAACCTCAAAGTTCGCGTCATTTTTTAACTTTATTTTTACACTTAACTTGGTTTTTAACACTTTCCAACAAAGTTGAAAAGTGTTTATGCATTCGGTTTGTCTGGCCATAAGTCCGTCTGTCCACGCTCGTCCATAGACTGGGAATTTTCATGCAATGGATGAAGGTTATTTAGGGATCACCCAAGCCTATTGGGTATTGTATAGGAAATACGTAGGATGAATAGTTCATGGACAGGGGCACTCAAAAGTATTCCATTACATTATGGGAAAAATCGTTTGCATAGTATTTTAACGACAGGACGGTCTTTCAAATGTATGGAAACGGATATAAATCACTGAATTTCACTACAATACCGTTAGAACAGGGCATTCATAGCATTGTTTATTCATTGACAGGGACACACAAAAGAAATCGGTTACAGCACTGTCTTTGAGTTATCATGGCTGGAGTGTACGGTTTAAAATTCGGTAGGCGCTTTTAAATTAAATTAATTTTTTGTATGTTACTCGTCCTATAGGATCGAGTACCTTTTCGGAAGCTACTCGTCCTATATCTCCTATACAGGGCTGTACAAAAGTATTCACGTACCCTTTTCCTTATGAGAGGAAATGGTTGAAGGGAAATTTTCAACTGAAGTCTATCTTTTAAGTGAACTCCATTTTGGCATCCATGTCGATAATAGATAAAAATCTACGTATTGTATACAGGACTGCTGAAAAAATTTGGATCATTTCCCGATTGTGTGTGGGAACAGCTGAAATTGGGTTTTGAAATGGGTTATGCGTTTCCATAGGGTAGAATGAGACGTAACATTTTAATTTTTTAAACGGTGCCGTTTTGTGATATGATTCTGGATGGGTTGGAAAATGTTTCCTAATCTATGCTGGACGCATGATTTTTTTCTTTCTTATTTAACTTTATTTTTACACTTAACTTTATTTTTGTATGTAAAGGTGGAATTTTGGAGTCGATTTTTAGATACTTTTCCAGTAGTTTTCGTAAAAAGCTGGGCCCCCATTCGGTCTTCAAATAGTGAGCTTTGTTGCCAAATGAAAACAACAGCTATGAAAATAAACCTGATCCTTTTTTAGGCTGTATAAATTTATAAATATATGTTTTTGTTTTTTGCGTGCAATTTATTTCTCTTTCTAATAAAATAGATTTTTTACATTAAATGAATTGTACAAAAATTTAAAAAAAAATTGCTCAAGGGGACCAGGTAAGGAAAATTTGGTGAAAAAAAATAGATCTTTACTTTTTTTATCATTAAATAGTTTAAACTTTTATCTTTACAATGATGTGTCACGCATGTTTATACATAAAGAAGAAGTGTTGGAATTACTCATTCTTTCTAAAAGTACTTCACAGCTTACTGGCCATTTAAATCTTTCATTGACTTTTCCTCAAAACTTGTTTTTTTCGTGTTTGTGTTCCTTTTGTTCGATATCTATTAAACTTAAGAACTCAGATTTTTTTTAATGCTTATATTATGTTATAGTGTATACTTTAACACAGGGATTTAAGGATTTTTTGAGAATTATTTATTTTAGGCAGTGAAATCTTACCAAAAATGCTAATTTAAAAATGACTTTCAATTAATAATTAATAATTAATTTTCAGTTTCACTTAGAAAGAAAATGGTCTGTTAAAATACATAAAGCATGTTATTCAAACTACTCTAAAAAATCTAGATCTCTCTCTTTCATCATTTCTGAGAAAAACGTACATAAAGTGGGTGAATTTAACATGGCAGAGATAGGGCTTTCCCGGTCCCCTTAAGTAACAGAAACAGTGAATAAGTTGCCAGAAAATAGATTGCTCAATTTCCTTCTCTCGCCAAGGTCTAGGAATAGAGATGAAGTGTGGTGGCTGGGGCTGCGACGCCAAACATGTAACCCTAAAATCAGCTATATTCGGCCCAAACACAACCACGTGATTTTGCCAAAAAAAGAACAAAACTTTTAGTAATACAGTTTTTAATTCATAATACAATGAAATTACTGCTTTAGAATGCTTAAATATAAGCAGATCATTTTCATTTGGATTGGAGGAAAAATGCACGGGTGATGTCAAAGAATTCGGCCCCTGTTCCACGTGCTTGTTTTGTTTTGGCCGTATGAGAGCATTTAATGGGACATTCTACATTAGAAGACAAAAAAAAAAAAAAAAAAAAAACCCACTTTTTTATGATTTTTTTGTAAGAAAACTGCATGATGGATCTTTTTGAAATGTTAACAGTTTATTGTACGTATCTTAAGGTATACACAAGAATTTTTTTATTAGATTTTGTTGCTTCTACTCCAAGTTATAAAAAAATAGGTTCAACTGCTTTGGAAAATTTTGTCTGTACGGTGGGCATGATAGCGCCTTGTAGAATTATCTGAAACACAAAAATAAATTTTTTTCGTAACTTCGTGAGCATAGCTTCTAGTTAAATTAAAGGAAACCATAAATTTATTTAAAAAAAGTTATGTAATGGCTGATTAAAAAAAAAAATGTTAAAAAAAAAACAGTGGCACTCCGGGAGTGTCAATAGAAGTGAAAACTTCAACAATTACGTGTGTGTTTTTTTAATCGTCAGGAAATGTTTTATTGTGCAGGAAATACTTTTAAATGTAGTGTTTTTTTTATTCATTCTTATACAATAACATACACCATAACGCAAAAATAACACGAATTTTAAAAAACAAGAGAGTTTTTCTGCTAAACTTACCCGATATTTGATCGAATAGTTCACTTTTGGCGCCAACTATTGGCATAAATAACAACTGTTGAATAAAGATAATTTTATTTTGCTAGAGCAAGGTAGTTTTATTTTAGCAAGAGTCACTAGACTTGGCTAATTTTTACATGAGATGTTTTTGATGAGATTTCCTTTTTCTAACTCTTGTACGTGTATTTCGGGAACCAATAGCGCACAGGCAAGCATGCGGCGCGCTTGCCTGTAAATTGTTGTTATTGATTAAGCAATCAATAACAATTAATTGCCCGCCCTCCACATATACCGAACTATGCACAATACATGTACATACTTATATACAGAGGTGTCGGTTACAATAACAGTATCACGAGTTCAATGGTTTTTCCCATCTCAAAACATGCCAACCGCGCCCAAAGAAGCTTTCACTTCAATAATGTATTATAATAACATCAAGTATTTGTCTTTAGCAATAAACACAACAGCGTAGTGCAACGAAAATGTAAATTTTGTGTGTGTTCCTGTGTGAACGCCGGGAGAAAAAGTGAGTTTTAGCTTCGTTCTTCTTTTGCGGATTGAGCTGAAGAGGGAAAAGTTCCTGTCATTCACCGCTTGGCGCGCTAGTGTCTATGTGCCAAAATGCTAGCATGTCGGTTACGCAACAGTGTCTCCAAATCAGTGGTTATTCTCCATCTCAAAAAAAGCTCAACGCGCCTAAAGAAGTTTTCGCTTCAAAAAATTCGTTCTTATTTGTTAATAACTTTTTTTAATATAATGTTAGTAAAAGCTTTAATTAATATCGAAGGCAATTAAATAAGCTTTAATTAAAAAAAAAACCAAGATGATCCATTGAGTAGTTTTTTTTTTTTTTAAATCTTGCCCACCGTGTTAAAAAATGTGGTTGAACCTATTTGTTTATAACTTAGAATCTAATTTAAAAATATTCTTGTGTATGCCTTAAGATATGTACAAAAAACTGTTAAAATTTCAAAAAGATCCATCGTGCAGTTTTCTTACAAAAAAACCATAAAAAAATGCTTCTTTTTTTGTCTCCTAATGTAGAAGGTCCCTTAAATTTGAGCGGTATCACGCATCGTATTGCAAACCGTTTTTACGGTATACTGCACCTCTATTCTTTCTCTTTCCTCCATGGAGTAGAGCAGAAATTTTTAAAATGCAATAATTTGAGATGAATCGAAAGTTCACTTGAAGAAGACCAATGGAATGTCACCCGCTGCAGATTACATTCAGACAAGGCCATGGTAAAAAAGGGAAAAATAAAACAGTGCGAACAGGTCTATAATTAAGACTTTTTTGTGATTATTAAGCCAGATTTTTGGTATATTATAAGATAAAGAGTCTATATTGGCGTGGAAACAAAAAGGCATGTTATCTGAAAGAATTAAGGAGCATCGTAGGGACATTAAGGGGACCGGGAAAGCCCTATCTTCGCCATTGTTAAATTCACCAACTTTATGTACATTTTTCTCAGAAAGGGTGAAGAGGTCTAGATTTTTTAGAGTAGTTAGAATAACATGTTTTACGTATTTTAACGGTCCATTTTATTTCTAAATGACACTGAAAATTAATTATTAATTATTTATTGAAAGTCATTTTTAAATTAGCAATTTTTGGTAAGATTTCACTGCCTAAAATAAATAATTCTCAAAAAATCATTAAATCCCTGTGTTAAAGTATGCAATATAGCATAATATAAGTATTCAAAAAACTCTGAGTTTATAAGTTTAATAGATATTGAAAAAAAAGGAACACAAACATGAAAAAACCAAGTTTTTGAGAAAAGATGGTTAAAGCCATTGAGCTGTGAAGTACTCTTAGAAAGAATGAATAATTCCAACACTTTTATGTATATATATATATATATATATATATATATATATATATATATATATATATATAAACATGTGTGACACATCGTTCGAAAGATAAAAGATTAAACTATTTAATTATATAAAAAAGTAAAAATCGATTTTCCCCCCAAATTTCGCTTACCTGGTCCCCTTAAACAGAACACAGCTATTTTGAGAAGGCGAAAGTCATTAGTTCCAGGTAATAACCCATTCGAAAACATGATCAGAGAATCAGTCGAAATCATGGCACGTGAACACAAAGACTTTTAAGATACATAGACCGGCAATTCCTATTCAAAAACATGCGAAATCATGGCAGCCATCTGAAGTAAATTGAAACACCTGAACCGCGAGGTTTGTACGTCAACTGTGGTTATTTACCATTAAGTGCTATGGCTAGAATGAGCTTAAAAATTAATTTTTATCAACATATATGAAGTTTATTGCATATTTTTTTACGTGAAGCTACTTTTTATATCTAAATATGCGTTATAAATATTGAATTTTCAGAAATAAAGTTAAAAAAGGCGATTTATTCATACTTTTATGGATGGTATGTTTAAAAAAGAGTATTTAGTTTTAACATGCCTTATAAACCTAAATAAAGGCGAAATTTATATGGAACCAGATTGTTAAAGATTATAATTCCACCTTTCCTTTAAGTTTGATTTACAAAAGTAACTGGAAAGGAAGTTTAGATTAAAGGTAGCAACTGTAACATAATATAGTAATTTACAAAATTTTAAATTACTTGTAAAGAAATTTACGTTTTTTAAACTAATTTTTATGCAAAAAGGTAATTAAAAAATGCATATTAACGAAAGTAACACTATATTTTTATCCTTGTAGGATGTTTTTTGAAATACTTACTTGCTATACGAAAAAAAACAAAAAAATTGATAATAATAAGGTATTTTTTTTTTAAAAAAAGGCCGAAATGAAATAGGGTAGACTAATACTTAATGAACCGCAATGAAAAAATACGCTAATAAAAGCATTTTCTTAGGTAAATTAAAACATAAAACATATAAACTGCCGTAAAACAGCTGTGATCAAAAATCCTCAGTTAAACTGACAGTTTGCCGGTCTATGTATTTTAAAAGTCTTTGCGTGAACTAATACCTGTAACGATCATTTGTCCAAAAATCTGGCTTAATATCATAAAAAAGTGTTCATTATTGACCTGTTCGCACTATTTCAATTTTCCCTATTTTACCACGGCCTTGTTTGAAAGTAATCCCTTCATAGCGGGTGACAACTCCATGATCTTCAAGTCAACTGTCGATTCATCTCAACTTACCGTCATTTCCGGCGTATCAAACAACTCTGTTTGGACCCAGAAATTTTATTCAGTTATTGAAGCCAAGTATTGACCGCGATTTAAAAAGTTACATTTTATTTTAAAATATCCCTGGGTCGAAAAATGATTGTTTGATCTGCGGATTGTACGCGCCGGCCATTACGGTATTTCATTTTACAATTTTCTGATGTACTCACTGCTGTTTTCCATTCATAATAACAGATCAAGGTTCGACAGGAAACTCCCGTCTCTAGACTTTTAAACATATATCTTATTCATCCTTGAAGACGACTGTAGAAGCAGTTCGAAACGTCGATAGGATGCTTTATCGTTCATTTTATTTGTACTAGTTCCTCTAAAAGTTCTTCTTTATGTGTACCATTGAGCCTGGTTATGTGTTTTAACGTATACATCTTATATATTATACTAGGGGGCACAGTCCCCTGCTCGCTAACGCTCGCCAACCCCCGTGAATTAATACGCAAATCACATTGGGATCGCTACGTGATCCCAGCTCGCTTGTTACCATTTGCGTCAACTCTAGCCAGAATGAATGCTATCATAAATCATTATAACATATTAAATTTACAAATATTGTTAATCTATAAAACAGTAATGAAAAACTTTGTTGAAAATGAAAATAAAAATGTATTTAGATGGCGATGCTAATGATTTTAAATCACTGTAACATTATGCAAAAATTATGTACACATTTTTGAAATGCAAAATAATAAACTGAAAAAATTACCTTGGAAATATAATTAATTTAAAACCTCAGTAAAAACACAATTAAAAATAATTTTAGTTGGACCTCTATGCGATCCCATCTCGCTTCGCTCGTTCGCCCTATTTGCATCAACTCTAGCTAGAATGAGTGCTATCATAAATCGGTATTACGTGGTTATCCCGTCGACCAAAAATCTATTGCCAAACTATAAGATTAAATGTCAATAATGGTTGATCGTAAATGTCACATTCACTTGACTTTAAGCAAGTTACACGAGTTTACGTCAAGTGTTTTTTATTCCGACGTTTTATTTGTATTTTTATTAATGTTATACTAATTTATGGATTCTTTCGTTATTTAAAATAAAAATTACGTCAATTTGTATAATTTGGCGAAATTGCTCGACAGGATAACTAAGTAGCATCCATAAATCATTATAACATATGATAGTCACAAATATTTTAATGTGTAAAACAATAATGGAAAACTTTGTTGAAAATGTAAATAAAATTGCATTTAGGTGGAGATACTAAACATATTTATCAAAAGTTTGGCAGTGTGACTTGTTGATCGTCATTAAGAAAGCTAAGCTGACTGGAAATTGACGCCTTTTAAATTTTTTAGGGCATGTTAGTGTCAGATGGAGTCCTTCTCCTTTAATTTCGCCTATAGTATTGAACAGCACAGCTTAACTTCATTTAAAATTATAATAAGACGCTATAAAAGATGCTACGTATCATGCTAACGAACTGTAAACAAAACGTTTTCGGCTGTGTCTAAATACAATCTTGAACAAAAAGCTGATTCGCCGAATTCAACACGTCACCGTAAAACAGACCAATAGCAATTGTTATTAATGCATCTCTCAAAGGGTTTGTGTTAAAAGAGAGATTCTGTCTGGATTTTGATTTGCTGAACAGGTCGGGTCATGTGACCGTAAATTAACCACTGAGAATCGTCGCTGTGGTTGTTGCCAAATAGCAAACTACAAATACAGCCTTTTTTTCGCGCTACGTAAGAAAAAAAATATATATAGATTTTAGGGTGCAATTGGCCTACCTATGTTAATAATAAAATGATTTCGCGGTGAATCAGTAACTAATAGTTGAATAAGTAGCATAGTTTTGCTAATAGTAGTTTGGCACGATTTGCAATAAAAATCTTTTGCTCGGTCAAGGTGGAAGTCAAGGGAGCGCTTTAGGCATTGGGCGGGGTTTTGGTATATCGGAAAAGTACCGTGTCGAATCATCTAGGCTCGACGCATGATTTTTCTTTCTGGATGATCTCGTTGTTTCAATTTCGCAAAGAAAATGTTTTCCATTCTTTCCTCCTCCCTTTTACAGGTTCGAGGAGATTATGTGTTGTTGACGTTGATAAGCGAACCCATCTCGCCTCTTGTGATGCCGTTCTCTCGAATTGTTATCGCGCAACCCATAAATAATACCCTGTGCATTTCTACACACACTCCAATACTCAAAACTCTGCAAATAAAGCGTTTATCAGGTAATCGGTGATGCAAACTCCTTGAGCGTTATCAGCGTTACTCTTAGAAACGCACCTGAGTCTACACGTAGACGATAGCGTACACACTTTTGTAACAGGTAATAGTTTCGACCCCCCCCCCCCCTTTCATGCTTTCTTGAAAAATGACTTTCACTCTTATCGCATTTTGCTAACGGTTCGACACATTGCTTTTTCCACCCATGTTTCAATTTTTACCGCTATGATAAGGTGCTATTTCAATACACATCTATCTGTAAGTAACTAGCAGCCTTCGCCTGGTCGGTTTCTCTAAAATAATCTTGAATCAAACGAAATATATCTAATAAAGATAAAAAACTGAATGTCTAATCAAATTATCCAATGGTTGTCTTCTTCGGATACTCTTACATTATCCAGTTCAAAGTCGATGTTGGCGACAAAATAGCTCTAAAATCACTGAAGTACCTGTGTTAAACTCTATTTTTAGTAGATTTGTTATTTTTAATTTCCCGCTCCTACCTAAAACGGCTGCTGAGATAGGGCGAAATGACCTAAAACTTGCGACCACACCATTAAGGGTGTATTCGAAAAAATATTTTTCCACCCTCAACAGCTCAAAATTTTCCCAGAAATTTTCAGACTCATTTTTAAAAGTAAACACATGAAACTTGTTAAGGTGACTTTTGAAGAGATGTATGAGAGGCCGTGTCATTTCATTTTTCGCTCCATTCATTAGAATTTGAGTTTTAAACAATTATTTTCTCGGTATGACCCTTTTTTTCATTCCTAGATTTCCCGCTTCGGAAAATTCGGTTCAAAACGCCCACTTTGACAGCATTTTTGGGGGGGAATTTCTAAAATCGCTGAAATAAGTGTTTGATTACTTTTTAGTAGATTTATTTTCTGGAATTTCACGCTCCTACCTAAAACGGTTGCTGAGATAGGGCCAGATGTTCTCTAATATTCGACCCCCCCTCCCTTTTAACTCCTTAGGGGGGAATTTTCAAAAATTCTTTCTTAGTGCACGATTATGACATAAGTATCCCCCCCCCCCCTCCCTAATTTTCTTGCTTCTGGGTTCAGTAGTTTGGGCTGTGCGTTGATTTGATTATTTTCAGTCAGGATGGCCAAGTCTCCTGATTTTGGACCTATTTTTCAATGTTCTATCATTTTACCATACTCTTAATAATATAATGGATCAATAGCATTTTATAGGATAAACTACACTAAAAAGCATTAAAAAAATCATGAATTTTTTAAACTTTAAAAATCTTTTAAACTGTAGGTATGTTTTTGTTTATTAATAAGCTGTCTCTATTAGAACCTTATTAAAAATACACATTACAGAGTAGGAATATTTCGAGTTGGTTGATAAATACTAATATACATTTATAATAAAAGATTATAACTGTACATAATATACATTTACAGTAAATCTATGTAGAAAAAGAATTTACAAAAAAAAAAAAAAAAAAAAAATATTTTGAAGAATTTTAATTGCACCAACTTAGATAATGAACGGTCATTATGTATATTGCTTTGAAACAGGTAATATAAAAATTTTGTTTTTAAAGTCAATTCCTGCTTAGGTCATGAAAGGAAAATTTAATATAATCCCTTAAGCTAATTTTAGTTTTTGTTGCATTAAAATATCTCAATTGGTTGATTTTCTATAAGCAAGCAGGTTTTTCAATGGAAGTCTATGGGAATTTGGCGAAATATGAGAGATATCGCCAAGTTGGCGTCACTTTTGGCGGCTCATTTTGGTCGCCAAATTGGACGATAGATCGCCCAGTTGGCAACAAACTTGGCGGTATTGGGCGACAGAACAGGGTCCCTCCTATGGTAACCCCCCTTATAGATATGAAGATGCATTAAATGCTTCAATAACCAATGGCCGCCATTTTGTCTCCCATGTAAAACTAAAATTAATCAGTTAAAATTTAATTAATGAATTAATATTTGAAAAAACTGTATTAACATCCATTGCCATCCAGTACAAGTTTTAAAAAGTATATTTCAACTTGATAAGATGAATAATAAGTATTTTATTAACGATTGAAAATTTGAACAAGATATATAAATAAGTAAATAAATATTGGGAGAGTGTGAACTAATAGTAGGAATTGAAAAATACACCGTGCTTGGTTGTTTTTTACTTATAAAACAACAAATGGATTGCACAATGCACATGTAGTACGTTCACATGAAATAAAATATTAATTGCCACTTATAAAACAAAACTTATTTTTAATACTTCATTATAGTTTTACATGTGTTTATGGGTACCCCGTATACGTAATTTAAAAATATGTTAAAACATCATTTGCTTAAGTCCATTTTACATGTGAGAAGTACATATATTTTTCTTATTTGAGTAAAAATGATATATTTATTTTTAATTTTCAGTAATAACCAAGAACTGCTTAAAATTAAACTTGTAATGAACAAGTTTGCATTTAAAAATTAATAAATTTTTACTGAAAAAAAATCTCCTGATTTTTCACTTTCAGAAATCGGCGTCTGTTCATTCGTATCTTTGAATTTCATGAATTTGAAGGCATTTAAAACGGAAACACGCAATTGGCGTAATCCCCAAACCCTCATCCAGGCTGTGAACCACTGAACGAAAACTACAGGAATGCATCTATTTTGTCTTCCTTCTATTTTTCTGCTCTTCTTTTCTCGCGAAAGTGTGTGATGTTATGTCCTTTTTCAGCTCCTCCAAAGAGGTCGAAGCCCTGTAAGGCTTCGAAGAAATGGGTTTCTCCCAAGAACAACACAGTGTGCCACAAACGAACTGTTTATGTGCCATCCGACGCATCTCGTGTGCTTGTTGGACCCATCCTACAACGACTTTCCACACCTCCTTTTTTTATAGACTCTGTAAAGAGTAGTCCTTTATGAGTTCCTCGCTTGTATATAGCTTGCTTGTCTAATCATCTGATATATCATCATGCACGAAGACGTCGTGAGCCGCATCCTCTGGCTCCCCCGAGTCCAAAACATCCGGTTCATCTCCACCTTCATCGCCCTCCTCCTCACACTCAACCTGTGTCACGGCAAGAGGTTCCAGGGAGATTCGGCCAAAGGGAAAAGTACGAATTATTTTAATGCTACCCTGTCTATAACTTTGTCGTCCCCAGATCCCTATTTTTATTTCAGGCATGATTCGTTTTTTTTAAATTCTATCACTGTGGACACTCTCCCAAGAGAGCTCGCTCGAAGTGATTCTTGTGAATCTGTGTGAGCCGTGTGAGCCGTGAATTGTTTTAGTTAAAAAAATTCCCGATCGAGGGCACTCCACTGCATGGGCCTGTCCTACGGTACCCCATAACCCTGATATTTCTAAAATGCAAAACCCCTTTTTTAAACGTTTTAACAGCTCAAGAGAAGGGAGGTTCGGAACTAAGGAGGATCCAGTAGGTGGAGTAGTTATAAATGACATCCCTTGAAGCCGTTCCTACCTTCTTCTCCTGCATCAGCCCTATTTAGCTGCGTTTTCTACTGGTGACTGCTGATTGAACTGCTATCGGTCAAAGTCAAATAGGGCAGAGGCAGAAGTACAGTGCCTAGAATAAATAGTGTGGGAATCTGCTATCCAAACAGTGCTAAAAATTTGTATCCTTTAAATGTGCAACCATGCTGAAATCCAAAGAGCCGATCGCAGAGACATCTGTGGTATATTTTCAAATTTCAATGCAAACCTCGTATTATTACAACGTCTAGACCAAAGCGTCTTGGAGACCAAATTTTGGAGTTTTAGAAAATATCTTGCAGATGTCGCCGCGATCGACTCATTGGATTTCAGCATCGTTTGACATTTAAGGGATCCAATATTTTAGCACTTTTTTAAGTCTTACTGTGATAGCTGATTTCCACACTATATTTTCTAGACGCTGTAGCAGAAAAAGAAGGAAAGAGGTCTTTTTTTGGTTTCAAAGCTTCCCAACATTGGAAGGTTGATAGGTCTACTCTTCTCTCTGAACTCCATGGTTCAAACAGAGGTTTATTATATCAGCTCCCTCTATAAGTGCTATTCAGAAAAAGAGGCTTTCAGTGGCGATGTCAATCATGACGTTTTGGTTGGAAACTGACTCAAACAAACGATTTCTCTGTTGTATTTTCTATTTTGTTTGTATATTATGCTATATCTCACTGCTAAGTGTTTTAATACTTTATATGCGGCGGTAATGTTTTTTACAGTTATGTTTAATAAGACATGAAACACAGCAACCGTTTGTTTAGAGTCAGTTTCCAACCAAAACATGACACTGAAAGGGTCTAGTCCAGAAATTTCCGGCTTCACTCTGCTGCAAGAATCACCTCACTATCTACCAAGATTTACTTGTTATTGAAATTTACAAACGTTCCACTCCTCTCATTCTCTTGTTTGTGCTTAAGACGGTGGAATTTTACTTTTAACAGTTCCACCTGCAGTATAATAATAGTAATAATAATAATAATAATAACAATAATAATAATAATAATAATAAAGTGGGAGACAAATTGAAGAAGAAACCTACAATTTTGGAACACTCCGTCTATATAGAGAAGAGCCATTTGTTCTCCTTTTGGCGCCAATTGTTTCCAACGGCTGTCTAGCGAGAAGCTGAAACTCTGTCCACCGGTGGTCAAAGAGGATAAATTAATCTATAAAAGCTGTGCCGTGACGAATATTTAGTGTCACGAGGCATAGAAGACTGCAGGTAGTGTATTTTTCACGCATGAAGAATTGTTGACTGCAGGTAGTGTATTTTTCATGAATGAAGAATTGTTTTCTCACCGTTTGAAACAGATCCCAATTGTAAAGTCTGAACTTGAGCACTGCACTGATAACTAAATCACCAATTATTGCTAATTATTTGAAGACTTTACTGGGGTAAATTGTCACGATCGGAAAAAAAAGAGTTCTGTTATTTGTATACATAGGATAGTTAAGAAAGTGAATTTTTTGAAACGTTAAAGCTACAGTCCAAAAGAGTGACAAAATAGCTTGGCCCTTTCAACTGCCAATCTTTTCTTCGAGTCGTGGATCAGAACGAGTGTTACCAGGTAAAGTGTCACAAAAAGCGAGACATAAAAATGTCTATTACCCTTTAAGCGTCCTACAGAATCTTTCCTGTAGGTTTAATGATTCATAAAATAATAGCTCTCAAAAGTATTTCAATGCAGATCTGTTTATGTTTACCCTATATATTTATTTATCTTCTGCATTTCACAAAAATAACATGAATACCAATTTTGTGTTAAATCAGCCCTTGATTTCAAAGGTTATGGGACAGGAAAACACGGTTAGGACGCTTAAAGGATTAAAACTGAAACTTTCTATAACGTGATCCTGTCTTTAGCGCAAAAAATCTTATCCTCTACGGAAGGAATACCCTACCATTATAATGACTCAATCTGATACTCTTCAAAACGGAATTTTATTTCGTTTATAATGTTATGGTATTTATTGAATTCGGTAAAACATGCGTAGACGGAGTTTCACTTGACCGGAGAAAAGAACTACATCTTTGCAGGATGTAATTGTATGCTATTTCTCGCCTAAGGACCTTGAATGTTTTACGTTTAAGAGAGGATAGACAGGTCTATTGTAGGGTTTACTTCCCGATTTATAAACCGCTGTCCCGCCTTTTTACTTTCTTCTATCTTTACAAGAAGAAAGTATTGGATTCGTGAAAATTTTCGACTTTCGGTTTTCGACGAATTGACACGTTTCAGTTATCAGAGATTCCGAAAAACATGTTTTTACAGAATGTGTGTCTGTACCTCTGATACTCTTCAAAACGGTGTGACACAAACCTTGAGGGCGCTTTATCTCAAAAAATAATGCACGGAATTTAATAAAAAAATATATTCAGTTACTCCCTGATATAAATGGATGCTGATTAGTCTTTGGTGCCAATTGCTGAACAGGGGGCGCTGCTATGCTGCATTTTGCACGATTTTCGCAATAGCTCAATCTCCAGAACGAATGCACGGATTTTCACCAAACTTCAGATTCAGTGAGTCCTTGACATGAGCGGACGTTTTATACATTTTGGTGTAAATCGTTCAAGAGGTGGCGTTTCTATGCTGCATTTTTTGCGATTTTCGCAATAGTTCTATCTCAAGAACTAATGCTTGGATTTTCAACAAACTTCAGATTCAGGTTACCTTGATATGAATTGGAGCTGATTAGTTTTTGGTGCAAATCGCTCAACCAGGCGGCGCTGTTATGCTGCATTTTTCAGAATTTCCACTATAGCTCTATCTGAAGAACTAATGCACGGATTTTCATGAAACTTCAGATTCAGACTTTGATATCATCAAATTTCAGACCTTGATATCAATTAGTGCTGTTAATGTTGTTTATATGGAAGAAAGTTTAGTTTATGGCCACAACATACTACAGTAAATTCTGTCTAAGGCGCAGTCTGTATAAGCCGGAAATCTATCTACCGCGGAAAACTTTTCAAGTCCCGGCGAACCCATAGAGAATAACATTAATTCTTGCTGTATAAGCCGGAATCTGCCTAACGCGGAAACGGAAAGGGTTTTACGGTCCCACCGAAACCAAAATTTTGCATAAGGCGGAAAAAAGGATATTTTAAAAATGAAAGTCGTTTATGAAAATTTAAAACTGATATATATACGTCAAATATTCAATGTCGAGCATAAAAATTAAATTCAGTAATATTTTTAAAAAGTTAATTCAAAAGAATAGAAACTGTTTAAATTTTAAGGAATTCTTGCTTATGCCATTTTTTCCCTATATAAATATGCATTTAAAAGTTATTATTACTAGTAGAATGGGCATGTATGAAAATTTGTATGGTCTAAAGTACAATACATTATGCTTTAAGGTTGTACTCAAATTCAAAGTGATAGCTTTCTGTCTCATTCCCGAAGTTATTATAATTTTTTTTTGTGTAAACTTCAAATTTGTAGGTGTTATAGCAGTACTAAGAAATTGAATAGCGTTTCTCATTTATTTATAAAGACAAAGGATCTTCCAGAATTTCAGTTTTCAACAGGTTTTCGAGTAAAGACAATCAATAAGATCGTCATCTTCGAGCAATTCATTATAACTCAAGATCCAATCTTTTTATCGAAAACATAAAACGCTTTTCGATTGACGTATGCTTCATTCCACTGAATCACGCTCTTTTGTATAAGCCGGAATATTGTCTACCGCGGAAAAATTTCTCAGTCCCAACCGATTCCGCGTTAGACAGAGTTTACTGTAGTTTTTTTTTATCTCCCTGTTCCATTTTTTGTGACATTGAATCTGGTAATACTCGTCAAGACCTTTGTTCGTGGAGTAATTGATAAAATGCTGAACATTGAATGCTTCTAGAAGAATGTTTTTATATAAAATAACTGTTTATTCTTCCTTTCTTCCACAGTGTGCATCGGTACCAACGGTCGGATGTCGGTGCCCTCCAACAAGGAGCACCACTACCAGAACCTGAGGGACCGGTACACCAACTGCACCTACCTCGAAGGGAACCTAGAACTCACCTGGCTGCAGGTAATTATTCTCTCCTTTGTGCTTATCTCTCTATTCTAAAAAAAAGTAACTACCGCTGTCACCGCCGCCGCCGCCGCCGCCGCCGGTTTTGAATTTTTTGTGACCGGAGGTCTTTCTTCGTTAATATTAAAAAAACTGTTGCATACAAAAATATGAAAATCGGTAGTATTATAGAAAAATGTTTGATAAACACGCTGATGCAGACAGTTTTCAAATCGAAGAATTATTTTAAGAGATATTTAATGCCAAAGTTGGACAAAATCGTTCCATTAAAAAAGTTTTATAGGAGCAAAAACTGTACATAGGAATTTAATCATTTTTAGATCATTTTATACGTTATAATTACCCGGTGTGCAGATTGCAGTTAGTTTTTTAATTTGAATAATTTTTCGAGGTTTTATTTCTATTTTAAATTCAAACTTTCAGCCTTTCGAGAGATATTTTTTTACACAATTTAGAAAATTGTATTAATTTAAACTGTTGCCAACTGTACTAACAGAGCAAGCAATAATGTTTGCTTCAAATTAAAAATTTATTTTACACGTGACTATTATAAACAAAAAATATAAAAAGCAGGAACTCATTGAAAATTACGTCATGAAAACTATAGTTACACGTGAATTTTAAATGAGAAAGAATATTGTAAAATAATAAATTCAGTAACATGCGTTAGAAATCCTAAATAGGAGAATTTACGTCATATTACACTTATTACATAAAATGAACAAAAGATAATATTGCAAAACAGTTTTAATTAAAAAATTGCGCGAGACATTTACTTGACATTTTAAGATGATCATAATATTTCATTTCTAACAAAAGTATTTTGACGTGAATATTAAAAAGAGAAAGTTTGGTGAAAATTACGTCAGATTATAATTGTCAGATTCAAATTATAATTCAATCTTCCGAAATCTTTTTAAAGGCGATCAAATTAGCGTGCTGTTAGAGTCTGCGGTGTCTGAACGGGGGTTGACGAGCGTAGCTCGTAGGGGGCAGAGCCCCCTAGTTTAAAAAAAAATAATAATAACAGACAAATTTAAAGCAGAGACATACTTTTTATTTAAAACGAGCAGGCTTCGCCCGCTCTCTCCAAACGAAATAGATCAGCGAATTGGAGGTTGTGTTTTAAAGCAATAGGGATCTTTACCTGGAATGTATTTCCACATGGCTGAAAACGACATTGTGCTGTTCTATTTTCTAATGTGTCCGATAAAATTTGGGCTGTTAACACGTTGAGTGCCACCCTACAGATTTGCCAGTTTGGCCTCCATTTTTATTCAGAAATTTAGTGTTCATACCAGAAATAAAGAATAATATCTTACGCTTTATTTAATAAAAGACATTTAGTAACATAAAATAAAATATCTTCTTTCAAAATTTCCGGTATTAATTTAAAATTTCTGATCACTTTCGCTGCCGATCCCGCGACAGTGCGTGATGACATCACGCGCTGTCGCGGGATCGGCAGCGAAAGTGGTAAGGACCCCATCTTTGTGTGGATCATTGGCAGTAGGATTAGGTAAAAAACGATACAATGATAGGCAATAGGCTAAACTTTCTCTAAGAAATTATTGAACTAATTATGCTAGTCTCATCAAAATCAGAACGATACAACGATAGGCAATAGACTAAACTTTCTCTAAGAAATTATTAAACAAACCATGCTAGTGTCATCAAAATCCATCCAATAGACTTTTTCAAAAAGGCTCATCTTTCACAATCGGATCCAACTGTCGATAGACCCCCCCCAATCATTCTATAAATAAGCAAGTGGTATTACCTCTTTAAATCAATCAATATTCTGTTATCAGGCCTTCCTTATCCCGCGTCTTTATTGAACCCCGCTCTTTCTGACAGGCAATCCCCGCCAAGCTACTTGCCGCTATCAGGCAGATCACACACTGAGCAGACAGCAGACAAAAGCATGCAACAGGAGACAAATTGTAGCGTTCAAACCGGTTTCTTCTTTGTTATCTGGGTGAAATGTCTCTCGACCTACGCTATTGGGTCGCTTGTCCGTTCTGTGAGTGATATGCCTAAGACTTATTCTCTGTGGTCTAGTCGTAATAAAACCAGCGGTGAACAAGTCAATACTTTGATGTTATACCCAGTTGCAATGGAACTCCACTCCCTGTGGATGATTAATTGTATATCACATCCCAGAGGAGCCATAGAAAAATAGTCTAGCCATAGGGCAAGAGATGTGCTAAAATATAATTAAGAAAGGGATAAAGAAATAAGGAAGAAAAAATGCGAATTGAAAGAAAATGAAACGATTAAAGGTATAGGAAAGGGTGATCCATTCGGATTGGATAATCCGAGAGAAGGAGGCGGAGCTTATTGGGAATCCAAGAATAACGATGAGTAGAAGGGTTTGGAGAATATAACGTAAAATATTGTTATACGTTACAGGCAGAAGATATACACTAGAGAGGTTTCCCACATCTATACTGCATTTAAATTAAAGTAATCGAATAAAACAATCTTACTCAACAAAGAAACTTCAAAGGATGCCATTGTCTCTAGACTGCCTTAAAAGGAGTAGCAGAAAAGCGAGCAAAGGAAAACTGCCGACCCTCAGCCTCCATATCCTTTTCAATAACGACAAGAAAGAACAAGTTGGAAATTGCTCGTCAAACGTGGCAAATGAGGTGCGTTAGTACTATAGCTAGTTTTATAATTATATTTTGCACCCCATATTGTGCTGAATGTATATTTTTTTGCACTTCACAAGTGCATAGTCTGTAACATCATTAAAATGCACTTGCAATATTTTTTTTTCCATTCCCCGTAATGAAACGGAAAACTTTTGACTGTCTCTGACATTAAACTAGACATCCGATTTTCATAAAATTTGAAATGGCTCGATAAAATTTTGTAACAATTCTATATTTAAAATTTCAGACCATTCGGAAGGCTGTAACATCCTTAAAATGCACTTGCAATAATTTTTCCCATTGGCCAAAATGTAAATTAAAACTTTTGACTGTCTCTGTCATTAAACTATAAATCCGATTTTCATAAAATTTTGTAACAATTCTATATTTAAAATTTCAGACCATTCGGAAGGCTGTAACATCCTTAAAATGCACTTGCAATAATTTTTCCCATTGGCCAAAATGTAAATTAAAACTTTTGACTGTCTCTGTCATTAAACTATAAATCCGATTTTCATAAAATTTGAAATGGCTCTACACAATTTTGCAACAATCATATGCTTAAAATTTCAGACCATTCGGTTGGGTAGTTTTATCTCTGTTATATGCGGACGGACAGACGGACTGAACGACGACTATAGGTGCTACGTATTTATATAATTACGAACGCACCTAAAAATGATGCGTCGATATAGATCATGTGAAAGTTGTTGTGAATACTGTGTGTAACGTTATAGATCGGGAACCGGCAACACAGATAATCACCTCATCGAGTTCACGGCTGAAATTGAAGAATGAGTTAAAACTCGATTCGCCTATTAAAACGCAATCGGTCTGCCAAGTCCTATCTGGGTGAAAAACACCTTAAAACCGGATTTTAGCGGCTGACTCGTAGGTTTACCATCGTGTTTTCCTGCTCCCAGTCCTCCCTGTTTTCATACTTTTGGGTGCAGAAAAGTACAATGGTAAACCTACGAGTCAACCATTAAAATCGGATTTTCAGGTGTTTTCCACCCAGATAGGACTTGGCAGAACGATTGCGTTTTAATAGGCGAATAGAGTTTTAACTCACTCTTGAATTTCAGCCGTGAACTCGATGAAGTGATTGTCTGCCCTGCCGGCTTCCAGTCTATTAAGATTGAAGACTAATCATTGTTTCCTTTTTTCATATATTTTATACCGCACAGCACACACATTTAAAAATCACAGAACAGTGATAAAGACATGAAGATATTTGATGACTTTGGGGGAATAACCCGCTATTAGATTAATTGACATTCGTAAAACATAATGGTGGGGAATATTCCCGCTGTAACACAAACAGAATAATTGGGGATAAGACCCGCTAAAAAACACAACGTGCCACAATGGCAGCTAAAGAACAACAACACTGGGTCACATGACCGCGAAACTGCGGAGCTCGTTCTTCGTACGCACAAGGTCCGAACAAAAGTGTTTCACGAATTTCCAGGAAATTTTTTGCACGTCCCTGTACATGAGTTAAGAATTTATACACACCCCATAATGTGCTAAGATTTGGTCGTACAATCATCCCTGTGTTAACATCCTAATGTTTATCCTACAATCATCGCTCGTAGTCAGTACTGTAATCGATTTTTTGTGTCCATCCTAATTGTAATGTTATGTTGTTGTTGTTTCTAGGACGAAAATCTGGACCTCAGCTTTCTGGAACAGATCCGAGAGGTGACGGGCTACGTCCTCATTTCGCACGTGGACGTGAAGAGGATCGTCCTCCCCAAGCTCATGATCATCCGGGGTCGAAACCTCTTCAAGCTGAACGTGAGAAACGAGAAGTTCGCCCTCATGGTCACCCTCTCCAAGATGGAGAACCTCGAGCTTCCCTCCCTCCGCGACATCTTGGCGGGAAGCGTCGGATTCTACAACAACTACAACCTCTGCTACATCAGGACCATCAACTGGAGCGAGATACTGACGGGCCCGGCCGCCAAACCCGTCTACGTCTACAACTTCACGCAACCGGAGAGGAAATGTGAGTGTGCAATTCCTAATATTATCGCGTTGTGACGTTTTCGACTAGTGGTTTATTATCCGTCTTTAATTACTTTATTGGAAACAGATACACAATGCACTTCACGGCGACAAAACACACACATGGAAACAGGTAAAATCCGAGCGAAACACCTTTAAGAAAAACTATGGCGGTGGCTGTCACCACATGTATTTTTTTTTTCACACCACCCTACTTTTCTCTATACTCTCTTCACTCGATCCACACACGTCGAGACTCAGCTCGGACGCCTCGCTCTTTTCGCAGGCCGTTAGAGGGCGTAGTTGTTACAGCATTCACATTAGGATAGTGAAGTCACTTGGCTTGAATTTCTTTGAGGCTTGAGACTTGAGCCAGTTTCTGAAACTCACCTAACTCCACTGAGCTTCATGTATAACAGGAGTTATTAGTCAGCTGTCAGAAACTTGCAAGGCAAAGGTAAAAAATAGTCCGCGTTATTCATGTTAGTTATTAGTGTTCTAATTTACTATTATCCTGATTTAGGCTTCTCTAATGGACTATATTCCAAATCTGGGTTCGAGACTGGAAAAAGTCACGTGATACTGGTAATTTACCCAAAGAACTTCTAACTGATAAGAAGGGAGGCCACTACTGCTTTCCGCATGAACTGTTTCACTGGCTGGTGGAGATTTACATTACGTCTACGGAGCCCATCCCTTCTTTACGCTAGAAGTTTTTACCTTGACCACGTGATCACAACGTAGATGTAATATCCTCCATTAAGTTAAACGTATCAAATTAATAAATTATTCTGTAATCATGTAAGGGAATGTGATAAACAACATTTTTTGCCATGAATGCGAACTAAAATTGACCTCATTGTATCCTTCCGCGCTGACCGCTGGAAATCATGTTGGGAAAGAGGAAGACAGATCTCCTGTTATGTATGGAGCTCAGTGCCTAACTCTCGATACTCACTTAACTGTGAGTTGAATGGAACTCTGCTTTCTGAACTTTTTTTCTGTATTTGGAACGGTTCTTAAATTTCGAGTTGAACTCTACCGATAATGAATCGGCTTTTTCGAATGATACTTTCAATCGTTTATTTATTTCACATCACACAAAGATTAAAAACAGTAATAAATTATGTATAGTTAGAAGTTGTAGTTACGAATTTCACAACTTATACGCGTGGCCAGACATGTGTTCGGCTAAGTTAAGGTTCTCAAAACGTTTGAACGAATGAAGCCCGATTCTGGTTTGTCCTGTTAAAAAAAATTAAGCTAAGTGACTTAAGAGCAAAATAACTTCTTAATAACACCCTAAAAATTAGAAAATGAACAAGATCTTTCTTCTTCAGGTGCAAACACGTGCTACTACTTTGAAAGCAGGAGGGAGACATTCTGATTGATCAGTCTTGTTGACTTTTTAGAAATTCGCCGAAATGGAACAATTTCGTCGCTGATGATTTCGTCTAGACTCTTCGACAAGAATCGCGTGTATTGGTTGAAAGTATAAATAAATTTGTTTCGGGAAAATGTTGTTTCCGCAATTTATGTTGACTGCGTTCTTTTTTGTAGCTGCTGAGTTGTAAGGTGGGGGCATTTGCCACTTTTCGAATGGTGATTCTATGCGTATGGACATCAGGTGTATCCAATAGCTGTAAACCGGCAAGTTTTTGGCGGCCATGAAAGTCCTAAAACCGAAGGAATATTCTGAAATCGAATGAATTAAAAAGAAAGAAAAAGTATTAGGGGCGTCCGATCGAGACACATTTTGGTGAGAGAAATGTAATATAATGTACCGGGTGGGCCAAAATTTTAAAAAATCATAAAAAAGGAAGAAATTATAATAAAGGAGTGTGATTTGCAAGAAAGGGCTCACAAGGTAGTCGGATTTTTTTTAGCAGCAAAGAAAATTTTAGTTGAAATATCACATGTAGAGGGCACTGACGACCCGATTGTTCATTGTGTTTCGGGTCGTCAGCGCCCTCTACATGTGATTTTTTAAATAATTTTTTTTTTTTTTTTTTTTTTTTGCTGCTAAAAAAAATCCGACTACTTTCTGAGCCCTTTCTTGCAAACTGCACTCCTTTATCATAATTTCTTGCTTTTTTATGAGCTTTTAAAGTTTTAATGAACTTTTGGCTGACCAGGTAATGTAATAAAGCATAAAAAGTGGGATACGCATTGCAAATGGAATAAACTATTTTAAGAGGGAATAAATGAAATTAAATGGAATAGTAAAATTTAAAAGGGATGAAAGATATATGTAACAATTTTTAATATACAGGGTCCTCGAAAAATAATGCCTAGATTTAAAAATATCATAACATCGAAACCTTTTACGTTAAATGAGTAATTCTTTCACTACACGATAACTGGTGAATGCAAGTTTGGTTTTAGTTCACCAGAATTCGCTTGCGTGTCCGTGTTATGCGCAGATTAGTTGCGCAGTCGTCAAGGTCAGCCGACGTGCCAGACTGCAGCTGCTCAGTACGATGTTGACCGTGCAACAAAAAGCACAGTGCGTGATTTGGTATGCGGGTTATTTCATGACAAAGTTATTGGACCTTTCTTTTTCGAAGAAAAAACCACGTACTGAGTAGCTGCAGTCTGGCGCGTCGGCTGACCTTGATGACTGCGCACCTAATCCGCTCATAACACAGACACGCAGACGAATTCTGGTGAACTAAAACCAAACTTGCGTTCACCAGTTACGTGTAGTGAAAGAATTACTCCTTTAACATAAAAGATTTTGATGTTATGATTTTTTTAAATCTAGGCATTATTTTTCGATGACCCTGTATTATATATCGACAGCTATGATACAGGGTGTCCCCGAATTCCTGGACCAAGCTGTAAGATAAGGTAAAGTACACATAAAACAGCCATTGTGATAAGCAATGCGGAGTCGGAAATGAAATGTTTTGGCAAAAAACAAGAAATGCGGAGGAAATGAAAACAAGCGCTTTATTGACATAACAATGACTATAAGTGCTCCCATGTGCCACCAACCATAGGTGCCATAGCCACCAACGATACAGACCTGGCAGCGTCTAGCAAGTGATGGGCGTAACCTTTTCTAGATGTCTCATCACCCGTTGACTCTGATGAGGACCTCATGGCAAGACTTTCAGTCGTTGCTGCCAATGTTCGTGAAACACTTGGACTCTGTGAAAAGGTATGCTCACCACTTGCTAGACACTGTCAGAGGCCCTTTGGAGCACATACTGTCATTGTTATTTCGTTTTCATTTTCTGATTTTCGCCAAAACTTTTCCTTTCCGATCCCACATGGTTCTACCAAAATGGTTTCTTTATGTGTACTTTACATTCCCTTATAGTTTGGCCCATGAATTCGGGGCACCCTGTATATAAGCTAATATATACAGCCGAACCTCGTTATCCCGACACTCTAATGTCCAGAAAAAAAATGTCGTCATAAACTGAGTATCGCGGTAACCGGAGTTGGAGAAAAGTATCTTTATAAAAGGCTGTATTTTTAATTAATTTCAGACAATTTTAAATTCATATCTGTTCTTACAGTTTTAAGCAATAAAACATTATTATTAAACAAAATAAGTACAAAAACAAAATTGAAAAGAATGAAAATTAGATTTATGATGACTGGTTTTTTTTATTGTTACATGAAATATTAATTAATTAAGGTTTGCTTATCCCTATATGTGCTTCCTACAATTAATTTTCAATATTATGCGATGAATTGTAATCAATATTCGTTATTTCAGAAATGGATGCAAGATCATTTCTGATCGTTTCAATGGAATGCAATGCTTTGGTTTTAGTCGGATGAAAAACGTCGTGTAGCCACAAGAAAGCGCCGCCTGACCAGAGCAAAAAAGACCGCGAGTAGACTGATACGCCTATCTGGAGCTTAAGTGGGTCATTCACAGTGTATGGGTTTATTTATTTAGATAAAGGATTGAGGTAAAATTTCTCATTTATCTCAATGGGTAATTAAGACACTTTTGTGAAAAGTTTTGTTAAGACATTTCTTACCGCTTAATTGCCGTGCCTATAAGATGGATTATGAAAAATGGACAATTTTCCTAAACCGTCGGGATATCCGGAGTTGAAAATTATTCAACGACGTAAAATCCAGAGTTTATTTACATTAAAATGATATACAGAAAATCTGGACTTTGAAAAACTGGCGTGATAAGCGGAGTGACGTGAAAACCGGGTGTCGGGATAACGAGGTCCGACTGTACATATATATTAGACGATTAACAGAAGCTGTAAACTTATTGAATTTAGCTTTTAAGTTTTTCCGGTGACATCTTTTGTGATCGGTCCTACTGCTGCTGTGGCGGTCTCATGTTCAAAAGGGCCGGCAGCACAGACCATCACCTCACCGAGTTCACGGCTGAAATTCCAGAATAAGTTAAATCTCGATTCGCCTATTAAAATGCAATCGGTCTGCCAAGTCTTATCTTGGTGGAAAACACCTGAAAACCCGATTTGAGTTGTTGACTTTATTTGTGGTTTACCATTGTGCTTTCCTGCTCCTAAAAGTATGAAAACATGGATTACTGGGAGCAGGAAAACACAATGGTAAACCTACGATTTAACCGCTAAAATCGAGTTTTCATGTGTTTTCCACCACGATAGGACTTGGCAGACCGATTGTATTTTAATAGGCGAATGATTCTGGAATTTTAGCCGTGAACTCGATAAGGTGATGGTCTGTGCTCCAGTCTATATAGGAATGTCCGATGGTCGCGCATCTACCTTTTCTGCGAAGTAGCGGCTTGATGGAGGTGGTCGTGTTACGCTGATATTTACATCGCTCGATCCTCCGCCCACAAGATAGTGCATAATGTCATTACATGCCCGGAATGCTGGATGCTGTTGTATAAATATATGGTTTTTGAATGTGTGTTAACCCTCCCGCTCCCAAACTCTACGGAGCGATCAGATGTTTTCTAGTGCTTGTGTTTCTGATGTTAGGATGTCCATTTTCCAGGTCCGCCGTGCCACCCCTCTTGTGAAGCGGGTTGCTGGGGGGAAGGTCCCACCAACTGCCAGTTCTTCTCCAAGATCAACTGTTCTCCCCAGTGCCACCAGGGCAGATGCTTCGGACCCAACCCTCGAGAGTGCTGCCACCTGTTCTGCGCCGGAGGTTGCACGGGACCCACCCAAGCCGAGTGCCTGGTACGGGTTTATTACCTTCTTTAATAATTAAACTATTTAAAGTGTTTCTTTACTTCTCTAATATTCTCCCATTGGGTTATTTACAGTGGTGGCCAAAATTGTGGACACTTTTAGGTAGCTTTCATTAAGAGGTAAAAAGCCGTATTGCAGCCGTCAGAAGGAAAACACTTCGGGAAATTTGCTATATATATATATATATATATATATCTGAATTTTGTCATGCTCTAACTCTCGAATTTTTGAACCGATTTGGATACAATTTTTCATATGAACACACTAATGTCTCGACCGAGTTCGTTGGCCAACTTCATCCGCCATCTTGTTTCAAAATGACGGCCATTTGAATTTTGTGGACACTTTTGGAAATTTTTAGGTTTCCCAACTTTCTTTTTAAAATGACCTATGTTGTTAACTTACACTGTGTGTTTAAAATATCTTTTAATGTTTCTAACATTCTGTTCAATCCTCTGAGTGGTTTCGACGTATTTTTCTGTTTCCCCAAAACAACTTTAATCTGTTGTAGACAAAAATATTTTCAACAGAATTGTATTTCAAGATGTCTATCAAATAAAGGGGCATGAAGCGTATTTTAGAAACAAACAGGGAAAGAAAATTTTAATTAAGATTATTTTTATAAGCATTTTTATGAAAAAGCAGGAAAGCCTTCAAGACGTTCGGATGGTTAAAATGATACATAAGAGTTTGCATTTTGTGAAACGTAACATTTTCTATAAGTATACAATGTTAGAAAACATTAAAAAAATTCAAAAATTCCAATGGCCGCCATTTTGAAACAAGATGGCGGATGAAGCTGGCCAACGAACTCGGTCGAGACATTAGTATGTACTATGCATATAAAAAATTTCATCCAAATCGGTTAAAAAAAAAAAAGTTACAACCTGACAAAATTCAGTTGGGATCTGAGGGTTGATCGGCGAAATATAGCAAAATTTCCCGAAGTGTTTTCCTTCGGACGCAGGACTCGAAATGTACCGGAGCAAACCGGAACGACATTCCGGTTCGTGAAGTTGTGACAAATATTGTTCCTGTTCGTGAAAGTAGGGAAAATATTGTTCCGATTCGTGGAATTATTAAAAAATATTATTACTGTTTAATACATATAGCTTACTATGCTCTCTGTAACTTTTTTTTCTTCTAATTATTTAGAATCTCGAATGCATTTTTTTATATTGGTTTTTCTACGGTTAAATATAAATTTGCTATACAGTAAAATCCCGATTGTCCAAGTTAATATGGACCAAGCTCACCTCCGATAAGCAAAAAGACTCGTATAAACCGGATTGACACAAATCGTCACCCACTCAGGAGATGAAATATAAATTTTCACTTAATTCATTCATTTTTATGGTACTAGTAACATTTCTTTGATGTTCATTTCCGTTACTTTTAAGAAAAACGGGGAATGAAATTTTTTTTTCAATCGAACTTATATTACCTTTAGAATGGATAATTTTCTTCTGATGAACTGATGGCTTCCATTAGTATGAAACATCCTTTATAAATGGAGTGTTAGGTGAAAATGAAAGAGTGGCCGTAAAAAGTTACAACTCTGATTTTCTGGTTAGAATGGAAAAAAAAAAAAAAAACAGTGGCACTCCGGGAGTGCCAATAGAAGTGAAAACTTGAACTGTTTTATGCGTAACTTGTTTTAAAACTTGTTGATGTTTTAAAACTTGAAATGTTTTATGCGTTGAATTGTGTAGCAGCACTAATGAAAGCATCTGGGGACACGGCAGTGCCCCTCCAAGTCTTGAAAGCACAGCCGTAAGCATCTTTTTCTGGAAGCAACTCAGGGTACTTTTGACCCCCCAATATCTTTGTGTTGGTGATTCCCAGAAACTTGAAACTTCGTAAATCTAAAGTAATGTGGAAATGGAACTAAATGCTGAAATTTCACGTTTCTATCTTTTTTTATTTCAGAAGATTATATGAACTTAAACTTTCGCCTTTTCGACACTGATTCACCGATCATCAAAACTCAGAGGTACGTCCTGTATCCCTAGAATCTTGAAATTTGGTATGAAGGTAGTGTTTGGGATACAATGAAAGGGAAAATTTAAAAAATCCGGAAAACTTGGATAAAAAGTCGAAAAATCAAAAAATCGAGAATTTGGCAGAGATGTGATATACGAACCAGGTTTGGCGCGATTTTTTAACGTCAATTTGGCGAAAGCCCGTTTTTCAATACCAGTTACAACATATATTTTTAAATTATTTTCTATTGTTTTAAAAAGTAAACAACAATAAATAAACGGTAATTTCATTAATAACTATAGAACAAAACAATTGTACAATTTAAAAAAAAATAAAAATAAAAGTAAATGAACAATTTATTAATAAATAAGCAACAGTAGCCGGGTTACCTTGTAAAATAAAGTAACGCCATTTTGCTGTCAATTAGGTACCCAAGTGCGTATCTGACATCTGTGCCCCGTATTTTATCTTCCGTAATCGAAATTCCCGCCAGTACTGTTGGTCATTGACCAGACCATCAACACGATAAAATACAGCGTTATCGGTTTTTAGTTACACGAAATAGGTAGGTCACGAATACGGTATAATTCATTTTAACTGACGAAAAACAAAATAATAATTTGTTTTAGCAATACGCCGGGAGAAAAAGTGAGTTTTAGCTTCCTTCTTCTTTTGCGGATTGAGCTGAAGAGGGAAAAGTTCCTGTCATTCACCGCTTGGCGCGCTAGTGTCTATGTGTCAAAATGCTAGCATGTCGGTTACGTTACAGTGTCTGGAAATCAGTGGTTTTTCCCCATCTCAAAAAAAGCTCAACACGCCTAAAGAAGTTTTCACTTCAAAAATTTGCATAATTTTTTTTTCTTCCCCCCCTCCCCCATCCTGACCAGAAAATCAGAGTTCTAACTTTTTACGACTGCTCTTTCATCTGCACGTAAGGGGCTGTGCATATATAACGTTATCAACTTTTTGGCGTTTTTGGACCCCCTCCCCCCCCTTACGATATCATATGTTATCATCCCTCGACCCCCCTCCCCCCAGTAATGATATCGTTATCATAATAATAAATAATAAAAATGTATAAAAATTCTTTAGATTTTTGGAATTTTTTTCTTTTGTTTGGAGTGATATACAAATATGTTACGTTTATTTTTCTTATACTTTATTGTTTAAAATGAAGAGAAGCCAATAAAATAGCAGTTTAGATATGAAATAACTTTATCTCAAGTAACACTTAAAAGAAATAGACTGTTTAAAAGTATTTAATAATAGCTTTTCGTTGCATAATGCATTCAATAGTAATAATGTATTTTTGAACTTGCCCCCTCACGGGGTGGGGCAAACAGAACTTCTTATCAACAAAACAGGCGGACAACATTCTCTTTTATTTACTTGTTAAATACAAGTATAATTTCAAACATACTTCGCATTATACTTTGTTGAACAGCGGATTATACATACTTACACGTTGGGGTATTCCATATTTTGGAACTGAATAATTTTATAATCATTTAAGGATTTAAATAATAACTTCTGTATTTTCAGGAAAGTAGATAACATCCTAAGAAAGATAACATACTATTTTGATGTAAAGACCAAGTTACAAAGAAGAAGAGAAAATTTTGGTTGGATCAAAAATGATAACGATATCGAAACACACCCCCCCCCCTCCCCCTAGAGATATCTTACGATATCATGTGCCAGACACCCCCTCCCCCCTATAATGATAACGTTATATATGCATAGCCCCTAACACATCATTTATAAAGGATGTTTCATACTAATGGAAGCTATCAGTCCATCAGAAAAAAATAACTCTGTTAAAGCGGAAACTCGGTTAAGCGGGACTCGGATAATCGGGGCTTTACTGTACTTTAAATAAATAAAATTAGTCACCAATAATTTTGAAATAGCGTTCCGGTTCGTGGATTTTTCCATTTCAAGCCTTGTTCGGGCAGCTTTTTACTTTTGTAATGAAAGGTACCTAAAAGTGTCCACAATTTTGGCCACCACTGTATATCCTACTGCCTGATGTTTGTAGATGCACTGAAACTATCAGGTCTATTTTCGCCTTCTTTTATTTCAGTGAATATTTAGAAATGAGTCTGTTCCTATAAGTTATAAATACCAAAGACAACCGGTAATGTACTCTAAGTACAAAAGGAGTACTTTCCAGTTCGAGTGTTTTTAAAACATAGGATTCACTGCCCCAAATGAAAACACCTTAACCTCGCACCAAAAGGAGAAAAACAAACCGAAAAAACGTTTTTGAGCTCATAATCTCAAAAATACATGCGCAAAACTTAAGCAAGAATTTCCGAATAGGTAAAATGATATAAACATTAAGAATCGCAAGGCATCACAGGAAATTCCGTTTTAATTGGGAATTATTAGTTGGTTGGAAATTCCGTTTTAAACAGTATTTCGTCTTAACAGGTATTGTATTGTGTTCCTACCGTAGGAATAATAAAATTTTATCGTTTAAGACAGAATTCCGTTATAGACGGGTTATGCTTTAACAGATATTTTTGATGTCCCGATTTAAAAGGTGCTGTCCCACTTTTTGCGGCCTGACAACACTCGCTATGTCTGTATGTTGCATACGGGTACATCCATCCTGACCAATAAAACACATTTTCAGAAATTTCTTCCAATTATTTTATTATTAGAATAAAAATGGATATAACTAGTTCAATACTGTTACTATTGAGTTCCACTCGCACAAAATAGATCTAATTTGCAACAAAAAGCATTTTACTTGTCTATATAATAAATCAAAATGTTTTTACTCTTGTGACCCGTGCTCAGAGTCCGATCAAGCTGAAGTTGGGCCCAGTGCCTGTTAAAAAGTTGACCCCCCCCCCGTACCTTCCCAATCCCGGTGACACTTTCAGAAAAAAAGGAGGTTTATTGGATGAGTTGACAAAGTTGTTTGGGTGAAAGTTTCAAGTTTACAAAAAAAATTTAACTTACAAGACTAATCAAGAAAATGAATTACCGTCCACTTTCTCAAATAAGCATTTTTATAATTCACAAACATCTATGATCCACAGTTTATGTTGCAAAATAAATGAAGACTTCTTTTTCAAAACTCGCCTTCCCCAAAATCATTAAAAATTGTGTTTTCCCCAACAGTCTAGTCATCATTTTAAACTATAATTCTGACATTGTAAAATCCTCGTTTATATTGAAACCAATAGACACAGTATGCAGTTTTTGGCATTTTCCTCAAATTCGATTTTTTGGATACGGCAAGTTTTGAAAATTATCGGTACTCTCAAATTGAAAAGGATTTTTACAGAAAAATTAAATATGCAGGTTTTTTATTACAGTAAAACTTTGTTTTTTTCGTCAGGGACCAAAATATAAAATGCAAACAGTGGAAAAACTTAAATTGTGAGAAAATATACACAAATTTGTGGGACCCTGAAATGGATGGGCCCAGGGCCGAGGCCCCGAAGGCCCGTGCATTAATCAGGTCCTGCCCGTGGTCACAACTCACTACAACTTCTTGTTTTTAAAAGTAGCGACTACCAACTCGTTTTTAAATGTATTTTCGCCGTTTTCAGATTTTATCCAAAAATTCAATGGTCACTCGAAAGAACCTCATTCTATCGCGTCTGCTTTTACAGCAAACTCGGTTAAAAAGAAATAATTACACTACATTAATTTTAACACAATTATTCTAATAGGTAAATAAATCATATCAGATGTAAATTTCCAACTGGGCGAAAAATGTCCGGACCAGGATTCGAACCAGGGATCTCTTGGCTGAGGCCGCCAGTGCTCTACCCTCTGAGCTATCCCGGACGAATCGGGTGGAATTTTTTCACCCAGCTAACCTTAATGATTATAGCATCTGGTCTGAAATCTGGTTCATCTCAACAGAATAAATCGCAGGTAATGGAACTCCAGAAATCGCCGGATACGTAATTACACTAGATTAATTTTAACATAATTAGAATAATTATGTTATATATATATATATATATATATATATATATATATATATATATAATACAATAATTGGTAAATAAATCTGGAGTTCCATATCCATTACCTGCGATTTATTCTGTTGAGTTGAACCAGATTTCAGACCAGATGCTAAAATCAATAAGGCTAGCTGGGTGAAAAAGTTCCACCCGATTCGTCCGGGATAGCTCAGAGGGTAGAGCATTGGCGGCCTCAGCCAAGAGATCCCTGGTTCGAATCCTGGTCTGGACATTTTTCACCTAGTTGGAATCTGATATGAAATAATTACATCGTAAGTAATCGAGACATTAAAAATGAAGAAACATTATACAAGACTGTGTTTTGTGTTTGTTTCCAAAAACTTTGTTTATACACACATTACAAAATTCTCAGTAAAATGAACCTTGTATTGACGGATTTATGGATCAAGAAGTTGTCTCACCTCAATCATTATCTTCGTTCATAGATAGGCTGGAATTTTTAAATAACAGTATAATGAAATTCACGTAAGTTTTCATTAAAGCTGATTCAATAAGTGATTGATTGAATCAATGTCTAGATTTCGCCACAAGCTACTCATTTTTTGTATCGTGCTACTCGCTACACGACATTGTTCAAAATAGAGAGCGCTACACTAAACACAACAAACTACTATAAAATGTAGCGACTCTAGCAGTGGCGTAGCTAGAGCATTTCGTTTGGGGGGGTGTGGAGATCGAATTTACCGAATGTTCATAGTAAATTTTGTATTTATTTTTATTTTGTATTTTTTCCCATTATTTTCTTTTAGGCGAGGGGGGGGGGGGGTTAGACATTTACTTACTATTTCAGCAATATATAAATAAACAGACCAAAAAATTTGAACGAAAAACTAAATAATTTCAACCATTTAAAGTTTTACAAACTGATGGGAGCGAGGGTAGTAGAAATTATGAATGGAGGGAGTGAAGTAGATAACTACTGATTCATTTATGGTATTGCACAATTACGAATAAAGCAGAGGGAAAATGTAATTTTAGAGACTAACCCTTAACTGATCAGGTGAGGTGTTTTCCACCCCAGAGAAATTTCAATTATGAAGAATTTTTTTTTTGTGTGGTATTTAGATACGTGTATTTATATGCATATATATGTACACTTGCAGTACTTCTTCAGTTGTTTTTATTCAAGTAAATAATGCAAAATTCACAGGAGATTTTCTTATTTTAATTCGCTAAATTTTGCGGAGTACACAAGACAAGAAATCTAATTTTGGGGTTGCATATACACCACCTCACCACGTTATATATATATATATAACCTCATTACTTAAAGTTTAAGCTTTTCGTGCTCGATACTCCAGTTAGGGGGGAGGGGGCAAAGGAAAAAGCAGCAATTTGGGGTGAGGTGTAAAAGGACAGATTTAGATTGATTATTTATTATTACAATAAAAATAAATTCAACAGAAAATATTTAAAAAATAATTCTTTTTTTCTTTTATTTATAACTCAAATTTGAAATTTGCAATACTTTTTAAATTTTAAGTTAGAAGTCTGTACGGGTTGAAATTTTCAGGCCCGGGCCAGGCCGACCCATATAAAAAAATTCGACTCAGACCATTATAAAATGTAGGCCTGAACTTGGCCAAGCCTGTCGAAAAAAAATATTGGCCTGCCCCGCGTTATAACAGCTAAAATTGCAGTCTGCGACCATCCTGGCTCGAAAAAAAAAAAAAAAAAAAAAAAAAAAAAAAAAAAAAAAAATGAAAATCTCGACCCCGAGCCTGGCACGGCCCGAGTGAATTTCTACAAAACATTGATTTTTACGTCGATTTGGTTAAAAAATTGTCTGTACGAGGAATTCTGACCATAAATACTTAGGCTAATGTCAGACGAACGTCTATTTGCACGCTTTTTGTTTCAACGTGCACAGAAACACATGCTAGCGAAGGTGTAGGAAGGTTGTAGGAAGGAAAAAAGCGTGCAAATAGACGCTCGTCTGACATTAGCCTTGATCTTAGCTTTTTTCTTTTTCTTTTTTTTTTTTTTTTTGTAGTCTTCATTTTTATAGAAATGGCGTAGGCTGCGATGTATTTTTTTTAAATAAATCTCTATTTGTTGTATGCTAATGTTTCGATTATCATTAATTTTGTTAATCCATATTCCATGTATTGGAGACTTAAAAATCTAAAAAATGCTATACAGTAAAATCTTCTAAGACGGAATGGCACAGTAAAGTAAAAAAAAAAAAAAAAAAAAAAAAAAAAAAAAATGCATTATATACAAGTTCCCTTTTTAATAGGTGTAAATGTATTACATATTATTTTCTCGCATAATATTATATCAATTATGCATGGATCAACACCATTTTCAGTTTAAAACATGATTCCGTCATAGGCAGGTTCTTTTTCACACGTTTAATATATTTTAATTTAGCTGTATTTTGCTACCAGGCCACCTTGAGAAAATGATTTTTATATGGGCTAGGTGAAAACCGGGGCTGAAAATTTTGGTCCGTGAAGACTTGGAAGAATGAAACCAGTCCCGGCTTGGTACAGAACACATGTGTTCTGTTTGATTCTGTTCCAATTTTGGTACAGAAGCCTAATTTATGTTTTGCCAAAATGGTGCCAAAGTTGACGTTTGTAACAGATTTTTTGAAAACGTGACAATTGGCAACAGATCATTATGAGGTAGAAATTGATTATAACTTTATATGTAATAAATTTATCAAAAAATTTAAAAAGGCTATTTGATTTCAAAGCACTTTATGCCTCATGCCTGCTGATTTCATGCTTCTGGATTTAAAAAAAAAATGTATCAGAAAATTTAACATTCCCGAGAGGAGTAAAAATATTTTTTTAAGAACAAGTGTTTTAATTTTTTTTCCATTAACGTGGCATTTAATTCGAAGTTAGAAAACTGTTTAGTTGTTTCAAATCTGAATCCGTGTATGGTGTATTTGACAATTTTGATCATATGCGACAGAAAAATGCACAATATAAGAATAGGAGGATTTGGATTTTATTTTTTATTTTCTTTTACTTCTTTCTCTTTTTTCCATAAATATTTATCCAAGTAAAAACGTAAGATAAAATAAGAAAATTAATAAAAATTAAATAAAAAAATATGAGAGAATTGGTTAATTAGTAGTTTTTATTTTCTTTGGTAATTAGAATAAGGATAATTGTTGCAGAGATCAATCTTCAATGAGAAAATTTCAACTGTCTGTTCTCCAAAGCAGATCAAAGGACCAAAACAAACTACAGAGGACGACGGAAACATTTAGAAGACAATATTGCATAAAGCCGGACAGAATTTTTTTTCCCTTGGAACTTTTTTACAGAACGTTTTACTTGGATAAATATTTATAGAAAAAAGAGAAAGAAATTAAAAGAAAATAAAAAAGTAAAATCCAAATGCTCCTATTCTTATTAGCCCCCGGTACGGTATGCTATTTCTTTCTCCCAGCTTATTTTGTGACATCTTCAAAAAATAACGTTACCTTACGCCAGCCGTAAAACACAGCAGTACGATTAAACACTCAATAGCAATTTTTTAAACTTCTAAGCTTCACACATTTTCAATTTTTTATACCATCGTATTGGGGGAAAAAGTACTTTTAAATGCAATTTGTTTGAAAACTGCATCTCCATTTATTTTTGAAATATTGACTTTTGTAGTTTTTGGGGCCATTTGCTTAATACTGTCAACGGAAGTACTCCATTTTTGTAGAAATTAAAGGAAAAATAGTTGTAAAATATTACTCATATATTTTTGTTGCCATTTTTTCATAACAGCCGAAAGAAAATGTAATTAAAATACGTGCTATTTTGAAAAAATATAAACGAATCGTTTCTGTTAAAACATGGAGCTTTTATAAACTATATTTAATTTTAAGTGTCTATATTAATGTTACAAACAAATGAAGGTCTATGAGTCATTAGACAGCCGTTTTTTTTTTGTTTTTTTTTTGCGTCGAGTTCCTTTAATTACGGCATCTTTTTGCTGTATTTGTGTATTATTTCGCGATAGTGACGCCTTATGCATATTTTACTGTAGATGTTTAAGAGTGGATCGTATGTGGAATTCTTAAGTGGATGCGAATGACCTCATTTTACATAAAATAAAAGCGCGTGTTGTAAGTCATATATATTTTTTTTTCATCAGGGAAGACACAAAATTCTGAAAAAGCAGAATTCCTGTTTTCTAGTATGGTACATTTTTCTATCACATATGATCAAAATTATCAAATACACTATACACGGAGTCGGATTCAGATTTGAAATAACTAAACAGTTTTTTAACTTTGTATTAATGCCACGTTTATGAAAAAAACAAACACTTGTCCTTAAAAAATATTTTTACTCCTCTCAAGAATGTTAAATTTTCTAACACATTTAAGTAATCAGCAATCAATTAAGTAATCATGTAATCAACAGGCATGAGCATGAAGTGCTTTGAAATCAAATAGCATTTTTAAATTTTCTGATAAATGTGTTACATATTAAGTTATAATCAATTGCTACCTCATAATCATCTTTTGCCGATTGTCACGTTTCAAAAAAATCTGTTCCAAACGTCAACTTTGGCACCATTTTCTGAAAAATCAGTTACCTTTATAGAAAAAAAGAGAAACGCTATTCGTTTACGAATAAGAAAGAATATCTGCAAATTTCGCGCATTTAAAAATGAAAATTTCTTCACGAAAGTGTAAAAAAAAGATGCAAGTTACGATTTCAGAACAGCTTTAAATAGTTTTTAAAAACCACAAAATGTGGCTAATCAAAGCTACATTTTATTTGTAGGATATTTTTTCTGTTGAATTTTTAAACTGAAACTCGTAACATAGAAAGTTAGCAGAATTGAAAGAGTCAAATATCATGTTGAGCAATTGAGCATAAGTATAAAATTAAATATTGTCATTTTAATTTCAATAAAAAAAGAGTTTTGAACACAAAAAGGTTTTTTTTTTCGATGGAGAAGGGAAAGGGGCGAGAGGGTATAGATAGACAGAGTGGAAAATTATTTTATTTTCTGCAAAATTACTTTGCTTGCACTTTTTTGTGAGCTGTTGCGTTGATTCTGTTGCATGAATTATACTAATTCAAGTCAAAGGATTTTTTTTTAATTAACTTTGAGATCCCTTCATTTCAGAAAACTAAGAAAAATACTGCTTTCAGTTTTTGCAGCAGAAAGTAAATGTGTGTCTCAAAAGGCCAATTAGAAGAAAGATTAATGCTTATCATCAGTGCTCTTGTCTTTATATATATCAATATAACTGATGATTTTAAAACAAGTTCAAAAACATAAATAAAAAATATCTTTTCGAACTGAATGACAAGAACCAGTGTTGCAGTCGTAAAAAAACAAAGGGTATACTGTAGGGGTGCACAACCTTTTTAAGAGAAGGGCCACTTACAAAAATCCCTGGGTTGTCGAAGGCCACATCAGTAAAACAGAGATTATTCTATTTCGGGGAGATCTGTGGCCTATAAAAAACATGGTTTCAGAAGAGTGGCAGCTTTATCCCTTTAGGTTTCCTTACCCAGTCAACATGTCATATCCAATTCAGTTGGCAAGGATATATCAACAGTTTATGTTTGCATATATAACAGAGATATAGCAAAGATTATTTTCAAGGAGTGAAAATATTCCTTGACTTTATTCGGGGGGATTAAATTTTGCTTTATTAAAAGTGCTAAAAAACAAACATAGGCATGAAAGTGGTTAGTGCCGAAGAAAATGTGAACTTTATGAACGAAGATAAATTGACGAAACTCTCAATTTTTCTGCAGCCGATCAACAAAATTTTACATTTTCCTGCGCTTGACCGACAAATTCGCAATTTTTCCACGCCCAGTCAACGAAATTCGCGATTGTTAACTGACTGACGAAATTTTCAATTTTTTCCCGTGTTGAATTGTCGAAATTCACAACTTTTCTCGCGATAAACTACCGAAACACGCGACTTTACCATAGCCGATCGACGAAATTTGCCATTTTTTGCACCTAATCGACAAAATTCACGATGTTTCCTCTGTCCGATCAACGAAATTTGCGATTTTTTTCGCGCCAGATCGACAAATTTCGCAATTTTTCCACGCTCGATAGACAGAACTCGCAATTTTTTCGGTCGACGAAATTCGCGATTCTTAACTGACTAAAATCCTTGGCAAATTGACAAAATTCGCGGCTCTTTCTCGCGATAAACTGGTGAAACTCACGATTTTTCAGCAGCCGATCAACGAAATTCCCAAATTTTCCACGCCCGATCGACAAACCTTGCGATTTTTCCGCGCCTGATCAGCGAAATTCGCATATCTTAAATGACTGACGAAATTTGCAATTTCCCACGGGAAATTGGCGATATTCACGACTTTTTATTGCAATAAACTGACGAAACGCGCGATTTTTCCGCACCCGATTGATGAAACTCACGATTTTTTCGTGCCTGATCGACGAAACTCTTGATTTTACCGCACCCGATCTAAGAAACTTGCGATTTTTCCGCGCCCGATTGACGAAACTGAAACTCGATTTTTCCGCACTCAAGTCAACGAAAATCGCAATTCTTAATTGACTAACGAAATTTGCAATTTTCTCTCGGCAAATTGGCGAAATTCGCGACTTTTTCTCGTAATAAACTGACTAAACTCACGATTTTCCCGTGCTCGATCACGCGCGCGACCGACGAAATTCGAGGTATTTTTGACTTGCGACTGACGAAATTAGCAACTCGGGAATTTCCTTTATTGATACAAATGGTATCGGCTAGACGATTAATGACATTCGCAATTATTAGCTGATTGACGAAATTTGCGTTTTCCGCGGAAAATTGACGAAATTCGCGATTTTTTCCTGCAATCTATTATCAAAAATTGCAATTTTTGTCATTTGTAAATTGACGAAATTCGCCGGCCATTTGTTATCCCATCGCGGGCCACAGTTTGTGCATCCCTACGCTAAAGTCATGAACATTCATGGATACAGTTTACGCTAATGCTTTATTTTAGAAGCAGGGGGTATACGGGGCTTCTTTAAAAAATCCAGAGAGAGTTTATACGGCATATATCTCCGTATGTAGCAAGAACAGATCCAGATCTCAAAACATATCGTCGTCGGTTTATATTAAGTTACAAAGGAAAAATCCAATGTTTTATAGTTCTCTATCTTATTATTATTTTTCTTTAAAGCGGTTCTCGAGCTTCCTACTCAACAACGCAAAATTTTCTGACACATTTTCTGTCTCATTTTTAAGCATATTGGCAGGCCTGACTGTTGAAGCAGAATGCAATGGAAACTAGTTTTACAGTTTTTGATAAAATTACTTAACGAGTTATAAGCAATTGTGGTCACATGACGACAAGTTTTTTGTCTTTCTCGAGTTGCCGCGTCTGGAATTCAAAACGCCAACTTTGACAATATTTTCTGAAAAATCTTTTGCGTTACAAAAAAATGGAAAACGTCTTTCAACTACATAGTTTCTGAATAACAACACCTTCCAATTTCCGAACAAAAATGAATTCAGAAATGTCTCAGAAAGTATAGCTCTTTTGATTTGAGAACAGCCTTAAGGATTTTTTTCCCGCATTCTTTTTTAAATATTTTTTCAAGAAACTTTTAGTCTTTCGAAGATAGACAATACCATTGTATATAGTTAGCTAATAGGGATGTACCGAATAATCGGTATCTATTCTGTATTCGACCTCTTCGGCCATGTTACCGAATACTTAAAAAACTTCTAAAACATTTTTAAAAATCTTACACAATTTCTACTTCTAACTGTCAACTTATAAATATAGTCACAATAATTAGAAACAGAATCATATTTAAGTAAAAGAGAATGTTTTTACATTTTTGCTTTTTGTAAAGTATTACTTAAGAAAATTAACCATTAATGGGGATTTTCATAGAAATTAACAATGTAAAAATGCAAGTTCCTGAACCTTTTCTAGTAAATAATCTGTTTCTTGCTTTTTCACAAAAAGGGCGTTTCTAATCAAACAGAAAAACTTTCAGGGTTGATAATACACAGCAAAAAGGACAATTTTTGTTCAGAAAACCATAATCGCAATCCACTTATTCAGTTATAAATAAAGCGTATCTCATCTCATTCGAGGTCAAACTTAGATTTTCATTTGTTAACCCTAACGAAGATATCATAGCTATATTTTTAACAAACTTGCTTTGATTTCTGTGAAATATAATATCATGATGAGAAGTGCTGGAAATTGCCACTTTTCATATTTAAACAACTATGAGGCAGGCATTCCTTTATTCAGATTGCAATTTACAGAATTTATACTGCGTCACTGGCCAAAATTCAGTCATTTTCAATGATATCATAACATTTAGTACAAACTAAATTAATATGAAACAAATCTTGCTAAAATATCTTCATTTACTGATAAAGTTGTGAACGAAAATTCAGTTTCGGCTTGTAGTTGCACACCCAGAATTTTTGACTGAATGTATTGTAATTTTGATGGAATAAATGGAGTGATGTGTTGTTTCTTGTTCAAAATTTTTTTGTCTTGACCACATTTGACCACATCTCTGTTGAAAGTTTATTACAATTTTTTAGGAACAATGTGTATGTTTACAATCTATGAAAATAATCGCCCATTGGAAACACCGATCTAAGATGCTTTTAAAAACTTCCTTGCTAAATCAAAGTCAATAGAAAAGTTATTTTTCCTGAGTTGTTTGTTTCAGAATTAAAAAATATATATATTCACTTGCTTTAATGCACCAGAAAATCCATGAAATATATAACTTTTTAATTAATAAAATTTTTAAATTCTCTTCTTAAATAACTCAAAGCAGATTTTTTTAATATATAAAGTTTACCTGTAAAAAGTTCTTGCATATCAATATGTAAGTTTTTGCATTAAATATTATGTAAAATTGTTTTTAAATTTAACATTTTAATGCCTTTAGTCTTTGAAATATAAAAGTATTCGAACAGCCGAATACTTGGTATTTGGCCGAATACTTACTACTCGACTGGCCGAATATTCGGAATTCTGTCTAACAGTTAGTTCGACGAGTCGAATATTCGGTAAAAAAATTTATTTTTGCCGAATTGTTTGTTTTAGAATTAAAAAAAATATTTTTCACTTGGTTTAATTCACCAAAAGATGCCATGCACTGTAAAAAAAAAATCCAACCAGTTTTCCTGTAGGAATCGGAAAAATAGCTGCTCTTATCGTACCGAAAAATTTTCCGACCCAGCTTGGAATAAAATCCGTAAAAAAAAAGGAAATAGTCAATAAAACGGTATTTTACGGATTTTATTCCGATCTGTGTCGGAATTTTTTCCGGTACGATAAGGGCAACTATTTTTCCGATTCCTACAGGAAAACGTCGTATTTTTTTACAGTGTGAAATATAATACTTTTTTTATTAATAAAATGTTAAAATTCTCTTCTTAAATAACTCAAAGCAGATTTTTTTCATGCAAAAAGTTTACTTTAAAAAGTTCTTGTGTATCATTTACCATAATACTTGGTGTTTGGCCGAATAGTTACTACTCGGCTGGCCAAATATTCGGTATTCGGCCTAACAGTTAATTCGACTAGCCGAATATTCGGTATCCGGCTCGCCTGTAGGCCGAATATTCGGTACAAAAGTTATTTTTACTGAATTGTTTGTTTTAGAATTAAAAAATATATATATTCACTTGGTTTAATTCACCAGAAGAAGCTATGAAATATAAAACTTTTTTAATTAATAAAATTTTAAAATTCTCTTCTTAAATAACTCAAAGCATATTTTTTTTCATGCATAAAGTTTACTTGTAAACAGTTCTTGTGTATCAATATGTAAGTTTCTGCCTTAAATATTATGTAAAATTGTTTTAAAATTTAACATTTTAATGCCTTTAATCTTTGAAATATAAAAGTATTTGACCAGCCGAATTTGGTATTTGGCCGAATATTCGGTATTCAGCCTAACAGTTAATCCGACTAGCCGAATATTCGGTATCCGGCTCGCCTTGCAGGCCGAATATTTGGTACAAAAGTTATTTTTGCTAGCTTAAAATATATATATATTCACTTGGTTTAATTCACCAGGAAATATAAAACTTTTTTAATTAATAAAATTTTAAAATTATCTTCTTAAATAACTCAAAGCAGATTTTTTTCATGCATAAAGTTTACTTTAAAAAGTTCTTGTGTATCAATATGTAAGTTTCTGCATTAAATATTATGTAAAATTGTTTTAAAATTTAACATTTTAATGCCTTTAATCTTTGAAATATAAAAGTATTCGAGCAGCCGAATACTTGGTATTTGGTCGAATAGTTACTACTCGGCTGGCCGAATATTTGGTATTCAGCCTAACAGTTAATTCGACTAGCCGAATATTCGGTATCCGGCTCGCCTGTAGGCCGAATTTTCGGTACAAAAGTTATTTTTTGTTGAGTTGTCTGTTTTAGAATTAAAAAAGACAAGTTATTCACTTGGTTTAATTCTCCAGAAGAAGCCATGAAATATGAAACTTTTTTAATTAATAAAATTTTAAAATATTCGACCAGCCGAATATTTGGTGTTTGGCCAAATAGTTACTATTCGGCCAAATAGTTAATATTCGGCCTAACAGTTAATTCGGCTTGCCGAATATTCAGTATCCAGTTCGCCTCTAGGCCGAATATTCGGTATTCGGTTAAAATCACCATTCGGTACATCCCTAGTAGCTGATGTAATGTTATTACACCGTTCTTTGATAAGAAAAAATTCCCAGTTCTCTCTTATATTTTGCTTTGAAAAACAGACGATAGAACAGTAAACATCTGGCGAGATTCTGTCCCCCGAAAAGACTGCGAAATATCCCCCCCCCCCCCCATAGCTTTCAGAGTCCAGCAAAACGAATTTTAACGAACAAGAAATCTGTCCTTCTAATTTCATTTGCATTGGTCAAGGAGTGTACTACTAGTATACGTGTACCATTTACCCTCAAGGCCTTTTTCTCCTGGTTCCTTTCTTGAATGAAGGGAATATATTCTCTACCCCAATCTCCTAGCTTACAGGGATACTGCATAGAAATAAGAAGGTATATTTCTTTTCCCAAGGGATACTGTATCATGGACCCCCCCCCCCCCCCCTCCCTCCGCTTCTTGCGCCCATAAAATAGTTAAAAAGTGAAATTGCAATAGACTTCGAGCGAAAAAAAAACTTACATAATGCAATGAGAAAGGAAGTTTCTAATTAGAAAATATTTAATAATTTTAAGCATGCTTTGACATTGTTTTCTGTTTTGTAATAAATTTTGTAATATGTTTTTAAAAATTCTTAAAAAAAAAAAAAAAAAAAAAATCAGAGCCAAATGATGTAATGATTGAGCAAAAGTGAAATTACCGAATGTATACGAGTTTACCAAATGTGGGGGGGTGTCGCACCCCCCCACACCCCCCCACACCCCCCCTGTAGCTACGTCCCTGGACTCTAGTTTCTCTACTTGTAAAGGGCTACTTTCGACCCGTGGATTGTGTATTTTATTTTTCTTTACAATTTCTTTTAAAAACATTTATATTATGGGTTTAAAGGCACTTTATGCAGGTAAATAGCGAATTCAAAAAGAATTTCTTCATTTACATAATTTTTATAAGATTATTTCAGACTATTTGGCTTCTCTCCTTTTCTCTTCTAACTCTTTTTCTTTATTAGAATTAAAGCAGGAAAAATTTTCTAAATGTTTGTCATTTCAGAAATAGAAAATGAAAGAAAACCTTCAACGAAAATTGAAGGATGAATTAGTTATCTATCCGGCAGTGCTAAAGAGTTTTGAAAAGGCATTTTGGAAGTTGGAAGGAATGAAAATTTTAAAATAATAGAAGGGTGCTGCCATCTGGTGACTCCATTATAAAAGAAGGAAATTTTTTAAATAATAGCCCGAAATGTTGGGTACTGCTGCCCTCTATTGACTGCATTATTAAACAATAACAATTCTATCCAATCTGTTTTCCACTATTTATGGAAGAATAACGAAATGTGCAATTCTTCAAGCTGATGTATCGTTTTTCAAACATAGTTATATTTTCTTATTCTTAAAATAAAGTGTTACGCATGAAAAAAATAATGAAATTAAAAAATGATGAAACAGAACCACTCAAAATTTCTTGATAGATTTGGACTTGGGTGAATGTTAACGTTAATCTACCTATATTTAAAATTTAATATGTATACTTGAAAGGCGAAAGTAATATTCGAAAAAATGGGGGAAATGTAGCTACAAAAATTTTTAATAGTTTCTTGGTTTTCTTTTTTTACACTTTTTTATTGAACTCGACTTTGTTTTCGTATGGAAATCGACTTTGAACCCACTTTCTGTAATTATATACAAAGTGTTTTTCCGACAATAGTACACCATTTTAATATTTTTACAACTTCATTATAAATAAATAACTTAATTTTAAGAAATTTGCAGGATTTAATCTGAAAATTACTTAAAGATTCACTTGGCTTATAGCGATAAACAAATGCATCTATTAGCTTATTAATTTTATATGACCTTTATTATTTCCTCGAACAAATAATATGCTAAGTAGATCACAGCAGTTCATCCACATCAATAATATAATAGATTTGTAAACATAAATACTGGAATTCGCCTAGAATTCTTGCACATATCTTTTATTTGGCGTTTAACGAATCTTCAACCTTCATGTTGGGATAAAAACTATGGAACTCCTAAACCTAAACATCTTTAAATTCCAACGATCCATCGCCGCCTATTTTCTGTTATTCCTACCATCATATGGATTAAAACACCAAATAAAATAAACTAAGACAGACTTAAGCACAGTTAAAAAATAAAATTTATAGAGAATATACTTAAAAACAATTAAAAATACAATATGTAAATGTTTCGCCAAGCGACACGCAAGGCATCATCAGTACAAAAAGTATCCATTGCATTTCAAACGACAGAACAAATCAAGAACAGTTACAGTTAGTTATTTTAAAAACAAACAATATTCACTAGGGACAGAACGAGCATCATTCAAAGTCTGCGATCGCGATTCAGTGAACCAAGCCTCAAGGAGCATTCTACCATGATTAACTGTAACTGTTCTTGATTTGTTCTGTCGTTTGAAATGCAACGGATACTTCTGAATTTAATGGTTTTTAAATTCAGACGTTAAATGCATATGTACTGTAAATCATATGGATTGACTTATGCACCCTCTCAAGCCCCCCGCTCAACAACGCAAAACTCTCCGACACATTTTCTGTCTCATTTTTAAAGCATAAAGGCATCCAATGGGTAGGCCTGACTACTGAAGCGATTTGGAATCGAAATGAATGTTCCACCTTTTGATCGACACATGACGGATCCAGTTATAAGCCATTTGGATCCCGACACCACCAATTTTTCTCCTCTCTCGCGGCATCGCCTCCGGAATTTCGGTTCCAAACGTCCACTTGGACATTATTTTCTGAAAGATCATCTGCCTTTACCAAAAAAAGAAAAACGTCTTTCGATCCTCTAGTTTTTGAATAAGAACACCTGACCCATCAGCAAATAAATAAATAGAATGCTAAATTCATCTTTAAAAAGTTAAAACTTAAAATTACACTACGTGAAAATTACTTAAAAGATGATAAAATACTTAAAAAGGTGTTAAATTACTTTAATAATTCTTTTACTTTCAACTATATACAAAGCCTTCGTCAGAGAATACAAAAATAAAAATACTGTTATTAGCGTCTTGTTTTCAAATTTCACGTTTCCAAAAGACACCAGCTACGTGAAATTTGAAAACAAGACGCTATTTTAATTTTTGTATTCTCTGACAAAGGCTTTGTATATAGTTGAAAGTAAAAGAATTATTAAAGTAATTTAACACCTTTTTAAGTATTTTATCATCTTTTAAGTAATTTTCACGTAGTGTTATTTTAAGTTTAACACCTGACCCTTTCAAGCATCCAAATTGAATTTAAAAATGTGTCTGAATGGAGCCCCTTTAAATGGGAGAAAAGCTTTAAACGCTCACGAAAATAGACCCCATCCCTGTAAAACGGCAACTCTGAAACATTTTAAAGACTAAAAGAATTCTAAATAAACTAGTCGGATGTGCCAATCCCAAAACTTTCTTCTATCTCATCCATCTTAATATTTCAAAAAGTAGTTACACATGTTAATATTATTAGTTATATACAATATTATACCAACTTTGATTTTCATCTTCATTCCATGAATCAGAGTCAAAACAAGTTCATCTAGATCATGATACTTATTAAAATTAATAGTTTTTCCTTATTCTGTTGTGCATCAGCTATTTGCGAATAGCCGGCATAGCGGGACGCGAGTTCCCACCGCTGCATGAGCCACCGATAGACAACAGAACTAGGAAAAATCGAGAAAATTATACAAAAATCGCTATCACAGAGCCCTTTGCCGCGCAATACTTCCAAATTCAAGGAGGACCTGTTGGCCAAAGCCAAAATCATTCACAAAAAATTTGGTTCAATTGTATGCATAATTTTATACAGTTTCCGATGGAACAATAATGAAAATGGCACAGACATTGCCATTATAGCGCCCCCTTAAGGGGGAATTTTTTCAAGTTCAGGGAGGACCTGCTGACCATAGCCTGAAACATGTACAAAAATTGGGTTCAATTCTATGCATAACTTCATACACTTTTCGACGGTACAATGGAGACATAAGGACACACGACAGATGAACTGACAGACATTTTGTAAAAACATGTTTTTTTTGGAATCTCTGACCCCTAAAACGTGTCAATCCGTCGAAAAAAATTTCGATAGTAAAAATGAAGAATGTCATGTTTTTTGAAAGTACACTTTTGTCAGATCATAGTTTAAAATTAATGAATGAGTGATGATATGTTGAGAAGTCAATCTATAAATCTTAAAAAGATAATATATATATATATATATATATATATTTTTTTTTGGCTGTTGTTCTATCTTATGTTTTTTAAATAATTCACTTGCTTGCACTTTCTACCAGGCATTAAAAAAAAGTTAGAGCCCACGCAAAATGAATGTGCTGTAACGGCGATTTTTGCGAAGAAACAGGAATGTCAGTCAAAAAATGAATGTCACTTTGTAATTTTGCTTGATTGAATCACGGAATGTCTGTCATGAACCTCTTCAGAGATGACTTTTATGGGGAGAAAGAAAACGACTTTACTTTTTACGATTTATTCCTTTTATATTAATAGTCATTCAAAAATAAAAGAAAAAAGTGGGGCAATAAAAATTCGCTAATAATAATAACAATAATAATAATAATAATAATAGTAATAATAATAATAATAATAACGTCCACATTTGAAGCGCTGAGCGTTCATGGTAATGTATGATTGAAATGATTTCTTATCCTTCTATATATATATATATAAAAAGTAACGATTTGGAAATGGACCAATAAAAATCTGGGTAAATCTTCTCGGTACATCCCCAGATCGGCATCCATATTTCTTGTAACCGGGAGTCTTTCTTCGTTAATATTAAGAAAACTGTTCCATACAAAAATATGAAAATTGGTGGTATTACAGAGAAATGTTTGATAGACACGCTGATGCAGACAGTTTTTAAATCGAATAATTATTTTAAGAGATATTTAATGTTAAGTTGGTCAAAATCATTTCATTAAAAAAATTTATATGAGCAAAATCTATACATTGGAATTTAAACATTTTTACATCATTCAGTACATTAGGAATTCCCTGTGTGCAGACTGCATTTATTTTTTTTTTAATTGACTCATTTTTTGAGGATTTATCTCCATTTTTAATTCAGATTTTTAGCGCTTCGAAAGATATTTTTTACATATTTTAGAAAAGGATATTATTTTAAACTGTAGCCAATTTTAAAAACAGCGCAAAGAATAATATTTCCTTCAAATTAAAAATTTATTGACACGTGGCTATTATAATCAGAAAAAAACTTTCAAATGAGAATTAAGATTAAAAATCAGGAAACTATCGAAAATTACGTCATAAAAACTATAGTTACACATGAATTTTAAAAGAGAAAGAAAATTTCTAAATAATAAATTCATTATTATATGTTAAAAATCGTAAATAAAGGAAATTTACGTCATATTTAAAAAGGCCAAATAATTGACAGTTGGCAAAACAGTTTAAATTTAAAAAAAATTTGCGCGAGACATTTATTTCATATTTTGAGATAATCTTTTCAACTATTATCGTGAATTCTAAGACAGCACAAATAATATTTCCTTTCTAACAACAAAAGTATTTTCATGTGAATGTTAAATTGAGAAAGAAAACTTTGGTGAAAATTACGCCAAATATGAAACGATGCATTTCAAATGGGTTTTTTAAAAGAACTTTCTTATAGAGCTGATAAAAAACCGAGAGACAAAGACTCTGTTTGCTTAATTCATTTTACGTTAGCTTATTTTCAAATTTGTAACTTAATTTTTTTTTTAATCAAAGGCGAAAACCAGCCATTGTATCCCTTAACAAACGCTAATTTCCCCTTAAAAATCTAAAATCAAAGGAATATGAATGAAAACCCGTTTACAGGGAGATCGTCACTGTTTTTAAAAATTATAATTCAATCTTTTTAAATCCGATGAAATTAGCCTGCTTTTAGAATCTGGGGTGTCGGAACGGGGGTTGGCGAGCGTAGTTCGTAGGGGGCAGAGACCCCTAATAATAATAATAATAATAATAATAATAATAATAATAATAACCTAACAGTCCATTTCTTTTTAACATTTCAAATTATTAAACCTTAATATAGTAGCTAATACATTTGGTATTATTTTAATCCAATATTAATGATTTGTTCCAATAATCCAACAACACTGAATGCCGAAAAATGACTTCACGCTTTTGTTACATCTCTAACTCTACATATAACAGTACCAAACCATGAAATTTGTCCTTCTCTTTTTAAGGGATTCTGTAGTGAATAAGTTAATATCAATTTTTTTTTTTTTTTTTTAGCTACAGACTATCAAAGCCTGCGAGCTAATGTGCCCGCTGGTTCTGTAGGTACGTACGTAACGCGATAACTCTTGATAGATAATCCGATTTGCTTCAAAAAAATTTTCTAGATTCATCCTGATAAGGCGCTTAACTGATTAGTTTTGGGGGTTCATTGGTTAAGTATAAAAGAAGGGAACGGGGGGGCTAACCCCCCTTGGGTTTTCATATGATAAATGGGTTTTTCATGCAGAATTATCAGATTTGCTTCGAATTTGGCATACTTGCTCATTCTGATAAGGCGCTTCCCTGATTAGTTTTGAGGGTTCATGGGTTAAGTATAAAGGGGGAGTGGGGGGCTAATACTCCCCTTAATTTAGATAAATGAGTTTTTCTACCCGATTTGCTTCAAATTTAACATACTGGTTTATTCTGATAAGGCGCTTCCCTGATGAGATTTGGAGGCTCATTGGCTGAGTATAAAGATGTGAAACAGCGGGGTGGGGGGGGGGGGGTGCTAATCCTCTCGATTAATTCGTTTTTCATGTTATACAATTAGTGTGAATAGCCTGTGAGCTCAATGCCATCAGTTTAACTGGGCACTTTTCTTTTCTCTTTTATTATTGACAGTCATTATAATCATAAAAAACTAAACGTCTACCTATGTGGCCAAGGGCGTGAAGAGGTTAAGCAAAGCAAAGATTACTATTCTGAAATAGTGGCAGCTATTTTAAATAAAAATAGTTCCAGCTTTGCAATACTAAAACCTTTATTTCTCATTTCATTTCATTTTTTTATTATAAACTTAAGTTCCGGTCGGCGACTTAATAGTGCCTATAAATAAAGATACACATTTCCTTCCGAAGTCTGATTCAATAACCTCATAAACTAAAATTTGAACTGGAATTCTGAAGACTAGTGACTAAATTATTATAATCATTCTTTCTCAGTTCACCTCTGTTATTATTAACCATTTGGAAAAATGGTTATTGTCCTCGTCAGGGTAGGAAATCAAAAGCATATCTGAAGCTTTTTATTAGTTGAATCCGCATTTTATTCGTTTTCTGATGGGTCTATACGGTAATCTGTATTTACCTTTTCTTTCAACAGAGATGATACTTCTGTTGCCACTATGACAAAAAAGTAATAACAAAAAAGTTTAATAACTCAGAAACAAATTGAGATACAGCTTTCAAACAAATTGCATTTAAAAGTACATTTTTTTCTCTATATACGACGATGTAAAAAGTAATAGTGTGGGATGTTTAGAAGTTTAAGAATGAAATTTCATTTAAAATGGGCCGTCAGATTTCTTGGAAATCTGACGATGGAAAAGCCTTTTCCCGAACAGCCAATGAAATGCTTGGATAATACGTAAGTTTCAGGTGGATAATACGTAAGTTTAAGGAAATCTTGCAATTTTTACGTGTTATAACACTATTAATGTTTAATTCATGGTGTACGTAATGTATGATCAACTCCGTGCGATTTTTTGTCTTAAATTTTAGTCTTTGAAAAAATCATTTTCCAAATGGTCGTTGTAATTTGTTAAATTGCTTTTTTCTTTTTTTAAACTTAAATTTTGACAGACGACGTAATGATGCTAACAGATAGACATACCGATTTCTTTCTAAATTCAGATTAAATAGATTGCGTAAACAAAAATAATAAGAATTTCTCATTTCACTTCTTTTATTATTAGAAACTTAAATTCCGATTTAATTTTCTGTAATTATTGTCAGTGAAAGTAATTTTCAAGATGAAATTCAAGGACTTTTTTCATATGTATATACCAATTTCAGTTTCGTGAGATTTGAGTTCCAGAGAAGTTTTCGTGAACACGATGAGTAAATTCTGTTATAACACGTTGATTGATTTTTATTATAAAGATGAATCTCTTACCCGTGTCTGAAACAAAGAAAACGATTTTATGTATGAACGCGACTTTGACTCGTCTTGTATATGCACTATATGGCCAAAGGTGACCGGCCACTTGCGATTTTTGATATTTTCTTATATATATAGAGAAAAATACATGAGGAATTATCCTGAAACTCCAGGTGTGTAAACAGAATAGTACAGGTCATACATTTCAGTGAAGGTTTTTTCCTGAAATCCCATAGGGGACCGTCAACAAATTGAAAAAGAACGAATATCTTTTGGACAACCCTGTAAAAACTAATGTAGCAAAAGCTTTCAAACTGGAGATTATGATTAAGTGCCTTATTGTAATAAACTGTGTTCATTTTTATGTGAATAGCAGGTAAATTCGTAGAGAAATTAAAGTTTTTATAAAAAGAGTCCCAAATTTTGCCAAGTTTTTTGCTTATAATTTGTAGAGTTCTTAATATAAAAAAAAGTTCTTTTCAGACAATATGACAAATAACATTATACACAATACCCTGTAATCAGAATGAAAAAATAATAAAAAATGTATGAAAAATTGGCAGTTTTACTAAATAATGATTTACTGCGCATGCCCGAATGTAAGCAAAATATAATTTGCATAATATGTCAGCTAAATATATAGAGCAACTTTTGGGAAAATCTCAAAAATGTAATTTGAAAAGTCTGAAAATTATCGTTGATAAAATAAGCTCAAAATCCGTTATTCCAAAAAGGAAGCAAAAAGATGAGGGGCTGTATCAAAAAAGAGTAGTACGTGCAATATTGTGTATGCTGTACTAGAACTAATCAATGGATATATGGATACAACCCCTCATTTTTTTGCTTCATTTTGGAAACAACGGATTTTGAGCTTATTCTATCAACGATAATTTTCAGAATTTTCAAGCTATGTTTTTGAGACTTTTACAAAAGTTGCTCTATACATTTATTTAGCTAACACATTATGCACATTATATTTTGTTTACATTCGGGCATGCGCAGTGAATCTTTATTTAGTAAAACTGCTCATTTTTCATCCAATTTTTATTATTTTTTCATTCTGATTGCAGGGTACTGTGTACAATGTTATTTGTCATATTTTCTGAAAAGAAATTTTTTTTATATTAAGAACTCTACAAATTATAAGCAAAAAACTCGTCAAAATTTGGGACTCTTTTTATAAAAACTTTAATTTCTCTACGAATATACATGCTATTCTCATAAAAATGAACATAGTTTATTACAATAAGGCACTTAATCATAGTCTCCAGTTTGAACGCTTTTGCTACATTGGTTTTTACAGGTTTGTCCAAAAGATATTCGTTCTTTTTCAATTTGTTGACGATCCCCTATGGGGTTTCGGGAAAAAATCTTCACGAAAATGTATGGCCTATACTATACTGCTTACACACCTGGAGTTTCAGGTTAATTCCTCATGTATTTTTCTAGATATTTAACAAAACGTCTAAAATCGCAAGTGGCCGGTCACCTTTGGCCATAAAGTGTATTCTTCAGATATGTTACGAAAATATAGAAGCGTCATCCAGACACTTAAATTTGATGACCAGACACAAAGGTCATCCAGACAATTTTAATCTTTTTAAATATTTTTTTTGCAATAGAATGCTGCGATAACCAGTTTTCTTTTACTAATAAATAAATATTTTCTAATCTGTATAGTATACGCTTACAATGAACACTCTTGGTAAGTATACCTTTAAAAATGTGTATCAAGTGATTGTATTTATTGTCTCCCTGTTCTAACCCTTTCTGTATCTTTGTCAGGGCTGTCGCAATTTTTACGACAACGGGATGTGCAAAGAAGAGTGTCCGCCGATGATGCGCTACAACCCTTCCACCTACTCCCTCGAGATCAACCCGGAGGGGAAGTACGCCTACGGGGCCACCTGCGTCAAGAACTGTCCCGATCACCTGCTCCGGGACAGCGGAGCCTGTGTCAGGACCTGTCCCGCCAATAAGAAAGCAGAAAACAACGAGTGCGTTCCCTGTGACGGACCTTGCCCCAAAAGTAAGATCTATATTTGTTTCTATGAACATTTTAAAAATAACGAAATACAATAGAACCTCTTTTATCCGAAACTTTTTTAACCGAAACTCTCGGTTAACGAAAATCCATTTTTAAAGCTTTTTATTTTATTTTTATTTATTTTTTATTTATTTATTTATTTTTACTATCACATTTCTTGTGTGCAAAATCCATTTTTAAAGATTTTTTTTTAACTATCATATTCCTTGTGTGTAAGCGCTCCTTTCCGGACTACGAGTACATATAAATATTTTCGATCCCCTTTCTTAGAATTCCTTTGAATTTAACTTGAGCTCCCGTAAGATGCGGAATGGGACGAAGAAAACCAACAAATTAGCAATTCTGAAGCTTTTGAATGTTTTGAAAAAGGTTTGACATGGCTGGGGCGTCAGAAAGACTGTGATACTGGTGAACTAATAATATTAAAAAACTCCGGCATAGCGCTTCAAAGCAAAGGCAATCGAAACGGCGACCAACAAAACATTTTTTCAAACCCTTGTGATATAATAAAAAACCTTAATTTCAAAATTAAAATTCAGGTAATTTATTCTTGTTTCTATTTTGCTATTGCTTTATTTTTATTAAGCACTTGCTACGATAATAAGAAATATTGCATATATTTCTTAAAATGGAAGCCTTCTCGAATATCCGAAAATTTCGATTTTCCGAAAGAAGGTCGGTCCCAATTACTTCGGTTAATCGAGGCTCTACTGTAGCTATGTTCACGACGGATATTAAAGTTAACTCAGACTTCATTTTTGGAGGTGGTATATCCGGAATGAGAAATGCCTGTTCGTACCGCAAAACGCGTTGTGACGAGGCTACGGAAAAAGACAGGCTGTCACATTACTTTTTGCGTTAGACCACTTGAGTCACGTGATGATCTTTTCGTGCACCTGCATTTGAGTAACTCATGACTCAAGCGGTCTGAAACAAGAGATACATGTAACGCACCGTGGCGTCTTGATTTTTTCGTTAGCCTCGTCTGAGATCTCAACAAATGGGAACATGTGCATAAATTAAACGAACCTTAGCAGCCACTCCGCAAAGAGGCTACTTCAATCAAGCGAAAAGACCCGTTCGCTAACGCTAATCCTATGGAAGAAATTAAAAAAGATATCTCGGTTGCATTTCAATATTTTTAAATAATTTTGCTTTTTTTGCATTGGATAGCTGAGATCGATCTGTAAAAAGGCCGTTTTTTACTTTTTCGATTTTGCTTACAGATATTTTTAATGAGGATACTTTCATTTTCGGAACCGGTTTTGAAAGTAAAAGCATCCTCATAAATAAAATCTGCAATCAAAATCGAAAAAGTAAAAAATGACCTTTTTACAGATCGATCTCAGCTATCCAATGCAAAAAAAAAAAAAAAAAAAAAATCATTTAAAAATATTGAAATGCAACCGAGATATCTTTATATGATTACCATAACATCATATAGATTTATCTCCATAGGATTAGCATTATCGAGCGGGTCTTTTCGCATGACTGAAGCAGCCTCTTAATGCGAAACTCCAGAGCCAACCAGAGTGAGCGGTAGTGGCTGTATTGAACCATAGATTGTGTAAGTGAGCTTCTGGAACTCACTGAGTAAATTGGAGGATCTCAGTTATCTGAAATATCCGGTATGAACCTCATACCTGACCCGTATGGGACGGCATCGTCCTCCAAATGCAACTCTTCTGGTCCGGGAGGCAGCGACATTTTTCAGTTCTTTCATTCCTACCCTAGCTAATCGCGAAATAGGTTTTGTTACTGGATCCATCCGTCCGCTGTTGCAACTGCAGCATCGCACGGTCACAGTTTTCCGTCATCGAAGCCCCGCTCTGAGTTGGGGATGTTGCTGCCCCCGAAGTTGCACAGACTAACAACGGACCGCGTCATGGATTCAGTAAGAGAATCCATGACATGTTTCAAGACAAGTTGATATGATTGATGACTGGAAGGAAATCACTGCCTCACGAATTCTTCTGAACTTTCATGAATTCATCCAACTTTAGATTTCGGATCTATTAATTAAACATTTTAATAACGATGTAATACTAATATTAGCATTGTCAGAGTCAGCACTGGGATCAGGGCGGACTTTAGACCTCCCAAGCCAAGATTAGAATCATACACTATTAAACTAGCCGATCTTCCTGTTCTCGGACTATTTATCTGGCTCTAATTTTCCTTTCTTGTGAAATTGTTTTGTTTTCAAATAATACATTTCAGTGAAAGTGCCTCTGTTAGTACATGCAATTTTGTGAGGAAGATTTTTGTCTATGCGTGCAGAGTCATGAACTGAAAGATAAATCTTTAGGGATGTCTTGTAAAACCATTTTCATTTCACTTTTCATAGTTACTTTCTAATGCGTTTTAATGGACGTCCTATGCGTCATCAATCAATCGGATTTTTTTATTATTTTTTAATACAGCGGCTCTCGAAGATCCAAAACATTTTGGGTCCCTGAAATTGGTGGGCTCTCAGCCAATGCCCCGCCCTTCCTTGAAGCCCCTTCCAGTTATGCGAAAATCATTTGCTGTTCTATTTCATCCTAAAAGTATAAGCCTGTCTCTGCATAAACCATAATTTCTGTTTCTTCTAGACTGCCAGGGAGTGGACGTGGTGCACGCGGATAACATCGATTCATTCCGGGGCTGCACCATCATCGAAGGATCCATCACCATCCTCGACACCTCCTTCAACGGATTCCAGCAGGTCTACCCCAAGTGAGTGCCATTATTCACAACGGTTTGAGAAGGACCCAAGGTCCAGGCCACTTTATAACTGGAAATATCCTGTCTTTAAGATTGTTTAATGTAAAGATTGTGAATTCATTTTACACTGTTTTTCCTTACAGCTTCACGTTCGGCCAGCGTTACGCGAAGATGCACCCGTCCAAGCTGGAGGTGTTCTCCACCCTCCAAGAGGTGACCGGGTATGTGAGGATTGAGGCATCCCACCCGGAATTCACCAAACTCGCCTTCTTCCGCAACCTGCAGGTGATCGGCGGAAGGGAGCTCACAGAGTGAGTATTCAGGGATCTGGCCACACATTTTCCTCAGGGTCTTCTTTTTGTGAAGTTGTGAAAAGCTTTTTACATTTGTAAACATCATTTTATGAATGTAAAAGGATCGTTCTATTCAGCTTGTTGTTTATACATTTTTAAGAAGATATAGATGTGTAAAATACATATATTTGCTTTATATACGTAAAAGTGACAGATGACAGGTCAGATTTTACTTTTAAATCATTCAATTTGATCCGTTTGAGATCCGTTTGTTAAAGGCTTAATTTGAAGACATAGAATTTTATGAAGGGTCCTGTTTTAAGGTGAAAATTTTTGAGAAGGGTCCAGTTTTGAAACGAAAATTTTTGTGATGTATTCTATGAAGAACCCAATTTCTTCCTAAACAGATCCCTGGTATTCTATTTATTTCGACATTAATATCGCGTTTACACTAGGATAGTTGTAATAAATCGATTTTCCGAATGGTGCTTTTAATCGTTCATTTATTGAACACGCCTCACAAAATGTAAACAATAACAAAGTAAGCAGGGTGCCCACGCATAACCTGACCGACCTTTATTTTCGCAACCTTGGTCCTAGATGCATACTTCCAATTACAAAAATGGTTTAAATAAGGTAAACAATAATTTTTAAAGCGATTTAGGTCAAGAAAAACATTTATTAAAAAATTACGAAATTTAAATTTTTATACGGTCCCCTGGTCCTGTAAGTTATATTTAGTAAAATTTTCCTGTTACACTAACAAGTAAGACCAAAAAAGTCACGTTATTCTACGATTGAAATTAACTGACAAGGGAACCACTTTAGGTGTTGCTCGCACCTAGAATCGAGACCTGGTGCATTTTGTAGCCCTATGCATAAAAGTTAGAGAACCGATAAAAATTCTTTGTTAAAATCATATTTTATATATTTTTTTATATTTATAATTTTTTATTATTGGATTTTTATTTGTTAATTTTACACCAAAAGAGAGTTAAGTCGCCAGATATGGCACTTCAAAATTTTCACTAGCTTTATACTTGTAATAGGTTTACGTCCAAAACATTACAACACGGTGCGTAGCGAAAATACTGAGCTAGGGTTGCCGGAAAACTGTACGGGACGAAAAAGACGCCAATCTTTCCCCGCCAAATATGTAAATATAATATTGTATTTTTTTTTTAAAATCAAATTCGTAGGTTCTTGAAGGAATTTTAAAACTTTTTTCAACATTTTATAGTTATTATTGACTAATTTATATTTTTAACTATTTTTTAAAAAAAAATCTTTTACTTTAACAGCCTGAAAAGTGGTCTCGAAAATTGCATTTTCAGAAAGTTAATCTGCTGTAAAATCAAAAAATATTATTTTAACAAAAATATTTTATCGATTCCCAAACTTCCTAATATAGAGCTTTAAAATGCACCAGGTTTCAATACTAGGTGCGAGCAACACCTAAAGTGGTTCTCTTGTGAGTAATAACTGTTTAAAGTCGGAGCCTATTTTTTGCTGCAAAGTAGGAGTCAGTCACAAATATAGTCGAAATATAATTTCGTCAGATACATTAGAAAAATGGTTGAGAGATAAATTTGAAATCTTTAATCATTCTGGCATATTAATGCAAAATATACAATTTGTAATGAATATTTAAGAAGAAAAAAAAACAGAATTTTTGTTAAATAAAATGATGAAAATTAACAGTTTTAACTTTTGATATTTGATTCTTATGTTTTCTGTACTGCTGAATCCGAAATTGACCTTCATTTTTTACCAACACGTAAAGATTTTTTGCAAATCGTAAATTTTAAAATTAATAAAAGAAAGAATAGCGAAAATTTGATACTATAAAATAGATGTCATTGTTATGTTTTTAACTTTTGATAATTTATTTTTGTGTATTTTTTACCGCTGAATCCGTAAATGACCTTCATTTTTAACTATCACCTCAGGATTTTTCGCACATTGTAAATTCCAAAGTTAAAAAATTCAAAGTTAAAATTGAACCTCCTCCCCCACCTCATCGGACTCCTCAGCTGTTTAGCTGTAAGAATCCCAGTATAAGCCAAAAAATTGAATAAATTATTGCATTAAATAAAAAATAAAAAAAAGTTTTATATCTGTTTTATTGTATCAGATTTTCGCTATATTTGAACTTTGACGTTTACGATTTGCAAAAAATTTCTAATGTGATGGTTAAAAGTGAAGGTCATTTTCAGATTCAGTGCTAAAAGTGCATAAAAAATCAATTATTAAAAGTTAAAGAATACTGTCATCTCCTCTATTTTATAGTATCCGATTTTTGGTATCTTTTAACTTTGACAATTTATGATTTGCGAAAAATCCTGACATGATGGTTAAAAATTAAGGAAATTTTCGTATTCAGTGATAAAAAATACATAAAAGTTAAAAAACACAACTGTCGCAGTCTTGTGTTATCTAATCTAAAACTTTTTCTTAAACTTCTTGGCGGTAATCTATCCGAAATTCTTTGTGTTATCCTGTAAAATAAGTATAAATGGTAAACACCGAAAATCATAATATTAGATTGTCCTCGGATTTATGTCAGTATGTAAAATGTAATCTCGATCGGATATTTGAAAGTGAGTTAAAGTTCGAGTACAAATTTTGAACTGGAAAAACATACATACGATCGTTGAAGTTAAATAAAAACTTATAAAAATAACATAATTGTTAAAAGAAATCATGAAAAGAAACAGTCTCAGATTCTAACAAAATAAAATATATGTTAAAATACAATTATTTTAGTCAATCTGAAACTTAATAAAAGTTAACTCAATCGTAATGTTTGTACGATTTTTTTCAAAGCGCAGATACACGGGAAATAAGTTTTTCGAATACTTTAAGCACTTGGTATATGACCCCTCAAAGCATGGCGGAACTCATCTGTGTTCAGATGCAGTAAGATGGTATAAGGCAGATCACACACTGAACAGACAAGCAACAAAAAAAGTGAATCAAGAGACATTTCACCCTGTTAACAAAGAAGAAGCCGGTTTGACCACTAGAATTTGTCTCCTGTCTGACGCTTTTTGTCGCTTGTCTGTTCAGTGCACGATCTGCTTAAGGCATGCATTTTTAAAGTTTCATAACGCGGTCGATTTTAGTGTTATATGAACGGGACTTTTTGTCTTACTTGTCAGTGTAAATGGAACATAAAATATGTAAATGGAACATAAAAATGTAAATGGAAAATTTTACTAAATTTAACTTATAGGACCGGGGGACCGTATAAAAATTTAAATTTCGTAATTTTTAAAGAAATGTTTTTCTTGACACAAATCGCTTTAAAAACAGTTCTTTACCTTATTAAAACCATTTTTGCATTGGAAGTATGCATCTAGGACCAACGATTGCGAAAATAAAGGTCGGTCAGGTTAAGTGGGCACTCTGTATATTATGAGAAGTTGCAGTTACAAATTGAACAACTTTCATGGTTAAGTGAAGCCTCATTCCGGGTTGTCCAGTTCAAAAAAGTTGACTTACTCTCCTAGTGTGAACTCCATATTATAACTGATTAAAGCGAGGATGAATCGCGAAGCCACCGACATGCATCACCCTATTAGGCTGTCAAATCTCGTCAAATTAACATATACTTAACACTCTATGCATTAATAGTATACATATATACAGAATACAAAACACATAATATACAGGGTCATTACAAATGAATCATCAGGTTTTGATACGTTGCTACGTGTGAACTAAGAAACGTATATGTTTCCATGACAACCCAAATGAGAGGATGTTAACTACAGTTTCACGCTGCGTATGTGTTTCATGCGCGTATGGTTGCCATGATTGCTGCGCGAACGTCCTATTCAAAATGGCGACTGGACAACAGAAACCGATTTGTGTACTAGAATTTTCAAAGTGTGAATCGCTTATGACCGTTCAGAGAGCATTCCGGAAGTCATACAAATTCAAACCACCAACCCAACAAAGCATTCTGCGCTGGTAATGACAGTTGAAAGAAACCGATTGTTTGTGTAAAGGCAAAAGTTCCGGCCGATCAAGTGTTACTGAAAAAACAGTTAACCAAGTTAGAGAAAGTTTCATCTGTAGTCTCAAGAAATCAACAAATCGCGCTAGCCCCGAACTTTCCATTCTACAGCCACTGTGTGGAAAATTTCTGCTGTTCAGTTGCCATTTTGAATATGACGATCGCGCAGCGACCATGACAACCACACGCACTTAACACATACGCAGCACAAAACTGTAGTTAACACTCTCTTATTTGAGTTGTCATGGAAACATATACATTTCCTAGTTCGCACGTAGTAACGTATCAAAACCCGATGATTCATTTGTAATAACCCTGTATGTTGTGTACTTTCTTTATAGAGGAGATTTTTCATAACGCAACGTTAGGATTAGGAGTCCCACCCATGCCTGAGAGGTTCTGTTCGCAAAGCGAGTAGATGGGAGGTGCTGGGTTCGAACACAATTGTACCCGTCGACGTCATCGTTCGGAGTTTTCTGTGGATTTCTTCGAATCTTGCGTCCATAAGGGTTAAGTTACCTTAGAAAGGTCCCCACCCCTCTGGTCTACATTTCTCATATCGATAATCGGCCATCCTAAACAACACCAAAACCAATAAGGATCAGGAAAGGGCAAAATAGGTGCAGACATTTTGTAAAAACTTGTTTTTCGGGATCGCTGATCCCTAAACATGTGTCAATCCGTCGAAAACCGGCAGTCGAAAAAAAATGTCGATTCCAATACTATAGGTAGAAGAAAGTAAAAATGAGACATGCAGCCTCCCACCCAAGTCGTGTCTCCCATGGATGACTGTCCATTTGGACTGCCCAAGTCGTTTCAAAGATGTGTGAATACTCTCTGTTTTTACTTACTTTAAAGAAATTTAAAAGAGTCACATTAAGAGGTGAGGGAATGGACCAAAGGAATTCGGAATGAGGATTCATCCCCCTTTTTCAATTTATCCCTCTTTCCTAATGCTTTTCTTTTTAAAACTACATCACGAAAACGTGGTTGACCACCCTTTTATAGATATGGTTTCACTTGTGAAAAGCAGTTTGATTTCCATTAACAGTGTCCAGTCTTCATTCTCTAATGGCATCTCATACCATTAAAAGAGTGTCCAGTGGAAGAAGAACGAATACTACTCGTTCCTTTCAAATCAAAGTTATTCCAGTCGAAGAGAGATTGTTTCTAGAAATCATGTTGTTGTTCACTCAAATTATTTCTCACAGGACAGCTTTTGATGGTCCTTCAATTTATATCGGAAAGAAATAAGAGTACTTTCAGGTTAGCCGGCCGCCCATCTCGCCAACAACGTTTTTTTCTAGCCAATAACAGCTTTTATTGGACATATGTGTAAATTAGAATCAATAGAATGATTTGAAAAAATATTTTTGCTTTATGGTATTATTTCTTATTTTCTATTTTTTCCCACCGTATTTTATTTGAAATGAATGAATGCCGTGTAATTTAAATGTATGTAATATATGTATTTTAAATGAAATGAGTGAAGTGCTTCTGTTTAAAACGAAATTAATACTATGCGAATAATGGCGATAGGAATAATACTGGGCGATGTATCACATGTACCCAGTAAGTACCGAAATAAGCTGCCCATTTCATAAAGCCGTATTCTGCTCTTCCAAATTCTATGCTACAATAACAAATTCATTAATCTGCGCTAAAATCAGTCAATGGAAGAAATGGCGCCCTATTTAAAATGGCATAATAATAACATTGCCGAACATTTCAAATTTAAAAATACATTTATACGAGACATTTATTTCATATTTCTAGATGACCTTTTTTAACTATGTTTGCCAATTTTAAGGCAGCGCAAATAATAATATTCCCTTTCTAAGAACAAAAGCATTTTCACGTGACTGTAACTAGTTGGATGTGCCAATCCCAATACTTTCTTCTATCTTATGCATCTTAATATTTAAAAACTAGTTACACATGTTAATACTTCAATATTATTAGTTCATTACAATACCGACTTTGATTTTCATCTTAAATTTCTGCTTCAGTCAATTAAATGAACTAAAAACGAGTTAATCTATATCATGATATTTGTTAAAATTAATAGTTTTTCCTTATTCTGTTGTTATCAGATGTTTGCGAATAGCCGGCTTAGCAGGAAGTGAGTTCCCGCCTTTGCACGAACCGCCGATGGACAATAGATCTACGAAAAATCAAGAAAAGTATACAAAAATTGCTATCACAGAGCCCCTTTACCGCGCGATATTTCCAAATTCTAGGAGGACCTGTTGGCCAAAGCCAAAAACATGCACAAAAAATTTGGTTCAATTGTATGCATAATTTTATACACTTTTCGATTGTACAATAAGGAAAATGGTACAGACATCGTAATTATAGCGCCCCCTTCCAGCGGAATTTTTCCAAATTCAGGGAGGACCTTCATGCCATGACCAAAAAGAAACTCAAAAAATTTGGCTCAATTCTATGCATAACTTCATACACTTTTGGATGGTACAATATTTATAATGGCACAAAAATCGCTATTACAGAGCCCCCTACCGGCGAATTTTTTCAAAATTAAGGAAGGACTTGCTTGCCATAGCCAAGAACTTAAAATAAAAATTTGGTTCAATTCTATGCATAACGTCATACACTTTTCGATGGTACAGTATACAAAATCGCCATTACAGCGCCCCCTAGCGGCGAATTTTTTCCAAATTCAGGGAGGACCTGCTTGTCATAGCCATACACTTAAAATAAAAATTTGGTTCAATTATATGCGTAACTTCATACACTTTTGGATGGTACAATATTCAAAATCGCACAAAAATCGCATTTACAGCGCCCTTGCCGGCGAATGTTTTCCAAATTCAGGGAGGATCTGCTCGCCAAAGCCAAAAACTTAAAATAAAAATTTGGTTCAATTCTATGCATAACATCATACACTTTTGGATGGTACAATATTCAAAATGGCACAAAAATCGCTGTTACAGCGCCTTCTACCGGCGATTTTTTTCCAAATTCAGTGAGAACCTACCTGTCATATCCAAAAACTTAAAATAAAAATTTGGTTCAATTCTATGCATAACTTCATATACTTTTGGATGGTACAATATTCAAAATCGCACAAAAATCGCTATTACAGCCCCCCTACCTGCGAATTTTTTCCAAATTCAGGGAGGATCTGCTTGCTATAGCCAAAAACTTGAAATAAAAATTTGGTTCAATTCTATGCATAACTTCATACACTTTTGAATGGTACAATATTCAAAATCGCACAAAAAGTGCTATTACAGCGCCCCCTACCGGCGAATTTTTTCAAATTCAGGGAGGACCTACCTGTCATATCCAAAAACTTAAAATAAAAATTTTGTTCAATTCTATGCATAACTTCATATACTTTTGGATGGTACAATATTCAAAATCGCACAAAAATCGCTATTATAGCGCCCCCTACCGGCGATTTTTTTCCAAATTCAGGGAGGATCTGCTTGCCATAGCCAAAAACTTAAAATAAAAATTTGGTTCAATTTTATGCATAACTTCATACACTTTTTTGGTGGTACAATGGCGACAGACAGATGGACACACGGACAGGCAGACATTTTCTATAAACATGTTTTTTGGGATCTCTGACCTCTAAATCATGTAAATCCGTCGAAAACCGGAAATCGAAAAAAATTTTGATTACAATACTTTCTTCTATTGAAGATAGAAGAAAGTAAAAAAGGGAAAGAAAACTTGGATAAAAATGACGTCAGATTTAAAACGATCCATTTAAAATGTTTCAGAGCCCCCTTTCATGTGTTTGAGAACCAAGAGGTATTAAATAAGTATATTTAACTGAATGTCGATGTGTGGCTTAACCTCTTCAGTCAATGTACACACATGTGGACCTCCATTCTTTTCCTCCTAAAAACTGAACTGTTTGATCTCCCCCCCCCCCCCTCCATTTTTACTTTAACTGAATGCTTCTTGCTTTGGAGCAAATCCATCCATGGCAGCAGCACGGAAGCACTTTCCTAATAAAATAAATTTCATTTTCACCCGAGTTTGCACAATGCCTTCAAGACAGTGTGGCTAATGAAAAAAAGTTATTTTCATAATTATTTAACTTAAACCCTTTACAATGAAGAAAATTTGAGGCTTTTCAGATCATTCCTTTATTTAAAATCTATTGGTCACTGCGTGAATTTAGATTATGGATCATTCAATTGATATTTTAAGGGAGCTAGTCCTTGGAGATCCCTATCGGCCAATCTCATTGACGCATCTCCCAAGGTATCCATTTAAAATGAAAAACAAACTGTCATCTAGCGTGTCATTTTGTTTGTGCTAAATAAATGAATTTGTAGTGTTACTTTCCACTTCAGGTCTCAAGAGAATGTTCATGTTGCAGGTACTTCGCCGCCCTCTACATCGTGAAGACATCGCTGGAGTCCCTGAACATGCGTTCCCTGAAGCGCGTGAGTTCGGGCAGCGTGGCGATCCTGGAGAACGAGAGGCTCTGCTTCGCCACCACCATCAACTACAACAAGATCATGAAGTCCTCCTCACACAGTATACTGCTGCAGAGCAACGGAAACGACACCTTCTGCAGTGAGTACATGACCACATACTCTTAAAGACATATCCCTTCCTCTTTCTCTTGGACGTACACAGCAAAGCTTATCCAATACTACGACCCCCATCCGAAATCTCGGTACACACTTAGACTTATCCTACACTGTCAGAGAAAACTTATTACCATACACTAAATTATTCCTCATTTTTAAACAAATGATTTCCGTACTCCTAGAAAACCTGTTTAATCCGAAAATTCTTCTCGAAAGTCTGAAAAAGAGGGAGAAATTCCGTTCATTACTAGCACGCATGCGTATGGGTTCTATTAACCCTTAAATGCCTATTGTTGCCTTCTGGCAACACACTCTCTTCCAGTACGTTTGTGGTTTTCATACCAGCAGTTGTGAAGAGAAATATTCGCTTTCTTTGATGGCAGAAACTCCGCGTTAAGATCCGAAAAAAAAAATTCTATTTTGAAAAAGTGGTGTGAAATGAAATATTTCCATTTTAAAGAGAAAAATAATTCCGGCATTTAAGGGTTAATATTAAATCCGAATTTATTTTAAAAATGAAAAACCAAAAATTTTATACATTAAGATTTCTAATTTAATTAAAAGAGAAACAAAAGCAAACTACTTAAAAATATTTGTAATTCCTATTTTTATCCTACACTAATACTAAAGTATTAAAACATCCAGCCACAATCTCATTCAAGACGAAGTCTTCTCAAAATTAACTTCAAAATTAAAAGCTTTTTAAAGAAATGGATCAAGGTATACCCATTTGAAGCAAACATATTTGCTTCAAAGTGTTTCGCTGCTGCATAACTGTAGCCCAGTGGTGAGCGTGCTTGTCGCGTAACGCTGAGATGGCTGGTTTGAATCCAAGGCCACCAACTGTTATTTTTTCCCAACTTTCTTTAAAAGAAGGATATTTGTCAATTAACGTGCTGCCAGGATTTTCCCGTGAATTGAAGAAAGTATTTATGAGAGTATACAAGACGCTTGGCTTCTCCAGAAAACGCAGCTCTCCTTACGATATTCCCGCTCTCTCTCTTTCCATTCCTGACACCGCTTTTTTTTCTTGCCATCTCTGTGGGGTCTCTCTCTCTATTTTCACGGGGAGACCCGTGTGTCACCGCTGACCTCTTGTCCGTGACCGTTCTTCAAGCCAGATTATCTTCTGCTCCTAAACCCTTCTTTCTACTGTTAAGGGTGTATTCCGATCCAAATTGCTTATTTTCTGATTCATTTTAAAATTAATTTTTGCCCTCAAACGCATCAAACTGGGAAATTCTCTTATTTAGAAACTATACAATGTGCCGTGCTTCTCAATTTTTTGATAAATGCAGAAAATACTGTAAAAAACACTGTCAAAGTGGGCGTTTTGAACCGAATTTCCCGAAGTGGGCGATCTGGGAATGAAAAAAAAGGTCATACTGAGAAAATAATTGTTTAAAAATCAAATTCTAATTAATTGAACTGAAAATGAAATCACACGGCATGTTAAACATGTCTTCAGAAATCACCCCAGCAAGTTTCATGTTTTCACTTTTAAAAATGAGTCTGAAAATGTCTCAGAAAATTTCGAGCTGTTGAGGGTGGAAAAATATTTTTTCGAATACACCCTTAAGGGAAGTTGGAAGGTCAAAACCTAAAATATATCGAATTTTCGATTTTTTAATATTTTGAATCTACCATTTCTCCTCTTTCTACTGATATATTACTTTTGTTTCTACGGCAACCATAAGTTGGAAAATTTTTAGTAATTCAGTTTGTTTATCTACTTTACTACTAGTGCGTTTATTTGCTTTAAACTTGATTTTCTCAAAATGCTGTTTTTTTTAACTTCGATGTACCTTTTTGAAAAAAACTATTATACCTTATGCTTTGAAATTTTGCTTGAACGTTCTATGCACATCCCTGTTTAATCTGAGGTGAATTGTTTAAACTCCTAAAAGAAACTTTTTTTTTTTATTATTATCATTATCTTTGAAAAAATTGCATGTTTTTTGAAATTTGAATGTGGTTTCCACTTCATATATTTTTAAAAAATATCTAAGCTTTATTTAATTATAAATTTAACTTCAGATTATTAAAAATTGTTTATTTTATGCATAAAACAAATTTCAAGTCCATATCTAAAGTAGTTTATGAGAAAAGGTGCATTAATTTAACATGCCAAGTATAGGGATTCCAACTGCCCTTAAGTCCATACCTGCCGTACCCCCCCCCCCCCCCACATTCCAGGAGACGATAATCACATTTTGGAATTTTCTTTCATATCACTCATTTTACTCTTGTAGATATAAAAAAGTTTCTATAACTTAAGTACGTAGATAATAATATACAGATTAATATAATAAACAAAGAAAGTAAAGTTAATGAAACAGTAGTTTACGTTAAACATACGTCTCATGGACGTCAGAAACTTGACAATGCTTTTTAATGTATCTTTTGGGAGATTTAATCTATCAGAGTCATACTTTTGTGAAATTATGGAAAATTTTTCTTAAATTTGCCGAAATTTCTAGTCATAAATTTATGAATCTGAAATGATCGTTCTATTTAGGTATTTATGTGTGCCTATCTTTTACCTTATAAATAAGGTAAGTAATATGTTCTTTGATGTTATCTAGGCATGTTCCCTGCAGGCATCTCGCTAAGCCTTCTCCTCAAAAACATTCACGAATGCTGTTACACTTGGCAAATTTGTTTAAAACTTTTTTAAAAACTATAATACACTGTCTATTTCTGATAGACTTAGCAAAAGTTACAAATCAAATTGAGAATATTATTAAACTTTTCACAAATAAGAACTACATTATATTTTCTAATTGTGGTAACCTGACAAAATTATAAAACTAGTTGGCAAATACTGAAATTAGACTTGGCAATTTAAGGTCCTCTTCCCCTCCCGGAGAAAAAGTCTTAGCGATGGCTCTGGTTCCCGGTGCTTTGTCTCTTATCTCCAGGGTGTTGCTTTTCTTGTTTCTTTAACACTATTTCTACAGGTATCAAATGGCATCTTTTAGGATTTTGATTTATGTTTTTCAATTCCTACTATTAGTTAACACTCTCCCTATATTTATTTATATATTTATATATCTTGTTCATATTTTCAATCGTTAATAAAATACTCATTATTCATCCTATCAAGTTGAAATAAATTATTTTAAACTTGTACTGGATGACAATGGATGTTAATACAGTTTTTTCAAATATTAATTAATTAATTTCAGTTTTGCATGAGAAACAAAATGGCGGCCATTGGTTATTGAAGATCAATGAAAGTATTTTCAATAAGGGGTTACCATAGGGGCGACCCTGTTCTGTCACCAAATACCGTCAAGTTTGTCGCCAACTTGACGATATATCGCCAAATTTGGCGGCCAAAATGAGTCGCCAAAAGTAACGCCAACTTGGCGATATCTCTAATATTTTGCCAAATTCCCATAGAGTTCCATTGTAAACCTACTTGCTTCTAGAAAACCAACAAATTGAGATATTTTAATGCAACAAAAACTAATATTAGCTTAAGGGATTATATTAAATTTTTCTTTGATGACCTAAGTAGGAATTGACTTAAAAAACCAAATTTTTATGTTACTTGTTTTATTATTATTATTTTAAAACTAAGATAATAATAAGTTAGGTAATAGAGTATAAATAATAGTTTTGAATAATAATGATTAAGAATAATATTATGAATAGTGTATGAATAATAATTAGGTAATTAGTGTACAAAATTACGTATAAAATAACTATAAATCAAATCCTAAAAGGTGTCATTTGACACTTGTAGATATAGTGTAAATAAAATGTTTGTTTCGTTTCAAGTATTGAATCCATCCATTCACACCCGATATTTAAGATACCTCGGAACTGCGAACTCACTGAGAAAGTAAAAACTTTCTATGGCTAGATACAGCCACTACCACTCACTCTGATTGGCTGTGGAGTTTCGTTTTAACATGCGCATGCGCATACTTCCCTTTTGTTCACATCTGAGCTGCAGTGACGTTCAATGTGCTATTTTAGATGAGTTTTGCGGTGTGAACAGGCATGATGTCCCGTTGCGTACCACCTCCAAAACTGGGATCTTAGTAAATATTGGGTGTGGACTTAGTGTAACATGCCTTCGAACATGAAAACTGGATTTTATTTTCCCTCGCAGGAGCGCAGAACCGACGTTGCTACGGCCAGTGTTCCGAAGACGGCTGCTGGGGTCCCGAACCCAACGAGTGCCTCTCCTGCAAGGGCTACAAGCTGCACGACACGTGCGTGGAGAAATGCGACGCGATGGAAGGGTAAGGACAGGTCTATTTTTAAAATCTTAAACAATAATTATAATAATAATAATAAAGCAATTTATCAAATTACAACGACCATTTGGAAAATGATTTTTTCGAAGACTAAAATTTAAGACATAAAAAATCGCACGGAGTTGATCCTACATTACGTACGCCATGAATTAAACATGAATAGTGCTATTACACGTAAAAATTCCAAGCGACAAAAAACGCCTGCGACTCGTACGTATTATCCACCTGAAACTTATGTATTATCCAAGCATTTCATTGGCTGTTCGGGAAAAGGCTTTTCCATCGTCTGATTTCCAAGAAATCTGACGTCTCATTTTAAAGAAAATTTCATTCTTAAACTTCTAAACATCCCACACTATTACTTTTTACACCGTCGTATAGAAATAAAAATGTACTTTTAAATGCAATTTGTTTGAAAGGTGCATCTCAATTTGTTTCTGAGTTACATTTTTTTTTTGTAGTTTTTATTACTTTTTTGTCATAGTGGCAACAGAAGGTATCCATCTCTGTTGGAAGTAAAGGGAAATACAGATTACTGTATAGGCCCATCAGAAAACGAATAAAATGCGGATTAAACCAATAAAAACCTTCAGATATGCGTTTGATTTCCCATCCTGACGAGAACAATAACCATTTTTCCAAATGGTTAAAAAAGGACGAATAGGTACTGGTCATTTTCATTTCACGTATTATAAAGTATTCTTGACATGTTTAAACGGGCTTTTATCCGAAATTAAGATGTTCAATTTGAATACGTTAGGAATTTATTGAAATCTGATCTTTGACGAATGGACACTTCCAGTGGATTAGAAAATGTCCCGGTGTCGAACCAAGGACCTTCTCGCTTTAGCCATTCAGCTGTCCTGGGCGACTTCTAGGTCTTATTCGAAATTAGAATACTTTCGATCTCCCACTTCGCCATTATATTAGGTCTACCAGAAAGTTATGTCCGATAATGTTATTTCACGCCTAATTTTTTTTTTAATTCAGATTTCATCATTGGCACCACTTTTTTGAAATGATAAAATTCCCATTGTTTTCACCTTAATGTGAACTGTGAATTCACATTCGGAAATTCTTTGTTTTTAGATTATAATGAAGTTCAAAAACAGCTGGAGGAGTTGGGGAATAAGGCTGAAGTCGTCCTACACCAAAGTCATGTGACTTATTACACATAAAATATTAATATTGGCAATAAAACATCCCTATTACAAAAACTATTGGAATGTTTGAGAATAAAATGGCAAAATATCGATAGCTAATAGGGGCTACTTTTATTTAGGTCAAGATACAGACAATGTAAGCAATCTTGTTTTCCCATTAAGCTTGGTTAAGTTTACTTAGTATTACAGTTTCGAAATGAAAATGACTGAAAAATATACGAATTGAAACTTCTGATTTATTTTACTGAAAAAGGTGCTCCATTGTAAGGTGTATTGAAGGTATTAGAACATAAAAACCGTCAAATGATGTTAAAACGCAAGCGCTTTCAACTGTTATAAAACAGCCATCATCAGGGGAAATTTTCAGAGGTTCGTTGAATGTTCGTTGCTTAAATAGCTGGAGACGAGTCTATTTCAAAGGAAAGATGAGTGAATACGATAATTGAAGAGCTAAGCGGAAGAACATGTTAAGTAACAAAAATTACATTTGAAGAAATTTGATTTGAAATTTTTTTGTTGTCAATTTTAATGATTTATGTTCCGTTTGATACCATGTGTTTAAAATATTAACAGGTGTGGTACTGAACTCTATCAAAAAAAAAACTTATTCCTATTTAATTTTTAAATATTAAAAAATATTGATATTATTTACATTATTAAATATTAAAATATTAAATATTAATGAATAATGTCTTAAATCTTCAAGGCTAAATAGAATTTTGGTATTTTAGTTTTACCATGTGATAGAATACCTGATAACGGCTTCGTCCAAAAGATAAAATAATTTTTAAGCAAATGTAGCATAACATGTTCTTCCACTCAGCTCTTCAATTATGTTCCAAAATCGCTATGCCATACCAGATTTCAGATATATTGTAGGATACCTCATTGCAAGTGTTCCTTCCTCGGGTCAAAATTTCTGAAGATTCTCTGATTATTGATGCGTAGTAATAGCTCCACTTATATCGTACTTAATATCTCTAGCGATTTTGGAACGTAATTCTCGTATTCACCCCCGTTTCCTTTGAAATAGACTCGTCTCCAGCTATTTAAAGAACGAACCTTCGTGAACTTTCACACCTCTGAAAATCTCCCCTGATGATGGCTGTTTTAAAACAGTCGAAAGCGTTTTAACATCATTTGACTGTTTTTATGTTCTAAAAACCCTTTTATGTATTTTAGAGCCCTTTTTTAGTAAAACAAATCAGAAGTTTCCATTCGTATATTTTTCATTTAATAATAAAGGTGAACATGGCGTCCGAAAATTATAGTTTGAATTCTATTTTATAATGAAAATGACTGCCGTAAACTTCTATTCTGTTCGGTGCAAGTAAATGTTTTTTTTTTCTTATCTCGTTTTCAGGGTGTACGATGCCGGTCATTATGTATGTGAGAAGTGTCACGAAGAATGCTTGGGACGATGCAACGGACCCGTAAGTCTCTCTTTCACTTGTAATTATGATTTTTTTAAATCAATTAGAATAATTGTATTAAAAATTATCCTATTCTCAAATCTCGCTTTTCCTTATGTCTGTTCGTGAGAATAGACTTCATGCACCCGATCTGACGTCGATGTTAAATTTTATCTGCTGGCGGCATTTAAATATCAGCATAGCGTTCTATAAAAAATTCGTTATTGTGGCAGTAGATATATTATTTGCTTTAGAATTTATTAGTGATATAAATTCCAAAATGTTCCTTAAATTTTCAAAATTTCTGTTAAACTTGTGCACGCCACCTGGATCCAGGCTAAAATTTGTCTGCTGGTGGTATCTGCGGCTACGCAAGCTGACGCTCTAGCGGTACAGGGGAAGAATAGCGGGTTTAAACGCCACCAGGTTTGGAGTGTAACTTCACGTGCATAAGATTCATGAAAGGCTTAGGTTTTAACATTTATGATGCAGGCAAGTAGACTAAAGTCAACAAATGCCGGTTTGAATTACAATGTTGACAAGAAAGAAAAATCATGTGTCCAGCACAGTTTATGAAACTCCAACACTTCCAGAATGCTGAAATGAAATTTAGAAAACGCAATAATACATTTGAGAATCGGATGTCAGCAATGACCGCCCATAGCCGGAAAGATACTCCAATCCTTTTGTACATACCTGTACATAGTTTTTAGACAACATGGTCTACTAAAATTTAGCTTCTAGTTACAAACGTCGATGTCGATCCATTGAGTACCCAGCTTGTTTGGGAACTCAACACTGAGGGTCTAGCGTTAGGCGGACCCCCTGACCTGGACCTGAAGGGTTAGGGTCAAGAAAACAGGGTTGCGCACTGTAGGCTCTGGTCCTTTATGGGTCGAAAAGCCACAGGTTTAGTTTAGTTTTTATTTACAAAACGCAAAGCACACATCCATTTCCAAATTTAATTCTGCAAAAAAAAAAAAAAAAAAAAAAAAAAAACATAACACAACTGAAAACGTACTCTCAGAAATGGCCATCCGTAAGACGGCCAAGTGTCCATTCTTTGTGTAGCTCTGTGCACCCGTTTGTTTCTATTCTGCAAACATCTCTTAGTATAGTTAAGCTGGAAAATGCATAACGCAATAATACACGCTCATACCCAGTAATGCTTACGAATTATTTTGTGTATCCCTGTCTGAGATCTGCTCTGGCCGGGCCTTATTTTTTTCCTGAAGGGCCAGGCTGGGGCCGAGATTTTAACTTTTTTCCGGTCCGGGCCAAACTTTTAGCTGTTATATTGGGTCGGGCTGAACTTTTAACTTTTGTACCTGGTCAATATTATTTTTGTACGGGTCGGCCGGGATCAAATTTTTAATTTTTATACCGTGCCGGGAAATTTCTAACCATGTAAGATGACTAAAGCTACAATTTACTAATTTACATCATTAAGAAATTATGCTTACAGAAAAAGCTAGGACAGGAAAACATATCGTCTCAAACTTTTGCCAGGTACTTTAAGTTGGTTGGAAAGTGTTTCGTCATCTAGGGTGGACTCATGATTTTTCTTTCTTGTTTAGCTCCTCATGAGGCTCTCTTGTGATGAGCTCGAGGACTTGTCCACATCGCGAACCACAGCTCCTGTTGACAACGAGTTCATTATTTTTGTTTTGTCTTTTGCCAGGGCAATGCCAACTGCACTGCCTGCAAGAATGTGCGGGACGGACCCTACTGCGTCAGCAAGTGCCCGGATGCCAAGTATAACCACAAAGGGGAATGCAAAGATTGTCACGCAAACTGCGTCGGAGGGTGAGTACTTTTATGTAAAGTGTATCGATCTTCTTTATCTTAATGGAATTTATCCAATTCAAATAAAAATGAAACTCATTAAAACTTGTATTAGAGCACACAAGTCGGCTAGAATGATAAAAACAACGCATAACAGGATTATTTACAATGTTTCACGCAACATATGGCCTACAACTTGATATAAATGCTACTTAGAACATTTAGAAAGAAATGAGTGGCTGTCTGAACTCATCCAATCCTTCCTAAAAAAATGTCCCAGCTATACATTTTAATAGTATCCACTGTATGCCTTATAGAGTGTTGGTTCAAGGTCACCAATAAAGAGTCATTCAAACAGTTTTCGATAAGCGCATGCGCGATTACTGCATTGTTATTGAATCGCTTGCAGTGCCTCCTACGGAAAAGGGCGACTCCTGAGCGTCAAGCGTTTTATGTTCTGCAACTTGCTAAGAGTGAATCTGTCATTTCCGTTCAACGTGCTTTTCGTTTAAAGTTTAATGGTGATCCCCCATAATACACAGAATTGAAGAAGCTATTGCTTGCATGACTCCGGACTTGTTTGAAGAATTGGACTTTAGGTTGGATGTGTGTCGTATCACTAATGGTGCACCTATTGGACATTTCTAAAAAAAACTAGGTTAGTTTACCTTCCATTGATTGTATGATTTATTGTAAAGAGTCTAAACTAAACTGTTATACCATTGAAACTGGGACATTCTTTTATGAACTCTAATGGTGCACCTATTGGACATTTCTAAAAAAAAACTAGGTTAGTTTACCTTCCATTGATTGTATGATTTATTGTAGAGAGTCTAAACTAAACTGTTATACCATTGAAACTGGGACATTCTTTTATGAACTCCCTGTATTGACACAGACTGGGGTTCAGTGGATTTTTTTGAATCACCCAAAACTTTGAAGGTGTCACACAAGTTGGCAACAAACAAAAATGCTAATTTTTGAACAATAAAGTCAATTGTGATGTAAACATCAGGTGGAAGTATGTAATATTCCTATCCTATCTCGAATCAAACGATTAGAATTATTGTGACTGTTTACTTTTAGACGGTCATCTTTCCAAACGAATCTAGGATGCTTGGAACGTAGACAAATAATTATTTTTCATCTTGAAAAAAAGTCTCAATGGCATGGGGCGATCGACCCAGATTAAATTCAAATTTTCAACATCGTCGTTCCCTTTGAAATTACATCCGATTTCGATATTTTTCAACTTGGATTCAAACACGGGAGTAGTAAAATCAACCCAAGGGTTCTTTTCCCATTCAGTAAAAAATTCAGTCTCTTTATTTTCATTAATAATACTAAAAAAAACTATTACGTATTTAAATAAATAAATGTAAAACATAAATGTTTGCTCCATATATATATATTAAATATAAGATTAAATGAATAAGATTTCAAACAGATATCTTTTAAAGAGCAAACAAAGTCTCCTTTTTCGGCAAAAGGCGGCAAAATTTATTAAATGTATGAATTCCAGGTAATCTTGACTGAAAAGAGGGCACAATTTATTGTATTTGGAAAAAATATTGCAACCGGATTTTTTTTTTTTTTTTTTTTTTTTTTTTTTTTTTTTTTTTTACGAATGTTAAAAAATTGCAGCAAAAGGCTAAAAACACACGAAAAATTCTTAAAAAAATCTTATCAAAAAGTCCAACAACGACTATCTTCTGGGTGTATAATTTCAGACACACTGCACGACCTTCCTGCTAAATCGTTCAGTTATTTCTCCAAAAACCTTCAGACAAGTATCTCATTCATTTCTATTGATTTATGTTTCAGGTGTCATGGTCCTGAGAACAACATCGGACCGAAAGGCTGCAAGAGTTGCGAGAAAGCCATCGTCAGCGCCTTCGACCCCAACATTGTCGTGAGTATTTTCCCCTTATTTTTGAACTGAATCAGCATCTTGTCATTCTTTCTTTCTTAGAGTGTAGTGGTGCCATCTCTCGGAACTGAACAACTAACAGTATATAATGAGTCCCAAGTAGCCAGCCTTTGAACTAACCTTTTGCTCTGCGATTCAGCACTCTTCTTCTGTTCAGAGATCTCTGGTTCAATCCCAGCCAACACCATTCTGGCCTCTACAAGTCGATTGTTTCTGATAAAATTCATTTCTGTTTCATTTTCAGAAAAAAAAAAAAGAAATATTTTTTTGGACGAAAATTTATATTTTCTAAGAATTAATTAAGAAATCTAAAATATTTAGAACGACCGTCCTAATGATGTCATTTTTAATTTTGGAACTATTTTGTTGTGAAAAAAGGAGAAAAAGGTTTATCAGATGTTTGTTGATACTATTTTCATTAAAAAAATTTTTAAATATATTTAAATAAAATGATGCCATTTAAGACTTTTTCTAATTGCTCTAGAAGAAAAAATCAATAAAAAGAAAAACACAAAAGAAAGACTTTAATATATTGAAATATTTTTGTATTTTACAACAAACATCTGTATTTCACACTCCTCCCAGAATATTGAATGCGCCACAATGAAATTAGCACCATGCATCCGACTCTCAGAATTTAAAAACTTGATCCAGTTTCCGATACATCCATTTTTTGTTACCTTTTACGAAGTTTCTCTAAAGGTGGCAACTCAATGACTTCATTTTTATATAAAAAAAAAAAATCAAAAAAAGAAAGAAAAGAAAATGTAAATAACTGATTTCGTCTGCTATCCGAAATGGTGAACCAATATTTTTATTTTGTTTGAATAAATCGATTTAATGATTTTCAGTTTTAAATGTGAAGAATAGTCATATGACTTACTTCTACATTTACTAAAATTGTTATCAAAAAGCTGAAATATCTGAAATATAATCTTATTGTTCCATATGAAATGATATTTTCAGAATTTGGTTAAAATATAATTGAATGGGGGTATGATTAAGCATGGAGTCAGAATATACGTATATAAGGGAAGGACAGGTAAAGGGCCATTTGGATTTTTTCCTCTTTATAGTGCCCCCGCCAAGCAGGAACTGGATAAAACGGTCGTCACAGATGTTGGTCGTGTTTTCTCCGACTTTGAAGCGCAAGGCTATTTCTAGTTCTGAACTCATTTTATTGTTTTTTCGCATTTTTGATTTTAGGCAAGTACTACAATTTCTTCACTATAACTAAATAATATGTCGTGTTATAATTATTTGCTTTTATGCTGTTTGATCAACGGGAAATAACCTTTTAAATGATGTGTGTTTGAAAACGCTGTCATGTTGATGAGAGACAAGGCCACAGTTTTTGCAATAGTGTTATTCCGGGGAAAATGGCTACAAAGAGATCCGGCAAAATAGCCAGATGGCTACTTTTCCCGTAAACGATTTTTGATTCATTGTTCATAACAAAATAGTACTCAAAAGTGTTTCCTTTCAAAGGAAAAAGACAGCTCGGGGCAATAACTTCTACAGCGAAAGGCTTACTCTCGACATTGGCAGTCTGCGTGTCTGCTTAGGGGCTTTTGTATTCCACTACTGTTTACTTTATCGTGTAACCTTTTAATATTTAAAATATTACAAAACATAATACTTATTCTTAATGTGTGTTATTTTATCCCGTGTTGATTAAATCCATATTAATTCATCCTCAATCCATGCGATTTGTTCATTTATCTATGCTGACCACTTTACTCGGCCTAGGCGGGCAAAGTGGCCATTTAGTAGTTTATCTTTTAAAGTAACGTGTACATTTAAAAAAAAATATTTTTCTTAAAGTAAATGAGCGATTGAAATTAAAGTTATTATAGTTACTACTGGTATTTGTTTCTAGAACTTTACTGATTAAAAAGGTATCATAAAAATTCATCAAACATTAGAGTGGCCACTTTACCCTATTACAGCATTTATCTATAAAGTATGAAATTACCTTGAAGGTCTTCAGGGAGGCTTATAGTATTTCTAACAGGGTTAAAACTAGGAGTTTTCTTGTCTGCAATCTTTAAAGGAAATAAACTGTGTGATCAAAAGAAAAGTAATGCCTATAATAAAAGTAGCGTCTAATAAAGCAATAAAAATAATAAATTAAAAAAAGAAAAAGAAAAGTGCCCAGTTAAATTGATGGCATTGAGCTCACAGGATATTCACACTAATTGTATATTATATTCTTATTACAAAAAATAATGCTCCTCAAAAAATAAATTAAGGTGGGGGATTAGCCCCACTCCTGTTTCAGATCTTTATACTTAACCAATGAGCCTCCAAATATCATCAGAGAAGCGCCTTATCAGAATAAATCGGTATATCCAATTTGAAGCAAATCGGATAGAAAAACCTTTTATCTAAATTAAAGAGGGTATTAACCCCCCCCCCCCGTTACTCCCATTATATTTAGCCAACAAACCTCCAAATCTAATCAGGGAAGCCTTATTCCTAATGAACCTAGAAAAAAATTTGGAGCAAATCGGATATTTCTATCAAGAGTTATCGCGTTACGTACATACAGAACTTGCGGGCACATTAGCTCTCAGGCTTTGATAGCCTGTGAGCTAAAAAGTGTGAATCTGGAAACCTGTAAAATTCCTTTAAATCTGTTGTAATAATAATAAATAAATTTTGAAACTTATTTTTAATGTTTTTTCGCACAATAAATGTAAAGTGTGAAATTTGAAATTATCTGTACAATTGTTTTCCTCTTAATGCATTTGAACTGTGTCGACGGTGAAAGTGACTGTTTAAATGGTTTGTTTTTTCAGGAACAGTGTCTGAAGGCGGATGACTCGTGTCCTGTGGGTTACTACCTGGAATTCATCGGTTTAAAAGAAGAAGGGGCCTTGAAATCGCTGACGGGAAAATCGGTATGTTTCCTTTCATGCTTTCTTCCATATGGCCGCTGTCTTTGATTTAATCGCTTGATGCATAAACCTAGTTTCAAATTACAAATCTGTACTGTGAGGCAATTTTAAAAATAGAATGGCGATGTTTCCAAACATTTCTTTGCTACAAACACGATCATTTCATGGAGTGTAAACATACTATATACTTAAGAGTCCTGTTAATATTTCACAACACGGCCGTAATTGGATAGATCTACCGGTGGGTCCATAGAAAAGTTTCCAGTAATCATCCTTAGCTGTCTCATTTCCAGACCGCACTCTGTTCCAACAGCAATACTCTTTTTCAGTAGTAGGGGCGCTTGACTTTCATTGAATATCACAGATTGGAAGGGTGTTTATATAGTAACGCGTGGTAGATTTTCCAGTTGCTCACCGTTTTTCTCACTGCATTTTAGGATTGTTTCAGCTCCCAGTCCAGGATGATAAGAGGTATGTCTCAAAACGGAAATGAAGTGGGGAAAATGCGATAAGACGGTACAGATGTGACTTCCGTGTCAACTAGCGAGGGTGACTGTGAAGGTCAAGCGTCTCTAAAGAAAAAGGGAAGTATATTAAAGTACTCGCCATCCAACGCTGCGCTGAAGCAGAGAGGTCTATTTTCACCTGAAGTTGAATTGGAAGTCCTTTGGCTTCCCGTACAGTGCTGGAAAATAGTTTAGGACCACGCACAAAAACAGTAAAACTCTTACTTTAAGCAAAAATTAAAAGAATATATGCGTAAAATGCAAGTTTTATTATTTGTTTTAAATTACCGTAATATATATATTTTTAAATAACCAAAAATTAATTTCTACATAACACAACTTGATGAAAAAAGTTTAGGACCAGTATTTTTAATATTTAAATGACAGATGTAAAAGATTTGCACATCCGTTTTCAGTAGCTTGTTTGCTTTCCCTTAACAGAGAGAATTTCCAAATAACGTTTTTGCATGTAAAAATGGGTATTTGATTCTATGTTTCCAAAATAGATGTTGGTGCAGCATGCCCCTAAAGGGACTTTGGGCCATAAAACCCCATTCAACCAACCAGTATGTCGATGCTTTCAATTTAGCGATCAAATCAAACCCCTTTCCGTTGCCATAAACTTAATAAACTAACATTCCCACAAGTTTTGTAGTGGTTTTAGGTTCGAACGTTTAGCTGGAAAGTCCAAAGTTTTAATATTGTTTGTACATAACCAACCTGAAGTTGATACAGACTTGTGAATTGAAGCAACACCCAATTCTGATCCATAAATTCATCTTTAAGGGGAACAAAATGAATATCAAGAATACATTGATAGTCAAAAGAGTTCGTATTTGTCTTGGTGAAAACCAAACTTGTTTTCCTTTTGCATTAAAGCCTGCAAAAATCATTACCTGGCACAAGTCTTGAAAGAAGATAGGGCTCACTTCGTAATTCATAATGCTAATATCTTAAACCATCTGGTCCATCCAGATTAAAGGATATTCAATCAGTAGTAAACACCGATTTTTGACACAGATTGCGTTTTCATTGGATGATGCGAACTTTTGTCTTGCATCCGTGGGATGCTGATGTAGTTTTGGCTTGGCTTTGAATTTAGCATATTTCAAGCATTTAGCACTTTTTAACACATTTCTAACTGTTCTAGACGGTACTGAGAATTCTAGAGGGCAGATGTTTTAACAGAAGAATATGCAAAATCTTGAAACGCCATTCTAATAACGTTTCGTTTTACGCTGGGCTAAGAGTTTTATGTCGTCTGTTTCTTTTATTTCTTCCGTAGCTCATTGGATCAGAAAAAAACATTATGCACAATAGTTTTAAATTTATTTATTTTTAGGTCAATTTGCCTTTCATTCACCCCTTAGTCCGAAAAAATTGTGATTTTAAGCCTTTCTTCTTCAATCTATGATTTCCCTCGACCCAGGCTCAAAGCAGCAGTTGCATATCCCAAAACTTCAATCTAGCGACTACTAACCTACAAGCGTCATCACAGATAAGTTCCGCATAAAATACTACAGTCATGACGTCATCTCATTATGCTAAATTTAAAGGAAGCTACTAGTCCTAAACTTATTTCCATATGTTAATACTGCATTATTTTTAACACTTGTAGATAAAAATACTTTTTACATTTACAATTGAATTAACTTCACTTGTTATATCAGGTATGTGTGTCTAAATTCCAAGATATATAACTGTTTTCGGAATTAAGCAACAAACTTAGTATGTGGTCTTAAACTTGTAGGCAAAAAAGCCACCTCTACTTTGCATAGTTACACGCTCGCTGATATTTAGATAAATAAAATAAATTACTAATTCTGGCCTAATAAATCAACTAAATATAATGATATAGGTTATTTCTTACCTTTATGTTCTTGCTCAGCAATTCCTCGTATAAAAGATGGTCCGCATTTAAATCAGGTACCGCATATCCATTTGTCAGGAACACCGGTTATCCCACTTTGCTAAAGTGTTGAGTAAAAAAAAAGGTGGAAGTTTAGTGTTTTATCTTATTTAAATTCAATCCACTCCTGAGACTTTTTCTTTGCTGATTAACTATTATATTATTAACACTTTAAATTTACATTTTAAGTTATATTTTTGCAGCAACAATTTTTCATTACATCTTTGCTGATCGAAATTTATAGAACAACTAAATTAATAATAAGAATGTTTATTTTAGTCCTTTACAGTTCGATGACGTGGAACTCTTGCATCATGCGTGGGCTGATATACAAACATATTTCACTTATTAATGTTATTGTTTATTCTGAATAGCATAATTTTGGAAGATATAAAGAGAGAGTTGATTACGCAATGATTTATTGCTACTAAATCAGTTTATTTAAGTATCATAATGTTTTTGTGTCCTTGAAAATTATTGCTTGTTTCCTGTTTCGAAAATCAATTTATTCGTATCTGAGAGGGTTATAAATCCATCAAAACTTTTATCCAGCGCTGTATAAAGGTTGAAGGATTCTAAGTGGTTCTCAAGTATTCGAAATTTATAGTCCCCTTAATGATGATTAACGTCCTATGTGAGGCTTTTTATGGTAGTTTAAGTTCTTGTAACGTCGCCTTTAGGACCCGTTAGCGGAAATTAACGTCACTCCAATAATCTTTATTTGAAATTTACTGCTGCTCACCCTCTCGACACGTCTTTGAGAGGGAGTGGGAGGAGATATGGATGTCTATTACAGAACTGTACGTTCATTAATGAGTGACTTGGAGACCCCCTACATGTAGAATCGGGGACTCATGCAGCTATTCTGCACAATTTTTTACTGTCTGTCTTTCTGTGAAAATTTATGTGAAAATCGCCTGTGCTGTTTGAAGGATTGAATTTATATTTCTTTTGGATCACCCTGTAGTTTTTCATCAAATAATGTCCCCATTTTTCATGTTAGGTACTTTCTTTTCCAGTAGCATCACGGACTCTTTCAAAGCCACCGATTGTACTTACGGCCAGAGTAAAGCTGTAACATATAAAGGTTTTTCTATCTTTTTTGTCTTAGTAGATTCACAGGTGGATT